>CM077664.1:29677446-30930780 GCA_039707655.1 Elymus sibiricus
CTCGTGAGAAAACAATGAACAACTTGCGTACTTTTTTGTGGGCAACTGTTTGATCTGCCCCTATGAAACTTCTCATCGCCCCCTATGCAACTTCTCATATGCCACCCCTAGCAACTCGTCCTCACACTGTGAGAAACTCCTGATCATCGTGGGAGCAACTCCAGCTCATCCTATGAGCAAACTCCTATATTCGTCAACCTCTCGCCACCTCTCCTATCCAAACCCGCTCAACACGTGCGTGATAGTTAAAAAAATTAAAATAACTGAAAGAACTAGCATTACTACTGTAGGGATAAAGGTGGTGAAACATCCTATCACACAAAGAGTAAGAAATGGCATAAAAAACATAGGGTTATCCAACTGATGCTATATTTTTGCAGGAAACTTCATGCAAAAAATACGAACAACTTGCAAAGATTTGTGGGCAAATATTATAATATGCCCTGTATGCAACTTCTAACCCCCTAGCAACTAGACGTCACACTATGAGCAACTCCTATTCATCTTGTGTATATGTAACTATACATATCTGGATATAGCGACAGTTCTAGCAAAATCGAACGCAACTGTCCCCCTAGCAAAATTCACACAACTGTTCTAGCAAGATCCAAAGCACCTATTCCTAGGAAAATCCAAGAAACTATCCTAGCAAATCCAAGCAATTGTATTACAAAAACACAATGCAAAACTATTCTAAGCAACTGTCCTAGCAAAACCAAGCAACTATCCTAGCAGATCCAAGCAACCGCATTACCAAAAAACACAGTGCGAAACTGTCTAAGCAAACCAAGCAACCGCAGTACGACACGATGCAACTCTTCTAGCAAATCCAGGTGACTGCGTTGTTCCCATAATTCACATAATTGCCAATCTATTGACTGCAAACAATTGCCTCACTAATTCAAACAAAAGTGACATGCAACTAGACAAGGCCCCCGGTTTTTTGGTAACAGGCAACTTCATAACAATGGTAGACAACTAGGAGAAATGTTTTATATCCCTTTACAGAATATGGATTATCGATAATAGGAGTGTATGCATAATATACGTTGTAAACAATTTCATACCACAATTTTCCTCCCTTAGTGCTGAAAGTTGGCTCCATGTAATTTCATAGGTGCCTACGGATGATTCTCGGTTGCCTAAATACGATGAAAATTTGTCCCACATGGTTTTTATGTTGTCTATGATATAATTTCTACGTAAATTCACTAGTACATATGATGCAAGGAAGTTGCTTATGTTTAGCACTAAAATTGCCTCAAACTAGAACCAAAGTTGTTTTTAAAAAAAATCATCGAAACATATCCATATGGGATCTAGTTTTGAAGATCCCGTCGCGAGAAACCTAATGGTGAAAACGGATCTTCGTTCTGACGCTGGGTTCAAAAGTTATAGCTTTTTGAAAAAAAATGAGATGGAATAAAGTGAGATGACATCAGCAAATGCATGCAGCTAATCCTTAGGGACCATCGTGAGGAGGAAGGACGCTGTTTTCTTAACAGTTTGTCGCGTAGCAGGTGCACAAGCATTGGACGGCCCGCGTGCGTGCGCTCGGCGCGACGGGATAGTGCAGCTGCACTTTTAAGTATTTGGGTTTATTTCATCGCCTGTATTTTCCCTCGCCCGTTTTATACAGGATACACTTGTAAAAAAATTTACAGACTAGCGAAGGCCCGAATTGAAATCCGGTGGAGAGAACAAGGGCTTGGAAGCGCCACGAGGGAAACAGATGCAGGGCCATAAAAGCTGAATACTGCGCATCGTAACACATGCGCTGGTATCCTGTAGTACCACCTCGCCAATTCGAGCTCATGAGAGGGAGAGCTCCGTCTATAAATTAGAGGCTGCCGAATAGTCACACGTCACTGGCTATGTCCGTTCCTGTCGTCCTACAAAATTCAACTTTTACATTATCTATATATATGAATCTATATAATAAAATAACGAAATAATAAGAAAATATTGTTTGACCCGATGGGTGCCCGATAGGGTGGGTTACACGATGGGTTCTGTCTTGGGTCTCTTTCTGCACCCAAGGATAGGGTCGTTGGTTTTGGAAGGACCTGATAATGCGGTCGGGCATGGGTCTGGTAGAGTTTGACAGGATCAAACCCGACCGGACTGCCTGGCTTGTGGACAAAGTATCTCTTTTTTCGTAAAAGAAATTTGTGAAAAAATCATAGATTTTTTTAAATAAAAAAGATCTTCCTATTCCTGAACTTTTTCTTAAATTTGTGACTTTTTTAAAAAATTTCTATCTATACAAAAATTCCGCTGATTTTGTAAAAAACTTGTAGAAATTTCCCGGATTTTGTTAAAAAATTGAAACAATTTCGCAGATTTTCAAAAAAAAAAATCACTAGGAAGTTCGGGAAATTGAAAAAGTTTCACAAATTTGAGAAAAAGTTCATGAATTTGATTTTTTTTATTTTAAAAAGTTCACGCATGTGAAAAAGCATAAAAAAGAAAAAATAAAAAAACTGAACAAAACCTGGTTTAAAAAAACACGAAATAAACAGCCTAAATGTTCACAAAGTTATATTTGTCACATAACAAGAGTAAAAGAAACCAAGTGGACACAACAAGTAGCCTATCTTGGTTGGTTAATAGAACTAAATGTAAACCTAGAGGTTTGGAGTTCAAATCCCTCGCGTCACACATTTTTTAAAGATTAAAAAGAAAGAGAGAAAAAAACTAAGTAAGTACACAGGCCAGCATGCTCGGCGCGGGCGACGTATTTAAAAAAAGACCATCGTACCCTTTACATTTTTTAGATTAAAAAGAAAGAGAAAAAAAAAACTAAGTAAGTACACAGGCCAGCATGCTCGGCGCGGGCGACGTATTTTAAAAAAAACCATCGTACCCTTTACTATGAAGGGGTATGAAGAGATCTCCTCCGTTGATGTGTTTAGGGGGGTTGTACCAAAGTATAAGTGATATATATAACCTAGGGAAATTGGTACTCCTCCAATTAGGAGAGGAGAGCTGAGCCTCCGTTGGGACACAACACAAGTTCACAAGTAAATACTAGGACACTTGCAAACTTGGCGGCCACTGCAGTGAAACTTCCCTGCTCTGCTCCAGTTCAGACTTCAGAGCCTCCTTTACGAATGGTAGAAGAGCGTGCAACCTTGATAGGACATCGGTCCTTACATGCTCTTGGATTGGATGACAGCATCCGAGAGATTACACTCCGCGAAGGGCGACTGATCCGTTGGACTGCAAAATGGCTTGTTTCACTTGTCAACCAAGAAAAATTATTAACTGTCTATGATACACAGATATTCAGATTGTTGGAGGCATACCTGCTCTAGTCGAGTTCACTTCAGAGTGTTAGCCACAGAGCTCAGCATCATCACCAGTTTTGGGATATTTCAGGGGTTGCAGAAACTCTGTCTATATATCTACGGTGGCACAGGAAAAAACACCATTTCTAACGCTGCAATGCATGCCCTCATCCATTCGCATCAGGCAAAAGGTGCATCATCCGTTAACAATCAAACAAAAACAACACACATAGTTCATGTATTCTATTGTAGATGAAATACTAATCAGCATATCCCACTTCATCCAGTTCGATGGATAGCGGTTTTTGAATTCGCACAAACACCAGCAGTACTATAAATAGCAAACAGTACAGGCCGGAAACAATTCTGATACGCTGGTGTCCCAATTATCAGTACAACTATCAGCATGTCCTAAATGATTAATTAAAACTCTACTACTGTTTACATGAATCCACCGCAACAAGGGACCAGAACAAATGGAAATTCATCTATTAGTTGGTCCTGCAACCAAATAGAGAACAGGGAAAATACTAGGACAACACTACTCTCCCAGCTTGGCCTTGGAACAACATGCAAGATTGACTCCTGATGAGATCAGACCCTCTTCACCACGGGTCGATTTGGATTCTCCGTGAGCTCGGCCCTCAGCTATGCCAATTGGGAATCAGTGTAGCGACCTTGGAGCACAACTTCCTTGAGACTTGAGAGAGATGGTAGCCCCAAAAGCACCTCACTGCCGATGATATGCACAAAATGAAACTTGAGCAGCTCAAGCTTAGGGGTTGTTCCTTGTTCAAACTTAAACTGCACCTCTTTACCATAACCACCCTCCAGCTCCAGCACGACTAGGCTCGAGAACTTCCCTGAATGGAAAATGAGACAAACTGTAGCCTGCTCAAACAACTTATCCAACAGATGCAGGAATGCCAGGTTTGGTAGTTCCCCGAGGACTTGTATGGCAGTATCATGCTCCACTATCCTGGAGCTCTGTGCTGGAATTTAGTCTATTTCGGACGAGCCCAATAGCCATTTTCAGAATTCCTAATAAATTCTAGAGGCCCACTTAGCCCATTCATGCAAGGCAAGAGGTGGGACTAAAAGTTTAGTCCCATATTGCTCACCCAGTATGAGTTGGACCTCCTTATAAGCAGTGGCGGAGCGTGACAAGCACCAAAGTACGGGCCGGCGGCTTACATAACAAAAAGTACTGTGTTCATGGAGTTGCGAGCTGTGGTCGCTGTGGTGGCTCCTAGCCGGATCCATTTTACCGTTTGTTAGCCCAGAAAAAATGGCCTAGACATTGAGATTTTTTTTTTAGGGACCCAAAGTCCCTAACGTTGGGGATATGAGAATTGTTTTTTTCTTCATTTGGGGATGCGAGGAACGGGAAAAGCACGAAGAAAAAAGGTTATCAGGGCGTTTTACGTTTCACGTAACACAGTTGCGTAGAGTAGGGTTGAGACATTGAATCCAGCATGGGCCAGCTCCAACGGGTCAACATCATTGCAAAGCAGCCCACTTAGCAGCAGCAGCCACACACAATCGACTCTATACAGACCCAAATAACTGGGCTGACTGACTAGGATTTATCTTTTCCTAGTTTTGAAAGACCGGGCCACACTCTGTATGGTCCCCAAGCAACTCCGCCGGTGCTTATAAGGGAGGTTGTTTCCCCACATGTATGAGCATGAGAACAAGAGAGATATTCACGCGCGCTCCTTCGCCGCCCGCCTCGTCACGACGCGCCGCGCCGCGGGTAGCGGGAATGAGCCGAGCCATTGTCTAAATTTTTGCCACGCATGACTGGTATGTGAAAGGTCACACGGGAGTTGAAACGTTTTTTGCTATAGTGGAGAATGAATACGAACGCTGCACCCTTTGGCTGATGCCTGTTCGTTTCGCCTTCCGTCTTTTCGTTTCATCTCCCGTCGCTGCCAGTTCGCCTCCTCCTCCCGTGCCTATAAAAGAGAGGTCGCTCCTCTCTAGAGAGACACACCAGACAACCCTTGCCTCAGGCCATCGAGTTCCTGAGCACTGAGCTGCTGCTACGATCTTCCCCATCCCGGCTTGCGGCATGCACCGCAGGTCGGGACAGTAGGCCTCCGAAACCCCGCCACTTCGAGTACTGTACTGGAGAAGGGTGATAAGGTTTTTGGGAAGCACTTTGCGCGACTACTAACCTCTTCGTCACGGACGCCACGGACGCCGACGACCACTTCCCCAACGACGACTTCTTCCCCGACGTCGACAACCTCTTCGACGACATGGGCGACAACGTCAACGCCAACCCCAATGCTACTGCCGCAGCTCAATACGTGTTCGTGTTCTTTCTGTTCAAGATCCTATCACAATTTCTTGTTCTAGCTTTTGTCCTAGATATGTTCTGTTCATATTCACTACTTCATATGCTATTTGCATACTCTCTGTTGGATTGCATGACTTATCTTATCTCAGCTATGATAGTCATGTTTTATCTACTGTTTTTGTTAATAAAATCATATGGTAAATTACTCATATTTCCAACAATCCAAAAACCTTATTATAGGCAATTTACCCTGAGTGGTTTTGCTGCATCCATGAGGTCTCCTATGTTTCAGGGTGTGCACTATAAGAGGTGGCGTGTGAGAGCCGTTCTTTGGTTTCAAACCATGAGCTGCTATGACGCCACTCTTGGCAAACTTGAAGGAGATCTTGATCCTCAACAGGAACACGCATTTCAGAAAAGTGATACCCTGTTTAAGGCTGCTCTCTTGAGTGTTCGTGGTGAGAACATAGTTGATGCTTATGCGTCAATTGATAATGGCAAAAATATGTGGGACGCACTCGAGGCCAGGTTTGGGGTCTCGGATGCCGGCACTGAGCTGTATATCATGGAACAATTCTATGACTACAGGATGACTGATGAGCGCTCCGTGGTTGAGCAAGCTCACGAGATACAGTCATTTGTTAGAGAACTTGAGCACTTCAATTGTATGTTACCGGACAAGTTTGTTGCCGGAGGCATCATCACTAAGCTTCCTCCCTCGTGGAGGAACTTTGCTACCTCTCTGAAACACAAGAGACAGGAGTTTTCCGTTCCGGATCTCATTGGTACTCTAGATGTGGAAGAAAAGGCGAGAGGAAAAGACACACGTGCTCGAGGTATTGAGGGAGGTTCTAGTGCCAATCTGGTACAGAAGAAAAACTTCCAGCCCCACAAGTTCAAGAACAAGGGCAAGTTTGATGGTAGAGCAAAGTTTGATGGGAAGAACAAGGATTCAAAGCACACCAACTTCAAGAAGAAGACTGATAAGAAGAAAGGTGTTTGTCATGTGTGCGGAGATCCTGATCATTGGGCTCCAAATTGCCCTAACCGTTATGACAAGCGTCAACATGGGAAAGGCGGCAAGACCGCCAATGTTGTCATTGGTGACATTGACATGAAGGATGTTGGGTACGGTATATTTCCCGCTATTCTTTTAGTATGTCATTCTCCTGATTGGTTGATTGACGCGGATAATAATGTACATGTATGTGGTGATATTTCCATGTTTTACTCTTATCGGACCGCAGGGATTTCCACCGTGCTGATGGGCAACAGTTCAAGTGCTTCTGTTCGTGGTGTTGGCACGGTCGATCTGAAGTTTACTTCGGGGAAGATCGTGCGGCTGAAGAATGTGCATTATGTCCCCTCCATCAATAAAAATCTTGTTAGCGGATCTCTTCTGTGTAGAGATGGCTACAAGCTTGTCTTCGAGTCCAATAAATTTGTAATATCCAAGTATGGAACTTTTGTTGGTAAAGGCTATGAATCAGGAGGCTTGTTCCGCTTATCCTTGTCAGATGTTTGTAATAAAGTTGTTAATCATGTCTGCAACAATAGTGAATCAAATATCTGGCATTCACGTCTCTGTCATATTAACTTTGGTTGCATGATGCGGCTAGCCAAGTTAAACTTAATCCCTAATTTCACCGCTGTCAAGGGATCTAAGTGTCAAGTTTGTGTGCAAGCTAAGCAACCTTGTAAGTCTCATACAACTGCGGAAATAAGAAATCTTGCGCCACTAGAGCTCATACATTCAGATCTTTGTGAAATGAATGGTGTTTTGACAAAAGGTGGAAAGAAATATTTCATGACGTTAATTGATGACTCCACTAGATACTGCCATGTGTATCTTCTGAAATCAAAAGATGAGGCTTCAAACTTTTTCTAGATCTATAAAGCTGAAGCGGAAAACCAACTTGATCGAAAGATCAAGAGGCTTAGGTCCGATCGTGGTGGAGAGTATTTTTTCCAATGAATTTGATTCTTTTTGTGCGGAACATGGTATAATCCATGAGAGGACGCCTCCCTATTCACCTCAGTCAAATGGGGTAGCCGAAAGAAAGAACCGTACTCTAACTGATTTGGTTAACGCCATGTTAGACACATCGGGTCTCTCCAAGGCATGGTGGGAGGAGGCGATATTGACTGCATGTCATGTCCTAAACCGAGTTCGCACAAAGAACAAAGAGATAACTCCATTCGAGGAATGGGAGAAGAAAAGGTTAAAACTCTCTTACCTACGAACCTGGGGCTGCAGGCGAAAGTCAATGTGCCAATTCCAAAGAAGCGCTAGCTTGGACCAAAAACTGTAGATTGTGTATTCCTGGGCTATGCTTTTCATAGCATTGGTTATAGATTCTTGATTGTAAAATCTGAGGTATCAGACATGCATGTCGGTACAATCATGGAGTCGAAAGATGCGACTTTCTTTGAAGATATCTTTCCCATGAAGGATATGGCTAGCTCATCAAATCAGGAGATGCCTAGTTCATCGAGTCAGGATTTAGTTATAATTTCTGAACCTACCATTCCGATGGAACACTTTGAAAATCCTGTGGAGGACAACAATGAAATTCCTACAAGGAGCAAGACACAGAGGACTGCAAAGTCCTTTGGTGATGATTTCCTTGTATATCTCATAGATGACACTCCCAGTTCTATTTCAAAGGCCTATGCATCTGAAGATGTTGACTATTGGAAGGAAGCGGTCCGTAGTGAGATGGATTCCATCTTGGCTAATGAACCTTGGGAGATCACCGATCGTCCTTATGGGTGCAAACCTATAGGATGCAAATGGGTATTCAAGAAGAAGCTTAGGCCTGATGGTACTATTGAGAAGTACAAGGCACGACTCGTGGCCAAGGGTTATACCCAAAAGGAAGGTGAAGATTTCTTTGATACTTACTCACCTGTTGCTCGACTGACTGCTACTTGTGAAATGCGTTGGGATTTCCCGAAGAGGAAGGGTGAAGTAATATAGTAGCAGAAAGTATTTTCCTCAGTTAAGAACCAAGATTTATTGAACCAATAGGAGAGCACGCCAAACAACGGTCAAAAGCACCTACACACAAAAGAGCAAATACTTGCACCCAACGCGGGCAAGAGGGTTGTCAATCCCCCTGTACTCGTTAATTGCAAGGATTAAATCTGATAGTGGAAGATATATAAATTGCAAAATAAAATAAATTGCAGCAAGGTAAATAGGGTTTTAGTAATATGATTTGGATGGACCCGGGGGCCATTTCTTTCACTAGAGGCATCTCTCTCAAGAACATAGCATACGGTGGGTAGACAAATTACTGTTGGGAAATTGATAGAATTGCGCATAGTGCTACTTGTGAATGCGTTGGGATTTCCCCGAAGAGGAAGGGTGATGTAGTGTAGTAGCGAAAAGTATTTCCCTCAGTTAAGAACCAAGGTTTATCGAACCAGTAGGAGAACACACAAGCAACGGTCAACAGGGCCTACAAACAAGAAGAGCAAATACTTGCACCCAACGCGGGCAAGAGGGTTGTCAATCCCCTTGTACTCGTCAATAGCAAGGATTAAATCTGATAGTTGTAGATAGATAAATTACAAAATAAAATAAAAGGTAAATAAATTGCAGCAAGGTAAATAGGGTTTTAGTAATATGATTTAGATGGACCCGGGGGCCATAGCTTTCACTAGAGGCATCTCTCTCAAGAACGAAACATACGGTGGGTGAACAAATTACTGTTGGGCAATTGGTAGAAAAGCGCATAGTTATGATGTTATTCATGGCATGATCATGTATATAGGCATTACGTCCGTGACAAGTAGACCGACTCCTGCCTGCATCTACTACTATTACTCCACTTCGAGAGCGCTTGTATGCTTGCCTCTCTACGTATTAAGTTCATAACAAACAGAGTAATGCATGAAGTATGATGACATAATGTTGACAGAATAAGACCAACCAATATGATCAAACCCCGTCATTTTACCCTTAGTAGAAGCAATACAAATACGTGGCTCGGTACCCTTTCTGTCACTGGGTGAGGACACCGCAAGATTGAACCTACTACTATGCACCACTTCCACTGAAGATCTACTCATCAACTTGGCCAAAGATAACTCATAGATCGGAAAGCATTACATAGCTATAACAATCATACATAATAGAATTAAGAAATAACTCAATCACTTTCAATGAATAATCTGATCATAAACCCACAATTCATTGGATCCCAACAAACACACCGCAAAAGCAGATTACATCAGAACAATCGGATAGAACTCCGAAGAGCACATTGTATTGAAGATCAAAGAGAGAGAGAGAGAACCATCTAGCTACTGCTATGGACCCGTAGGTCCTGTGGGGAACTACTCACACATCATCGGAGAGGCGGCAAGGGTGATGAAGAGGCCCTCCGTGATCGATCCCCCCTCCGGCAGAGTACCGGAAAAGGTCTCCAGATGGGATCATGGAAGAACAGAGGATTGCGGCGGCGGAGAACTTGTTTCGTCTGGATATCTGGGTGTTTCTGAATATATGTGGATTTATAGCGTTGGAATTAGGTCAATCGAAGCCACAGGGGGCCCACAAGGCATCAGGGCGCGCCCCCACTGGGGTCACGCCCTGTTGCCTTGTCACCTCCACAGGGGGCCCACAAGGCATCAGGGCGCGCCCCCACTGGGGTCACGCCCTGTTGCCTTGTCACCTCCCCCGAAGCTTCTAGGGTCCCTTCTGGTCCAGAAAAAATCACAAAAAAGTTTCGTAGCGTTTGGACTCTTTTTAATAGGGATTTCCTGAAAAGCCAAAAACAAGCAGAAAACAGCAACTGGCACTTGGCACTAGGTTAATAGGTTAGTTCCCAAAAATAATATAAAATTGCATATAAGATTGATAATATAATAGCATGAAAACATCAAAAATTATAGATACGTTGGAGACGTATCACATAGTTATGATGCTATTGATGGCATGATCAATACATAGGCATTATGTCCGTGACAAGTAGACCGACTCCTGCCTGCATCTACTACTATTACTGCACTTCGAGAGCGCTTCCATGCTTGCCTCTCTACGTATTAAGTTCATAACAAACAGAGTAATGCATGAAGCATGATGACATAATGTAGACAGAATAGGATCAATCAATATGATCAAACCCCGTTGTTTTCCCCTTAGTAGCAACAATACAAATACGTGCCTCCCTAGTCCTCCTGTCACAGAGTGTGGACACCGCAAGATTGAACCTACTATTATGCACCACTTCCACTGAAGATCTACTCATCAACTTGGCCAAAGAAAACTCATAGATCGGAAAGTATTACATAGCTATAACAATCACACATAATAAAGTTCAGAATTGACTCAATTACTTTCAATGAATAATCTGATCATAAATCCACAATTCATCAGATCCCAACAAACAAACCGCAAAAGAAGATTACATCGAATAGAACTCCGAGGAGAACATTGTATTGAAGATCAAAGAGAGAGAGAGAGAGAGCCATCTAGCTACTGCTATGGGCCTGTAGGTCCTGTGAGGAACTACTCACACATCATCGGAGAGGCAGCAAGGGTGATGAACAGGCCCTCCGTGATTGATTCCCCCTCCGGCAGAGTACCGGAAAAGGCCTCCAGATGGGATCGCGGAAGAACAGAGTCTTGCGGTGGCGAAGAACTTGTTTTGTCTGGTGTTCTGGGGGTTTTGGAATATATGTGAATTTATAGCGTTGGAATTAGGTCAATCGGAGAGACGTGGGGCCCACAAGACATCAGGGTGCGCCCTACCCCTAGGGCGCACCCTGTTGCCTTGTCGTCTCCTCGTCTGGCTTCTGGATCTCGCCCGAAGCTTCTAGGGTCCCTTCTGACCTAGAAAAAATCACAAAAAAGTTTTGTAGCGTTTGGACTCCGTTTGATAGGGATTTCCTGAAAAACCAAAAACAAGCAGAAAACAGCAACTGGCACTGGGCACTAGGTTAATAGGTTAGTTTCCAAAAATGATATAAAATTGCATATAAAGTATATAATATTGATAATATAATAGCATGAAAACATCAAAAATTATAGATACGTTGGAGACGTATCAGCATCCTCAAGCTTAATTCCTGCTCGTCCTCGAGTAGGTAAATGATAAAAACATATTTTTTTATGTTGAATGCTACCTAACATGTCGTATTTTGTAATCTCTTTACGGTATGAATATTGAGAAACGATGAACTAATTGATATCAACATAATAATATTCATGAATGCTAGCAAACAATCATTACTCTTCAAAATAAACGATGCTTAACGAATGTTATCCCTACTCATTGAATTATGTAAGCATGGCATGAATCCGTCTTCTTAACATAAGTACAAATCATGAGCACCCCGGTGCAAAACCAAGCAATTGTGTCATACTTTTTCACGCGCTTCAACATTTTTAACTTCACTCAATATATGAGCGTGAGGCATGGACTTCGCACTACGGGTGGAATAGAATATGTTGGTAGAGGTTTATAAGGAAAGACAAAAACTGAGAAAGTCTCGCATCAACTCGGCGGATCGTTAGGCAATGGAGAGGCCTAGCAATCGATATCAATGTGAGGAGTAGGGATTGCCATGCAACGGATGCACTAGAGCTATAAGTGTATGAAAGCTCACAACTGAAACTAAGTGGTGTGCATCCAACTTGCTTGCTCATGAAGACCTCGAGCATTTGAGGAAGCCCGTCATCGGAATATACAAGCCAAGTTCTTATAATGTAAAAATTCCCAATAGTATATGAAAGTGACAAATCATGGAGACTCTCTATGTGAAGAACATGGTGCTACTTTGAAGCACATGTGTGGTAAAAGGATAGTAGCATTGCCCCTTCTCTCTTTTTCTCTTATTTTTCTCTTTTTTTCTTTTCTTTTTTTTAGAACAATATCATGAACCTCATCCCCACTTTTTCGAGGACTCATTAGTCTCCATCATTCTTTACCTCACTGGGACAATGCTCTAATAATGATGATCATCATACTTTTATTTACTTACAACTCGATAAACAAAAATGATATGACTCTATATGAATGCCTCTTGCAGTGTACCAGGATGTGCAATGATCTAGCGTAACATGTATTACAATGATGAATGGTGGCTTTGCCAAAAATATCATATCAGCTCTATATGATCATGCAAAGCAATATGACAATGAACAGACAAGTCATGTGAGTAGTAACGGTGGAAGTTGCATGGCAATATATCTCGGAATGGCTATGAAAATGCCATAATAGGTAGGTATGGGGGCTATTTTGAAGAAGGATATAATAAGGCTTATGTGTGGTACAGCGCATCATATCACGGGGTTTGGATGCACCGGCGAAATTATGCACCAATTCTCGAGGTGAAAATGGGCAATGCACGGTACCGGAGAGGCTAGCAAAATGCAGATAGGTGAGAGTGCCGTTTGTTGTCCATGAACTCACATTAGTCATAAAGAACTCATATACTTATCGTGAAAGTTTTATTATCCCTTGAAGCAAAGTATTCTCGCATGCCCCTAGGGAGGAGGTTGGGAGGAGTTAACCATCGCGTGCCCCCGATTTGACAGCACTAAGGATTTCAACGAGGAATAAATATGCTCCAACTTCCCCACCATGCCATGACGGGCACTTAAATGAGTAATACATAACAAGCTTTAATATCATTATTTTTACTAACCAATGATTATGAACAAAAACCCTTTCATATTACTACATCAATATAATTAACTCACACATTTTCATATTCATTGATCTCACATGAAAGTTTTTATTATATCACTCTTATATACCTATCATTCTTGGACTAGTCATTATAACCCGTGCACATTACCACTTCCTAACAATCTCAAAAATATTTAAGTGAAGCATGAGAATGCAAAACATTTCTATAAAGTATGCCTACCGCCATGCTCTAAAGATATAAGTGAAGCACATGAGCAACTGCCTGACTCAAAAGATATAAGTGAAGCACAAAGAGCATTCTAACAAATCATGACGAATGTGTGTCTCTCTCAAAAGGTGTGTTCAGAGAACAATGATTGTGGATAACAGCAAGAAAAACTAAATATAATACACGATGCTCCAAGCAAAACTCATATCATGTGATGAATAAAAATATAGCTTCAAGTAACATACCGATGAATTGTGGATGAAAGAGGGGATGCCATCCCGGGGCATCCCCAAGTTTAAATGCTTGGGTCTTCCTTGAATATTACCTTGGGGTACCTTGGGCATCCCCAAGCTTAGGGTCTTGCCACTCCTTATTCCTTCATCCATCGTAATCTCACCCAAAACTTGAAAACTTCAGCACACAAAACTCAACAGAAACCTTGTGAGATCCGTTAGTATAATCGATAAACCATAAACTTAGGTACTGTTATAAACCAATTAATAATTGTTCTTGCATAATACCTACTATATTCTAACTTCTTCATGACTTATACCCCCCGATATAATCCATAGAATCATCAAAATAAGCACACTATGCAATAAAAAACAGAATCTGTCTAAAACAGAACAGTCTGTAATGATCTGAACTAAAACCATACTTCTGGAACTCAAAAAATTCTGAACAATTACAAAAACGTGGGAAATTTGTATCTAAATACTGTGTAAAAAATTCAGACCATTCTCACGTTCCAGGAATAAATGCAAATTCAAACACTGGGCGCAAAACTTTCTGTTTTTGCACAGAATCAATTCAACTATCATCCAAATCATCCCAAAGGCTTTACTTGGCACAAACACTAATTAAAAGATAAAAACACAATCATTACAGTAGAAATAATCATGTTATCACACCAAAATAGAAATGATAACTATTGGGTTGTCTCCCAACAAGCTCTTTCTTTATAGCCATTAAGATAGGCTTGAGATTTTATTGATGCTCACATGAAAGATAATAATTGAAACACAAAGAGAGCGTGATGTAGCATGTGAAAAACACATTTAAGTCTAACATACTTCCTATGCATAGGCATTTTATAATTAAACAATTCCTTAAAGCAAGCAATATTTAGCATATGCAACGAAGAAGGACGAAACATTAACAATTTGAGCATCAAGAGTGGTAATTGAATAACATGAAGATTTCTATAACCATATTTGCCTCTCTCATAATAGTTACATGTATTATCATAATCAAACTCAACAATATAACTATTATGCAAAACATTCTCTCTATAATCCATACGCATACAAATCTTATAGTCTTCCAAGATAGTGGGATTAACATCAACTAAAGTCATGACCTCTCCAAACCCACTTTTATTAAAAAAATCATAAGACTGAACACTCTCCAAATATGTGGGATTATTTTTACCTAAAGTTGATGCTCTTCCAAACCCACTTTCAATAGCATTGCAAACATCATTTTCAATAATAGATAAACTTTCGAGATCACAAGAAGCATCATAATTACCAACCCAATCGTGATCATTAGCACAATTGATATTCATAGAATTTATACTAATGCAATTGCAATCATGCTTTTCATTCAATAAATGTATCCCAATAGCATTTTCTATTATCACTTCTTCATTATTTGCTATTGGTCTACAAAATGTAGCAAGTTTGAAAAGATTAGCAAGTGGATGAGGATCCATAACCAATATATCTTTACTATCCCTTTTACTTTCTGTTTTGGTGTGCCAACAATAAGGATAGCATAATTAAGCAAGATAGCACACAAGATATTTTTGGTGTTTTTGATTTTTTAACGGAAAGTAGCAAAAGCAAATAAAGGCAAATAAAAAGTAGAAAAGTAAATGATAGTTTGTATGAAGGAACATTCACGTTGTTTGAATGATCTCCGCGGCAACAGCGCCAGAAATTCTTCTTGCTACTTGCGAAATGCGTTGGGATTTCCCCGAAGAGGAAGGGTGAAGTAATATAGTAGCAGAAAGTATTTCCCTCAGTTAAGAACCAAGGTTTATCGAACCAATAGGAGAGCACGCCAAACAACGGTCAATAGCACCTACACACAAAAGAGCAAATACTTGCACCCAACGCGGGCAAGAGGGTTGTCAATCCCCTTGTACTCGTTAATTGCAAGGATTAAATCTGATAGTGAAAGATATATAAATTGCAAAATAAAATAAAAGTAAATAAATTGTAGCAAGGTAAATAGGGTTTTCGTAATATGATTTTGATGGACCCGCGGGCCATAGCTTTCACTAGAGGCATCTCTCTCAAGAACAAAGCATACGGTGGGTAGACAAATTACTGTTGGGCAATTGATAAAATTGCGCATATTTATGATGTTATTCATGGCATGATCAGTACATATACATGATCATTGCCATGAATAACATCATAACTATGCGCTTTTCTACCAATTGCCCAACAATAATTTGTCTACCCACCGTATGCTATCTTAATGAGAGAGAAGCCTCTAGTGAAAACTATGGCCCCCCGGTCTACTTTTATCATATTACTAAAACCCTAATTACCTTGCTGCCATTTTACTCTTTTTATTTTACTTTGGAATTTATCTATCTATCACTATCAGATTGAATCCTTGCAATTAACGAGTTCAAGGGGATTGACAACCCTCTTGCCCGCGTTGGGTGCTAGTATTTGCTCTTGTGTGTGTAGGTGCTGTAGACGAGGCATTTGTGTGATTCTCCTATTGGTTCAATAACCTTAGTTCTCACCGAGGGAAATACTTATCCGCTACTGTATTGCTTCACCCTTCTTCTTCGTGAAAATCCCAACGCAACTCACAAGTAGCAGAAAAAATTTCTGGCGCCGTTGCCGGGGAGACATCATCAAATATCTACGAGGTTCCTTCACACAAATTATCAATTACTTGTTCTACTTTTTATTTGCCCTTATTTACTTTTATTAGGCTCGTTATAAAAAATCGAAAAACAAAAAATATTTTATTTTGCTTGTTTGCTTTGCCACTATGTCTCAAGAAAACACTAAGTTGTGTGACTTGTCGAATACTAATAACAATGAATTTATTAGTACTCCAATTGCTCCTCCCGCCTCTAGTGTGGAGTCATATGATATTAATGCTGCATTACCAAATCTTATCATGAAAGAACAATTTGCCGGAAACCCTAATAAAGATGCTGCATCCCATATCAATACCTTCGTTGAATTATGTGATATGCAAAAGAAAAAAGATGTGCATAATGATATTATTAAGTTGAAATTATTTCCTTTCTCGCTAAGAGACCATGCTAAAACTTGGTTTACATCCTTACCTCGCAATTGTAGGGGAACGCAGTAGAAAACAAAAAAAAATCTGCACTACGAACACGCCCAGGATCACTATGGAGATGCATACAAGGTTTTGATCTGATCATTACCGACTCGTAGCGCAGCGGAAGTAGAGTCGATGAAGATCAGCGGTGCAGATCCCCGCAGCTAGGATTTACAACTTCCCAACTGCGAGGATGTTCTCCCTTCTCTGCTACTCGGACAATCCCTTGGATAGCCCTTCGGGAGGCAGTCGGACAGTCCCTCGAACGATGTCACGGACAGCCCTTCGGGAGGACCCTCGAACTCGGACGGTAACTCGGACAGCCCTTCGGGAGGACCCTCAAACAGCCCCTCGGGCAAAAGATCAAACCTACAACCTCTCTACGGGGTTGCACACATACGGTGTCAGCTATCTAGCAGGGCTTCGCCGTCCAGAACTAGTTCCCACCGGAACCCAGACAGCCTTTCGGCTCTACGAAACTATTTCGTGGGAGGGAGAGAGAAAGCCAGATCATGCATGGAACTTGTATGAGAGTAAGGAGTGAGTGTGGAGAGCTCCTCTCCACCTCTATTTATAGGAAAACCAGTGGGTAGGGTGGCACATGATAATACCAAAATACCCAAGCTTTATGTCACACATAAAGGGCATAAAAAGAAGGTAAGTGGAGCTCCATGGAGGAGCTCCATGCTTGGCCGGCCACACCTAGTGCCCCCCCCCCCCGCCAAAAAAGGGGTTCCTTAGTCCCCAAGTCCTG
Organism: Elymus sibiricus; assembly: GCA_039707655.1. Classification (NCBI taxonomy): domain Eukaryota; kingdom Viridiplantae; phylum Streptophyta; class Magnoliopsida; order Poales; family Poaceae; genus Elymus; species Elymus sibiricus. Next base: position 29,694,989 of record CM077664.1, read on the forward strand.
CTAGAAGCCTTTCGGGAAAAGCCCTAAAAGGTGGCTTTCCAAAAATCAACCATAAAGTGCTTTTCACTATTCACGAAAACATTTTTCCGCGTCCGTTATATCCGAAAATATTTCTGTAGGTCCAGAACATTTCCAGTACCCACTAAAATAATTCTGGACGTGTTCCGAAACATTTCCGGATCAATGATTTTCTTCAGCGAAAAGCAACCAAGACGTTTCCGGCTGCTCCGGAACATTTCCGGTTTTCTCTCCGGAAAAATTCTAGAAGTTCCTAGAACAATTCTGGCTCCTCCAAAAAGTTCCAGGTGCATGCCGAAAACCTTTTTGGCTTAATGGTTTACTCCGAAACAACTTTTCAGTTTTACCGAAACTTTTCTGGTGTTCTCTCCGGAACTGTTCCGTTGTCTCCGAAACTTTTCCGGTGACTTTCTCTCAGACTCCCTGTCTAGTATTCAGCAGAGAGATGACCGTTAAGCGTGTGACCCTGTAGGTTCGGTGAAGTATAGATATGACCGGAACACTTTCCGATCAATGATCAATAGCGGAACCGTGGACACCCATATTGATCCCTATACCCACACGAATAAATATTCGAGTGAACCTGTAGTTTGCCGTGTGCTATTCCTGTTGCTTCGCGATATGTTACAAACACCCGAGGTGAGACTTATCGTCATCCCCGTGGATCAACAACTTGTCCACTATGCCAGTTACCTCGTTACCGGTTTTGTTCTCTTTTCTCGTTTCCACGTTCCGGCATCCCTGTGATCAAATCACATTGTGTCTGGCCAGAAGATGATGGATAACGTAACACCGAGAGGGCCCAAAGAATATCTCTCCATCTTCGGAGGAGCAAATCCCAACCTTGAGCTATCAAGTTACTTGTCACACTTTCCCATGAACCCGTAAGCCGCCATAATAGCCACCCTGTTACAAATGACGTTTAACAAACTCCAAAGTTCATGAAGCAAGTGCGAAGGAACTCGATACTCTCATGGTCTAAGGAATTATGCAAACGTTAACTTTCTCTATGTTATTAACCATTAACTTGTGATGAATGTATCTCATAGCATAACATCAATTCGGGTCGATTCAACACAAGTGTTCTTCTAACATTGTGGCCTCAAAAGTTGCTGGCATAGACATGCCCATGATCAGGAAAACATGATCATCATGCAATACTTGAGCTAGTCTTAGAGGCTAGACTAGGAATACATTTTACCGTTTATTATTCCACACGTGCATATGAGTTTTCCTCCGAGCCTCGTGGTTATTGCAGACTCGAGAACCATAGCAGTTATAGCACAGAATATAAACATAATTACGAACATGGAGATAATAATAACATTTATTATTGCCTCTAGGGCATATCTCCTACAGACTCCCACTTGCACTAGAGTCAATAATCTAGTCAATGCTAATGTAATTTACACCTATGGCGTACCGGTGTAAAATATGCTTCTCTTGTGGTATAGTCCTTTTCCAACGGATCTGACCACTTCAGTTCCTTGTGTATCTTTGCATATCCTCGCGTTTTCACGCTTTCACAAAATTCATATTTTGTGTGGACTTGGCTTTGTATATATGTGAATCACAGGTCGAACCTGGATTCCTCAGAGTAAGCTATGGAGCAACTATCTACAATTGTGATCCATTGACCAAAGCCATCTTGGAACCATACTAAGTTCATGAATGAACTATATGATTCAACATTTTCTTTGTCGCTACCAAAGTGTCAACATACTTAGCCTTTGTTATAGAATTTGCCATAGGAACCTGTTTGGAACAATTCCAACTCACTGTGCCACCATATCGCGTGTTACACAAAACCCTTAACTTAAATCAAAAATCGCATGGAGCATTGATGAAGACTGTATCGATGTAATTACTTACAACGAACACTTCATAATCTCCGCTTGCGAGAAAACATGTCACCAGTGCTACTTTAGTACTCAATGACATTTTTCACTGTTGTCCAACGATCAGCACTTTGATCATTTTGGTATCTATACTCGCAGCTGCTTGGGAGTACCGAACATATCTGGTTGTTTTACATACCACGGAATACATGATTAATCCAAACACAAAAGTGTGTGGAATCCCCATCATGTATTTTGTTCTTTAGTGTTTTAGGACACCGAGTCTTGCAAAAACTCTTTCCATGTGACTTCGGCAAGAATCACTCCTTGGCGTTCTTATGCTAAATGGTTTTAGCATCTTGTCTATATGTAATCTTGGCTTAGCCTATTAGGCAATTTTATCTCCATAGATAATTATGCCTAATATCGAGGCTACCTAGCCCAAGCACTTCATAAAAAAACTATTTTTCAATGAAGTCCTAATTCGTGTCAAGAAATTTATATTATTTCCAATCAACAAAGTGTCAAGCACACAAGCTTTTAGAAATATTATTATGCTCCCACTTACTTTCCTGTAATCACAAGCATCTTCGCTATCCTTTGATGAAATCAAACTATTTTGACTATTTCATCAAAATGAAGATTCCAACTCCATTTTGCTCTCTTCTGTCCATCGCTGGAACTCTGAAGTTTGCATACTCACTAGCATCCTCTGGATTGACAAAATACCTTGGACTGTATCAACTGCACGTCATAGGTTGCATTTCCATCTCATGGAAATCCTTTTGGCATCCATGTATCATATCTCATGATTGAAATATGTATCAATTGTTAGTTCAACCCGAACCGACTTTAAGCATCGCTATGGAGAAACAATCTCACCGTAGTTAATTCCTTGAATTTGTTATAAGCAACAAGTCGAGCTTTATGGATAAAACACTTTTATCCGTATCAGTTTATAGTTCCATTAATATTCGTTAGACTCTGAGTCTTTCGAAGGGTTTATCAAGATCTAGTCTTGAATCATTTATGGATACTATCTCGGATTATATTGGCTTTTAGCCAATTCCGGAGTCAGGGCCCATCAACGCTTCCTTGTGTATCATAGGTATACTGTTATCTAACAACAATATCTCGTTTGCGCACCTGAGAGGTTTGCACGAGTTTTGCCTACATGGTTCAGCTGCAAGTTCGACCGAAGTCCATACATCTCATGTAGAGGCTTCCGTATTAGTCGCAGTAGGAAACTCTGGATTCACTTCCAAGATTTCTTCCCTTGACTTGATGACGAAGTTACTGTTATCTCGTCGAGTTGCACTGTCCTCCCACTCACCTTTTGCAAGAAATATTTTCTTCAAAATCATACCGTTCTTCATGGCAAACCTTTTGCCTCGGTATTGTGATGGAGGAATTCCCAATAACTTGGGATAACCTACAAAGTAGCACTTCTCTGATTTGGAATAGGTTTGTAAAATACTTTACACAAGCCCCATATTTCAAATGTTAAGAAAAGACATAACATGGTTGGGCGTACCATACCATGGCTTCTTTTCAATAGATCTGATGGCGCTCTTTTTAGTGTAAAAGCCACAGTCTCTAAAGCATTACTTTAAAAGGGATAATGGCAAATTGATTTATGTCATCTTTGATCTTACCATCTCATAAATGTTTTGATTACATCTTCACGGACATTCCACTCATAGTGGTGTTACGGGAGATGTAAGTTATGAAATTCTTTTCACAACTCATCAGACATTCGCTAAACTTGTAACTCAAATATTCCTTTCCGCAATCTAATTGCAGAAACATAATTTTCTTGTTACAATAATTTCTACTTCATTTTGAAAACCTTTTGAATGACGTCAAATGATCCAGACATATGTCTCATCAAGTAAATATCCATATATCTACTTTAGTCATTTCTGAAGATAGACAAATCCACTGCTTTCAACAACATTTATCGGACTACACACATCAAAATGTATGATCACCAATAAGTTCGTTGCTCGTTCCCTATGGCCTGTCAACGGTATTTCAGTCATTTCACTTTTTGGACGAAAGTTGCAAGTGTCAGATGATTCATAATCAAATGACTTCAAAATCCATCATTATGGAATTTCTCCATGCGGGTTTCTCCAATGTGACCAAATGCAATGACATACATATGTTGTATTCTTTTAGTCTTGCGACATTTAGCGTCAGTGTCACGGATGTATTATATTATTATCAATATTCATAACATACATCTCATTCATAATGAAAGTATGGCCCTTATGTTGTTCATAACATCGAAGAACAATCGTTCTCTCATGAACAACCTTCTTGCAACAAACATTCTGCAATGGGCTAGAGTGAATAAAACTCTAAAATGAATTACGAAAATAAATACAGAGGTAATACGCCAATGGAAGGTGTAGTCACTTTTACTATGTTCCCAGCGCATATCTAAACCTCATTTCTAGCTAGTCTTTTAGGCCGTAGTAGTTCTTGTATCGAGTTGCAATAGAATGCAATCGAACGGGTATTCCTGTGAGCAATCACAATACGGAAGAATCAGTGACTAACAGTTTAATCACAATTCCCAAGAACTATTTCTTTGACCAGCCTTCTATACATCTATAACTTGTATGACATTCATACATGAGCTGGACATTCCAGTCTTCTCTCTTTTTGCCTTTATACTTCTAACAATTTTACTTCCAATATTTCTCCTACTCTCAGAAGAAGCACCCAACTTTTAAGAGTGGCGTCAGCTCCAGACTTCCTAGGCGTGTTAGTCTCACTGACACCCTTTGGACATTTCCATTCTCTTTAAGTTTTTGTTTTATTCACCTTCATCACATGACAGGCGTTCTTCTGGATCCCTTTCTTATCAGTCTAATCCACAGTAAACACTTTACTAATACTTTGCAAACAAACATTGCTTTGGATATCTCATATCTTTTAGCCTTTGTCTGCATCGAAAAATAATTTTCAGCTCCATGAATATCACATAACTATCCCAAACTTTTGAAGTTCGTGTCTCATGGAAACAAAAATATTGCACTTGACCGTAACGGAATTCTAGCTTTTTGATCGAAGGACGAGAGTCGCATCATCCATAGTATCAGCGGGAGAATACCAAAGGCATGCGATAGCACAAAGTCCTTCTCGGCACTCTTGAGGACAATCCTCACATTACGTTACCAATCGTAAAGTTTTAACTAGATATATAATAGCTTATTCAATTTTAATAGGGAAGGTGGAAACGCAAGCCATTATTCTATAACTATTATGCAAATCACACTTAGACAATGTTCATAATTAATTGCACTGAGAATAAACATGTTAATTCTACATGCGTTCCCACTCAAATCAATATCTCTCATAATTGATTTTGAGTGATACAAGACCACCGGTAGGCTAACTTGCCAATCACATCTCTATGTGACTCTTGTTCATCTTTCGATGGGTGTGTTCCGAGCTCAGGATGATCTTACCTAAACGTCAAAGATAACCAAGTGATCTTGCTACGAGGTCTGACCGTCACCCGCCTCATTCCTCTCAATTCGTTCGTACCCATGTGGACATGGCGCACCCCAAAAAGATACGAATTACAGACGGTGCTACACTTGGGTGAACACTAACTACTTTGATATTTTAAGTGAGAGATCACCCTAATAAAAGCGACTACCGCGCAATCAAGAAGGGTGCATCAAAAGGGATAAACATCTCAGGAAATTCATAATAGCATGATATGGTATAGCCCTTTCTGACGGAGAAGCCTTTAATTTCTTCGTCTTCGGCATTTGCGTCGGTGTTCACCTTCGCGAAGATTTCCACCACCTTGTGGATGCACCAGATAATATTGCTATCTCTATAGCTAATAAAATAAGTGCATTACATATGGTTGACATGTAGGTCATTAAAGTGACAATCATATGGCTCCAACCATCATGCCGAATCATGACACGCAGGTCATGTTAACTAATTTTACATCATATAGTCATCTCATACATAATCAAATTAAATATGACGAAGACTATACCACATCTCATGCACATCTCATGTCATCCTGCAAAACCAAGTTAGACGCCTCTAATCGGTTTATGCAAAATTTTATTTTACGTGGCTTCTAAGGTTTTGACTTAAACCGAAGCTACCAACGTTCATCATCAAGTATGATTATTCAAGTCGCTAGATTAACTTTGCGGGGCGTATGAAACACGAGATAATAAAATCTCGAGCCCCATACTGAACTTCGTCAAACGCAAGAACCCCGTGCAGATCATATCTGCATTGTCCTTTAGTCTGCGAAACATCCATCTTTCTTTAACTATGGCAGAACCCAAAGACACTGAAGCACTTCGTTGATCTGTCAACCAGCATACTCAGGAGCAGCATGGAAGGATCGCGGATTGCCAGAACTTTGTCAGATTCTACCATGCTGTCAAGATCAGGACTACGCAAATTCAAGGGAAGCAACAAGAACATGAGGTAATAGATTTCATCTGCTACCCGCACAAATAATTTTTCGCAATAGATCTCATCTACTACAAAATTATATTGTGCAACACCCATACATCTCATGTATTCTAGATCATAACCTGCGTCTACGCATAGCATGGCTCTAATACCACTGCAGGGGAACGCTGCAGAAAACCAAAAATTTCCGCACTACGAACACGCTCAGGATCACTATGAAGATGCATACAAGGTTTTGATCTGATCATTACCGACTCATAGCGCAGCGGAAGTAGAGTCGATGAAGATCAGCGGTGTAGATCCCCGCAGCTAGGATTTACAACCTCCCAACCGCGAGGATGTTCTCCCTTGTGTGCTACTCGGACAGTCCCTCGGATGATGTCACGGACAGCCCTTCGGGAGGACCCTCGAACTCGAACGGTAAGTCGGACAGCCCTTCAGGAGGACCCTCGAACAGCCCCTCGGGCAAAAGATCGAACCTATGACCTCTCTACGGGGTTGCACACATACGGTGTCAGCTATCCGGCAGGGCTTCGCCATCCAGAACTAGTTCCCACCGGAACCCAGACAACCTTTTGGCTCTACGAAACTATTTCGTGGGAGGGAGAGAGAAAGCCAGATCCTGCATGGCACTTGTAGGAGAGTAAGGAGTGAGTGTGGAGAGCTCCTCTCCACCTCTATTTATAGGAAAACCAATGGGTAGGGTGGCACATGATAATACCAAAATACCCAAGCTTTATATCACACATAAAGGGCATAAAGGGCATAAAAAGAAGGCATGTGGAGCTTCACGGAGGAGCTCCATGCTTGGCCGGCCACAGCTAGTGCCCCCCCCCAAAAGGGGTTCCTTAGCCCCAAGTCCTTCTAGAAGCCTTTTGGGAAAAGCCCTAAAAGGTGGTTTTCCAAAAATCAACCATAAAGTGCTTCTCACTATTCACAAAAACATTTTTTGGCGTCCGTTAAATCCGAAAATATTTCTGTAGGTCCAGAACATTTCCAGTACCCACTAAAATAATTCTGGACGCATTCTGAAATATTTCTGGATCAATGATTTTCTTCAGCGAAAAGCAACCAAGATGTTTCCGGCTGCTCCGGAACATTTCCGGTTTTCTCTCCGGAAAAAATCCAGAAGTTCCCAGAACAATTCTGGCACCTCCAAAAAGCTCCAGGTGTTTGCTGAAAACCTTTTTGGCTTAATGGTTTACTCCGAAACAACTTTTCAGTTTTACCGAAACTTTTCTGGTGTTCTCTCTGTGTGACACCCTGGTTTTTGGCGACTTTTTCTTTTCAAAATCTTTCTGGTTTCATTTGCATTTTGGATGATTTTTGAACCTTTTCAGTTGACTTTGGACTTATGAATTTCTCTCAATGATCCAAAGCCCTCAGCATCTTGCCAAATCTTGTCACTCACCTTCTGGATCAAATTCTAATTCTTCATCTTTCCCAATTATTCATTTTCCTCCTTTGGGAAAATTTGTCATCACTATGGGTTACAAAGCAACATATAGTTCTGATGATCAGAAAAATCTCCAAATTAATACCACACCTTCTTGTCATCATCTACTCCCTCAATCTTCAAAAACATTTCATGGTCCAGTATAAAGTTTTGTCCAGAAAACTCAATTTGTCTTCTGGACAGTACTAGTCCTTTGTGAAGCAACTCTTATTTTCCCAACTCAGAAAACTCTCAAATAATTCCCTGAGATACTAGGGAACCTATCTTGCCACAATATCCACAAATATCATCTTGTCCAGTATAAATTTTCATCAGCAATATTCTGCCAAGTTTCTGCTCATTTTGAACCTCTGTGAAGGAAGTACCAGCTAGAGGTGTCCAATTGAGCTGAAATTTTTATGACATATTCTGTCCACCAAATAACTCTCTTACACCAAAATGCAGCTCCAGCAGATCAACCAGATGAGTGCTACAAGCTCATCTTTATTCTGGTCCAGTAACAGCAGTTGTACATGAACCATATCCAAATCTTGAGGAAATTCTCTCAAACTTGGCGAGCTTGGAGTCCTTCCAAAGTAGATCACCCCAGACATCTCCATTGGCTCCATCTCCAGCTCACCTCTCCTCTAGATCCCTCTCAAGTTTTATGTCAGAAACTGTAGCTGAAGCTACACTTCGAACCAGAGTGCATCTAGACGAACCAGAGGCACGGAGAGGCTAAGAAATCAAAGGAGAACATGCTAGACAAGGTGCGCCAGACTTGTGTGTCCTCCAAGTGCCAATGCCCGTGGTGAGCACGGCACTGGCATGCCAAAACACGCGCTCTACACCGCGCCCGTGTCTGTTGAGTCGCATCCGGCTGCCCCGCGTCGCCGTACCTTGTCCCCGTGCGCCGACTAGCTCCTCTCCGTCCACCTGGCCGCCCTAGATCCTTCCCAAGCCAGAGAAGCTCTCGCCAGCCGCCACGCACGCGGGCACTGTGGCACCCGTGCGGCCACAATGGCTCTGTCTCCCGTCGTCTTCCTTCCGCTAGCCGCCACCACCGCAATAATTCCTCCTGCCCTCTCCTATCCCGTCGCCTGCATAGAGCCTGCCAGCGCGGCGTCCTGGCGCTGGCGACGTGGCCCAAGCTCCGCCACTCAAGAAGCTCCTCCTCCCCCCTATATATAGGCCTCCCCGGCCTCTCTCCGCTCCTCACCCAACCTCCTCCGCCTCATAGAGAACCCCTAAGCATCGAGCCACGGCCGAGAGGCCCTTTGGCCTCGCCGCTCGCCGGCATTCCGCTGCCGATCCCCTCTCTGCTATAGCTCGATTTCCCCCACCCCAGCTCTGCCCGGCTCCACATTCGAGCTCACCGCACTCTCACGACTCCGCTCGACCTCTTCCCGACCCCAATCGTTGCCGAAATCGCCGTCGCCGACGACCCCCGAACGAGCCGCCGCCGGAGAAGAAGAGAGCGACGCCGTTAGGCCGTCTCCGGAGACGCCACTGGTACAGGGAGGACCACCGTCGAGTGGCCAATTCATCCCCGCAGTCTCCCGAGCTCGCCGCCGTCGGTGAGCCGCCCGTTTATTGTGCCCTCTCTATTTCTTTTAAATATGATAGCTGGGGCCCGCTCGTCAGTGACTCTGTTGCGTCCGAACCAGTACTTAAGTGGAGGCGTATTCAGAAAATACGCCTTCGACGTGGCCCTCTGCTGATTTTTCTAATTTTTGTTAAATTCCAGATTTGACCAGTAACTTTGACCATCCATAACTTTTTATCCATAAGTCCAAATCAATTGATTCTTTTTGCATTGGGTTTGTCTTGATCTCCTATATTTTCTGGAAAAATTTGTATTTTTCCCATGCTCACAGATTTTCTGGTGAACAGAACAATAAATGTGACATTTTCCTTTGCACTTTTAAAATATTTTTAGAAGGAGATTCTTTTGGTTTTGAAGCCCAGGAGTTTGTGGACAACCCAACAGAGCAAGGCAAGCCATGTCATCCATTGCATGAAGCATTCCAATAGTGTTGGTTATTTAATTGAATTATATGCATTACTTTTGTAGGAGATATGCCCTAGAGGCAATAATAAATGTTATTGATTATCTCCCTGTTCATAATTAAAGTTTATGTTCCATGCTATAACTGCAATGATTCTCGAGTCTACAAATAAAACGAGGCTTGGAGGGAAACTCATGTGCACGTGTGGGATAATAAACGGTAAAATGTATTCCTAGTCAAGCCTCTATGACTGGCTCAAGTATTGCATGATGATCCTGTTTTCCTGATCATGGGCATGGCTATGCCGGCAATTTTGAGGGCACAATTGTTGGTAGAACACTTGTGTTGAATCGACCCGATTGATGTTATGCTATGAGATACATTCGTCATAAGTTAATGGTTAATAACACAGAGATGGTTAACGTTTGCATGATTCCTTAGACCATGAGAGTATCGAGTTTCTTCATGCTTGCTTCATGAACTTTGGGGTTTGTTAAACGTCATCCGTAAATGGGTGGCTATTACGGCGGCTTACGGGTTCATGGAAAAGTATGTCAAGTAACTTGATAGCTCAAGATTGGGATTTGCTCCTCCGACGATGGAGAGATATCTCTGGGCCCTCTCGGTATTACGGTATCCATCATCGTCTGGCCAGACACTTGTGATTTGATCACTGGGATGCCGGAACACGGGAACGAGAAAAGAGAACAATACCGGCAACGAGGTAACTGGCATTGTGGACAAGTTGTTGATCCACGAGGATGCCTACATGTCTCACCTGGGGTAATTGTAACATATCGCGAAGCAACAGGAATAGCACACGGCAACTGGAGGTTCACTCGAATATTCATTCGTGTGGGTATAGGGGTCAATATGGGTGTCCACGGCTCCGATGTTGATCATTGATCGGAAAGTGTTCCGGGTCATGTCTATACTTCACCGAACCTATAGGGTCACACGCTTAAGGGTCATCTATCTGCTGAATACTAGACGGGGAGTCTGAGAGAAATTCACCGGAAAAGTTTCGGACGAAACGGAAACGTTCCGGAGAGGATATCGGAATAGTTCCGGTGAAACTGAAAAGTTGTTTCAGGGTATTCCATAAAGTCAAATTGGTTTCGGCACATGCCTGGAAATTATTGGAAGGTACCAGAATTGTTCCGGTAACTTCTGAGATTTTTCAGAGACAAAAACCGGAAATATTCCCGACTGCCGGAACCGCTTTAGTTGCTTTTCACAGATGAAAATCACTAAACCGAAAAGTTGTTTCGGAGTACACCATAAAGTCAAATTGGTTTCGGCACATGCCTGATAATTCTTGGAGGGTGCCAGAATCATTCTGGAAACTTTCTGGAATTTTCCGGAATGAAAACCGGAAATGTTCCGGAGCTGCCGAAACCGCTTCAGATGCTTTTCGCAGATGAAAATCACTAAACCGGAATTGTTCCGGCTCGCGTTGAAAATTATTTTGGTGGGTACTGGAAATGTTCTAAGCCCACATGAATATTTTCAGTTCGATCAGACGCTGAAAAATGTCGTCGTGAATAGTGAAATCAGATTTATGGATATGGTTGGAAGTTGGCTTTCCACAAATATCTTCCCAAGATATTTTGGGATGACATGGCATTTTGGATATGCCCATCCTACCCCTTGTTTTTCCTATAAATAGAGGGGAGGAGGCAGCCCCATATGCTTCATCCTTGCTCTCACATACACATGCCATGACATTTCTGGCTTCTCTCTCCCTCCCAGCGAAATAGTTTCGTAGAGCCGAAAGGCTGTCTGGGTTCCGGTGGGAACTAGTTCTGGACGGCGAAGCCCTGCCGGATAGATGACACCGTATGTGTGCAACTCTGTAGAGAGATCGTAGTTTCGGTCTTAGTTCGAGAGTGCCTCCCGAAGGGCTGTCCGTGTGACCGTCCGAGTTTTGGAGGTCCTCCCGAAGGGCTGTCCGAGTGACAGTCCGAGTTTCGGAGGTCCTCCCGAAGGGCTGTCCGCGACACCGTCCGGGGGACTGTGCGACCGCCTCCCGGAGGGCTGTCCGCGGGGCAGATGAGGGTATACATCCTCGCGGTTGGGAGGTTGTAAAATCCTAGCTGCGGGGATCGGCACCGCCGTTCGTCATCGACTCTACTTCCGCTGCGCTACGAGTCGGTAACGAAACAGATCAAACCTTGTATGCAGTCTCCATAGTGATCCTGGGCTGGTACGTAGGTCGGAAATTTTTTGTTTTCTGCTGCGTTCCCCTACAGTGGCATCATGAGCCGGGCTATGCGTAGATGCAGGTTGCGATCTAGAATACATGAGATGTATGGGTGTTGCACAATATAATTAGGTAGTAGATGAGTTCTATTGCTGAAAATTATTTGTGCGGGTAGCAGATGAAATCTGTTACCCGATGTTCTTGTTGCTTCCCTGGAATTTGCATATTTCTCATCTTGATAACGGTATGGTGGAGTTTCAAAGTTCTGGCAATCCGCGATCCTGATTGATCAACGAAGTGCTAACAGTTCTTTGAACTCCACCGTAGTTAAAAAGAAAGATGAAATTTCGCAGACGAAAGGGCAATGCAGATGTGATCTGCACGGGGGTCACGCGTATGACGAAGTTTAGTATGGGGCTCGAGATTTTATTATCTCGTGTTTCATACACCCTGGAATGTTAATCTAGCGACTTGGATTATCATGCTTGATGATGGACGTTGGTAGCTTCGGTTTGTTTCGAAACCTTAGAAGCCACGTAAAATAAAATCTTGTATAAACCGATTAGAGGCGTCTAACTTGGTTTTGCAGGATGGTTTGCTTGTGCATGTGATGTGGTATAGCAGTGCTCATTATAATTTGATTATGTATGAGATGACTATATAATGTAAATTGATTAACATGACCTGCGTGTCATGATTCGGCATGATGGCTGGAGCCATATGATTGTCACTTTAATGACCTGCGTGTCAACCTTCAGTAATGCACTTATTTTATTAGCTATAGAGATAGCAATATTATCTGGTGCATCGACAAGGTGGTGGCAATCTTCGCGAAGGTGAACACCGACGCGAATGCCGAAGACGAAGAAATGAAAGACTTCTCCGTCAGAAAGGGCTATACCATATCTTGCTATTATGAATTGCCTGAGATGTTTATCCCTTATGATGCACCCTTTTGATTGCGCGGTAGTCGCTTTTATTAGGGTGATCTCTCACAACAAATATCAAGTAGTTAGTGTTCTCCCAAGTGTAGCACCGTCACGGCACCTAACTTTTCGGGGTGTCACATGCTAACATGGGCACGAACGATTAGAGAAGTGTGAGGTGGGTGAGTTGAGACCTCGCAGCGAGATCACTTGGTTGTCTTGACGTTCAGGCATGAAAGTCATGAGCTCGGAACACACGCATCGAAAGATGAACAAGAGTCACATAGAGATGTGATTGGCAAGTTGGCCTACCGGTTGAGATTTTTCGTCATCTGTGATGCTACCATCGTGGCAAACAATCAAAAATCGGGTCTTGTATCACTCATAATCAATTTTGAGAGATATTGATTTGAGTGGGAGCGCACTGTAGAATTAACTTGTTTAATTCTTGGTGCAATTAATTCTGAACACTGTCTAAAGTGTGATTTGCATAAAAGTTGTAGAATAATGGCTCGCGTTTCCACCTTCCCTATTAAAATTGAATAGCTGTTAAATATCTGGTTAAAACTTTACGGTTGGTAACGTAATGTGAGGATTGTCCTCAAGAGTGCCGAGAAGGACTTTGTCCTATCGCATGCTTTCGGTATTCTCCCGCTAATGCTATGGATCATGTGACTCTCGTCCTTCGATCCAAAAACTAGAATTCCTTTTCAGTCAAAGTGCAATATGTTTGCTTCCATGAGACCCGAACTTCAAAAGTTTGGATAGTTATGTGATATTCATGGAATCTGAAAATCATTTTCAGAGACAGACAAAGGCTAAAAGATATGAGATATCCAAATCAATGTTTGTTTGCAAACTATTAGTAAAAGAGTTTACTATGCATTAGACTGATAAGAGAGGGATCCAGGAGAACGCCTGTCATATGATGAAAGGTGAATAAAACAAAAACTTAAAGAGAAAGGAAGTGTCCGAAGGGTGTTAGTAAGACTTTCGCGCCTAGGAAGTCCGGGGCTAACGCCACTCTTAAGTTGGATGCTTCTTCTGAGAGTAGGAGAAATACTGAAAGTTAAACTGTTAGAAGTATAATGGCAAAAGGAAAGAAGACTGGAATATCCAGCTCATGTATGAATGTCACACAAGTTTTTGATGTATAGAAGGCTGGTCAAAGATATAGTTCTTGGGAATTATGGTTAAACATGTTAATCACTAATTCTTGGGTATTGTGAGTTAATCACAAAGATACCCGCTCGATTGCATTCTGTTGCAACTCGATGTAAGAACTACTATGGCCTGAAAGACTAGCCAGGAATGAGGTTAGATACACGCAGGGAACATAGTAAATGTTACTATGCCTTCCATAGGTGTATTCCCTATGTATTTAGTTTCATAATTCATTTTAGAGTTTCACACTCTAGCCCTTTGCATAAGGTATCTTGCAAGAAGGTTCTTCATAAGAGAACTTTTGATGTTCGGTGTTATGAATAACATGAGGGCCATACTTTCATTATGAATGAGATGTATGTTATGAATATTGATAATAATACATTACCTCTGGGTTTACTTTCATAATTCATTTTAGAGTTTCATATACTCTAGCCCTTTGCATAAGGTATCTTGCAAGAAGGTTATTCATAAGAGAACTTTTGATGTTCGGTGTTATGAATAACATGAAGGGCCATGCTTCCATCCAGGATGGGATGTATGTTGTGAATATTGATGGTAATATGATACATCCATAACACTGACGCTAAATATCGCAAGACTTAAAGAATACCACACAAGTGTGGCACTGCATTTGGTCACATTGGAGAAACCCGCATGGAAAATTCCATTATGATGGATTTTGAAGTCGTTTGATTTTGAATCATCTGACACTTGCAACTTTCCTCTGAAAAGTGAAGTGACTGAAATACCGTTCACAGGCCATAAGGAACGAGCAAAGAACATATTGGTGATCATACATTATGATGTGTGTAGTCCAATAAATGTTGTTGCAAGTAGTGGATTCATCTATCTTCAGAAATGACTCAAGTAGATATATGGATGTTTACTTGTTGAGACGTAAGTCTGGATCTTTTGAATTCATTCATAAGGTTTTCAAAAATGAAGTAGAAGTTGTTGTAACAAGAAAATTATGTTTCTACAATTCGATTGCAGAAAGGAATATTTGAGTTACAACTTTAGCGAATGTCTGATGAGTCATGAAAGGGGTTTCACAACTTGCACCTCCTGGAACACCACTGCAAGTGGAAAGTCCGTGAAGATGTAATCGAACCATTTATGACATGGTAAGATCAAAGATGACATAAATAAAATTGCCATTATCCCTTTTAAAGTGATGCTTTAGAGACTGCGGCTTTTTCACTGAAAAGAGATCCATCAGGTCTGTTGAAATGATGCCATGGTATGGTACGCCCAACCATGTTATATATTTTCTTAACATTTGGAATATGGGGCTTGTGTAAA
Organism: Elymus sibiricus; assembly: GCA_039707655.1. Taxonomy (NCBI): domain Eukaryota; kingdom Viridiplantae; phylum Streptophyta; class Magnoliopsida; order Poales; family Poaceae; genus Elymus; species Elymus sibiricus. The sequence goes on from CM077664.1 coordinate 29,710,351, forward strand.
AGGTTACAAACCTATTCCAAATCAGACAAGTGCTACTTTGTAAGGTTATCCCAAGTCATTGGGTATTCCCCACCACTATACCGAGGCAAAGGATTTTGCCGCAAAACGGTATGCTTTTAAAGAGAATAGTTCTTACAAAAGGCGAGTGGGAGGACAGTGCAACTTGACGAGATAACCAGTATCTTCGTCATCAGATCAAAGGAAAGAAACCTTGGAAGTGATTCCGGAGTTTCCTACTGCGACTGATACGAAAGTCTCTACAATAAAATGTATGGACTTCAGTCGAACTTGCAGCTGAACCACGTAGGCAAGGCTCGTGCAAACCTCTCAGGTGCGCAAACGAGATATTGTTGTTGGACAACAGTATACCTACGATACATAAGGAAGCGATGATGGGCCCTGACTCCGGAATTGGCTAAATGCCAATACAATCTGAGATAGTTTCCATATCAATGTTTCAAGATTAAAATCTTGATACACCTTTCGGAAGGCTTAGAGTCTAACGAATATTTATGGAACTAAAACTGATACGGATAAAAATGTTTTATCCATAAAGCTCGACTTGTTGCAAAAACAAGTTCAAAGAGTTGACTACGATGAGATTGTCTCACCGTAGCGATGCTTGAAGTCGGTTCGGGTTGAACTAGCAATTAATACATATTTCAATCATGAGATATGAAACATGGATGACAAAAGGATTTCCATCTGATGGGAATGAAACCTAGGACTTGTATGTGATACAGTCCAAAGTAATTTGTCGATCCAGAGGATGCCAGTAAGTATGCAAACTTCAGAGTTCCAGCGATGGACAGAAGAGAGCAAAGTGGAGTTGGAATCTTCGTTTTTGATTGAATGGTCAAAAGGGTTTTGACTTCATCAAATGGGTATCGAAGATGCTTGTGATTCAAGAAAGTAAGTGGGAGCATAATAATATTTCTAAAAACCGTGTGTACTTGACACATTGTTAATTGGAAATAAATTTCTTGACACGAATTAGGACTTCATTTGAAAATAGTTTTTCGATGAAGTGCTTAGGCTAAATAGCCTCAATATTAGGCATGATGATCTATGGAGATAGATTTACCTAATGGGGCTAAGCAATGAATACATATTGACAAGATGCTAAAACTTTTTAGCATTTAAAACGCCAAGGAGTGATTCTTGCCGAAGTCACATGGAAAGAGTTTTTGCAAGACTCGGTGTCCCAAAACACTGATGAGTAAAATACATGATGGAGATTCCACACACTCTTGTGTTTGGATTAATCATGTATTCCATGGTATGTAAAAACAACCAGATATGTCCAATACTCCAAAGTTGTTGCGAGTATAGATACCATAGTGATCAAAGTACTGATCATGGGACAACAGTGAAAGATGTCATTGAGTACTAGAGCAGTACTGATGACATGTTTTCTCACAAGCGGAGATCATGAAGAGTTCATTGTAAAAGGTTACATCGATACAGTCTTCATCAATGCTCCATGTGATTTTCGATTTAAATTGAGGGTTTTGTGTGATACACAATATGGTGGCACGGTAGTTGGAAATTGTTCCAAACAAGATACTGTGGCGAATTCTATAACAAAGGCTAAGTATGTTGACGCTTGAGAAGCGACAAAGAAGTTGTTGAATCATATAGTTCATTCATGAACTTAGTATGGTTCCAAGATGGCTTTGGTCTATGGGACACTATTGCAGATAGTTGCCCCATAGCTCAGTCTGAGGAATCAGGTTTCGACCAATGATTCACACATATGCAAAGCCAAGTCCACACAAAATATGAATTTTGTGAAAGCGTGAAAACGCGAGGATATGCAAAGATACACACGGAGCTGAAGTCGTCAGATCCGTTGGACATCAGGCTATACCACAAGCGAAGCATATTTTACACCAGTATGCCATAGGTGTAAAGTGCATTAGCATTGACTAGATTATTGACTCTAGTGCAAGTGGGAGTCTGTAGGAGATATGCCCTAGAGGCAATAATAAATGTTATTGATTATCTCCCTGTTAATAATTAAAGTTTATGTTCCATGCTATAACTGCAATGATTCTCGAGTCTACAAATAAAACGAGGCTTGGAGGGAAACTCATGTGCACGTGTGGGATAATAAACGGTAAAATGTATTCCTAGTCAAGCCTCTATGACTGGCTCAAGTATTGCATGATGATCCTGTTTTCCTGATCATGGGCATGGCTATGCCGGCAATTTTGAGGGCACAATTGTTGGTAGAACACTTGTGTTGAATCGACCCGATTGATGTTATGCTATGAGATACATTCGTCATAAGTTAATGGTTAATAACACAGAGATGGTTAACGTTTGCATGATTCCTTAGACCATGAGAGTATCGAGTTTCTTCATGCTTGCTTCATGAACTTTGGGGTTTGTTAAACGTCATCCGTAAATGGGTGGCTATTACGGCGGCTTACGGGTTCATGGAAAAGTATGTCAAGTAACTTGATAGCTCAAGATTGGGATTTGCTCCTCCAACGATGGAGAGATATCTCTGGGCCCTCTCGGTATTACGGTATCCATCATCGTCTGGCCAGACACTTGTGATTTGATCACTGGGATGCCGGAACACGGGAACGAGAAAAGAGAACAATACCGGCAACGAGGTAACTGGCATTGTGGACAAGTTGTTGATCCACGAGGATGCCTACATGTCTCACCTGGGGTAATTGTAACATATCGCGAAGCAACAGGAATAGCACACGGCAACTGGAGGTTCACTCGAATATTCATTCGTGTGGGTATAGGGGTCAATATGGGTGTCCACGGCTCCGATGTTGATCATTGATCGGAAAGTGTTCCGGGTCATGTCTATACTTCACCGAACCTATAGGGTCACACGCTTAAGGGTCATCTATCTGCTGAATACTAGACGGGGAGTCTGAGAGAAATTCACCGGAAAAGTTTCGGACGAAACGGAAACGTTCCGGAGAGGATATCGGAATAGTTCCGGTGAAACTGAAAAGTTGTTTCAGGGTATTCCATAAAGTCAAATTGGTTTCGGCACATGCCTGGAAATTATTGGAAGGTACCAGAATTGTTCCGGTAACTTCTGAGATTTTTCAGAGACAAAAACCGGAAATGTTCCGGACTGCCGGAACCGCTTTAGTTGCTTTTCACAGATAAAAATCACTAAACCGAAAAGTTGTTTCGGAGTACACCATAAAGTCAAATTGGTTTCGGCACATGCCTGATAATTCTTGGAGGGTGCCAGAATCATTCTGGAAACTTTCTGGAATTTTCCGGAATGAAAACCGGAAATGTTCCGGAGCTGCCGAAACCGCTTCAGATGCTTTTCGCAGATGAAAATCACTAAACCGGAATTGTTCCGGCTCGCGTTGAAAATTATTTTGGTGGGTACTGGAAATGTTCTAAGCCCACATGAATATTTTCAGTTCGATCAGACGCTGAAAAATGTCGTCGTGAATAGTGAAATCAGATTTATGGATATGGTTGGAAGTTGGCTTTCCACAAATATCTTCCCAAGATATTTTGGGATGACATGGCATTTTGGATATGCCCATCCTACCCCTTGTTTTTCCTATAAATAGAGGGGAGGAGGCAGCCCCATATGCTTCATCCTTGCTCTCACATACACATGCCATGACATTTCTGGCTTCTCTCTCCCTCCCAGCGAAATAGTTTCGTAGAGCCGAAAGGCTGTCTGGGTTCCGGTGGGAACTAGTTCTGGACGGCGAAGCCCTGCCGGATAGATGACACCGTATGTGTGCAACTCTGTAGAGAGATCGTAGTTTCGGTCTTAGTTCGAGAGTGCCTCCCGAAGGGCTGTCCGTGTGACCGTCCGAGTTTTGGAGGTCCTCCCGAAGGGCTGTCCGAGTGACAGTCCGAGTTTCGGAGGTCCTCCCGAAGGGCTGTCCGCGACACCGTCCGGGGGACTGTGCGACCGCCTCCCGGAGGGCTGTCCGCGGGGCAGATGAGGGTATACATCCTCGCGGTTGGGAGGTTGTAAAATCCTAGCTGCGGGGATCTGCGCCGCCGTTCGTCATCGACTCTACTTCCGCTGCGCTACGAGTCGGTAACAAAACAGATCAAACCTTGTATGCAGTCTCCATAGTGATCCTGGGCTGGTACGTAGGTCGGAAAATTTTTGTTTTCTGCTGCGTTACCCTACAACTTTAACTTGTGAAATTCATAGTAAATTATTTGGATGCCTAGCTACTGCCATGTTAATCTATTTTCAATTAAAATCCATGCTTGATATATGTTTGTCAACACTAAACCTAATTGGTTGATCTAGTGTCACCTATCCGGACTTACCCGTGCAGCCACATTTGCCGGTATGGGACGGCCTTGACTTGGTCTGGCTTTGTGCTCTTTTATCGGTACCACCACACTAGGGAGGGTTATGCCTGCGTGCTGCCCTGATCAGGTAGACGACGATAATCCTGTGAGCCCAGTTGAGTTATTTTGCCAGCGTCCTCGTTTGGGACAGTTAGTGGCCACGACGGTGGCAGGTGTCACGGGGTGACATAGGGGCCACCCAGGACATGACCCTGGGAGGGTATGATTGTCGGTGGTACGATAGAGGAGTCACGGGTCAGGCAGGTTTCGTTGGAGCAGCACCGGTCCACCCGAATGGGAGCATGAGGCCAGGAGCTCCATAGTGTGGGTAAAGTGCGCAACCTCTGCAGAGTGTATGAATCTATTCGAATAGCCGCGTCCACGGTATTGGACAGTCCGTACTAGGCCACTCAAAGGTCAACCGTAACAATGATAATAATGATGGAAGAACTTGTCTTATGTTCGGAAGTGCTCAGTGGATTATTAGCGTTCCGAGGGTTGTGGGACAACCCGGACGAGAGTAAGTTGGTAACAGTGAGCACTTAAGCACTTAATATGATCTTTGCCATGCTATTGTTTGCTGCATTGTTTTGGTTTCCATGAGCTTGCGAGTACATTCCAAGTACTCACCTGGCGTATCATGCCAGATGCAGGAGAAGCCGAGGACGGAGGTCCCAATGGTTTGTGCTACGCTAACTAGGCCGTGTCGAAAGTAGTGTCCCTGTGGATGGAGTTTTCCGCGCTATGTTCCGCTACGCCGTAGTTCTACCCAGTAGTATCGAGGCCCTGCTATGTTCCATAAATAATGTAGATATTGTCATAGCACCTCATGTGCTTCTGGCCTCGCTACCGATGTAAATTACGAGCTTGTACTTGAGATATTTCAATAAAGTTCAGTTCAGTTCAGTTCCAAGTTGTTGTGTGTTTCCAGAAGACGTGATCTCTGGGTTGGAAACACGGGTAAACCGGTTCTCTGAGCCGGGGTGCCACACTCTGGAACTGTTCCGTTGTCTCCGAAACTTTTTAGGTGACTTTCTCTTAGACTCCCTGTCTAGTATTCATCAGATAGATGACCCTTAAGCGTGTGACCCTGTAGGTTCGATGAAGTATAGACATGACCGGAACACTTTCCGATCAATGATCAATAGCGGAACCGTGGACACCCATATTGATCCCTATACCCACACGAATAAATATTCGAATGAACCTGTAGTTTGTCGTGTGCTATTCCTGTTGCTTCGCGATATGTTACAAACACCCGAGGTGAGACTTATCGGCATCCCCGTGGATCAACAACTTGTCCACATGCCAGTTACCTCGTTACCAGTTTTGTTCTCTTTTCTCGTTTTCATGTTCCGGCATCCCTGTGTTCAAATCACATTGTGTCTGGCCAGAAGATGATGGATACCGTAACACCGAGAGGGCCCAAAGAATATCTCTCCATCGTCGGAGGAGAAAATCCCAATCTTGAGCTATCAAGTTACTTGTCACACTTTCCCATGAACCCGTAAGCCGCCGTAATAGCCACCCTGTTACAGATGACGTTTAACAAACCCTAAAGTTCATGAAGCAAGTGCGAAGGAACTCGATACTCTCATGGTCTAAGGAATTATACAAACGTTAACTTTCTCTGTGTTATTAACCATTAACTTGTGACGAATGTATCTCATAGCATAAAATCAATTCGGGTCCATTCAACACAAGTGTTCTTCTAACATTGTGCCCTCAAAAGTTGCTGGCATAGACATGCCCATGATTAGGAAAACATGATCATCATGCAATACTTGAGCTAGTCTTAGAGGCCAAACTAGGAATACATTTTACCATTTATTATTCCACACGTGCATATGAGTTTTCCTCCGAGCCTCCTGGTTATTGCAGACTCGAGAACCATAGCAGTTATAGCACGGAATATAAACATAATTACGAACATGGAGATAATAATAACATTTATTATTGCCTCTAGGGCATATCTCCTAAAGCAATAGTATTGATTCATGGGATAGGTGTCCCTAGTGGAAAACGGGCCTTTAGTCCCGGTTGGAGACGGCCTTTAGTCCCGGGTCACCAAACGGGACAACGAAATTGGGACTAAAGGCCCCCCACCCTTTAGTCCCGGTTGGCCACAACCCGGGACTAAGACCTTTAGTCCCGGTTGGTGTCACCAACCGGGACTAAGGTCCCTCCACGTGGCCGCGAGCTAGCGCCGGGGGCTGGAGGACCTTTAGTCCCGGTTGGTGACACCAACCGGGACTAAGGATTTTGTATTGGGGATTAGGGTTTTAGGGTTTAGGGTTTATGGTTTATTTTTCCTTTTCATTTTGTGTTTTCCATTCAATTCTTTTTCATTTCAAACATATTTTACGCTACTACATACTGTACACGTTATGCATATATAATATAATTTCTCGTACGACCATACATATATAATATAATTTCTTGTACGACCATACATATATATATATACAATTTGGTATATAAAATTTCTCCTAGAATTTGGAGATCATTACATGCAGGCATTAGCGGCAATGGTATTCTCCGCTTTCAGATATGACCTCCGTAAGCAAAAAATCCCGCAATTTCCTCTTGAATTGCTCGTATGCGGTTTTCTGGTAGGAGCTTCTCCCGCATCTCTTCCATCTTTAAAGAAGGAGATCAATATGAATATATTAGTTGTGTGTATATGTCAGGCCCATTTCTGGAACAAATGACAAAAGAGCCTCAAGTTATACCAGCCCCAAGATCAACTGGTAGACTTCCTTGATATAGATAACCAGTACAGTAATATTACACAGGGGGTTGAGCCAGAGTGCTCAACAATTATTACAAGCTTGCCAATATACTACGGTGGTGGAATAATACAGTGGTGTGGTGGTAGAACAACACTGATACAATAAAATAAAGTCAAGCGTCAGTGTGAGGCTTGACTATTTTATTGGTGTAGCGGAAGCAGTGCGGATGATACATGTGATGGACTCCAAGCTCACAGGTTGACTGACTGGGAACACCTCTAAGCGTCGGGCTCGCTAGCGCAATCTCCTTCCACAAGCTTGTCCTCCTCCAGGTCTGGCCAATAAAATAGCCAGGGACAAGCCAGTGAGTACGTTTGAATGTACTCGCAAACATTATGAACAAAAGACATTCCGAATGCATATGCCCATGATGGGTTAAATGATATGCTCATGCTGATTGAAATTTAAAACATGGCATGTTAAATATTAGCAGGTGCAGAAAAATTAAATTGTTAGTGACAAACCAAGAAAGTTAAAAGTGGACAATCGGGCACGACTGAACCGCCCGAGAATCCCAAAAGAAATGCCAAACGGGTGTCTAAAAGAGAATCGGGCAAGACAGACCGCCCGAGAACTCAAGCGACGCCACGAGAGGTCTTGAAAAGAAATGCCAGTCGGGTGTCTAAAAGTGACGCCACGGTAGGTCTTGAAAAGAAATGCCAAACGGGTGTCTAAAAGAGAATCGGGCGAGATAGGACCGCCCGAAAACTCAAGCGACGCCACGAGAGGTCTTGAAAATAAATGAGTGCCCGGGTAGTCTAGCCAGCCCATGAGACACTCAGAAAATAAAATAAGAGAAACGGGTTAGTCCGTAATAATATGCATAGTAACAATAATATTCACAATCATAATACTCATGATAACAAAAATATCCATGACAGCGTTAGTGATGAAATAATATTATCCTGTAAAATAATTGATGCTCATATTAATTATTTCCTCCGAAGACCGACACCGGACCAACACTTGACCCTTCCCAGCTAACGTCCTTGACCGCGGACACGGCTATTCGAATAGTTATAACTCTGCAGAGGGTGTACTCTTTACCCACGTGTATGAGATTTCTTTAGTCAACACCGTGGCACTACCTAATTCCCACTACGGTCTTTGGGTTGAAAACACACCTGACCAGCACACACCAGATTAACTTTCCGAATGCCAGGAATCACCCAAAGCACCATTCAAGAAAAACTCTAAGTCGGGGAGACTACAATCTCGAATAGCATGGGATCACAATATTTATATCGGCGCGCAAACAGGGGTGCTACCCCCTCGGTCCCAGACCGGATACACCCATGCCCCCTGACCTGATGATGGGATTTAGTCCATGGCCGTGGAAACCCTCATCATGGCCCTCTATGCGGTGTGTACACAGACAGGGGTTAGCAACTTACTAAACTGTACTTCCCTTGCGGGAAGACCCGTGGCAGCACAGTGTTTAGCTAGGTGTGACGGAACAAGGCTCGATCTAGGTCGACTCAGGAGGTGTTGTTTTTATGACAGGCATGTCTCACAAGCCATGGTGACACCGTCGTGTCACAACAAGACCGTGCTCACCAGCACGTCCAAGGCAGGAGCTGCACTCCCGGTTGTCTCACAACTTTTATTCACGGTAGAAATTCACTTGAGTGAAGTGCCAGCAAATGCAAAGATGATATGACCATGCATGCATGCACTATTTCCACACATATGATGCAAACTCAAACCAATGCAAACATGCAATGCAATTCACCATATCCCAGGTTCAAAATGCTTGCCTTGTCCAAAGTAGTCAGAAGAAGAACCCTCAAAATTCCCGGCAAAGTTTCCCTCTTCTTTTTCTGAAAAATTCAAATTCGAATTCCAATTAAAAATTTGGCAACAGTACCAAAACTTGTCTCAAAATATTTTAAAATAAATACTAAAAAAACTAGAGAGAAAAATAAGAATTTCAAAAAAAGATTCAACTCAATCAGAGTTGTAGTTTAAAAGTTATTCAACTTTTAAACTCAGGGGTTTTTCTGCAAAAATACAGCCCCTGTGCGTTTAAAAAGAAAACGCTTCGGGAAAAAGTGCGCCTTCCAGCGCAGAAAGCGTAAAAAGCCAAATACGCTTTTTGTTTAAACTAGGAAAATGATAAAACGCTGACGGGTGGGGGTCCACCCGTCAGGTTTGAACTTAAACGCGTTCGCGCGTGTTGACAGAAGAGGTGCGGCGATCGCCGGCGATGATCGCCGGCATATCCAAGGGCGGCGATGGTGTGGTCATGCTCGGGGTGGAGTACCGCGTCGGTGAGTGGAGGTAGTTGTCGCCGGCGAGCAGTAGAACGACGGCGAGGTCGACGGCGGCGGACGGCAATTCGGGTCGAGTGGGATCTCGCCGGAGAGGGCTCGGGAGGTGAAATTGGAGCCCGGAATCAAGGTGTAGGTGTGATATGAGGTTACTGGCCAAGTTTCGGCGGTGGAGGTGGAGTATCGGCGTCGTGGTGATCAGGGAGGTTGGCGGCGGCTCGGTGACCGGAGACGGGGAAGGTTACCTCCTCGAGGTTGAGCGAGTGCATGGGAGCTCGATTGGGATGTGGTGTGGGTGGTACGTGAAGTGAATGGAGCTCGGGGGCTCTATTTATAGGCTATCCGGGGAGGGCCGAAGTTGGTTTGGACGGCTGCCGGGCTTAGCGCGTGATCAGTGAGATCAAGGGAGAACTCCAGAAGCATCGGTGCGGATGGATTCGGGCTCTACGGCCTTATCCACGGCGAGGCTCGCGTACGGCCATGGCGGGCGCCGTTCAACTCCGGCGACTGACAGTGGGCTCCAGAGGGGTTTTGGACGGTGTGGTCGGCGCGGCTGTGATGCGGAGGGGGTGCCGCATGGAGAAGGTAGGTGGAGGGAGGCGGCAGGGGAAGTGAATGATGGCGGGCGCCGTGTTGACTTGCTCGGCTGCCGCAGCCGGGGACGGTGGCCGTTGCACCGGCCACCTCCTATGCTGTCAGCGGCGACCACTGACCAGTGGGTTCCCAGGCGTCCCATTAATGGCCAGAGGAGGCGTAGAGGAAAGGAGAGGTGGTGGAGTGAAGCTCACGGCGTCAATCTCCTCTGCCGTCTGAAGAAAATTCAGTTAACTGAATTTGATCACCAGTGAACAGTACGCACATGAGGTGTATGGTGATATGACAGAGGGGTCTATGCATTTTAGGATTTTGTGATAATTTTTGTGGTGAGGTGTTGATGCATAAAAGTGAGTTTGGCAAAGTCTCAGAATTTTTGGAGCAATTAAAAATAGGTTTGTATCAGAAAGATTGTTTCTGGTCCAAATTTGAATTGAATGGCATTTGAAAATTTTGATCTGTGGAACCCAATGTTTTTGGTGAAATGGGTTTTGGGTACCATCTAGTTGCTAGGATAATTTTGGTGGAAGCAGAAGTGTTGCAGAAAATATAGTTCCTTTGCAAACCCAAGGAACCATGAATAAAATAGATTCCAACTTGGGAATTTAATAAATATGATGGAAATATTTCTGTAAGGTGGAAAAGGGTTGGATACTGTCCTAGAAGGTGAGAATGACTTGAGGGATAATTTAGGAGTGACAGAAAAATTATTAGAGGATTTTAGAAGGGCTTGTAGGAAATGAAAAGGCCATTTCCATAGAATAATTTTAATTATTCCAGAAACTTTTCCAAAGAGAAATATTTTTTTGATCTTCCAAAAATAATTACCAAATCATTAAACCTTCAAAACAGAAACATGAAAAAAATTTGAAACCTCAATTAAAAATAAAAAATGAATTTTAGAGCAGAAGAAAGAGAAGAAGAAAAATTGAGTAAAAACAATTCAAAGTATTTTCTTTTAATAAAAAGATTTGAAAATCTAGAGAGAAAATTTTGGGGTGTTACAGTATATATATTAGATCATCATAAAAAAATGTGAATAGTGTTTACGTACCTGAAGTTGTCTTACATCTCTGCGCTATTCGGCCGTCATGCGAATGTTCTCGCAAACATAGTATGCACATAAATTAGTCCCCTGTTTCTGCCTCATGCACTTTGCGAGAATAGAATTCAATCAGATAATGGTATTGAAACTAGAATTAAAGAGATGCGCGGACCTAGCTAGTACTACTTAATTACCTTGGGCCGTCGCCAACGCAGCTCCGGTTTCCATTCACCGACAACATCATTGATGAACCATTTCCAAACCCTGCCCGGCAAAGAAAATGAATAAAGGAGTTATTAATTACTTGATATCAGGAAATAAACGAAAGAGGCTGATATAGTGCGATAATGATTTAAATTACCTGTCAAGCATCAAAACCACACTGGTGTATTCTCGAGGGTCTTTATCTAGTGAGTCCAGGATTTCAACAGTTCCTTCGTCAACTCTAATGATTAGCAGGATCCAGTGGCACCTGCGCACGTTTATATAAGCAGGCATGCATAACTCATCAACTACACTTAACATCGAGTAAGCAAAATAGAATTTGTAGTACAATACAGTAACACTCACTTGAAGTTGTAAGGAAATAGTATTTCTGTTCTGGTATTTAGTGCCTTCATAAACCTTAGCAAGTTTTCCTCTGTGTCTTTGGCATGGTCTTGTATCATAATTTCATTAGTGATATATGGGTCAACGAACCCAATGTCATAGATTCCATCTCTTTTGCATTCGAGAATCTTCATTCTGCATAATAGCGTACAAAAGAATATAGTGAGGATAATTATAGGCAATGAACGAGCTGAGCTGGAGACTTAAATTACAGAAAGAAATCACTTACAGACAATAGCAACTGACGATAGATTTGTCGAGTGCGTCTCGATTGTATAACTGAAAAATTTCTGGAAGCTCAATGCACAGATCGTTTTCATAGAAGTAATGCTCTTCCTTGACTTTCACCATGAGCATCTCTCGCCCGTTCTTTACTTCTTCCATGTACCACTCATGCAATCTTCGCATTTGTGTTGGTAGAAGCGGGACCTGCTCAGGTCTGACTAGAGGGTTCCCGGGGACATATCGCCATGCTACATCAGCCACGGGGACTTCCTCGGTGCCTAGGAGTTGATCAACATTGATACCAAACTCTCTAGCAGCGTCGGTTACCTTATCGGTAATCACCTTGAGCGGGGGGATCGATTGCATTGCCTGTTCTCCAAGCTGGGGAACTATTTTCCCGCTTTTATTACTACTTGTACGTCTTGACTACTGCATTTGTTCCTCATATGACTTCCTAATAGAGCGGTCATAGTCTGATGGCATATTCTGCACATGTGCCGGGGGTCGCTCAAGAAGTTCCACAAAGTGATTTACGGTTTTCATAGGTATTATCTCCTTTGGCGGCGGGGGCGGTTTCGGTGCAAAATGGGACTTCACTTCGGAAACCACGATCGCTCTGGTTTCCTCATCAGTCATATCGTAAGCTAACTTCTTTTTGGCAGTAGGCTCATCGTTGGCTTTCTTCTTTGGTGCTTTCTTCCGCTTTTGCCCCTGCTGGGACATAGGGGGTGGAGTCGGCTGACGCGGCAGAGATCGATATGGTGGACTCGCGCTGGGCTCCCTCTCGAGGTAGGGTGGTCTTAGAGGTGTATTGCTACTCGGAGGAGTCGGTGGCCTTGGCGCCGAGTTTGGAAACACGATGCATTCCTTTCTCCATACAATGACACCATGTATGACTTCAACCAGTGTCTGCTCCCCTTCACCTCCAGGAATGTCAAGCTCTAGTGAGTCATATCCCGGCAGAACTTCATCCACCCCGACACGAGCATAGCCAGCAGGAATCGGATTGCCATGGATGGTTGCTTCAGGTGCATTCGGTAAAGCAAAGCCGACCGCCACCTTCATGGATATGTTCTTCATTTTCTGGTGTAGCTCACAAATTGTCCTCTCTTTGATATCATCCATGGGGTAGCGAGCCAGCAGTGCAGCATCGGCCCGGACCCCCATGGAACCCACGCTGCTTTTCCGCATAGATGGGACGGTACTATCCAATGCTGGATCTGCTTGCTCCTGCCGCGGAGACGCCCTTTGCTGATCAATTCTGTCCAGTGCTCCTGCTGCCGCTTTAACATGCGTTCCAACTCCTCGTTCTTTGTTTCTACCTTCTGAAGCCGGTCTGCATCCTGCTTCTTTTTTCTCTGACGGCTTCGATAAGTGTCGTTCCACTCCGAAAAACCGTGACCCACGGAACAACGCCTTTGCCTCGTGTTCGTCCTCCGTGTTCAGGATTCTTGAGGGAGCGTGTAAGCTCGTCGTTCTCTCTCTCGGGCTGGAACAACCCCTTTCGAGCAGCTTCTATTGCTTCAAGTAAAACGTCCGAGGCTGTTTTAAGATCTACCTTTTCAATAATCTCACCTGTCGCTGGGTCCAACTTTCCCCCATGCGCATAAAACCAATTCTTGGACCTCTGGGGCCAATCCAATGTTTTTGGAATGACCCCTTCATCAAGCATCTTGGCCTCAGCTGCTTCCCACTTAGGCACGCCTCTCTTGTAGCCACATGTCCCCAGAATATGGTGATACTCTTTTTTCTCAACATTTATCTTATTTCTTCTTGACCTTTCCAGAGCTTCATCCGATTCCTTGTACTCCACAAATGCGTCCCAGTGATCTTTTATCTTCTCTAGTGCTCCAGTGAATTATGGAGTCTTCTTTTTTTCCTTGATGTAGTCGCTATATAATCTTTTCTTCCATCTCTGGAATTGTGTGGCCATCTTCTTAAGAGCAAACTGCTTGACTTTCAACCGTTTGTCATCTGTGAGACCCTCTGGTAGGTTGAAATGTGACATGAGCGCATCCCAAAGCAAATTTTTCGATCTTTCGTCGACATAACTAACTCCTCGATCTTCCTTTGGCTTATTCCATTCTCGAAGGGTGATCGGGATGTTGTCCCTAACAATAAATCCGCATTGATTTATAAATGTACGGGCATTCTGTTCAGGAGCAATCGGTTCGCCATCTTCTGCGACTTCATAGATGTTGAACTTTATGCCATCGCCCAACTTTTTGGCCCAACCTCGTACCCTTCTAGGAGATTTTCTCGATCTGGAGGGCTAAAATAAGAAAGATTCGTTAATATATATATACAAATCAATTAATACATCTAATGATCACCAGAGGCCTAATATATATATACCTCGCCGGACTTTGTTAATTGTCTAGCATTTTCTTTGCCATCATTGTTTGTTTGCCCTTCGTCTCTTGGCTCTTCCTCAAGTCCCTCACCGGAGTCGTTCAGAAATTGTGAGCCGTCATCTGGTTCATTCTCTTGGTTTTGGGAGGAGCGTATGATGTCGAAGACATCCTCTTCATGGTATCTGCCACTATCGTCCATAGCTTAACTAATCCAGAAGAAAGATAAAACAATTTAGTATTTAAAATAGAATGCATTCAATAAGCAAAAACTGAATCATAGTATGGACATTATCATTCCCCGCTTCTTCATCTACCTCCGCTTTGACGTCGGAAACATGCTCATCCTCCTCACCGTGACTTCTCCACCATGTATAACTAGGCATGAAACCATATCGGAGCAAGTGCGCCATCACAGTGCCACTATTGGGGTCGACCATACCCTGGTTTGTGCATTTATGACATGGACATATGTGACACCCTAGTTTTTAACCCTTTTTCTTTTCAAAAATTCTCTTGGATTTATTTCGAAATTTTCCCCTGGATTTTTATTTTGAATGGTTCTCTGGACTTTAAGCTTGGGGGAATATTTTCTTTTCTTCTCCCAAGTGAATCAAGGTTTTAAAAACCCTGTCAAAATCATACCATTTATCTTCTAGCCCAAACCCGATATTTGTTCCCTCTAAATATTCCTTCTTCTTTAAAACGAATATCCATTTCTAACATAGGTTGTGAAGCAACCCCTAGTTCTGTTTTGTCTAAATTCCCCAAATTAATTCCATAAATACTTGGTATCATATCTTTCCACAATATCCAAAAACATTTCATAGTCCAGTAAAAAATGTCAGCAAAACAATTCAATTCAGTTTCTGGACAGAATGTAGTGTTGTGAAGGAACTACATTCAAACAATTTCTAAATGCGCTGAAATTTTGCCAGTAGATACACCTTCCTAGATCATTCACACACACCAAATTTCACCACCAAACTCCAAGCCGTTTGCTCCTAGAAAATTCCCAAAAATTCTATCCAGAACAATGTTTCGATCACCACGATTGAACCAAGCCAAACCTAGCCATGTCAGTGACCCAGAGTATCTACTAGGGGGTAGGCCGGCACCCTAGACAAGGTTAGCCAGGCCGACGTGCCCCCGAACACCAACCCGCTTGGTGACCATGAGGATGGCATGCTGTCGCTGTGCTCTGGCTGACGCGACGCGTCGGACAGGATAAACCTAGCCGCCCCTCCGTGTTCACAGGTACCGATGATGTCCCAGCCGTCCATGCAGCTGCCTCGAAGTCAGCCCCCTTGCCGGAAGCACCCTCGCCGGACACAGCCAACGGCCGCTTCGATACAGTGCCGCACTGTGGCCGACCGCGCCACGCGCGCCTTTGACCTCTAGCCTGCATCTCTATCCTCTTTGACTCTCTTCCATCGCGTCAATCCACCCCGCGATGACCAGCTCATTGCCATGACGGCGGCGACATGGACGGCGACAGGTCGAGGGGCTAAAGGGGGGAAAACGCAGGAGAAGCTCACCGAGAGGACGTAGGCAAGCTCAAGGAGGGTTGCGGACGGCCGGAGTAGCGAGATCTGGCGACGGATGACGGCGACCGTGGCGGAGAAGACCGACGATGGCGGTGAAATCCGGTAGCCTGGCGGCGGCGTGGTTCTGTTCCTTCTCCCGGGCGATGGCTGGCACCGGGACACCAGTTATATACCCGCGGCCTTTAGTCCCGGCTGCAGCCACGAACCGGGACTAAAGGCCAACCTTTTCGGCGGCCAAAATTCAGTGCGGGAGCTGAAACCTTTAGTCCCGGCTGGTGGTTGCGACCGGGACTAAAGGTGTCTTTCAATTAATTTTCATTTTGAAGAAATTATTTGACAGATTCAATTTTAGAGATTGAAATTAATTCTTGTAAAATGCATAACAATTTGAAAACTAAACCAAATGAGTTGAATCAAATTTCTGTGGATTCATCTTGAAGATTTGTATCAACTAGTATCATTTTGACAGGAAGTTGCATAATTAATTTTGCACTTATTAATTAAATATAGTAATTGAAGACATTATTTTAAACTTTAAAAATTCATATCTTCAGTTCTGTTAAGCCAAATGGAGAAAATAAGATATCAAATTGTTTGTCTTAACAAAACCTACACATTCATATTTTGTTTGGACATAATTGCATTGATTAACTCCTCTGTATAATTAAAATACTAAAAGGACTGGAATAATTGAAAATTCATAACTTAATAAATAATTATTCAAAAATCATGTTTCAAATGCCAAAATGCCCTAGCTTTTTGGTTGGATTCCGACGCTCTGGAGTCCACCTAGGAACACCCAAAACACATATATACCGTAACTCTTACAAAGATTCCCTCCGGTTTGTCCGAAGTGGGACTTTCCAGCTATAAGTCCGGAAACTCACTAGAGAGAAAGTGATGACGGTGAAGCCGGTCACATCCCAGAGTGGGATCTTGGGGTATAAAACTTTTTCTTCGCGTATGTCCCTTGCTTATGATTGCGCCATAACCATGGAGAATCTTCATCATTTAACAGGATGCTTGGGTCAGTCTTCACTGTGAAGGGAGGAATTTCATCAAACTTATTATAATCTTCTGACATGTCTGTCTTGTCCTCCACTCCCACGATGTTTCTTTTCCCTGCAAGAACTATGTGGCGCTTTGGCTCATCGTATGATGTATTCGCTTCCTTATCTTTTCTTTTTCTCGGTTTGGTAGACATGTCCTTCACATAGAAAACCTGAGCCACATCATTGGCTAGGACGAATGGTTTGTCTGTGTACCCAAGATTGTTGAGATCCACTGTTGTCATTCCGTACTGCGGGTCTACCTTTACCCC
Organism: Elymus sibiricus; assembly: GCA_039707655.1. NCBI lineage: Eukaryota > Viridiplantae > Streptophyta > Magnoliopsida > Poales > Poaceae > Elymus > Elymus sibiricus. Next base: position 29,727,425 of record CM077664.1, read on the forward strand.
GCCTCCTGTCAGATTGACCCATTTGCACCGAAACAAAGGGACCTTAAAAGAAGGTCCATAGTCAAGTTCCCATATCTCCTCTATGTAACCATAATATGTGTCCTTTTTCCTATTGTTGTTTGTTGCATCAAAGCGGACACCACTATTTTGGTTGGTGCTCTTTTTATCTTGGGCGATCGTGTAAAATGTATTCCCATTTATCTCGTACCCTTTGAAAGTCAATATAGTCGAAGATGGTGACTTGGCCAACAAGTACAACTCATCTCCAACAGTGGTGTTATTCATGAGATGTGTTTGCAACCAACCGCCGAAAGTCGCCATGTGTGTACGTTTAATCCAGGGGTCAGACTGCTCCGGGTTCTTGGAGCGTACAATATCCATGTGTTCCTCGATATACGGAGCCACCAAGGTGGAATTTTGTAGAACTGTGTAGTGTGCTTTAGTGAAAGAATGCCCGTCCATACTTATTACTGAATTCTTTCCTAGCGTGCCTTTTCCACTCAGTCTCCCCTCATGCCGCGATTGAGGAACACCAATCGGCTTAAGGTCGGGAATAAGGTCAACACAAAACTCAATAACCTCCTCTGTTTCATGGCCCTTGGAGATGCTTCCTTCATGCCTAGCACGGTTATGAACATATTTCTTTAAGACTCCCATGAACCTCTCAAAGGGGAACATATTGTGTAGAAATACAAGACCCAGAATGGTAATCTCTTCGACTAGGTGAACTAGGACGTGCGTCATAATATTGAAGAAGGATGGTGGGAACACCAACTCGAAACTAACAAGACATTGGACCAAATCATTCTGTAACCTTGGTAGGATTTCTGGATCGATTACCTTCTGAGAAATTGCATTGAGGAATGCACATAGCTTCACAATGGCTAATCGAACATTTTCCGGTAGAAGCCCCCTCAATACAACCAGAAGTAATTGCGTCATAATCGCGTGGCAGTCATGAGACTTTAGGTTTTGGAATTTTTTCTCTGCCATATTTATTATTCCCTTTATATTCGACGAGAAGCCAGACGGGACCTTAATACTGCTCAGGCATTCAAAAAAGATTTCCTTCTCTTTTTTGGTAAGAACGTAGCTGGCAGGACCTTAATACTGCTTTGGATGCATGCCGTCTTTTTCGTTCATACATTGCTGGTCCTCCCGTGCCTCCGGTGTATCTTTTGTCTTCCCATACACGCCCAAGAAGCCTAGCAGGTTCACACAAAGATTCTTCGTCACGTGCATCACGTCGATTGCAGAGCGGACCTCTAGGACTTTCCAATAGGGTAGCTCCCAAAATATAGATTTCTTCTTCCACATGGGTGCGTGTCCGTTAGCGTCATTCGGAACAGATTGTCCGCCAGGACCCTTTCCAAAGATTACTTTTAAATCCTTGACCATATCAAATATATCATTACCAGTACGGTGTCCAGGCTTCTTCCGGTGATCTGCCTCACCTTTGAAATGCTTGCCTTTCTTTCTTAAGGGATGCCTGATCGGAAGAAATCGACGATGTCCCGGGTACACATTCTTCTTACATTTATCCAAATATATACTTTCAGTCTCATCTAAACAGTGCGTGCATGCATTGTATCCCTTGTTTGTCAATCCTGAATGGTTACTAAGAGCAGGCCAATCATTGATGGTTACAAACAGCAATGCTCGTAGGTCAAATTCCTCCTGTTTGTGCTCATCCCACACACGTACACCTTTTATATCCCACAACTGTAAAAGTTCTTCAACTAATGGCCTTGGGTACACATCAATGTCATTGCCGGGTTGCTTAGGGCCTTGGATGAGCACTGGCATCATAATGAACTTCCGCTTCATGCACAACCAAGGAGGAAGGTTATAGATACATAGAGTCACAGGCCAGGAGCTATGACTGCTGCTCTGCTCCCCAAAAGGATTAATGCCATCTGTACTTATAGCAAACCATAAGTTCCTTGCGTCATCTGCAAACTCCGGCCACTTTCTCTCAATTTTTCTCCACTGCGACCCATCAGCGGGTACTCTCAACATTGCGTCTTTCTTACGGTCTTCTTTGTGCCATCGCAACAACTTGGCATGCTCTTTGTTTTGGAACAAACGTTTCAACCGTGGTATTATAGGAGGATACCACATCACCTTGGCAGGAACCCTCTTGCTGGGGCGCTCACCCTCAATATCACTAGGGTCATCGCGGATGATCTTATAGCGCAATGCGCCGCATACCGGGCATGCATTCAAATTCTCGTACTCCTCACCGCGGTAGAGGATGCAGTCATTAGGGCATGCATGTATCTTCTGCACCTCTAATCCTAGAGGGCAGACAGACTTCTTTGCTTCGTACGTACTGTCGGGCAATTCGTTATCCTTTGGAAGCATCTTCCTTATCATTTTCAGCAACTTTTCAAATCCCTTGTTAGATACACCATTCTCTGCCTTCCATTGAAGCAATTCTAGTGTGGTACCCAGCTTTTTCTTGTCATCTTTGCAATTTGGGTAAAACAATTTTTTGTGATCCTCTAACATGCGCTCCAACTTCAACCTCTCCTTTTCACTTTCGCAGTTTCTCTTTGCATCAGCAATGGCCCGACCAAGATCATCAGCGGGCTCATCTGATGCCTCTTATTCAGCTTCCCCCATTGTAGTACCATCGTATTCAGGGAACCTAGGATAGTTGTCATCATCCTGTTCTTCTTCATTGTCTTCCATTATAACCCCTCTTTCTCCGTGCTTGGTCCAACAGTTATAGCCGGACATGAAACCGGACTGAAGCAGGTGGCTGTGAAGGATTTTTGAGGTAGAGTAATCCTTATCATTCTTACAGACACCACATGGACAACACATAAAACCATTCCGCTTGTTTGCCTCAGCCACACACAGAAGATTATGCACGCCATTAATGAACTCGGGAGAGGGTCGGTCATCGTACATCCATTGCCGGCTCATCTTCATTACACAACATCGAAGTGACCAAATTAATACAAGTTCATACATAAAGTTCATACATACTTCTCATAAAACAACATACAACTATCTAGCTAAAGCATTTAAATGCAACAACAAATGCGATCAAAATCGCAACTAAGGTAATAATTGATCCAACAGCATAATGATACCAAGCCTCTTTATTAATGGCATATTTTCTAATCTTTCTAATCTTCAAGTGCATTGCATCCATCTTGATCTGGTGATCATCGACGACATCGGCAACATACAACTCCAATTTCATCTTCTCTTCTTCAATTCTTTTCAATTTTTCTTTCAAATAATCGTTTTCTTTTTCAACTAAATTTAACTTCTCAACAAGAGGGTCGGTTGCAATTTCCGGTTCACATACAATCATACAAGTAAGAAACTTATACAAGTAACTATCTAAATCATACAAATAATTTTTTTTTTACAAAAAGGATAAGAACAAGAGGCTCACCAAGGTGGTGCCGACGACGGGACGGCGCCGACGATCGACAGCAGTGAGGACGGGGACGGGAAGTGCACTAAGTAAACCACACCTACACATATGCAAACTAAGAAGTTAATTTGAGCTCAAATTGCATATAAATCAAATAAACTCCCACATAATTACTCCCAAACTAAAACCCACAAATCACTATACTTATAGAGCATGAAACGAGCTAAACTAGCAATGAGAGATGAAAGGATGAAGTTGCTAACCTTTTAGAACCATTGGATAGATGGGGTGCCTCCAATCTTGACAAATCTTGGCAAAAATGGAGGATGAACTCGAGCTTGGGGAAGGAAACAGAAAGGAGAGAAAGCTTGGACTCGGGCTGGACGAAGCAGCTTTATATAGGGAAGACTTTAGTCCCGGTTGGTGATACCAACTGGGACTAAAGGTCTATATTTAGTCCCGGTGGGTGATACCAACCGGGACTAAAGGGGTTCGCAGGGGCCCCAGCCTGCCGCAACCCCTTTAGTACCGGTTGGTATCACCAACCCGGACTAGAGGTCCCATTTGAACCGGGACTAATCCTGGCCATGCCCCCGTCCGCTCCTGGCCGTTGGAACCGGGACTAATGCTCACATTAGTCCCGGGCCCAAACCCGGCCGGGACTAGTGCTCCGGATGAAAGGTCCGTTTTCCACTAGTGTGTAAGGATGCTTTTATTACTAAGTATTTTCCTCCCGCTAAGATTATTTCTCTTAGAAATCAAATTATGAACTTTAAGCAACTTGAGCAAGAACATGTTGCACAAGCTTGGGAGAGAATGAAATTAATGATTAAAAATTGTCCCACTCATGGATTAAGCTTACGGATGATAATAAAAAATTGCGGGACTAAACTTTGTGTTGAGAAATCTTCTAGATTCTGCTGCAGGTGGTACCTTTCTGGGAATTACATTAGGATAGGCCACGAAGATTCTCAATAATATGATGACAAATTATTCTCAATGGCACACCGAACGAGCTCCAACTGGTAAGAAGGTAAACTCTGTCGAAGAAGTTGCTACTTTGAGTGATAAAATGGATGCTCTTATGAATATGCTTGCTAGTAAAAATGCTCATGTTGATCCTAATGATGTGCCACTATCTACTTTGATTGAGCAAAATAATGATGTTATTGATGTGAACTTTATCGCTAGAAATAATTTCAATAACAATGCTTATAGGGGGAATTTTAATCCTAGACCGTATCCCGGTAATCCCTCTAATAATTATGGTAATTCATATAATAATAATAGGATACCTACTGAACTTGAGAACAACATTAAAGAATTTATTAGTTCTCAAAAAACTTTTAATGCCATGGTAGATGAAAAACTACATAAAGTTGATGATATGGCTAGAAACATGGATAGAATTGCTCATCATGTGGAAACTCTTAAAATTAAAATTATGCCACATAAAAATGATGTTACTGAATCTCTAAAGTCTATTCAAGTTTCCATGAATGAAAGTAGAGAAAGAATCGCTAGGTTAAGAGCTAAGCGAGAATTCCTAGAAAAAGCGATTCCACCCGGTTTTTATCATAACCATGATGAAGATGTTAAAATGATTGGTGTTTCACCTATTGAATCTTTGTTTAGTAATATAAAACTTGATGAAAAATGGACTGGAGATGAGTCAACTTTAGCTAGAAGGCATCCCAATTGTTCGGAGGGTGATGATCTTAATGATAAAAATAATAAAAGTGGGTTTGAAGAGGTCAAAACTTTAAATAGTGATGTGCCCACTACTTTGGATTACAAGGACTTTAATTATGATAATTGTTTTTTGATTGAATGTATTTCCTTGTTGCAATCCATGATGAATTCACCTAATGCTTATCAACAAAATAAAGCTTTTACTCAACATATCGTCGAAGCAATGATTAAAGCTCATGAAGAAAAGCTAGAATTAGAAGTATCAATACCTAGAAAATTACAAGATGAATGGGAACCTACTATTAAAGTGAATATTAATGATTATGAATGCAAATGCAATGCTTTGTGTGATATAGGTGCTAGCGTCTCTACTATACCAAAATCTTTATATGACATGCTAGGTCTCACCGATATGAATGAATGTTCCCTCAACTTGCATTTAGCGGATTCAACTATTAAGAAACCATTGGGTAGAATTAATGATGTACTTATAACAGAAAATAGAAATTATGTGCCCGTGGATTTCATTGTGCTAGATATTGAATGCAATCTGTCTTGTCCTATAATACTTGGTAGGCCTTTCCTACGAACCATAGGTGCTATTATTGATATGAAAGAAGGAAATATAAGGTTCCAATTTCCATTAAAGTAAGAGATGGAACACTTCCCAAGGAATATAATTAAACCACCATATGAATCTATTATGAGGGCCACCTATGGACTTAATTTGAAAGATGACAATACTTGAAACAATGCATTATGCCTAGCTAGGGGCATAAAACAATAGCGCTTGTTGGGAGGCAACCCAATAGTTATCTTAAATTTTTGCTTTTTACTTTCCGCTTTGTGTGATGACATAATTATTACTACTGTAATGATTGTGTTTTTTATGTTTTAATTAGTGTTTGTGCCAAGTAAAGCCTTTGGGATGATTTGGATGATAGTTGATTTGATTCTGTGCAAAAACAGAAAGTTTTGTGTCCAGTACAGAAAATGCTATAAATTACTGGTATGTGGGAATAGTCTGAAATTTTTACACATGATTGATATACAAATTTTCTACGTTGTCCTAATTTTTCCGAATTTTTGGAGCTACAGAAGTATGGTTTTTATTCAGATCATTACAGACTATTCTGTTTTAGACAGATTCTGTTTTATATTGCATAGTGTGCTTATTTTAATGATGCTATGGATTATATCGGGGAGTATAAGTCATGGAGAAGTTAGAATACAGTAGGTATTATGCAATAATAATTATGAATGAGTTTGCAACAGTACCTAAAGTTTATGATTTGTCTATTATACTAACGGATCTCATGAGGTTTTTGTTGAGTTTTGTGTGCTGAAGTTTTCAATTTTTGGGTGAGATCACAATGGATGAAGGAATAAGGAGCGGCAAGACCCTAAGCTTGGGGATGCCCAAGGCACCCCCAAGGTAATATTCAAGGAAGACCCAAGCGTCTAAGCTTGGGGATGCCCTGGATGGCATCCCCTCTTTCGTCCACAATTCATCGGTATGTTACCTGGAGCTATATTTTTATTTATCACATGATATGAGTTTACTTGGAGCGTCTTGTGCCATAGTTTTATTTTGTTTTCTTGTTAGTTTGCCACAATCATTGTTTTCTGGACACACCTTTTTGAGAGAGACACACATTCATCATAATTTGTTAGAATACTCTATGTGCTTCACTTATATCTTTTGACCTAGGTAGTTGCTCTTGTGCTTCACTTATATTTGTTAGAACACAGCGGTGGTTATATTTTATAGAAATGATTGCACTCTCATGCTTCACTTAAATCTTTTTGAGAGTCTTAAATAGGAAGTGGTAATGAGCACGGGTTATAAGACTAGTCGGAAAAGGATAGGTATTTAAGAGTGATATAATAAAAACTTTCATGTAGATCACTAAATATGAAACGTGTGATTTGATTATATTGATGTAATAATATGAAAGGGTATTGGTCCATGATCATTGGTTTGTAAAAATATCGACATTTAAAGCTTGTTATTAACTACTCATTTATGTGTCCAACATGGCATGACGGGGATGCGTGAGCATTTTTATGTCTGATTGAAATCCTTTGTGCTATTTGAATCGGGGGCGCGCGATGGTTAACTCCTACCAACCTCCTCCCTAGGGGCATGCGAGTAGTACTTTGCTTCGAGGGCTAATAAAACTTTCACAATAAGCATATGAGTTCTTTATGACTAATGTGAGCTCATGGACAATTACGCACTCCCTCCTTTCCGCATATTGCTAGCCTCTTCGGTACCATGCATTGCCCTTTCTCACTTCGAGAGTCGGTGCAAACTTCGCCGGTGCATCCAAACCCGTGATATGATACACTCTATCACACATAAACCTCCTCATATCTTCCTCAAAACAGCCACCATACCTACCTATCATGGCATTTCCATAGCCATTCCGAGATATATTGCCATGCAACTTCCACCATTCCGTCCTATGACATGCGTGTTCATCATCATATTGCTTTGCATGATCATATAGAGCTAACATGATATTTGTGGCAAAGCCACCGTTCATCATTGTAATACATGTTATGCTAGATCATTGCACATCCTGGTACATTGCCAGAGGCATTCATATAGAGTCATATTGTTCCAGTTATCGAGTTGTAATATCGAGTTGTAAGTAAATAAAAGTGTGATGATCATCATTATTAGAGCATTGTCCCAGCGAGGTAAAGAATGATGGAGACTGATGAGTCCTTACAAAAGTGGGGATGAGGTTCATGATATTGTTCTAAAAAAAAGAAAGAAAAAATGAAAAAAATGAAAAAAAATGAAAAAAAAATGAGAGAAAAAGAGAGAAGGGGCAATGCTACTATCCTTTTACCACACTTGTGCTTCAAAGTAGCACCATGTTCTTCAAATAGAGAGTCTCCATGATTTGTCACTTTCATATACTAGTGGGAATTTTTACATTATAGAACTTGGCTTGTATATTCTGATGATGGGCTTCCTCAAATGCCCGAGGTCTTCATGAGCAAGCAAGTTGGATGGACACCCACTTAGTTTCAATTGTGAGCTTTCATACACTTATAGATCTAGTGCATCCATTGCATGGCAATCCCTACTCCTCGCATTGATATCGATTGCAAGGCCTCTCCATTGCCAAACGATCCGCCGAGTTGATGCGAGCCTTTCTTCAATTTTTGTCTTCCCTTATAAACCTCTACCACCATATTCTATTCCACCCGTAGTGCCAAGTCCATGTCTCATGCTCATATATTGAGTGAAGTTGAAAATGCTAAAGCGCATGAAAAAGTATGATACAATTGCTTGGTTTAACACCGGGGTGCTCAATGATTTGTACTTATGTGAGGAAGACCGAGCCATGCTATGCTTACATTCTTAAATGAGTAGGGATAACATTCGTTAAGCATCGTATATTTTGAAAGGTAATGATTATGAGTTAGTATTCATGGATATTATTATGTTGATATCAATTACTTCATTGTTTCTCAATATTCATACCGCAAGAGAATTACATGACAGACATGCTAGGTAGCATTCAACATCAAAAATTATGTTTTTATCATTTACCTACTCGAGGACGACCAGGAATTAAGCTTGGGGATGCTGATACGTCTCCAACGTATCTATAATTTTTTATTGTTTCATGCTATTATATTATCAATTCTATATACTTTATATGCAATTTTATATCATTTTTGGGAACTAACCTATTAACCTAGTGCCAAGTGCCAGTTGCTGTTTTCTGCTTGTTTTTGGTTTGTCAGAAAATCCCTATCAAACGAACTCCAAATGCCACGAAACTTTTTGATTTTTTTCTGGGACAAAAGAGACCCCAGAAGCTTCGGGGGAGGACCAGAGGCCAGACGAGGAGGCGACAAGGCAACAGGGCGCGCCCCTGGGGGGCGCCATGATGCCTTGTGGGCCCCCTGTGGCTCCGATTGACCTAATTCTATCGCTTTAAATTCTCTAATATTCCAAAACCACCAGATATCCAGACGAAACAAGTTCTTCGCCGCCGCAACTCTCTGTTCTTCCATGATCCCATCTGGAGGCCTTCTCCGGTAATATTCCAAAGGAGGAATCGATCACGGAGAGCCTCTACATCAACCTTGCTGCCCTTCCGATGATGTGTGAGTAGTTTACCATAGACCTACGGGTCCATAGTTATTAGCTAGATGGCTTCTTCTCTCTCTCCGATCTTCAATACAATGTTCTCCTCGGAGATCAAACCGATTGTTCCGATGTAATCTTCTTTTGCGGTGTGTTTGTTGGGATCCGATGAATTGTGGGTTTATGATTAGATTATTCATTGAAAGTAATTGAGTCTTTACTGAACTTTATTATGCACGCTTGTTATAGCTTTGTATTTCTCTCCGATGTATCCATTTAGTTTGGCCAACTAGATTGATTTATCTTCAGCGGGAGAGGTGCTTTGTAGTGGGTTCAATCTTGCGGTGTCCTCACCTCGTGACAGAAGGGGTAGCGAGGCACGTATTGTATTGTATTGCTGCCACTAAGGGTAAAACGACGGGGTTCAATCATATTGCTTGGTTTTATTCTGTCTACATTATGTCATCATACCTGATGCATTACTCTGTTTGTCATGAACTTAATACGTAGAGAGGCAAGCATAGAAGCGCTCTCGAAGTGGAGTAATAGTAGTAGATGCAGAATCATTTCGGTCTACTTGTCACAGACGTAATGCCTATGTACATGATCATTGCCATGAATAACATCATAACTATGCGCTTTTCTATCAATTGCCCAACAGTAATTTGTCTACCCACCGTATGCTATCTTAATGAGAGAGAAGCCTCTAGTGAAAACTATGGCCCCCGGGTCTACTTTTATCATATTACTAAAACCCTAATTACCTTGCTGCCATTTTACTCTTTTTATTTTACTTTGCAATTTATCTATCTATCACTATCAGATTTAATCCTTGCAATTAACGAGTTCAAGGGGATTGATAGCCCTCTTGCCCGCGTTGGGTGCAAGTATTTGCTCTTGTGTGTGTAGGTGCTGCTGACGAGGCATTTGTGTGATTCTCCTATTGGTTCGATAACCTTGGTTCTCATAGAGGGAAATACTTATCCATTACTATATTGCTTCACCCTTCCTCATCGGGGAAAATCCCAACTCAGCTCACAAGTAGCAACATGAAAACATCAAAAATTATAGATAGATTGGAGACGTATCACTGACCACTATTCGAGTACTACTTTCACTATCTGCCTCACATGGTCTTCTCGTTCATCAAATGGATGTGAAGACTGCTTTCCTAAATGGAGAATTGGACGAGGAAATTAACATGGAACAACCAGATGGATTTGTAGTGGAAGGTCAGGAAGGAAAGGTGTGCAAGTTGCTGAAGTCTTTATATGGACATAAACAAGCACCTAAGCAGTGGCACGAGAAGTTTGAAAGAACTTTAACAGCTACAGGCTTTGTTGTAAACGAAGCTGACAAATGTGTGTACTATCACCACGGTGGGGGCGAGGGGGTTATCCTTTGCTTGTATGTTGATGACATATTGATTTTCGGGACGAATCTGAATGTTATTAAGGAGGTCAAGTATTTCCTATCTTGTTGTTTTGAGATGAAGGATTTAGGTGTAGCTGATGTTATTCTGAACATCAAGCTGTTGAGAGATGATGATGGTGGGATTACATTGCTTCAATCTCACTGTGTGGAAAAGATCTTGAGTCGCTTTGGCTATAGTGACTGCAAGCCCTCTCCAACACCATATGATGCTAGCGTGTTGCTTCGAAAGAATCGAAGAATTGCTATAGATCAATTGAAATATTCTCAGATTATTGGCTCGCTTATGTATTTAGCCAGCGCTACGAGACCTGACATTTCTTTTGCTGTTAGCAAACTGAGTCGGTTTGTCTCAAAACCTGGAGATGTTCATTGGAAAGCTCTAGAGAGAGTTATGCGTTATTTGAAAGGCACTGCAAGTTATGGAATTCACTACACTGGGTACCCAAAGGAACTTGAAGGGTATAGTGACTCAAACTAGATCTCTGATGCTGATGAGGTAAAGGCCACGAGCGGATATGTATTCACTCATGGAGGTGGCGTTGTTTCTTGGAAGTCTTGCAAGCAGACCATCTTAACGAGGTCAACAATGGAAGCAGAACTCACAGCACTAGATACAGCTACGGTCGAAGCAGATTCGCTTCGTCGGCTCTTGAATGACTTGCCGGTTGTTGAGACACCGGTACCGGGTATCCTCATGAACTGCGACAATCAAACTATGATCGCGAAAGTGAGTAGCTCAAAGGATAACATGAAGTCATCAAGACATGTTCAGAGAAGGTTAAAGTTTGTCAGAAAAAGGAGAAACTCCGGAGTTATTGCATTGGATTATATCCAAACGTCTAAAAATCTGGCAGATCCTTTTACAAAGGGTCTATCACATAATGTGATAGATAATGCATCGAAGGAGATGGGTATGAGACCCACAATATGAGTTGTTCACAATGGTAACCTACTTTATGTGATCGGAGATCCCATAAATTAGAATTTGAAGACAAGCTGTTGGTCAACTGAGAGGAGAGTGTCCTTACTATTAATAATACCACTCCATGAAGATACAATACTCTCCTAATCTGCATGGCAAGTTGATGTATATCTTAATGTGTTCTAAGTGGCTTATTTAAGTAGAGATGTTGTCCTGCAGAACATCTTTTGAAGAACACACCTATATGCGTCTGATTGTTAAACGCCGCAATCTATGAGAGTAGGGTGCTCTCTAGTAAACTCATGAAAGGCCTCGGAGTATGACGCATAAGCTCCACCCGCGGGGAAGTCCCACGGTAGCCTAGTATCGGTCAAGACTTTGTGTGAAGCTAGATTCGCAGAAAACTTGCAGTTCAAGGCCTAGTCCACTGTTCAAGTTGCTTACTAGTGTAGCATAGAGTTCTAGGTGGAAATTCAACTTAACAGTATCCACTGCAGTACCGGTATATAAAACAGTGTTTTGGAACCAAAGGCAAATTTTGTGTGCCTCTGGGATCTGGTGGGGGATTGCTGGAATTTAGTCTATTTCGAGCCAACCCACTAGCCATTTTCAGAATTCCTAATAAATCCTAGAGGCCCACTTAGCCCATTCATGCAAGGCAAGAGGTGGGATTAAAAGTTTAGTCCCATACTGCTCACCTAGTAGGAGTTGGACCTCCTTATAAGGGAGGTTGTTTCCCCACATGTATGAGCATGAGAACAAGAGAGACATTCACGCGTGCTCCTCCTCCGTCGTCCGCCTCGTCACGCCACGCCTCGTCACGATGCGCCGCGGGTTGCGGGAATGAGGTGAGCCGTTGTCTAAATTTTTGCCACGCATGACTGGTATGTGAAAGGTCACACGGGAGTTGAAACGTTTTTTGCTATAGTGGAGAATGAATACGAACGCTGCACCCTTCAGCTGCTGCCTGTTCGTTTCGCCTTCCGTCTTTTCGTTTCATCTCCCGTCGCTGCCAGTTCGCCTCCTCCTCCTGTGCCTATAAAAGAGAGGTCGCTCCTCTCCAGAGAGACACACCAGACAACCCTTGCCTCACGCCATCGAGTTCCTGAGCACTGAGTTGCTGCTACGATCTTCCCCATCCCGGCTTGCAGCGTGCACCGTAGGTCGGGACAGTAGGCCTCCGAAACACCGCCACTTCGAGTCCTGTACGGGAGAAGGGCGATAAGGTTTTTGGGGAGCGCTCTGCGCGACTACTGACCTCTTCGTCACGGACGCCGACGACCACTTCCCCAACGATGACTTCTCCCCCGACGTCGACAACCTCTTCGATGACATGGGCGACAACGTCAACGCCAACCCCAATGCTACTGCCGCAGCGCAGTACATGTTCGTGTTCTTTCTGTTCGAGATCCTATCACAGTTTCTTGTTCTAGCTTCTGTCCTAGATATGTTCTGTTCATGTTCACTACTTCAGATGCTATTTGCATACTCTCTGTTGGATTGCATGACTTGTCTTATCTCAGCTATGATTGTCATGTTTTATCTACTGTTTCTGTTAATAAAATCATATGGTAAATTGTTCATATTTCCAACACTCCGCAGCTTCAGCTTCACCAGATTCTTGAGCCCCTGGATCCAATGTTGAGGATATCGCTTATCGTTAGCGTCTCGGTCAGCTGGGGATTAGAGATTAATCAGAAATCGACCGATTAACCGATTTTATCGGTCGACTATTAATCGGCCATTTTTTGCAAATCCTAGGTTCCCAACACTAAAATATGTTATATTCAATACCAAAAAAATATTGGACAGAAGTGTTACCTTGATTCCTAGCCTTTGAATCCTCGTATAATGACATACAAAATAGGACAATAGTACATATTGTGTAACAAGGTCCAGAAAACACAAATAAACATAGTTTTTGCAAACATAGTGCTAGGAATAGACCTGATTTATCGGTAGATTCCCGATAAATCGCTTGTCAGAATGATAAATCGTCCCAAACGATAAACGGTGAAGATAAGGCATAATCTTATCGGTCACCCCCTGAGTAGCGATAAATCGGACGATAAATCGTTGAATCGGAAGATTTTTTGAACAGTGCCTGGATCCATTCCGGCAGTTTGACCAGGTTGCCGTACAGCTTGAGGCACTGCAGTGTCTCCGGAAACAAGAACGTCCAATCCAAGCAGCCACATAAACCTGGCTCCCCCTCTGACCGGATTGACAATGACTCCAGGCCGCTCAGGCCAACAATTGCCGAGCATAACTCTTGGCCATTTTCCTTATTGACGCCAATCACTCCCAACTTACGCAACTGGGTGAGTCCTTTTATATCCTGTACAACACATTTTCCCCGTCGTCCGATGTTCACAACACCCAGTGTGCGCGGGGCTTTAAGCTTTCTCATCCCTCTTGGCAATAGAACACCATACAAGTCCAGGCGCATTGCAATAGCAGGCAATGCAAAACACCAAATTAAGGTGCATGCATCACGGTGGCTCGCATCACCATCTGAAAAACACTGGGGTGCACAACACGCTAAACAAGAAATCGCCGGCGTGCCAAACAGAAGGCATGGCCGGTTTTTTATGGCCCCTGGAAAGTTATCTACAAGCTCATCATAGACCGAGACCGCCTCAGCCCTCGATTTTCTACCACCAAGAAGATTGTTTAGCTTCCGAAGCTTGATGATCGTTTTTGGCAGCATCAGTATGTTAGTACCCCTCATATACATATTTCCAAATTACAAAAAAAATTGTACATACACAAATACATATATAACATGTTCACGAAATTTTTCATAATAATATACTTTCATACGTGGCATAGACAAAAAAACAAATACATACATGAAAATGGGCCATTTTGTTCTTGCTGTTGGGCCAGAATTTTTTTTTGGTGCAGCTTGCAAATCATAATATTTTTGAATGAAATTTTACAGATCCATCGCGAATATGTAGAAGTTTTCACAGATTTTTTCCAAATTTTTTGAAACATGGAAATATCATTTTTGAATCATTTCAAATAAGGTCCTCTGATGCCCCCGTCCACAGGAACTTCGCATTCGCTGAGGTGGGACTATTTCATAACTGGAGAACCTTCCCTCAAGACACAAACATATCCTAGCTCAACTGGCCGCAGCTTATCATGTTCGGTGCGGAAGATGCGAGTTCGATCCCACTTATTGGTAGATATTTTTTACGTCCTTTCACACAGTAGGTGGGCTGGCAGAGTCGGGCCACAGCGATGACGGACAAAAATCTACATTGCCTGTCACACGCGATGAACGAAAATCATCATAATGACTCATGCGAGAGCCCACATGCGAGGTCATCTAATTAATTTGGACGAGCGTGCGCAAAAAATTAGTACCACATCAGATAGTAAAAAATCTGAAAAAATCAAAAATAATAATATGGGTGAACGGATGAAAAAGTTAGAGAAACGCACATTGCTTTATTAGTAGGTATAGATTATATGGTTGTGATTCCGTTTTGGACCACCATCTCAAGGGGAAGATTAAATGGAAAACTATATTCTTCTTTCTCAAGCCTTTTAAAAGTACGGAAATGGTCCCTCAACTTCAAACCAGCAAATCTTAGTCCCTTAGCTTTTGAAACCGGATAATTTTGGTCCTCCGTACCGCTTAGGGTGGTTTCAATCCAATGCAGACACCGCTTTGACCTAACCTTCCCACATAGACCGGGTTTGACTGCCACGTCACATAAGTGACCCCACATCCCTTCCCGGGCACGTGTTCTCTCTCCCCCCTACTCTCTTGCATTTTGTAGAACAACTTGTGCACGTATTGTGGGCCGCCGCTGCCCGACCATGGTCGTGGCCGAGATCGCACGTGCTGAACTCCTAGTACTTGGCACTACCCTTCCTCACCAGCACATCCCAACCGGGGTGGAGAAGTGCTCGTCCCGCCATCCTCTCTGTTGGGCAACTGCCCATTCCACCGAGCTCTCCCTGCACCCCTCGCCATGGGAAAGCGCCCTTCCCATTGTCCCTAAGCGTAGAGGCGTTGGACCAATAGGCAGCGAAGGCCTCTAGCAAGGAGAGGCTGCTTGACACACACGCCGCTTCTTGGGGAGCGTACATGTATCCTTACCTGCCCCAGGCCCAAGACGGCTACTATGGTGCCAGTGCACCAGCGTGGCACGACCACGTTCACGGATCGGTACGCAGAGCCATGTGGATTGGGGATTGCTTGTGAGCATGGGAGCATAGGCTAACTTTCGGCAAACGATGTCGCTGCTGATGGTAGTTCTTAGATCCGTCTGAATGTGACAGAGATGCTTCAGTTCGCTAGAAGAAAAGGAGGCTGAAAAAGAGGCGCCAACAGGCATGGTCAGCAATCTTCAAATTATTAGAAGACGAACCTATGATCACACAAATCTTGGTAGTACTTTCCTGAGAGGGACAACTCTTAGTATTCCGTACTACTCAATGTTTCCAAGCTAGCGCCTCCGCCAAAACTTCGCTTTCACTCGATTAATCAACTGTTGTACGTACTATGTGCATCATTTTCCATCTAGGCAGTACGTAAGCGAGTTGAAGTGATGAGATTCCACACGCATGCTGCAGATAAATTAATGTTTGAGAGCTTAGTACACCTGATAGGCTGATACGATTGTTTATCAAGTTTGTACGAAGACGATAATCAGAGCAAATGTTTGAATAGTCGTCACCCCCACGCTGGAGGAGCCGGCCTTGTGGTCGTCCCTGGTGGACCTACGACCACTTGCACATCATCACTCAGATAGTTATCTCAGTCTATGGGATCATCCTTTGCTTTCTTCCTGACTTTGAACTGAAAGAACATCTATTGTGTGCTCCACGAGTTGGGCATCCGCCGCAAGATGCGTCACCAAGGGGTCGAAGAACTGCTTCTCGACCTGTAGGTTCTCCTTCTCCTCAGTCTTGGAGCATATTCTCATGTTATTCGGCACGAGGAACCACACGTGCTCTCGGTCATGAAGGAAATTGACACGCACTTTACCTGAAAGAACTCAACCTCCCACTAGTAGAAAACAGGGCATTAGTCCCGTTTCGTAAGGGCCTTTAGTCCCGGTTGTGCAACCGGGACTAAGGAATCGGGACTAAAGGCCCACACTTTTAGTCCCGGTCGTGTTACGAACCGGGACTAAATGGGCTCCATGTGGCCGCTGCGCAGCGCTCAGGCAGGAGGACCTTTAGTCCTGGTTGGTAACACCAACCGGGACTAAAAGACCGCCACGCATCAGCCCCTGCCAAGCGCTATTTTTTTTTTTAAAGGAGGGGTTTAGGGTTTTGGAGGGTTTAGGGGTTTCATATTGTGTTACCCTTTTCTTTTTGTATTTACCATTTAATACTTTTTTATTTAGGGTTTTTATTTTTATTTTATGTTTTCCATTCAACTCGACACTAGCTACTACATATAGCAATGAAGGAATCATTACACAACATCGTCATGAATATAGAGAAGTGACTTCTCTTTCTCCGTGCTTGGTCGAATAACAAGTTTTCGTATATCTATTCGACGCTACTACATATAGTACACGTTCATGCATATATACAATATAACATCTCTTACGATCCCTAATATCTAATTGTTGCCAAAATCACATTCCAATAACACCTCTGTATGTATGACCTCTTCAAGTAAGAATCCCGCCAATTCCTCTTGAATTGCTCGTATGCGATCCTTTGGTAGGAGTTCGTCCCGCTTCCGTTGGATCTAATTTAAAGAATGGGGTCAATATATATATATATATATATATATATATATATATATATATATATATATATATATATATATATATATATATATATATATATATATATGAAAATGCCTGTGTACTCTTGAGAGTACGTACTCTCATTGCTCATATACCACCTAGATGAATCTTTTATACCTATTTATTATTTTTAATATACTTCATTAATAATTACTATATACCCTAAAATGAGTTTCATGAAAAATATCATGTGAGTTTACATATTTTTAAAGGTTTATGTATATACTGATTTATTCGTACGTGAAAAAGGTATATTACAAAAAGTACGTCACAAATAATATTTTTTTGGAAAAACTTGTATTGAGGTATCTTAGAATATTTAATGAAGTATATTTAGAATGATAAAAAGGTATAAGCAATGCGTATATGAGGTATATTGAAGATGGGAGTACATACTCCCAGGAGTACAGAATAGGAGTCCTATATATATATATATATGAAACTCAACACAATTCATGGTAATAAAATAAAATTGTGAATATTGTTTGCGTACTTCAAGTTGTTGTAAAATTCTGCCCTTCTCACAGGTTGTCTGGCGAATGAACTCGCAAACGTAGTATCCACATAAATTATTCCCGTCGTCCTGCCTCAAGCATTTTATGAGAATAGAGTTCAATCAAAATAATAATCAAGCATGATAATGGTATTGAAACTAGAATCAAAGAGAGATGCGCGGAACTAGCTAGTACTACTTATATTGGGGTGTCGAAATCGCAGCTCCTTTTTCCATTCACCCCTAGCCTGCTTGGTGAACTCTTTCCAAACCCTGTCCGGCAAAGAAAATGAATAAAGGAGTTATTAATTACTTGATATCAGGAAATGAACGAAAGTTGCCAATATAGTGCGATAATGATTGAACTTACTTCTGGAGCATTTCACTCATGTCCGTCCACATCTCAGAGTCTTTACGTTTCGAGTCCATGACAATTACTACTCCTGCATCAAGCTGAATGACTAGCAGAATAAAATGGAACCTGCGCACGCATAACTCATCAATTACACTTAATCTCGAGTAAGCGAAACAGAATGTGCACAAGACAGTAACACTCACTTGAAGTTGTAAGGAAATAGTATTTCCCTTCTGGTTTATTGTCCAATTAACGCCTTTAGCAAGTTTTTCGTTGTATCCTTGGCGTTGTTTGCTACATTAAATTCATGTACGGTATTTGGGTTAATGAACCCAATGTCATAGATTTGTCTATTTTTGCATTCGAGAATCTTCAATCTGCATAATATAGTGAGGATAATTATACATGCAATGAACGGGCTGAGCTAGAGACTTAATTACAGAAATAATACTTACAGACAATAGCAACTGACGATAGTTTTGTCGAGGGCGTCTTGATTGTATTGTTGGAAATATGCCCTAGAGGCAATTAATAAAGTGTTTATTATTATCATATTTCCCCGTTCATGATAATGGTTTATTATTCATGCTAGAATTGTATTGACCAGAAACTTAATACATGTGTGAATAGATAAACAAATACTGAGTCCCTAGTAAGCCTCTACTAGACTAGCTCGTTGATCAAAAGATGGTCAAGATTTCCTGACCATGGACATGAGTTGTCATTTGATAACGGGATCACATCATTAGGAGAATGATGTGATGGACTTGACCCAACCGTCAGCATAGCATATGATCGTTCAGTTTATTGCTACTGCTTTCACTATGTCAAATACACGTTCCTCTGACCATGAGATCATGCAACTCCCGGATACCGTAGGAATACTTTGGGTGTATCAAACGTCACAACGTAACTGGGTGATTATAAAGGTGCACTACAGGTATCTCCGAAAGTGTTTGTTGAGTTGGCATGGATCGAGATTGGGATTTGTCACTCCGACTATCGGAGAGGTATCTCTGGGCCCTCTCGGTAATACAGCATCACAGAAGCTTTGCAAGCACCGTGACTAAAGAGTTAGTTGCAAGATGATGTATTACGGAATGAGTAAAGAGACTTGCCGGTAACGAGATTGAACTAGGTATTGGATACCGACGATCGAATCTCGGGCAAGTAACATACCGCCGGACAAAGGGAACAACGTAAGTTGACATATGAGGTTCACCGATAAAGATCTTCGTGGAATATGTAGGAACCAATATGAGCATCCAGGTTCCGTTGTTGGTTATTGACCAGAGAGTCGTCTCGGTCATGTCTACATCATTCCCGAACCCGTAGGGTCTGCACACTTAAGGTTCGATGACGATATAGTATTATATGAGTTATGTGATTGGTGACCGAATGTTGTTCGGAGTCCCGGATGAGATCACGGACATGACGAGGAGTCTCGGAATGTCCGAGAGATAAAGATTCATATAATGGAAGGTGGTATTCGGACACCGGAAAGGTTCCGGATATTTTATCGGTGTACCGGGGGGTTACCGGAACCCCCCGGGGGGCCACATGGGCCACATGGGCCATGTAGGGGAGGAGCAACAACCCACAAGGGGCTGGTGCGCCCCCCCTAGGGGGACAAACCGAATTGGGCTAGGGTTGGGGGCCGGCCCCCCTTCCTTCTCCCTCTCCCCCCTTTCCAAGTAGGAATCCTACTTGGAGTAGGATTGGGGGGGGGCGCCGGCCAATGGGAGGAATCCCTAGGGGGATTCGGCCTCCCTGTGGGGGCGCAGCCCCTTGGCTGCCTCCTCCCCCCTCCCTCCTTTATATACGGAGGAGGCGCACCCCTTGGAGACACATAATTGTCCCATAGCCGTGTGCGGTGCCCCGATCTCCATTTTCCACCTCGGTCATATTTTCGGAGAGCTTAGGCGAAGCCCTGCCAGAATCACTTCACCGTCACCGTCGCCACGCTGTCGTGCTGACGGAACTCATCTACTTCCTCGACGTCTTGCTGGATCAAGAAGGCGAGGAACGTCACCGAGCTGCACGTGTGTAGAACTCGGAGGTGCCGTACGTTCGGTACTCGATCGATGGAGCTCGAAGGATTGTTCGACTACATCAACCGCGTTGTGAGACGCTTCCGCTAACGGTCTACGAGGGTACGTAGACACACTCTCCCCTCTCGTAGCAATGCATCTCCATGGATAGATCTTGCGTGAGCGTAGGAAATTTTTTGAAATTCATGCTCCGTTCCCCAACAGTGGCATCCGAGCCAGGTCTATGCGTAGATGTGATTTGCACGAGTAGAACACAAAGGAGTTGTGGGCGTGGGTGTATACATATTGCTTGCCGTTACTAGTTGATACTTGATTCGGCGGTATTGTGAGATGAAGCGGCCCGGACCGACATTACGCGTACGCTTACGCGAGACAGGTTTCACCGCTACGTGCACTCGTTGCATAAAGGTGACTGGCGGGTGTCTGTCTCTCTCACTTTAGTTGAATCGGTTTCAATGAAGAGGGTTCTTTTAGAAGATCAAAAAGCAATCACTACACCACGTTGTGGTTTTGCGTAGGTAAGAACGGTTCTTGCAAACCCGTAGCAGCCACGTAAAACTTGCAACAACAAAGTAGAGGACGTCTAACTTGTTTTTGCAGGGTATGCTGGTGATGTGATATGGTCAAGACATGATGTGATATAAGTTGTTGTATGAGATGATCATGTTTTGTAAGTTATCAGGCAACCGGCAGGAGCCTTATGGTTGTCTCTTTATTGTATGCAATGCCAACGCTATGTAATCGCTTTACTTTACCGCTATGAGTTAGCAGTAGTAGTAGTAGCAATAGTCGGCGAGACGACCACGACGCTACGATGGAGATCAAGGTGTCACGGCGCTACGATGGTGATCAAGGTGTCAACCCGGTGACGATGGAGATCATGACGGTGCTTTGCTGATGGAGATCAAAAGCATAAGACGATGATGGCCATATCATGTCACATATATTGAATTGCATGTGATGTTAATCCTTTTATGCATCTTATTTTGCTTAGGACGACGGTAGCATTATAAGATGATCCCTTCACTAAATTTCAAGATAAGTGTTCTCCCCTAGTATGCACCGTTGCGAAGGTTCGACGCTTCTAAGCACCACGTGATGATCGGGTGTGATGGATTCTTTCGTTCACATACAACGGGTGTAAGCCAGTTTTACACACACAGAATACTTGGGTTAAACTTGACGAGCCTAGCATGTATAGACATGGCCTCGGAACACAAGAGACCGAAAGGTCGAACATGAGTCATATAGTAGATATGATCAACATGAAAGATGTTCACCATTGATAACTAATCCACCTCACGGGATGATCGGACGTGGATTAGTTTGATGTGGATCATGTTTCACTTAGACAACTTGAGGGATGTTAATCTAAGTGGGAGTTCTTAAGTAATTTGATTAATTGAACTTCAATTATCATGAACATAGTCAATAGTGTCTTAACAAACTTATGTTGTAGATCGATAGACCACGCTGTAGCTCCCCTGTATTTTAATGCGTTCCTAGAGAAAGTTAAGTTGAAAGTTGATGGAAGCAACTATGCAGACTAGGTCCGTATTCTGAGGATTGTCCTCACTGCTGCACAGAAGGCTTATGTCTTTGATGCACCGCTCGGTGAGCAACCCCTATGGCTTTGTCTGAAGACGTTATGAACATTTGGCAGACAAGAAAAGATGACTACTCGATAGTTCAGTGCGCCATGCTTTGCGGCTTAGAACCGGGGCTCCAAAGATGTTTTGAGCACCATGGAGTATATGAGATGTTCCAAGAGCTAAAAGTTTGTTTTTCAAGCTCACACCCGGGTCGAGAGGTATGACACCTTCGACAAGTACTATAGCTGCAAGATGGAGGAGAACAGCTTCGTTAGTAAGCATGTGCTCAGAATGTCTGAGTACTTCAAATCACTTAAATCAAGTAGGGAGTTAGACTTCCGAATAAAAGTGGTGATTGATAAAGTTCTTTAGTCACTATCACCAAGCTACTAGATCTTCGTGATGAACTATAAACATGCAAGGGATAGATGATCCTTAAGCTATTCGCGATGCTACAAGCTGCGGATGTAGAAATCAAAAAGGGAGCATCAAGTGTTGATGGTTAATAAGACCACTAGTTTCAAGAAGGGCAAGGGAAAGAAAAGGGAACTTCAAGAAGAACGGTAAAACAGTTGCCGCTCACGCGAAGAAACCCAAGGCTGAACCAAACCCGAGACTTAGTGCTCCCATTGCGAAGGGAAATGTCACAGGGAGCGGAACTTCCCCAAAGTAACTGGCAGATAATAAGACTGGCAATGACATGTTATTGATGTGTACCTTACTAGTACTCGTAGGAGCACCTGGGTATTTGATACTTGTTCAGTTGCTTGCAACTTGAAACATGGAGCTTCGGAATAAACGAGGGCTAGCTAAGAACGAGGTGACGATGTGCATTGGAAGTGTCTCCAAGGTTGATGTGATCACCATCGCCACGCTCTCTCTACCTTCAGGATTAGTAATGAACCTAAATAATTGTTATTTGGTGCTTGCATTAAGCATGAACATTATATCTGATAGTGTTTATTGCAAGACGGTTATTCAATTTCAGAGAATAATTGTTATTCTATTTATTTGGATAATATCATTGATGATCATGCACTTAAAATGAAAGGTTTATTGAATCTTGATCGTAGTAATACACATGTTCATAACACGAATGCCAAAAGATAATGATAGTACCACATATTTGTGGCACTGCCGCTTAGGTCATATCAGTGTTAAACACATGAAGAAACTCCATGCAGATGGGTTTTTTGGAATCTCTTGATTATGAATCATTTGAGACATGTGAACCGTGCCTTATTAGCAAGATGACTAAAACTCCGTTCTCCGGAATAATGGAGCGAGCAACCAACTTATTGGAAATAATACATACCGATGTATGCGGTCCGATGAGTGTTGAGGCGCGCGGTGGATATCGTTATGTTCTCACGTTCACTGATGATTTGAATAGATATGGTTATGTCTACTTGATGAAGCATAAGTCCGAAACATTTGAAAAGTTCAAAGAATTTCAGAGTGAAGTAGAGAATCATCGTAACAAGAAAATAAAGTTCTTACGATCTGATCGTGGAGGAGAATATTTGAGTTATGAGTTTGGTAATCACTTAAGACAATGTGGAATTGTTTCACAGCTCACGCCACCTGGAACACCACAGCGTAATGGTGTGTCCGAACATCGTAATCGTACACTATTGGATATGGTGCGTTCTATGATGTCTCTTACCGATTTGCCACTATCATTTTGGGGTTATGCATTAGAGACAGCTGCATTCACTTTAAACAGGGCACCGTCTAAATCCGTTGAGACGACACCGTATGAACTGTGGTTTGGTAAGAAACCTAAGCTGTCGTTTCTGAAAGTTTGGGGATGCGATGCTTATGTCAAAAGGCTTCAGCCAGATAAGCTCGAACCCAAACCGGATAAGTGCGTCTTCATAGGATACCCAAAGGAGACCATTGGGTACACCTTCTACCACAGATCCGAAGGCAAAGTATTCATTGCTAAGAACGGATCCTTTCTAGAGAAGGAGTTTCTCTCGAAAGAAGTGAGTGGGAGGAAAGTAGAACTTGATGAGGTAATTGTACCTCCTCTGGATAGTAGTACGTCACAGGAAGAAATTTCTGTGACACCGACACAGACCAGAGAGGAAGTAGATGATGATGATCCTGAAGCTTCGGATCAAGTTGCTACAGAACCTCGTAGGTCAACCAGGACACGCTCTGCACCAGATTGGTACGGCAATCCTGTCTTGGAGGTCATGTTGTTAGACAACGGTGAACCTACGAACTATGAAGAAGCGATGGCGAGCCCGGATTCCGACAAATGGCTTGAGGCCATGAAATCCGAGATTGGATCCATGTATGAGAACAAAGTGTGGACTTTGGTAGACTTGCCCGATGAACAGCGAGCTATTGAAAATAAATGGATCTTTAAGAAGAAGACGGACGCTGATGGTAATGTCACCGTCTATAAAGCTCGACTTGTTGCTAAAGGTTATCACCAAGTTCAAGGAGTTGACTACGATGAGACTTTCTCACCCATAGCGATGCTAAAGTCTGTCAGAATTATGTTAGCAATTGCCGCATTTTATGATTATGAAATCTGGCAAATGGACGTCAAAACGGCATTCCTTAATGGATTCCTTAAGGAAGAATTGTATATGATACAGCCGGAAGGTTTTGTCGATCCTAAAGGTACTAACAAAGTATGCAAGCTCCAGCGATCCATCTATGGACTGGTGCAAGCATCTCGGAGCTGGAATACTCGCTTTGATGAAGTGATCAAAGCGTTTGGGTTTATGCAAGTTTATGGAGAAACTTGTATTTACAACAAAGTGAGTGGGAGCTCTATAACATTTCTAATAAGTATATGTGGATGACATATTGTTGATTGGAAATGATGTAGAATTTCTGGAAAGCATAAAGAATTAATTGAAAGGAGTTTTTCAATAAAAACCTGTTTTTGAGTTATCCACGGATTGGGCATCGAGATCTATAGAGATAGATCAAGACACCTGATAAAAGTTCACACATCTTGATAAGATTTTGAAGAAGTTCAAAATGGATCAAGTCAAAAGAAATAAGTTCTTGGCTGGTGTGAAGTGGAGTAAGACTTGAAGATCTAGGTAAAGGTTGTTTACATGTTAGGCATTAAAATCTATAGAGATAGATTGAGACGCCTCATTGGACTTTCACAAAGCACATACCTTGACAAGTTTTTGAAGAAAGTTCAAAATGGATCAGTCAAAGAAGGAGTTCTTGACTGTGGTGCAAGGTGTGAAATTGAGTAAGACTCAAATCTCGACCACGGCAGAAGAAATAGAAAGGATGAAGGTTATCCCCTATGCCTCGGCCATAGGTTCTATAAAGTATGCCATGCTGTGTGCCTTGCCATGTGTCTGGCAAAGAGGTACGAAAGTGATCCAGGAGTAGATCACTGGACAGCGGTCAAAGTATATCCTTAAGATGATTAAGGAAGAATTTCTCGGGAAATAGAGGTAATAAAGAGTTCGTCGTAAGGGGTTACGTCGATGCAAGCTTTAAACACCGATCCGGAAGACTATGAGTCTCTGACTGGATACATAAAGTGGGGTAGTTATTTTGGAGTAGCTCCAAAGCAGAGTATGGTGACCGCATCTACATAAGACATAGAGATTTGCAAAGTACACACGGATCTGAATGTTACAGACCCGTTGACTAAAACCTCTCACACAAGCAAAACATGATCAGCTCAAGAACTGATTGGATGTTAATTACATGGAGATGTAAACTAGATTAATTGACTCTAGTGCAAGTGGGAGACTGTTGGAAATATGCCCTAGAGGCAATTAATAAAGTGTTTATTATTATCATATTTCCCCGTTCATGATAATGGTTTATTATTCATGCTAGAATTGTATTGACCGGAAACTTAATATATGTGTGAATAGATAAACAAATACTGAGTCCCTAGTAAGCCTCTACTAGACTAGCTCATTGATCAAAAGATGGGCAAGATTTCCTGACCATGTGTCAGGACCGGTTTTCCAGGATATTAATTTCCCAGTAAATGGTCCTAGTGCTCACCAGCCCCAGGATTACTGTTAGCTGATGAGGCACAATCTTGATACAGAAATTCCAAGCAAAATACAAAATATGCAGTACAAGACCATTCTGGTCTATGAGTACAACAAAAGGTTTCTAGTGGTTGATGGCGGAAGTGGTTTGCAGATCATCAGTGTCTATGGGACTCCATTTCCCACAGGAACAGCTGACCTGGATAACTCCTATCTTCGCGAGGCTGCTATCATCGTTGCCTAGGTTCTGGGCTGCCGTCGTTGCGCTCCTCTCCGGCAAGAAATCTGGCCAAGACAATAGCCAGGGACAAGCCAGTGAGTACTTTGAATGTACTCGCAAACATCAAGAAAACAGATATAATATAACAGATGATAATCATGCACTGAAATATTCCACGGTCGCTTAGTCAGTCGCAAAATAAAATTCAGGATGCAAGCAGATCGTTCATATTAAACAGGAATAAGCAATCAGAAAATAAAACTAAAATAAACCGATCGGGTGTCTGAAGCGACGCCTCGAAGGGGTAAAAATATAAAGCATGCCTCAGTCGGGCGTCTGAGCGACACCATATAAAGAGCTTATAAGGAAAATAAACAACAAACATGCCACAGTCGGGCGTCTGAGCGACACCACATAAAGGGCTTATTAAAGAAAATAAACAACAAGCATGCCACAGTCGGGCGTCTGAGCGACACCACATAAAGGGCTTATAAGGAAAATAAATAACAAACATGCCACAGTCGGGCGTCTGAGCGACACCACATAAAGGGCTTATAAAAGAAAATAAACAACAAGCATGCCACAGTCGGGCGTCTGAGCGACACCACATAAAGGGCTTATAAGGAAAATAAATAACAGGCATGCCACAATCGGGCGTCTGAGCGACACCACATAAAGGGCTTATAAGGAAAATAAATAACAGGCATGCCACAGTCGGGCGTCTCAGCGACACCACATAAAGGGCTTATAAGGAAAATAAATAACAGGCATGCCACAGTCGGGCGTCTGAGCGACACCACATAAAGGGCTTATAAGGAAAATAAATAACAAGCATGCCACAGTCGGGCGTCTGAGCGACACCACATAAAGGGCTTATAAGGAAAATAAATAACAGGCAGGGACAAGTGGTAGCACGATTCAAGTATGGGGGGTTACTGGCACAAGACTCGATCTATGGTCGACTCAGGAGGTTTAAGTGTTTCCTGCATGATTAGCATAACAAATATATTTCACAACATCAGATAGAAAACACCACTCATCATACTCCTTCATGCCTCACTGACCACTCTCGCTTCAACGAGATGTCAACACCAAGCTCGTGTCTACCCGAGACAGAGACTTCTCCGGATCCCTTCCGGTAGGCATGAGAGGTATAAGAGGATGAATACTGTCACAAGTATTTAAATTCCAACAGCAAGGAATTTCTATCATGCACTCAAGAGCATGATCACAACGTCACATAAAATAATGCATGCTTCAGGTTAACTTGGTGTTGTAGTCACATTAAACAACACCCAACAAATATTATACCAGGGTTCAGAATGCTTGCCTTCAAGTTGTGGAGAGGTAGAGTGCATCTTAAAACTTTCGAAAGTTTTCTCCTCTCTTTAATTCCTATTTTGAGAAATATTCAAATTAACACATAAATTGAAAACAGTACAAAAAGTTGTCTCGGAAAATTTTCAAATAAATACGAAAATAAACTAGATGAAATTTTAGAGAGGTAGGAAAAAGAATCAAATCAATCGGAGTTTTATTTTAAAAGATATAGTCAGTCAAAGTCTGGTCAAAATTCTGTTTTTAATTAAAACAGAAAAAGGAAAACGGCTCGGGGGGGAATACGCTTTCCAGAACAGAAAACGTATCCCAAATAAATACGCTTGCGCGAGGAGAAAACGGTTCAGAGATAAAATACGCTAGCGAGAAGGGGAGACGTACTTCTGCGATTACGCTTTCACTTAAGCCATCGCGGGCCGTCGTTGGGTCACCGACAGTGGGTCCATCGGGCCCACTAGTCAGGTTTGACCAGTCGCCCGCGCCTCCTTCCTCCTGGGGCAGAGACGGGGCGCGTCTCCGGCGATCGTCGCCGGCGAACGGCGGCTCCCCACGGGGTTCCGAGGGCGGGGATGGATCAGCGGCTCTAGGGCGATCCTCCCGGTGGTCGAGAGGGTCGCGGGGGCGAAGGGGGTCGCCGGCGGCGAGCTCTGCGGCGGACGGCATCCTCGGGAACAAAATGGGTCTTGGCCTACGGTGGCTCCCAGTCGAAGCTGAGAGGTGGGGTGGCTCCGCGGGGTTGAGGGAAGGCTAACGGTGGCAAAGGGGGCACGAGGGAGGCCCTGGTCATGGTGAATTCGACCGGAGAGTTGCGGCGGCCGAAGCTACCAGACACGAAGAGGACGACCTCTTGGTCTCAAATGGCTCCTCCGGTGGGTTTCTGCGGTTCACTGGAGAGCTCGTGCTCTAGCTGGAGGCTCGGGATGCTCTATTTATAGCACGGCTAGGTCGGTTCCGCTGCGGCAGAGGATAAGCTTGGCGGCCGACCGCCTTTGTGGCTGCAGGGCGACGTGGCGATGGCCGGAGCTAGCGGACGCGCTCGAGGATGAGAACGGCCTGTTCCAGAGGGCAGCTGGCGAGAAGCTGTGGCTTGGGCGGCGCCGGCCATGGCAGAGGCTTGCTGCGGCAGTGGCGGCTTACGGGGGCGGCGATGAACTACAGAGAAGAAGGCCGGCTGGGGCTTGGCGCGACGCGGCTTAACCAGGAGACAGGAGGGAAGGACTGGAACGAGCGGGGGAGGCGGCATCTGGTCGCGGCGGCTCGGGAGCAGCACGAGCAAAACGTGCGCTCTGGCCGCGCCCAGAGCACGCACGCCAAGTGTTTGTCGGAATGCCAGTGCTAGCTATAGGGCTTGGGTGATGCTGCAAATTAACAGGACGGTTAGGGTGCAAGCAATAAGCCTAATGGACATGGTTGTTGGGTCAGGGGATCAAGTGCACAAAGTAATCACAGAACTATGTCAAAATTGGCCAGACACACAAGGTGTTCGATGAAATGCCATGGCTACCTAGAGCATCTTGCTGGCCACCAAAATCCCCAGACTTGGGTCTCTTTGAATCCACAGGAAGATGGCAAGGTTAGTTTGAGAAAATCAGAAACTAGTTAGTGCAAGTTTTGCAAAACTACAGTTCTGGACAGAAAATGTAAGCTATCATTGCAAGTGTCAAAAATATCCCAATGGGTCCAGACTCCTGGACTTAAGGGTTTGATAGGGTGGACTATGAGCAGGAAAACTTTCATGGCCAAAAGATCAAGATAAAATGGGGTTGCAGTACAAACTACCAAATCTGGACCAGAATGAAGATGAGGATGGTTTGCTCAAATTTTTCAAAGAACCCAAATGGATTTTTGCATAAACCTGAGTTATATACCTCTACTGACATCCCCAAATTTTTATGGAATTTTTAAAGAAATATTTAAATAGGTTGTAGTGCAAACTACAAACTGAACCAGATTTGGAAGCTTGAAGTGGAGCTCAAAATTTACAAACGGCTAAGCTGAGTTTTTGCATAAAAGTGATCCAGGGGCATCACATGACTTCTACAAATTTTTGTGGAATTTATAAATGGAGTTATAAAATAGTTGCAGTGCAAAAGAGGCTCTAAAAAGGGGTAAAATGCTATTTAATGAATTAAATCTTGACAAATTTTATTATAAAACTGTTCTACTGATTTTAATAAGTGCGATAAAATTATTAAATAAAACACTCAAGCCACACAACAATATTCAAAAGTTTTCAGATAGAATAGAAGAATTTTTGAAATTCAGACAAAAGGAGTGGCTCTGAGATCACAAGAAAATCCAGAAAGAAAAAAAAATTAATTTCCTGGCAAAATTTTAATTAACAAAACATGGTTAAAATTTTGGGGTGTTACACCATGGACATAACTGGGTGATTATAAAGGTGCACTACAGGTATCTCCGAAAGTGTTTGTTGAGTTGGCATGGATCGAGATTGGGATTTGTCACTCCGACTATCGGAGAGGTATCTCTGGGCCCTCTCGGTAATACAGCATCACAGAAGCCTTGCAAGCACCGTGACTAAAGAGTTAGTTGCAAGATGATGTATTACGGAACGAGTAAAGAGACTTGCCGGTAACGAGATTGAACTAGGTATTGGATACCGACGATCGAATCTCGGGCAAGTAACATACCGCCGGACAAAGGGAACAACGTATGTTGACATATGAGGTTCACCGATAAAGATCTTCGTGGAATATGTAGGAACCAATATGAGCATCCAGGTTCCGCTGTTGGTTATTGACCAGAGAGTCGTCTCGGTCATGTCTACATCATTCCCGAACCCGTAGGGTCCGCACACTTAAGGTTCGATGACGATATAGTATTATATGAGTTATGTGATTGGTGACCGAATGTTGTTCGGAGTCCCGGATGAGATCACGGACATGACGAGGAGTCTCGGAATGTCTGAGAGATAAAGATTCGTATATTGGAAGGTGGTATTCGGACACCGGAAAGGTTCCGGATATTTTATCGGTGTACCGGGGGGTTACCGGAACCCCCCGGGGGGCCACATGGGCCACATGGGCCATGTAGGGGAGGAGCAACAGCCCACAAGGGGCTGGTGCGCCCCCCCTAGGGGGCCAAACCGAATTGGGCTAGGGTTGGGGGCCGGCCCCCCTTCCTTCTCCCTCTCCCCCCTTTCCAAGTAGGAATCCTACTTGGAGTAGGATTGGGGGGGGGGCGCCGGCCAATGGGAGGAATCCCTAGGGGGATTCGGCCTCCCTGTGGGGGCGCAGCCCCTTGGCTGCCTCCTCCCCCCTCCCTCCTTTATATACGGAGGAGGGGCACCCCTTGGAGACACACAATTGTCCCATAGCCGTGTGCGGTGCCCCGATCTCCGTTTTCCACCTGGGTCATATTTTCGGAGAGCTTAGGTGAAGCCCTGCCAGAATCACTTCACCGTCACCGTCGCCACGCTGTCGTGCTGACGGAACTCATCTACTTCCTCGACGTCTTGCTGGATCAAGAAGGTAAGGAACGTCACCGAGCTGCACGTGTGTAGAACTCGGAGGTGCCGTACGTTCGGTACTCGATCGGTGGAGCTCGAAGGATTGTTCGACTACATCAACCGCGTTGTGAGACGCTTCCGCTAACGGTCTACGAGGGTACGTAGACACACTCTCCCCTCTCGTAGCAATGCATCTCCATGGATAGATCTTGCGTGAGCGTAGGAATTTTTTTGAAATTCATGCTCCGTTCCCCAACATGTATAACTGAAATAATTCATCAAATTCAATGTACATCTCCTCGACTCCATTGAAGAAATGCTCATCTTTAATTACCACAAAGATCATGTTGCTCCCTTCCTTTGAGGCTTTCATGTACCACTCATGCAATCTTCGCATTTGTGTTGTTAGATGCGGGAGCTCCGCAGGTCTGACGAGAGGCTTCCCGTGCTCGTATCTAAAGGCTAAATCAGCCATGGGGAACTCTCCATGCTCGCCTAAGTATTGACCAAGAGTGAAAGCAACCTCCGGATCAATAACGATATCGGAAGACACCTTGAGCGGGGGGCACAATTGGTTTTTCTGTTCTCCGAGCTGGGGAATTGTTTTCCCCCTTGCACTACTACTACTTCCCGACCGCTGCTGTTCTTTATGTGACTTGATAATAGAGCGGTCATAGTTTGATAGCAGCGGAGGTGGCGGTGGTCGCGTAAGGCTTTCCAGACAGCGCTTCGCTTTGCCGAATCTATTTTCTCCTTTCGCTCGGGCCGTGTCGGTGCAAGCTGGCGTTTCACTTCGCCATCCACGACCTTCTTGAGTTCCTCATCACTCAGTTGGTATGGTAACTTGGCAGGAGCCTCCTTGACGCTTATTGTACCTGCTCTGGATTTCTTCGCAGTTGTACTACTAGCCACCGGAGCGGCGCTTCTCTTCCGCCGGGGCTGAGGCAGCGGAGTCTGCTGAGGGGCCTTCTCCGGCGGAGTCTGCTGACGCGGCGGAGACAGCTGACGCGGCGGAGACGGCTGAGGCAGCGGAGTCTGCTGACGCGGCGGAGACGGCTGAGGCAGCGGAGATAGAGCTGGATTGGTACTGTGAGGAGTCTGCTGAGGGGCCTCCTCCAGCGGAGTCTGCTGACGCGGCGTCCAATGTGGAAGCACGATGTGTTCCTTTCTCCATAGAATGGTACTCCTTCTGGCATCTCCCAGTTCACTATCCCCTTCACCTGTAGGGATTTCAAGCTCCAGCTGCTAAAATCCGTTCATAACTTCATCCACCCCGACAACAGTATAGCCATCTGGAATCGGAGAGCAATGGTAAGTTCCATCAGGTACAGGAGGTAAGGCAAAGCCGACTGCCACCTTCACGGATATGTTCATGCATTTCGCATGTAGATCACAATGTTCCCTCTGCGTGATATCATCCATGGGGTAGCGAGGAGCCGTGATATCATCTATGGGACGAACGAGCTCCGTGGAAGCCACGCTGCTTTTCCGCTGAGATGCTGGGCCGGCAGTCTCGAATGAAGGATCCAGACTGCTACTATGGTGTCAGTGCACCAGCGTGGCACGACCAAGTTTACGGATCGGTACGCTGAGCCACGTGGATTGGGGGTTGCTTGCGAGCTTGGGAGCATAAGCTAACTTCTGGCAGACGATGTCGCTGCTGATGGTAGTTCTTATGTCCGTCTGAATGTGAAAGGGATGCTTCAGTTCGCTAGAAGAAAAAGAGGCTGAAAAAGAGGCGCCAACAGGCATGGTCAGCTATCTTCAAATTATCAAAAAAAAAACGCTAGAAGACGGCCGGTGCCGGGGGCTCACCGTGGGCGGGTGGTGGCGACGGCGGTGGAGACGGAGCGGCGGTCGAATTTGGGTTAATTTTTTATTCACATTTTATTTAGTTTATTTTATTTCATTTTGTGTACTATACATAATTTAATAGTTGGAGAGAATAATTAGGAGAACAACATCACTAATCTGGATACATAATAGTTGAAGGATAAACAATAACTAATAACTGTTACTCGATCTAGATAATTATCTAAGCTAAGAATGTCATCACTGCAATGACTCCAAAAAAAAAATGTTGTCACCGATCCAGCTGGGAGAACACGGTTAATCATAACACAAGCTAAAAGTGCATATCGAAGTTTTTTGAATTTTCTGATTTGGCCTCACATCACATCATTTTTTAATTGCATCTCATCTGACTGCTGTCTCAGTGGTCCATGATAATACTCGAGCAACTCGCTTATGTATTTCTGCACAAGATTGACCCATATCCATGTGTGGCAACAGACTGCTCCTTTCTACAGATGTGTATACACATAATGATGTTAGCAACATTAGATATGAATGCATCTACAAATTTGTTGAAACAGGTTTAGGGATTTTCTATCATATACCTTTCCACGGCCAGCACAGATGAAGAAC
The DNA here is from genome assembly GCA_039707655.1 of Elymus sibiricus. Classification (NCBI taxonomy): domain Eukaryota; kingdom Viridiplantae; phylum Streptophyta; class Magnoliopsida; order Poales; family Poaceae; genus Elymus; species Elymus sibiricus. The sequence goes on from CM077664.1 coordinate 29,760,710, forward strand.
TCTCGTTTTGGATTCCATGTTGCGTGCGAAATTTTCTTATCACGAGGGCATCGTCAGCAATAAAAAAGCAGCACGGGTGTCCTCGCCGGATTTCGGGCTTCTAGCTGCCGATGGTGTAGGATTTGCCACCAGATCAAACAGACAAGCTGCTGCAGTGGGATGATTCGCCGGACATGGAAGACTGCTCAGGCCATGTTGGCGAGCTCATGGTGGAGCCAACCGGGGCGGAGGGGAGCTCGACCAAGGTGGCGGAGCTCCAATCTTTCGACACACTCGGCCAACGTGGGCTCGCACGCGGTGCTCGTGCCGATTCTACAAGATCTGGTGGGTCCATTACCGACCACATAGCTACGAGGGGAAGAACAAAAACTAAAAGAAGCTAGCTATGGAGAAGATTTTTGTGGAGAAAAAAGTAAAATTATTTGAGGAACAAGGAGGCTGCCAACACTCTTATATAGGCAGAAGTTAGTGGTGGCGTGCCAGGAACAAGCACGCCACCACTAGTCTAATTACGTACAACGTGCATAGAAGTCAAATGCCACCACTAAATTGTGCCTAGCTAGTACCCCTGGTCCCATAAACTTGTGGCATGTTATAAAAAAGTCACGCCATCACTAACACTATAAAGGTGGCGAACCAAATATGTCAACGCCACCACTATTTGGAAAAAAAAAACCAAATAGCGGTGGCGTGGATTGAAATTAGCGCGCCACCAATTTAAGTTGTGGCTAACCATTTCTCTGTAAGTGAGGGGGGCAAAGAGGAACCGCGACGATGCCTTGAAGAAGGAGACGACGCACATAGGCATCGCCGTCGTCGACCTGGCTGGGCCAGAGAGAGTTTTCACCTCGGCAAGCCCCCTTCACCTCCGAGACGGAGTACACCAAGCCACTGCCCGTCACACACTGGCCACCATGCCGCCCGCACGATCATGGCAACTAGTCAACACTAGAGCCACGAGCTCCGCCCACAAGCACCGCGGCTCCCACCACCAAGGCCACCGCTCAGACATCCATTACCCCGATACCACCCCACCCCAGACTTGCAGCCACGACGACCAAAGAGACGAGCAGAAAGGCACCTCCTTCCACACCCCTGGACGGCCACCAGCTCCGAGACCCTATTGGGCCGGCCAGAACTAGCCTCCATCGAGCAAAGGACGAGCTCTGCGGTGGCACACCACCACCACACGGGAGGCAAGGATGACTCTGCAACCCTCCTATGGACGAAATTGTCCCTCAACGATAGACAACAACTGGGAGAGGACCATCCCCTCGGCGTAACCTGTAGAAGCACAGCTAGGAATGGATCGGAGGCCGACATGAGCCGCCTGAGAACTAGTCGACGATGGAACAGAGACCAATGCCGCCGCAGCCAGACCCGACCAGCCGCCATGGAGACGCAACACAGGCGGTAGGCCGACACATCCAAGTGGCCAGATCACACCGCAACGCCGCAGCTCGCTTCTGGAACAACAAACACTCCTGACCGCTGACACACCCCGCGGAGCCCGCCGAGATCCATACGTGCACGCCACCGTCAGATGCCGCAAGCCCCGCGGCGCCGCGCCGTAGCCGCACGCCTAGGTCACCACGCCACCACCGCACACACGTTGTGGCCCCGCACGCCCACCGCTGCACCCCCCATGAGCACATTGCTTCCGTTTTTTCAGGCAGCCCCGTGTCAGTCGCTAAAAAACATGCGAAGGGAAAACAAGGCCCCGGCATTACCGACGCCAGTCGGGCTTTGCCCGTCGAAGCCTGCCGGCAGCAGCGGGGAAGGAAGGAAGAGAAGGGGCGTTGTTGCCTGGCGACCATGGTTTCCCCCGGTCGCTTGCAGGAGCGTTGCTGGGATGGTGGGGCGGATTGAAGCTCACATGAGGTTAAATACATGAATCGCTTTTTTCCATAGTGGCTTTTTGTTTTTCTTTTTTGCTAGATTTCGCTTGTGCATATAGAATTGTCAACTGGAAAACAGTAACTCCTAAACCAGTTAAATCATCTCCAAAACATATAGTTTATTGCATGGCAAGTTAACTTGTGTGATACTGAAACTTTTAACACCGAACTTACATTGAGTTTGAATTTTTTAACAAACTGCATAAATGGTTCAGCTTAGACGATTTTGATCATAGAATATGCTCTTGCGCATCAACTGCTTAGGCCTTGTACAATGCTAGGTGCTTAGAAAAATAAACCAGATTTTTCTAAAGCACCGGTGACTATTTCTACAGAAGAGGTGCCTAATTAAGCGTATACCATCTAAAAATAAGCACCGGTGCTTAAAGAAAACTGGTGTATTTCTCTAAGCACCTCCTCTAAGCGCCTTGCATTGTACAACACCTTATTGTATCGCTTATAGTCTGTATGGTTCATGTGCTGCCATGCATGAATATTGTATATGGACCGCATGCATCAAACGCTTATTTCTTCTGCGCGTCAATCCAGATGCAAAGGGAGCTAAAGCTCTGAGCGACCGGCGTGCAGCAGCTCTCGCAGAAGTCGTTGATGCGGTCCGTGCACCGGAAGCTGTCGCGGCCTGACGGTGGACATGACGCGGCTCTTGCACCTGGTCGGCGGTAAAAAACCCAGGAGCTTAAGTAATTCCAACTTTCCAAGGCGTGCACTGCGGCGGGATGGACTTGGTGCACGAGCCGCAGTTGTCACAGGACGGCCACGGGTTCGCCCCTGCAGGCACCAAACAAGGGTCGTTACTCGGCGAGGAGTGAAACAGAAGCGATTTTGACATAGGGAAATGGATGAGCAAATTAAAGAAAGAAGAATCCCGGACTCACCTTGGCTCTGTGAGGGGGGCAGCGCTGCGAGGACTGTGAGGACGGCCAACGCGAGGAAGAGGGACACCTGAGGCCTCATGCTTGCAAGGATGGGACTAGTTTAATTTGGAGGGAGGGAGCTCGTGCTTTGGCTTGGCTATTTGAGTCCTAGAAAAAAGCGTAAGAAAACACTTGTCCGTTTTTCCTCTCATGTCGATGTCGGGACTTCCCAGTGCTCATCAGCGTTTGCCTCCATTAACAGTCTTGGTGGTTGGTTTAATTGTGTGGATGTCGAGAGAACAACCAGTGGAAGGAAGAAGAAAACCAGGAGGACTATAATAGAGGCTGTACGTGCTCGGTACTTGCCTGGTAGCTGCTGGGAATTTTCCACAAGGAAAGGATACGCTCAGAAACGTGTGGACGAGATGGACGGAATCAGACTATTCCGGTATTGGAGATGGGCACGGCATCACAGAAACGATGAGAGGGAGGAACATATCACGAAGGCGCGCTGTGAACGGAGCCAGGAGGTTGCCGGCCGGCCGGAGCTGAGAAAGAAGCAATTAGGAGAGCACAACGTCAAAAGACCTTTTCATCTCTCAGGTATATGTTGCACATCGAACTCTGCAGGAGATATAACCGAGCTTCCTAGGGAAATTGGACACTTGCAGTATCTGCAGTAATGTTTTCCTTCCTCGATACCGGTTTTTTTTTTCCGGTAGTGCCCGCAAGAACCGGTTTCGAAATATCTTGGAAATTTCGGCTTTTTTGCCCAAAACATTTCAAAAGAATTTCGAATTTAAAAGGTTTTAGCGTGAACATATAAAACATTTACGTATCTGAAGGAAAAAATCATTATCCAAGTCTAAATGGTAATGTTTTTACGCCAAAAGTAAATGAATGGGCTAAGCTCAAGCACAACCAGCAATGTTCTCCTCTCCTCATCGAAATGGTAATGCATTTGAAACATGTCATTTCCAGCAAAAGAAGAATAAACAATAAGGAGTACAAGTATGGATTCAAGCTGTACAACTAACTGAAAAACAAAGCAAAATGAAGAAGCTTCAGTTAGCAAATATTCCATTTTTTTCAGTTGAAAAAAAAAATCCAATGGTGCCAACATGAAAATTTCCTATCCAAGCTGGCTTTAAGATGTAAGATGGAGACATGGAGATTCGCAAGAGCTTGGAAACACTAACAAATCCAAGGAAGCTAAGCTGAGCATCCGCTGGCACACAAACAAACCTGACGAAGCAAGTTGCGAGGACAAAAGAACTACAGTAGTGTCTTCTCTCCGTAAACTGGACACTTGCAAGCTTCGCAGGCTCTGTATTGAAACTTATTTGGGTGAAGAATGTGCTATGCAACCTTAATTGGACATCCCTCCTTACTTGCTCTTGTATGATAGCATCCGAGAGATTACTCTCCGCGAAGGGCGACTTCGTTGGATCGGCTCGTTTCACTTGTCAGCCTAGAAAGATTACTAACTGTCCATGATAGAGAGATGGAGCAACAGGATGTTGACATGGTTGGAAACGTACCTGCTCTGCTCTAGTCGAGTTCAGACTTTGGACTGTTAACTAACTGCATAGGGATCACACCAATGGGGCTCTGCTGGTCACTGGGTACTACAAACAGTTCACCATCATCTCCAAGAGCTTTTGCTCATGTATTCTATCAATCACGAAGGAAATTGTGATTAGTAACAATTTCCACTATCCAGTTCGGTGGACAGTGATTTCCGCATTTGCACAAACATTCAGTTCGTACAGTGTTAATTAGTGGTTCCTAGCACACACAGTTACTACTGAATTGACATGATGCTCCCAGATAAACAGCAAATAGTACATTGGTGTGTCCTAATTATCAGTGCACCGATCAGCACGACCCAGATAATTAATACTGTATTGTTTACATGAACACACAAGTGACCAGCACGAACATAAATTCATGGATACTGCAAACAAATGCAACAGGGAAAATACTACAACACTACTCCCAGATCAGACCGTCTTCACCACGGGTCCATTTGGATTCTTGGCAAGCTCGGCCCTCAGGTATGCCATTTCCGACTCAGTGTAGTTCCCTTGGAGCGCAATGTCCTCGAGACTTGAGAGAGATGGTAGCCCTGAAAGCATCTCACTGTCGAGTACCATCCAAAACAACTTAAGCATCTCAAGCGTAGGGATTGCTCCTTGTTCAAACTTGACAGGTACAGAGCTACCCAGTTCCAGCAACACCAGGCTTGGGAATGCCTCCTCACGGAAAAGGAACACTTCACCCGGACGGACTGACTTCCTCAAAAGATGCAAGGAGACCAGGTTCGGTAGCTTTCCAAGGACTTGCATTGCGTCATTGTCCTCCGATAACATGGTGCACCGCAGCTTCAACTTCACCAGATTCTTGAGCCCCTGGACCCATTCCGGCAGTTTCAGCAGGTTGCCGTACAGCTTGAGGCTCTGCAGCTTCTCCGGAAATGAGAACGCTCCATCCGAGCAGCCACATAAACCTGGCTCCCCCACTGATCGGATTGATAATGACTCGAGGCGGCTCAGGCCAACAATTGTTGAACACAACTCTTGCCCGTTTTCCTTATTGACGCCGGTCACTCCCAACTTGCGCAATTGGGTGAGCCTTTTTATGTCCTGCAGAACGACCTTCCCATGCATGGACAGAACACCCAGTGTATGTAGGTTTTTCAGCATTCTCATCCCTCTTGGCACTAGAATACCTTCTTTGTCCAGACGCATCATTGCAGCAGGCAGTTGATTGCAATAAAAAGATGTGCACAAATCATGGCGGTTTTCATCACCATCAGACAGAGTCCGAGGTGCACAGCACACTACACAAGGGAATATCACCGCGCCAAGCAACTGTAATGGTAGATCCCCAATACAGCTTGTTGCCCATCGGAAATCCTTCCAGCACGAAGATTCTTTAGCTTCAGAAGCTTGCTGGTGGTTTTGGGCAGAATCACTATGGAGGTACCTCTAATATCTAGTGTCTCAAGTTTCCTTAGGTCACCCAATGAATCTGGCAAGTGATAAATATCAACACATCCTCTTAGAGAAAGGTATCTTAGGTGAAGAAGCTTCCCAATATGCTTAAGGTGATGATTATAAAGACCTGAGGTGTCTTCGAGGTCCAACACTCGTATCAAACTCATCTTATGAGAAATGAAAAATGACTTCCACTTCCCAAAACATGTAACTGACCGTAGATGGGACATGTCCACTATGCTCTCAAACTCACTCTTATCTCCCTTCCAGTTGCCGCTTATAGCCAGGTGGCGCACTGTGGCCTGGCTGTTTAAGCTGCAGCCTTCCTCCAGTGTAAAAACAAGATTTTCTTCCATGGACTTTGAGATACCAATTTCACGGATAAGATCATGGACTTGGCAGGAATCAATTACTTTTGTACTATGAATTGATTGTTGAGATGGTAGGATCATACTCCTGCTTATAAGTTCCATGAAGTAGCTATCTGCTACTTCCTCCGCAGACCTGCCGCACACCTCCATTGAGTAACCCTCTGCACTCCACCGACGTGCTAAGCGTCCCCTCCCAACCTTGTGGTCTTCAGGAAAGATTGGCATATATAGGAAACATGACTTGAGGTGATAAGGTAAACCATCATAGCTTCTCATAAGGACAGTTCTTATGGTCCCAAGTTCTGGATTCATCTCCAACTCGGTGCTGATATGATCATTCAATCTCCTCCATTCCAAAGAGCTTTTAGGTTGGTTTGACAAGAAGCCACCTATGGTGACTATTGCATGTGGAAGTCCACTGCATTTCTTTAGAATCAGATTTGCTGGTTCAGCCAGTTCAGGATACTCCTCATAGAAATTGGTAGTCTTGCCAAATACCTGAAATTTATATGAGTTAAGATTTTCTTAGTAAGTAGAAAATGAAATGGGATACAAATTTGTCATTCTAAATTAAATAGTAATAGTAGGATGGGTTACAAGTTTACTGCTAGCTTTAAAAGGTACAGAATACTATTAAAATTATTAATTAACGGATGTTACAAAAGTTCCAAAAATTAAATGAGCAAAGTGCACCATCGATCCTCACTTGTTTTGAGAGGTACTCTAAGTACTAGTTACAAGCAGATTCTTTAACTAAAAAAATGCTTGAAACTCAAGAATTGATTGGCATTTGAATCACAGCTTCGAATATAAGTGGCCATTGGATACACAGCCAAATATTTTACTACCTTATTGATGCTTTAACTCTAGCTGCTTTCATGGCCATCAAAATTAAAGAAAATAACTATAGATAGGCCACATGGCATTCCTTAGTGAAAAAATGACTTATTTGTTTCAGACAGAATTCGTGTGTAAAAATATACTTTATGAGCGATCTATGTACATGCAGTGGACAACGATTGGCTCTTTTTCTCTATACCACAGACATTTTAAGTTCCTCCATGTAATTCCGTTAATCTCTCATTCATGCGAGGGGATGTGCACGTGAGGATGTGTGTGTGGGTGTTTTCCTTGTAGTTCTAATAAGATACTCCCTCCGTCCCATAATATAAGAGCGTTTTTGACACTACACTAGTGTCAAAAATGCTCTTATATTATGGGACGGAGGGAGTACAAGGCAAATGAATGATCACCCTAGGAAATAATCTTTGCATCAGCTACTAAAATTATTGATATAGGCATGTATTTGTGTCAGTTATGATCACTCATGTGTATGTTCTGTTCAAGTCTACTCTCTCCATCTGTGTTTACATGACATCCCCGAATTCTCTAAGTTAACTTTGATCATCAATTTGATACCCGAATCGAATGTTATGAACTAAATTAGATTAATGATAAAAAACATTCCAATACGAGTTTAATGGTATAATCTTGTCGCACAAAACCCATGTTTTGTTGATCAATTTGATTGTCAAACTGAACCTTGAAACATGCTGGCGTCCATAAAATCGGACAGAGGAAGTATAAATTTCCAGAAACGAAATATCCAAACAAATGGATAAGACACTATGTGTACCTTTTCGATGAAGAGGTCAAGTGCATTATTATGTCCCAGACTTTGCAGCTCGTACAAAGTTTCATGTTTCTTTGAACAGTGTATAGCAATATCTTTTACCCCCTTGTCGTGACTATGATGCGGCTTGCTGTTTCCATTGCAGGAAAATGTGGTATTATAATGTCCCATTCAGCATTGGATGATAGATCATCAAGAACAATCAAGTATTTATGTCCTGCTAATTTTGTGTCCATTTCTGGGACATCCTTGTAGCCAAATTGTGCAGCTAAATCCTTGAGGAGAACGTCAAGATTGAAAGGACGCAAAATTGTCACACAAGCACGCTTCTCAAACTTCCCGCCGAGGTCTTGACTTTGGTAGACATCTCTGACTAGTGTGGTTTTTCCAAGACCACCCATTCCCCACACACTGATCACTTCAAGTTGTCGGCTATCTACATTTGTAATCAGTTTAACAATTTCTGTTTTTTCAGTCTCTCGCCCAATAAGCTGGGATTCCTTGAAAGCTGCGAGCAAGGTCTGTGTGCGATTGAGTGTCTTCATATTGGCCGAGCTGTCACCACTGGCAGTATCCGCATGTGAACTAGACACGGCCTCCATTGAATCTGTGCCATCTTGAGAACCCTAGACACAAGGAATGATTTAGGTGTTAATTGCTTTATTTTGTCAAAGATGATGTTTAATCTGAGTTTCAAATCTTATGAACTTTTACATGATACAATTCATTCTTAAACAATAAGTACATTTCTGAAAAAAAATATTCTTTTCTAATTTAGTCCATTATACTGTATATAGTAAATCTAAGATGTCAAGGGAAATGGAAAGGAGCACACCTATGCATGCAAATTTAGTCATGTTGGTCTACTAGTTCAAAGCTCTCATACACAACAAGAATACTGTCACAAACTGCTCATGGGTACTGATTAGAATATGCATATGGCTTTTTGAAAAGCATTATCCGAAAAAAGATAGCCCATAAAACACACCTAAGCCCATAATTGGAACTTATTTTCCGGTACATATGCACCCCAAATAATTCGACCAAACTCTAATCCGACATCCTCTAAGTTTCATGGGAATGCATGCTCTTACTCCGCTTGCTTGCCCCGCAAACATGATTTTTCTAGCGTTACTACCAGGTAATGGCAAAGAATTCACTGTGCTTTGAGATGTGTGATGTAATCAATAAATCTTGTAGGTGATGTCCAATGGTTATGCAATTATTCTGAAAATACAGTTTGCGCAGAGTAGTTCTTTAATTATTTTGAAATTGAGTGAAAATACTGTGGTATTGATCTAAATGGTTATGGACGTTAGTTCTTAAATAGTATGGGTTAAATGGTTCTGAAATGCAATTCACGTGGACTGAAACTATCTGACTTAAAATGCAGTTTTTTGTATTTTAAATTTATTAGTGAATCATGACTGAAATTAGCTGAATTTTTACCGATATTGTTGTTCGTTTATTTTATTTCTCATGTTTCGCTTCTTCGCATGAACCTTAATCAGGATGCAACTCGAAGTGGGATTTATATAACTAGGAAATTGAACTAAAATAACAATGTAATAGAGTTAGAAAAACACTTTTCAGGATTTTAATTTACCTTTTCGTAGAAAGCGTAAATATTCTCATCGGCAAAAAATCGCATATACTCTGGCACTGCATCCTCTGGTCCTACACATAAGCTTGCAACTCCAACTTGCTCTGAGGACACTATGATGCGGCTTCCTTTCTTGCTATCCCGGAAGCATGGCTTAAGGTGAGCCCAGTCATTAATGGTGTTTATGCCATTAAGTACAATCAGATACGTCTTCTCACTCAAATATCTTGTGAACTCATCAACCAAATCATCTTCTTTCATCATCCCCATCCTCCTCAGTACTTGTACCTCTAACGTTGTTTTTCCTTTGCACCCTGTTTCCTGAAGAAAATTTACATGAAACTGTTCTATAATTCTTCGCAGGAACTCAGTTAAACTGAAAGGAGACATGAACCCAGTGATCCAGGCTTGGCACTCAAACTTCATGTGTACATTTCGATCTTCATAGGCACTTTTGATGACGGGCATCTTCTCAAGATGACCAGTACTTGTCCCAGACACTGCGATGACTCTAAGGTTGTCATCCTTCTTGTTGATCAAACGAATCAGATCTACTTTTGCTTGGTCATGCTGCCGCTTCCCTTCATCCATGGCAGACATCTTTGCACCAGTGATGGCAGAGTTGTCACCAGCAGCGGCAGGCTTTGAGCCAGATCCCTTGATGAGGCTGTACCGCATATTCCTCTGGCTAACATCCTCAACATTGGCTCTGAGCTCCTTCATCTGCTTCGCCACACGTCGCCGATCTTGCAGTGTGCGACGCATATGCCACCAGGACTGTTTCTCGAGGCGCACGGCGAATTCCTGGAGGGTGTCCTCGACGTCATAGGCCACATCGCGGACTTGCTTCACCCAGACTTTGACCACCCTGTTGTCGTCTCCCTCGTCATGAGCGGACTCAAGGAAAGCCTGCATCATCTCGAGCTCGTTGGTGATGAAGACCTGGTCACGCCAGACACCGAGCTGCAGGGCCACCTCCTCCGCCAGGGCGGATTTGGCGTAGCTAAGCGCTCCACTCAGCACTGACTTGCCAACACTCAGCACCGTCGTCTCCATTAGTTGGGCGTTTGTGTGGAATTATTGGTTGTGAGTTGTGAATTGTGACCGATGGATGAAGTACTGCTAATGCAGGGTGTCAGTACCGGAGAAGATTGGGGAGCAAACTCATAGTGGTGTCAATGGTAACCACAGCCGGCGGCAACAGTAAGCTTCAATGGACGAATCTATTTTGAGAACAAACCAAGAACGAAAAATAAGATTTAATAATCTAGCAAATCAGCATATTTAAACGGATGCGTGGATGTGAAAGATTTCAGTGGAGCAGACTAGTAAGAAAAATGAGACTAGAGTTACCAGGCTAGCCGGGTCAGTAGATTCGATGCATCGTTCTCTGACGGACCGGAGACTCCATTGTTCTTGCTATTCCACTGCCACCCTAGATTCAACCAACACAAATCAGACTCTCAAGCAGGAGATCTGACCTTTTAGCACCAAACATTGCTACTTTAACTGGACAAAAATGGACAGAAACATACCCAAAATGTCCACCGGCCACAGGTGCCAAGAAGGACCGTGTTCCTTGCAAGAACTTGCAAGGGCACTGGCAGTGGCAGAGGCGAGCTCGGAGGATGGCAGCGAAATGGGAGAGACAGAGATGAGAGGAAGGGAGCACTCGGTGGAGACGAGGAGCAGAGCAAGACCAGGAACAGCAGTCAAGAGAAAAAGACACTAGGCTCTCGAAAGTAGTACTACTACTGGAGAGATACAGAGCCCCCACGATGCCTCCCAATAGTACTGCTTTTGGCTCATGTAATTATTCAGTGGGTCATAGAGATACAGGGATTCAGAGGAAATAATTGCATACTAGCATTGGTTCATTGCATTTACTCTCCTCTCATTTCTCTGAATCTCTCTCAGTCGCTTGGTCAGTCCACCTGCAACTGCAATGCTTCATGCATTTACGATTTACCCCTTTCTCCTCCTTCATGTATTTAGGACTTTTTTACTGTTTTGGAAGGTGGTAAATTACTCCTATACAGTACCAAACCAAAATTTTCAAACTGGATGGAGGGTTGCAAAGAGGAATGCTGATACGCATAGTTACCAGCTTTATTAACTGTTAAATGCAATTAAAACCCCATTAGAAAATTAGCAGAACAGCCAAATTCAAGATTTGAAACAAATCTTTAACTAGTCCTAACTCTTCACCAACCAGTTTTTTTAGAGGGAATCATCACCAGTCAGTTATACTCTCTTACTACCAGCGTGTTGCAATTCAAAGATATGAAATGACTCTTAACTAGTCCCACCTCCTCGAATATATTTTCACATGGATGCCGAAATAACTCCATGGAGCAAAATAACAGAAATATACTCATTCCGCTACACTAAGGGGGCCTGCAACAGAGGAGGGTTTCAGCTAACTCTTATCGCTTCAGGCAGGCTACCATGCGCAGAGCTGCAGTTGAACCTTTTTGTTACTACCGACAGTGTTTGTGTGATGCTAAAACAGTAAAACACGCAGAACATCAACCAGTAGGATAATGTTCATAGGGTCATTTCTGTAAGTATTCTGCACTGCTACCATTCTGTGATGGCAGAATTTTCATCTACTTCTGCAATGCAGAGTTTCGAGCATTCAGATACCTGTTCAGCAAGCGTGGCAACTCCAATTCGAAAAGGGCCTCGTGCGCTATTTTAGAAAAGGGAGGTCTCTGGTAATAAAGCATGCGACAATCAGGACCTCGAAATGGTAGACCTCGTGCGCCAATATCCTCAGTGCGATGAGAATAATCATTAGTGAGGATGTCAACCTTCGTGCACCAATATCTCTATTGGCTTGGGTGGAAGATTTTCCGGAGTGATCCCTGCAATCAACAATGGACATGGTTCAAACGAAACTTTCAGAGGATCACATGGAATAAACAAGCTTATAAGTCTGTTGGCAATTTACCTTCCCACTGCGCATGCTTAGTTATTCACAGTCAATATGTAGGCCAGGCGAAAGCATGATTGGAACACTTTCATTGCCTGAAAAACAAGCAGGGGTGTGGGAGTGGGTATGGTAAAACAGTGGTTCCTAAAACAAAAGAAACGATACAAACCATTAGGTTTATCCAGGTAGTATTTTATTTAGTCGTTTGATTCATCGTCTTTGGATCCACCCTGTAATTTGCTTTCACCACACATCGTTTCGTTTGAACAAGGGAGCAGCGCACCCTGTTTTCCTTCAGAATCAGAAATGAAAAACAAGGTGCGAGGTCAATCTGACAAAATCCCTAGTTGCCCAGAATCAAAAGTTCAGCAACATGAGGGTATGAGTTAATGGTAAATCCACGCTGATGGTAACTAGACATTGTCAAATCTCTAACGTAACTAGACATTGTCAGCTAGGTAGTCAATGAACTGGCTGAAGCTATTGATACAGAAATGTTCAGGATTGGTTCGCATCAATCAAATCCAAATACAAACTCAATCAAGGAGTTGAGTCAAATTTGGGCGGGGATTGGAGGGGAGCGTGAGAGCCCTACGGCGAAGAAGCGGGTGCCGAGGCGGAAGACGCCGGCGGCGCTGCCCTGGACCTGGAAGGAAACGCGGGAGGCGCGCTGGAGGTGGAGGCGGAGGTGGTGTCGTCCAGCTGGGCGGCGACGCTGAGAGCGGACAGCGCTGTCCGACTGCTCCAAGCGGCGGTGGTGGGGGCGGCGCGAGGGTAGGCGGGAGCGGGAGCGCCGCGTCAACGTCATTGATGGATGGATCCCGGAGGGAGCGCGCGTGGTGGGAGTGGGGTTGGGGCGGAAAGAGGAACGGAGTTTGTGGCTGCTCAGCCGAGGAGTGGAGCGGGCAGCGATTTGGGGGCGACGGCGAGGAAGCGCGGAGGCGGCGAAGTACATGGTGGCCGGAGATGGAGAGAGGAGAGGAATTATGCACCCGCGAAAAAAACATTTTTTTCCAAATCTACCGTACTCTGGAAAAATAAGCGGTGTGCTAGAAATTAAAAAAGAAAAACGAATTTGACTTAATCAAAGTTTATACTTTATACTGTAATTATTATTTTTGTCGTTTCGACCTCCCGTGGTAGAGCCCCGGTCAAGGTTCGTGTTAAGCTTTGGCACTCGTTAATTGTGGATGCTCCTGTGTTATGTCGTGGGGTTCAGTTTACACATCGGTGTGACGTGTTAGGCTGTTTGCCGAGTCTTGCTATTATGACCCTCGACACCACCCCTCATCTACTTGTGCCTTTCATGGTGATGGTCGTTCTATCTGGTAGCTAGGTCATGACTTCTCCTGGGCGTCCATTTCTTCTCTTCTTCTTTAACTTTCATACTTGTATGGTTTTTGATCTGGTTTTCCTCATAAACAGGACCAACTTGTTATCCTTTTCGATTTTTTTTTCTTATAAACTGGATCAGCCAAAGCCTAAAAGGTGACTCTTGGCTTTTGCCTTTTTGAGCAATATATTCAGATGCGAGAACTCTCCCCGGTGATTTCTCAAAAAAAAAAAGCACTATAATTACAACCTTCATAGGGATTCGTTCTTCCCTATTCAAGAGATTGAGGTCGCTGGTCAACAAATCCCTGGTACTACCAAATGACTAGTTTCGCTTGTCAACCTAGCTAGAAATCCAGTGACCACAAGTCTCTTTCGAATTCGTCTCCAAGCCATTGAATTCAGGATCAAATTTGTAGCTAGGCATCGCATTAAACATCTTCTGCATCGTCGCATCATCCTCCTAAAATAATTTCACTGCAAATGACTAGCTCAAAATCCCACCCAGAAGACAAGACATGCAACTGACTAGCTAGTGACTGAGAAAAATTGAAATTTTACCTTCACAACGTCACCCCAGTACGCAATCGCGGTCACCTTCCACTCGTCGTCGTCGAGCGCTCTGTTGCCGGCTGCCACCCGACCTGACCCGAGCACTTGTTCTTTGCCGCGAGCCATCACCGACGAGAACTGGTCTGCGGCTATCGGTAAAGCCCGCGACAGCTTGATGCCGACGCCTCCCAAGCCGCCGCCGCTGGCCCGACGGACGAGGTGGCGCCGTCAGCCAAAAATCGCCGGCCTAATGTTTGACAGAGTGAGGCACGGGGGAGGGGAATGAATTGTGATCTTCGACTGGTCTCGAGGGGGGGGGGGGGGGCTACGTGCAAATATAGCAATGGAAGAACACCACGCGACATGCGAGAACATAAGGGGGGTTTAGAAAAATACCTACTGACTCAGCTTGCCACGCGGCGGCTCCTGCCGTCCTCTAAGCTGTTTTTGTACTAAACTGAGCGCGCTTAACAAGTTGATGTAGCCACTTTTCGTGTCTGCGAGATTGTGGACTAAAAGGAGCATCGGGGACAAGTTTGTGTACCATTGGTGCAATTAACTCGTCTGTATCGCAAAAATAGGTGACGTGGATGCCACCTGCAAAAAAGAAAAAAAATACACTACCAAGTTAGTATTTATAAACCATATAAGGTACTGAGGGGTTAACTGAGAAGAAAATAATATAAAAATTATACCCATATATCAGATTTGGATGTATTCAATGCTCCTCTGGGACGATTTCGAAATTTTTGAAAATGGACGTATTACATTGAAATATGTGATAATGACCACAACCCGTATACATGATGTAGCTAAATCATGCTCCTCTTCTCTTCTGATGCGGATCTTGTCTACGGGATCACACCACTTAGTATTGTTTACTCTAAGAAGATGTTTTTTTTTTCAAAACGGATTTACTCGAAGAAGTTGAGTACGGACTATTCCTCTATATTTTCCTTGCTCAAATTACAAGTGTTGTTCACTCGCAACTATGTGATTTTCAATTATTATTATATTCGCCCTATGTTGGGTATCGGTGGAACGTACTAGTACCTCGTTCAAATTAATCCATCCGTTTGTAACTTCCTTTTTTTTTGCCCAAAAAACTTCCAACCTATTGTTGTCTAAAGTACACTGATGGTACCAACTTACATATTTTCACTTCGTTTATCAAGGAGTGAAGTATTCATGAATTAATTCATCGGACATTTTCCCGCAAAAAAAAAAAAAAAACTTTAAGCCGAAGAATCACACAAACGCCATCCA
Source organism: Elymus sibiricus (assembly GCA_039707655.1). NCBI lineage: Eukaryota > Viridiplantae > Streptophyta > Magnoliopsida > Poales > Poaceae > Elymus > Elymus sibiricus. The sequence continues at coordinate 29,776,174 of CM077664.1, forward strand.
AATAATTTGCAGAAAAATGAAAGAGCAAAAAACATCAAATATATGTTCTTCCAATTAATAGTGAACTAATCAAGAAAGCATAACGAGACGACAATTAATTCACGATCTTGATTTTGCTACGTCAGTACAGCTTCAGAGTGGGTTTTATTTGGATAGAAATTAATTGTTCCTTGGTCGAACTTGACAGATTTGATACTCTCCCCTAAGTTGATGTGTGCTCTGTGCTGTCGAAGGAGATGGTCAACAACATACCTGACAGAAATCAGAACAGAGTGAAATCACGTAACCGAAGAAAAGAAACAAAACACCAAATGCCAGAGAGTCGCACATTTAAAAGACAAATTAATTAAGGAGATTGCACTTCGTTCTATGAGCTTCAAACCCACTTCATACACCATGTAAGGGTCCACAGCATCCGTGTAACTATAAGTAAAGAGGCTGGAAAGGATTCAGACACGTACTGTACATTACATGGTCAAGTACCAGAAAATTGTTATCAGGAAGCCGACCAGCGCGACCTATACATTATTAGTTCGGCCAGCACGGATGGAACCATCAATGGCTGCCATTCCCACATGAACAATAAACAAGTCATATAACAAACAGGCTGGAAACGATTCAGATACGGACTGAGCTTGGGTGACTTAACTGCACCTGCCTTTGGGTGTATGACATGTGGGCCAGCCACCAGTTGGGCCCACCTGTCATACACTCAAAGGCAGGTGCAGTAAGTCACTGAAGCTGAGTCCTTCAGATACATACATGATCAAGCGCGCGCATCTAATAATTATCAGGGCACTGCCCGACCTCACAACCTATACATAATTAAAGGTGATATGTGACTGAAACGAATCATCGACCAGCACGAATGGCTTCTCATATATGTTCTTCCAACAAAAAAAGAAGAAAGAATAACTGCTTGTAGATATAATGCACAGAAATGAAAATACGACATTACTCCTAGCTTGCCTTGGATTGCTGGCCGTGATTGACCTCTGAAGCTCAATCAGGCCCTCTTCACCACGGGTAGATTTGGGTTCTTGGCGAGCTCGGTCCTCACGTATGCCAATTCAGAGTCATCGTAAATTCCTTTTAGCACAACTTCCTTTAAGCTGGCCAGAGATGGTAGCCCTGAAAGAAAACCACCGTCGATGAATGTAATCGTACCAAACTTGAGCACCTCAAGCTTAGGGGATGTTCCTTGTTCAAACTTGACGGACTTGAGCCTTCTTCTGAGTCCCATGCTCAGCTCCAGCTCCACCAGGCTCAGGAACGTCCCCTGCTGAAAATTGAGATGGACCTCTTCACCCTCGAATGACTTCTTCAACAGATGCAGGAACACCAGGTTTGGTAGATTCCCAAGGACTTGTATGGCAGCATCATGCTCTGTTATCCTGGAGCTCCGCATCTTCAGCTTCACCAGACTCTTGAGCCCCTGGATCCATTCCGGTAATTCCACCAGGTTGCCGTAAAGCTTGAGGCTCTGCAGTGTCTCTGGAAATGAGAATTTTCCCTCCATGCAGCCACGTAAACCAGGCTCCCCCTCTGACCGGATTGACAATGACTCCAGGTGGCTCAGATCAACAATTGCTGAACATAACTCTTTGCCATTCCCCTTATTCACGCCAGTCACTCCCAACTTGCGCAGCTGGGCGAGTCCTTTTATGTCCAGTAGAACATCCTTTCCTCGTCGCCCGATGTTCACAACACCCAGTTTGCGCAGGGCTTTAAGCTTCCTCATCCTTCTAGGCACTAGAACACCATACAAGTCCAGGCACATCGCTAAAGCAGGGAGTATAGCACAACATATCATAGTGCATGTATCATGGATTTCCAAGTCATCACGATCTTTAGATGATAAATAAGAAAACAGCAAGCACCAAGGCAAGAGGCATAGCCTGTTCCTCATTATGTGTGGAATTTCTTCTAACAGTTCTTCCTCGTATGAGATATTTTCATCTGTTGTGACATCCCGATTTTTGGCCCTTTCTTTTTCTTTTGGATTTCTTTGAATTTTTATTTGGATTTTCCTTTTCGGTGGCTCTATGGTCTTGAAACCCGGGAAGATCATCTCTTCTTCCTCTCCTAAGTGGCTTGTCACTCTCAAATCCATCTCAAGGCCAGATCATTTCCATCTTAGTCCAACTCCAATATTTATTTTTTGGGAATATTCATTTTTCTATTAAAGGAATAACCCTGTTTGCTCTAGGTTGTGAAGCAACCTATATTTCTGTCTTTCCTAAAATTCCCAAAAAATTCTCAAAATTCCTTTGGACCATATGGACCTTGGATATGTAAAAATATTCAAGATTCCATGCTCATGGGGAGCACACCATCCAATCTTTGTTTCTGGTCACAATTTCAGTTTGTGAAGCAACTATATTTTCTATTGCTTCAAAAATTCTGAAATTAATCCAGGACTCAAATATCCCTATATACATTGGGTATGCCAAAATTCACATCATTTTGTCAAGCCATTTTCTCCACAAAATTCCCCCAAGTTTCTGTCCAGAGGAAAGCATTGTGAAGGAAGTACCATTTTTATTTATCCAAATGGTATGAAATTTTTACAGTGCCTTCATATGCCCAAATGATCACCCTCTACCAAATTTCAGCTCAATCCAATTATCCATGTGAGTGCAACTTCCATTTTCACATTTCTGTCCAGTGTGGCACTTTGCAAAGCAAGTGTTAGTTATATTTATCCAATTGAGCTGAAACTTTGCCAAGGTAGTCACCTTAGTGGATGATTACTCTCAGCCAAAACTCAGACCCAATGGGTTTATGCACTGCTCAAACCTTTAATCAAACACCTTGTTGTTGATTTAGGTCACTAGTAGAAAACAAGGCATCAGTCCCGGTTCCAGAGGGCCTTTAGTCCCGGTTCTGCAACCGGGACAAAACAATCGGGACTAAAGGCCCCCACTTTTAGTCCCGGTTGGATTACGAACCGGGACTAAAGGAGCTCCACGTGGCCGCTGTGGGCGCCCAGGCAGGAGGACCTCTAGTCCCGGTTGGTAACACCAACCGGGACTAGAAGGCAGCCACGCGTCAGCAACTGCCAGGCGCTGGGGGTTTTGTTTTTTTTTTGAAAGGAGGGGTTTAGGGGTTTTGGAGGGTTTAGGGGTTTCATATTGTGTTTCCCCTTTTCTTTTTGTGTTTACCATTCAATTCCTTTACATTTAGGGTTTTCATTTTTATTTTATGCTTTTCATTCAACTCGACGCTAGCTACTACATATATATAGCAATGAAGGAACCATTACACAACATCGTCATGATCAATATATAGAGAGAAGTGACCTCTCTTTCTCCGTGCTTGGTCGAACAACAAGTTTTCGTATATCTATTCGACGCTACTACATATAGTACACGTTCATGCATATATACAATATAACATCTCTTACGATCCCTAATATCTAATTACCAATATCGCATTGCAAATCCCGATGGCATTCTCCGCCTGTAGGTATGACATGCTCAACAAAGAATCCCGCCAATTCCTCTTGAATTGCTCGTATGTGATCGGTTGGTAGGAGTTCGTCCCGCTTCCGCGAGATCTAATTTAAAGAAGGGGGTCAATATATATATATATATATATATGAATGAAACTCAACACAATTGATGGTAATAAAATAAAAATGTGAATATTGTTTACGTACTTCAAATTGTTCTTCAGATCTGCCCCGCTCACAGATCTCGGAGTATCCACATAAATTATTCCCGGGTTCCTGCCACAAGAACTTTACGAGAATAGAGTTCAATCAAAATGATAATCAAGCATGATAATGGTATTGAAACTAGAATCAATGAGAGATGCGCGGAACTAGCTAGTAGTACTTACTTTGGGGTGTGAAAATCGCAGCTCCTTTTTCCATTCACCCCTAACCTGGTTGGTGAACTTTTTTCAAACCCTGCCCGGCAAAGAAAATGATTACTTGATATCATGAAATGAACGAAAGTTGCCGATATGGTGCGATAATGATTGAACTTACTTCTGGAGCATTTGACTCAGGTCTGCGCACTCCTTAGGGTCTTTACGTCTCGAGTCCAAGACATTTACTACTCCCGCGTCAAGGTGAATGGCTAGCATAATATAGTGGAACCTGCGCACGCATAACTCATCAATTACACTTAACCTCGAGTAAGCGAAATAGAATTTGTACAAGACAGTAACACTCACTTGAAGTTGTAAGGAAATAGTATTTCCCTTTTGTTTTGTTGTCCAAGTAACGCCTTTAGCAAGTTTTGCTCTGTCTCATCGGGGTTTTTTTGTACCGTATATTCATTTACGGTATTTGGGTTAATGAACCCAATGTCATAGATTTTTCCTCTGCATTCGAGGATCTTCAATCTGCATAATATAGTGTGAGGATAATTATACATGCAATGAACGAGCTGAGCTAGAGACTTAATTACAGAAAAAAAATACTTACAGACAATAGCAACTGACAATAGTTTTGTCGAGGGCGTCTTGATTGTATAACTGAAAGAATTCTTCAAATTCAATGTACAACGCCTGGACTCCATTGAAGTGGTGCTCATCTTTAATTCCCACTAAGATATTGTCGGTCCCTTCCTTGCAGGCTTTCAAGTACCAGTCATGCAATCTTCGCATCATCGTTGATAGTTTCGGGAGCTGCTCAGGTCTGACGAGAGGCTTCCCGTGCTCGTATCTAAAGGCTACCTCAGCCATTTCTAACTGTACCTCATCACCTAAGTAATCACGAAGAGTGTAACCAGGATGAGCGGCCGCTACCCCCGGATCATTAGCGATATCGGGAAACACCTTGAGCGGGGGGCACGATTGTTTTTCCTGTTCGCCGAGCTGGGGAATTGTTTTCCCACTTCTTGCAGCACTGCTAGTACTTCCCGACCTTTTCGCTTCATTAAATGTCTTTACAATACAGCGGTCATAGTGTGAGGGCAGCGGAGGAGATGGTGGTCGCTGAAGGGCATCCAGACAGCGCTTCACTTCTACCGAATCTATTTTCTCCTTTGGATCTGGACGTTTCGGTGCAAGCTGGCGTTTCACATCGGCAGCCACGATCTTGTTGATTTCCTCGTCAATCATGTCATATGGTAACTTGGGAGGAGCCTTCTTGACGCTTGGACCTACTCTGGATTTCTTCGTTCTTGTACTGCTAGCCGCCGGAGCAGCGGCGGGTCTCTTCTGCCGTTGCTGAGGCGGTGGAGGAGGCGGAGTCAGCTGACGCGGCGGAGACAGCTGAAGCGGCGGAGGATTCTGCTGAGGGGCCTCCTCCGGCGGAGTCCGCTGACGTGGCGGAGACAGCTGAGGCGGCGGAGTGTGCTGACGCGGCGGAGACGACTGAGGCAGCGGAGATAGAGCTGGACTGTGAGGAGTCTGCTGAGGGGCCTCCTCCGGCTGAGTCTGCTGACGCGGCGTCCATTGTGGAAGCACGATGTTTTCCTTTCTCCATAGAATGGTAGTCCTTACGGCATCTACCAGATGAGTCTCCCCTTCACCTGTAGGGTACTCAAGCTCCAGCCCCTCGAATCCCTTGGTAACTTCATCCACCCCAACAATAGCAAAGCCATCTAGAATCGGATTGCAATGGAAAGTTCCATCAGGTCTAGGAGGTAAGACATAGCCGACCGCCACCTTCAAGGTTAGGTTGATGCATTTCGCCATTAGCTCACAATGTTTCCTCTCCGTGATATAATCCACGGGGTAGCGAGGAGACGTGATATCAGGCCGAATGAGCTTCGTGGAAGCCAAGCTGCTTTTCCGCTGAGATGGTGGGGTAGCTTCGTGGGCAGTATCGAATGAAGGATCTTCGTGCTGTTGAGATGGTGGGTCGGTAGCTCGCTGACTGGTAAGTTCCTTTAGTTTCTTCTCCTACAACGCTAATTTTTGTTCTACATTCTGCATCCGGTCTGCTTCCTCTTTCTTCTTTCTCCCTCGGCTTCTATAACCAGTGTTGTCGGAAAACCCATGCACCCACGGAATGGAGCCTGCTGTGCCTCGTGTTCGTCCAGGGTGTTCAGGATTCCCGAGGGCGCGTGACAGCACGTCCTTCTCTCTGTCGGGATGCAACCTACCTTCCTGCACGTCCTTGATTGCTTCCTGAATCTTTGTGACGGGTGTTTCAAGTTGTTCTTTCGTGTAAACACACTTCCCTGTTTCTGGGTCCAAAGTTCCCCCATGCCCAAGAACCAAGTCCTTGCCCGTTCGGGCTAGTTCGATGTCGCTGGTTGGATCCCTTTAGCAAGCAGGTCGTTCTCAGCTTTGTCCCACGTAGGCCGGGCAACCTTGTAGCCACCTGACCCCGTAACATGGTGATACTGCTTCTTTCCAGCATTTAGCTTATTTGTCTGTGACCTGTTCTTAGCTTTCTCCGATTTCTTGTACGCCACAAATGCGGGCCAGTGATCTTTTATCTTCGCATATTGACCGGTGAATTCTGGAGTCTCGTCTTTCTCGACAAACTGTTCGTTCAATCTTTTCTTCCAGTTCTTGAATTGTTTTGCCATCTTCTTAAGAGCCCATTTTTTGACTTTTCGCTGTATAACTGGGTTATTTGGATCCTCCTCTGGCGGTAGGCTGAAATTTATCATGAGCGAGTTCCAAAGCTGATCTTTGCATCTATCGTCGACATAAGAAACTCCATCGTCCTTCTTCTTATTCCATTCTTGGATGCTGATCGGGACGCTGTCCCTAACAACAACTCTACACTGATGTATAAATCGGTCTTGGGTCCGCTTGGGAACAGTCGGTTTGCCATCTGGATCGACTTGTTCGATCGTGAACCTTTATTCTCGCCCAACCTTTTCTTCAGGCCTCGTCTCCTTATAGAAGTTTGGCTCGATCCGGAGGGCTAAAAGAAGAAAGAAGTGTTAATATATGTACATACAAAACAATTAATGCATCTAGTCAGCAGAGGCTTAATTAATATATATACCTCGCCGGACTTTGCAACAGTTAAGGCTCCAACACTGGCGGAGCCATCATCTTCTCTTCCCTCACCATCGGAGTTGTTGAGAAACTGTGAGGGGCTATCATCACCTCCGTCGCGGATTATATCCCCCAACATCTCTTCTTTTTCTAAGTCTCTGTCGTGTTCCATGTTTTAACACGACCCCGCCCCCTCATGTCGAAGTCAATGAAAAACCTGAAAATTTGTAAGTGATTGCTAAATTTTTATGCTTCATTTATATGAAGATCAATTATCCAATATAACTATGTTCGCGATATGAGGCATTGGACATTATCTACAATCATATCTGATGAGTCGTCCTATCTTTCGGGAGAGGATACTTTGCGGACCGCCTCTCTCATGCCTGTTCGACGTGCAAATCAGGTTTTTATATGCCTCAAAATCAAAGTTATTGGGGTTATGTTCTAACGACCCACCCTTCTCATGTCGAAGTTACGACGATATTTGTACAAGATGAATACAAGATTTATACACAAGATGAATACAAGATGAATACAAGATTTATACACAAGTTGAATACACAATTAACTCAACAAATGAACCAACCATCATCCTATGAACAAAACTCAACATACGACAAATGGACACCTTTTGTCGAACAGCGGAGGGACGATCGGGGACCAACTCCACGGAGATGCAACACCACAACCTGTAATTCCACCGAGTAAAAAATTTTTAGGCAAACCCAAGTATGCCACTGGATAGAATGGAAGATTTTAGTTGAAATGGACCTATAAAGATCATGGCAAACGGATGCACATAACTCAAATGGTGATCAAAGCAATATGCAATGCAAATCTGTCCATTATAGCTAGATACCAATTTGAAAGCAAGATTTGAACATGCTACAGAATTTCTACATGGCAACAAATGGCATGACATGAATGTACATGTAACACATGGCAAAACATGCTTACTGAACTAATTCAAATGCCCCCTAGATCAATGGCAATCATCATGACAAGTTGACAAGTATTAACAGATTTTCAGACTTAGTGATATTTGCATGGCATGGCAGAAATGAATAGATAGCAAGTTTACAAGCTTGTAGCACTCACTACAGGTCCTAACATGGCATGAACTAAAATCTACGAGCAAGATGACATCAAAATGCTCCTACTTCATGTTCAAAGATTGCCCAAAAGATGCTTGCATTAAAACATACAAAAAAGACAAAATGAACTCTAATGCAAACATTTTGTTCTTCAATTTGTTTTAGTAACCACTCATCATATCTCAATTTTGGAGCACATCTCACATAGCTATTTAACAACATCTCAAATTGAAAAAAAGCTAATGAATCTATTTTAGAAACTATTTTAGAAACTAAGTTGGAATTTATATTTATCCTAGTTTCTTTGATTTACAAAGGAACCATATTTTCTATAATTCTTCTGCACCCACAAAAATTATCCTAGCAACTAGGCAGTACCCACAACCCATTTCACCAAAAACTTTGAGTTCCACAGTTCAAAATTTTCAAATTCCATCCAGTTCAAATTTGGTCCAGATTCAAACTCCATGACCAAAACCTATTTTTAATTGCTCCAAAAATTCTGAAACTTTGCCAGACCCTCTTATATGCTTCAACACCTCACCACAAAAATTCCCAAGAATTCCTAAAATCCCTAGGACCCTCTGGCATTTCATCATACATGTGGTGTGCACACTGTTCACCCTGTCGAAAAATTCAGAAATGCAGAAGATTCAGAGAGAGAGGGAGACGGCGCCGTGCGCGGGCGGCGTCGGGTCGGCGTCGGCGTCGGGGTCGGCCAGCAGCGCGGGGGGGGGGGGGGGGGGGAGGAGGGGGAGGAGGGGATCGGGGCGCTCACAGCGAGGAGGCATCGGCGACGGTGTCGGGGCAGGGCTCGGCGACGGCGACGGCGACGTTTAGGGCGCGGCGAGGGTGTCGGCGAGGGGGGGGGGGGACGGCTCGGAGGCGACGGCGATCTCTGGCGCAGCAGCCTGGCGGCGTCGTGCTGTGGTTCGGCGTCGGGGGAGAGAATAGGAGAAAATTTTTGAAGTGCTGCTTATATACCCAACCCTTTAGTCCCGGTTGGTGGCTCCAACCGGGACTAAAGGCCCCCCTTTAGTCCCGGTCCGAGCCACCAACCGGGACTAAAGGGTTGGGTTTCGCGCCCTTTGGGCTGGTGAAATTCACCTTTAGTCCCGGTTGGTGGCTCGGACCGGGACTAAAGGGAGGCCTTTAGTCCCGGTTGGAGCCACCAACCGGGACTAAAGGGTGGCACAGCCGTGGGGTGGTGAAAGTTTAGTCCCACTTCGCCAAGCGAGAGGAGATCACACCGGTTTATATACGTGGCTGCGATGTCTCTCCCAAGCTCCTCTCTAAAGCAGGCAGTTAATTGCCTAACCTCTACCCTGTTGGGCCAAATAGCCCCGCGGGCCTGCATCCTGGCCCATATATAGTTGGGTTTCTAGTCGTATGCAGTCCGTGGTGGCTGGTAGTAGGCGGGTATTTTTTTATTTTTTATGTTATTTTTTGCATATGTTATGTTTTTTTATTTTTTATGTTATTTTTTGCATATGTTATGTCAATTTTAATATTCTTTCATAACCACTATAAAAAATATGGCACATGTTATGTCTTTTTATTTTTTTATGTTATGGCAATTTTAATTTTTTGCATATGTTATGTTTTTTTTATTTTTTATGTTATTTTTTGCATATGTTATGTCAATTTTAATATTCTTTCATAACCACTATAAAAAATATGGCACATGTTATATCTTTTTATTTTTTATGTTATGGCAATTTTATTTTTTTTGCATATGTTATGTTTTTTTATTTTTTATGTAATTTTTTGCATATGTTATGTCAATTTTAATATTCTTTCATAACCACTATAAAATATATGGCACATGTTATGTCTTTTTATTTTTTATGTTATGGCAATTTCATTTTTTTGTATATGTTATGTTTTTTTATTTTTTATGTTATTTTTTGCATCTGTTATGTCAATTTTAATATTCTTTCATAACCACTATAAAATGTATGGCGCATGTTATGTCTTTTTATTTTTTATTTTATGGCAATTTTAAATTTTTGCATATGTTATGTTTTTTTATTTTTATGTTATTTTTTCCATATGTTATGTCAATTTTAATATTCTTTCATAACCACTATAAAATATATGGCACATGTTATGTCTTTTTATTTTTTATGTTATGGCAATTTTAATTTTTTGCATATGTTATGTTTTTTTATTTTTTATGTTATTTTTTTGCATATGTTATGTCAATTTTAATATTCTTTCATAACCACTATAAAATATATGGCACATGTTATGTCTTTTTATTTTTTATGTTATGGCAATTTTAATTTTTTGCATATGTTATGTTTTTTTTTATGTTATTTTTTACATATGGTATCTCAATTTTAATATTCTTTCATAACCACTATAAAATATATGTCACATGTTATGTCTTTTTATTTTTTTATGTTATGGCAATTTTAATTTTTTGCATATGCTATGTTTTTTTTATGTTATTTTTTGCATATGTTATGTCAATTTTAATATTCTTTCATCACCACTATAAAATATATGGCACATGTTATGTCTTTTTATTTTTTATGTTATGGCAATTTTAATTTTTTGTATATGTTATGTTTTTTTATTTTTTACGTTATTTTTTGCATATGTTATGTCAATTTTAATATTCTTTCATAACAACTATAAAATATATGGCACATGTTATGTCTTTTTATTTTTTATGTTATGGCAATTTTAATTTTTTGCATATGTTATGTTTTTTTATTTTTTATGTCATTTTTTGCATATGTTATGTCAATTTTAATATTCTTTCATAACCACTATAAAATATATGGCACATGTTATGTCTTTTTATTTTTTATGTTATGGCAATTTTAATTTTTTGCATATGTACCTCATTTTTATATAATTTGAAGGTAATATTATTTTGATCATAACTAGAGTTTTATAAAAGCTTTTTAGTTGATTCTTTTTGCTATTGAAGAATATTATCAGGTGGTGGTTTGTGAATATGTTTTTGAAAATATTGAGCAACCAACCGGTGCTCAGAAGACATTCATATTTTGTTTGGACATAATTGCATTGATTAACTCCTCTGTATAATTAAAATACTAAAAGGATATGAATAATTGAAATTTCATAACTTAATAAATAATTATTATAAAATCATGTTTCAAATTCCAAAATGCCCTAGCTAGCTCTTACAAAGATTCCCTCCGGTTTAACCGAAGTGGCACTTTCCAGCTATTAGTCCGGAAACTCACACTAGAGAGAAAGTGATGGCGGTGAAGCTGGTCACATCCCAGAGTGGGATCTTGGGGTATAAAACTATTTCTTCGCGTGTGTCCCTTGCTTATTGCGCCGTAACCATGGATAATCTTCATCATTTAACAGGATGCTTGGGTCAGTCTTCACTCTGAAGGGAGAAATTTCATGAAACTTTTCATAATCTTCTGACATGTCTGTCTTGTCCTCCACTCCCACGATGTTTCTTTTCCCTGAAAGAACTATGTGGCGCTTTGGCTCATCGTATGATGTATTCGCTTCCTTATCTTTTCTTTTTCTCGGTTTGGTAGACATGTCCTTCACATAGAAAACCTGCGCCACATCATTGGCTAGGACGAATGGTTCGTCTGTGTACCCAAGATTGTTGAGATCCACTCTTGTCATTCCGTACTGCGGGTCTACCTGTACCCCGCCTCCTGACAGATTGACCCATTTGCACCGAAACAAAGGGACCTTAAAATCACGTCCATAGTCAAGTTCCCATATGTCCTCTATGTAACCATAATATGTGTCCTTTGCCCTATTGGTGTTTGCTGCATCAAAGCGGACACCACTGTTTTGGTTGGTGCTCTTTTTATCTTGGGCGATCGTGTAAAATGTATTCCCATTTATCTCGTACCCTTGGAAAGTCAATATAGTCAAAGATGGTGTCCTGGCCAGCAAGTACAGCTCATCTCCAACAGTGGTGTTACCCATGAGATGTGTTTGCAACCAACCGCCGAAAGTCCCCATGTGTTCACGTGTAATCCAGTCGTCAGACTGCTCCGGTTGTTTGGAGCGTAGAATATTCTTGTGTTCATTGATATACGGGGCCACCAAGGTAGAATTCTGTAGAACTGTGTAGTGTGCTTGCGCCCAAGAATGCCCGTCCCTACATATTATTGAGTTCGGTCCGAGATGCTTGCACCAGTCCATAGATGGATCGCTGGAGCTTGCACACTTTGTTAGCACCCTTAGGATCGACAAAACCTTCTGGTTGCATCATATACAACTCTTCTTTGAGAAAACCATTAAGGAATGCAGTTTTGACATCCATTTGCCAGATTTCATAATCATAAAATGCGGCAATTGCTAACATGATTCGGACAGACTTAAGCATCGCTACGGGTGAGAAAGTCTCATCGTAGTCAACCCCTTGAACTTGTCGAAAACCTTTCGCGACAAGTCGAGCTTTGTAGATAGTGATATTACCATCAGCATCCGTCTTCCTCTTAAAAATCCATTTATTCTCAATGGCTTGCCGATCATCGGGCAAGTCCACCAAAGTCCACACTTTGTTCTCATACATGGATCCTATCTCAGATTTCATGGCCTCAAGCCATTTGTCGGAATCCGGGCTTATCATAGCTTCTTCATAGTTCATAGGTTCGCCGTTTTCTAACAACATAACTTCCAGAACAGGATTACCGTACCACTCTGGTGCGGAACGTACTCTGGTCGACCTACGAAGTTCAGTAGTAACTTGATCTGAAGTTTCATGATCTTTATCATTATCTTCCTCTCTTATTGGTGTAGGCATCACGGGAACGGTTTTCTCTGATGAGCTACTTTCCAATTCGAGAGAAGGTACAATTACCTCATCAAGTTCTACTTTCCTCCCACTCACTTCTTTCGAGAGAAACTCCTTCTCTAGAAAGGACCCAATCTTAGCAACAAAGACCTTGCCTTCGGATCTGTGGTAGAAGGTGTACCCAATTGTTTCTTTAGGGTATCCTATGAAGACGCACTTCTCCGCTTTGGGTTCGAGCTTATCAGGTTGAAGCTTTTTCACATAAGCATCGCATCCCCAAACTTTAAGAAACGACAGCTTAGGTTTCTTGCCAAACCATAGTTCATATGGTGTCGTCTCAACAGATTTAGACGGTGCCCTATTTAACGTGAATGCAGCTATCTCTAATGCATAACCCCAAAACGATAGTGGCAAATCGGTAAGAGACATCATAGAACGCACCATATCCAATAAAGTACGGTTACGACGTTCGGACACACCATTACGCTGTGGTGTTCCAGGTGGCGTGAGTTGTGAAACAATTCCACATTTTCTTAAATGAAGGCCAAACTCGTAACTCAAATATTCGCCTCCGCGATCAAATCGTAGAAACTTTATTTTCTTGTTACGATGATTCTCTACTTCACTCTGAAATTCTTTGAACTTTTCAAATGTTTCAGACTTGTGTTTCATCAAGTAAATATACCCATATCTACTCAAATCATCTGTGAAGGTTAGAAAATAACGATACCCGCCGCGTGCTTCAACATTCATCGGACCGCATACATCGGTATGTATTATTTCCAACAAATCAGTAGCTCGCTCCATTCTTCCGGAGAACGGAGTTTTAGTCATCTTGCCCATGAGGCATGGTTCGCAAGTATCAAATGATTCATAATCAAGAGATTCCAAAAGTCCATCCGCATGGAGTTTCTTCATGCGCTTTACACCAATATGACCTAAACGGCAGTGCCACAAGTATGTTGCACTATCATTATCAACTTTGCATCTTTTGGCATCAATATTATGAATATGTGTATCACTACGATCGAGATTCAACAAGAATAGACCATTCACAAAAGGTGCGTGACCATAAAAGTTGTTACTCATATAAATAGAACAACCATTATTCTCTGACTTAAATGAATAACCGTCTCGCAATAAACAAGATCCAGATATAATGTTCATGCTCAACGTTGGCACCAAATAACAATTATTGAGGTCTAAAACTAATCCCGAAGGTAGATGTAGAGGTAGCGTGCCGACGGCGATCACATCAACCTTGGAACCATTCCCGACACGCATCTTCACCTCGTCCTTAGCCAATCTTCGCTTATTCCGTAGCTCATGTTTCGAGTTACAAATATGAGCAACCGAACCAGTATCAAATACCCAGGCGCTACTGCGAGCATTAGTGAGGAACACATCAATAACAAGTATATCAAATATACCTTTGCTCACTTTGCCATCCTTCTTATCCGCCAAATACTTGGGGCAGTTCCGCTTCCAGTGACCAGTCCCTTTGCAGTAGAAGCACTCTGTTTCAGGCCTGGGTCCAGCTTTGGGTTTCTTCGTGGGAGCGGCAACTTGCTTGCCGTTCTTCTTGAAGTTCCCCTTCTTTCCCTTGCCCTTTTTCTTGAAACTAGTGGTTTTGTTAACCATCAACACTTGATGCTCCTTCTTGATTTCTACCTCCACTGATTTCAGCATCGCGAAGAGCTCGGAAATTGTCTTCTCCATCCCTTGCATATTATAGTTCATCATGAAGCCTTTGTAGCTTGGTGGCAGTGACTGAAGAACTCTGTCAATAACACTCTCAACCGGAAGATCAATTCCCAGCTGAGTCAAGTGGTTGTGGTACCCAGACATTCTGAGTATGTGTTCACTGACAGAACTGTTCTCCTCCATCTTACAGCTAAAGAACTTGTTGGAGACTTCATATCTCTCAACCCGGGCATTAGCTTGAAATATCAATTTCAGCTCTTGGAACATCTCATATGCTCTGTGGCGTTCAAAACGCTTTTGCAGTCCCGGTTCTAAGCCATAGAGCATGGCACACTGAACTATCGAGTAGTCATCAGATCGAGCCTGCCAGGAGTTCACAACGTCTGCAGCAGCTCCTGCAGCAGGTCCATCACCTAGCGGTGCATCAAGGACATAATTCTTCTGTGCAGGAATGAGGATAATCCTCAAGTTATGGACCCAGTCCGTGTAGTTGCTACCATCATCTTTCAACTTAGCTTTCTGTAGGAACGCATTAAAATTCAACGGAACAGTAGCACGGGCCATTTATCTACAACATAGATGTGCAAAGAAACTATCAAGACTAAGTTCATGATAAATTAAGTTCAATTAATCAAATTACTAATGAACTCCCACTTAAATTAACATCCCTCAAGTTAACTAAGTGATACATGATCCAAATCAACTAGCCCATGTCCGATCATCACGTGAGATGGGATAGTCATCAATGGTGAACATCTCCATGTTGATCATATCTACTATATGACTCATGTTCGACCTTTCGGTCTCCAGTGTTCCAAGACCATGTCTGTACATGCTAGGCTCGTCAAGTTTAACCCAAGTATTCTGCTTGTGTAAAACTGGCTTACACCCGTTGTATGTGAATGTAGAATCTATCACACCCGATCATCACGAGGTGCTTCGAAACGACGAACTTTAGCAATGGTGCATACTCGGGGAGAACACTTTTATCTTGAAATTTAGTGAAGGGATCATCTTATAATGCTACCGTCGTTCTAAGCAAAATAAGATGCATAAATGATAAACATCACATGCAATCAAAATATGTGACATGATATGGCCATCATCTTGTGCTTTTGATCTCCATCTCCAAAGCATCGTCATGATCTCCAATGTCACCGGCTCGACACCTTGATCTCCATCGTTGCATCGTGGTCGTCTCGCCAACTATTGCTTCTACAACTATTGCTAACGCATAGCGATAAAGTAAAGCAATTACATGGCGCTTGCATTTCAGACAATAAAGAGACAACCATAAGGCTCCTGCCGGTTGCCGATAAATTACAAAACATGATCATCTCATACAATAACGTATATCACATCATGTCTTGACCATATCACATCACAGCATACCCTGTAAAAAACAAGTTAGACGTCCTCTACTTTGTTGTTGCAAGTTTTACGTGGCTGCTACGGGCTTCTAGCAAGAACCATTCTTACCTACGGCACAAAACCACAACGGTGATTTATCAAGTTTGCTGTTTTATCCTTCAACAAGGACCGGCCGTAGTCAAATTCTATTCAACTAAAGTAGGAGAAACAGACACCCGCCAGCCACCTTTATGCAAAACAAGTTGCATGTCTGTCGGTGGAACCGGTCTCATGTACGTGGACATGTAAGGTTGGTCCGGGCCGCTTCATCTTACAATACCGCCGAATCAAAATAAGACGTTGGTGGTAAGCAGTATGACGATCACCGCCCACAACTCTTTGTGTTCTACTCGTGCATATCATCTACGCATAGACCTGGCTCATGATGCCACTGTTGGGGAACGTTGCATGGAAAAAAAAAATTCTACGCACACGCAAGATCTATCCATGGAGATGCATAGCTACGAGAGGGGGAGTGTGTCTACGTACCCTCGTAGACCGTAAGCAGAAGCGTTAGAACAACGCGGTTGATATCGTCGAACAACTTCACGATCCAACCGACCGAGCACCGAACGTACGTCACCTCCGCGTTCAGCACACGTTCAGCTCGGTGACGTCCTCGGATTCTTGATCCAGCAAGACGGCGAGGTAGTGGATGAGTTCCGGCAGCACGATGGTGTGGTGACGGTGATGGTGATGCTATCTCCGCAGGGCTTCGCCCAAGCACTGCGAAAATATGACCGAGGGACGGAACTGTGAAGGGGAGCGCCGCACACGGCTAAGACAATGTTGTGTGTCCTTTGGTGCGCCCCCTCTCCTCTATTTATATATGTGTAGGGGCTTGGAGTAGAAGGAATAGTGCCACGTGAACAGTAACTGTGAACAGTACACACGTGGACTTGGACTCCAAAGTCCAATCCTATTCCTACTAGGACTCTCCCTTTTTTCCTTCCCTAGCTACGTGGGCTTTTGAGGACTTGGTGCGCCTGGCCCAATAAGGCCAGGGCGCCTACCCTTAGCCCATGCCAGCTCTTTGGGACGTGGTGGACCCACTTGTGGACTTCCGGACCCCTTCGGAATCCTCCGGAACCTTCTGGAAGCTTCCCGGTACAATACCGAAAAAACTGCACCTTTTTCCGGAACCCAAAATATGACTTCCCATATATAAATCTTTACCTCTCGACCATTCCGAGACTCCTCGTGACGTACGGGATCTCATCCGGGACTCCGAACAATATTCGGTTACCAATTCACATAACTCATATAACACTATATCGTCAACGAACGTTAAGCGTGCGGACCCTACGGGTTCGGGAATGATGTAGACATGACTGAGACGCCTCTCCGGTCAATAACCAATAGCGGAACCTGGATGCTCATATTGGTTCCTACATATTCCACGAAGATCTTATCGGTCGAATCGCAATGACAACATACGTAATTCCCTTTGTCCCTCGGTATGTTACTTGCCTGAGATTCGATCGTCGGTATCTCCATACCTAGTTCAATCTCGTTACCGGCAAGTCTCTTTACTCGTTCCGTAATACATCATACCGTAACTAACTCCTTAGTCACTTTGCTTGCAAGCTTCTTATGATGTGCATTACCGAGAGGGCCCAGAGATACCTCTCCGAAACACGGAGTGACAAATCCCAGTCTCGATCCATGCCAACTCAACGGACACCTTCGGAGATACCTGTAGAGCATATTTATGATCACCCAGTTACGTTGTGACGTTTGATAGCACACAAGGTATTCCTCCGGTATCCGGGAGTTGCATTATCTCATGGTCTGAGGAACATGTATTTGACATTCAAGAAAGCAGTAGCAATAAACAGAACGATCATATGCTAAGCTAACGGATGGGTCTTGTCCATGACATCATTCTCCTAATGATGTGATCCCGTTATCAAATGACAACTCATGTCTATGGTTAGGAAACCTTAACCATCTTTGATCAACGAGCTAGTCTAGTAGAGGCTCACTAGGGACACGGTATTTGTTTATGTATTCACACATGTATTTAAGTTTCCGGTCAATACAATTCTAGCATGAATAATAAACCTTTATCATGAACAAGGAAATATAAAATAATAACAACTTTATTATTGCCTCTAGGGCATATTTCCATCACCTCCCACACGCCGGCCGGCCAAAAAACAGAGGAGTGAGCGCGCAGGGGCGAGCATATATATAGGCATCTTTTTAGTCCCGGTTGGTGTCTAGAACCGGGACTGAAGACTGACCTTTAGTCCCGGTTCCAGACACCAACCGGGACTAAAGGGGTTGCAACAGGAGTGAGGCCCTTTAGTCCCGGTTGGTGGCTGGAACCGGGACTAAAGGTCCCAGCCGAACCGGGACTAAAGGTCCCAGCCGAACCGGGACTGGTGCCTGCCGAGGCTCGGCCGGCGTCCTGGCCGCTCGAACCGGGACTGATGCATGCATTAGTCCCGATTCATAAGTGTAGGAGATATGCCCAAGAGGCAATAATAAATGTTATTGTTTATCTCCATGTTCATAATTATGTTTATGTTCCATGCTATAACTGCTATAGTTCTCGAGTCTGCAATAACCACGAGGCTCGGAGGAAGACGAATATGCATGTGTGGAATAATAAACGGTAAAATGTATTCCTAGTCATGCCTCTAAGACTAGCTCAAGTGTTGCATGATGGTCCTGTTTTCCTGATCATGGGCATGTCTATGCCGGCAACTTTGAGGGCACAATGTTGGGAGAACACTTGTGTTGAATCGACCCGAATTGATGTTATGCTATGAGATACATTCGTCACAAGTTAATGGTTAATAACACAGAGAAAGTTAACGTTTGCATAATTCCTTAGACCATGAGAGTATCGAGTTTCTTCATGCTTGCTTCATGAACTTTGGGGTTTGTTAAACGTCATCCGTAAATGGGTGGCTATTACGGCGGCTTACGGGTTCATGGAAAAGTATGTCAAGTAACTTGATAGCTCAAGATTGGGATTTGCTCCTCCGACAATGGAGAGATATCTCTGGGCCCTCTGGGTGTTACGGTATCCACCATCGTCTGGCCAGACACATTGTGATTTGATCACAGGGATGCCGGAACACGGGAACGAGAAAAGAGAACAAAACCGGTAACGAGGTAACTGGCATAGTGGACAAGTTGTTGATCCACGGGGATGCCGATAAATCTCACCTCGGGTTTTGTAACATATCGTGAAGCAACAGGAATAGCACACGGCAACTGGAGGTTCACTCGAATATTCATTCGTGTGGGTATAGGGGTCAATATGGGTGTCCCCGGCTCCGATGTTGATCATTGATCGGAAAGAGTTCCGGTCATGTCTATACTTCACCGAACCTATAGGGTCACATGCTTAAGGGTCATCTATCTGCTGAATACTAGACAGGGAGTCTGAGAGAAAGTCACCGGAAAAGTTTCGGAGACACCGGAAAAGTTTCGGAGACAACGGAAAAGTTCCGGAGAGAGAGCACCGGAATAGTTTCGGTAAAACTGAAAAGTTGTTTCAGGGTATACCATTAAGTCAAATTGGTTTCGGCACAGGCCTGGAAATTCTTGGAGGGTGCCAGAATTGTTCTCGGAACTTCTGGGATTTTTCGGAGAAAACAACCGGAAATGTTCCGGAGCTGCCGAAACCGCTTTGTTTGCTTTTCGCAGATGAAAATCACTAATCCGGAATTGTTTCGGAACGCGTCCAAAATCATTTGTGTGGGTACTGGAATTATTCTAAGACCCACAGAAATATTTTTGGATTTAACGGTCGCGGAAAAATGTTTCCGTGAATAGTGAAAGTGCTTTTTGGGTGTCTTCTTGGAGAAGCTACCTTGAGGGCCTTTTGGTAATTTTCCCCTTAGCTTCTTGGAGAAGCTACCCTTGGGCTTGGCCTATAAATAGGGGTGGAGGGGGCTGCCTAAAGACACACTCTTTCTCAACATACACAAGCCATGCATGATCTGGCCTTATTCTCTCCCTCCCCGCGAAATAGTTTCGTAGAGCCGAAAGGCTGTCTGGGTTCCGGTGGGGACTAGTTCTGGACGGCGAAACCCTACCGGATAGATGACACCATATGTGTGCAACCCCGTAGAGAGGTCGTAGGTTCGATCTTTTTGCCCGAGGGGCTGTTCGAGGGTCCTCCCGAAGGGCTGTCCGAGTTTCGGGGGTCCTCCCGAAGGGCTGTCCGTGAGGCCTCCCGGAGGGCTGTCCGAGGATCCGTTCGGTGGGACTATCCGAAGGACTGTCCAGAGGCCTCACGAAGGGCTGTCCGAAGATCCGTCCGGTGGGACTATCCGAGGGACTGTCCCGAGGCCTCCCGAAGGGCTGCCCGGAGATCCGTCCGGTGAGCTGACGAGGGAGTACATCCTCATGGTTGGGAGGTTGTAAAATCCTAGCTGCGGGGATCTGCACCGCCGATCGTCATCGACTCTACTTCCGCTGCGCTACGAGTCGGTAATGAAAAAGATCAAACCTTGTATGCAGTCTCCATAGTGGTCCTGGGCTGGTGTGTAGGTCGGAAATTTTTTGTTTTCTGCTGCGTTACCCTACAGTAAGTAGACCGAGACTGTTGCTCTGATCTGTCAAAAACCAATGCCCTGTTTTCTACTAGTGGGTTGAGCTTGGTTCAGTCTCACCTTGAGCCCTCTCTGTTGTCTTCTTCTTCCTAGCATCTACTGGAGGAGTGAACAACCCAACAGACATGCCTGGGCCGCCCAGAACGCACCGCGTGCGCCTGTTCACGTGGTGACCACGCGGCTGGCATGCCTATACGCGTGCTCTGGCAGTTGGGGCCCTCTACCACGTCCATTCGTCGAGCTCTCGCCACCGCACCTTGTCCTCCGCGTCGCCCACAGTCCCCTGCGTCCACGCGTACCCTGGCCCCCTCCTCTTTCCTCCCCGGCGTGCCACGCCGCACCGCGTGCCCACGGCCGCCGTCGTTTTCCTTCCGTCCCCTTCCCCCTCGAGCTCTCTCGAGCACCCCGTGGCCTCTCCGCGTCGCGTAAACCCTCTGGCCCCTCTCCCCCTCCCCTACGCGTGCCCTCCTCGTGCCAGAGCGCCGGCGCACGCGTCGCCGTGGCCGTGCTCGTCAGCTCATCTCGGCCGGCTATATATAGCCATGCCCGAGCCCTCCGAGCACTCCAACCTACTCACCACCCTCCTAGCTACCTCCCCGACCTCTCAAACAAGCTCGAGAAGCTCTCCTCGACCGCCATTGCCGCCATGGCCGCCGCCACCCTCGGCTTAAATTCGCGTAATGCGGAGCTCCTCCCCTCCTCCTTTCTCCTCTAGAGAGCTCCCTCAGTCATGGCGGAGCCCTGCCCCTCTTCCTCCTCGCCTATCCGCGGCCGTAGCACCGAGCCCAGCACGGGCCAACACCGCCGTTCACTGTGGCCGAGGCTCTGCTCATTCCCGAGCTCGCCGGCAAGCGCGAAGCGCCCAGGCGGGTGCGCCTCCTCGCGCTAGTCGCTCCGGCGGTTCGAGCTCCGACGGAGGTGGCCGGAGCTGCCGGGACGAGCGCCGGCGTGCGCCGCCCTCCTCTATTCCGCGAGCAGCGACGGGAGGAAGAAGACGAGCCCCCCCTTCCTGTGGGACCCGCGGTCCCACTCGTCAGCCTCTACGCATTGACCAGGCCGGCCCGCTGACGTGGATAAGTGGAGGCGTATTCTGCGGAATACGTCTTCCTCCACGGAAAGCGTACTCCAGCACTTCTTCGGGCGAGAATACGTTTCCGGACAGCGAAAACGTATTTTCAGAAATACGTTTTCAGTTTCTCAGCCCAGCGCCGAAAGTGTTAGATAGCGGATGTTCACCAGTTAAGAGCAGAAACAAACAGTTTTTATTTGTTTTTCTGCCTAACGAATGAACGGCCATATCTCCGCAACCGTAACTCCGAATCAGGTGATTCAAAAGCCCACGATCTCAGTTCGTCGAGGCCGTTCTGTTGGCATCATTTTCACCATGTTGTAACATTCTGAAAATGACCATTTTGCCCTTTCCCTTTAATCAGCTCCACCGGGAGAGAAACGTTTCTGGCAAAAAATTTCCGCGAGTGCCTCGCACTTCTTCCCGATGATTCCTTCATCCCCAGGCAAGCCACGACAGCCACTTGCATGATGGCAATGCAATAGCCATGGTTTCAACTTGAATGTTCGAATAATTATTTATTCATATAATTATTTTGAATGTTACTTATATGCTTGTGGATCCATGCTCATTTCTTATGCTATGTTCATTTTCATCTACTAAGTGAAATGATTAATTGCTAATGTTATTCTTATCATGTTTTATTCTTGTAATCATTTCAGATGCTAGTGAAAATGATATGCTCATTTGAATGGTCATGGTGTGATATGAAAATACTTGTGATATTCATGATCGTCATTAAGCCATGCTCGTTTGCATCATGTAGACCAAATGATTTATCATTGTTGATGTTATGTTGTTAAATGGTTATGTTGCCCATCCATGGTTACACTGATATCATGCTCATATGCATTGTTAATTCATTATGTTATTATGACTCAGCTCATCACCATTCAAGTTGAACCTGACATTAATCGAACTTGAACAAATCTGTTGGCTGAGTCATGGTGCCACCGAATCGAGCTCACCAGTGCAACCATACTTGCCTGGATGGGGAGGACCTAATGCGGTTTATTGTCATGCTTCTCGCCGGTGCCTCCAACTAGGAAAGGTTATGTGCGCGCGCTACCCTGATCAGGTAGGCGGCCATAATCTTGTGTGCCCGAGTTTTATGGTACCGATGTCCCTGTTTGGGATGACTTTGTTTTGTTTGGCCACGACGGTGGCAGCCACGAGGTGGCAGGATGTCACGAGTTGGCATCGGGGCCACCCATGACATAGCCCAAAGGGGAGTTTGTCGGAGTGGCCGGGAGAGTGTCATGCAATAGATTGGTTTTGTCGGAATGTCGTTGGTCCACCCGAATGGGAGCACGAGGCCATGAATTCCGTGGTGTGGGTACAGTGTACTAACCTCTGCAGAGTGTATAATCTATTGATAGCCGCGTCCTCGGTCATGGACACAGTTCGTAGTAGGTCACACTATAGGTCAACAGTAATAATAACCTGAATAATAAACAACCCCGGTTCCATGAGGAAAGAAGTTGGTTGATCTTTATGTGATCATGCGATGATCACCGGTAGAGATCAAGCTCCGTGTGGTCATGTGATGATCACGCTAGTATAGTTGATACCGAGCTTGGTTGATCCTGAGGTAATCGTGTGATGTTCACGACGGTAAGCTTGTTACTTATGGGGGTTACGAGATAACCTCCGAGAAGAGTAAGTTGGTCCAAGGGACCTTAACCATCGACCCCCTCTCATGCTAGTGCTAGTATCATCAGGTTCATTTCATGAGTATCATGTACATGCCATGCTCACTCTCATGTTGATTCTAATAGTATCATGCTCATCAATGATAATTAACCTGTAAATGCCATGCTGTTATTTGTCTTGAGTGCTTTGGTTGCTGTGAGCTTGCGAGTACATTCAAAGTACTCACCTGGCGTGTCATGCTAGATTGCAGGTGATGTCGTGATTGATTGCTTGTCGAGGATCTCGAGTTTGCGCTCTAGGACGTGTCCCAGGCAGAGTCCCTGCGGAGGGGAGTCCATCACCGTCGCCGCTATTCCGCTGCTAGAAGTTATTCCGTTGTTACGAGTTGTTTCGCTGCTAGCATAGAGCTACCTTAGCAGGCATAGAGTCGCCGTGCCACTGTAATCCTTTGTAACATCAGACCCTTGTACCTCAACTATTTGTAATAAAGAGCTGATTTGTTCTATGCCAAGCAGTGCCGTATTCCAGAAGACTTGATCTCTGGGCTGGAATGCGGGGTGTTCCGGTTCCTCTGAGCCGGGGTGCCACATCTGTTGAGTTTGCACCAGCACGAAGATATTGGAGCTTCCGAAGCTTGATAATGGTGTTTGGCAGCATCAATATGTGGGTACCTCTGATGTCTAGTGTCTCAAGTTTTCTCAGGTCACCCATCGAATCTGGAAGGTGAAAAATATCACCACAACCTTTTAGAGAAAGGTATGTTAGGTGAAGAAGCCTCCCGATATGCTTCAGGTGATGATCATAAAGACCCGTGGTGTGTTCGAGGTCCAACACTCGCAGAAGACTCATCTTATCAGAAATGAAAAATGACTTCCACTCACCAAAAACTGTTATTGATCGTACACGGGACATGTCCACTTTGCTCTCAAACTCAGTCTTGTCTCCTTCCCAATTCCCGTTTATAGCAAGGTGTCGTGCTATGCCCTGGGTGTTTACGACTGCAGCCTCGCTCTAGTGTTAAAACAAGATTTTCTTCCAGCGACTTTGACATGATGATTTCACGAATGAGTTCATGGATTTGGCAGGAATCAAATCCTTCTGTACTGCGAATTGATTGTTGAAATGGTAGGATCATACTCCTGCTTATAAGATCCATGAAGTAGCTACCCGCTATTTCCTCCGCAGACATGCCATGTACCTCCCTTGAGCACTAGTAGAAAAAGGGCCTTTAGTCCCGGTTCCAGAGGGCCTTTAGTCTCGGTTCTGGAACCGGGACTAAAGGGTCGGGACTAAAGCCTAAAACCTTTAGTCCCGGTTCGCTTACGAACCGGGACCAAAGGGGCTCCACGTGGCCGCTGTGGGAAGCCCAGGCAGGAGGACCTTTAGTCCCGGTTGGTAACACCAACCGGGACCAAAAGGCATCCATGTGGCCGCTGCGGGGAGCCCAGGCAGGAGGATCTTTAGTCCCGGTTGGTCACACCAACCGGGACCAAAGGTCATCCACGCGTCCGCATCTGGCAGCAGCTGGTGTTTTTGTTTTTTTTTGAAGGGGGGGGGGTTGGGGGGTTTTGGAGGGTTAATTTAGGGGTTTCATATTGTGTTAGCTAGCTAATAGGGAGAAGTGTCCTCTCTTTCTCCGTGCTCGGTCGACAGTAGCTACTATACCTATAGAGATAACTCGATGCTAGCTAATAAGAAAATGAAGGAAACCATTAATTACACAAGATCGTCATGCTGAACATATATAGAGAGAAGTGACATCTCTTTCTCCGTGCTTGGTCGAACAACAAGTTTTCGTATATCTATCCGACGGTACTACATATATACAATATAACATCTTTTACAATCCCTAACATCATCTACCTAAGATCCAATCACAAATCCGCATGGTATTCCCCGTCTTTAGGTATGACGTGGTCAAGAAAGAATCCCGCCAATTCCTCTTGAATTGCTCGTATGCGATCATGTGGTAGGAGTTCATCCCGCATCTGCCAGATCTAATTTAAAGAAGGGGGTCAATACATGCATATATATGAATAAAACTCAACACAATTGATGGTAATATATAAAATAAAATTGTGAATATTATTTACGTACTTCAAATTGTTTGTCAGAGAAGCCCCGCTCAGAGGTCGAGTGGCGAATGAACTTGCATACGTAGTATGCACATAAAACAGTCCCTTCTTTCTGGTACAAGCACTTTACGAGTATAGAGTTCAATCAAACTGATAAGCAAGCATGGTAATGATATATTGATGAAAATTTGAATCAATTAGAGATGCGCGGAACTAGCTAGTACTACTTACTTTGGGGGTGCGTAAATCGCAACTCTTTGTTTAGACCGGGAACCTTTCGGGTGAACTTCTTCCAAACCCTGCCAGGCAAAGAAAATGATTACTTGATATCAGGAAATTAACGAAAGTTGCATGCCGATATGGTCCCGGTATTGACTGAACTTACTTCTTGAGCATTGCAGTCATGTCCGCATAATTCTAGGGATCTTTACGTCTCGAGTCTAAGACAGTTACTAATGCCCCGTCAAGCTTAATGGATAGCAGAATAAAGTGGAAACTGCGCACGCATATATAACTCATCAATTACATTACTTAACCTCGAGTAAGCGAAAATGAGTATACAGAGAAGACAGCAATACTCACTTGAAGTTGTAAGGAAAGAGTATTTCCCTTTTGTTTTGATGTATAAGGAACGACTGTAGCAAGTTCTCCTCGGTCTCTTTGATTGAGTTTTGTACCGTCCATTCATTTACGGCATCTGGGCTAATGAACCCAACGTCGAAGATTCCTACTTTTTTGCATTCGAAGATCTTCAATCTGCATAATATAGTGAGGATAATTATATATACATGCAATGAACGAGCTGAGCTAGAGACTTAACTATAGAAGTAATACTTACAGACAGTAGGAAGTCATGAGTTGTTTGTCGAGGGCCAGTTGATTGTATAACTGAAATAACTCCACAAATTCAATAGGCATCACGGGAAGTCCAATGAATTCGTGCTCTGGTTTCACTGCCATATACATAGTGTCTCTCCCAGACTCCCTGCAGGTTTTCATGTACCACTCATGCAATTTTTACATCATCGTTGTTAGAGGAGGATGATCAGGTTTGACGAGAGGCTTCCCGTGCACGTATTTATATTCTTCTTTTGTTACCTCAGCCATTTGAAAAATTACATCATCCCCCAAGTAATCACCAGGATTGGTACCAGGCACCATCCCCGGATGATTAGCGACGATATCGCTAGACACCTTGAGCGGGGGGCACGATTTCTTCTCCTGTTCGCCGAGCTGGGGAATTGTTTTCCCACTTCTTCGTTCTGCTAACCTTGCATCACTGGAAGTACTTCCCGACCGCCGCGCTTCTTCATATGTCTTTTTAAGAATGCGGACATAGTTGGAATCCGGCGGAGGCGGTGGTGGTCGCTTCAGGGCATCGATAGTGCGCTTCACTTTCACCGGATCTAGCTTCTCCTTCGGAGGTGGAGTTTTCTTTGCAAAATGGTCCCTCACTTGGGCACGACATATGTCCTCGTTTTCCTGCTCGGTCCTCTCATATGGTAACTTTTCCAAAGGCTTGAGAGATGGACCGTATCTGAATTGCCTCCCGCCTCTGCTTGTACTGCTAGCTGCCGGAGCGGCGGCGTCTCTCTTCCGTCGTTGCTGACGAGGCGGAGAAGGAGGCGGAGTGCTCCGACGCGCCGGAGTAGGCGAAGGAGGAGGCGGAGTGCCCTCACGCGTCGGAGGAGCCGGAGAAGGAGGCGGAGTGCCCTGATCACTCGCCGGAGGAGGAGGAGGAGGAGGAGGAGGCGGAGTGCCCTGACTCGCCGGAGGAGGAGGAGGAGGCGGAGGCGTCCAGTTTGGAAGCTTGATGTACTCCTTCTGTCATAGACATGTACTCCTCAGAGCACGAACCAGCTAATTCTCCCCTTCACCTGTAGAGTGGTAAAGCTCGAGCTCCTCAAATCCCTCCATTACTTCATCCACCATCACAACAGCATAGCCATGTGGAATCGGAAGGCAGTGAAAAGTTCCGTTGGGTTGAGGAGGTGCAACAGAGCCGAGAGCCGCCTTGAAAGTGAGGTTATGGCATTTCGTCATAAGCTCGCAATTTTGAGCCTCCGTGATAGTATCCACGGGGTAGATAGGCTCCGTGAAGTCAGTCTGAACGGGCTCCGTGGAAGCCACGCTGCTTCTCCGCTGAGATGGCGGGGTAGCTTCTGGGGTAGCTTCGTGCCGCTGAGATAGTTGGCCGGCAGCTCGCTGGCTCTCAGCTTCCTCTAGCTTTTGTAGTCTTGCACTCATCTTCTGCATGTCGCTCAGCTCCGCTTTCCTCTTTCTCTCCCGGCTTCTGTAACCGCCTGCGTCGGGAAACCCAAACTTCCACGGAACGGAGCCTGGTGTGCCTCGTGTTCGTCCAGGGTGCTCAGCATTCCCTAGGGCCTCAGTCAGCTCGTCCTTCTCTCTGTCGGGAATGAACGTCCCTTCCTGCGCTGCGGTGATATACTTCTGAAGCTTCGTGACGGGTATTGCAAGTTGCTCGGCCGTCCAACGGCACTTCCCTGTTTCAGGGTCCAAAGTTCCCCCAACCCCGAAGAACCAAGTCCTTGAACGGTCTGGCCAGTTCAATGTCTCTGGTTCGACCCCTTTAGCAATCAGGTCATTCTCAGCTTTGTCCCACAACGGCCGGGCTTTGAGGTAGCCACCTGACCCCGTGTGATGGTGATACTGCTTCTTTGCAGCGTTGTTCTTGTTTGTCTCTGACATTTTCTTACTCTTGTCTGATGTCTTGTAGGCCACAAATGCGGGCCAGTGATCTCTTATCTTCTCAAATCGGCCGATGAATTCTGGAGTCTCACCTTTGTCGACAAACTTTGATTTCAACTCCTTCTTCCACCTCCTGAATAGATCTGCCATCTTCTTAAGAGCACACGCCTTGACTAGTGGCTCTATAACTGGCTTATTCGCATCCTCCTCTGGCGGTAGGGTGAAATTTGCCTTCAGCAAGGTCCAAAGATCATCTTTCTGTCTATCGGTGACATAATCACTTTCAGGGGCGTCGTCCTTAGGCTTATTCCATTGCTTGATGCTGATCGGGATGTTGTCCCTAGCAATAGCTCCGCACTGAGCAGAAAATGCGTCCTTGGTCCGCTTGGGTTCAATCAGTAGGCCATCGTCCGCGAGTGCTGTGATCGTGAACCTTTCATCCTTGCGCAACCTCTTCTTCGGGCCTCGTCTCGTTACCGAAGTTTGGCTCGATCCGGAGGGCTATAAAAGAAGAAAGAAGAGTTAATATATGTACATACCAAAACAATTAATGCATCAATTAGCTAGTCAGCACCTCCGGAGCCATCATGATCATGTCACCGGAGCCATCATGATCATGTCCTTCCTCCTCCATTGTTCCATCGGTGTCGTTGAGAAACGACAAGACAGCATCACCTCCGGCGAGGATTATCTCCCCCAACAACTATTCTTGTTCCAAGTCTCTTTGATCCATAGTTTCTGCAAATATAGAAGAATATATATATAGATGAGATCAGAAAAAATTTGGATCAACTTGTGCACATCCATAATGGGGGCATTCTTGATAAATCTATGTTACTGGAGTTATCTATGTTACCGGAGGGGGTAGACGACAACGACGCTCACCCCTCATGTCATGTCCGACGTCCCTCCTCATGTCGAAGTTATCGGGGAGGGGGTAGACGACAACGACGGTCACCCCTCATGTCCGACGTCCCCCCTCATATCGAAGTTATCGGGGAGGGGGTACAGGTGGCCTCGAGAGTTGGTCGGGCGAGCGGACCGGGAGTAAGTAACTTTTAACTCATTTTAACTCATTTTGAATATATGAACATTTTAACTTTTACGGGTAGGGGCGGGAGGGGGTTGATCGACGTCTCCCCCCCTCATGTCGAAGTTACCGGAGTTTTCTATATGAACAAAAAAAATCCACATGACATGTCCGACGAGCGGACCGCCTCTCTCTCATGCATGTCCGACGTCCCCCCTCATGACAAAAACTTTCTATAAACAAAAAAAAGCATACATCTATGAACAAAAAAAATTCTATGAACAAAAATAAAATTGTATCAATGCATATATAAAAACTTTCTATGGATCATCATTGCTCATATATCAATGCATATATAAAAACTTTCTATGGATCATCATTGCTCATATATAAAAACTTTCTATAAACAAAAAAAAACATACATCTATGAACAAAAAAAAATCTATGAACAAAAATAAAATTGTATCAATGCATATATAAAAACTTTCTATGGATCATCCATCCATACATACATACTGCATATACATACATACATACATCATCCATACATACATACATACATACATACATACTGCATATACATACAAAAAAAAAGGCAGATCCGGCCGGGGCGGCGGCGGCGCGGCAAGCAGAGCAGGGGCACGGCGCGGCAAGCAGAGCAGTGGCAGCGGCGTGGGGGAAGAGGGGGGGCTCACTGGGGGCGGCGTCGGGGCAGGGGCAGGGGGGCACGGCGGGCGGCGTCGGGGCAGCAGGGGCGTGGGGAGCGGCGCCGGCGTCGGGACAGAGGGCGTCGAGGGCGTCGGGGCAGCGGGGGCACGGCGGCGATGGCGACGAGGAGCAGCCTGACGGCGTCGACGGGGCAGAGGGCGGCGAGGGCGTCGACGGCGAGCTCGGGCAGCCTGGCGGCGTCGATGTGCTCGGCGTCGTCGGGGGAAACTGCAGATGTCTTTGGCAAATTTTCCCAACTCCCGCTTATATAGGGAGCCCTTTGGTCCCGGTTGGTGCCACCAAACGGGACCAATGCTCACCTTTAGTCCCGGTTGGTGCCACCAACCGGGACCAAAGGTCTCTTTTCGTCAGCCCAAAGGGCGGGAAGCAGAGACCTTTGGTCCCGGTTGGTGATACCAACCGGGACCAAAGGTGGGCATTGGTCCCGGTTGGTGCCACTAACCGGGACCAAAGGTGGGCATTGGTCCCGGTTGGTGCCACGAACCGGGACCAAAGGGCTCTACGGCGTCGGGGCGTGGAAGTTTAGTCCCACCTCGCTAGTTGACTAGCGCCCGCACTGGTTTATAAGCGCGGCTGCGGCCACCGTTTCGAGCTCCTCTCTAAAGCAGGCCTACGGGCCTAAACAAACTCTCTCTGCCATGGGCCTGCTGGGCCTTCTGCGGGCCTGCATCCTGGCCCAACTAGCGGGTTTCTAGTCGTATGCAGGCCGTGGTGGCCCAGTAGCCGGCATTTTTTTTTGCTTTATTTATTTTCTTTTATTTTTTTGCTTTATTTATTTATTTTCTTTTATTTTTTTGCTTTATTTATTTTCTTTTGTTTTTTTTGCTTTATTTATTTTTTTTGCTTTATTTATTTTCTTTTGTTTTTGTTTTGCTTTATTTATTTTGTTTTGTTTCTACTTACAACTAAATACTTAGAGTTTTTGAGTGATTCTTTTTGCTATTAATGTTTTGAACAAAAAATACTTTGATAACTTTAGTTGCATAAATTTTATATAATTTTAGTTTCATAAATACTAGAGGGTTATAAAATATTTTTAGTTGATTCCTTTTGCTATTAGAGTTTTATAAAAGCTTTTTAGTTGATTCTTTTTGGTATTGAAGAATATTATAGTTTTATTTTAGTTGATCATAACAGAATTTTTTAATTGATTATTTTTAGTTCATTATTTTCGCTATTAGAGTTTCATAAAGGTTTTCTAGTTCATTCTTTTTGCTATTAGTTCATTCTTTGAGCTAAATGACCCTGAAATTGAAAAGCACTTCAAATGAACTCTGAAAAGGTTGAAAGTTGGCATGGTATCATCATTTCACCCACTGGATGCACTTCCTGTACAAAATGGACAATCTCTTTCGAAGTATCAGGGTTTCGGACGAAAACTCATCTGTTACAAAGGGATTTCATTTAATTTCTTCACATGTAACTGCAATGATATAGTTGTGGAGAGAAAGTCTTCACTTTTTCTTCGCTTGTGTCCTTTGCTTATTGCGCCGTAACCATGGATAATCTTCATCGTTTAACAGGGTGCTTGGGTCAGCCTTGACTTTGAAGGGAGGAATTTCATGAAACTTTTCATAATCTTCAGACATGTCTGTCTTGCCCTCCAATCCCACGATGTCTCTTTTTCCTGAAAGAACTATGTGGCGCTTTGGCTCATCGTATGATGTATTCGCTTCCTTATCTTTTATTTTTCTCGGTTTGGTAGACATGTCCTTCACATAGAAAACCTGCGCCACATCATTGGCTAGGACGAATGGTTCGTCTGTGTACCCAAGATTGTTGAGATCCACTGTTGTCATTCCGTACTGTGGGTCTACCTGTGCCCCGCCTCCTGACAGATTGACCCATTTGCACTGAAACAAAGGGACCTTGAAATCATGTCCATAGTCAAGTTCCCATATGTCCACTATGTAACCATAATATGTGTCCTTTCCCCTCTTGGTTGCTGCATCAAAGCGGACACCGCTGTTTTGGTTGGTGCTCTTTTGATCTTGGGCGATCGTGTAAAATGTATTCCCATTTATCTCGTACCCTTTGTAAGTCAATACAGTCGAAGATGGTCCCCTGGCCAACGAGTACAGCTCATCAGAAACAGTGTTGTCACCCATGAGACGTGTTTGCAACCAACTGCCGAAAGTCCTGATGTGTTCATATGTAATCCAGTCGTCACACTGCTCCGGGTGTTTGGAGCGCAGAATATTCTTGTGTTCATCGACATACGGGGTCACCAAGGTAGAAATCTGTAGAACTGTGTAGTGTGCTTGAGACCAAGAATGCCCGTCCCTACATATTATTGAGTCCGCTCCTAGCGTGCCTTTTCCAGTCAGTCTCCCCTCATACCGCGATTGAGGGAGACCAATCTTCTTAAGGTCAGGAATGAAGTCAACACAAAACCCAATGACATCCTCTGTTTGATGGCCCATGGAGATGCTTGCTTCTGGCCTAGCGCGGTTACGAACATATTTCTTTAAGACTCCCATGAACCTCTCAAAGGGGAATATATTGTGTAGAAATACAGGGCCCAGAACGACAATCTCGTCGACTAGATGAACTAGGACGTGCGTCATGATATTGAAGAAAGATGGTGGGAACACCAACTCGAAACTAACAAGACATTGCACCAAATCACTCCTTAACCTTGACAGGATTTCTGGATCGATCACCTTCTGAGAGATTGCATTGAGGAATGCACATAGCTTAACAATGGCTAATCGAACGTTTTCCGGTAGAAGCCCCCTCAATGCAACCGGAAGCAGTTGCGTCATAATCACGTGGCAGTCATGAGACTTTAGGTTCTGGAACTTTTTCTCTGCCATATTTATTATTCCCTTTATATTCGACGAGAAGCTAGACGGGACCTTCATACTGAGCAGGCATTCAAAGAAGATTTCCTTCTCTTCTTTGGTAAGAGCGTAGCTGGCAGGACCTTCATACTGCTTTGGATGCATGCCGTCTTTTTCATGCACACATTGCTGTTCCTCCCGTGCCTCCGGTGTATCTTTTGTCTTCCCATACACTCCCAAGAAGCCTAGCAGGTTCACGCAAAGATTCTTCTTCACGTGCATCACGTCGATTGCAGAGCGGACCTCTAGGTCTTTCCAATAGGGTAGGTCCCAAAATATAGATTTCTTCTTCCACATGGGTGCGCGTCCCGCATCGTCAGTCGGAACAGATAGTCCGCCAGGACCCTTTCCAAAGATTACTTGTAAATCATTGACCATATCAAGTATGTGATCACCAGTACGGAGGGCGGGCTTCTTCCGGTGATCTGCCTCACCTTTGAAATGCTTTCCTTTCTTTCGACATTGATGGTTGGTCGGAAGAAATCGACGATGCCCCGGGTACACATTCTTCCTGCATTTGTCCAAATATATACTGTCGGTGTCATCTAAATAGTGTGTGCATGCGTGGTATCCCTTGTTTGTCTGTCCTGAAAGGTTACTGAGAGCAGGCCAATCGTTGATGGTTACAAACAGCAACACATGTAGGTCAAATTCCTCCTGTTTGTGCTCATCCCACACACGTACACCTTCTCCATTCCACAGCTGTAAAAGTTCTTCAGCTAATGGCCTTAGGTACACATCAATGTCATTGCCGGGTTGCTTAGGGCCTTGGATGAGCACTGGCATCATAATGAACTTCCGCTTCATGCACAACCAAGGAGGAAGGTTATAGATACATAGAGTCACGGGCCAGGTGCTATGATTGCTGCTCTGCTCCCCAAAAGGATTAATGCCATCTGCACTTAAACCAAACCATACGTTCCTTGCGTCACCTGCAAAGTCCCCCCACCTTCTCTCGATTTTTCACCACTGCGACCCGTCAGCGGGTGCTCTCAACTTCCCGTCTTTCTTACGGTCTTCTTTGTGCCATCGCATCAACTTGGCATGCTCTTTGTTTCTGAACAGACGTTTCAGCCGTGGTATTATAGGAGCATACCACATCACCTTGGTAGGAACCCTCTTCCTGGGGCGCTCGCCCTCAACATCACCAGGGTCATCTCGTCTGATCTTATACCGCAATGCACCGCATACCGGGCATGCGTTCAAATCCTCGTACTCACCGCGGTAGAGGATGCAGTCATTAGGGCATGCATGTATCTTCTGCACCTCCAATCCTAGAGGGCATAGAACCTTCTTTTCTTCGTACGTACTGCCGGGCAATTCGTTATCCTTTGGAAGCTTCTTCTTCATTATTTTCAGCAGCGAACTAAATCCCTTGTCAGATACACCATTGTCTGCCTTCCATTGCAGCAATTCCAGTGTGGTACCGAGCTTTCTGTTGTCATCTTCGCAATTTGGGTACAACCCTTTTTTGTGATCCTCTAACATGCGATCGAACTTCAACTTCTCCCTTTCACTTTCGCATTCTCTCTGTGCATCAACAATGACCCGGCGAAGATCATCATCGGGCACATCGTCTGGTTCCTCTTGATCTTCAGCTTCCCCCATTGCAGCATCACCGTATTCAGGGGGCGGGTAGTTGTCATCATCCTCTTCTTCTTCGTTGTCTTCCATCATAACCCCTCTTTCTCCGTGCTTGGTCCAAACATTATAGTGTGGCATAAAACCCTTCTCAAGCAGGTGGAAGTGAAGGGTTTTAGAGTTGGAGAAAGCCTTCGTATTCTCACAGACAGTACATGGACAATGCATAAAACCATTCTGCTTGTTTGCCTCAGCCGCTTCGAGAAAATTATGCAGGCCCTTAATATACTCGGAGGTGCGTCGGTCACCATACATCCATTGCCGGTTCATCTGCGTGCGTTATATAGTTCTTATTATTGAACAACATATAACTCTCTAGAGCATCTAATTAAAACACACAAGTAAGAACTTTTTTCTTTTAGAAAGAAGATAAGAAGAAGAGGCTAACCACGGTGTTGCCGACGCCGAGATGGGCGCGGGCGATCGACGGCGGTGAGGACGGGGACGGGACAGGACGGACCGCCAAACCTAGACAAATCTTGAGGAAAATGGAGCTTGGACAAGGAGCTTCGAGAGGAGAAAGCTTAAGTGTGGCTCGGGCATTTCATCGAACACCTCATGTGCATAGGAGGTGAGCTAGAGCACCACAAAAGCTCTCCCACGGCCGGGCAAAAAAACAGAGCAATGCATTGCTCTGCTCGCGGGTGGGGGCTATATATAGGCCAACCATTGGTCCCGGTTCCAGCCACAAACCGGGACCAATGGTTGTGGGCCAGGAGCGAGGCGCATTGGTCCCGGTTCGTGGCTGGAACCGGGACCAAAGGGGTCACCTTTAGTCCCGGTTCCAGCCACAAACCGGGACCAATGGTTGTGGGCCAGGAGCGAGGCGCATTGGTTCCGGTTCGTGTCTGGAACCGGGACAAAAGGGGTCAGACGAACCGGGACCAATGGCCCACGAGGCCCGGCCGGCGCCCTGGCCTCACGAACCGGGACCGATGCCCCCATGGGTCCCGGTTCGTGAGTGAACCGGGACTAATGGGCTTCTCAGGGGTGGACCGATGCCCTGTTTTGTACTAGTGGAGTAACCCTCTGCACTCCACCGACGTGACAATCGTCCCCGTCCAATCCTGTAGTCTTCAGGAAAGATGAGCAAATACAGGAAACAAGACTTGAGATGATAAGGTAAGCCATCATAGCTTCTCATAAGGATAGTTCTTATGGTCCCAAGCTCTGGATTCATCTCCAACTCGGCCCTGATATGCTCATTCAATTTCCTCCATTCTACCACAGTTTTTGGTTGGTTTGCCAAAAAGCCCGCAATGGTGACTATTGCAAGCGGAAGTCCCTTGCATTTTTTTAGGAGCAGGTTTGCTTGTTCAACCAACTCGGGATACTGCTCATACAAATTCGTAGTCCTGTCAAATACCTGAAATTGATATAAGTAATGATTATAAGTATTTGTATCAATTATAATCAATAATATGCATTATATCCCAACCACAACAACAACAACAAAGCATTTCAGTCCCAAACAAGTTGGGGTAGGCTAGAGTTCCACACGTTGTTAAAATAAATGAGATATATATATGCATTTATAAAATTCAAACAAATGCAGTACAAGACCATACACTATCTGTACCTTCTCAATGAAGAGGTCCCGTGCGTCGTTCGGTCCCAGACTTTTGAGCTTATGTATTTTCTCATGTTCAGAATTCTTCGAACAATGCTTAGCAATATCCTTTATCCTTGTGGTAACTATGATCCGGCTTGATGTTTCAGTTGCAGGAAAATATGGTATTGTGGCGTCCCATTCTGTGGTGGATAATAGATCATCGAGAACAATCAAGTATTTCTTCACTTCTAATTGTTTGACCAAATCTTCCACGTCCTTGCATTGCAACTACGTAGCTAAGTTTTTGAGGAGCTCTTGAGGATTGAAAGGACGCATAATTGTGACACAAGCACGCTTCTCAAAGTTGCCAGTGAGTTCTTGGCTTTGGTAGACATCTCGGATTATTGTGTTTTTTCCAATACCACCCATTCCCCATAAGCAGATCACGTCACGTTGCCGGCTATCTTCATTTGCAATTAGCTTGAGAATATCTGATTTTTCATTATCTCGCCTGATGAGCTGAGATTTCTTAAAAGCTGCTAGCATCGTCCCCGTGCGATTGAGCATCTTCCCACTGGCACAGTTGTCACTACTGGCAGTGTCCACATTTGAGCTACACCCCGCCTCCGTTAAATCTGTTCCATCTTGTGAACCCTACACACAAGCAAGCTATTATTAGGTGTAGATTTCTTATATTTCCTAGGACGATAGCTGGTCGCGTGTTAAACCTTGAAAGTGTTCTCCAGCTATAAGCAAACTCTTTACAACTATACAATTTTCTCTAAAATGCACCTCAGATCGTAATTCAAGGGATCGTATTGGTCTGGAAGTCCTAATTCCATCATTTAGATAGTAAAGGATACATAATTGTAATTAGAAATTTTGCTACTATATTTGTGTGATGAAAAGTATGGTTAGCCTGATCCTTGCTTCTATATTTGTGTGAGGAAAAGTATGGTTCATATCTCGCTGTAAATTTATCTTTATTTTTATTTTGGCCTAGTTGTACTTTTTTGTATAATTCTAAACTCAATTGCCTTTTTTTGCTCTGATTCCATTATTCTCTATTTCGAGTGGGTAATTATGTCGGCGGAGATTTCAGAAAATGCTTGTTGACTATGATGTCGACACACCCTATAAAAAATAGAAGCAAATTGCAAGAAAAATACAATAAGCACATAACTGAATATAGACTAATATATTCCTAAAATTTTCAGGACCATAGATTTCTGAAAAAGCTATGGCCCCACATGACAAGAAAATTCATATCTATCAACATACATGTGACACATAAGAGAAAACAAATGCGGAGAACTACGAAATGATAATAGATATAAAACTAGCTAGCCCAAGGTGTCTGCGTGGATACATTTGGTACATTGAAGGGATTAGTAGCTGTGTTGTTTGTGCTACTTTTGGAATCCTCGTATGCGGTATAAATTACCAATCCAAGCACAGCCAAAGAACAACTCATCATACATGGCTCAGCAATCAAGAATGGATATACCTTGTACGTGTGTCTCTTTGTAAAACAAGAAAAAAACAAATCAACAAACATTGCAGCTAAACATGAGTCCAAAAACATTTTGTTGAACTTCTGTATTCACCGAGCTAACGCCTCCACAACAAAACCATACTTGAATAGGAAAAGAATACAAGGATGGAGAAATATATTTCATGAAAAGTATACTCAACAAAAAGAGGTTAAATTTAACAAGCAAATATTTACCAAGATGCACATTCCTAATATTAGAGTTGTACATATATTTTGTCCAGACGCGTCCGCTGATAAATAGGAGCGTCCGTTTGAGGTTTGCCCTTGGAGATGCCCTTGTATGTTATTAGTGCAAGAAACCAGGGCATATTTTCACTAAGTGTCCTGATCTCAGCCGTAACTACAGTTACAGATGTTGCAGTTGCAGAGGTTGAGAAGTTTGCTGATGCCAAGAACACTGCAATTATCTCTGATCCTGAAGGGAGTGCAACGTGTGGTCAAATTGAAAAGGATTTGAAGGAATTGGTGGATGACAAATGGGATTGGCAAGTTAGACATCTTGCTTCTCAATCATGACTTTGCAGTTGTGTCTCCATCCAAAGAGTCTGGAAGTGTGCTCTGAACTGTTAAGGTGCTCCCTTTGTTCAAAGTCAATGGCAAAATTGTGGACTCAAACATGAATGCGACAGCTTGTCTCAAAACCAGCACGCGATGAGCCGTTTATGTGAGGATATGGCAAGGCTCTGGGACATGTCTTGGTGGTTGATGAAACTAACGCTCATTCGGAAAGGGCCAATCCGATTGAAAAATTGCATGCAAATATTTGAACAAAGTGCGAGGACACCTTGAGATGTTTGTTAACAGCACTGGCTACAGAATATAAGTCGAACCAGAACAGGGAAGAGGGGTGATACTGGAGGAGGAGATGGTCCAAGTCCAGGCGCACAGCTGCAGATGATGAATATGAGGATCTCTCTGAGCAGAGCTCTCCAAGGGCTGGTAGTGTTGGTCAGCAGCATCAAGATAAACAGAAACAATCACATGGGATAGCTAGAGGTGGCAAGTCAGATGAAGTACAGGATGAGAGTGAGCCGTCTGACAATGCTGATGATAGTCTGAAGAATACGTCAGCTGAGGAGGAGACTGAGGTCATTTCTCTGGTTGTCCTCTGCGCTTGTGCACTGGTCACTATTCCATACGACTCTTTCGCAATCACCATGGGGAAATCAATCACAGCTTGGAAGGTGGACAAACCACATGTAACAAAGCTGTCGGGAGAGGAAAATGACCCTGGTGAGGGAGAGGCATAGATCAGAAAACTGCGGAGGGGCACGATTCCAGGAAACCTGGTCGCCAACATCCAAATTGGTGGTGTGCTCTGTCTGCTGTGCTGACCGCGCATGAAGGTGTGAAAGGGACGTTTAGGGAGGAGCCCTCTTCTAAGGACCAAGCTGAAACAGAGCAGATGTAGAACAAGATCGACGGCACAATCATCACGGAACAACAGGTTGCAACAAAAGAGGAGGAAGAGGGGAGGACGGCACAAGAGGAGGCGGCTGCTGCGAAGCAAAAGGCGGCGGCAGCTCCGGGGACTATTAGGATGTTGACGTGCGCAAAGCCTGGCATCTAATACAGGTTGGATGTCGACGGCGGCAGCTCGGGTTGACTATGGTCCTGCTGATACAGGTTGCCAAGACATGCCACATTTCTTTTGTTAAAGTTGCAGATTCCAATTGTTACGCAAGGATATAAAATCAGATTTGGAACTAAATTGTGTGGGATGGTTATAATCCCATAACTTTCCTAACAACTCTGCGCAAACCAGCCAAGAAGATTAACCAGAAAAATAATTAAAGGAGCATTAGTTAAGACTCTTTAAGAATTTTAAATATTACCTTCTTCTAGAAAACATGAAGAGTCTGGTCAGCAAACAATTGCTTATGCTCTGGTGCTCCATTCTCTGCTCTTATGCATAAGCTTGCAACTCCAATTTGCTGTGTGGAAACTAAGATCAGACTTCCTTTCTTATTGTCTGGGAAGCATATTTTAATCCGATCCCACTCTTCAATGGTGTGTACATCATTTAGCACAATCAAGTAACTCCTTTCTTTTAGAATTTTCTTGAACTCATGAGCAAAGTAAATTTTCTTCATCATTCCCATGATCTTCAGAACTTGGGTCCCAAGAGCTGCTTTTTCTTCTTTACTCCCCTCTTGAAGAAAATTAATGTAGAACTGCTCAACTACACTTTTCAAGAATTCGGTTGAATTGAAAGGTCGCATCAACCCAGTGACCCAGGCTCGGCACTCGAACTTCTTGTGTATCTCTGGATCTTCATAGGCCCTTTTGATGATTGACGTCTCTCCAAGATCACCAATACCTTTCCCCCACACAGAGATCACTCTAAGGTCAATGTCCATCTTGTTGATCATTCCAATGAGATCAAATTTTGCTCTATCCCGCTGCTGCCTTGCTTCGTTGGTTCCAGACATAGTTGTACCAGCAACTGCAGGTTGTCCATCGGTGGTTGCAGTCTTAGAGCTAGAGCCCTTGATGAGGTGGTAGCGCATGTCAAGGTTTTGATTTTCGGTTTGTGAAATTTTTCGCCCCAGGCCGAGATGGCCGAATTTCGGCCATTTTCAAAAATTTCGGCCGAAATTTGACCAAAATTTGGCTGAAATTTGACCAAAATCTATTTTTTCGCCGAAAGGTATTTTTCGCCCCAGGCCGAGATTGCCGAAATTCGGCCGAAATCCGTTTTTTCGGCCGAAATTCAAAACACAGGCGCATGTTCCTCTGGCTAACATCCTCGACATTGGTTCTGAGCTCCTTTATCTGCTTGGCCACGCGGCGTCGATCCAGCAGTGTGCGACGGATACGTCACCAGGACTGCTTCTCAAGGCGAACAGCAAATTCTTGGAGGGTGTCCTCGACATCATAGGCCACATCGCGGACTTGCTTCACCCACACCTTGACAACCCTGTCGTCATCGTATCTCTCGTCGTGGGCGGTCATGAGGAAAGCCTGCATCATCTCGAGCTCGTTGGTGATGAAGACCTGGTCACGCCGGACTCCAAGCTGCAGAGCCACCTCCTCCGCCAGAGCGGATTTGGCATATCCAAGCGCTCCATCCAGCACGGACTTTCCAATGCTGAGCGCCGTGGCCTCCATTAGCACGGGCAGGGGCAGGTACAGGCAGTACTGTGTTAAGTGTTAATGCTGGGTGTTAGTGTTGGAGCTTGAGCAAATATTAGCGCCAAGGAACAGAGAGAATAGAGGTGAAGGAAGCAAACCTTTGCGGCGGTAGCAACCTGGACGGCTATCAGGCCACCCCCAATTTGGAAGAATAGCGCTCTCCAAAGCGACTATACAATCTGCAGTGAAAAAAAAGCAAGAGCTATCTAATTAGCAAAGGGAATGCCACAAGTAGGATTGATGATTCCGTGCCTAGAGCGCAAAAGAAAGACAAGAATTACCAGCAGCGAAGAAGAATGGATGTCTCTGGCTGCATCATGCTCCGACCTACCAGAAGCTCACTGAAGAAGAGAAATGGACTGAGATTCTTTGCTTCAGGTTGTTGCTATTGATTCCAGCTCCATCCTCAGAAGCAAAGGTAAATGGAGAGCAGGTGCAAAAGAAGCTTCTTTGCTTCTCTCTGAAGCATAAGTATCCAAGCATGGCGCCTTTACACTTTAGTTTCTTTTCTTTTGGTAAAGATGGATTCCATTCTTCCTGTCTGATTTACATGAGATGATTCTTGGAGTAGGCTTGCTGTACTGGATAAAGGCTAAAGCACGAGTTCCATTGAAACCTCTTGCTCTCACAAACAAAGTTTGATTCTTGGACTTCGCATGTTGTTCTAATTCTTGACACATACAAATATGCAACATTACCCTTTGGGGCACTCAAATGCATGGGTGCAGCTCTAATTAGGCAGAGCTGGAAGCAACGAGATAAACAATACTGCCAATAAGCAGTACTAGTACTCTAGTAGTAGTAATAAAGTACTGTATAAATGCTTGACACTATCATCTAGGCACCAGCTTAATTTAAACAGTTGATCTTACACTTGAGGTATGCAGACATCCAACCTCAAATAGCTGCAGAACTATATGGGTGGTGAGGAGAGATTGCACTGCTCAGAATTTAACATGGCAGCAGACATAAATGGTAGGTTCTCCAGCAAGTTGCCTCGAACAAGCCGATAAATTAGTCGAGCCAGCTATGAATGGCAAAACAAAAAGGAAACATAAGTAAGAAGCATGTTTGATTGCGCCAGACATATGAGTACTGTTTTTCCCTGCGCGAACAGGCCACAGTCAAGCTTAAATCTTCCCATGCATTAGCTTTATGAGGATAATAACAGTTTGACGGTAACTAATGCTGAATTGTCGTGAGTAAATTGGTCGAACAAGCAACTTCAGGACTAAATGCATACATTATAAAGATGCACATCTCTCAGTTTCCTGAATAAAAGAGTGAGGTGTTGAGGACCTTCAGGTTCAATCGAAACCTGCAACAAAAGACAGAATAAAGATGGAAGAGTATATAACATGAAGCAACATGTATGCATTGAGATAAATAAATAACGTGTTGATGTACAGGGAATTGTAGTGCACACTCACCATCTGAGGGCGAAAATTCAGATACAGAATAGACTGATTTCTAGTACAAGGTAAGCACTCGGCCAACGGAGACGGCCGAAATACAGTGCGGGGTTTTCACAGTACCAAGTATCCAAGAACACTTGACAAAGTGGACCAGTTCAAGGAGCTCCCGAGCATGGGCGTCTATCTTGAGGACCGAGTCCTGACCCAATTCTCATGAACTCAAGGAAAAGAGCTCAAGTTTATTACAACTGTGGAGGACATTGGGGACTTCTGCATCTTTGAATGCAAGGCTTAATGTTGTGAGCCATCTAAAAGCGACAGGACAAACATGCAAGACTGACATAATCCATTGTCCTAAGAAGAACTAATTGGGCTTCACTCCGGCCAACAACATTTGTGCATACCGCAATTCAGTTCTGTCGTTCTTCACGGCGGCGTCCCCGACGGCATGACCAATCGAGGACAAGTAAGGGTTGTTAGGATGATCTCCACCCGTTGGAGCCCAACGGCTCAACGGGCCCCTTGGCCTGCGCCCTGATCGGGGGCGCCCAACCCTCTTCTGGTTGGTGGGCCCCTGTCGCCAGCGCTATAAAGAGGGGTGGGGAGCCGGACGCACAGATCACGAGGTTGACCGTGCGCTACACACCCCACCGACTCCCCAATCCGATCTAGGGTTCGCGCTAGGCCGACGGGAAGCTCCGCCTCCACCACTGCCCACTTGCCCTCACCACCGTCGCCATCAACCATGGCCACTCCGTCGGGCTCATCAAGCCAAGGAGAAGGTAAAGCCATCATTAATCCCTAAGCCTACCCGATCCAAAGGTCCTATCAATGGTATCAGCCAGAGTTGGTTTAGGATTTTCGGTTGAAATCAAAGATTTTTCCTCTCCCGAAGAACCCTAATCTAAAGGGCAAAGAAAGTACCTCACCTGCAAAGTGCGCCGCCGCAAGGCCGCGCCGTTCCTCTCGATCCGGATGGGCATCGGCAAGCCGAGCCGTTCGGAAGAAGAACATACCCCACAAGGGGCAAAGGGCACCGCGGCCAAACCATTCGACGGCGGCGCGCTCACCGCAAGGGAACGCGCGACCGGCGAAAGGGGAGGCAACGGCGCCACCATC
Source organism: Elymus sibiricus (assembly GCA_039707655.1). NCBI lineage: Eukaryota > Viridiplantae > Streptophyta > Magnoliopsida > Poales > Poaceae > Elymus > Elymus sibiricus. Next base: position 29,819,152 of record CM077664.1, read on the forward strand.
GAGAACTCCACCGCGGGCACAGATGGGAGCTGGGGCTCGCGCCTCGTCCTCTCTGCCACAGAAGGTGGAGAAAAGGAGGGAGACAGGGAGGGGGAAGGTGAAAGAGACGGCGGCCGGACGCGGTGCGGTGGCCGCTCGACGCCGTCGCCGGCGGCCGGCGAGGTCCGGACCCGCGGCTGCGCTGCTGCGAACGGAAACGCAGGGGCAGAGGAGAAACAGAATGATGGCTAGGGTTTCGATCGGGGCGACCGGGCGCTGGTTTTGATCCGGCGAAAACGGCGCTGGACCGTTCGATCGCGTTCGACGGTTGCGATGAAAACCCTAAGCCGCAGCGGGCCTTTGGGCCAAAGAAGAGGAGGTGCGCGCTGAGCTGTGGCCGGCTAGCGCGGCGCGGCAAGAAGAGTAGGCCGTGGGCCGGTTTTTCCTCCGCTGCGTGCCTCGCGTGCTGGGCCGAGTCCAGCAGCTGCGCAGACTGGGCCGAGGCCAGCAGCCGCGCGCGCTGGGCCGAGGCAGGGTCAGCTGCTGTTGTTTTTTTTTATTTGTTTTTCTGTCCAGTGTTTTGGGAAAATTTCACACAGTTTATTTTCTATTCAAATTAATCCAACGAAAATTTGTCTAGAAAATAGGAAAGTGAAAAAGATACTTCTGAAAAGTATAAAGTTTATGAATTTTATTCATATTTTCCGCTGCAAATAGTTAAAAGTGATTGTTTAAAGGCAAAAGAACTAGAGTGACAATTAAAATTTCAAAAGCATGCTAAAGTGATTATGATTCTGTTATTTTTATGACCAACGTTGTTAATAACATGATCATGATTTGTTATTGTTATAAAAGGTGCATTTATTTCTACTTTTGCCCAACGGTGATATAGATTTAATTGCATAAACAGTTGTATGTTTAATTTTGACCAACGTTGGATTAATGCATGCAATTGTTGTTATGATCTCACTTCATTGTGATTTCAGGAGGTTTTCACTTGATGAGTTGCCTCAAGGATGTTCCAACCCTCAGAGGTGATAACTACACTGAATGGAGAAAGAAAGTTGACTTGGCTTTTGTTTGTGCTGAGGTGGACTGGGTTGTGGACACCCCACAGCCGGTCAAACCACCAGAGCCAGTCAGAGGTGCAAAAGATGATGATGCTGCTTGGGCGAAAAGGCAGAGGGAACATGCTCCAGTGGAGATGTCATATACCCTCGAAAACCAAAAGTGGCTCACCGCCAATAAAAAGTGCATGGCTTTCATAAAGAACACAATTGAGAACGCTATTGTGGGCTCAATTGCAGAGTGTACTTCCGTAGGGGAGTTTCTTGAAAAGATAAAGAACCAGTTCACTGGTTCTTCAAAGATATATGCTACCCAGTTGCTAAAGCAGCTGGTGACAGAAAAGTACACAGGCGGTGGACATGGCATAAGAGAGCACATCCTCAGGATGAGCAACATGGCAACTAAGCTTAAACCCATGGATGCGGATTTGGAACTCAAGCCTGCACTCCTTGTTCACCTGGTTATGGCTTCACTGCCAAAAGAGTTTGACACCTTTGTTGTCAACTACAACATGTCGCCTGAAAAATGAGACATTGAAAAGACTATAGCCATGTGTGTGCAAGAAGAGAAAAGACTTAAAACCTCACATGGTGGTTCTCTGAACTTATGTGAAGGATAATAAGAAAAAGAACTACAATCAGAATGGCAAAGGTTCCCCTTCAAAGCCACATGGAAAAGCTCAATATCAGCATCAGAAAAGTCTTTCCCAGTGGACAAAGATACATGTCTCCATTGTAAGCAGACTGGGCACTACAAGAAAGACTGCCCTGTTTGGCTAAAGTCAATAATGGCAAAGAGAGGTAACAACGTTGTTTCCTTTGTAAATGAATCCTTGTATACACTGTTTTCGAAATCCACTTGGTGGATTGACTCAGGAGCAACTGTTCATGTTGCAAATTCATTACAGGGATTCCATTCGACGCGGACTACGCAAAGAAGCGAAAGATGCATTGAAGTTGCAAATGGAGTTGAAGCAGAAGTTGAAGCTGTCGGCGACATCTCTTTGGAGTTAGCTGATGGATTCACGCTCCTGCTTAGAGATGTTTTATATGTTCCTTCATGTCACAGAAACTTAATTAGTGTTTCGTGTTTGGATAAAGATCATTATGAATGTCACTTTGGACATGGCAAGTGTGCCATATGGTTTAATAATACTCATGTGGGTGTTGCTTTCCTACACGATGAGCTTTATTTATTATCACTACGTGAAAAAGTGCATTCTGTGTGTAATGTGAATGAGCATGTTTCCGCGTCGGATAAAGAACAAAAGAAAAGAAAGAGAACTCATCACTCATCGAAATTATGGCACTGTCGCCTGGGCCATATTTCGAGGGGGAGAATAGAAAGACTAGTTAAAAATGAAATTCTTCCTCCATTAGAGTTCTCAGACATAGAGCAATGCATAGATTGCATTAAAGGAAAGTATGTAAAACAAATCAAAAAAGGTGCAAACCGTAGCACATGAACACTAGAAATCATTCACACTGACATTTGTGGACCGTTTCCTGTGAAAAGTGTGGATGGCTATGACTCGTTCATAACATTCACAGATGATTACTCCCGATATGGTTATATTTATCCAATCAAAGAAAGATCTGAAGCGTTGGATAAATTTAAGATATTCAAAGCTGAAGTTGAAAATCAGCATGATAAAAGAATAAAGATAGTAAGATCTAACCGTTGGGGGAGAGTACTACGGTCGGCACACTCCATATGGCCAAGTCCCTGGACCTTTTGCAAAGTTCTTACAGGAGACTGGCATAGTGGCCCAGTATTCAATGCCGGGCGAGCCTCAGCAAAATGGAGTAGCTGAAAGGCGTAACCGTACACTGATGGATATGGTGCGCAGCATGATGAGTTACTCCACCTTGCCATTGGGATTATGGATGGAGGCGCTTAAAACCGCCATTCACATTCTCAATAGAGTACCAAGCAAGTCGGTGCCCAAAACACCGTACGAGTTGTGGACAGGAAGAGTGCCCTCCCTACAACACTTAAGGGTGTGGGGGAGCCCAGCTGAGGCCAAAGTGTTTAATCCAAATATTGCAAAGTTAGATCCCAAAACAGTCAGTTGCCACTTCATTGGCTATCCTGATAGATCAAAAGGTTTTCATTTCTACTGTCCAGAGAGATACACAAAGTTTGTAGAAACAAGACATGCAGTCTTCTTAGAGGACGAAATGATGAGGGGGAGCATGGTAGCTCGGAAAATTGATCTTGAGAGAAGAGGGTGCATGCACCTAATCCGATGATTCAGGAGCCATTTTTCTCACTACCTGTTGTACCTGCACCGACAATCCCTGAGGTTGCGGTGCAAGCACCTGTTGTAACTCCACCCATAACAACTATGGGAGAAGATCCGGAACCTGTCCGTCAGGAGCCGACTGAACCCGTCGTTGAGCATGAAAGGGAGGTGCAGCAGCCACTTTTAGAAGATGTGCCGGAAGGTGAGGCACAGAATGAGCCTAGGAGTGAGGCCCTTAGAAGGTCTACACGACCCAAAAAGTTAGCTATTTCTACTGATTATAAAGTTTATAACACAGAAATAGTTCATATGGAAGGTGATCCCACTTCATATGAAGAAGCTATGAGAAGTCCTCACTCATCAAAGTGGCTGGAGGCAATGGAAGACGAGATGAAATCGATGAGTTCCAAAGATGTTTGGGACTTAGAGAATATTCCTAAACCAGCCAAAACAGTAGGCTGTAAATGGGTCTACAAAACTAAGTATGACTCTAATGGGAATGTAGAAAAGTATAAAGCACGACTTGTGGCAAAAGGATTTACACAAAGAGAAGGGATAGATTACAATGAGACATTTTCCCCAGTCTCATGTAAGGATTCCTTCAGAATCACAATGACATTAGTTGCACATTTTGATTTAGAGTTACATCAAATGGATGTAAAGACGGCATTTCTAAACGGGGATTTAAAAGAAAAAGTTTACATGAAACAACCCAAGGGTTTTATCATGGAAGGCAAGGAAGATATGGGATGCCGCCTGAAGAAATCTATTTATGGATTAAGGCAAGCCTCTAGACAGTGGTATCTAAAGTTTAATGAAACAATTAAAAGTTTTGGATTTAAAGAGAATGTTGAGGACAATTGCATTTATGCAAAGTTTAAAAATGGGAAATATATTTTCCTAATCTTGTATGTGGATGATATCTTGCTTGCTAGCAGTGATGTTAGTCTGCTACAAGAGACAAAGAAGTTCTTGTCCTCAAATTTTGATATAACAGATCTTGGTGAAGCATCATATGTTTTGGGCATAGAAATTCACCGAGATAGGAAAAATGGAGTTTGAGGACTATCGCAGAAGGCATATTTAGAAAAGGTTCTTAAAAAGTATAATATGCATGCGAGTAAAGCCACACCTGCTCCTATAGTCAAGGGCGACAGTTTTGGGAAATTCCAATGTCCCAAGAACCAGTACGAGATCGATCAAATGAAAGCAGTACCATATGCTTCGGCTGTTGGAAGTTTACAGTATGCACAAGTGTGCACTTGCCCTGACTTAGCTTTTATCACTGAGGTACTCGGTAGGTATCAAGAGAATCTAGGCACAGAGCACTGGAAGATGGTAAAGAAAGCATTGCGTTATGCGCAAGGCACGAAGGCCCACATGCTAACATACAGGAGATCTGATTCCCTAGAGATAAGAGGGCATTCAGACGCAGATTTTGCGGGAGACAGAGATGATAGAAAATCCACGTCAGGATACGTGTTCACTCTCGCTGGAGGGGCTATTTCGTGGAGAAGCTCCAAACAGTCAATAGTTGCATCGTCCACGATGTATGCAGAATTTATAGCATGTTATGAGGCCACGGGGCAGGCGATATGGTTAAAGAAATTTATACCCGACTTGAAAGTGGTAGATTGTATTGACAAACCACTAAAGATGTACTGTGACAACCAGCCCGCAGTATTCTATGCTCACAACAACAAGTCGAGTAATGCTGCCAAAACAATAGAGATAAAGTATTATGTTGTGAAAGATAAAATCCAGGATCACACTCTAAGTCTCGAGCATATAAGGACAAAGGATATGCTTGCGGATCCGCTTACGAAAGGCTTACCACCCAATGTGTTCAAGGAACACTTAGCCGGCATGGGTTTAAGGGAAAGCCTATGATTCCTGGATCATGAGAGGCCCAAAAGGAACAGAATTTGTTTCAAAACAGAGAGGTATGTTGTAGCTGTCTGATTCTATCGGCAATTGAGCTGTGACGATGAAACATGTTCTATGTATTGATCTGTGATGAAATGAGTAAAGTAAAAAGTACAAAGTTAAAAGTAAAGTTGAGATCAAGGGGGAGAATGTTAGGATGATCTCCACCCGTTGGAGCCAACGGCTCAACAGGCCCCTTGGCCTGCGCCCTGATCGGGGGCGCCCAACCCTCTTCTGGTTGGTGGGCCCTGTTGCCAGCGCTATAAAGAGGGGTGGGGAGCCGGACGCACAGATCACGAGGTTGACCGTGCGCTACACACCCCACCGACACCCCAATCCGATCTAGGGTTCGCGCTAGGCCGACGGGAAGCTCCGCCTCCACCACTGCCCACTTGCCATCACCACCGTCGCCATCAACCATGGCCACTCCGTCGGGCTCATCAAGCCAAGGAGAAGGTAAAGCCACCGTTAATCCCTAAGCCTAACCAATCCAAAGGTCCTATCAAGGGTCTGTGAGGTAGACACCGAGCTTCAAGATCTGTGATGGTTGGACTGAATCGATCAGTGGAAACGGGCCATGAGATTCGGAAATGGGGGCAGCAGAGAAGGGTTTCAGTGTCCATGACGAACTTACCCCATGCTCGATTTCTTTCCAATTGAGACAGGCCTGGCACCGTCTGGTGTGCTGTTTGTTAGAATATAAATGTGTTTAGGGTAGATATAAGGAGATAGAGATAGAATAGGTTAAACCTAATACGACTTCTCTTATACTCCAAGTCTCTCTCTCATATTGTACGCTATATATACCCTACATCTAGGTCAGATCAATACAACACAATATTCTACCATCCTACAATTTTTCACATGGTATGCGGTTAGTCTCACGAGGCCGATCCTAGGACTTCCCACCACTTCCGCTGTGCGCCGCCCCCGGTGGCGCGGCACCCAATCGATCAAATATCAGATTGAGAAAAGTATACTTTTCGTCCCTCAATTTTTTGCAAAGTCTAGATTTAGTCCCTCAACTGCCAAACCGGACAACTTGCACCCCCAACTCTTGAAACCGGACAAGTTTAGTCCCTTGTCTCCGGACCCAGCGTGGTTTTGACCAGTCTTCGTCCATGTGGTTGTATTCCTCTCTCTTACCTCTTCCTTCTCAGATTGGATTATTGAGATATTTCATCCAACACCTAGCATGCATTGTGTGTGCCGTCCATGTGTGCTGAATAATGGTGGCTGCTCCCGCCGGTCCTCCCGTGCCCCGTGCACATGCGTCATGCCGCGGATGGCTGCTGGCCGACGCCCTGCACGCCAGGGTGCTGCTTCACTTAGGCCAAAAGTAAGTCGTAGCTTGGGACAGTGCAGCTCAGCATCAGCATCTCCGTCGTGCTCTCCCCCATGTCGCTCGTAGCTCGCCAGGGGAGCAGCACAGCTCGGTGTCATCTCAGCTGCTGCGGACCTTGACGATGGGGCGCTCGCCGTAACAACCGGGGATATGGCACTCACATGCACGCCGGTGCGTCAGCTTGTCCGCCACTATCCACACCACGCCCACCACCGTCACCTTCGAGAGGCTGTACGGGAGCGCCGCTACCCCGCCTAGCATGCCTGTGGTGCTGCTTCGTCCCGCTGCTCCTGTGCACCAGATGGAGATGCCCGACGCGCTCTTAAGCTTCTCCTCGCGCGCCACCCCTGGACTGGGTTCCCTCGCACGCGCACCCCTGATCACGTGCTCCCAGGCAGTGGAGAAGAGGAGGTCGAGGACGAGCACGTGGCAGCGCCACCGCCAGGACGAAGCTCCCTTGTAGGCATTGGGGTCAATTGACCCCAATGGAATTAGGAAAACCTTCATTAATTTAGTACTAAACACAATCTATTTATTGAGGATGACCCCACTGCCATAGACATGACCCCAGCAAACTTTTTTCCTAGCTTCGTCAGCGTGGCTTGTCTTCATCCTCCACGGCCACCATGGTGACGCCGTCTCCTCGCCTTCATCCTCGTCATGAAACATGGGTGGCCGTGGGCCATGGTGTCCGGCGAGGTAGAATGGGGCTGCGATATTCAGCGAGGTGCAGGAAGCTCACGGTGGCCGGCGAGGTAGAGCAGATGCATCGTGGCTGGCTAGAGGGACTTGCGAGGCTTTGGCCATGGACGACACATGTAGTGCATGCAAGGTGCTCGATGAAATACCTCAGTAAGCCAATCAGAGAAGGAAGAAGGTAGGAGAGAGAAATACTGCGTTTGTCTGGTCAAAACCACGCTGAGTCAGCAATGATACCGGGTCAGCCAAGACAAAGGGACTGAACTTGTCCGGTTTCAAGAGTTAGGGGTGCAAGTTGTCTGGTTTTGAAGTTGAGGGACTAAATCTAGATTTTGCCAAGGGTTGAGGGACGAAAAGTATACTTTTCTCTATTCAATTTTGGAAATTCCCTAGTCTAGCAAATAGATCGATCCTTTTAGCCACTAAATAAACCCTCTAATTTTCGGTGAATCAGAGCAGAAATTGGTGCCTCAAATGTTGTCCAAATTATAAGATTGATCTGGGAAGCGTTCCCACTCTCCGTTGGGAGAGCCCCGTGTGTATATTTATTGAGGGCAAAAACTTGCCGTGGAGTACAAGAAGATCGCACGATCTCGTGCGTTACAGAGAGGTGGGAACAGATACGGGAGAGAGGAGAGATACAGGTAGTTGAGATTACATCGTATACAACTCAAACTCTAACACCCTCCCTTAATCTAAACTACCCCATGTTGAGATTCTTCTTGAACTCCTCAAAAGGCTTAACTGGCAAGGCTTTTGTAAACCCATCAGCTACTTGATCCTTGGATGGAATGAACCTTATGTCCAACTTCTTCTCTGCCACCCTTTCTCGTACAAAATGAAAATCAATTTCAATGTGTTTAGTTCTACCATGAAAAACTGGGTTAGCAGAGAGATAGGTGGCTCCCAAGTTATCACACCATAAACATGAAACACGGTGTTGCTTAATTCCCAACTCCTTGAGTAATGATTCCATCCAAATTATTTCAGCAGTTGCATCTGCTAATGACTTGTACTCAGCTTCTGTACTTGATCTTGACACTATGGCTTGTTTTCTTTCACTCCAAGAAATAAGGTTTGAACCAAAGAACACTGCAAATCCTCCAGTTGACTTTCTGTCATCACTACATCCTGCCCAATCAGCATCAGAGAAAGCACTAACAAGTGTAGAACTAGAACGTCTGAACTGAAGTCCCAAACTCACGGTGTGTTTGATGTAGCGTACAATCCTCTTGACAGATGTCCAATGAATGGAGGTAGGGGCATGCAGATATTGACAAACCTTGTTTACTGCAAATGATATGTCTGGCCATGTCAAAGTCAAGTACTGTAGATCTCCAACAATACTTCTATATTTTGTGCTCTCCTCTTCATTAAGTGGTTCTCCTTCATATGCTGAAAGTTGTTCTGAAGATGACAATGGTTTAGGTGAAGGTTTGCAGTCCTTCATCCCCATACGAGTTAGAAGTTCAGTGGCATATTTTTCCTGATTTAATACTATACCATCTTGAATCTTCTTAACTTCAATGCCTAGGAAGAAGTGTAAGTCACCAAGATCCTTCAAAGCAAACTCTGAACTCAGGTCATGCAAAAGAGCATTAGTGGCATTTTGCGAGGAGCTTGCAATTATAATGTCATCAACATATATGTGCAAAAAAATCACAGTATTTGCCTTGTTATAAATGAAGAGGGATGTATCTGCTTTGGATGAAACAAAACCAAGTTGCTTCAACTCTGAACTCAACCTTGAGAACCATGCTCTAGGTGACTGTTTCAAACCATAAAGAGCTTTGTCAAGCTTGCAAACATAGTGAGGTGTTTGTTTGTTTTCATACCCTGGTGGTTGCCTCATATAGACCTTCTCTTCTAGAACACCATGCAGAAACTCGTTCTGAACATCTAGCTATCTAAGGCTCCATCCTCTGGAAACAACAATGGCTAGCACAAGTCTTATAGTAGCAGCTTTAACAACAGGACTAAAAGTGTCCTCATAATCAATACCATATCGTTGCTTAAATCCTTTTGCAACTAGACGTGCTTTGTACCTATCAATGGATCCATCTGCTTTTCTTTTGATTCTATAAACCCATTTGCAATCAATAATATTTTTACCTCTCTGACTTGGTACCAAGTGCCATGTTTTATTCTTCATGAGTGCATCATATTCTTCATCCATAGCCTTTTTCCATTTAGGATCTCCATGTGCATCACTCAATTTTGTTGGTTCCCCAGAAATACATAACATGCCATACGGTACAGTGCCATCTGTTCTTACTTTGGGATTTCTAATACCTTTTTGTAGCCGGGTCATGACCCTTGAAGTAGTGACAGGTGGTTGCCGCGGTTGCACAGGAGCCTACACAGTCTGGCTGGTTGCAGAGGATCCTGGGGATCCATCCATGTTTGCAGGCTGGAAGGGCGCACCGGATCCAGTGGTCCCTGGTGTGGCGGAACCTGGACTGGAAGCGCCTGGGGCAACAAAGTCCGCCGGCGCAAAAGATCCTGAGCCTGACGCTGCTGTCGGCTGCATGCGCGTGGGGGGAGAGACAGATCCTGTTGGAAATATGCCCTAGAGGCAATAATAAATTGGTCATTATTATATTTCCTTGTTCATGATAATCGTTTATTATCCATGCTATAATTGTATTGATTGGAAACTCAAATACATGTGTGGGTACATAGACAACACTGTGTCACTAGTAAGCCTCTAGTTAACTAGCTCGTTGATCAAAAGATGGTGAAGGTTTCCTAGCCATGGACATGAGATGTCATTTGATAACGGGATCACATCATTAGGAGAATGATGTGATGGACAAGACCCAAACTGTAAACGTAGCATATGATCGTGTCAGTTTATTGCTATTGTTTTCTGCATGTCAAGTATCTGTTCCTTTGACCATGAGATCATGCAACTCACTGACACCGGAGGAATACCTTGTGTGTATCAAACGTCGCAACGTAACTGGGTGACTATAAAGGTGCTCTACAGGTATCTCCGAGGGTGTCTGTTGAGTTGGCATGGATCAAGACTGGGATTTGTTACTCCGTGTGACGGAGAGGTATCTCAGGGCCCACTCGGTAATACAACATCACAATGAGCCTTGCAAGCAATGTGACTAAAGTGTTAGCCACGAGATCTTGTATTACGGAACGAGTAAAGAGACTTGCCGGTAACGAGATTGAACTAGGTATAGAGATACCGACGATCGAATCTCGGGCAAGTAACATACCGAAGAACAAAGGGAACAACATACGGGATTAACCGAATCCTTGACATAGAGGTTCGACCGATATAGATCTTCGTAGAATATGTAGGAACCAATATGGGCATCCAAGTCCCGCTATTGGTTATTGATCGTAGAAGTGTCTCGGTCATGTCTACATAGTTCTCGAACCCGCAGGGTCTACACACTTAACGTTTGGTGACGATTAGTATAGTTGAGTCATTGTGTTGGTGACCGAAGGTTGTTCGGAGTCCCGGATAAGATCCCGGACATGACGAGGATCTCCGGAATAGTCCGGAGGTAAAGATTGATATATGTGATAATAGTGTTTTGATCTTCGGAAGGGTTCCGGAATTCTCCGGAAGGAGTTCCGGATGTTTACCGAAGTGTTCGGGTGCAAGAACACTTTATATGGGCCAAGGGGTAAAAGCCCACGAGGATTTGGAAGTGCAAAAGGAAGTTATGCTACTGCCTTAAGCGGTACTACCACTGGTAAGGCAGTACTACCGCGCTTAAACGGTAATACCGCTTATGAAGCGGTACTACCGCGCTTAAGCGGTAATACCGCTTGTGTGAAGCGGTACTACCGCTCAAGCGGTACTACCGCTCGTGAGCGGTACTACCGCTTGTACACGGTAATGCTGGAATCCGAGTTGGACTCTTTTCTTGCGGGCCAAACCGACCTTGTGTGGGCAAAACCGACCTGGAGGAGGCTTTACTCCAAGTTTAGACCCCAAGGCTCAACATATAAATAGAGGGGCAGGGCTAGCACACGGGATACATCAAGATTTCCCCAAGCCGTGTGCGGCAATCCTATCCCTCTAGTTCCTCCGTCATAATCTCCGTAGCGCTTGGCGAAGCCCTGCAAAGATTGTTCCACACCACCATCACCACGCCGTCGTGCTGCCGGAACTCATCTACTACCTCACCATCGCTCGCTGGATCGAGGAGGTGAAGGCGTCATCAAGCCGTACGTGTGTTGAACGCGGAGGTGCCGTCCGTTCGGCACTAGTTCGTGATCGGTTCGAGGGACGACTTGCGATTTGGATCGCGGAGACGTTCGACTACATCAACCGTGTTTCTTAACGCTTCTTCTTAGCGATCTACAAGGGTATGTAGATTCACTCTCCCTCTCGTAGATGCTCATCACCATGGATAGATCTTACGTGTGCGTAGGAATTTTTTTTGTTTCCCATGCAACGTTCTCCAACAGTGGCATCTGAGCTAGGTCTATGCGTAGATGAGATCTCGAGTAGAACACAAACGAGTTGTGGGCGTGGGTGTATACATATTGCTTGCCGTTACTAGTTGATACTTGATTCGGCGGTATTGTGAGATGAAGCGGCCCGGACCGACATTACGCGTACGCTTACGCGAGACAGGTTTCACCGCTACGTGCACTCGTTGCATAAAGGTGACTGGCGGGTGTCTGTCTCTCTCACTTTAGTTGAATCGGTTTCAATGAAGAGGGTTCTTTTAGAAGATCAAAAAGCAATCACTACACCACGTTGTGGTTTTGCGTAGGTAAGAACGGTTCTTGCAAACCCGTAGCAGCCACGTAAAACTTGCAACAACAAATTAGAGGACGTCTAACTTGTTTTTGCAGGGTATGTTGTGATGTGATATGGCCAATTACATGATGAGATATATGTGATGTATGAGATGATCATGTGTTGTATAGAATATCACGACTTGCATGTCGATGAGTACGGCAACTGGCAGGAGCCATAGAGTTGTCTTTAATTATTTTCGCCGTTTTGCTTTACTTTATCGCTATGAGTTAGCAATAGTCGTGGAAGCAACAGTCGGCGCGACAACCTCATGGCGACACGTTGATGGAGATCAAGATGATCGAGATCATGGTGTCATGCTGGTGACGATGGAGATCATGCCGGTGTTTTGGAGATGGAGATCAAAAGCACGAGTTCATGGCCATATCATGTCACTTATGATTTGCATGTGATGTTAATCCTTTTATGCATCTTATTTTGCTTAGGACGACGGTAGCATTATAAGGTGATCCCTCACTTAAATTTCAAGATAAATTGTGTTCTCCCCGAGTGTGCACCGTTGCGAAAGTTCGTCGTTTCGAGACACACCGTGATGATCGGGTGTGATAGACTCTACGTTCGCATACAACGGGTGTAAGCCATGTTGCACGTGCGGAACACTCGGGTTAAACTTGACGAGCCTATCATGTACAGACATGGCCTCGGAACACAAGAGACCGAAAGGTCGAACATGAGTCATATAGTAGATATGATCAACATGAAGATGTTCACCATTGAAACCACCTCAACTCACGTGATGATCGGACTAGAGTTGGTGGATTTGGATCATGTTACGCTCGAATGACCGGAGGGATGTCAATTTGAGTGGGAGTTTTTTAAGTAATATGATTAACTAAACTCATTATCTTGAACAGTAGTCTAAGTTGTCTTTGCAATATTTATGTTGTAGATCATGGCTCGCGCAGTAGCACCCCTGAATTTTAATGCGTTCCTAGAGAAAGCTAAGTTGAAAGATGATGGAAGTAACTTTGTGGACTGGGCCTGTAATCTAAGGATTATCCTTACGGCTTCCCAGAAGGCTTATGTCCTTGATGCACCGCTTGGTGATCCACCCGCTCCAGTTGAGTCTCTAGACGTTGTGAACGCCTGGCAGGCTCGTTCTGAAGATTACTCAATAGTTCAATGTGCAATATTGTATGGCTTAGAACCGGGACTTCAAAGACGTTTTGAACGTCATGGAGCATATGAGATGTTCCAGGAGTTGAAGTTTATCTTTCAGAAGAATGCCCAGATCGAGAGATATGAGATCTCCGATAAGTTCTATGCTTGCAAGATGGAGGAGAACGGGTCTATCAGTGATCACATACTCAGAATGTCTGGGTACTCCACCCGTCTGGCTGAATTGGGGATGCCCCTTCCGCCAGAGGCTATCACTGACAGAGTTCTTCAATCATTGCCACCTAGCTACAAGAGCTTCGTGTTGAACTATAACATGCACGGGATGAACAAGTCAGTCGCCGAGCTGTTTGCGATGCTGAAAGTCGCTGAGTCTGAAATTCAGAAGGAGTATCAAGTGTTGATGGTCAATAAAACCACTAGTTTCAAGAAAAATGGCAAGGGTAAGAAGGGTAACTCCAAGAAGAGTGGCAAAGCAGTTGCTCCTCCCGTGAAGAAACCCAAGGCTGGACCCAAACCAGAAACTAAGTGTTTTCATTGCAAGGGAACTGGACACTGGAAGCGGACCTGCCCCAAGTATTTGGCTGACAAGAAGGCGGCCAACAAGAAACAAGGTATATATGATATACATGTTATTGATGTGTACCTTACCAACTCTCGTTGTAGTGCCCGGGTATTTGATACCGGTGCGGTTGCTCATATTTGCAACTCAAAACAGGAACTGCGGAATAGACGGAAGCTGGCAAAGGACGAAGTGACGATGCGCGTGGGAAATGGTTCCAAGGTTGATGTGATCGCCGTCGGCACGCTCGCTCTTCGATTACCATCGGGATTAGTGATGAACCTGAATAAATGTTATTTGGTGCCTGCGTTAAGCATGAACATTATATCTGGATCTTGTTTATTGCGAAACGGTTACTCATTTAAATCAGAGAACAATGGTTGTTCTATTTATATGAGTAATATCTTTTATGGTCATGCACCCGATGTGAGGGGTTTATTCTTATTGAATCTCGATAGTAATGATACACATGTTCATAACATTGATGCCAAAAGATGTAGAATTGATAATGATAATACCACTTTCTTGTGGCACTGCCGTTTAGGTCATATTGGCGTAAAATGCATGAGGAAGCTCCATGCTGATGGACTTTTCGAGTCACTTGATTTTGAATCACTTGACACATGTGAGCCATGCCTCATGGGCAAGATGACTAAAACGCCGTTCTCTGGAACAATGGAACGGGCTAGTGACTTGTTGGAAATCATACATACTGATGTGTGCGGTCCGATGAGCATTGAGGTGCGCGGTGGTTATCGTTACTTTCTCACCTTCACTGATGACTTAAGTAGATATGGGTATATTTACTTAATGAAACACAAGTCTGAAACGTTTGAAAAGTTCAAACAATTTCAGAGTGAAGTTGAGAATCATCGTAACAAGAAGGTTAAATTCCTATGATCTGATCGAGGAGGAGAATATCTGAGTTATGAGTTTGGCAGTCACTTAAGACAATGTGGAATTGTTTCACAACTGACACCGCCTGGAACACCACAACGTAATGGTGTGTCCGAACGTCGTAATCGAACCTTATTGGATATGGTGCGATCTATGATGTCTCTTGCGATTTGCCACTATTGTTTTGGGGTTATGCATTAGAGACATCTGCATTCACTTTAAATAGGGCACCATCGAAATCCGTTGAGACGACGCCATATGAACTTTGGTTTGGCAAGAAGCCGAAGCTGTCGTTTCTTAAAGTTTGGGGATGTGATGCTTATGTCAAAAAGCTTCAGCCTGAAAAGCTGGAACCCAAAGCGGAGAAATGCGTCTTCATAGGATACCCAAAAGAGACAGTTGGGTATGCCTTCTACCTCA
The DNA here is from genome assembly GCA_039707655.1 of Elymus sibiricus. Taxonomy (NCBI): domain Eukaryota; kingdom Viridiplantae; phylum Streptophyta; class Magnoliopsida; order Poales; family Poaceae; genus Elymus; species Elymus sibiricus. The sequence continues at coordinate 29,834,204 of CM077664.1, forward strand.
GATCCGAGGGCAAAGTGTTTGTCGCTAAAAACGGAACGTTTCTTGAGAAAGAGTTTCTCTCGAAAGAATTGAGTGGGAGGAAGATAGAACTTGATGAGGTTGTTGAACCTTTACTTCAACCTGAGAGTAGCACAGTACAAAAAGATGTTTCTGTAGAGCCTACATCAGTTGAAGAGGAAGTTAATGATGATGATCATGAAGCTTTGGATCAAGTTGGTATCGAACCTCGTAGGTCGACAAGGACGCGTACTGCTCCTGAGTGGTACGGCAACCCTGTCTTAGAGGTCATGTTGTTGGACAACGATGAACCTACGAGCTATGGAGAAGCGATGATGGGCCCGGATTCCGAGAAGTGGTTAGAGGCCATGAAATCCGAGATGGGATCCATGTATGAAAACAAAGTGTGGACTTTGGAAGTATTACCTGAAGGGCGTAAGGCCATTCAGAACAAATGGATCTTTAAGAGGAAGACAGACGCGGACGGTAATGTCACCATCTATAAAGCTCGACTTCTGGCAAAGGGTTTTTCACAAGTTCAAGGAGTTGACTACGATGAGACCTTCTCACCCGTAGCGATGCTTAAGTCCGTCAGAATCATGTTAGCAATAGCTGCCTTTTTCGATTATGAAATTTGGCAGATGGATGTCAAAACAGCGTTCCTTAACGGTTTCCTTAAGGAAGAGTTGTATATGATGCAACCAGAAGGTTTTGTCGATCCAGAGAATGCTGACAAAGTTTGCAAACTCCAGCGATCCATTTATGGACTGGTGCAAGCATCTCGGAGTTGGAATCTTCGCTTTGATGAGGTGATCAAAGCGTTCGAGTTTATACAAGTTTACGGAGAAGCTTGTATTTACAAGAAAGTGAGTGGGAGCTCTATAGCGTTTCTAATATTATATGTGGATGACATATTACTGATTGGAAACAATATAGAAATGTTGGAAAGCATGAAGGAATATTTGAACAAGAGTTTTTCAATGAAGGACCTAGGAGAAGCTGCTTTCATATTAGGCATCAAGATCTATAGAGATAGATCGAGATGCTTAATAGGACTTTCACAAAGCACATACCTTGACAAAGTTTTGAAGAAGTTCAAAATGGATCAGTCCAAGAAGGGGTTCTTGCCTGTATTGCAAGGTGTGAAGTTGAGTAAGACTCATTGCCCAGTGACTGCAGAAGATAGAGAAAAGATGAGTGTCGTCCCCTATGCCTCATCCATAGGCTCTATCATGTATGCAATGCTGTGCACAAGACCCGATGTCAGCCTTGCCATAAGTATGGCCGGAAGGTTTCAAAGTGATCCAGGAGTGGAACACTGGACGGCGGTCAAGAATATCCTGAAGTACCTGAAAAGGACTAAGGACATGTTTCTCGTTTATGGAGGTGATCAAGAGCTCGTCGTAAAGGGTTACGTCGATGCAAGCTTTGACACTGATCCGGATGACTCTAAGTCGCAAACTGGATACATATTTATTCTTAATGGGGGTGCGGTTAGCTGGTGCAGTTCCAAGCAAAGCGTGGTAGCTGATTCTACATGCGAAGCGGAGTACATCGCTGCCTCGGAGGCGGCGAAGGAAGGTGTCTGGATGAAAGAGTTCATGACAGATCTTGGAGTAGTGCCTAGTGCGCTTAACCCAATGACTCTGTTTTGTGATAATACTGGTGCCATTGCTCTAGCCAAGGAACCAAGATTTCACAAGAGGACCAGACACATAAAGCGACGTTTCAATTCCATCCGCGATTACATCAAGGAGGACGACATAAATATTTGCAAAGTACACACGGATCTGAATGTTGCAGATCCGATGACTAAACCTCTTCCAAGGGCTAAACATGAACAACACCAGAACTGCATGGGTGTTCGATTCATTACAATGTAAATCACATAGTGATGTGAACTAGATTATTGACTCTAGTGCAAGTGGGAGACTGTTGGAAATATGCCCTAGAGGCAATAATAAATTGGTTATTATTATATTTCCTTGTTCATGATAATCGTTTATTATCCATGCTATAATTGTATTGATTGGAAAATCAAATACATGTGTGGGTACATAGACAACACTGTGTCCCTAGTAAGCCTCTAGTTGACTAGCTCGTTGATCAAAAGATGGTGAAGGTTTCCTAGCCATGGACATGAGATGTCATTTGATAACGGGATCACATCATTAGGAGAATGATGTGATGGACAAGACCCAAACTGTAAACGTAGCATATGATCGTGTCAGTTTATTGCTATTGTTTTCTGCATGTCAAGTATCTGTTCCTTTGACCATGAGATCATGCAACTCACTGACACCGGAGGAATACCTTGTGTGTATCAAACGTCGCAACGTAACTGGGTGACTATAAAGGTGCTCTATAGGTATCTCCGAGTGTGTCTGTTGAGTTGGCATGGATCAAGACTGGGATTTGTTACTCCGTGTGACGGAGAGGTATCTCAGGGCCCACTCGGTAATACAACATCACAATGAGCCTTGCAAGCAATGTGACTAAAGTGTTAGCCACGAGATCTTGTATTACGGAACGAGTAAAGAGACTTGCCGGTAACGAGATTGAACTAGGTATAGAGATACCGACGATCGAATCTCGGGCAAGTAACATACCGAAGAACAAAGGGAACAGCATACGGGATTAACTGAATCTTTGACATAGAGGTTCGACCGATATAGATCTTCGTAGAATATGTAGGAACCAATATGGGCATCCAGGTCCCGCTATTGGTTATTGACCGTAGAAGTGTCTCGGTCATGTCTACATAGTTCTCGAACCCGCAGGGTCTACACACTTAACGTTTGGTGACGATTAGTATAGTTGAGTTATTGTGTTGGTGACCGAAGGTTGTTCGGAGTCCTGGATAAGATCCCGGACATGACGAGGATCTCCGGAATAGTCCGGAGGTAAAGATTGATATATGTGATAATAGTGTTTTGATCTTCGGAAGGGTTCCGGAATTCTCCGAAAGGAGTTCCGGATGTTTACCAAAGTGTTCGGGTGCAAGAACACTTTATATGGGCCAAGGGGTAAAAGCCCACGAGGTTTTGGAAGTGCAAAAGGAAGTTTTGCTACTGCCTTAAGCGGTACTACCGCTGGTAAGGCAGTACTACCGCGCTTAAACGGTAATACCGCTTATGAAGCGGTACTACCGCGCTTAAGCGGTAATACCGCTTGTGTGAAGCGGTACTACCGCTCAAGCGGTACTACCGCTCGTGAGCGGTACTACCGCTTGTACGCGGTAATGCTGGAATCCGAGTTGGACTCTTTTCTTGCGGGCCAAACCGACCTTGTGCGGGCAAAACCGACCTGGAGGAGGCTTTTACTCCAAGTTTAGACCCCAAGGCTCAACATATAAATAGAGGGGCAGGGCTAGCACACGGGATACATCAAGATTTCCCCAAGCCGTGTGTGACAATCCTAACTCTCTAGTTCCTCCGTCATAATCTCCGTAGCGCTTGGCGAAGCCCTGCAGAGATTGTTCCTCACCACCATCACCACGCCGTCGTGCTGCCGGAACTCATCTACTACTTCACCATCGCTCGCTGGATCGAGGAGGTGAAGGCGTCATCAAGCCGTACGTGTGTTGAACGCGGAGGTGCCGTCCGTTCGGCACTAGTTCATGATCGGTTCGAGGGACGACTTGCGATTTGGATCGCGGAGACGTTCGACTACATCAACCGCGTTTCTTAACGCTTCCGCTTAGCGATCTACAAGGGTATGTAGATTCACTCTCCCTCTCGTAGATGCTCATCACCATGGATAGATCTTGCGTGTGCGTAGGAATTTTTTTTGTTTCCCATGCAACGTTCTCCAACAGATCCCGCGTCCGCTGCTGTCGGCTGCATACGGGATGACGCGGCGGATGCTGAGTGGGCCGGGGGCGCCTGGTCTTCTTGTCCTCTGGTGGGCGCGTGATCCCGCGCGGATCGCGCACAGGTGTGGCAGGCGCCGCCAAATCCTCCTCATGTTCCGCGCCTGCTTCTCCACCATGCACATCAAATATAGCACCGTTTTGCACCGGATTTTGATCATTTGGACCGTTTTGAATTCCGTTTTCTTCAGCCACCTGCACATGCATAGCACCAAGAGTAGAACTAGAAGGAATATTAGCACATTGGTCAGCACAATTGTTATCTCCCCCTTGATCAAACTCCGGAAGAAGAAGAATTTCTTTACGAAGAAGGGAACCGGCATTTGGATGAAGTGACTCGAAAGGGAAAACAGATTCATCAAAAACAACATCTCTGGATATGTAAACTCTTCCGGTAGAGACATCTAGGCATTTGACCCCTTTGTGCATAGGGCTATAACCTAAAAAGACACATCGTTTGGAACGAAACGCAAGCTTGCGTGTGTTGTATGGTCTAAGATTAGGCCAACACGCACAACCAAATATGCGAAGAGATGTGTAATCTGGGGTGACACCAAAAAGGCGAGTTATGGGATTCTCGAATTTTATTACTTTACTGGGACGAATATTGATAAGATATGTAGCAGTAAGAAAGGCTTCATCCCTGAATTTGAGAGGCATAGATGCATGGGCTAGCAATGCTAGTCCTACTTCAACCACATGACGATGCTTTCGTTCAGCGAAGCCATTCTGTTGGTGAGCATGTGGACAAGATACATGATGTGAAATTCCAATCTTTTGGAAGAAAGAATTAAGTTTCTCATACTCACCACCCCAGTCTGTTTGCATGGCAAGAATTTTGGAGTTCAGTTGGCGTTCAACAAGATTTTGGAAATTGCTAAAAACTTGAAAGACATCGGATCGTTTCTTTAGCAAATAAATCCAAGTAAACTTTCTATAGTCATCAATAAAGCTTACATAGTATGAAAATCTACCAACTGAAGTGGGGGCTGGCCCCCAAACATCTGAAAAGATAAGTTGCAAGGGAGCAGTAGATACACTAGTAGAAATGGGATATGGTAATTGATGACTTTTAGCTTGTTGACACGCATCACAAACTGACTCAACACTAGACACAAAAGGAAGCTTATTTCTACTAAGGACATGTTGAACAATGACTGAAGATGGATGACCCAAGCGTCTGTGCCACTTTTCCGAAGATGGTTTGGTGACACTCCAAGCTTGTTTATTTGACCACGACGAAGAAGATGATGATATGATTGGATAGAGACCTCCCTCGCATCTCCCTCTAAGGATGACTCTCCTCGTTGCCAAGTCCTTAATCACAAAAGAGTAAGGATAGAATATTATGAGAACATTATTGTCAAGTGTAAAACGATGAACGGAGACAAGATTTTTTGATGCATGAGGAACATGTAAGACATTATTTAGATACAAATTTTTTTCGGGGGTTTTAACAATTGAGTTACCGATGTGAGTAATATCCATACCAGTTCCACTTGCCGTGTGCACTTGGTCACCTCCATGGTACCTTTCTCGCATCATCAACTTGTCGAGTTCCCCTGTAATGTGCCCGGTAGCACCCGAGTCTGCATACCAATTTGTGTCGATGCCGTAGGAGTTGGTGACGAGGTTGGCCTTCTTCTTCTCCTGACGGTCCTCTTCATACCGATGCCAGCAGTCCCTAGCGCCGCCGGCGTGGTACTTATAGCATATCTGGCACTCGGGATAATCTCCCTCATGCTGCTGCTGCTGCTGCTGCGGTGGTTGCTGCCGTTGGCGTTGCTGATAGCCGCCGTTTCCACCGGCGCGAACTAGAGAGGGGGAAGCGCGGTCAGAGCGACCACGCCCTCTGTTCCCTCGCCCGCGACCTCCTCTGGTGCGGGACTGGCCGCGCCCCCTGTACATGGCGTTGGCGGATGAGCGGAAACCTGTTGGTCCGTCACCCAGCATCTCCATCCTCTGGTCAAACGCAGAGATCTGCGAGAAAAGATCATCAACGGTGATGGAGTTCTTAATGGCGCCAACTGCTGCAACGATGGGATCGTAATCCCGATCAAGTCCGGCGAGGATGTAGTCCACCATCTCGCCATCGGTCACTGGACGACCTGCTGCTGCAAGTTCATCTCCAAGGCTCTTCATCTTGGCGATGAAGGAGTTGCTGGACATGTTGCCCTTCTTGGTGTTGGAGATAGCAATCCTCAGATTGGTTATTCGGGATTGCGACTGCGCAGCAAACAACGTGGTAAGGGCAGTCCATAGATCAAAGGTATTTTCCTTACCGATGACCTGCGCGAGGATTTCCTCGGTGAGTGAATTCAGCAAGTAACTTAGGACCTGCTGGTCCTTCGCGATCCACGGGCCATACAGAGGGTTCGGCTCTATGGCCGTGGTCTTGTCCGCCTTGGTGACCTCCACTGTTTTTGGCGGCGCGGCGTTGCTGCCGTCGAGGAGACCGGTCACTTGCGCGCCTCGCAGTGCCGGCATAACCTGCGCCTTCCATAGGAGGTAGTTCCCCCTCGCGAGCTTCTCTGTTGGTGGAGCACCGAGGTTGAGGCTGACGGTACTTGAGCTCATGGCGATGGAAGGGTGTTGGGTTTCTGTTTTTGCTAGATGATAGGGAAGAGGCTAGCTCTGTATACCATATAAGATTGATCTGGGAGGCGTTCCTACTCTCCGTTGGGAGAGCCGCGTGTGTATATTTATTGAGGGCAAAAACCTGCCGTGGAGTACAAGAAGATCGCACGATCTCGTGCGTTACAGAGAGATGGGAACAGATACGGGAGAGAGGAGAGATACAGGTAGTTGAGATTACATCGTATACAACTCAAACTCTAACACAAATCAACTCCATCACGAGAGCATCCGCAGGTGTGCAGCAGATCGGCTTCGACCGCGCGGCCGTCGACTTCAATCCAATCTACGACGACGACATGTCTGCGTGACGCGCGCACGCATACACAGAGAGAAGATCAAGCGGAGGCTGCGGCACACAGGAACACGAGCAGCGACTCACGGGCCAAGCTTCTCCAAGCCCAAGCCTATATATGCAGCAGCATCAACTCCATGCACGCACGCGTGCAGCATACGTTCCTCGGTGCCTGGGTTGGCCATCCGCTACAGAGGCAGCATCGACAGTGGATCCGATCCATATGACCAAGTGCATGCTGATGGAATCAATTGCCATACATGCATGTGGCGGGTCCATGGGCATGCTACGATCGAGCTCCAACCAGATAGCATCGGCACGGCATCGAGCTTCATCGGCACCCGGCTCCACGCGTCTCCAGCTTCATCGACCCGCACGATCTCCAGCATCGGCATCTCACGGACGCGCAGCAGTTCCTGCGGCACATCTACTCCAATACGGAGGGGTGCAGCCAGCCGAACACATCTTACACCGAGCCGGCCTGCTGCAACTGCATCGACATCTACCCTGCATCGACCTGTACGACTAGCCAGGCTACGAGCCAACATACTTCGTCGAGCACACCTACGAGAAGCGACCTCAAACATGCACCGTCCACACGTCAGGCCAGTGTGGAACGAGATGCAATCTTCATCGACTTCTCCGGCACGACACGGCATCGAAACTTCGTCGCCGCGAGGGACGCCTTCAAGCGACGCATCATCGTCGACACGCTGCTGCAATGCCAATGCGGACACTTCATCATCAAGGTCTTCATCAACAACCTCGTCAACACACCGCCGCCGCCTCTACAACCTCATCCCCAAGGATGGACACGCGTCCTCTGACAGTACTACTGCAAGACGCGCACGACACTGACGACGGCATTGACCGTGTCCGACGGCTAAGACTGCATCGACACACCGGCATCACTATTGTGAAAGCTACTACAACCGCACACACGGTCTTGGCAAAACCGTTGTGTGCTTGGTGGGCTTCCTCCAGTCTTGGCAAAACTGGTGGTCTCACCTACAACTTCGTCCTCTGACATCCGCAAGACGCAAGCGACGGTACCTCTCAAGGTGCAAAACGTCGCCCCCGACAGTACCTCTCCAGGTGCAAAACGTCGGCTACCCGATTGCAGCTCCGTCATACACATCGTGCAATTTTTTGCGCCTCCGGCGATTGCGGCTACACCAACTATGACGAATTCTACATCGACCACAACTACTTCAACTACGGCTACATCACCATGATCGGCTACCTCGACATCGACATTAATGGCTACGTCTATATCAACTCATCAGCAACAACTCCAGTCAACATCGTCCGCGTCGTCACTAGCGTCCACGCCACTTCCGCTGTGACCGCGGGAGGGAATAGAGGAGAGACAAGAAAGGCACTAGAAGGGGACGTGATGCAGAGCATCCGGACATCACCATGTCAAGAGTCCGTTCGGCAAGTGACACGTGCGACATCTACTTCACATACATAGAGGTGAACCATCTTCTTTACATGTGTTCACTTGACCCCTTCGAGGATGGTATACTACTTGACACTTCGCCCGTGTGCATGCATAGGTATTGCCGGAGCTTCACCGATGTCGAGGAGTGCAAGCGTCAGGGAACAACTACACCATCCACGAGGGAAGCATAGAAGCGGAGACGGAAGAAGACAGAGTTGCTGAAGTTACAGTGGCCGGACATCCGGGCCAAGGGCCGGACATCCGCGCCTGTGCAACCGAGAGGAACTGCACCAACAGACGGCCAGAGACCATTAGCAGCCGGACATCTGGCGAACGCCTGCACATCCAGCGTCACATCAGCAGCCGGACATCCGGCACATCCCCGGATATCCGGACCAAGGAGGACAGTAGCAAATGGCCGGACATCTGGCGTCTCGCGAACGGCCGGACATCCGGCGCCCAGCCCGGACATCCGGCTGTAGGAGATATGCCCTAGAGGCAGTAATAACAGTTATTTTGTATCTTCAAGTTTGTAATGAATGTTAATGTTCCATGCTATAACTGCAATGATTCTCAAGTCTACAATATCCACGAGGCTCGGAGGGAAACTCATGTGCACGTGTGGTATAATAAACGGTAAAATATATTCCTAGTCATGCCTCTAAGACTGGCTCAAGTATTGCATGATGATCCTATTTTGCTGATCATGGGCATGACTATGCCGGCAATTTTGAGGGCACAATGTTAGAAGAACACTTGTGTTGAATCGACACAAAATTGATGTTATGCTATGAGATACATTCGTCACAAGTTAATGGTTTATAACACAGAGAAAGTTAATGTTTGCATAATTCCTTAGACCATGAGAGTGTCGAGTTCCTTCATTCTTGCTTCGTGGACTTTGGGGTTTGTTAAACGTCATCCGTAACTGGGTGGCTATTACGGCGGCTTACGGGTTCATGGAAAAGCATGACAAGGAACGAGATAGCTCAAGATTGGGATTTGCTCCTCCGACGATGGAGAGATATTCTCGGGCCCTCTAGGTGTTACGGTATCCATGATCGTCTGGCCAGACACAATGTGATTTGATCACATGGATGCCAGAACACGGAAACGAGAAAAGAGAACAAAACCGGTAACGAGGTAACTGGCATAGTGGACAAGTTGTTGATCCACGGGGATGCAGATAAATCTCACCTCGGGTGTTTGTAACATATTGCGAAGCAACAGGAATAGCACACGGCAACCGGAGGTTCACTCGAATATTTATTCGTGTGGGTACAACGGTCAATATGGGTGTCCACGGCTCCGATGTTGATCATTGATCGGAAAGTGTTCCGGTCATGTCTATACTTCACCGAACCTATAGGGTCACATGCTTAAGGGTCATCTATCTGCTGAATACTAGACAGGGAGTCTGAGAGAAAGTCACCGGAAAAGTTTCAGAGACAACGGAAGAGTTCCGGAGAGAGAACATCGGAAGAGTTTCGGTAAATTTGAAAAGTTGTTTCGGAGTATGCCATTAAGTCAAATTGGTTTCGGCACAAGCCTGGAAATTCTTGGAGGGTGCCAGAATTGTTCTGGTAACTTCTGTGATTTTTCCGGGGAAAAAACTGGAAATGTTTCGGAGCTGCCGGAACCGCTTTGGTTGCTTTTCGCTGATGAAAATCATTGATCTTAAAATGTTTCAGAACGCGTTCAGAATTATTTTAGTGTGTACTAGAATTATTCTAAGACCCACAGAAATATTTTCAGATTTATCGGTCGCGGAAAAATGGGTTCATGAATAGTGAAAAAGCACTTTATGGAAAACCACCTTTTTGGGCTTTGTCCCAAAATATCTTAGGGATGACATGGATGGATGAGAGCCCCTCATGGGGGCCCCACTTGGAGTGGCCGGGCAAGGGAGGAGCTCCTCCATGGAGCTCCTCTAGCCTTCCCATTTTGCCCCTTTTGAAACTCCATGTGATGTGTTTTTTGGGTATTTCAAGTGCCACCCTACCCCTTGGGTTTTCCTATAAATAGAGGTGGAGAGACACTCTCCGCACTCACTCTTTCTCACATACAAATGCCATGCATGATCTGGCCTTCTCTCTCCCTCCCCGCGAAATAGTTTCGTATAGCCGAAAGGCTGTCTGGGTTCCGGTGGAAACTAGTTCTGGACGGCGAAGCCCTGCCGGGTAGATGACACTGTATGTATGCAACCCCGTAGAGAGGTCGTAGGTTCGATCTTTTTGCTCGAGGGGCTGTTCGAGGGTCCTCCCGAAGGGCTGTCCGAGTTACTGTTCGAGCTTCGAGGGTCCTCCCGAAGGGCTGTCCGTGATATCGTCCGGGGGACTGTCCGACCGCCTCCCGAAGGGCTGTCCGACGAGGGAGTACAATCTCGCGGTTGGGAGGTTGTAAATCCTAGCTGCGGGGATCTGCACCGACGATCTACATCGACTCTACTTCCACTGCGCTACGAGTCGGTAATGATCAGATCAAACCTTGTATGCCATCTCCATAGTGATCCTGGGCGTGCTCGCTGTACCGATTTTTTTGTTTTCTGTTGCGTTCCCCTACAGTGGCATCAAGAGCCTTGCTATGCGTAGATGCATGTTACGATCTAGAATACATAGAGATGTATGGGTTTTGCATAATATAATTTTATAGTAGATGAGATCTATTGCTGAAAATTATTTATGCGGTTTGCAGATGAAATCTGTTACCTGATGTTCTTATTGCTTCCCTAGAATTTGCGCATTTATGATCTTGAAACGGCATGGTGGAATTTCACAAAGTTCTGGCAATCCGCGATCCTGATTGATTAACGAAGTGCTATCAGTTCTTTGGGTTCCACCATAGTTAAAAGAAAGATGAATTTCACAGACGAAAGGGCAATGCAGATATGATCTGCACGGGGGTCATGCGTATGACGAAGTTCAGTATGGGGCTCGAGATTTTATTATCTCGTATTTCATACACCCCGCAAAGTTAATCTAGCGACTTGAATAATCATACTTGATGATAAACGCTGGTAGCCGCGGTTTAAGTCAAAACCTTAGAAGCCACGTAAAATAAATTTTTGCATAAACCGATTAGAGGCGTTTAACTTGGTTCTGCAGGATGTGCATGTGATGTGGTATAGCAGTTCTCGTATTAATTCGATTATGTATGAGATGACTATATGATGTTAATTTACTAACATGACCTGCATGTCATGATTCGGCATGATGGCTGGAGCCAGATGATTGTCACTTTAATGACCTGCGTGTCAACCTTAAGTAATGCACTTATTTTATTAGCTATAGAGATAGCAATATTATCTGGTGCATCGACAAGGTGGTGGCAATCTTCGCGAAGGTGAACACCGACGCAAATGCTGCAGACAAAGAAATTAAAGACTTCTCCATCAGAAAGGGTTATACCATGTCATGCTATTATGAATTGCCTGAGATGTTCATCCCTTATGATGCACCCTTTTTGATTGCGCGGTAGTCGCTTTTTATTAGGGTGATCTCTCACTTAGAATATCAAGTAGTTAGTGTTCTCCCATTTGTAGCACTGTCACGGCACCTATCTCTTCGGGGAATCACATGATCTCCATGGGTGTGAACGATTAGAGAAGTGTGAGGCGGGTGAGTTGAGACCTCGCAGCAAGATCACTTGGTTGACTTGACGTTCAGGCAGGACAGTCCTGAGCTCGGAATACATGCATCGAAAGATGAACAAGAATCACATAGAGATGTGATCGGCAAGTTTGCCTACTGATTGAAGTTACGCCATTTGTGTTCATCTCGAACCGTGGCGTTGAATGGAAATGCGGGTCTTGAATCACTCATAATCAATTTTGAGAGATATTGATTTGAGTGGGAGCGCACTTTAGAATAAAATTGTTTATTCACTAGTGCAAATTAATTATGAACAAAGTCTAAGTGAAACTTGTGTTTACCGTTGTAGATCAAATGGCTCGCAACACCACGTTCTTCTTAGCCCCGATGTTAGAGAGAGTGAAGTTAGCTGAAACTGGAAACAACTATGCGGACTGGGTCCGTACCCTGAGGATTGTCCTCAAGAGTGCTAAGAAAGACTAGGTGCTTGATCAACCTCTAGGTGATTCCCCTACGCCAGAAATGTCTCTGGATATCATCAACGTGTTTAACTCACGAAAGGATGATTTCAGTGTTGTTAAAACCGTATGTTATCTTGTATGGATCCTGTACTACAGAACCGTTTTGAACAATTTAGTACCTTTGAGATTATCGAGGCACTAGATGTTTTGTATCACAATCAGGATTCGGCTGAAGTTCATGAGATAACTGAGGCTATGAAAGAATGCAATATAAATAAGAAATCTCTAGTTGATGAGCGTAGTGTCAGACTAGCAAACTGTTACGATAGTTATGCTGAGAAGGGAATTAATTTTCCAAAGACACCTGGTAATGATTTGATCCTTACCTCGCTTTATGAAGCGATGCTCAAAACAAATGAGATAGGACTGCAGAATCAGCAAAAGTTGCTGGTGAACAAAACCGCCAGTTTCAAAAAGAAAGGCAAGCCTAAGGGCGGAGCCATGGGTGAAACTGTGTGTTTTCACTGCAAAGGCACTGGACATTGGAAGAGAAACTGCAAGAAGTATCTGGAAGATAAGAAGTCCGGGAAAACCAGAAAAGGTATAACTGTTATACAGGTTAATGTCATTGACGTTTTGCTTGCTAGTGAAAATTCTAAGTCTTGGGTATTTGATACCGGATCGGTTGCTCAGATTTGCAACTCGATACAGGGGCTTCAGAAGGTGCGCAAGCTGGCAAAGAATGAAGTCGTGATGCGTGTCGGGAACGGCGCTGGGATCGCCGCTCAAGCCATCGGCATTATGCCTCTACGTCTCCCTTCAGGATTTACCTTAGAACTAAGTTACTGTTATTTTGTTCCGGTATTGTGTAGAAACATTATCTCTGGATCATGTTTAGTACATGATGGGTACTCTCACTACAGGAATCAGCTAGTTTGCCGTCAGGCATGTACAGACGGCAAAGACCGTAATACAGACGCCAAAGAGTTTGCCGTCAGCCAACAGACGACAAAGTTAGACGGCAAATCCTAAGTCGGCAAAGAGATGCTTTGCCGTTAGCTTTTCATCGGGCTGACGGCAAAGACTTTGCCGTCAGGTTTTTTTCCCACAGCAGACGGCAAAGTAGGTTTTAGGGTTTTTTGTTAGCAGGTGGGCCCCCCATCGCTTTGCCGTCAGCCACAAAGTCAACAGACGGCAAAGAAACTTTTTATTTTTTTAAAAAAAAATGAGGCAGGCATGGGGCAGAGGCCGCACGCGGCCTACTCGCCGCGCCGACCTCGCCGGAGGAGAGCTGCTCACCGCGCCCGTCCTCGCCGAAGTAGCGCATCTCGCTCGCCGCGCCGCTCGATCGCCGCTGCCGGAGGAAGGCCGCGCGCCGGAGGGAGAGAAGGAGGTCGCCGCCCGCGCCGCGCTGCTCTGCTCTTCGTTGCCCGCGCCGCGCCCGACCTCGCCGGAGCAGTGCATCTCGCTCGTCGCGCCGCTCGCTCGCCGCTGCCGGAGGGAGGCCGCGTGCCGGAGGGAGAGGAGGAGGCCGCGCTGGAGGGAGAGGAGGAGGCCCGCGCCGTGTCGGAGGGAGGGAGGAGGGGAGGAGGTCGCCGCCCGCGCCGCGCTGGAGGGAAAGGAGGAGGCCTGCGCCACGCTGGAGGGAGAGGAGGAGGCCGTGCGCCGGAGGGAGAGGAGGAGGCCCGCGCCGCGCCGCGTCGCTAGCCCGCGTCGCTCGCCCTAGGCGCTGCCGCCGGCCCGCTCCGCGCTGCAAGCCGGCCCACGCCGCACCACTTTGTGCCCTCGCCCGCGCCGCTCGCTCTCGCCGCTGCTGCTGCCCTGCCCTCGCTGCACTGCCGCTGTACGAGAGAGAGAGAGAGAGAGAGACAGCACTGCCCTCGTGGTGGGGTCACCTGGGAGAGAGAGATCGTGGGGATAAGGGAGAGAGAGAGTACAGGGGTGGGCTGCCCATCGTGGGGCTACAATCAGGGTGGACCAGATTATGCCACGTCATCGATCCGCGAGAGCGATCCGCGTGGTGTGTTTCTTACTTTGCCGTCTGTATATTTTTTTACAAACGGCAAAGCGAGCACTTTGCTGTCTGTAAAAAAATGTACAGACGGCAAAGTCTTTGCCATCTGTACATTTTTTTACAGACGGCAAAGTTCTCGCTTTGCCATCTGTATTTTTATTTGCAGACGGCAAAGATTCTTTGCCGTCTGTGTTTGTTGTGGCAGACGGCAAAGTGAGCTCTTTGCCGTCTGTGTTTTTTTGGCAGACGTCAAAGTATATTTTGCCATCAGTTTTTCTTTGCCGTCTGCTGATGACGACAAACCCTTGCTTTGCCGTCTTACCCGACGAAAAGCTGACGGCAAAGCGGCCTACTGACAGCAAATTAGCTGTTTCCCGTAGTGTCTTACAAGTCTGAGAACAATGGTTGTTCACTTTATTGTAAGGATGTGTTTTATGGATTTGCACCCATTGCTGGGGGGCCTTTTCATACTAAATCTTGAATGTGGAAATGATGTCTTTAACATGAATGCTAAATGCCTTAAGAAGGCTGATACCACCACCACTTACTTGTGGCACTGTCAGCTTGGCCACATTGGAAAGAAACGCATGCAAAGACTCCATAAAGATGGAGTTTTACAGTCTTTTGATTTTGAATCATTTGACACATGTGAAGCTTGTCTGATGGGGAAAATGACCAAGACGCCGTTCACGGGTCATCCCGAACGGGCGGGTGAATTATTGGAAATAATACATAGTGATGTATGTGGTCCGATGAGCACAACTGCACGGGGTGGGTATTTCTACTTCGTGACTTTTACTGATGATTTGAGTCGGTATGGCTATATCTACTTGATGAAGCATAAGTCGGAAACCTTTGACAAGTTCAAAGAATTTCAGAATGAGGTAGAAAATCATCGTAACAAAAGGATTAAGTTTCTGCGATCAGATCACGAGGGCGAGTATCTTAGTCATGAGTTTAGCCAACGTCTCAGTGACCGTGGAATCGTTTCACAGCTTACGCCTCCCAGAACTCCATAGCGAAACGGAGTGTCAGAAAGACATAACCGAACCCTGTTAGACATGGTAAGGTCGATGATGTCTCTTACAGATCTACCAATATCTTTTTGGGGTCATGCACTACTCACTGCCTCTTATACATTAAACAGAGCACCGTCTAAGTCTGTTGAGACGACGCCATTTGAATTATGGTATGGGAAGAAACCCAATGTGTCGCATCTCAAGGTTTGGGGTTGTGAAGCTTATGTAAAATGTTTACAACCAAGCAAACTCGACCCCAGATCAGACAAATATTACTTTGTAGGTTATCCAAACAACACCATTGGGTATTCCTTCTACCACCAGTCCGAGGGCAAAGTGTTTGTCGCAAGAGTTGGACACTTTCTCGAGAAAAAAATTCTCGCTAAAGAATTAAGTGGGAGGACAATACAAATTAATGAGATTAGTGAATCTTCGGCGACCGTTGATATGGCTAAGGAACCGGAAGTAATTCCGCAAATTATCCCTACAACCGAGCCAGAAGTTGTCGCATGTGATGCAGAAACTTAAGACAATGTTGTAACTGAACCGCGCAGGGCTATCCAGCCAACTGAGTGGTTTCATAACGAAATCTTCATAATTGAAGATGATGAACCCGCGCACTACAAGGAAGCGATGGCGGGGCCCAGCTCAAGGGAATGGCACAAGGCCATGAAATCCAAAATGGAATCCATGTACGAAAATCAAGTTTGGAACTTGGTAGAATTTCCAGATGGAGTAAAATCCATTGGTTATAAATGGATTTTCAAAAGAAAGACAGACGCGTATGGTAACATTACTATCCATAAAGCTAGACTTGTCGCGAAAGGGTTCACGCAAGTTCCAAGAGTGGACTACAATGAGACTTTCTCGCATGTAGCTATGCTTAAGTCTGTACGGATATTACTAGTAATTGCTGCTTATTTCGATTATGAAATATGGCAGATGGACGTCAAAACGGCTTTCCTAAATGGAAATCTCAAAGAAGATGTATACATGATACAGCCTGAAGGTTTTGTCGTTCATGAGGATGCTGGAAAGGTATGCAAACTTTAGAAGGCCATTTATGGTCTGAAGCAAGCATCAAGGAGCTGGAACATTCGTTTCGATGAAGTGGTCAAACAGTTTGGCTTCATCAGGAATGGTGAAGAATCTTGTGTTTACAAGAAGTTTAGTGGGAGCGCAAAAGCATTTCTAATCTTGTATGTGGATGACATATTGTTGATTGGAAATGACGTGAATTTTCTTAGCGAAATAAAAGATTCATTGAAGAAGAGTTTTTCAATGAAAGACTTAGGCGAAGCAGCATATGTATTGGGCATCAGAATCTATAGAGATAGATCAAAACGCCTGATAGCGCTTAGCCAACGCACGTACATTGACAAGGTGTTGAAAAGGTTCAACATGGAGAACTCCAAGAAAGGCCTACTCCCCATGTCACCTGGCACAGTGCTTTGCAAGAATCAGTGTCCTCGGACTCTCGATGAGCGAGTACAAATGAATGATGTTCCATATGCTTTGGCAGTTGGTTCTATTATGTATGACATGCTATGTACAAGACCGGATGTTTCCTATGCGCTAAGTGTTAGCAGCCGGTACCAAAGTGATCCAGGATTATATTGGAACACTGGGCCGCAGTCAAAAATATTCTAAAGTACCTCAGAAGGACCAATGATTTACTCCTTGTGTACGGAGGTGATGAAGAGCTCATTGTAAGTGGTTACACTGATGCAGGCTTCATGACTGACCCAGATGACTTCAAATCTCAATCAGGCTATGTTTTCATATTGAACGGTGGCGCGGTTTATTGAAAAAGTTCCAAACAAAAGACTGTGGTGGATTCTACGACGGAGGCGGAATATGTTGCAGCTTCAGAAGCCTCCGAGGAGGCGGTCTGGATCAAGCAGTTTCTTGAAGACCTTGGTGTGGTTCCAAGTGCGCTGGTCCCGGTGGAGATCTATTGTGATAATAGTGGCGCCGTGGCTCACGCCAGGGAGCCATCTTCGCACCATAAGAAAAGACATATTGAACGCAAATATAAACTCATTCAACATCATGTCGAAGCGGGTTTAGTAAAAGTACGGATCTGAACGTGTCAGACCCGATGACAAAGCCTCTACCATGAGCAAAGCATGAGCAGCACCGGATAGCCATTGGTGTTAGGGAAACCATGTAACTGGATTATGACTCTAGTGCAAGTGGGAGTCTGTAGGAGATATGCCCTAGAGACAGTAATAACAGTTATTTTGTATCTCCAAGTTTGTAATGAATATTTATGTTCCCTGCTATAACTGCAATGATTCTCGAGTCTACAATATCCACGAGGCTCGGAGGTGCCGGAACCGCTTTGGTTGCTTTTCGCTGATGAAAATCATTGATCTGAAAATGTTTCGAAACACGTCCAGAATTATTTTAGTGGGTACTAGAATTATTCTAAGACCCGCAGAAATATTTTCGGATTTATCGGTCGCGGAAAAATGGGTTCATGAATAGTGAAAAAGCACTTTATGGAAAGCCACCTTTTTGGGCTTTGTCCCAAAATATCTTAGGGATGACATGGATGGATGAGAGCCCCTCATGGGGGGGCCCACTTGGAGTGGCCGGCCAAGGGAGGAGCTCCTCCATGGAGCTCCTCTAGCCTTCTGATACGTCCATTTTGCATCATGTTTTACTACTGTTATTTATAGTGTTTTTAATCAATATAACACTTTGTGTAGCAATTCTAATGCCTTTTCTCTCTTAATATGTAAGATTTACACAAGGAGGGAGATTGCCGGCAGCTGGAATTCTGGACCTGAAAAAGCTATGTGAGAGATACCTATTCCGCATATCTCCAAATGAGCTGAAATTTCATGGAGATTTATTTTGGAATAGATAAAAAATATTGGAAGAAAGAAGTACCAGAGGGGGCCACCCAAGTGCCCACGAGGCACCAGGGCGCGCCACCCCCCCCCCCAGGCGCGCCCTGGTGGCCTGTGGGGCCCCTGTCCAGCCTCCGGTGCCCATTTTCTGGTATATAAGCCCATTTTCCCTAGAAAAAATAAGGATAAGACTTTTGGGACGGAGCGCCACCGTCTCGAGGCGGAACTTGGGCAGGAGCACTTTTGCTCTCCAGCGGAGCCATTCCGCCGGGGATACTTCCCTCCGGGAGGGGGAAATCAGAGCCATCAACATCACCAACGATCCTCTCATCGTGGGAGGACCAATCTTCATCAACATCTTCACCAACACCATCTCATCTCAAACCCTAGTTCATCTCTTGTATTCAATCTTTGTCTCAAAACCTCAGATTGGTACCTGTGGGTTGCTAGTAGTGTTGATTACATCTTGTAGTTGATGCTAGTTGGTTTATTTGGTGGAAGATTAATGATTAGATCCAATATGCTATTCAATACCCCTCTTATCTTGAACATGAATATGGTTTGTGAGTAGTTACTTTTGTTCTTGAGGACATGGGAGAAGTCTTGTCATAACTAATCATGTGAATTTGGTATTCGTTCGATATTTTGATGATATGTATGTTGTTGATTCTCTTAGTGGTGTCATGTGAACGTCGACTACATGACACTTCACCATCTTTGGGCCTAAGGGAATGCATTGTGGAGTAGTAATTAGATGATGGGTTGCTAGAGTGACAGAAGCTTAAACCCTAGTTTATGTGCTATTCCGTAAGGGGTTTATTTGGATCCATATGTTTAATGCTATGGTTAGAGTTATCTTAATTCATCTTTCGTAGTTGCGGATGCTTGCGAGAGGGGGTAATCATAAGTGGGAGGCTCGTTCAAGCAAGAACAACACCCAAGCACCGGTCCACCTACATATCACATTATCAAAGTAGCGAACGCAAATCAAACAAACATGACGAAAGTGACTAGATGAAATTCCCATGTGTCCTCGAGAACGCTTTGCTTATTATAAGAGATGCTACAAAAAGGATTGGGCCACCTTGCTGCACTCTTTGTTACTATTGCTACTTGTCACTTGTTACAAATTATCTTGCTATCAAACTACTCGTTACCGATAATTTCAGTGCTTGCAGAAAATACCTTGCTGAAAACCGCTTGTCATTTCCTTCTGCTCCTCGTTGGGTTCGACACTCTTACTTATCGAAAGGACTACGATTGATCCCCTATACTTGTGGGTCATCAAGAATCTTTTCTGGCGCCGTTGCCGGGGAGTGTTGCGCCTTTGGTGAGTGGAATTTGGTAAGGAAACATTTATATTACGTACTGAAATTTACTGTCACTTGTCACTATGGAAAGTAATCTTTTGATGGGTTTTTCGGGGTATCTTCACCTCGACCGGAAGCACCAAGTGTTGCTCCTCAACCTACTGCACCTACTGAAAATATTTATTATGAGATTCCTTCAGGTATGATAGAGAAACTGCTGGCTAATCCTTATGCAGGAGATGGAACGATACATCCTGTATGCACCTGATCTATGTGGATGAAATTTGTGGATTGTTTAAGCTTGCAGGTTTATCCGGAGATGGATTTAAGAAGAAAGTATTCCCTTTATCTTTGGAGGTAAAGGCATTGACATGGTATAGGCTATGTGATGATACTGATACATGGGACTGGAACCGATTGAAATTGGAATTCCACCAAAAAATTATCCTATGCATTTGGTTCATCGTGATCGGAATTATATATATAATTTTTGGCCTCGTGAAGGAGAAAGCATCGCTCAAGCTTGGGGGAGGCTTAAGTACATGATGTACACATGCCTCAATCATGAGCTCTCAAGAGAAATTATCTTACAGAATTTTTATGCTTGGCTTTCTCATGATGATCAAACCATGCTCGATTCTTCTTCGACTGGCTCCTTTATGAAGAAAACTATTGAATTCAGATGGGATCTTCTGGAAAGAATTAAACAAAACTTTGAAGATTGGGAACTCGACAAAGTTAATGAGTCAGGTATAATACTTGAGTTCGATTATGTTAAGTCTCTTATGGCTACCGATGCTTTTCATAAGTTTAGCACTAAATATGGACTTGACTCTGAGATAGTAGCCTCCTTTTGTGAATCATTTGCTACTCATGTTGATCTCCCTAAGGAGAAGTGGTTTAAATATCATCCCCCTATTAAAGAAAAGATTGAGGAACCCGTTAGTGTTAAAGAAGAAACAATTGTTTACCATGTTGATCCAGTTGTGCCAACTGCTTATATTGAGAAACCACCTTTTCCTATTAGGATTAAGGAACATGCTAAAGTTTCAACTGTGGTTAACAAAAGTAATATTAGAACACCTAGACCATCTGAACAAATTAAAGTTGAACCTAATGTTGCTATGGTTAAAGATCTCTTGGTCGATAATATGGATGGGCATGTTATTTACTTCTGTGACGAAGCAGCTAGAATTGCTAAACCAGACCCTAAAGATAAAAACAGACCCGTAGTAGGCATGCCTCACTACAGGAATCAGCCGATTTGCCGTCCGCAATGGCAGACGGCAAAGGACCAGAAAGCTGACGGCAAAGGGCTTTGCCGTCAGCCGCAGACGGCAAACATGGCCGGCACTGTAAGTTACGGTAAAGAGCTTCTTTGCCGTCTGTTTTCAAACAGCGGACGGCAAAGACATTTGCCGTCAACTTTCCTGGGAAAGCAGACGGCAAAGAAAGTTGACGGCAAAGGGTAGACGTTAGCCACGTTAGGTGTCTAACGGGACGCTTTGCCGTCTGCCGACTGACGGCAAATGTGCCCTCCACTTTGCCGTCTGCTTCATGACGTCATCAGACCCGTCACCCTCCCCGCTATTTGCCGTCTGCCGCTGCCACCACTTTGCCGTCTGCTTCATGACGTCATCAGACTCGTCACCCTCCCCGCTCTTTGCCGTCTGCCGCTGCTTCTTTGCCGTTTGCCACAGACGGCAAACCACACCATCCTTTGCCGTCTGCCACAGACGGCAAAGTGACCAAATGGGTCAGCCCCCAGTGCTCCCAGGTTGCACATGTTGCTGCCACGTGGCCACTTTGCCGTCTACGACAGACGGCAAAGAGCCCTTTGCCGTTGGTGGCAGACGGCAAAGAGCCTGCATTGCCTCTTTTTATTCTGTTTTTTCTTATATCCAAGAATTTTCACATCAAATATATGATATATATATATATTTCACAGGGCAAGTTTCACAGCAAACATATGAGATATCCAACACATAAGTTTCATCCATACATACATAGCAAGTTCCACATACATAGTTCCATCCAAACATATTACAATAGTTTCATCCATATAGCAAGTTCCACATTGTTCAAAGGTACAAAATCAAAACAGAAAGTAAAAAAGAAGCACTCCATCAATGCAAGCTTCCGTGAAGTGAATGAAATCTGCAAAATGGGAAATAAGAAAGTTAGAAGAAGAAGACTAGAAGAAGAAGAAGAAGAAGAATAAGAAAGTAAAAAGAATCACTCCATCAATGCGAGCTTACCAAGGTTATCATGTTATTTATGAGCTAAGTAAGCGCTAAGTATATGACATTTATGAGCTTAGCAAGGTTATCATGCCATTTATTAGCTAAGTAAGCTACTTATGTCATAAATGAACTAAATAAGCTAAGTATAGGTCATTATTGAGCTAACCTAGGTAATTATGCCATTTTTGAGTTAACTAAGCATATTATGCCATTTTTGACATAAGTAAGCTAAGTATAGGTCATTATTGAGCTAACCTAGGTAACTAAGCATATTAGAGCTAACTTAGAGCTAACTTAGTTCATTTTGGAACTAACTTAGGTAAAATGGATCATTTTGGAGCTAAGTAAGCTTATTATGTCATTTTGGACGAAAATAAGCTAAGTATATGACATTTATGAGGTTACCAAAGTTGTTATGCCATTTTTGACGTAAGTAAGCTAATTATGCTATTTTTGACATAAGTAAGCTAAGTATATGTCATTATTGAGCAAATCTAGGTAACTAAGCATATTAGAGCTAACTTAGCATATTAGAGCTAACTTAGGTCATTTTAGAGCTAACTTAGGTAAAATGGATCATTTTGGAGCTAAGTAAGCTTATTATGTCATTTTGGAGGAAAATAAGCTAAGTTTAGGTCATTATGGTAAGCATATTGGAGGAAATAAAGCTAAGTCTAGGTCATTATGGTAAGCATATTGGAGGAAATAAAGCTAAGTCTAGGTCATTATGCATTTGTTAAGCAAAACACTAGAGAAAACTTACCGTCATCATGGAGCTAAAGCACCGGGGGTGCTCGTGCTGGTAGCACCTGGAGAAGGATCGTGCGATGCTTGTCTGGAGTTACGCTGCACCAAAGATCATTTGCAATGTCTCGTTAGCATGATGACACTCAAATGTTAAGACTAGTAACTAATGACCATTCAAATGAAACTCACTGTGGTCCCCGGAGGAATGACTGGCATCGGCGGAGGGGTCTGACCGGTCTTCCCGCACACATACTGCACATTTGGTTTTGATGAGTCAGTCATATTAGTAAGTAATGAAACGAACATTAAGTGCATGATTTGGCTAATATGCAGAAGAAACTTACCAAGAGGAGCTCGTACATGGCCCGGTTCGCCATGTCATTCCGTGCCCTCTCCTCCTCCAACATCCTAGCCGTCCTCTCCTCCATCTCCCGCTCCTTCTCCGCCGCCTGCCGGTCCCTCTCCTGCAGAAGCGCCTGGGTTTTCTCTCTCCTCGTTAGCATTGTAATCATCGAGCAGACGCACACACAATGTAATGGAGAGGAAAGAAATCTGAGTCCGTATAACTAACCTCGATGGCGAGCTCCATTGGCCGTGGACGAGGCCTTATCTCAGGGGCGGAGCTCGTCTGGCGCGCCTTGATCTCCGGGAGAGTGCTAGGACAACGTATAAGTCCATCTCCAATGGCTATCGAGCCATGGGACCTCCCACCACCAGATATCATCACCAGCTCTGGATCAATGGGACCCTGGCTCGGGTTAAAGTCCTCCCCTTTCCTCGCCTTCCCCTCATCTCTGTACCTCACGAGCTTGTTGTGCGAGGAGATGTTGGTGAAGCTCTCTGGATGATCGAGGCCAGCCGCAGAGAATGCCTTGACCTTCTTGTACGAGGCAGTATGGGCCATGGCATAGAGGTCGTACACCTCTGGCACCTCCGCCTTATTGTATCGCCCCTAAAAGAGAGGAACATAGTAAATAGTAATTAAAGGGCTCAAGCTAGCATGAAGAATGAATTGCATGAATCATGAAGCAAACCACATACCCAGTTCCGCCCGAACTGATATAAGTTGGCGCTGCCTTGATGGTGTGGCACACCTTCCATTTGGGCACGCCGGTCCTTGGCATTGTTGTGGAGGGCTAGCCATTGGTCTGAGCACCACTCATCCACCAACACCTCCCAACAATCCATCTGATCCGCACACCATCTCGGGGACACCTAAGTTAGTAAAGAGAAACTTGAGCGCTACGCCTACGAATCAAATCAAGGAAACTAAGTACAAGGCCTTAAGAATAGGTAATTACCGTCATGTACTGCTCCTTCTTCAGAAACTTTTCACAGCATGCCTGCTTGGTCTTCTTAATACCACGCGAGGCATAGTAGTCTCGAACAGCCTGCACTCGAGCCTCGTGCCGTAAGTTTTGTAGTAGGCGCTTGCACGCGGCATCGATAACCTGTGCCGCGGCCTCCTCGTATCCCTCCTCACACCTGTAGAAGGTCTGCAATCAAACGAGACAACATTGATTACTACAATAACTAGCTATTTCAAGATTTTTAATTGTGTAAAGGAGAAATTACCCAAAACTTTCTGATCACCATCTCTGCCCTCGTGTGGCACAAGACACAGTCGATCATCTTCTCCGGCGGGGCCGGGGCAGCCAAGTAGTGCTCCCAGCTCAATCCTAGCTGTGGAACCTGACCCTCACCGGGCAACGTGACAAACCCCGGGAAGTTTTGCCGGCAAAGCACACCAAGGACGGTGTTAGGCCTGCGGACATCCGGAGCGTGGTCCCAACCCCTGCTGTATGACAAGGCCAACGCATTAGATATTTGAAGAAATGTGAAGGCAAAAGGTACAAAAAGAGTAAATGCACTTACCTCTCCCCATCAGGGAAAATCAACCACCTCTGCTCGTGGGTCGCCGGCACGGTCGGGAGCCGTGTACAACCACGCTGGTAGACGGTGGCCCCCTCAACCACCTCGTCCTCGCTATCAGCCGAATCCCCGCCACCATCAGCATGGCCACTCGGCCCCGCAGGCGGATCCGGCCAGGTACCCCATCCGGACGTCTCCTGGGACGTAGCCTGGTCCGGAGTCTCGTGGGCCGAAGGCCCGTCGACCCGAGGCTCGTGGACCGGAGTCCGCGTAGCCTCCTCCTCGGACGGGTCCACCCTAGCAGTCACGTGCTCGGGTGAATCAGCTGGGGGTGACGGCGAGGAAGGCGTACGAGCCTGCCTACCTCCTCTCCCGCGGCCACGTCCTGATCTACCTCCTCTCTTCTTCCCTCCCCGACCTCGTCCCCCGGTGGGCACCGACGCCGAGGAAGAAGGGCCCGGCGGTGTCCCCATATTGTCCAACAACGCTTGGCGGAGAGGTACGGGTGGAATGGAACCCCTCCCACCACGAGCCGACGAAGAAGGAGCCTCGGAGCGCTCCGGACCCGCGCCCACCATCTTTCAACACCTGCCATGACAAAGAGTAAACGAAATTAGTACAACATAAAAAAATTTAATACCGACATGAATAATAAAAAATGGAATACCTAACATGAACTAATTAATAATATATATGTACATAATAATAATTGAATACCTGACATGAACTAATATTAATCTTCATCGTCTATATATGCTCCGGGGTCAATTAATGCATCATCATCATCACTATCAGTAATGACGTGCTCATCATCATCAATAAATGCATCAACATGTGGAAGGCCTCCTTTATGTAATTGGTCAAGCATTGATAGGTCATCCGCAGCAGTAACCTCTTCTTGTTCCGGCTCTTCTTGTTCTGGCTCTTCTTGTTCCGGCTCAGGGGTGAAGTCAGATTCACTGCCGCTGTCTACTTCAATGTTCTGGGGTCAAGTAGAGCGGTTCTTGAAACGTTTTTTGGAAAGACGTGTTTCTTGGAATAATTCTCCTTCATATGTGTCTGGGTTAATGTGAGGTTCATAATCCTCTTCATTGGGGGGAGGTGGTCTAACATGTGGCAGCACTTCATAAACGACATCCCAACCATTGAGATTTGGATCACTTTGACAGGCCCACGGTAGATAGAAAACTTGGGTTGCCTGTTCAGCCGTAATATAGACATCGGGAACATCCAAATGGATGCTTTGTTTGATTTCGACTAGCCCTATATGTTCATGAGTCCTTCTAGTCTCCTTCGGCTGGAACCAAAAACATTTGAAGACTACGACGTTCGGTGGGTTTGCACCATAGAATAGAAGTTCATAAATTGCTTCAACACTTCCATAATACTTGGTATCTCCTTCGCCGATAGCTGAGACACAACAATTTGTAGACTTTCGGTCGGCCATAGATAGCTCTTTGCCATAGGTACGAAAGCGATACCCGTTGATGTTGTATTTGTCAAATGAACGGACCTTATAGCCAAAACCATTAGCGACTTGTCTCAATTCGGCGTCCATAGACTCTGAATTAGCCTACAAGTTTAATATGAAAGGATTGTTGCATTAGCCGCAATTTAGACAAAGAAATGAAATGGTCTAATGGAAATTACCGTTTGTTTGAACCAAGAGATGAAACCGGGATAGCCGCCTCCATGCTTTGCCAGAAGCTCATACTCTTCGACGGAATCCTTTTGGATCACCGCTCCATACGAGAATTTGGCGACGTATCGACTGTATCAAATATCCGGGAATAAGTGCAGTTCAAAGGAATTATAAGTTGTGAAACAATGTACCGAGAACTTACTCGATGTACGGCCGCACTTCTGTTAGGTTGTTGAAGATATACAACGAAATGGTCCGCCATTCTTCGACATCCAACGGTATTGGTTTTGAAGCACCGGCTGGTGCGAGCTTCCCTTTGAATAGGCTGAGGTTGGATCCACCCTTTTTAGGGTCGCCAGCATTGTACCGAAGCTTCGGATTATGCAAATGACGATTTTTGGCTTCGTAGTGTGCTGTCACGAAGTTTGCCGCCTCCTCAGTAATGAATGCCTCGGCCATCGATGCTTCAATTCTATGTTTATTTTTTCATTTTGCTCGAAGCGTCTTCTGCATCCTCTCAGTTGCGTAGCACCAACGATTCTGCACGGGCCCCCCCAATCGTGCCTCAGTCGGGAGATGCAAAATCAAATGCTGCATTGGATTAAGGAAGCCCGGTGGGAAGATCTTCTCTAACTTGCAGATCAACTCCGGCGCCAACTCTTCCATTTCATCTAGCAAGCCAGGCGATAGTTCTTTCGCACAAAGAACACGAAAGAAATAGCTCAGCTCTGCCAGTACTAGCCATTCATCCTCAGGGATAAAGCCATGCAACATCACCGGCATTACCCGCTCAAGCCATATGTGCCAATCATGACTCTTGAGACCAAATATTTCCAATTTTTCAAGACTCGCTCCCCTCTTTAGATTCGCTGCATACCCATCGGGGAACATCAACTCCTTTTTCACCCACAGGATAATTTCCCTCATATCTGGCCTTCCAAGATTGAACCATGCCTTTGGCTTCGTCCAGTTCAGCTTTCCTTTCGGTTGTCGCATGTTTTGTAACGGTCTATCACATAGAGCCTCCTGATCGACTCTAGCCTTAGGATTATCCTTTGACTTCCCCTCTATGCCGAACAATGTACCAAAGAGGGCCTCGGCGACATTCTTTTCAGTGTGCATCACGTCGATGTTGTGTGGGCAAAGGAGGTCTGTGAAGTAAGGCAGATCCCACAAGCATGTCTTGTGAGTCCAGGCGTGTTCCGAATTATACCCCTTGAAATACCCTGGACGCTCTTGATCCGGCTCGAGAGCGTTTAACTGATCCGGGGTCTGTTGGCCTGTCAACGCAGGTGGTGCAGAGTTTTTGACAACTCTACCTTTGATGAATTTCTTCTTGTCTTTTCTGAACTTATGGCGAGGATCCAAGAACTGTCTATGCAAGTCGAAGCAAGAATACTTGCGACCCGCATCCAGCCAACGAAACTCAAGAGCTGCCTTGCATGTGGGGCACGGGAACCTTCCATGCACACACCAGCCAACGAATAGCGCATACGCCGGCAAGTCATGCATCGAGTACATGTACCACACATGCATTAGGAAGTTTTTTTTGTAGCGGCGTCGTATGTCTTGATCCCATTATCCCAAGCTTCTTGCAATTCATCCTTAAGCGGCTGCATGTACACATTCATAGTCTTCCCCGGATAGTTGGGCCCCGGAATTATGAACGTCAGGAAAATGTTCTTTCTTTGCATAATCTGTCCGGGGGGGAGATTGAGTGGAATGACAAATACATGCCAACAACTGTATTGGGCTGCCATCATACCAAACACATTGAACCCATCCGTGCTGATGGCGACTCGAGGATGCCTTGGATCTGCCGCTTTATCATGATGTATTGCATCGAAGTGCTTCCACGCAAAAGTGTCCGATGTGTGTACCAACATCTAATTCCCATCTGCATCTAGTTCGGTTCTTTTGCCCAATTTGTGCCATGTAATCTGTCTGGCCGTCTCTTCGACCATGAAAAGACGTTGAAGTCTTGGTATGATTGGCATATACCGAAGAACATTAATTGGGATTTTAGTCTGACTCTTCTCACCCATACCGTTGTCTACCACAACATACCTGGAAGACTTGCAAATGGGACAATAGTTCAAGTCCGCATACTCAAGCCTAAATAAGGCACATCCATTCTCACAGGCATCTATCTTCTCATAGGGCATCTTAAGTACACGGAGGATTTTGTCCGACTGGTACAGGTTTACAGGCATTACATGGCCTTTGGGTAGAAAGCGTCCAAATAGTGTCATCATCGCGTCGTAGCATTCTCTGCCCAAGTTGAATTGAGCCTTCAGAGCCATTACTTGTGCGATGGCATCCAGCTGACAAAGTTCAGTGTGCTCGTGGAGAGGATGTTTTGAAGACTCCAACATATCATTGAAGGCCTTTGCAGATTCCTCCATCTCATCGTCCGAATCCCGAGCATCATCAAAGTCTTCCACCATGTCTTCGATCCCGGTACCATGCTCGTCGATGCGACGACGGCCCACCTCAGCTCTGGCACGTTGGGCAGACTCACCATGAAATGTCCAGACCGTATAAGCAGGTGTAAAACCCCACTTCTGCAGGTGTTTACTCAGTTCAAGCTCTGTCCTCTTATTATAGTTGTCGCACCGGACATAGGGGCACCAGGTTTTTCTCTGGCCATTTGCAAATGCGGCTCTCACAAACCCCTTGGTTTTTGTTAACCATTCATCGGTCCTGTCTTTCTGACTAGTGTGACCGGTGTACATCCACGCACGATCACTCATCTTGCCTAGCTACTGGACACACAAGAAATATATACATAATTCAGCAAACCATATTCATCAGTTAATGGAGTTTGTCAGTTTTATTACGTCCATGCAACCTAGACGCTAATAGGTAAAGATAGGTCCTAATCCCACCCGAGTATGTGTAGATTGGGTTCGTATTCCCATGCTCTGCTCCGGATCTGACGCAAAATTTCGGCAGCACCTCCCCGCTGTTCTCCTGATACACGTCTCGGCAATAAGCAGAGAGGATGTGTACCCGGAGAACAACAGGGAGGCACTGACGAAATTTTGCATCGGATCCGGAGCAGAGCATATGGGAAAATGAACCCAATCTACACATACTCGGGCTGTCCATGGATAATGTTGGACAATTCGAAAGAATCACGGTTATAAATATGCAAATGCATGCATATTTATAGATGTAACCCTTTCGAACGGGAGACGCATAGTGGTCACGCATACTGATGATTGAAGACACCTATAGCTAGCAAGTTTCATCGGCACGAAGACCGGAACAGAGCAAATGAAGGGGGGAGGAGGAGATGTCATTTGTGCTCACCCACGAACGCAGGGGCGGAGCTCGTCGAACGCACGGGGAGGTCGTCGAACACCAGACCCTCGCAGCGACGAAACAACTGCACATTTAAATCCACCCGATCAACACAAATATATATGATGTTTTTCATAACAAAATCAGAAAATATATGACCTAACTCATAATTCACAAATATATGACGGGGTGTCGGGTCGGGGTGTCGGGTCGGGGTGTCGGGGTGTCGGGTTGACTTTCATTCCGTCGATGCTCCCTTCAACAACTCTCACCTCTCAAGTGGTGGTATATATGTATGGTGGGGCACTCCTTGCCTGTTAATTTCGACCGTCGGTGACGGTCGTTACTCCCATCCCTTGCTGCGTTACCAAGGTCTCATAGCAAGAGATGAGGAGCAACGACCACCTACGACAACAGCCGGTGTCTTTCCTCTTATAACATCTCTCATCTCTCAATGTTATTTCGACCGTCGGCCTTTTCGTCCTCCCCCTGCTTTACCAAGGTCTCAGAGGGGGAGGACGAGAAAGACAGACCACCTACGACCAGCCGGTATCCTTCCTTCAAGAGCATCTCATCTCTCACTCTCATCTCTTTCAAAAGGAAGCACCATCAGAATGAAAGTCAACACACTACATACCAAATTAATAGCGATGCATACTTATGGGCCCTAAACCCTACTCTACAAGACAATATTTTACCATAGCATGCAGCAACAGCAAATCAGTAGCATCAGCAAGCAGCAACACCACAACAGCAACAGCAGCAAGCAATTAAAGTAAGAACTAGCTATAGCACCAGCAGCAAGCAGCAGTACTATAGCACCAGCAGCAAACATGCAACAACAGTCAAGTACTACCACCAACTATTCAGTGAACTAGCAACAACAGCAAAGCAATAACAGTATATATGCAATAACAACAAGCAGTAGCCTCAAGCACCAGCAGCACCAGAGTAGGAGGAGCTCACCAGCCAACACAGTAGGTTTTGTAGAATATTGAGAATTATAGATAATTACATTGATCTCTTATCCACATTAGCTTACAAAATACATTTCTAACATTAATTATATAAGCTACTGCCTCTGTAAACAAAACTAGATGACATTTTAGTCTAGTGACAATGTTATTGCTTGCTCTTCTCTACAATGTCATCTGCCACAATGTCATCTAGTTTTTTTTGCGGGAACACATTGTCACTAAGTATTTTAAGACATTGTAATTATCTATAACATTGTCTACAGAAGAGCAAAGCAATAACATTATCTATAACATTGTAATTATCTAGTTTTTTTTCTGTTCTTGCTCTTCTTCTTCTTCCTTTCCTTTTTCCTCTTCTTCTTCTCCTCCTCTCCTCTTTTTTCTTTTTCTTCTTCTTCTTCTTCTTCTTCTTCTTCTTCTTCTTGTTTTTTCTTCTCCTCCTCCTCTTCTTCTTCTTCTTCCTTTCCTTTTTCCTCTTCTTCTTCTCCTCCTCTCCTCTTTTCTTCTTCTTCTTCTTCTTCTTTTTTCTTCTCCTCCTCCTCCTCTTCTTTTTCTTCTTCTTCTTCTAATATTGACTAACCTAAAATATGACTAACCTAAAATCTTGTAACATCCCTAGCACTAACCTAGTTCTTTTCCTAGTTCCTTTGTAACATCCTAGCACTAACCTAACAGTACTAACTAAAAACGGAGAAATAAAAAAAACAGAGAAATAAAAAGAAAACCTCACCAGACGGCGAGGGCGGCGGGCAGGGGCGGCGGGGCACTGGGGCGGCGTGGCGGCAGGCCAGGGCGGGCCGGGGCGGCGGGGCCTCGGGGCGGTGGGGCGCCGGGGCGGCTGCAGCGACGGGTGGGGGCGGCCACAGCGACGGGCGAGGGCGACGGGCCGGCTGGCCGGGGCGGTGGGGCGGCTGGCCCGACGGGCGGTGGGGCGGCTGGCCCGGCGGGCGGCGGGGGTCAGGGGCGGCAGGGGCGGTGGTGGTCGTGGGCGGCGGCCGGGTGCGGTGGGGGTCAGTGGGAGAGAGAGAGAGGGGGAGAGAGAGAAGAGAGAGGGGAGTGGGAGGTGGGGCAGGCCGGCCGTTACCTAACCGTTAGGGTATTTCGTTTTGCCGTCTGCTAGCAGGCGACAAAGAACTCTTTGCCGTCTGCTAGCAGACGGCAAAGAGGTGGGGGGTGGGCCGTTACAGTGCTGGCCTCCACTGGACGCCACCCACTTCTTTGCCGTCTGCTAGCAGACGGCAAAGAAGTGGCTGATGGCAAATATGATCTTTGCCATCAGCCAGTTCTTTGCCGTCTGTTTTTTGAAAGCGGACGGGAAAGACCTCCTTTGCCGTCTGCTAGCAGACGGCAAAGAAGTGGCTGATGGCAAATCCTCTGATTCCAGTAGTGCCTGTTGTCTCTGTCAAAATAGGAGATCATTGTTATCATGGCTTATGTGATTTGGGTGCTAGTGTGAGTGCTATTCTGTTTACCTTATATCAAGAAATTATGAATGATATTGCACCTATTGAAATAGAGGACATTGATGTTACTATTAAGCTTGCAAACAGAGATACCATTACGCCGCTTGGGATTGTTAGAGATGTTGAAGTCTTGTGTGGAAAACTAAAATACCCTACTGATTTTCTAGTCCCCGGTTCTCCACAAGATAATTTTTGTCCCATTATATTTGGTAGACCTTTCTTGAACACTGTTAATGCCAAGATTGATTGCGCTAAAGAAACTGTTAGTGTTAATTTTGGTGGTATGTCTCATGAGTTTAATTTCTCCAAGTTTTGTAGGCAACCTCATGATAAAGAATTGCCTAGTAAAGATGAAACTATTGGTCTTGCTTCTATTGCAGTACCTTCTACTGATCCGTTAGAACAATATTTGCTAGACCATGAAAATGATATGCATATGAATGAAAGAAATGAAATAGATAAGATGTTCTTTGATCAACCACCTATCCTTAAACACAATTTGCCTGTTGAAACTCTTGGAGGCCCTCCTCCACCTAAGGGTGACCCTGTATTTGAATTGAAGCAATTGCCTGATACATTGAAATATGCTTATCTAGATGAAAAGAAGATATATCATGTTATTATTAGTGCTAACCTTACAGAGCATGAAGAAAAGAGATTACTGAAAACTCTGAGGAAGCACCGCGCTGCTATTGGATATACTCTTGATGATCTTAAGGGCATTAGTCCCACTCTATGTTAGCACAAAATTAATATGGAGCCTGATGCTAAACCAGTTGTCGACCACCAACGACGACTAAATCCTAAGATGAAAGAGGTGGTAAGAACCGAAATATTAAAGCTTCTGGAAGCAGGTATAATCTATCCCATAGCTGATAGTAAATGGGTAAGTCCCGTTCATTGTGTCCCTAAGAAAGGAGGTATTACCGTTATTCCTAATGATAAAAATGAACTCATTCCACAAAGAATTGTAACTGGTTATAGGATGGTAATTGATTTTAGAAAATTAAACAAAGCCACTAGAAAAGATCATTACCCCTTAACTTTTATTGATCAAATGTTAGAAAAGATTGTCCAAGCATACACACTTTTGTTTCCTAGATGGTTATTCTGTTTTTTCTCAAATACCTGTATCACAAGCCGACCAAGAGAAAACCACCTTTATTTGTCCTTTTGGAACTTATGCTTACAGCCGTATGCCTTTTGGTTTATGCAATGCACCTGCTACCTTTAAAAGATGTACGACTGCTATATTCTCTGACTTTTGTGAAAAGATTGTTGAGGTTTTCATGGATGATTTTTCCGTTTACGGAACTTCTTTTGATGACTGCTTAAGCAACCTTGATCGAGTTTTGCAGAGATGTGAACAAACTAATCTTGTCTTGAATTGGGAGAAGTGCCACTTTATGGTGAATGAAGGTATTGTCTTGGGGCATAAAATTTCTGAAAGAGCTATTGAAGTTGATAAAGCTAAGGTTGATGCTATTGAGAAAATATTGTGTCCTAGAGATATTAAAGGTATAAGAAGTTTCCTAGGTCATGCTGGTTTCCATAGAAGGTTTATAAAGGACTTCTCTAAAATTTCTAGACTTCTTACCAATCTCTTGCAAAAAGATGTTCCATTTGTTTTTGATGATGATTGTGTAGAAGCCTTTGAAAATCTTAAGAAAGGCATAACCATTGGACCTATTGTTCAACCACCTGATTGGAACTTGCCTTTTGAAATTATGTGTGATGCTAGTGATTATGTTGTTGGTGCTGTTCTAGGACAGAGAGTTGATAAGAAATTAAATGTTATCCATTATGCTAGTAAAACTCTAGACAGTGCCCAAACAAATTATGCTACTACTGAGAAAGAATTTCTAGCAGTTGTGTTTGCATGTGATAAATTTAGATCTTACATAGTTGATTCTAAAGTAACCGTTCACACCGATCATGCTGCTATTAAATATCTTATGGAAAAGAAAGATGCTAAACCTAGACTCATTAGGTGGGTTCTATTGCTACAAGAATTTGACTTGCATATTATTGATAGAAAGGGAGCTGTGAATCCCGTAGCAGATAATTTGTCTAGAATGGAAAATGTTCTTGATGACCCACTACCAATTAATGATGATTTTCCTGATGAAAAATTAGCTGTCATAAATGCTTCTCGTAATACTCCCTTGTATCCGGACTATGCTAATTATATTGTTGCTAAATTTATACCACCTAGTTTCACATACCAACAAAAGAAAAAGTTCTTCTTTGATTTAAGACATTACTTCTGGGATGACCCACATCTTTATAAAGAAGGAGTAGATGGTACTATTAGACATTGTATACCTGAGCATGAACAGGAACAAATCTTACGGAAGTGTCATTCCGAGGCTTACGGAGGACACCATGCGGGAGACAGAACTGCACATAAGGTATTACAATCTGGTTTTTATTGGCCTACTCTTTTCAAGGATGCTCATAAGTTTGTCTTATCTTGTGATGAATGTCAAAGAATTGGTAATGTTGGTAGACGTCAGGAAATGCCTATGAATTATTCACTTGTTATTGAACCATTTGATGTTTGGGGATTTGATTATATGGGACTTTTTCCTAAATCCAATGGGTATACTCATATTTTAGTTGCTGTTAATTACGTTACTAAGTGGGTAGAAGCTATTCCAACTAGTAGTGCTGATCATAACACCTCTATTAAAATGCTTAAAGAAGTTATTTTCCCTAGGTTCGGAGTCCCTAGATATTTAATGACTAATGGTGGTTCACATTTTATTCATGGTGCATTCCATAAACTGCTTGCTAAATATGATGTCAACCATAGAATTGCATCTCCCTATCACCCTCAATCTAGTGGTCAAGTAGAATTGAGCAATAGAGAAATAAAATTAATTTTGCAAAAAACCGTCAATAGATCTAGAAATAATTGGTCTAAGAAACTTGACGATGCATTATGGGCTTATAGAACTTCTTATTAAAATCCTATGGGTATGTCTCCTTATAAAATGGTTTATGGAAAAGCATGTCATTTACCTCTTGAGTTAGAACATAAAGCATGTTAGGCAATTAAAGAACTCAATTATGATTTTAAACTTGCCGGTGAAAAGAGGTTATTTGATATTTGCTCATTAGATGAATGGAGAACTCAAGCTTATAAAATGCCAAATTGCTTAAAGAAAAAGTTAAAAGATGGGATGATAGAAGAATTCAAAAATAGGAATTCAAACTGGGTGAGCAAGTTCTATTGTACAATTCTCATTTGAGATTCTTTGCAGGAAAGCTTCTCTCTAAATGGGAAGGACCGTATATCATCAAAGAAGTTTATCGCTCCGGAGTCATCAAAATAAACAACTCTGAAGGCACTAATCCGAGAGTGGTGAATGGGCAAATAATTAAGCACTATATTTCAGGTACTCCCATTAATGTTGAAACTAATATTATTGAAACAATTACACCAGAGGAATACATCAGAGAGACCTTCCAGAACACTCCAGAACCCTAAAAAGGAAGAGGTACGTGATACGGTAAGTAAACCGACTCCAAAAATTCCATAAAAATACTTTCTGTCAGTTTTGGAATATTAGAAAAAATACAAAAATTAGAAACAGCCGAGGGGACCCACGAGGTGCACGCGAGGCACCAGGGCGCACCACCCCCCAGGCGCGCCCTGGTGGCTCGTGGGCCCCTCGTGAGCCTTCCCGACTCCGTTTTCTTCTGGATTACTTGTTTTGCAAGATAAAATGTCTTTATATATACTCCCGGACGTTTCGACCACCGTATCACAGAAATCTCCTCTATTCTTGTTTCGTGCTATTTTTCTGACTGATCTAGATCGCTATGGCTCCAGCAAGCTCTTCCAAGGACAAGTTCTATGAGAAGGTCATCAACCCCTACCTACCGGAGGTGATGAAACACCCTCAAGCCATCGAGATGCGTGAGGGCGTGCTTCACATCCAGGATGTTCAAGGACCCAAGAAGACCGGGAGCGTGGAGTCCAGGCTCAAAGCGGTGGAGCAGAAGATCTTCAAGTGCCAAGGGATGGTAGAACGTGGACTCAGTGCCAACCACTCCATGATCACGGAATTCACCCGCGATCACAAGGTGGATGGCCAATCGATGGGGGACATCATCTTCAAGCTCAATGAACGAATTGACTATTGATACGTCTCCAACGTATCTATAATTTTTGATTGTTCCATGCTGTTATATTATCAATCTTGGATGTTTTTATAAGCATTTACAGCAATTATATATCATTTTTGGAGACTAACCTATTAACTTAGTGCCCAGTGCCAGTTGCTGTTTTCTGCCCTGTTTTTGTTTTACAGAAAATCAATACCAAACCAAGTCCAAATGCCACGAAACTTTTTGGAGATTTTTTATTGGCCAAGATAAACACTAGAAGCTTCGGGAGAGGGCCAGAAGACCCAGGAGGTGGCCACGAGCCACCAGGGCGCACCTGGGGGGGGGCAGGCGCGCCCTGGTGCCTCGTGGGCCCTCCTTTGCCCCGTTTGACCTAATTCGAGCACTATAAATTCAGAAAAAATCAGAAACCCTCACGGGAGTCCACGAAATACTTTTTCCGCCGCCGCAAGTTTCTGTTCCAGAGAGATCCCATCTGGAGGCCTTCTCCGGTACTCCGCCGGAGGGGAAATCGATCACGGAGGGGCTCTATATCAACCTTGCTATCCTTCCGATGATGCGTGAGTAGTTTACCACAGACCTTCGGGTCCATAGTTAGTAGCTAGATGGCTTCTTCTCTCTTTTTGATCTTCAATACAATGTTCTCCTCGATATTCTTGGAGTTATATCCGATGTAATCACTTTTTGCGGTGTGTTTGTTGGGATCCGATGAATTGTGAGTTTATGATCAGATTATCCATGAATATATTTGAGTCTTTGCTGCACTCTTTTATGCATGTTTATTATAGCCTCGTATTTCTTCTCCGATCTATTGATTTGGTTTGGCCAACTAAGTTGATTTATCTTGCCATGGGAAGAGATGCTTTGTAATGGGTTCGATCTTGCGGTGCTCAATCCCAGTGACAGAAAGGGACATGACACGTATGTATCATTGCTATTAAGGGTAAAAAGATGGGGTTTATTCATACGTGAGTTTATCTTGTCTACATCATGTCATCGTTCTTAAGGCATTACTCCGTTCTTTTATGGACTTAATACACTAGATGCATGCTGGATAGCGGTCGATGTGTGGAGTAATAGTAGTAGATGCAGGCAGGAGTCGGTCTACTTGTATTGGACGTGATGCCTATATACATGATCATTGCCTTGGATATTGTCATGATTATTTGCTTTTCTATTAATTGCCCAACAGTAATTTGTCTACCCACCGTATGCTATTTTCTTGATAGAAGCCTCTAGTGAAAACTATGGCCCCCGGGTCTATCTAAATCATATTACTAAAACCCTAAAAATATTGCTGCCATTTCCTTTTATTTATTTTATTTTGTATTTTTGTTTCAATCTATCATTCTATCACATACAATTTAATCTTGCAATTTACCGCCGAGGGATTGACAACCCCTCGTTTGCGTTGGGTGCAAGGGTTTGTTGTTTGTGTGCAGGTACTGCTAACGAGGTGTTGTGTGATTCTCCAACTGGTTCGATAACCTTGGTTTCATAACTGAGGGAAATACTTATCTCTACTGTGCTAAATCATCCCTTCCTCTTCGGGGATAATACCAACGCAAGCTACAAGTAGCAACTATCTCCAAGGCCAAATCTATGATCTTCAAAACCAAAATTTTGAGTATGAGGCAAAATTCAAAGGTATGAGTTTAGCTGCAAGTTTCAGGACTCCGGAGACTCGTTCATCTTTTTATGATGGGGAACCTGTGCCATGGAAGCTGGAGGACAAGCCCACCACTTCATCACCACCACCATCACCGAAGAAGGAAACTTGAGTACATGGGTATGGGCACCCCCCTTCGCTTGTGCCAAGCTTGGGGGAGGTGCCCCGGTATCGTATCACCATCACTTTTGCTATCTTTACCTATTTTTAGTTCGATCCTTAGTGATTTCGTGATTTAGTTGAATAAAATTTTAGTATGATCTATTTTCGAGTGCTAGTTTCGTGATCTATCTATCTATGTAATTGAGTTTAGAGTTATATAATAAAGAGTAGTTTGAGTTTTTGCTTCTTTACTTTTATGTTTCAATCCTAGCAATGAAAATAATGAAAAAGATCATATGCTAATCTTATGGAAAGTAATGACATTACATAAAGAAAAGTATAAGTGGTAAAATTTATTGGAAGTTAACAAGCATAGCATTAGTCAATGATGCAATTCATGAAAAAATTAATAGGGAAGAGAAGATTCACAAGCAAATACACTATCTTGGACATCTTTTATGATTGTGAGCCCCCATTAAGTATTTTATGTCAAATTGTTGACGTTGGACAAGGAAGACAACGTAATGAATCATGTTTGCTTATATTCACATAGAAGCTATATTGTCCTAGATCCTTCAACATGTGGTGCTTGCCCAATATCTTTGCTAGCCAAAAATCCACACCAAGTAGAGATACTACTTGTGCATCCAAAAGCCTTAAACCTAGTTTCATGTCATGAGAGTCCACTATATCTACCTATGGATTGAATAAGATCCTTCAAGTAAGTTGTCATCGGTGCATAAAGCAATAAAAATTGCCTCTAAATGTGTATGAACTTTTATTGTAAGGGAAAATAAGTTTTGTACGAACTTGTGATGGTAAAGAAATAAAAGCGACAGACTGCATAATAAAGGTTGCTATCACAAGGGGCAATATAAAGTGACGTTCCTTTGCATTAAGAGCTTGTGCATCCAACAACAAAAAGTGCATGACAACCTCTGCTTCCCTCTGTGAAGGGCCTATCTTATCCTTTTATGTATTTACTTTTTATGCAAGAGTCAATAGTGTTCTCCTCTATTCCTTTTTATTTTTCTCTTTTGTAAGCATCATGTGGTGCGGAAAGATCTAGGCACATATATCCAGTTGGATATGAGTGATCATGAGTTATTATTGTTGACATCACCCTTGAGGTGAATAAGTTGGGAGGTGAAATTATAAGCCCCTATCTTTCTTTGTGTCTGGCTGAAATATTTTGCTCCATATATATGTTGTGAGTGTTAGCAATCATAGAAGACTATATGATGGTTGAGTATGTGGACTTGGTAAAAAGCTCCTACATGAGACCCTTCCTGAAAATATGATGAATTGCAATTGCATTATTGACTGAGAACATAGTTTGTTAGTTTTCAAGAAAGTTTATGCCTTATACTTCGTTGTTGTGATGAATTGTTACTTGCTCATGAGAAGTTTTATGATAATAAATATTGCTATTATAATAATGATCATCATGATACTATGTCTGTATTTTGTTTTTATCGACACCTCTCTTTCTAAACATGTGGACATGATTATCGATATCGGCTTTCGCTTGAGGACAAGCGAGGTCTAAGCTTGGGGGAGTTGATACGTCCATTTTGCATCATGTTTTACTACTGTTATTTATAGTGTTTTTAATCAATATAAAACTTTGTGGAGCAATTCTAATGCCTTTTCTCTCTTAATATGCAAGATTTACACAAGGAGGGAGATTGCCGGCAGCTGGAATTCTGGACCTGAAAAAGCTATGTCAGAGATACGTATTCTACACATCTCCAAATGAGCTGAAATTTCACGGAGATTTATTTTGGAATAAATAAAAAATATTGGAAGAAAGAAGTACCAGAGGGGGCCACCCAGGTGCCCACGAGGCACCAGGGGGCGCCACCCCCCCCCCCCAGGCGCGCCCTGGTGGCTTCTGGGGCCCCTGGCCAGCCTCCGGTGCCCATTTTCTGGTATATAAGCCCATTTGCCCTAGAAAAAAATAAGGAGAAGACTTTTGGGACGGAGCGCCGCCATCTCGAGGCGGAACTTAGGCAGGAGCACTTTTGCTCTCCGGCGGAGCGATTCCGCCGGGGATACTTCCCTCTAGGAGGGAGAAATCGGAGCCATCAACATCACCAACGATCCTCTCATCGTGGGAGGACCAATCTTCATCAACATCTTCACCAGCACCATCTCATCTCAAACTCTAGTTCATCTCTTGTATTCAACCTTTTTCTCAAAACCTCAGATTGGTACCTGTGGGTTGCTAGTAGTGTTGATTACATCTTGTAGTTGATGGTAGTTGGTTTATTTGGTGGAAGATTATATGTTCAGATCCAATATGCTATTCAATACCCCTCTGATCTTGAACATGAATATGGTTTGTGAGTAGTTACTTTTGTTCTTGAGGACATGGGAGAAGTCTTGTCATAAGTAATCATGTGAATTTGGTATTCGTTCGATATTTTGATGATATGTATGTTGTTGATTCTCTTAGTGGTGTCATGTGAACGTCGACTACATGACACTTCACCATCTTTGGGCCTAAGGGAATGCATTGTGGAGTAGTAATTA
Source organism: Elymus sibiricus (assembly GCA_039707655.1). Classification (NCBI taxonomy): domain Eukaryota; kingdom Viridiplantae; phylum Streptophyta; class Magnoliopsida; order Poales; family Poaceae; genus Elymus; species Elymus sibiricus. The sequence continues at coordinate 29,874,387 of CM077664.1, forward strand.
GATGATGGGTTGCTAGAGTGATAGAAGCTTAAACCCTAGCTTATGCGCTATTCCGTAAGGGGCTGATTTGGATCCATATGTTTAATGCTATGGTTAGAGTTATCTTAATTCTTCTTTCGTAGTTGCGGATGCTTGTGAGAGGGGGTAATCATAAGTGGGAGGCTTGTTCAAGTAAGAACAGCACCCAAGCACTGGTCCACCCACATATCAAATTATCAAAGTAGCGAACGTGAATCAAACAAACATGATGAAAGTGACTAGATGAAATTCCCATGTGTCCTCGAGAACGCTTTGCTTATTATAAGAGATCGTTCCGGCTTGTCCTTTGCTACAAAAAGGATTGGGCCACCTTGCTGCACTCTTTGTTACTATTGATACTTGTCACTTGTTACAAATTATCTTGCTATCAAACTACTCGTTACCGATAATTTCAGTGCTTGCAGAAAATACCTTGCTGAAAACCGCTTGTCATTTCCTTCTGCTTCTCGTTGGGTTCGACACTCTTACTTATCGAAAGGACTACGATTGATATCCTATACTTGTGGGTCATCACCTTCCCATTTTGCCCCTTTTGATACTCTATGTGATGGGTTTTTTGGGTATTTCAAGTGCCACCCTACCCCTTAGGTTTTCCTATAAATAGAGATGGAGAGGCACTCTCCACACCCACTCTTTCTGACATAAAAATGCCATGCATGATCTGGCCTTCTCTTTTCCTCCCCACGAAATTGTTTCGTAGAGCCGAAAGGCTGTCTGGGTTCCGGTGGGAACTAGTTCTGGACGGCGATGCCATGCCGGTGGGAACTAGTTCCGAGGGATTCAAGACCCCCTTGTGGGAAGGATCTATCTAGATCATCAAGACATCATCTCCTCTTGGATTTGGGATGAACTCTACCTTGTATCTTTCCCTTTGATTGTTCATGTACCTTGTGGATCTTGTGTGTTTGTGAGTCTAGGGGATGTGTGATTAGACTTGTTCTTGAGTGTTTCTTGTGTGATTTCCCCCTCTTGTTCTTCGTGTTCTTCGTGTTCCTCTGCGTTGTCCCCTCCAATTCGTGAACATCGGGACAAATCGGGGCACTTTGACCCATGCCCTACATCATCTTCGTATCATGAGCCACGTTGACACGAATTTGGAGTCCTACTCTCCCCCCCACACACACTTTCTAGCCTAATTTTGTTTGTTCTTGCCCAATTTCAAAAATCACCACCAAAAATAGCCATACCAAAATTTTGCATTTTGTTGGTTCTTGTGAGATTTTGTTGTGTTTGATCCATGATTTTGTTGTTTGGCAAGTGGGTCTAGCTTCCCCACCATGAATCCACCACACAATTTTCGTTTTCCCCATCAATTTTGACCCCAAAATCACGAAATTCCGCCCTAAAATCGAGTTTCGAGGTCCAAATCCCGATCTGGGATCGTCGGGCCGGACATCCGGGCCACCGGCCGGACATCCGGGCCATCGGGGCGGACCTCCGGGTCCCCGGCCGGACATCCGGCACCTGGAGCACAAAAACGCGCAAGTTTCTCGACATACAGCCCTGGAAATCAGGGCTCACCCCCGGACATCCGACCCGTGGGAATTTCAGCCACCAGTGATTCAGCCACTAGCGTTTCACCTTTTCGGCCATGACTTTCACATCCGGAGTCCGATTTTTGTGTTATTTAGCTCGTTGGATAGCTATTGACATGGCCCATCCATCTAGACAGGGACCACAACCATTTGACTCCATCAAATTTGGTGCATTTTGGCATCTTTGTCTAGACCCTCCACCATATCATTCGCAAAACCACCATAGCCTTCCGCAACCTAAACCATTTTGATCCCCATTGCATTTTTGGTTGCTTGAGTTTTGATTCGAGTCTCCTAAGGTGTTTCGGATAATTAGGGACGGTTACTTCTTCATCAACCACCACCATAACTTCCGCATAACCTTGCCCACCATACTCTTCCGCCACCTTAACCCACTTTTGTCGATTTTGTTTGAGATTTTGAGTTGCGGTCCCCGTTTCCTAAGGTGTTTTGGCTAATTAGGAACGGTTCAACATCGACATCACCGCCGCTCAACTTTGCCATGGACTCGACATCAGCGACCTCTTTACCTTTTGACACCGCAACCGTAAGCAAGGACGGTAACTTCGACGACATCATTGTACATTTTCTTGCCATTGCTTTGATTGCCCCGAGCCTATTGCGTCACTTACCTATCGAGACTAGCGAGTTGAGAATTGCCGGGCCACGCTCATTGTGCACCTTCGAGATATGCTTACGCCGCATAGCTACATTTAGCGTGCAATTATCTTGCTATTATCACTGTGACATAAGTCTCTCCCGTGCATATCTTACATACTTGTCTCATATCTTGGCTCGAGCATCAAGCATAGTGGCAAAGCATACAAAAAAAAGAGGAAAAAGCTTTTAAGCAAAAGAGGAGATACAAAAGAGCTTGTAAGCAATAGAAATAGCATTGAGCCATTTTGCATAGTTCATACACTTGGATCATACATACATAGCATACATGGGATTGAAGACGACACGGTTACTCACATAGGTTGGTGCACAAGCATATCTAGCCCATTTGAGCAATTGAGCTATTGTCTCTCTAGTATCCGGGCAACACGAGCTTTTCTGTGGTAACACATTTTGTGCTCATTCCTTGGTTGCGCGAATCCCACTTATCTATCTATGTGTGTGTTTCCGTGTCATATACATAGCTATTGATCTATTTGTTTTACATTGCAATTTTGTGAATCTTCCTCAACATTGCAATATGGCTGCGGCGGCGATGCAAGCAGCGGCGACGAGCTTCGGCTCCGGTGGGAACCGGCGCTAGGAACATGCGCGGGGCAGCAGAGAGAGGGGATAAGGGCGAAAGCTCACCGGGGAGGCACACGGTGGCCCGTTGGTGGCTTAGGAGCAGCAGGGCCGCCAGAATCGAGGACGAAGGCATTGGTGCCCCAGGAAGAAGACGACGGTGGATCCGGCGATGCAGGGGCTCCCAGCTCGCGTTTGTTGACGTAGGGGACGTAGCGGACGACGGCGGAGCGGCTGGACACAGTCCTAGGGTACGGGGTGGACGGAGAGCATGGGGGCGAGGTCGTCCATGGCGACGGCCGTGGTTGTGCTTGGGGGAAGGACGAAGGCGGCGCGAGAGAAAAGGGGGCGAGGGGCTAGGGTTGTCCAGGGCCTGCGGGGGAGGCCCTTGTAGGCGTCAAGGGCGACGGGAGACCGCCGGTGTCGTGATACGTCTCCAACGTATCTATAATTTATGAAGTATTCATGCCATGTTTATAACAATTATATATGGTTTTGGTATGATTTGATTAGAACTAACCCGGACTGACGCTGTTTTCAGCAGAATTGCCATGGTGTTGTTTTTTGTGCAGAAATAAAAGTTCTTGGAATTGGATGAAACTTTTTGGAGATTTTTTATGGAATAAATAAGAAATACTGGAACCAAGACCCACTGGAGGGGGGCCACCCAGTGCCCACGAGGCACCAGGGCACGCCACCCCCCCAGGCGCGCCCTCGTACCTCGTGGGGCCCACGTGGCTCCGTCTGACCTGATTCCAACGCTGAAAAATCCTATAAATAGAGAAACCCCCAGAAATAACCCTAGATGATTTTTTACGCCGCCGCAAGCCTCTGTACCTCCACGATCTAATCTACAGCCATTTTCCGGCACCCTGCCGGAGGGGGGAATCATCACCGGAGGCTATCTTCATCATCCCGGCGGTCTCCATGACGAGGAGGGAGTAGTTCACCCTCGGGGCTGAGGGTTTGGACCAGTAGCTAAGTGTTTGATCTCTCTCTCATGTTCTTGATTTGGCACGATCTTGATGTATCGCGAGCTTTGTTAATATAGTTGGATCATATGGTGTTTCTTCCCTCTCTATCTTTGTTGTGATGAATCGAATCTTTTCCCTTTGAAGTTTCGTTATTGTCGGATTGAATATTCAGATTTGAGAACACTTGATGTATGTCTTGCATATGAATACCCGTGGTGACAATGGGGTATTATATTGATTCACTTGATATATGTTTTGGCACTCAACTCGCGGATTCCCGCGGTGACATTGGGGTAATCTATGCATATGGGTTGATGCACGTTTTCATTATCTTTTCTCCGATAGAAACTTTGGGGTGCTCCTTGAAGTTCTTTGTGCTGGATTGAATATTATGAATCTGAAGTTGTTTGATGCATATAAAATAATCAACTCACGGATACTTGTGGTGACATTGGAGTATCTAGGTTACATTAGAGTTGGTTGATGCGTATCATATGGTGTTATTTTAGTACGAACTCTAGAGCTATTTGTGACACTTATAGGAATGTCTCAATAGATCGATCGGAAAAGATAACTTTGAGGTGGTTCCGTACCCTACAACAATTTACATCTTATGTTCTCCGCTAATAGTAACTTTGGAGTGATTCTTTATAGCATTTTGAGGGATTGTTATATGATCCAATTATGTTAGCATTGTTGAGAGATTGCACTAGTGAAAGTATGAACCCTAGGCCTTGTTTTCAAGCATTGCAATACCGTTTGTGCTCACTTTTGTTACTTGCTACCTTGCTGTTTTGATATTTTCAGATTACAAAAACCTATATCTACTATCCATACTACACTTTTATCACCATCTCTTCGCCGAAGTAGTGCACCTATACAATTTACCATTGTATTGGGTGTGTTGGGGACACAAGAGATTTCTTGTATTTGGTTGCAGGGTTGTTAGAGAGATACCATCATCAACCTACGCCTCCCACGGATTGATAAACCTTAGGTCATCCACTTGAGGGAAAATTGCTACTGTCCTACAAAACTCTGCGCTTGGAGGCCCAAAACGAGTCTACAAGAATAAGTTGTGTAGTAGACATCAAGCTGTTTTCTGGCGCCGTTGCCGGGGAGGTGAGTGCTTGAAGGTATATCTTTAGATCTTGCAATCGAATCTTTTAGTTTCTTGTTTATCACTTGTTTGGTTTATAAAAGAAAACTAAAAAAAATATGGAATTGAGGTTGCCTCATATTATTCGTCTTTATCATGTCTTTCTTGAAAATGATGGATCGGAAAATTGTGCTCAATTGATAGAAGAAGAATTCAATAAAATGTTTGGCATAAAATATTTGAATGATGAGCATGATTGCAATGTTGCTAGTATGAATTCTTTGAATATCCATGATGCTAATGATATGCAAAACTACAAGCTTGGGGATGCTATGTTTTATGAAGATGATATTTTTACTCCCCTAAGTTTTGATGAGAAAATTTATTATGATGATTGCATGCCTCCTACTTATGATGATTATATTGATGAAAGTGGATTTGGAGAGGCCATGAATTTATTTAATGATGATTCCACTATTTTGGAAGAGGTTTCAATTGATTATGACAACAAAGTTGCTATCTATGATGATTATTGTGATGACATGTATGCTATAAAGAATAAGGATAACTATGAAACTTGTCATCATGATTTTAATTTTCAATTGGATTATTCCAATCAAGTGTCTCATGATAGTTATTTTGTTGAGTTTGCTACCACTATTATGAATGAGAACAAATTTGCTTATGTGGAGAGTAATACAATTTCTATGCTTGTGGGTCATGAAAAGAATGCTTTATGTGATAGTTATATTGTTGAATTCATTCATGATGCTACTGAAAATTATTATGAGAGAGGAACATATGCTTCTACATATCTCAATAATATCAAGTTCCCTCTCTATGTGTTGAGAGTTTTGAAGTCATGCTTGTTTTGCCTTCCTATGCTAGTTGATTCTTACTCCCATAAATTGTTTGATCACAAAATCCCTATGCATAGGAAGTGGGTTAGACTTAAATGTGCTTGTCATATGTTTCATGATGCTCTCTTTGTGTTTCAATTCTTTACTCTTATGCGAGCATCATTGAAATCATCATGCCAAGGTAAAAGGCATTAAAGAAAAGCGCTTGTTGGGAGACAACCCAATATTTCTACCTACTGTTTTTGTGTGTTCACATGATTAATCTACTGTAGTAATCATGTTTTATAGGTTTTCTTTCAATAATGTGCCAAGTAAAGCCTTTGGGATAGTGTGGATACTTGTTGATTCGATTCTTTGCAAAAACAGAAACTTTTGCGTCCAGTGCTGGAATTTCTATTCTGTACTGGAGCATGAGAAAATTCTGAAATTTTTACAGGGAATTGGTATGCAAATTTTTTATGTTTTCCTAATTTTTTAGAATTTTTGGAGGTACAGAAGTATGGTTTTCAAATCGCTTACTACACGCTGTTCTGTTTTTGACAGATTCTGTTTTCGATGCATAGTTTGCTTGTTTTAGTGTTTCCATAGCTTATATTGAGTAATATAAATTGTGGAAATGATAGAATACAGTAGGCATTATGTGAGAACAATTATGAATCTTGTCTTGACAGTACCTAAGTGGATGATTTATTTTTATCATACTAACCTATGTCACAAGTTCTGTTAAGTTTTTAGTGATTGAAGTTTTCAAGTTTTGGGTGAGATATCGATATGAGGAGAATAAGGAGTGGCAAGACCCTAAGCTTGGGGATGCCCAAGTCACCCCAGGGTAATATTCAAGGAAGACTCAAGCGTCTAAGTTTGGGGCTGCCCCGGAAGGCATCCCCTCTTTCGTCTTCAACATTATCGATGACCCTAAGCTATATTTTTATTCTTCACATAATGTGAGTTTTGCTTGGAGTGTCATTTTCTTCTGTTGATATTTGCTTGGTGTTATCAATAATCATGTTTTGTATCTTTTAGTTCAATAAAATGCCAATTATAGCCTTTACCATGCTCAGTTTGCAAGTTCATGTGTTGCTGTTTGAAAACAGAAAGTTTTCTGTTATGTCCAAAATATTCCTGAATAGTCAGAACATGATAAAAAATCTGAAATTTTTACACAGTAAGCATGCATGAGTTTTCTTTCACGTGGTAATTTTTCAGAATATTTGCAGTTAGGGAAGTATGGATTCTTATTCCCCTTTTACAGACTGTTCTGTTTTGGCAGATTGCTGTTATAGTTGCATTGTTTGCAAATGTTTGCGTGTTTAATGTTCTATTTGTGGATAGGAGTATTAAATATGAAGAGGAATTTAGTGTGCAATGTTTAATTATAATTTTAGTGATTTGTTACAGTAGAGAATGTTAGGGTTTTGAGTTGATTTATACTAACTTATCTCACGAGTTCTTGTTGAGTTTTGTGTGGATGACGTTTTTAAGATTTAGGGAAACCGTGATATGAGAGGAATTAAGGAGACACAAGAGCTCAAGCTTGGGGATGCCCAAGGCATACCAAATTAATATTTCAAGAAGTCTCAAGCATGTAAGCTTGGGGATTCCCCGGTAGGCATTCCACCTTTCTTCATCAACAATTATCGGTTAGTTTTGGTTGAGCCTAAGTTTTTGCTTCTTCACATTATATGTGCTATCCTTGGAATGTCATTTTATTTTGTTTTCTTTGCTGTTTGAATAAAATACTTAAGATCTGAAATTTTTAAATAAGAGAGAGTTATCACATAGCTACTTAATTACTTAGCTACTCATTTGATCTTCACTTATATCTTTTCGGAGTAGTTTGTCATTTACTCTTGTGCTTCACTTATATCCGATGAGTAAATTGTGAAAGAATTGAATATCATAAAGTTGAAATTTTATATGCTTCATATGCTAGTCCCATGGGGAGTAGTGACTTCACATACAAGAAGTATAAGTGGTAAAATTTATTGAAAGTTAACAAACATAGCATTGGTCACTTATACAATTCATGAAAGAATTTTGAAGGAAGAGAAATTTCACATATAAATATACTATCTTGGACATCTTCTATGATTGTGAGCCCCCATTAATTATTTTCAAGCTTGATCAAGTAGTTGATGTTGGACAAGGAAGACAACGTAATGAGTTATGTTTGTTTATATTCACATAGAAGTTATATTGTCATGGATCCTCTAACATGTGGTTCTTGCTTAGGATCTTTTGCTAGCCAAAAATTCGTACTAAGTAGAGATACTACTTGTGCATCCAAAAACCCTTAAACCCAGTTTCTTGCCATGAGTGTCCACCATACCTACCTATGGATTGAATAAGATCCTTCAAGTAAGTTGTCATCGGTGCAAAAAGCAAGAAAAATTGCTCCTAAAATATGTATGATCTTTTATTGCAAGGAAAAATAAGCGTTGTACGAACTTGTAATGATAAAGAAATAAAAGCGACGGACTGTAAAATAAAGGTTGCTATCACAAGGGGCAATATAACGTGACGTTCCTTTGCATTAAGGGATAGTGCATCCAACAACAAAAAGCGCATGACAACCTCTGCTTCCCTCTGCGAAGGGCCTATCTTTTACTTTTCTGTATTTACTTTTCTGAATTTACTTTTATGCAAGAGTCATTAATGTTCATCCCTATTCCGCTCTATTTATTCTTTAGTTGTCAAGCATTATGTGGTAGGGAAAGATCCAGGCACATATATCCAGTTGAATATAGATGATCATGAGTTATTATTGTTGACATTATCCCTGAGATAAATAAGTTGGGAGGCGAAATATTAAGCCCCTATCTTCCTATGTGTTTGACTGAAACAGTTTGTTCTAAAAATATGCTTTGAGTGTCAGCAATCATGGAAGACTAAATGATGGTTGAGTATGTGGAATTTGCTAGATCAAAATCTCTTACATAGACCCTTCCTGAAAATAAGATGAATTGCAATTGTTTGATGACTGAGAACATAGTTTGTTAGTTTTCAAGAAAGTTTATGGCCTACACTTTAAACATGTGAATAGCTTGCTACTTGATCATGAGAAGTTTTATGAGATGAGCTACTGATTATGATATATATTGATGCTAGAAAAACTGATTGAAATTATCATTGATCAAACTTATGCACTATGCTAGCATTCACACTTCATAAATTATTTCTTTTATCATGTACCTATTCGAGGACGAGCAGGAATTAAGCTTGGGGATGCTAATACGTCTCCAACGTATCTATAATTTATGAAGTATTCATGCCATGTTTATAACAATTCTATATGGTTTTGGTATGATTTGATTAGAACTAACCCGGACTGACGTTGTTTTCAGCAGAATTGCCATGGTGTTGTTTTTTGTGCAGAAATAAAAGTTCTTGGAATTGGATGAAACTTTTTGAAGATTTTTTATGGAATAAATAAGAAATACTGGAACCAAGACCCACTCGAGGGGGGCCACCCAGTGCCCACGAGGCACCAGGGTGCGCCACCCCCCCAGGAACGCCCTGGTACCTCGTGGGGCCCACATGGCTCCGTCTGACCTGATTCCAATGCTGAAAAATCCTATAAATAGAGAAACCCCCAGAAATAACCCTAGATGAGTTTTTACGCCGCCGCAAGCCTTTGTACCTCCATGATCTAATCTACAGCCGTTTTTCGGCACCCTGCCAGAAGGGGGGGATCATCACCGGAGGCCATCTTCATCATCCCGGCGGTCTCCATGACGAGGAGGGAGTAGTTCACCCTCGGGGCTGAGGGTTTGTACCAGTAGCTATGTGTTTGATCTCTCTCTCTCTCTCTCGTGTTCTTGATTTGGCACGATCTTGATGTATCGCGAGCTTTGTTAATATAGTTGGATCATATGGTGTTTCTTCCCTCTCTATCTTTGTTGTGATGAATCGAATCTTTTCCCTTTGAGGTTTCGTTATTGTCGGATTGAATATTCATATTTGAGAACACTTGATGTATGTCTTGCATATGAATACCCGTGGTGACAGTGGGGTATTATATTGATTCACTTGATATATGTTTCGGCACTCAACTCGCGGATTCCCGCGGTGACATTGGGGTAATCTATGCATATGGGTTGATGCACGTTTTCATTATCTTTTCTCCGATAGAAACTTTGGGGTGCTCCTTGAAGTTCTTTGTGCTGGATTGAATATTATGAATCTGAAGTTGTTTGATGCATATCAAATAATCAACTCATGGATACTTGTGGTGACATTGAAGTATCTAGGTGACATTAGAGTTGGTTGATGCGTATGATATAGTGTTATTTTAGTACGAACTCTAGAGCTATTTGTGACACTTATAGGAATGGCTCAATAGATCGATCGGAAAGGATAACTTTGAGGTGGTTTCCTACCCTACAACAATTTCTATCTTATGTTCTCCGCTAATAGGAACTTTGAAGTGATTATTTATCGCACGTTGATGGATTGTTATATGATCCAATTATGTTAGCATTGTTAAGAGATTGCACTAGTGAAAGTATAAACCCTAGGCCTTGTTTTTAAGCATTGTAATACAGTTTGTGCTCACTTTTGTTCCTTGCGACCTTGCTGTTTTTATATTTTCAGATTACAAAAACCTATATCTACTATCCATACTACACTTTTATCACCATCTCTTCGCCGAACTATTTCACCTATACAATTTACCATTGTATTGGGAGTGTTGGGGACACAAGAGATTTCTTGTATTTGGTTGCAGGGTTGTTTGAGAGATACCATCTTCAACCTACGCCTCCCACGGATTGATAAACCTTAGGTCATCCACTTGAGGGAAAATTGCTATTATCCTATAAAACTCTGCGCTTGGAGCCCCAACACGAGTCTACAAGAATAAATTGTGTAGTAGACATCATGTCGCGCATCGCGCGCGCGTGCTCGGCCTTGCCGACACGGAGGCGAGGAGGAAGACGACGGTGGAGGTGGGCTGGGCCGTTTCCTGTGCACATGGAAGCCCAGCAGTGCAGTGGTTTTCTTTCTTCTTCTTTTTCTTTTTCTGCTTCTACATTTCTTCTCTATTTTGTATTTATTTAGGGCACTAAATGAGTTTAGTTGCATAGGAAATTTGGCACATAAATTAAACACAATATTTTGAAATTGTACACAAGGTTTCATGGCAATTGGAAACATTTAAATTTAGTTTTATATTTAATTGGTTCAATTCAGTGCTGCTGGTCCTGTTTATTTGTGACTAGGGCAGTTTGGGAATTTTGGTGATGTTGTTTTCCTTAACATAATTACTTAGGAATTATTTGCAATATTACCAACATTTTTGTTTCAGGATTTGAAGATATAAATTTTTGACTTGCAATTTAAATTGAAACTTGAATTGAATTTGGGGACAAGTGGCATTTAGCATTGCAAAATATTGATGACTTGGCATAATTAGGGGAAGATCACTGTAGCTTAATCACAGGGGTGTTACAAACTTGCCCTGACCCCTGACCGAGTTGCGTGTCCACCCTCAACATGAACTCGCCCGACCCAGTTGCATGTCAACCCTCGACATGCAACTCGCCCGACCTAACCCAGTTGCAAGTCCACCATCGAGACGCAACTCGCCCGCCAGATCCAGTTGCATATCCACCCTTGATATGCATCTCGCCCTGACCTGACCCAGTTGCATGTCGACTCTCGACATGCAACTCGCTCGACCTAGTTGCATGTTCACCATCGACATGCAACTCGCGCGCGGGACCTAGTTGCATGTCCATCATCGACATGCAACTCACCCTGACCTGACCCAGTTGCATGTGCACCTTCGACATGCAACTCGCTCGACCCAGTTGAATGTCCACCATCGACACGCAACTCGCGTGCGAGACCCAGTTTCATGACCATCATAGACATGCAACCCGCCCCAACCTGGCCCAGTTGCTTGTCTACACTCGAAATGTAACTTCCCCCGACCCCCGACCGAGTTGCGTGTCCACCCTCAACATGAACTTGCCCGACCCAGTTGTATGTCCACCCTCGACATGCAACTCGCTCCGACCTAACCCAGTTTCATGTCCACTCTCGACACACAACTCGCCCCGGCCCAGTTGCATGTCTACCCTCGACATGCAACTCGCCCAACCTGGCCCGGCTTCATGTACATCCTCGACACGCATCTCACCCCGACCGAGTTGCAGGTCCATCCTTGACATGCAAATTTATTATTTGTTATTTTTTCCTTTTTGATTTTTTTCTTCATCGTGTGAATTTATACAGCTTTCTTTTTCGCCGAGACTCGCTTGGGTGGGAGGGGGTGGAAATGTTTTTTTTCAACAAAAATAATAGTTTTTCTATTCATTTTGTTTCCTTTCAACATTTTTCTGTACCTATTTCTTTTTTTTGTTTCTTTTCTTTTTCTTATTTTCTTATATCATTTTTCTTTCCATACTTTTGGTTTATTTTTTAAGTCTTTTCTTTTCTTTTTCTTATTTCATTTTTTCTTTCCATAACATGTCTTCATCAGAAGTGTAATAAGCACGCATTGCAACTGAACTTATCGCTCATCTCATCAAAATGTTTGTTAACTCATTTTTTTATGGCGAGTGCTATGCGCCGGCACCCCGGCCCAAATTTGGGCCGGTCGCACCCCGCACGTCGGATCCCTGCTCGCCCAGCCGTTCGATCTGATCCCCTCTTCGTCCCCAACTTCTCGACTCCGCGTCCGTTTCTTCTGTCTACAAATCATAGCGACGCTGCGCACCTCCCCCCGTTCGCCCCACGCCGTCGCAGCACCCCGCCGGGCCTGCTCAGATAGTCTCTGCTCAAATCCTCGCCGGCGACATCGAAGTCCCGGTCTCATGGACACTTGCAACTTTTCCCCCAAAATTTGTCACAAACGATGAAGAAACAAGATGGTGGTAGCAAAAAAACTCGCCGGTCGTAGCAAAAATCGATGACGATTGCAGCAAAAAAGTCCTCACCAATTTCTCACAAACGATGAAGAAAAATATGGTGGTAGCAAAACAACTAGCCGGTCGTAGCAAAAAATCATTGATGATTGTATCAAAAAAGACCTCGTCAATTTCTCACGAACAATGAAGAAAGAAGACGGTGGTAGGAAAAAAAACTCGCCGGTCGTAGCAAAATTTGATGACAACAGCAGCAAAAAAGACCCGCCAATTTCTCATGAACGATGAAGAAAAATATGGTGGTAGCAAAAAAACTTGCCGGTAGTAGCAAAATTTGATGCCGGTTCCAGCACCCGCAGTGGCCGGTTCCAGCATGGGTGGGCGCTGGTTGCAGCTATTTCCGCCGAGCGGCGGCCCTCCAGCATCCGCGGCAGCCCCGTTCCAGTACCCCGCGGCGCGGTTGCAGCATCTTGGTAGCCGAACGATGTAGCTCCCGGCCGCCGGGGCGCAGCGTCTGGCCGCTGCCATTGGAGCACGAGAGACTGCGGCCCTTCCTTCGTCTCGTGTGCCCAGCCGGTCTTGTGGCAGGTCGTGGCAGATTCCATGGCGGGGGGATTGGGCATGGCGGAGCGGGCGCTGAGATTTAGAGAGGGATGATGGTGGGTCAACGCTTGGGGAAAAGTAACGAGTGGCTGTGCTTGCTCGAGAGAAGAGATGAGGAGGGGATGGAGCGGTGCGCACTTGAGGTAGGTGTCTCCTCGTGCGTGCGATCTTGCCTGATCGTACGCCTCGCACGCGACCGGCTCGACGTTCGGCCGGCGCGCCGTAGGCAAACGTTTCCCTTTTTTTACAGTGGAAATGTTTGTTGACTGATTAGCCTTTCCTGTAAAATTCCCCTTCACACACAAAATTTCTTTGGCTACTATATTTGTTAACCCGGTGCACGCAAAGAAGGCCATGCAGATCCTGACTCCAGTCTGTGGCTAGGCTTTTGTATTTCCTGCCTTGTCCGTGCACGCATAGGCAATCAACAGTCTTTATCAAATGGAGCACAAGAATCTAACTAGTAGCTCAGAACACACCAGCAGATGTGCAGCTTTTACTAAGCACATGTCATATTTTCCCTTGCATTGTCCAGTCAGCATCATATGTACTTTAGAACCCGGGCATTGTCCAGTCTTTACTGCTTTGGGCGATGAGACAGTGTACCTGTTTTGCTGTGTGATCTTGTGATTGACTTGCAGATGAGACGGATTTTTCAGGGCTGATGATAAGGTTGCATCTGTAGCTGAAGCTACTGATGTGGCATCTGAAATAACCTGGCGCGTTGCTGATTAGACATACATATGCACAGTTATCAGTCCTACAAGCACACATGCGTGCAGGCTTCCCATAAGAAAAAGCCCAGCTCAAAAAAAAATAAACAAGACAAGGCATCGGGTGAGGCGGAACATACGACACCATGTGACGAAGCCCATAGAAAGAACAGACAATAGGAAAAGGAACCAACAAAACAATATCAACATCAGCATGACATCAGTTAGATGTGAGACAACTAGTTCTCATCTAGATGAGCCCTAGTGAGACCCACTTATACTTATAACACTTATATAGGAGTACACGGGAGCTGCCAATCTAGCCTAAAGATTAGGTCCTAGCACACGTTACACTGTACAACTAGAAGCACTACAATACAGAGGACGCACACGTTCACTAACACCCCGCCGCAGTCGAGTCGTCGTTGTCGTCAGGCAAGACACAAAGACTGGATCTGAACTTCTGAAAAGCGGAGGTTGGCAAACCTTTCGTCATGGTATCGGCCAGTTGTTGAGTAGTGGGAACGTGTACAACTCAAAACTCGCCGAGAGCCACTTTCTCGCGGACAAAATGGATGTCCAATTCAATGTGCTTAGTCCTCCGGTGATGAACTGGGTTGGTGGAGATATACACAACGGAGATGTTGTCACAAAAAACAATGGTAGCCTTCGGAAGAGTGCAGCCGAGCTCACGAAGAAGTTGCCGCAGCCATACACAGTCTGTGACTACGTTCGCCACCGCACGGTATTCTGCCTCGGCGCTGGAGCGAGAGACGGTTGCCTGTCATTTGGACGACCAACTCACGAGGGCGCCACCGAGATAAACACAATATGTGGAGGTGGAGCGACGCGTGTCCGGACAACCGGCCCAGTCGGCATCGGAATAAGCCACAATCTCAGTTGTTGAGCAATGGAAGGAGCAAGCCGGAGGAAGATGTGCCGTGAACATACCACAAAAACCTTTTGATGATGGCAAGATGGCAGTCGCGGGGATCGTGCATATGTAAGCAAGCTTGCTGAACTGCGTACGCCAAGTCCGGGCGAGTCATGGTAAGGTATTGCAGACCTCCAGCGAGACTTCTATACTCATGTCCTTCATCGCATATTCGTGTAGGAGTGTGCGCATTACTTTGGGCCATTTGGAATTGTTGGAATGATGTTGCCTTTAACAGACACACCATCACAAATTTTCTACAGGTTATCTCCAGGGCGTCTGCTTGGATCCGTACGTGGTCATTACTCAGCCATGCGGACCACAGGGAGCTTATGAATATTGGGTGCAACCGATGGGAGATGGTTGCACGGGATACATACAACCGGTTTGGATGGCGGTCTAATAATAGAATAGGTGTTTAGTCATCTTAGCCTATTTTCGCCGGTTGTGGCATTTCAATTTTTGTATGAGATTTGTAAGACCTTTTGAGAACTTGTTTGCACCTTGGATCTTTAATAATATGGCTGTGTGCATCAAGAGATGCAGAGGCTGGGGGTATTCCTCCTTTTCGAAAAAAAATGTCCTTCATCGCAATATCCTGCTGCAGCTGGCCGACGATGGTGTAAAGAAGAGTTGGAGTCGAGGCAGCAAGCACAATGTCGTCGACGTACAGTAGGAGGTATGTAGTGTTGCTGCCCCGCCGCAAGATGAACATCGAGGCGTCGGAGCGTGAAGCAGCGAAACCGATGGTGGAGGCGAAGCGCTCGAACCAAGCACACGGGGCCTGCTTGAGGCCATACAGCGACTTGGAGAGACGATATACGTGATCCCGACGGGCATCGTCGACGAAACCGGCCGGCTGGTAGCAGTGAACTTGCTCCTTCAGGACGCCATGGAGGAAGGCGTTTTTCACATCCAGCTGGTGAACATGCCTGCCGCGGGAGCACGCCAGGTGGCCAGGGTGAGCACGGTCCGGATCATCGCGGGCTTGACGACTGGAGAGAAGGTCTCTCCGAAATCAATGACGGGCTGTTGGACGAGCCTGCGTACGACTCACTGTGCCTTGTAGCGCTCCAGGGATCCATCAGCGTTCATCTTGTGCCTGAAAACCCACTTGCCGGTTACGATGGTAGTGCGGGGAGGCCGGGGAACAAGAGCCCAGGTGGAGTTCGCCATGAGCGCGTCATATTCCTCTTGCATCGCTGCACGCCAATTCGGGCCACGGAGAGCAGCGCGTCATATTCCTCTTGCATCACCGCACGCCAATTCGGGTTGCGGAGAGCAGCACGAACGGAGGAAGGCAGCGGAGAGATAGCCATGCAGCGTGGTCGATGTAATCGGGGGAAGGAGTATCGGCTGAAGAATCGGAGGTAGCTGGGGCATTTTTTGAAAATCGACACACAGGCATTCCAGGGCATTTTTTCCAGAACGCCTCAAAAGATCAACACACATGCATTTTTAAAACATCAGCAAGCTCAGTTTTAGGCATTTTTAACAATGCCTCCAAAGATTATTTGTAGCATTTCTCATGCTGCCCCTAAAACTTTTGTGTGGCATCTCTCAGACCGCCTTCAAAACATTTTTGTGGCATTTCTTAAGATCGCCTCCAAAACAATTTTGTGGCGTCTTGCGAATTGCCTCCAAAATGTTTCTGAGGCACATAAGAACGCCACAAACTTTACATAGGCATATAAGATTATGATAAAACCATTGTTACATCGAGCTCAATAATTTTCATCTAGCTCTGTACAAACAAACATATACAATAGTTAAACAAGATTGAGAGGCTTGCCTCAATTAGAAGTATCATCAGCATCACAGCATCCTCACAAATTCGGAAACGACATCAAAGCATCAAAGCATCAATCACCAAAAACACAGGTACACTTCCTACTGTTGTCACAGCAATGTAAAGAAGTGTTCCAGCTTGCATCAATTCCAGCTCTATGCAAGTACACAATACCTGTAAATCAATCATCAACACACACACAGGTACACTTCCTACTATTGTCAAATCAATCAACGGTGTGTCACCTTGAACTTCGACTTCCAGCTTGCATCTACAAGAGTAAAAAGTGTTCTCAGCAATGTAACAAAAGGCATGCAAGTACAGTTACACAATGCCTCGAGCATGCAAAAATGTTCGCTAATTTGTTCGGTTTCTGCCTGTCGATGCATTGATGATCCAAGACACGCACGCTCTCCCTATATTTTTATGGCGACAACTAGGAACTGACCAACGACTAGGTGCGATTTGAGCTCTCAACAACCTAATTTGCTTTGCATTTAGCATACTGCATCTCGTGTGATGATGATCAAACAAACAAATCATGCTAGATAGAAAATGATGTCCGAAACCAAGATTGCTTTCAGTCTTACCATGTATCTACCTAACAGCAGTCTGAACTCAAGAAGAACCTAACTCAGCCAGTTAGGTTCTTCCAAATGAAGATGATGCGGCCTATTCAGTGAATATTCACCAGGCATGACTTCAGATGAAAGCAGGAAAAACTTTCTACTCTAATGGATTTATTGAAGGTAAATAGAGCACATTATCCAAAAAAAAAGTGCAACAAGTACGGTACATGTAACCACTATTCAACAGGCTAATAGACAGACTAACATGGACTAAAATGTATGTGATAATCGTCACATGAGTTCATTGCAAGGTTTCAAGCACAAGGGTAACATTATCAGTTACTTTCAGATGCACGGTGACCAGTAGGTTGAATTGTAGAGGGAGGAATTTTAACAGCAAGGTTAATTAATTATACGGAGAGAGTGTGTTTCCTGGATCATCTACTTTAACAGCGAGCACTGTTCACGCGTCCACGCACGCTTGTACACAAGGTACAGCTCTTGGCGTCCATCATTCACTAATCTATAATAGTATGCTTCAGCATCATTGTCCAAATCATCTTAGGATTCTTCCTCCTTTCCTAAAGTTCAAGTACCGTACATCCAAATCCTTCCAGTAGCATCTCATCAATCTCATCACTATCAACATATTTTTCAAACTGTGAACTAGGGCCAGAAGTTGTTTCGTAGGGCTGCATACTTTCTCCATGATGAATCAATGTGGTATATCCAGTCACGAATCCATCGCAGATCAAATGTTCATGGAATTGTTGTTCACCTAACCAGCAAGTGTTTACACATTTCTTGCAAGGGCACAGAATCTTATTGTTTTTGCTGACTTAAGAAAATTAAATAAAAATAATGAAGTTACTAATTCCTTCAGAATACTAGGCTGTAGACCTCGTTTCTCTCATCCACCTCTTATCCATGCTCAAATAAACAGAACCAAATTCCACAACATGAGGTACTCAAACAAGTTATGCAACATATATTCAAGCAGAGACCATAATAAAAATTCTACAAGCAATACCTGAATATGAGCAGAAGCAAAGAGGGATTTCTACAAGCAATGAATGCACTACTAGCAAAAATACCAAATCAACTATCAGTTGCCCCTTGTTGTTGCACACTCCTTCTGGGTGTAGAACTAGCTTACCGTGCCAGTGCCAGTCATTAGTGTATTTATATTGTACAAATCTATATGCCTTAATAAGTTCAGTGCTATTCCAGCAATAATCAAACCGCATGATGCCGGGACTAAAGGCCCCCACTTTTAGTCCCGGTTGTGTTACGAACCGGGACTAAAGGAGCTCCACGTGGCCGTTGTGGGGCGCCCAGGCAGGAGGACCTTTAGTCCCGGTTAGTAACACCGACAGGGACTAAAAGGCAGGCACGCGTCAGCACCTGCCAAGCGCTGGGTTTTTTTTTTTTGAAATGAGGGGTTTAGGGTTTTGGAGGGTTTAGGGGTTTCATATTATGTTTCCCCCTTTTCTTTTTGTGTTTACCATTTAATTCTTTTACATTTAGGGTTTTCGTTTTTATTGTACGTTTTCCATTCAACTCGACGCTAGCTACTACATATAGCAATGAAGGAACCATTACACAAATCGTCATGAATATAGAGAGAAGTGACCTCTCTTTCTCCGTCCTTGGTCGAACAACAAGTTTTCGTATATCTATTAGACGCTACTACGTATAGTACATGTTCATGCATATATACAATGTAACATCTCTTACGATCCCTAATATCTAATTACCATCATTCACTTCCAATTCTCGATGGTATACTCCGGTTTTAGCTATGGTCTCTTCAAGGAAGAATCCCGCCAATTCCTCTTGAATTGCTCGTATGCTAGCCTTTGGTACGAGTTCGTCCCGCTTCCGTTGGATCTAATTTAAAAAAGGGGGTCAATATATATATATATATATATATATATATATATATATATATATATATATATATATATATGAATGAAACTCAACACAATTGATGGTAATAAAATAAAATTGTGAATATTGTTTACGTACTTCAAGTTGTTGTATATTTCTGCCAGTCTCAGTGGTCGTCATCCGAATGAACTCGCAAACGCAGTATCCACATAAATTAGTCCCTCTTTCCTGCCTCCAGCACTTTACGAGAGTAGAGTTCAATCAAAATAATAATCAAGCATGATAATGGTATTGAAATTAACTAGAATCAGAGAGATGCGCGGACCTATCTAGTACTACTTACAGTGAGTTGTCGAAATTGCAGCTCCTCTTTCCATTCACCCCTAGCCTTCTTGGTGAACCGTTTCCAAACCCTGCCCGGCAAAGAAAATAAATAAAGGAGTCATTAATTACTTCATATTAGGAAATGAACGAAAGTTGCCGATACAGTGCGATAATGATTGAAATTACCTCTGGAGTATATCACACAGGTCCGCCTACATCTGAGGGTCTTTACGTAGCGAGTCCATGACAAGTACGTTTCCTGAGTCAACCCGAATGACTAGCAGAATAAAGTGAAACCTGCGCACGCAGCATAACTCATCAATTACACTTAACATCGAGTAAGCGAAACAGAATGTGTACAAGACAGTATAACACTAACTTGAAGTTGTAAGGAGATAGTATTTCCCTTTTGGTTTGTTGTTTAATTAACGCCATTAGCAAGATCTTCTCTGTATCCTTGGTGTTCATTTGTACCGTAACTTCATGAATAGTATTTGGGTTAATGAACCCAATGTCATAGATTTGTCCTCTTCTGCATTCGAGGATCTTCTTTCTGCATAATATATATAGTGAGGATAATTATACATGCAATGAACGAGCTGAGGTAGAGACTTAATTACAGAAATGATACTTACAAACAATAGCAACTGACGATAGATTTGTCGATGGCGTCTTGATTGTATAACTGAAATAATTCTTCAAATTCAATGAAAATCTCCTCGTCTCCATTGAAGTAATGCTCATCTTTAATTCCCACAATGATATAGTTGCTCCCTTGCTTCGAGGCTTCCAAGTACCAGTCATACAATCTTCGCATCATCGTTGGTAGCTGCGGGAGCTCCTCAGGTCTGACGAGAGGCTTCCCGTGCTCAAATTTAAAGGCTAACTCAGCCATTTCGAACTGTACCTCATCGCCTAAGTAATCATCAAGAGTGAAACCAGGATCAGCGGCCGCTACCCCCGGATCATTAGCGATATCGGTAAACACCTTGAGCGGGGGGCACGATTGGTTTTTCTGTTCGCCGAGCTGGGGAATTGTTTTCCCCCTTGCACTACTGCTACTTCCCGACCGCTGCTGTGGATCTCTATATGACTTTACAATATAGCGGTCATAGTTTGATAGCAGCGGAGGCGGCGGTGGTTTTGTAAGGTTTTTCAGCAAGCGCCTCGCTTTTACCGGATCTATTTTCTCAGTTGGATCTGGACGGGTCGGTGCAAGCTGGCGTTTCACGTCGGCAGCCACGGTCTCCTTGGTTTCCTCCTCAGTCATGTCGTATGGTAATTTGGCAGGAGCCTTCTTGACGCTACCTGCTCTGGATTTCTTCGCTGTTGTACTACTAGCCGCTGGAGTGGCGGCGGATCTCTTCCGCCGGTGCTGATGCGGCGGAGTCAGCTGACGCGGCGGATTCTGCTGAGGGGCCTCCTCCGGCGGAGTTCGCTGACGCGGCGGAGACAGCTGAGGCGACGGAGTGTGCTGACGCGGCGGAGACGGCTAAGGCAGCGAAGATAGAGCTGGACTGTGAGGAGTCTGCTGAGGGGCCTCCTCCGGCTGAGTCTGCTGACGCGGCGTCCAGTATGGAAGCATGATGTGTTCCTTTCTCCATAGAATGGTAGTCCTTATGGCATCTCCCAGATGAGTCTCCCCTTCACCTGTAGGGTACTCAAGCTCCAGCTGCTCAAATCCATTGGTAACTTCATCCACCCCGACAACAGCATAGCCATATGGAATCGGAGAGCAATGGTAAGTTCCATCAGGTACACGAGGTAAGGCATAGCCGACCGCCACCTTCAAGGTTATGTTCATGCATTTCGCATGTAGATCACAATGTTCCCTCTCCGTGATATCATCCACGGGGTAGCGAGGAGCCGTGATATCAGGCCGAACGAGCTCCGTGGAAGCCACGCTGCTTTTCCGCTGAGATGGTGGGGTAGCTCCATGGGCAGTATCGAATGAAGGATCTTCGTGCCGCTGAGATGATGGGCCGGTAGCTCGCTGGCTGGTAAGTGCCTCTATTTGCTTCTGCTGCAACGCTACTATTTCTTCTACCTTCTGCAGTCGGTCTGCATTATGTTTCTTCTTTCTCCCTCGGCTTCTGTAAGTGTCTCTGCTATCGGGAAACCCAACCTTCCATGGAACGGAGCCTGATATGCCTCGTGTTCGTTCAGGGTGTTCAGGATTCCCGAGGGCGCGTGACAGCTCGTGCTTCTCTCTGTCGGGATGGAACTTCCCTTCCTGCCTTGCCTGGATTGCATCCTGAATGTTTTTGATGGGTGTTGCAAGTTGAGCTTTCGTATAAACACACTTCCCTGTTTCTAAGTGCAAAGTTCCCCCATGCCCGAAGAACCAAGTCCTTGCCCGTTCGGGCCAGTTCAATGTCTCTCGATGGATCCCTTTATCAAGCAGGTCGTTCTCAGCTTTGTCCCACGTAGGCCGGCAACCTTGTAGCCACCTGACCCCGTAACATGGTGATATTCCTTCTTTGCAGCATTTTGCTTATTTATCAGTGACCTTTTCTTACCTTTCTCCGATGTCTTGTACGCCACAAATGCGGGCCAGTGATCTTTCATCTTCTCATATTGACCGGTGAATGTTGGAGTCTTCTCTTTCAGGACAAACTTTTCGTGCAATCTTTTCTGCCAGTTCTTAAATTGTTCGGGCATCTTCTTAAGAGCCCACGCCTTGACTTTTCGCTCTACAACATTGCTATTTGGATCCACCTCCAGCGGTAGGCTGAAATTTGTCATGAGCGTATTCCAAAGCTCATCTTTGGATCTATCGTCGACATAAGAAACTCCATCGTCCGCCTTTGACTTATTCCATTCTTGAATGCTGATCAGGATGCTGTCCCTAAAAACAACTCCGCACTGACTTATAAATCGGTCTGCGGTCCGCTTGGGAGCAGTCGGTTTGCCATCTGCAGCGATTTCTTCGATAGTGAACCTTTCATTCTCGCCCAACCTTTTCTTCGGGCCTCGTCTCTTTACAGAAGATTGGCTCGATCCGGAGGGCTAAAAGAAGAAAGAAGTGTTAATATATGTACATACAAATCAATTAATGCATCTAGTCAGCAGGCTTAATTAATATACCTCGCCGGACTTTGCAACAGTTAAGGCTCCAACACCGCCGGAGCCGTCATCTTCTCCCTCCATTCGATCACCGGAGCCGTCATCCTCTCTTCCCTCACCATCGGAGTCGTTGAGAAACTGTGAGGTGATATCATCACCTCCGTCGCGGATTATATCCCCCAACATCTCTTCTTGTTCTAAGTCTCTGTCGTGTTCCATAGTTTCTGCAAATATTACAACATGGCAAAACAGTAAAAGGGCGCGAAACCCAGGCCTTTAGTCCCGGTTGGTGGCACGGACAGGGACTAATGGGGGCCTTTAGTCCCGGTTTGTGCCACCAACCGGGACAAACCTGGCAGAGCCGCTCCGGGCAGAGCTGACGGGCGGTGGGAGTTTAGTCCCACCTCACCATGCGAGTGTTGGAAATATGCCCTAGAGGCAATAATAAATTGGTTATTATTATATTTCCTTGTTCATGATAATCGTTTATTATCCATGCTATAATTGTATTGATTGGAAACTCAAATACATGTGTGGGTACATAGACAACACTGTGTCCCTAGTAAGCCTCTAGTTGACTAGCTCGTTGATCAAAAGATGGTGAAGGTTTCCTAGCCATGGACATGAGATGTCATTTGATAACGGGGTCACATCATTAGGAGAATGATGTGATGGACAAGACCGAAACTGTAAACGTAGCATATGATCGTGTCAGTTTATTGCTATTGTTTTCTGCATGTCAAGTATCTGTTCCTTTGACCATGAGATCATGCAACTCACTGACACCGGAGGAATACCTTGTGTGTATCAAACGTCGCAACGTAACTGGGTGACTATAAAGATGCTCTACAGGTATCTCCGAGGGTGTCTGTTGAATTGGCATGGATCAAGACTAGGATTTGTTACTCCGTGTGACGGAGAGGTATCTCAGGGCCCACTCGGTAATACAACATCACTATAAGCCTTGCAAGCAATGTGACTAAAGTGTTAGCCACGGGATCTTGTATTATGGAACGAGTAAAGAGACTTGCCGGTAACGAGATTGAACTAGGTATAGAGATACCGACGATCGAATCTCGGGCAAGTAACATACCGATAAACAAAGGGAACATCATACGGGATTAACTGAATCCTTGACATAGAGGTTCAACCGATAAAGATCTTCGTAGAATATGTAGGAGCCAATATGGGCATCCAGGTCCCGCTATTGGTTATTGACCGTAGAGGTGTCTCGGTCATGTCTACATAGTTCTCGAACCCGCAGGGTCTACACACTTAACGTTTGGTGACGATATAAGTATAGTTGAGTTGTTATGTTGGTGACCGAAAGTTGTTCGGAGTCCCGGATGAGATCCCGGACATGACGAGGAGCTCTGGAATAGTCCGGAGGTAAAGATTGATATATGGGATAATAGTGTTTGGTCTCCAGAAGGGTTCCGGAATTCACCAGAAGGAGTTTCGGATGTTTCCCGAAATGTTCGGGTACGAGAACACTTTATTTGGGCCAAGGGGTAAAGCCCACGAGGCTTTAGGAAGGTGCAAAAGGAAGTTTTGCAGAGGCCAGGGGCCAGACGCCAGGGACCCTGGCGTCTGGGGCCAGACGCCGAGGACCCTGGCGTCTGGTCCTGGAGTCCGAGCAGGACTCTTGCCTTGCGGGCCAAACCGACTTTGAGGAGGCTCTTTCTCCAAGTTTCGACCCCAGGGCTCAACATATAAATAGAGGGGCAGGGCTAGCACCCGAAACACATCAAGATTTCCCCAAGCCGTGTGCGGCAACCCTAACCCTCTAGTTCCTACGTCATAATCTCCGTAGCGCTTGGCGAAGCCCTGCAGAGATTGTTCCTCACTACCATCACCACGCCGTCCTGCTGCCGGAACTCATCTACTACTTCACCATCGCTCGCTGGATCGAGGAGGTGAAGGCGTCATCAAGCCGTACGTGTGTTGAACGCGGAGGTGCCGTCCGTTCGGCACTAGTTCGTGATCGGATCGAGGGACGACTTGCGATTTGGATCGCGTTGACGTTCGACTACATCAACCGTGTTTCTTAACGCTTCCGCTTAGCGATCTACAAGGGTATGTAGATTCACTCTCCCTCTCATAGATGCTCATCACCATGGATAGATCTTGTGTGTGCGTAGGAAATTTTTTGTTTCCCATGCAACGTTCCCCAACAGCGAGGGGCGCCCGCACCTGCTTATATACGCGGGCGAGAGAGAGCAGGCATGAGCCTCTCTCACCCAGACAGCAACGCGCCGATCCGGTCACCTCTCTGCCCTGTGGGACCTACTAGCATGAGGTATTCATGTTGTATGGGCCTGAATCCTGGCCCATATGTTGGGTTTCTAGTCGTATGTAGGCCGTGCAGAGTGAAAATCTTGTGTTAGTAGGTGGGCAATTTTTTTGCATATGGCAGCTGTTTATTTTTGGACCATCTCCAAATCACCCCAAAATTTTTGTACATGCTCACTTACATGTAATAAACATGATTATGAAAGAAATTTCAACAATAATGAAGTTTACACTGTCCCCTTAAGGTAAAGCTGGAAAACTAAAAAAGGAAAGAGGAAAAATAGATTTCATTTTAAAATATTTCAAATATAAAACAGAAAAGAAATATTGGAAAAATATATTTGATTTTACAAATAAGGACAAACATTATGAAAGCTTTTTAGTTGATTCTTTTTGCTATTGAAGAATATTATGAAATACTTTTTGTTAACCTAATAATGTTATATTTTCTTTTCTGTTTAGTTATTAGTTTAGTATTTTTTTTGTTTTCTATTTGCTTTTTCTTATTGTTTTCTTTATTGCTTTATTCATTGATTGTATTTTCATTGCTAGAATGCTTGCTAGAGTGAATGCTTATATGAATGCAATGTTTGATTATATAGATTTTCATCAGATAGTGACAAATAGTTCTATCAAGTTCTATCAAGTTGTTTTTGGTTTTAGACCTTTTTAGGATATTTTAGTTTTAGTTTTCTTTTAAACAGATTCAAAAACAGTAGCATACATGCCTAGTTTTCATTTATTTCTTTTTGCTATTAAAGTTTTTAACAAAAAATACTTTATGAAAATTTTAGTTGCATAAATTTTATATAGTTTTAAGTTAATATTATTTTGATTATAACTAGAGTTTTATAAAAGCTTTTTAGTTGATTCTTTTTGCTATTGAAGAATATTATAGTTTTGTTTTAGTTGATCATAACTAAAATTCTAGCATGTCACAAATGCCATATTTGATGATCTTGCCAAGTCTCATGGCTTGGAGAACAAGATAACATCATCAAATTCCCTTGAAACCATCTCTGTCCATTTTCTAATTTGAGCAACTTAACATTGCTAAACATGTCCAAATGAGCTCAAACTTGGTACACCTGCTAAAATGGTCTAAATATTTGCATTGATAAACTCCTCTTTATAATTAAAATACTAAAAGGATATGAATAATTGAAATTTCATAACTTAATAAATAATTATTCTAAAATCATGTTTCAAATGCCAAAATGCCCTAGCTAGCTCTTACAAAGATTCCCTCCGGTTTGTCCGAAGTGGCACTTTCCAGCTATAAGTCCGGAAACTCACAGTAGAGAGAAAGTGATGGCGGTGAAGCCGGTCACATCCCAGAGTGGGATCTTTTGGGGTATAAAACTATTTCTTCGCGTGTGTCCCTTGCTTATTGCGCCGTAACCATGGATAATCTTCATCATTTAACAGGATGATTGGATCAGTCTTCACTATGAAGGGAGGAATTTCATGAAACTTTTCATAATCTTCTGACATGTCTGTCTTGTCCTCCACTCCCACAATGTTTCTTTTCCCTGAAAGAACTATGTGGCGCTTTGGCTCATCGTATGATGTATTCGCTTCCATATCTTTTCTTTTTCTCGGTTTGGTAGACATGTCCTTCACATAGAAAACCTGCGCCACATCATTGGCTAGGACAAATGGTTCGTTTGTGTACCCAAGATTGTTGAGATCCACTGTTGTCATTTCGTAATGCGGGTCTACCTGTACCCCGCCTCCTGTCAGATTGACCCATTTGCACCGAAACAAAGGGACCTTAAAATCACGTCCATAGTCAAGTTCCCATATCTCCTCTATGTAACCATAATATGTGTCCTTTGCCCTATTGGTGTTTGCTGCATCAAAGCGGACACCACTGTTTTGGTTGGTGCTCTTTTTATCTTGGGCGATCATGTAAAATGTATTCCCATTTATCTCGTACCCTTGGAAAGTCAATACAGTCGAAGATGGTGTCCTGTCCAACAAGTACAGCTCATCTCCAACAGTGGTGTTACCCATGAGATGTGTTTGCAACGAACCACCGAAAGTCCCCATGTGTTCACGTGTAATCCAGTCGTCAGACTGCTTCGGGGCCACCAAGCCGATCGGTATTCTTGTGTTCATTGTTATACGGGGCCACCAAGGTAGAATTTTGTAGAACTGTGTAGTGTGCTTGCGCCCAAGAATGCCCGTCCCTACATATTATTGCTTTCGGTCCTAGCGTGCCTTTTCCACCCAGTCTCCCCTCATGCCGCGATTCAGGAACACCAATCGGCTTAAGGAAAGGAATAAAGTCAACACAAAACTCAATGACCTCCTCTGTTTCGTGGCCCTTGGAGATGCTTCCTTCTGGCCTAGCACGGTTATGAACATATTTCTTTAAGACTCCCATGAACCTCTCAAAGGGGAACATATTGTGTAGAAATACAGGACCCAGAATTGCAATCTCGTCGACTAGGTGAACTAGGACGTGCATCATAATATTGAAGAAGGATGGTGGGAACACCAACTCGAAACTGACAAGACATTGGACCAAATCATTCTGTAACCTTGGTAGGATTTCTGGATCGATTACCTTCTGAGAAATTGCATTGAGGAATGCACATAGCTTCACAATGGCTAATCGAACATTTTCTGGTAGAAGCCCCCTCAATGCAACTGGAAGCAATTGCGTCATAATCACGTGGCAGTCATGAGACTTTAGGTTCTGGAATTTTTTTCTCTGCCATATTTATTATTCCCTTTATATTCGATGAGAAGCCAGACGGGACCTTGATACTGAGCAGGCATTCAAAAAATATTTCCTTCTCTGCTTTGGTAAGAGCGTAGATGGCAGGACCTTGATGCTGCTTTGGATGCTTGCCGTCTTTTTCGTTCATACGTTGCTGGTCCTCCCGTGCCTCCGGTGTATCTTTTGTCTTCCCATACACACCCAAGAAGCCTAGCAGGTTCAAGCAAAGATTCTTCGTCACGTGCATCACGTCGATTGCAGAGCGGACCTCTAGGACTTTCCAATAGGGTAGGTCCCAAAATATAGATTTCTTCTTCCACATGGGTGCGTGTCCGTCAGCGTTATTCAGAACAGATTGTCCGCCAGGACCCTTTCCAAAGATTGCTTTTAAATCCTTGACCATATCAAATATATCATCACCAGTACGGGGGACAGGCTTCTTCCGGTGATCTGCCTCACCTTTTAAATGCTTGCCTTTCTTTCTTAAGGCATGCTTGGTCGGAAGAAATCGACGATGTCCTAGGTACACATTCTTCTTACATTTGTCCAAATATATACTTTCAGTCTCATCTAAACAGTGTGTGCATGCGTTGTATCCCTTGTTTGTCTGTCCTGAAAGGTTACTAAGAGCAGGCCAATCATTGATGGTTACAAACAGCAACGCTCGTAGGTCAAATTCCTCCTGTTTGTGCTCACCCCACACACGTACACCTTTTATATCCCACAGCTGTAAAAGTTCTTCAACTAATGGCCTTAGGTACACATCAATGTCGTTGCCGGGTTGCTTAGGGCCTTGGATGAGCACTGGCATCATAATGAACTTCCGCTTCATGCACAACCAAGGAGGAAGGTTATAGATACATAGAGTCACAGGCCAGGTGCTATGATTGCTGCTCTGCTCCCCAAAAGGATTAATGCCATCTGCACTTATACCAAACCATAAGTTCCTTGCGTCACCTGCAAACTCCGGCCACTTTCTCTCGATTTTTCTCCACTGCGACCCATCAGCGGGTACTCTCAACATCCCGTCTTTATTACGGTCTTCTTTGTGCCATCGCAACAACTTGGCATGCTCTTTGTTTCTGAACAGACATTTCAACCATGGTATTATAGGAGCATACCACATCACCTTGGTAGGAACCCTCTTCCCGGGGCGCACGCCCTCAACATCACCAGGGTCATCTCGTCTGATCTTATACCGCAATGCACCACATACCGGGCATGCATTCAAATTCTCGTACTCCTCACCGCGGTAGAGGATGCAGTCATTAGGGCATGCATGTATCTTCTGCACCTCTAATCCTAGAGGGCAGAGAACCTTCTTTGCTTCGTACGTACTGTCAGGCAATTCGTTATCCTTTGGAAGCTTCTTCTTCATTATTTTCAGTAGCTTCCCAAATCCCTTGTCGGATAAACCATTCTCTGCCTTCTATTGCAGCAATTCCAGTGTGGTACCGAGCTTTGTGTTGCTATCTTCGCAATTTGGGTACAACCGTTTTTTGTGATCCTCTAACATGCGATCGAACTTCAACTTCTCCCTTTCACTTTCGCATTCTCTCTGTGCATCAACAATGACCCGGCGAAGATCATCAGCGGGCACATCTGGTGCCTCTTGATCTTCAACTTCCCCCGTTGCAGTATCACCGTATTCAGGGAACATAGGATAGTTGTCATCATCCTCTTCTTCTTCATTGTCTTCCATCATAACCCCTCTTTCTCCATGCTTGGTCAACAATTATAGTGGGGCATGAAACCCTTCTTAAGTAGGTGGAAGTGACGGGTTTTCGAGGAAGAGTAATCCTTCGTATTCTCACAGACAACACATGGACAATACATAAAACCATTCTGCTTGTTTGCCTCAGCCACATCGATAAAATTATGCAGGCCCGTAATGTACTCGGAAGTGCGTCGGTCACCGTACATCCATTGTCGGTTCATCTGCATTATATAATTAAGTATATCAAAAACCATTACAGAACATCATGAATAGAGAAATGACAAAATTAATATAAGTTCATCATCACATTAAAACCAAAGTACAGTAGTGATCAAATGTTATTACTGCAAAAATAAATACATAAAGTTCTTACATAGTTCTCATAAAACAACATACAACTATGTAAAACATTTAAATGCAACAACAAATGCGATCAAAATCGCAACTAAGGTAACAATTGATCCAACAGCATAATGATACCAAGCCGCTTTATCAATGGCATATTTTCTAATTTTTCTAATCTTCAAGCGCATTGCATCCATCTGGATCTTGTGTAGATCGACGACATCGGCAACATGCAACTCCAATTTCATCTTCTCTTCTTCAATTCTTTTCAATTTTTCTTTCAAATAATTGTTTTCATTTTCAACTAAATTTAACCTCTCGACAAGAGGGTCGGTTGGAATTTCCGGTTCACATACCTCCTAGATAAAAACATATATGTCAAGTTGTTCGGCATAATTGTCATAAACACTAAATGAAACAAATAGTTATAAAAGATAATATACCACATCCGAATCATAGACCGGATGAGAGCCGACGGGGGCGGATACCAAAACCATGGCACTATATAATAACAAACAATAATACAAGTAAGAAAATTATACAAGTAGCTATCTAAATCATACAAGTAAGAATTTGTTCTTTTAAAAAAAAGATAAGAACAGGAGGCTCACCATGGTGGTACCCGTGACGAGATCGGCGCGGGCGATCGACGACGGTGAGGACGGGGACGGGACGACACCCTACACATGTGCAAACTAAGAAGTTAATTTGAGCTCAAATTGTGCATCTAAATCAAATAAACTCCCACATACACTCCTCCACTAAAACCCACAAGAGCATATGAAATGAGCTAAACTAGCAGTGAGAGATGAAAGGATGAAGTTGCTAACCTTTTAGAACACTTGGATAGTTGGTGCACCGCCAAATCTAGACAAATCTTGGGGAAAATGGAGCTTGGAGGTCGAGCTTGGAGGAAGAACAGAGGAGAAAGCTTAAGTGTGCCTCGGGCATTTCATCGAACACCTCATGTGCATAAGAAGTGAGAATAGTGTAGCACACACACCTCACACCTTCTACGGCCAAAAAATAGAGGAGAGGGCGGGCAGGGCCGAGGATATATATAGGGCATCTTTTTAGCCCTGGTTGGTGTCTAGAACCGGGACTGAAGACTAACCTTTAGTCCCGGTTGGAGACACCAACCGGGACTAAAGGGAGCGAGGCCCTTTAGTCCCGGTTGGTGTCTGGAACCGGGACTAAAGGTCCCAGTCGAACCGGGACTGGTGCCTGCCGAGGCCCGGCCGGCGTCCTAGCCGCTCGAACCGGAACTGATGGTCACATTAGTCCCGGTTCGTAACATGACCGGGACTATTGCTCTGATCTGGCCAGAACCAAAGCCCTGTTTTCTACTAGTGATCTAGCACAAACAGAAAAGGGGAAGTAAAATGAACTAAAAAAATTAAGGGACATTACCTCAAACACCTTGTGTGCACCGACGCGTCGGAACAGCAACAAAAGAACTTGCTCGAGTCTGGCGTGGGGAGGACGACCACCGATGCGTGCGTGGCCTGGAACACCTTCCTCCTCCCCCTCTCCGGTGCCTGGATCTCCCCTCCTTTAGTGCGCCCGCTGCAATCCCACCCCGTGATCCGGGAGGAGAGAAGAAGAGGCCCGACGTGGGATGCCGGTGGCGGGAGGAGAGAACAATTAACGTAGAGGGTCCTATTTGTAAAGTAAACAAAGCATTCGAGGCGTTTCACACCGGAACACTGGCTAAACTCGGGCGGCACATATGTGCCTCTAGGTGTGTATAGTAGGGTTATGGCACCTCCAACGCGGATCATCAAACCTCCCGAAATGTCGGATCGGATAGTCCAGACACTTTTAGCCATCCAACGTCGGTCAACTAAAATGTCCGAACCAATCCGGACGTCCGAAATCCCGCAAACCTGTACCAAACTGAGGGGAGATTCGGGGGAGTACGGACGTCCGCCATGTCGGAGTCTGACACCCCGGACCCACCCAAAAGCGAGCGGAGCCCGCGCATTCTCACAATCATGTCACTCCTCCCACATGAAAGCCCTCCCCTCCCGCTGCTTCGGCCCTGATCACACCCCCCCCATGTTCCGCGGTCCATCGCCGCTATGCCAAAGGCCGGCGCATCAAGGCGAAGAAGAAGGTGGACAAGGTGGTGGCTGCCGGTCAGGCCGTAGCTCGTCAATCAAAGCGCACCGCCGGGCCGGTGCCACTTGGTCAATCGCAGCCCTAGCCTGCCCAACTAAAGCCGCCCTACTACTACACAACAATCGCCCCAGCAGTCCGCGGCTTCCTTCACCTCCGACCATCAACCACTGTTCACCGTCGACCTCAACAGTGACTAACTCTTCACGGAGTCACCGACGCTTGTCCAGTCATGGATTCCCGCTGTGGAGCTCTCATCCGTCGGTGCCCGGTCACTGTTTCCCGGAATGCCTCAGCCAAGCATGACGGTGGCAAACGACGAGACGATGATGAACATTATCCGTGATGGAGGCGGCTATGAAGACCGACAAGTGGATGACTCCCAGCCGGAGCAAGAGCCGCAGCCGGACACACAACAGGCATACACCAAGCAACCAAACATTGAGCCGGACGACCACTGATCGTCGGGTGCCGACCCAAAGAAGAAGAGGAGAACCGCCTACTCGAACAAGGAGGATGAGGTGATTTGTGAGGCCTGGTTGGCCACTAGTGTGGATCCATTTCATGGCACGGAGCAAAAGGGCATGGCATTTTGGCAAAGTGTGTATGACTGGTTTCATGAGCAAAAATGCTATGATCCCTACCGCATGCAAGTGATCCATTACCACAATCTGAAGTGGCTAGCCCATCGATGTTACATCATTCAAGAGGCCGTCAACAAGTTTTGCGGCTCATACAAACAAGTGCAAAACCGGTGGTCAAGTGGCGTGTCACTCCTCGAGCTCGTAAGTTTTGTGGCTTGTTCAATGTTGCAACTTACTGACCATGTCATTGTCTTCCTTTGCTAGCCCGCACATGCATGCATGTTATACCACAAGACGGAGAAGAAACACTTCATATTTATGCATTGTGGGATGAATTTTAATGGGCAAAGTAAGTGGCTCGCATTCATTGCCAATTCCCTCAAGACCGCCATGACCAATGAAGATGAAGGTGGTGACCAACAAAAGAAGGGCTTGCCCCGGTCACCCATGTGCATAGGAACCAGGGGAGGAAGTGGGAGGTGGAGAAGGTGAAGCGAGAAGGGGCAGCGGCCAAGATGACAGAGAAGTTTGAGAATATCATGGCCAAGAAGGAGGAGGCATGTGCTAAGCGCTATGAGGTCAAGGAGGAAAAGAAGGCGGAGGGGTTTGGCATGTTCATGGACTTGCAAAACAAGAAGCTCAAGCTCGAGGAGAAGAAGCTTATGATGAAGGCCGCTTTCGAGGAGTCCAATATGTTGTTCGTGAAGGCGGCGGGCTTGGATCCCGATGTGGTGAACTATGTGCAAGACTACCATGCTACCTGCTTCCTCTCAACTAGGAAGGTGTTGGGCCCCCAAGTGCAAGGGTTTGTAGCAAGCAACGATTTTCCTCAAGTGATCTCAAGGTTTATCGAACCAGCAAGAGCTAAGCGGCACAACCAATGATCAGCACCTGCACACATAAATACAAAACTTCCCTCGGCCCCCAACGGGACTAGTGTGGTTATCAATCTCACTAGCTTGCTAGTTATAAAGGATTAAACGCAACGGAAACAGAAAAGCTTGAACTTGATGGAAAGTTGACGGGAATGAAAAAGCAAGAAATTAAAAGAGCCTTGATTGAGATTGAAAGTTTTATAGGAAGAAAATGGACTGGGGTCCATAGGTTCACTAGTGGTCTCTCTCCAAAATAAAGCATGGTTTGGTAAACAAATTACAGTTGAGCAGCGATTAAACTGTAATATGGCATAATTAACATATGAGCATCACGTCCCAATATCTATAGATCGTTATCCAACTGCATCTATAGCTAATACTCCACCCAAGACCGCTATCTAGCATGCATCTTAAAGTATTAAGTAAAAATAGTGTATTGCACTAAGTATGATGACATGAAGTAGATGATATATTGTCTTCACCCTGCGTTCAAAGGACAACTACGCAACCATCTTTTTATCCCTAGCGGCAACAATACACTACAAGGCTTTTCCACTTTCTGTCATTGTTGTAGCATACTTACAAGGTGGAACCCAACTATCATACACAACTCCCTCTGATGATCAAACCCCAAACTTGGCCAAAGAAAGAAGAATAGATCGGAGAGCATATATGAATAAGAATTATGCAACAAAGAAACCAATGAGATCCCAAAAATATTCATGGATAAATATGATCATAAAGTGACAAATCATAATATCTCAACAAACACACCAATAAATTACATCAGATGGATCACAATCATGTAGGGCAGCTCATGTGATCATTGTATTGAGAAGAAAGAGAGAGAAGACCATCTAGCTACTGCTACGGACTCATAGTCCAAAGAAAACTTCTCACAAGCGATCATGGTGGCCTTCAAGTTGATGGAGATGACCACCGAGAAGACTTCCCCCTCTGGCAGAGTACCGAAAAAGTCCTCCAGATTGGATCTTGACGAAACAGAGGTGTGCGGCGGCGGAAAAATTAGGGCGTTAAAATTCCGAGGGTTTTGAGAAGTATATAAAGGCACAGGAACCAAGAGGCGGTGGAAAGGAGTGCCGGGGGCCTACGTGGCCCCACCACGTGCCCCCCGGAGCGTGGAGGCGGCGCGCGGGGCCTGTGGGTGCCCCCCGGCCTAAGTCGGTGCTCCCCGGAACCTTCTAGACTTGAAACTTTCGCTGAATTGTTTTAGAATTTCTCTAGCCTGATAAAATTGAATTTCCGGAAAAACTATAAACATACGTTTGAGACGTATCACTACCATGTTGAAGCGCTTTTAGCAAATGGAGGGTGAAAAGGGGGCCGAAAATTGAGGTCTTTGGCACGGACAACAGGATTGGGAGCTTTTGGGATCGATTGATGTAAAAACTTGTTGAACATCCAGTGCTTTTGATTGTGATTGTATATGTTTGCAACTATTTAAATGTATGATTAAATTGCAATTAATCTACATATCCACATCAAAGGGAGGAGGTCGGACAAGGGGCGGCCATTTGGTGCCTCCGGTTGGATGGCCTCCGCCCCGCCCGCTGTCCGCGGACACGTCCGGATGTGTACGCGGACATTTGGTGCCGTCCGTTTGGTGGCCCGCATTGGAGTTGCCCTTAGGTGCTCGGACGGTGGCACGGCGGTGGGGGAGGCGTCACCGGAGAGAAATAAGTGGTTGCAGCTCTTTCCCCACTTCGACGACGTCTCTGGCGGCGTTGGGGAGTTCGTCGGCCTTTTGTGCCTAGGCGCAGTTGCTGGAGTGGCGGCGGTGACTGCGTTGGGGCTTTTGGTCCACCCGCTCCTTCCCCGTTTCATGGGCGAGTTCTTCGTCGCCTTCGAGGAGCTGTGGAGGATAGCGCTCTGCCATGTACAGAGCCCCAAAGAATACGGCCCGATGGGCCACTGTTGAGGTCTACGAAACTGCATCGACGCGATGATGCTCCTCCGCTGTAAGGCTTGGTGGTTCCTCGTCGTCTTGGTCCGGCGACGCTCTGGCGACATGGTTCTTCGATGGCGAGCCTCGTGAAGGTTTAGTGTGGAGGATCCCAGGGTTCTCTTTCTAATTTGTTTTTCTGTGGGGTGTTCTGTGCTATTGTACAGGGACAGCTATTCCCATCGCGTATGTTCTGGGGTGTCGCGTTTGTATGATCTTTGTACGGGTTGTATACGGTATTGGAATACGCGGTATCCTCTAAAAAAACTCGGGCGGCACTTTTTTCATAAAGCCCCCAAATGCTAACGCAAATTACGGAGTCTTTTAGCACGCTGCTTTTTCCCCTGTTTCTGAGGCAATCTTCTGAATTCGCCCTTGAACACTGAGCTACGAAGGCGTTTCTGAAAAGTGCTATCAATAAGCGAAGTTTCTGAACTCGAGCACAGGTGTGCTCGTTATCTGGGCGCTTCGCTGAAGCGTTGGGATGTGTTTCATTTAATGCCTGGGCGTGGGACAGGTGGGTCGGAAATTAGAGAAATGGTGAAATACCTTTTTTTTTTAGAATCAAATGGTGAAATACGTGGACGGTCGATGGGTGGGCCGTGGCTCATGACGTTGCGTTTTCCCGATCCGTGGATCAAGAAAAACGCTTTTCTGTTTGACGGGCCGGCCTCATAGTAAATGCGAGGATGGTGGGGTGGTGGACTCGTCTCCTAGCTTAGAGCATCTCCAACAGACGCACTAGATAAGCCGCGTGCTGGAAAAACAGCTATATAGCGCGCGCGCGACCAAAACTAGCGCTCCACCAGCCGCGTTAAAATCCCGCGCGCGATAAACAAGAGCGTGCTAGGGAAAACGGTATCACGCGCTTCGTATTTGGTGCGCCCGCTCGCGCGCGCTGCTAAATCTGGGCTGCTGCAGGTGGGGCCGCCGGATTGGGCGCCGTGTTTTTGTGCATCTGAACCTTTTCGTCGCTCCCGCGCTGCTAAACCTTTTCGTCGCTCCCGCGTGCAAAAAGACTATTTTGGCGCTGCAAAAAAAATTTAGCGTGCCGCGCAACCGCGCGTCTGTTGGAGATGCTCTTAGGCGGCTGCAAATTTTCAGTTGCAAGAGCGGCCGCTTTTGTGGATTAGATTCAGGTGGCAGCTGGAGGAGCAAGACTACTGGGGGAGGCGAACATGGAGTTGGTGATGCAGCCGATTAGAAGGTAACGCACTTACTCATTAACATTGGCTGACATTTTGTTAGTGTTTATCGTGCCTGAAAGCAATCCTCCCTTTCCTCCTGTCGCTGTCCAGACCTTAATCTTGATTCCATGTATTTGCATGTTTGAGTTTTTGCATGTAGTTAGGTGTTCATGTAGCCTATTGTACTTCAGCAAGGTGTACCGGTGATGCGTACGAAGCAGACGAGTTCCTGCGGAGGCACGCGAGGCGAGATGCCGGGCTGTCGTGTGATGCGGCAAGCAAGGCGAGATGCCGATGCCGGCGTGAAGCTTGGTGTTGTGCATGTATGGCACCAAGTATGTGTGAGAGTCTTCTTCTTCCTCGGGCTGGCTGGTATAGTGCGTGCGTGTGTGTGTTTAAGAGTTGTACTCATGTTGTTTTTTAGAGAGAACAGAATAGAGAGGAAAAGGGACGGCTGTGTGAGGCAGCCGGCCACCAAAACTCTCGCGTCCATTTTTCTTTGTTCTTGTGCTAGCTTGTGAGAAGCTGAGAGGAAGAAGAAGAGGCGCTGCGAGGAGGCGGCACTAGCAATTAGCATCAGAGCCTTGTCGATCCGCGGCGGCAACGGCGATGCGGTAGACTCCATGTGAGGTGGAGGCCATCGATGGCGCGATGCAGCTGGTGGCTGGTGGCCAGTTGCGGTGCGATGCCGCTAGTTGGAGACGGCGTGGTGATCGGCATCACGAAGGCGTCGTCCGCGTCAAGAGGTGGCCGTTATAAGAGGTGAGACGACGTGGTGATTGGCGTCGCGAAGGCGTCGTCCACGTCGAGAGGTGGCCGCTGCGTGTGGCAAGACGGTGTGGTGCTCGGCGCTGCGAGGGCGTCATCCACGACAAGATGGCCCATGGCAACCGGCGCTGCGACGGCGTCGTCCATGACAAGTTTGTTGCGGTGCTGCGATGGCGTCGTCAAGTGGCTGGAGGTGATCCGCGTTGAAGATTGTAGAATCAAGATTAGGGGGCTGAATGTTAGCCTTAATCTTGATTCAATGTATTTGCATGTTTGAGTTTTTGCATGTAGTTAGGTGTTCAGGTAGCCTATTGTAGTTGAGCAAGGTGTACCGGTGATGCGTACGAAGCAGACGAGTTCTTGCGGAGGCACGCGAGGCGAGATGCCGCGCTGTCGTGTGATGCGGCAAGCAAGGCGAGATGCCGATGAAGGCGTGAAGCTTGGTGTTGTGCATGTATGGCACCAAGTATGTGTGAGAGTCTTCTTCTTCCTCGGGCTGGCTGGTATAGTGCGTGCGTGTGTGTGTTTAAGAGTTGTACTCATGTTCTTTTTTGGAGAGAAAAGAATAGAGAGGAAAAGGGACGGCTGTGTGAGGCAGCCGGCCACTAAAATACTTGTGTTCTTCCTTGTTCTTGAGTCTCTTCCGTGAGCTGACAGAGTTGGCGAGAGGAAGAACAGTGGTGCTGTGAGAGAGGCAGCGCCCACAGTGAATGATAGTGAAGTTCCGATGGAGCCGCTACTACATTCTCCAGTGGCCGTTGCGGGGGGCGGTGAACAACAGCCGCCGACGGCAGTATTAAGCGCGGAGGGTCAGATATGTGCGATGGACGGTGTGGTGAGTGTTGGAAGGCAAGATTCACCACAAGCGTCCAAGCAATCGATAGGCGATATAAACCCTAGAGCTCCTGGATGGACCCGAAGGTATGCCCATCCTAAGTGCTGCAATTTCAAAATTTATTGAGTGAAACCTGGAATTGATGATTGTAGGCGCAGTATTTTTTGTTCTGATGCTGGTCATTAGTCATTACAGTAGTTCAGGCAGCGAGAGAAAAGTACTGTCAAATTATTGGTTTTCTCATTTTGGTTTGTTTACTTCCTTGTGCAAGGCTGCATTAAAGTTGATGCTGTCAATGGCAACTGCTGGCAAACGAAGTCAGAGAAAACAAAGTGCAATGAAAAGAATCATCAGCCTGAGAAGTTTGCTGGACTGGATTGGGAGAAAGTTGGCACAGATTTCAAAACATTTTTTTTGGAGGTAGTGCTTCATGACTTGGGAATAGTTGGGCATCTGCTGCTATCCTCTCGAGCATGTAACCGATGCTATTGTTATTTTCTTGCGTGCAGGATCTTAGTAAGCTTCCAGAAAAGAGTGTCGTCGGTGATACTAAAGATACAAAAATGCTGGCATATAAAAATCTATGGATTGAAGCTGAAGCTTCCATGTGTAAACTGAAGTATGAACTGCAACTTGTCCGCATGAAACTTGAGACGAGATATTACAATTGGCAAACAGGTTAGTACTTGTGTTTGTGCGTGTGTAGCAAGTAAGTGTGCCTTAATTTATCTGGATAGTTCCGAACATTCAATTACTCATGTGTGTTAAATAATCTTGTAGCTGCAGCACCTGCAGGTTCATTAGGAGAAGCCAAAAAAGCCTCTAAGTTGCCCAAACAACCCAAGAATTGAACAAAGATTTGATGCGCTGTAGTGATGATATAAGCTCATGAGCTCCAAACAGCTAGCAAAAATGAATCTTGAAGACGCTGTTGTTATGGTGGATGGCCAGATTGCTTGAAGAGTCTCATGATGTTGGTTGTCTCAGCACCAGCGGAACCTGCAAGTGCGCATTTGCATGACAAGCCACCTCCCAGGAAACGCTTGGAAGTGAAGTGCTCATCCCTTTGGTTTAATTGGAAAATCGTGTATGTGTTGTATATGTACGTTGTCAAGTTAAATGCATGGGAGTACTGCAGTTTGCTGTTCGTTTGTTTCAGATCCGATGAGTTGTCGCCTGCGAAACAGTATGCTGCGGCGTACGTACGTTGTTTCAGTGGTGTGATTAGCATATTATTATGCATATATAGATAGATCTTGTAGGTCTATGCTGCTGTTTTGAGCTATGAATACCTATTTCTTTCTGCACCTAGCCATATACTCCCTCCGTCCCAAAATAAGTGACTCAAAAATAACTCAACTTTGTACTAAAGTTAGTATAAAACTGAGTCATTTTTGAGTCACTTATTTTGGGACGGAGGGAGTATATCGTATGTTGGTGTTTCATGTTATGTTAGAGACCTCCGCTGGTTGCAGGGCTATCTGATACTGTTACCTACACTACTTTTTTTTTTGGCGGGGCACACTACATAATGTTGGCAAGGCAACCTGTGAGTTGCAGCAGTCTCAGATCCAACCGCATCCATGTGGCATTTGACTGCGAAACATGCCAAATGATGTGCATCAGGACCAGGCTCCAGCTTACATGCATCATGCATGCAACATTTGACTTTTGGAGGAGGAGGCGGCGGCTATCCAGGATTTCTTTTTACCAATGGCCAGAGCGTTATGTACGTACATATATATACAGTGCAAGTTGCATGTACGTACGCACAGAGAGTTATGTGCGCGGTGAACGTAGAAAAAAAGCTAGGAAATTACATTTGGCCCTTGGCCAGTGCCCAGTGGTGTTGCAAACTTGCATGCAATGCATGTGTGGTTAATCTTACATCTCATCTCATGGAAGCAGCAGCAGCAGCAGATCGATGTCTTAACCCCATTTCAATTCAAAGAACAAAAACTTTCAAGTCACCTGTACATGTTGTGTTTATATATATGTAGTATCTGTCAAACCTGGTGCTAGTTACCCCACGTGAGTTTTGTACGTTGTATATAGTATCTATCAAACCGGAGAGTATGTGCGTGTAGTATATAGTATATAAGAATATTTTGATAGTATGTACTATTTTTTTGTATATTGTTTTATACATACAAATATAAAGATATTTTCAAAATATACTAAAACTATGGATTCACATACAATTTTTTCATATAGCTCACTTTGAAAAATCTTAGATATAGTATATGAACATACTCACAATAAAAAAGTAGTATATATATTACCACATGGCAGTAGTATATGAGACGTGAAACCACCGAAAATGCCGTTTGGAGGCCAAGCTACCTGGAGGCCGATATCACGCACGTCTCAAGATGACAACGGGGATGAAACCCACCGGGTATTGCCTGCCCAAACCCATCCCCACGAGAAAATCGCAAACCCGTCCCGTCCCCGTCACCGTGCGCGGGGCTAGCTTTTTGCCCGTCCCCTAAACCCATCGGGTTTTCGAAACCCACGGGGAAATCGGCATATTTAAGCAATCATAGTAGCAACACAGAATAGCATTTCAGCAGCAAAAAGAGCATATTTCAGCAGCATTACTTGAGCAAATTTCAGCACAACACAATAGTACATGGTTCAACAGCTACAAGGAGCATATTTCAGCAGCATAACTTGACCAAAAAAGAGCAATAACAACAGCTACAAGGAGCATATTTCAGCACAATACAATACCCCATTTGAGCAAGAAAAATAAGCATATTTCAGCGACAAAACAGTAGCATATTTTAGCCATACATGGTTCAACAAGATGTCCAATTACACAAGTTCTGACCGAGCGAGAGGGAGGCTGCGGGAGGCGAGATGGGATCGAGCGAGAGGGAGGCTGCGGGAGGCGACATCGGGTGCCGGCGATGGGATCGCTAGGTTTAGGTGTGAGAGAGGGAGGCTGCGGGAGCGACTGTGAGGCTGAGACCTAACGAGGCTGGGGCTGGGAGCTGGGACGCTGGGTGGGCTAGTGTGTAATCGAGGCTGAATGGCCCAATACGCTTAGTGTAGTATTTTGACGGGGATGGCGGGTTTCGGGTTCGGGTATTGCTGAAACGGGTTTGAACCCGCGAAACGTGTCGGGTTTTATACTTTACCCAGCAGCAGCCCCGCGGGGTTAAAAAGACGCCCATCCCCGTCCCCTAATAGAGTAAAAACCCGCGGGGACGCGGGTTTCGGGGGCCCATTGCCATCTTGACGCACGTCTGTTTCTGTCGGGATCAACGCCAGACACGCATTCCCTTTTTGTTCCAGAGACAGAACAAGAACGAGAGAGCAGATCATGGACTTGAATCGGTCAACGTTGCTATCTTTCTATTTATAGCAGAACGAGAACGAGAGAGCAGATCATGTGCCATCACCATTCCCTTTATGTCCCTACCATTCACTACCGGAATTACTGGCTATGCCGACGGCCAAAGTCCAAATCCCGTCGGGATAGACCTATGCCGATGGCCGCCGTCGGCATAGCCCCGTCGGCATCGTATACGTCGGCGTAACTGGGCCTGCCGTAGACATAGAAAAGCCGTCGGCATAGGTACCTTTGCCGACGGTGTCCGTACGGCCGTCGGCACAGATTGGCCGTCGGCAAACTCGTTCGTATGACGGCGGCAGACGGCGCCACCGACAAGTTACACCCAATAAAAACGCGCCACGTGTCAGCACTATACCGACGGCTAAGCCGTCGGCATAAGTCTGACACGTGGCACATGCTGGTATTCCCATGCGCCAGTATATGCCGACGGCTAAGCCGTCGGCATAGGTGCCACGTGTCGCCCAACTGTACTCCCTGGCACCGACGGCCTGGCCGTCAGCATAGTCTGGTGCCAGGAAGTACAGTTGGGCGACACGTGGCACCTATGCCGACGGCTTAGCCGTCGGCATAGATTTAAACGTATGCCGACGGCTAAGCCGTCGGCATAGGTGCCACGTGTCGCCCACTGGTGCCTCGGCGGTGGCAAAGCCGTCGGCATAGATGCTGCCTATTTTTTTCTTTTTCTGATTTCTGTTTGAATTCATTTATACATATATTCAAATTCACAGCACATATACATCTAACATCATCATCACAATAACATCATCATCATCACAATAACATCATCATCATCATAAGTATCAACATCATCACATAAGTATCATCATCACATAAAGAGTCCTACGAGCATACAAAGGGCTTAAGCCCTACGAGGTCCACTACCAAGGTCCTCACCGCCCAAAAGGCCAAAGCCCAGGTCCTCACTACTTGCGGCAGCGCTACCGCCACCACCACCTCGGTGGATCGGAGTGACCGGGCTCCGTGACGTGGGAGTGATGCCATCATTGGCACCACCACCAACGGATGATCCACCGGATCCCTGGATGTTTGAAAAGACATGTTAAGGGGATATATGATTGTGTTGAATAAACGGTAAGCAGTGATTGATGAGTTTGGGGATGTACTAACTGGAGTCTCCATGTTCTGTGCCAGAAACTCTTCAAAGGTAAGGAGCACTGGTGCAGGTCCAGCAGGTGGTGGTGGTGGTTCCATTACAGGAACCGTCCCGGCCGCCATGCTCTCAAAAACGCGTTGCATGTGAATTGACCAAACAAACACGAAGATCAGAAGAAATGAAAGTGCAAATATGGAAGTGAAATGAAAGAGGCTAAACTAACCGTCATCATGCGACTGCTGTGCTCCTGGACTGCTGCAACTCTCGCCTGCCACGCCATGGTCTCTTGGCGTGTGTACTCCATCTAGGCCTACGATATGACATGATGAACTCATAAAACATCTCAATGCGGAAAATAAAGTGAGCAAAAAGGAAGATAAGAGGGAACATACTTACGCTGGTCTACTGGGCTAGGAGGGAGTGTGTCTGTGCACTGGTCGTGCTCGTGCGCTAGCTCAGGCTCGGGTCGGTAGCTCGGAGCCGTGTGAAGGAGATAGAAGGAGTACACACGGCATCCAGAACCGCCTGCTGACCATGAAGCTTCGGCCCTATACTCACCACCACCCTCTCGTCCGTAGCCTGCTTTAAGGGGTCAGGTGTGCCAGGATTTACCCTCAGATACTCCTCCTCGTAGGCCTTCAGGTTCTCCTCGCTCTTGCCATAGTAGTCGCCCTTGCCCTCCTTGGACTTACTCCGCGTATGGGCGATCTGCCACGCCTCTATGTCAGAGAGCGGCCGCTTCAGTTTCTCCTCCTGCACCACCAAACAGAGGTTAGTGATACATAAGAAAGTGACGGTAAATAGAAGAAGAAGAATGTTTCATGTAAATAGATATACCTGAACTTTCTTGTGGCTAAAGTGGTTCCGGTTTCCCTGACCATGTGTTCAGTCGGTCCCTCGATTAGCCCGGTTTTTCTTGCTCTTAGCAGCCCACTCTGCATCCTGACCGAGCCACAGATCCACCAATGCCGCCCATGCATCGTCCTTTCCATAACACCAAGAAGGACACACCAATGAAAGCATAATGGCATGTCAACACGAAACGATGAAATTTACCACAAACGCCGGAATGAAAAGTCTGCTATACTTACGGCCAAGTACTCCTCCCTCTCCAAGGTAACATGCATCCTTCGCGCGTCTTCCTTGGTCATCTTCGTCTCAAGAGCGTCGTGATGATATTGCGAGATGGCCACCCAGCGCACCTCGTACTGCATTTGACGGGCCTTCTTCCTCGCTTGGCGCAGCACGATCTCCTCGGCAGTGGACTTGTGCTCCTCAAGAACTCGATAGTATTTCTACAATGATTCAGAAAACCAGAATGGAAGAAGCCATGAGTTAAACCATTCGATGATAAACTACGAACGAAACTCAAGACTCGTGCTTCTGAAGAGAACTTACCCAAAAATTTGTGATCACGGCCTTAGCATACGTGGTATGGTCCGGGTGGGGGGCCGCTTCCTAGTGGTCCCAGCTTGTGGCCAAAACCCGGCGCTCAGGCTGCCTGACTGGATCCGGATGGAACAGCCCCGGCCAGTGTTCCTTCAGCAAAACGGTGATAACGCCGTTTGGAAGACGGGCCCCTTTAGGAATTATCCAGTTGCTGCAAAAGATAGAAAGAATGAAAATATGAGCATGTGTACAATCAAAAGAATGAAAATATTAGCATGTGTACAAGCAAAAGAATTAAATTATGATTAAGTGGCACTTACTCTTTCCCCTTGGGCTCAATGAGCCACTTCTGCTCCTCGGTAGCAGGAAGGGGAGGGAGCTTTGCATTACCACGCAGCCACCCCTTGTTGTGGGCAACCCCCTCGCTGCCACCACCATCCTCCCCGCCACCACCATCCTCCTCGCCTGCCTCTTCCTCCTCGTCCCCCTCCCCAACCTCCTCCTCCTCCTCCTGAACCTCCTCCTCCTCCTCCTCCTCCTCCTCCTCGGCAGAGGGTACCTCAGTAGAGGAGGGTACCTCAGTAGAGGAGGGCGTCGAAGAGGACACCCCTAAGTCGGTGAGGGAGCGCTGTTTCTGGCCCCGACCCTGTCCTCCTCTAGGGGCTCTCCCCCAACCCCCTCCACCTCTAGGGGCACCTCTCCCTCGACCTCCCTGTGAGGAGTCATCCTCAAGTAGTCGGGGGGGAAGAGTACGGGGTCGACCACTCCGACTAGTCATTGTGGTGAGCTTCGATAGGAAACCCGTGCCGTTGGCCTTCCCCTTGCCCAAGTTTAGCGAACCTGCATTGAAAAGAGAATAAACAATTAGTACATTAATAATGAAGAAAAAAGAATAATAATAAGGAATAAAAAATACATTCATAAATAAGCATAAAAAGGCATATTAACAAACCATAAAAAAAAGACATGAAACGTACATCTGCTAGAACCCATACG
Organism: Elymus sibiricus; assembly: GCA_039707655.1. Taxonomy (NCBI): domain Eukaryota; kingdom Viridiplantae; phylum Streptophyta; class Magnoliopsida; order Poales; family Poaceae; genus Elymus; species Elymus sibiricus. The sequence goes on from CM077664.1 coordinate 29,919,165, forward strand.
AATCATCACTGTTGTAACCGATTCCTCGATCGGTCTCATCATCACTATCATGCATATCATCTTTGTTGTCTGACGGAGGTGGAGGCTCTTCCTCGTCGTCAGCGTCTTCGTTTAACTTTTCTAGCATAAGTATGTCATTTTCATTAACAATGGTCTCACCATCATTCCGTGCATCGTCATCGTTTCGATCCACTTCATCATCACCCAAGGCGTCAGCGTCATCGTTTCTGACCACATCATCATCAGGTTGCTCTTGATAGAACACTCCCTCGTATTTCATGGGGTTAATGTTGTAGTAATCGTCATCGTTCGGGTCCGGTAGCTTACCATGTGGCAACACCTTGAACACAACTTCCCAACCCTTTAGGTACTCTTTCTGGCATGGGTAAGGCAGGTAATAAACTTGTGTGGCTTGGGTAGCCGCAATAAAGAGATCGGCTCCGGCATACACGGTTGATGATTTAACTTCGACCAAACGAACGGAAGGCGTATGTCTCAGCCCCTCTACTGGGTCGAACCATCGGCATTTGAACACAGGGAGACTTAGGGTTTCGCGCCCACGGCTGAATGTAAGCTCGTATATTTTTTCTACCCTTCTGTAGTAGTCAACTGAATTTTGACCTTGCGTGTACACTCTGGTATTTATAGTCTTGGGATCAGGCCGGCTGTTCTGGTGCTCCTCCGTATGGAAGCGATATCCATTCACATCATACTTTTCACATGTCTTGACCCGAGGGTCAAAACCCATGGAAACCCATCTCAATTCGTCATCCATGGATATGTTCGGATCTTTTCCCTACAATTTTAATTGAAATTGTTGGCTACATTAGTTCGGTAAACTAATAAATGTTGAACTAGGTATTTAATAGGGGAATGTGAAAGTTTACTTTCTGCATGAACCAAGCAACAAAATTTTTCCTTCCAGGGTTTCCATGCCGAAGAAGAGTAAGTTCCTCCGCCTCAGTAGGAGGAATCATTCCCGTCCACTCCTCACGAACGAATTGACTAAAAGAAGAAAAGCGGTGTTAGACCGGGACTAAGTGAACATAGAACATGATGTTGTGCAAGACATAAAGGAATGGTGTAGTGGTATTACCTCATCCACACATCCTCAACTTCCTTGATGTTGTGCAAGACATAGAACATGAGGTCCTCCCACTCTTGTTGTGGCATGTTATATGATTTCGAGCCCCCAGCCTTACCACCTTGCCCGCTGAATAGATGGAGCTTGGGTTTATACTTGGGCTCTTCTATATTGTATCGAGGCACCTTATTATGCAGAGTGGGAACGTGGTCTGGATAGTATGATGTCCTGAGGTCTGACACCTCCTCTAGGATAACTGCCTCAGCTATGGAAGCTTCAATCTTAGCTTTGTTTCCACATTTGTGTCAGAGATGCTTGTTCTGTCTCTCAGGGCCGTACTGCCAACGATTCTGCACAGGCCCCCCAAACAATACCTCGTTCGCGAGGTGCAAAACGAGATGTGTCATCGGAGTAAAGAAGCCTGGCGGAAAGATCTTCTCTAGCTTGCATATCAACTCCGGTGCCTTCTTATGCAATTGTCTAATCACCTCGGGACATACTTCTTTAGCACAGAGCGTGCGGAAGAAATGGCTTAGCTCCGCAAGCACTCGCCAGACATGCTCGGGGACATAACCTCGAACCATCACCGGCATTATCCGCTCAATCCATACATGATAGTCATGACTCTTGAGCCCGGTCACTTTGCCCCTTGAAAGATTGACTCCCTTACTTATATTCGATGCATAACCATCAGTGAACTTCACTATGTGTTTGAGCCACTTCAATACCTCCATCTTTTTTGGTTTTTTAAGTACGAAGTCAGCATCTGGCTTGAACCAGTTTCTTCGACCGCCTATGGGAGGCTTCATGTTTAGACGTGGTCTATCACAAATTTTCTGTTGATCGGCTCTAGCTTTAACATTATCCTTCGTCTGATCAGGAATGTTGAGGATCGTGCGGAAAAGGGACTCTGCGACATTCTTTTCGGTGTGCATCACATCGATGTTGTAAGGAAGTTTGAGGTCCTTGAAATAGGGAAGCTTCGTGAAGGGGGTAATGTGAGTCCAGTTGTGCGTCTCACCATATCCCTCGAAGCCTTTGGCTTTGCCTTTGCCTTGGCCTTGGCCTTCGCCTTCGCCTTCTCCTTTGGCTTTGGCTTTGCCTTTGCCTTTGCCTTTGCCTTTGCCTTCGCCTTTAGGCTTGAGAGCTTTTAGCTGAGCAAGAACATCTGCCCTCGAAAACGTTGGAATCTCGTTTACTTCATGGACAACCCGGCCTTTCGTGAAGTTCTTCTTGTCTTCCCTGTCTGGATGGTCTAGAGGGAGGAACTGTCGATGCAGGTCAAATGCTACATACTTGCAACCCTTCTTCAGCCAAATTAAACGTAGAGCCTGCATGCACACTGGGCATGGCATCTTCCCACTTGTACACCATCCGCAGAAAAGGGCATAACCGGGAAAGTCATGCATGCAATAGTGCAACCAAACTTTCATCAAGAAATTTCTCTGCAGATCTCGGTCGTATTTCAACCTCGGGAAGTACCAAGAATGGTGCAAATCATCCACCAGTGGCTGCACAAACGCACCCAAATTCTTCCCCGGGTATTCAGGCCCCGGAATGATGAGCGACAAGAACATGGTCTTGCATTGCATTAGGGCACCGGGAGGGAGATTGAGCGGAATAACAAACATGGGCCAGCAGCTGTATGCATTGGACGACATACCATATGGATTGAACCCATCACCTGATATGGCAATTCTGACATTCCCAGCCTCGGCTGCTTCCTCGGGGTATTCTTCATCGAACGACTTCCATGCTTCGCCTACTGATGGATGTACGATTTTATTTGGATGGTACCTTATACCTTCCTTGTGCCACTTCATCATTTTGGCAGACTCCTCCGTGATGAAAAGGCGCTGCAGTCTTTCTATGAAATGCAGATACCGAAGAACCTTTGCAGGGATGCCAAGCTGCCTCTTCTCACCATCCTCACCGACCACCTCAAGGTACCGACAGGAACCGCACTCCCTACAGTACTTGTCATCTGCATACTTGTGCCTAAACAAAAGGCAATTCTTCGGACAAACATGTATTCTCTCATAATCCATAGAGAGTGCCTTCATGAGTTTCTTCGTGGCGTACATGCTTGTCGGCAGTTCATGACCCTCAGGGAGGCTGTTAGCCCATACTCCCAGAAATGCTTCGAAGCATTTCTGGCTACATCCGTACTCAGCCTTGACTGCCATCAGTTGCGAGATGGCATCCAGCTGAGAGACTTTGGCACCCGCATAAAGAGGTCTCTTTGACGAGGCCAAGATCTCCAAGAAGGCCTTTGCGGTTGCCTCCGGCTCCTCCGGTTCATTCTCTGAAGGTGTCGCATGTGCCATCTCTGCAGCAATGACATCATCTAGCATGTCTCTGACCCCGTCGTCCGCATAACCACCGATGCGTTGTCGCATCACCTCCTCTGTACCACGGTCCCGCTCGGCAAAGTTTATCGGCGGCATGTCAAAGTTTGGCATATATCCGTGCGTGCGAAGGTGCTCAGACATGCCCTTCTGATTTTTACAGAGACGTCTTTCACATTTCGCACAGGGGCATTGTGGGATAATTCTCATTGGACGACGGAATATCTCCTTCAAAAACACATCGGTTCTCGCGACCCACTCTGGTGTAACTCGATTCCGATGGATAAAACCACTGTACATCCACTGATTATCTACCATCCTTTGCTTTATTGGGAGCCACACAACAAAATTAAGGATTCATTTAAATTAATCACATCAAATTTTTATTTTCTACCGCATTGACGGCATTAAATCCACCTACATCTCTAATAGGTAAAGATAGGTCCTAATCCCACCCGAGAATGTGTAGATTGAGTACGTTCTCCATGCTCTACCCCGTTCCGAGACAACATTTCGGCAGCACCTCCCCGCTGTTCTCCAGATACACGTCTCAGCAAGTAGCCGAGAGAATGTGCTCCGGAGAACAACGGGGAGGCGCCGCCGAAATCCTGTCTTGGAACGGTGTAGGGCATGGAGAACATACCCAATCTACACATCCTCGGGCTGTCCGTGGAAAACGCTGGACAATCCGAAAGAGTTGCGGTGATAAATATGCAATTGAATGCATATTTATCGATGCAACCCTTTCAGACGGGGGACGCCTAGGTTACGCGACTTGACGTGATAATTAAATCTAGTGACATAAAAAAGAGCGGATGAAGAGGTGGTGGATTTGTAGCTCACCCTCGGCTGTAGAGGATGAAGTCGAACAGCGGCGGGATGATCAGGGACCAACAGCTCCGACGACGATGACTCCACGGAGATGCAACACCACAAAGCCTGTAAATTTTACCGACAAAACAACTTAGATCATCACATCAAATTGCAAGATATGCTTCATAGAATTATTTACTAGATGAGCAATACAAAATAAATTCATCCACTTAAAGTTCCACATTCAAAGTATTCTATGTTAAATCCTAATGAACAAGTTACCATTTTTTCTCAAATATCTATTTTTAGCAAGACCATCAAGTGTCAAAAAATATTTCATCATTATTTTGTAGCAATACCATCATGAACAAAAAACCACTCATCATGATCTTAATTTGACACTATTTTCATCTCATCAAGTTGAAACTATTAAATCATCAACAAAACAATCTATGTAACTATCAACTATCTATAAATCATCTATCTAACTACCATCTATCTATCTAACTATCAAATTAAGCACACTACTATCCTCTGCAAAATCATGAAAAAAAACAGAAAAAATATGCCTAAGGGAGGGGAAGGAGGGAGGAGGCTGTACCGAATGGGGAGCGGCCGGAGGACCGCAAGGGGGCGGGGGAGGCGGAGCGCAGCCGCCGCTGCTGGCCTTGCTGCGGCGAGACAAGGAGGGTGGCGGCCGCGGCGGCGGTGGTGGTGGTGGTGACGGCTGCGGCGGTGGTGGCGACGGCTGCAGCGGTGGTGGCGACGGCTGCGGTGGTGGTGGTGGCGACGGCTGCGGCGGAACGAGGAGGGGGCGGCCGCGGCGGTGGTGGTGGCGACGGCGGCGGCGGGACGAGAAAGGGGCGGCCGCGGCGGTGGTGCTGGCGACGGCTGCGGAGGGACGAGGAGGGGGCGGCCGTGGCGGTGTTGGTGGCGACGGCTGCGGCGGGACGAGGAGGGGGCGGCCGCGGCGGTGGTGGTGGCGACGGCGGCACGCGCGGAGAGGGGGGCGGCGGTGGCTGGGGTCGAGAGAGAGGGGATCGGGTCGAGAGAATGAGTGGAGGAGGAGGCCCGCGAGTGGATAAGGGGGGCCTATGCCGACGGCAAAGCCGTCGGCATACCTTTGGCCAAGCCATCGATCCGCGGCACGTGCCACGTCATCGATCCGTGGCATAGATATGCCGACGGCTTTGCCGTCGCCATAGCTATGTATTATTTTTTTTATTTTATTTCTAAATTGAAATTTGATTAATTTAAATGTGCCTTATCTAAACATAAACATACATAGATACACCACGCGTGTCTGTTGGGCCCAGTTTGCCGCTCGGTGAACAGTGGCAGGGTTAGACGGGACAGGGTACTTGGGGGGGGGTAGCTATGCCGCCAGGTCTTGCGCTGGGCCGTCTTACACGTCTGGAAGTGTGGTGGGAGGTGCAAGCACCCGACACGCGGCTCCGTAGTATGACCCCCCTCACGGACGTCGCTGCCGCCGTCGCACGGAGGGGGGAAACGGCCACATCGGGCAGACACGGAGGGAATCTTGCGGTGGGTTGTGCCCGGACCTTGATCCGAAGTGTACCTATGGGCTGGCCTATCACAGCCAGGTGAAAATGTCCATCGGTGAAACCCCGTCTGGCGAAAGTCAAAGGCCTAGATCCGCCCGGTCAACAGTGCCAGGGTTAGACGGGACGGGGTACTTGGGGGGGGGGGGGGTAGCTATGCCGCCAGGTGAAAATGCCCAACCAACCCACCGCAAGATTCCCTCCGTGTCTGCCCGACGTGGTCGTTTCCCCTCTCCGTGCGACGGTGGCAGTGACGTCCGTGAGGGGGGTCACACTACGGAGCCGCGTGCCGGGTGCTTGCACCTGCCACCACACTTCCAGACGTGTAAGAGGGCCCAGCGCAAGACCTGGTGGCATAGCTACCCTCCCAAGTACCCTGTCCCGTCTAACCCTGGCACTATTGACCGGTGGATCTAGGCCTTTGACTTTCGCCGGACGGTGTTTGACCAATGGACATTTTCACCTGGCTGTGATAGGCCAACCCATAGGTACACTTCGGATCAAGGTCCGGGCACAACCCACCGCAAGATTCCCTCCGTGTCTGCCCGACGTGGCCATTTTCCCCCTCCTTGCGACGGCGGCAGCGACGTCCGTGAGGGGGGTCACACTACGGAGCCGCGTGCCGGGTGCTTGCACCTGCCACCACACACTACGGGAAACTGGTAATTTGCCGTCAGTAGGCCGCTTTGCCGTCAGCTTTTCGTTGGGCAGACGGCAAAGAAATGGTTTGCCGTCACTAACAGACGGCAAATAAATAGATGACGGCAAAGATAGGTTTGCCGTCTGTTGGCCAAATGGCTGACGGCAAAATGCTGCTTTGCCGTTTGTTCGTAACCTAGGTGACGGCAAAGCATGGACACGTGGCCAACCCAACGTCAAGTAACGGCACAGTGGATTTGCCATCAACTTTCCTGCACACCTGACGGCAAAATTCTTTGTTTTGCCGTCTGGCCGTTCTTGTAACAGACGGCAAATCAGTTAGAAAATAAAAAAAAGAAAATCCCCATCCCCACCTCGTTTTGCCGTCATATTTGTACTGTAGCTGACGGCAAACCTGATTGCTTTGCTGTCTTGTGGTTGGGGTCATGACGGCAAAGTTGTTTTCAAAAAAAAAAAAGTAACCCTTTCGGCCCCCCTACCCTATCCATTCCCCCCCCCGCGCGCCCGCAGCCATCCGCTCTGCCCCGCCGCCGCCGCCGCCCGTCACCGCCGCCGACACCCGAGCCCGCCTCCGCCCGTCCCCGCCTCCGCCGCCGCCGACGCCTGTACCCTCCTCCACCTCCCCCCAGCCCTCCTCTAATGGCACCCCCTCCCCAGCTCGATCCCTAGGGCCGCCGCCGCCGCCTTCCGTCCCCGTCTCCGCCGCCCGTGCCCGCCGCAGCCCACTCCCCTCCTCCAACCACCCCCCCACCCCTCCTCCAATGGCGCCCTCTCCCCGGCTCGAGCCCTAGGGCCGCCGCCGCCTGGCACCACCTGCGGTGCTGTTGGCAGCACCGTCGCCGGTCCCCACCTACAATGCCGCCGCCGCTGGTGGCCACCGAAGCCCGGCAGCAGCTCCAGCTCCACCTCGCCCTCGGCCCCCTCTGCCCCACCCCACGGTGAGCACTGGCCCCCCTCTCTGTTCTTTTTTTTTCATGTATAGATTTTGGAATTAATGGATCTGTGGATGGATGGATAGATTGATGTAAGAATGGATGGATAGATGGATGATGGATGTATTGATCCATGTATAGATGAATGTATATGTGATTTTGAACAATTTGATGATGTTCTATGGATTACTAGATGGATGTATGTTGTGTAGATGTATGGATGGAAAGATGGACGAATGCTATATAGATGTATGGGTGGATTTATGTATGGATTTTCATTTTAAAAAAGTGTCTTTCTTTTTTTTCGTTAGGTTAGATGTTGTTGATGAGATTGTTCTGCGGTGCTTATGTTAGTTATGCCGGTGCTTTTCATGTGCAGGGGATCTTCTCTTCACATCCACGAGCACCGTCGGTCCCATTGCCGTTCGACTACCACCCCTACACGGTCTAGTGGTGAGCACTACTGTCATCTCCTCCTCGACCCTCCCCTATTTGCTATGTTCCGGTCGTCGTGCCGATGCCACTACATTTTATTTTCATGTCAAGTCTCGTAACCTAGGCGTCTCCCGTTCGAAAGGGTGGCATCTATAAATATGCATGTCTTTGCATATTTATAACCGTCATTCTTTCGAATTGTCCACGTTATCCATGGACAGCCCAAGTACGTGTAGATTGGGTTTCGTTTCCCGCGCTCTACTTCGGTTCGAGGCAAAATTTCATCAGCGCCACCCCGTTGTTCTCCGGGTACACATTCTCTCGGCTTGTTGCCGAGACGTGTATCTGGAAAACAGCGGGGAGGTGCTGTCGAAATTTTGCCTCGGACCGGAGTAGAGCACGGGAAACGAACCCAATCTACACGTACTCGGGTGGGATTAGGACCCATCTTTACCTATTAGAGATAGGATTCAATCCATGAATGCTCGTTTCCCTTTTGTATGGTAAAAAAATAAAACTATGGCGTAAATAATATGACAAAAGTAATTAGTTGTGTATCTAGTCTTAATTACATTATACATAACTTGATGAATATGAATTTGGTGCCCCTACTGTCAGTGCAAGTACCAGTATGGATGATCGTGAGTGGATGTACATTGGCCACCCTAGTCAGGCTGGCATGACCACTGAATGGGTGACGAAGACCAATGAATTCGTAGAGGCAGCATTTGCTAGAGGCCAAAGAAAAAGTTGGTGCCCCTGCTTGAAGTGCGGCAACAACAGAGAACAAACGAAGAAGACGATGGGTGTACACCTGCAGAAGCATGGGTTTAAGTGTGGGTATAAGCGGTGGACCCTTCATGGCGAGGTTGAACGTAGCAGAGAGGAGGTGGTGCGTCGGCGAACCGACGACAATGGTACTAGGATCGTTGACATGGTAGCTGACTTCAACGATGCACGTGAAGAGGGATCAGAGGAAGAACCGGAGGAGTCTGCGAGGGCCTTCTTACAAATGCTGAATTCCTCACAACAACCTCTTCACGACTACACAAAGCAATATCAGCTGGATGCCATCGCACAAGCAATGTCTATAATGACCCAATGCAACATGAGCAGAGATTGCTTTAATTCGATGGTAATGTCTTGGGGTCGCTCTCTCCCTGAAGGTCACAAACTCTTTAAAAGCTGGTACGAAGTGAAGAAAACCCTCTGTGCACTTAAGATGCCCTATGAGCAGATACATGCTTGTCCAAACGGATGTGTCTTATTTACGAAAGAGTATGCAGACGACAAGTACTGTGCCAAGTGCAAAGCTTCTAGGTACGCTGAGAGAGACCTCGGTGATGGTGTGAAGAAGCAGAGCAAAGTCCCCGCAAATGTTCTTCGGTATCTTTCAATCTTGCCAAGAATTCAACGGCTGTACTTGAACAAAGATACGGCCAAACAGATGATATGGCACAAATATGGGATAAGACGCGACAAGGATGATCATGGGAGACCGATGCTGATACATCCGTCTTGTGCCCAAGCATGGAAGAGTTTCGATCGAATACATCATGAGAAAGCAAAAGAGGCAAAGAATGTACGAGTTGCCATCGGAATCGATGGGTTCAATCCATTTGGTATGGTGTCAAAGACATATAGTTGTTGGCCCGTGTTTGTTGTTCCCCTCAACCTCCCCCCCCCCCGGCGTCATAATGCAACGCAAGCACATGTTCCTCTCATTGATAATTCCAGGGCCCAAGTATCCAGGGAAGAATATAAGTGTGTACATGCAGCCACTGATAGATGAGTTGAAAGAAGCTTGGGTGAATGGGATACGGACATACGACGCTGCTAGCAAAAAAAACTTCACAATGCATGTTTGGTACTTGTACTCATTTCATGACCTACCAGCGTATTCACTTTTCATGGGGTGGTCTGTGCATGGGAGGTTCCCACGCCCAAGGTGCAAGGCAAGCATGCAGTGCCGTTGGTTGCAACATGGTGGCAAGTATTCTTGCTTTGATTTCCATAGACAACATTTGCGTCCTGACCATCCATTCAGACAAGACAAGAAGAACTTCATGAAAGGTGAAGTCGTCGAACACTCGGCACCACCTGAGATGACGGGTGAACAAATTGGTGATCAACTAACTGCTCTCCAGCCTGATCCCAAACGTCCAGGGTATTTCTTGGGATATAACGAAGAACACGCCTGGACTCATAAGCTATGCTTATGGGATCTCCCCTACTTCCACCAGCCCGTGCTTTCACATAACATTGATGTAATGCACACTGAAAAGAATATCGCCGAGGCCATTTTTGGCACATTGTTCAACATTGCTGAGAAGATGAAGGATAATACTAAGGCTAGACTTGATGTGATGAAGCTATGTCATAGACCCAAACAAAACTTGCGGCAACCCGACGGCAGGAAAAATTGGAGGACGCCAAGGGCCAGGTTTGTTCTTACAAGGGAACAAAAGAAGGAGATACTCATGTGGTTCAAAACTTTGTTGTTCCCTGATGGGTATGCAGCGAACCTTATGAGGGCAGTGAATCTTGATAAATTGAAGCTCAGCGGGCTGAAGAGTCATGATTGGCACATATGGCTTGAGCGGTTAATGCCGGTGATGCTTCGAGGCTATATCCCTGAGGACGATTGGGAAGTATTGGCAGAGCTTAGCTATTTCTTCCGTGTTCTTTGTGCTAAAGAAGTATCTCCTACTGTGATAGATGAGATGGAAGAATGGGCCCCCGAGTTGCTCTGCAAGCTAGAGAAGATCTTTCCACCGGGCTTCTTTAATCCGATGGAACATATGATTTTACACCTCCCTTCTGAGGCAAGAATGGGTGGCCCTGTGCAGAACCGTTGGTGCTATGGACTTGAGAGAATGCAAAAGACTCTTCGAGCTAAATGTAGAAATAAATGTAGAATTGAAGCCTCCATAGCCGAGGCATTCTTGGTGGAGGAGATTACAAACTTCGCGACATCACGCTATGCGGCCAATATTCCAAGCTTGCATAATGCAAAGTCTCGATACAATACTGGCGACCCCAAACATGAATCCAAGCTCAGCCTCTTCAAAGGGCAACTCGGACCTGTGGGTGCTTCTGGTTCAAAGAATTTGTCTCCGAAAGAGTGGAGATCACTTACGTTGTATATCCTCACCAACCTAGAAGAAGTGCGGCCGTACATTGAGTAAGTGATTGGTACATTATGTAACATTTACTCACATGTTTCTCTCTAACTCCGCTCATTTCTCATTTGGCAGTGAATTCGTTGCCCAATTCTCGGATGGAGGGGTCGAATGTGATTCACTCGAAGAGTATGAGCTTCTTGCTGGCGAAGGAGACGGCAATTACGGTTTCATTTCTTGGTTTAGAGAAAAGGTAAGTTATACTTCTTGGAAGACTTGAAGTTGTTATTACGTGCGACTAATACACCAATCATTCCCGCTTAAACTTGTAGGGTGCGTCAATATTGGACAAAGAGTTGAAACAAGTTGCTAATGGGTTTGACTATAAGGTCGGTACGTTCGATAAATACGACATCAATGGGTATCGCTTCCGCACACATGGGAACGAGGAACGTCGGGCCGTTCTAAAATCAAGAAACACAGGAGTGTCGGCTATTTGCAATGGAGTTGAGTATTATGGAAGACTTGATGAAATATCCGAACTGCATTACTTTGGGGCAAATCCTCCGAAAGTCGTTGTGTTCAAATGCCATTGGTTCGATCCGGAGAAGGTTAGGCGGAGAGATGATATTGGGCAAATGCGAAGATGTCTATATTGTGGCTCAACAGGCGACACAAGTTTTTTATCTCAAGTACCCATGCCAAAAGAAGTACCTTAAGGGTTGGGATGTCGTGTACGATGTGCCGCCACATGGTAAACATCCTTCCCCCAGTGAAGAGGATTATCAATCTCACATCGACCCCGACACATATGATGGAGAATTCTTCCAGGAAGAACATGGGCCTAGAGGCCGTCTCAACATCCATCCACGCAAGGAAGTACACATTGACAATGAAGAAGAAGAAGCAGAAGAGGAAGAAGAGGTTACGAACGTGGAAGACCTATCAATGCTTGAACAGTTACGTCTAGGCATTGCCGATGAGGGTGACGATGACAGTCAACATGAGGACGACATCATTGACGACACGCGTGATACTGATGACGAGGCTAGAACTGACCCCGAAGAAGAGGCGGATTGTGATCCGGATGATCCCGACTATTTTTAGTCGTAGTGTTGAACTGTAATGTTGATTTTGTACTAGTTGCTTTACCATGACCCGGATGATGTCAAACATGTTGTAATGTTGAATTTGTAATATTTTTGAACTTATGCTTATTTATTTGAAGTATAATGTAGTTTTCGTACTATAATTGCCTTAGTAATTCTCATTGTGTATATTTTTTGAACTTATGCTTATTTATTTGAACTATAATGTAGTTTTTGTACTATAATTGCCTTGGTAATTCTCATTGCGTATTTTTTTTAACTTATGCTTATTTATTTGAACTATAATGTAGTTTTTGTACTATAATTGCCTTAGTAATTCTCATTGCATATGTTTTTTGAACTTATGCTTATTTATTTGAACTATAATGTTGTATTTGTACTAACTGCTTTACTTTTTTGTCATATCAGGTGAGTGAAGCATGGTGGGCTCGCATCGCAAAAGGAGTGACCCAGCAAATAAGGCCCCACTCCCCCTAGCGAGATGTCTGCTTGGCAGTTTTCTCGCCGATCCTCCTCCGGCTTCCTCTCATCCTCATGCTAATCGAGGAAGAGGAAAAGGCCGGGGAAGAGGTGCAGGTGGAGGAAAGGCTAAGAGAAACCCGGTTCGGCCTTCCTCGCCACCACATGCCGCGACATTGCCTGAGGATGAGGGGGTGGAGGACGAGCCGGTGTTTCAATCCTCCGTGTCTGAGGAGATGGTGAATGAGCGGTTGTCGTCGGAGGCCCCGACCGCTGACGAGGAGGCCTCGACCGATGACGAGGAGGCCCTGACCTCTAACGAGGAGGATGTTTGTTTCATCCAAGTTGAGGAGGGTAAGTCCGTGTAACTGCGTGGTTCGCAAACGCTCCCGGAACGAGGGCTTCCTGTCTAGCAGAGGCCATGTATTGCTCCATATGGAGAAAGGTAACTAACTTTGGCTTCCCATTTTCTACCTTCAATGTATGCAATAATTGCTAATAAATTTGGCTTCTAATTATGTAGTGGTTGGAAGAAAGTTGGAGGTGGCGGGTCTAAGTACCGGCACGTGAACAGCGTCCTTGGGAGCCTCATTAAGGAGCATTACCCTGGCATGGTTACTTTGCCTGGGGAGGGCAAAGTTCCGGAGCCAGCACGGACTTGGGACCACTACAGAGCCTGTGAGGATCTTGGTGTAGCCAACAACATCGAGTTTCACAACAAAGCCGAGCGGATCTTTGCCGAACTTTGGGTAATCATTAAGTTTCCTTCACACACTATATGTATATAATCCATAGCTAGTCAATTGCCTAATCTCGATTGATCTCGCGTGTATTTGCAGGATTTCTATAGATGCGAGGATGGAAAGTTGGAGGAGGCACGAGCGATCGTCAACGGACATTGCCCGAAGCTTGTGCGCAATCTGATGTATGAGGCGCGCCCTTTAGACGCCCGCACTTATATGGCAAGTCAAGGCTATAAGAGTCTTGATAAGAAACCCGGTAGGAAACTCCATCTTGATAAGGAGGAGTACATGCAGGTAAAGAATATTCATGCTTGTTATTTCCTCAACAGGCTGGCACTCAATTTCTTTTTGACGTATGAGACGCAATTGATCAATTAGGTTACTCCGAGATGGTGCGCCGATAAGGGGGAGTGCTGGGAGCGGATCGTGGACTATTGGTGTTCCAAAGGGTATAGGGCGAAAAATGAAGAATATAGAGAACGGCGAGCCGCAATGAAGGATCCACCACACCATCAAGGCAACTTGAACGTTATGGAGTTCGGGGAACGTTGGGTATGTCCTTCTTCCCATCGATTTGTTCTTCATAAGCTTTTTCTTGTCATACATGTTGCCAATCCTTGTGATGAAATCTTAATCACATGTTGCTTTGGTTGCAGGCGTCTCACAATAGTGCTCCGTTTCCCAACCTTTTCCTCTCGTATGCTTTGGCCCGTAAGGCACCGTTCAGATCAGTCAAGCCTTACGATGAGAATGACACATCGTCCGCGTACACCAGCAAGACTGCCTATGATCGGATGGAGAAATTTAAAGGGAATGAAAAAGAGTTCAAAGGGCCTGATTATGATGTGACAACGGAGCCACTTGACCACGCGTTGGTTATGATCTCTGGAGATAGCAGGAAACATGGCAAGGAAGCGATTGCAGGAGGCATGTTTCCTAGGTCCTCCCGTCGCTCTCTCCCTGATTACAAAGCTCAGTTAGGTATCTCAAAATCTTCTACATGTCAACGCTCGACTCCAGCTATGGTTGAGATGGAGGTATTCTATACAAGTCCTTCTATATAGTTTTTTTTAATTCTTACTTAGTGTTGGATTTGAAGATGCGATTGCAATGCCATATTCTGTAGGCCCGACTGGCGGAGGAGAGGCGACTGCTAGCGGAGGAGAGGCGACTGGCGGCGGAGGAGAGGGCGGAGGAGAGGCGAATGCGAGCGGAGGAGAGGCGACTGGCGGAGGAGAAGTTGGAGGCGAGGTTGGCGGAGCAGAGGCGACTGGCTGATGAGAGGACACAACAATGCTTTGCAATGTTTGCGGTTAGTTCCTTAATAGCCAAGCACGTACATGTAGTCTTTTACTACCAATACTTAATCTTCACTCCTCAAACATAATTTGCAGGCTTATTGTACCCAGAATGGTATGCCCGCTATGCAGATGCCTCATCAATCAGGCAATGGTTCAAATACTGATGGATCTTCACATGCACCAGGCCCAAGCGGCAATAACCTTTGTGGTTCTCCAAATCTTTCAGATTGAGTACGGTTAGTTCTCCAAAACTTATAAGTACAGACTAATAAAGGCGTAATACAAACCTTATGTGATTGATCTTGATCCAACCGTATCTAGTGACCTTCAGAATTTTCATGCTATTTGCGACCTAGTACATATCACAAATAATGTATGGTAATATAATAATTGGATTGTTGTTAGAACACAGCCTGTGTATTTTGTTTTTGATTCTTTGTTAGCATAAATAGTATATTATCTTGGAATGGCAAGTTGAAAAAGGATTTGTCAGTATTAAAAACCAATGATTAAAAACCAATGGTTATGTTAAGTTCAGTTTAGAAAAATGAGGTCTGGACCTCTTTTTTAGATACCACAAAAAAATCATAGTATAAGAGATACCATGGTATCCTAAACTGCAATATTTCTTTCATCCAAACATCTAAAAAATGAGGTCTCGACCTAAGCCTTTATGTTTCATCAATAATTCTGCTATGAGAGAGGAAGTTCAGGACCATGGCTCAGCCCAATCCCTAGTGTTTAAAAAACATTATATATTCTGTTCATGCATGCAAATTGGAGGCAGCCATTTGGCTCCCGGTGTGTTAAAATAATTTTCAAATTTTTGTAGCAACACAAAAATCATCCAATGTATGCATACATATTTGGATGTTCTGTACCCTCACCAACAGTTTCAGAAAATAATGCTGATATTTGCATCTTTAATACAGGCGAATGAAATACATGGCCAGCGCACAATATTTTTGTGTGCTAACCTGTAGCATTTTTAAAAAATAGAAACCTGTAGCCATGTACTAGTTGGTCATGGCACCATTCCAGGAAGAGCACCATACCTGTAACATGTAGCATTTTTTTGTTGATGTTTATATATTGTAGCAGTTTTGTAGCAGTTTATATATGCAGCACAAGACATGTCACTGCGTGTTTCTTGATGTTTTTACTCTTCTCTGAATCCAGTCAAGAAGCATCTGATGTGTACTTAGGTTATTTTGTTGTTGTGCCAAAATGTGACATAGACACCATTCCATCTTGTAGGTTGCCACCCGGATGCTCTTTGGACTATGATCTGGACATGAAGACATTTGTTGTAGTTCCAAACTTACATAGTGATGCCATCTTTTGTTCATTGTGTATTATATTTGCATGGAACTTAGTTATGTATATGGAACTATGCTATGGATGGAACTATGCTATATATATGGATCTTTGGAACTTAGTTATGTATATGGAACTGTGCTATGGATGAATGCTATATATTTGCATCTTTGTTCATTGTGTATTGCCTTGTTATTGTTCTAGGCTGTGGATCTTTGGTATGGATCAGGGAACTATTATGTTGTGTATTAAAACTGTTGAATTTCTGGTTTTCAAACAAAAAAATAATAAAGTGTACAGTTTGCTGTCATGGCCAAGTCGGCAAATATGTTTTGCCTTCTGTAGGCAGACGGCAAACCTGCCACATGGCGCCAGCCTGTGCATCCTAGCATTTTGGGCATGTAACTCACAATTTTGCCGTCTGGATCCTCCACCAGCTGACGGCAAAGTTTGACGTTTTGCCGTCTGTACACATCTCCAATGACGGCAAACCTGTGACGTTTTGTCGTCTGGTCTTTGTGTAGGCAGACGACAAAGTATGTTGTTTTGCCGTCTAGTCTCTATCGAGACTGACGGCAAAGTGGACCGATTTTGCCGTCCGGTCTACTGGGAGGCTGACGGCAAAGTACACAGGGTTTGCCGTCTGTAACTTTACTGACTGACGGCAAAACACTTGACGCCGTCCGTCAGGTTGGAAGTTCTGTTAGTGGTTTTTTTTTGCCGTCTGGTCCTTTCTGCTGACGGCAAAATCTTTGCCGTCATCCCGATGAAAAGCTGACAGCAAATCATGCCTTTGCCGATTTCGGCTTCGCCGTCTACGTTTGCCGTCTGCTGACTGATGGCAGACTCTTTGCCGTCTGCTGACTGACGGCAAACACTTTGCCGTCAGTATTTCATGCTTTGCCGTCTGTATCTGCCAGACGGCAAACTAGCTGTTTCCCGTAGTGACACTTCCGGACGTGTAAGACCTGGCGGCATAGCTACCCCCCCCAAGTACCCCGTCCCGTCTAACCCTGGCACTGTTGACCGGCGGATCTAGGCCTTTGACTTTCGTCGGACGGGGTTTGACCGATGGACATTTTCACCTGGCTGTGATAGGCCAGCCCATAGGTACACTTTGGATCAAGGTCCGGGCACAACCCACCGCAAGATTCCCTCCGTGTCTGCCCGACGTGGCCGTTTCCCCCCTCCGTGCGACAGCGCCAGCGACGTCCGTGAGGGGGGTCACACTACGGAGCCGCGTGCCGGGTGCTTGCACCTCCCACCACACTTCCAGACGTGTAAGAGGGCCCAGCGCAAGACCTGGCGGCATAGCTACCTCCCCCCCCCCCCCAAGTACCCCGTCCCATCTAACCCTGGCACTGTTGACCGGCGGATCTAGGCCTTTGACTTTCGCCGGACGGGGTTTTACCGATGGACATTTTCACCTGGCTATGATAGGCCAGCCCATAGGTACACTTCGGATCAAGGTCCGGGCACAACCCACCGCAAGATTCCCTCCGTGTCTACCCGACGTGGCTGTTTCCCCCCTCCGTGCAACGGCGGCAGCGATGTCCGTGAGGGGGGTCACACTACGGAGCCGCGTGCCGGGTGCTTGCACCTACCACCACACTTCCAGACGTGTAAGAGGGCCCAGCGCAAGACTTGGCGGCATAGCTACCCCCCCCCCCCCCCAAGTACCCCGTCCCGTCTAACCCTGGCACTGTTGACCGTCGGATCTAGGCCTTTAACTTTCACCGGATGGGGTTTGACCGATGGACATTTTCACCTGGCTGTGATAGGCCAGCCCATAGGTACACTTCGGATCAAGGTCCGGGCACAACCCACCGCAAGATTCCCTCTGTGTCTGCCCCACGTGGGCGTTTCCCCCCTCCGTGCGACGGCGGCAGTGACGTCCGTGAGGGGGGTCACACTACGGAGCCACGTGCCGGGTGCTTGCACTTACCACCACACTTCCAGACGTGTAAGAGGGCCCAGCGCAAGACCTGGCGGCATAGCTACCCCCCAAGTACCCCGTCCCGTCTAACCCTGGTACTGTTGACCGGCGGATCTAGGCCTTTAACTTTCGCCGGACGGGGTTTGACCGATGGACATTTTCACCTAGCTGTGATAGGCCAGCCCATAGGTACACTTCGGATCAAGGTCCGGGCACAACCCACCGCAAGATTCCCTCCGTGTCTGCCCGACGTGGCCGTTTCCCCCCTCCGTGCGACGGCGGCAGCGACGTCCGTGAGGGGGGTCACACTACGGAGCCGCGTGACGGGTGCTTGCACCTCCCACCACACTTCCAGACGTGTAAGAGGGCCCAGCGCAAGACCTGGCGGCATAGCTACCCCCCAAGTACCCCGTCCCGTCTAACCCTGGCACTGTTGACCGGGCGGCAAATTGGGGCCAACAGACACGCGTGGTGTATCTATGTATGTTTATGTTTAGATAATGCACATTTAAATTAATCAAATTTCAATTTAGAAAAAAAATAAAAAATAAAAATAAAAATAAAAAAATAATACATATCTATGCCGACGGCAAAGCCGTCGGCATAGCAATGCCCCTGATCGATGACGTGGCACGTGTCGTGGATCGATGACGTGGCAAACTCTATGCCGACGGCTTTGCCGTCGACATATCTAGGCATATCTATACCGACGGTCGCCGTTAGGGCCGTCGGCATATGTTTGACGGCGTCAAACGGCAGTTAAACACCGGGTGGCCGGGCCCACATATATGCCGACGGCCACCGTAGGCTTATCACGAGCTATGCCGACGGCTTTGTTACGACGACGGCATCCGTCGGCATAGATGGAGGTATGCCGACGGCCGAACTACGCCGACGGTTTGCCTTAGTCCGTCGGCATACCACCAGCTATGCCGACGGCCCCCGTCGGCATAGTCAGAGCCGTCGGGAACATGCCTTTTTCCGGTAGTGGTTGGCTATCTTTCTATTTATAGCAGATTTTCTCGCATCCCAGCTGATCTCAAACACTGCCGCAGGCATGGCTTCTTCTTCCTCGGTCCGATCCCGCGAGAAATGCCAGCACCTACCGCTCATCATGTGCCCAGTTCCATTTTCCATCATCGCCATGTCCCGCCGTAACGTTCAGACGCCGCGAAATAGAACATCACGAATAGCTACTTGTTCTGTTTCCCGTAGCTTAATCCAACACACGCACGCATCAACGAGATACCGGGAAAAACTCTGCCAGTTGAAAGTAGTAGCCTGCAATAACACCAAAGTAAAACAATTTTTCCATAATGCAGAATACAAGCAGCTTCACGTCTATCAGTCACAATTCCACTGCATGATTCTCGTCCACACAGGCAACACACCAAATGTCCTAGAGGCACTTGCACGTTGAACTAGACCGAAATTATACATGTTCATCAGATGCAGATCTCGGCAAAGCTATGAGTAATCAAGGACCGCAGATTAAATGAGACAGCTGAAAGCATCATGGCAGTAAACGTCTTGATAAGTCTCTCTTATCATTCAGGAACGCCATTCTTAGGAGGGTTGCTGCAGGTATTCCTCCTGTGTCCTGTCAAATGACATTTCAAGCAGCAAGGAGACTTTCTAGGCACTTTTGGCAGAACACCCCCTTTGTGGACATGTAGCACTTTTGTGACCTTGAACCCTGCAGATAGAACAAAACCTGGACCTCTTGGGTTGTTCATAGGGTGCTTTGTCGCGGCTGGTGGTAGGACGCCCCGCTGGCAATTTTCTTGATCGAGCTGCAAAACCGTCGGAACAATGGGAACCCCTGTGTGCCGAGTCTGCTGTAACAAAATGCTGCTTATGACCCATCCCAGACCCTGCAGAATCAGCTGCCATCTCCCTGTCAGACAATCCCAAAACGATCCAGCAGCAACAGGCTCCAGTGTAGCTTCGACATCTCTCAATTTATCCATAGTCAGAGAGTATGCCTCCACGTTACTGTTCCCTATTTTTACAATTTCCAGGCACAGTAGGTGCCGAGTGTTGTGTCGCCGCAAAGAGTACTTGAGCGGTCCTTGGTCCTTTTGGTAGCGCAAAAATTCCGGCGGCAGCATATCCCTCGCATCCCTGGTCCAACATTTCAGCACATGTTTGGGAGGAACCTCTTGCAAGTTAAGCTGGATCGTCACCTGCAAAAAAAACAAGGTTCATCACATATAACCATGTTTGTCGCCTGCATCAACTGATTCACCAAATGTGAAAGAAAATTAGGCATGGCATAATACCTTCACTGCATGGCTGCACACCATCCCGTAGTGTTCAAACGTCCCACACTCACACTTGAACTCATCAGCAAGTTCATTTACCTGTAACAGGAATTCAGATTTACACCACTTCTCCCTTAAATCCTTTTTAACATGCCTGGCTATGTATTCTCGCCGAGGTATAACCTCATCCAAAATGTACGAACCTCCTTCATAAAGCATCTCACCAAACTTTTCGAAGATGGTTCTTCTGTAAATTTTAGACGCATGTATCTCAATTGGCAAATTTAGCCTTATAACTACTCCACCCTGCACAGAAACATTTCAAACTTTCTCGGCTGAGAATCTATATTTTACAAGCATGCTATGCAAATGGATGTGTAAAAGGCGAATGTTGATCTCACCAATTTTCTCCTTTTCTCCCGATAACTCTCCTCTGAATCCCTGTCGAAATGCATCTTCTCATATTGTTTGACAAACAAGTGCATTGGGCAGCCAGGCAACACATTTCCCTTCAGCAGATGATTGGCACTTTCGCTGCGTTGCGTGCTCGTCATCTTAACAGAAAACACACCCATGAAATGTCGCTTTGCCCACTTCCGCCTGACTTCATATATTTGAGTCTGGAATGAGTTTTTCTTGAAGCCCATGTTTATCAATTATACATGCCCATCCATCCTCAAACTCTTGTTCAGTAACCATGTGGTGAACTAGCTTGTTGAATTCCGGCTTGAACTCGCTATCCTTGGCCAGCAATGGTCCAAGGCATTCCTTTGGTTTCTTGAGCACATGCCGTTTACACCAACGATGAGTGGTGCTGGGCATCACGTCAGCTATGGCAACTTCCATTGCCCGCGCCTGGTCTATTTTCCTCAAAAAAAAGGCGCAGGTGAGGATATGTTGTGGCCCAACTAGAGTCAATGCGGAGATGAAAAATTCAAGTCTCAGGTTTTCCGTACCTGTCAGGATTGTCCTTTTTTTTTTTAAAGGAGGATAACCCCCGGCCTCTGCATCTGGACGATGCATGCAGCCATTTTATTAATTATTCACGAGGACCTTACAAAGCATTACATCAATATGTCTGAATTCGCCATCTTGGCAACAACTGTCGCTACTCCTATACACTGGATGCAGGGGTGCAGAAACACTGGGCCAAATACCCAAATATCTCACCTAAGCCTAACATCTAAACCCGAAGGCCCCAGCCCAACCACATACCGGGTCTGAGACACAGACTGGTCCGACGCACCGTCAAGGGTCGTCACCGCCGACTTCCACCGATCCAACTTCAGAGCAAGTACTGATGCTTCAACCTTGCCAGGCCTGTCATCGACGCCGCCACGGCGCCAGACAACCCCACCGCCCTGCGCTCGTCTATCCAGCCACATCCATCGTCGAGATCCAGCTGCACCATGCCGCCAATACTCGTCGTCATCGACGCGGTAGATACAACGCCGCTCCTCCTGCCAACCTCCACACCGTCGCCACTGCTGGAGCTACGCGGAGCCCACCACCCATAGCAACTCTCCCCCGAACATCTGAGCCTCCCAAGACGGCGCCTCCATGGAGGTTACGACGCGCTGGACGCCGCCGCCGCCCAATCCAGTCTGAATTTTGGACTTTTCGTCCGGGAGGTGTTCGGAGGTGGATAGGAGGGACCTCGGCTTCGCCTCCAGGAAGGGTAACGGCGTTGAGGGACGCCGCCGATGCCGGGCCGGACCAGCTGACCAATGTTTCCTCCGGTCCCCAACCTATACCACCAAACCTTCGTCTGCTCCAGATCCGGCAGCGAGCCAAGAACCGAAACCTACAGAGATGAGATTTTCATGGGGCTCAACCCAACAGGAGTCGAGAAGAACATCCGTAGTAGACATCCAGGCGCCGAATCAGCCGATCCGACGTGGCCAGCGGCAAAGACCACCACCCCGTGCCGGCCGACCACGTCCAGCATCAGATCGAGATCCGATCTGAACCCGGCGGCGCCCGCGACCACCTGGCCGAGCCCACCACGTAGCCGTCACCGCGCCGCGAGTAGGGGCCCCGCCGCCGCCGCCGCGCCGCGCACGACGTCGCCAAGGGTTGCCCACCCGCCGCGCCGCCGGACCCCACGTAAGCCCAGCACCTCCTCGCGATTCGGCCGTCCCGCGCCGGTGGAGATGCTCGAAGGGGGAGAAGTCCAGCTGCCGCCCTGCCGGCCAGGCTTTGCCTGGTGGCGCTGCGGACGGCGGCGAGGAGGGAGGGAGGCGGGAGGGCTCGAGGAGAGGGCGGCTAGGGTTTCCCCCCGGGTCGCCCACGGGGGCGGCGCGAGGGTCAGGATTGTCCTTGGCTACGGCGCTACTATCATTTGGAAGAATTCAGTGAATATACACTTGAAAGTATCAACCTTCTCGTCGCTCATCAGCACACTCCCGAAAATAATGCTTTGGAAGTGATTATTGACACTAACAAACAGTCCAAATAGTATGTCGTACAGATTAGTCTTGTATGTAGTATCAAAAGTGACAGTACCTCCAAAATACTTAAACTGCTCAATGCTTCGACCTCCTGTCCACATCAGAGTCTTGACTCGACCATCCTCTCCACTTGGACACTGTATTTAAATTCCGGGTCTTCAGCACTCATGGCATTGAACACCTCTATAGTTTTTGACGCATCATTCTCTAACTGTTCTCGGTTAAGCTTGCCGCAAAGTGTCTTCAACAAACTTTTTGTGAACGGAACTTCCTTCATTGACCCAAAAAAACTGTCCACGACACTGTAAAGTTTGCTTATGCTTATGCTTATATTAACCCAATGTAACTTCTTCATACAGTTAACAGAGTTCATGATTGTGCTCTGATCTGTATTCGCACATGTACCATCCTTTTCATCTGATCTCAATAGCCGCAACATAGCAGTGCAGCCACAACGTGTCGATCTGCTATTAGACTGAAGCGATTTACCCTGCAAATGATGTTCGAATCAGTCACTATTATCACATTTTAACACAATCATTCAAAAAAATCATGTGTAGTGGAAGTCATCATTTCATAAGGAAAGACTCATTAGCCAGCTTCAGTTCAACTCACCGCGCAAGCACACACGACCTCCTGCATGCACTTTATCTGATGGACATTGAATCGGCTCTTTGCATACCGGACACCAAAGCCAGTCTCCCAAGAGTACAGGTTGTAAAACTAGAATCCTTCTTCTACAGAAACGAAGCCAATCCCCACCGCCGGACTAACAAGTAACAACAGTACCCGCTTTCTTTTCAGCATAAGAACGGATAGAAGCTTCCAGCGCTGACACTCTGCTGGGATTGTTCTCCCTCTCATCTCTCGCCTTACCAATCCTAATTCTGCAGAGTTAACATGGACACCAGCCTAGGACCACTATGGAGACTGCATACAAGGTTTGATCATTTTCGTTACCGACTCGTAGCGCAGCGGAAGTAGAGTCGATGACGAACAGCGGAGTAGATCCCCACAGCTAGGATTTTACAACCTCCCAACCGCGAGGATGTATACCCTCATTAGCCCCGCGGACAGCCCTCCGGGAGGTGGTCGCACAGTCCCCCGGATGGTGTCGCGGACAGCCCTTCGGGAGGACCTCCGAAACTCGGACTGTCACTCGGACAGCCCTTCGGGAGGACCTCCAAAACTCGGATGGTCACACGGACAGCCCTTCGGGAGGCACTCTCGAACTAAGACCGAAACTACGATCTCTCTACAGAGTTGCACACATACGGTATCATCTATCCAGCAGGGCTTCGCCGTTCAGAACTAGTTCCTGCCGGAACCCAGACAGCCTTTCGGCTCTACGAAACTATTTCGCTGGGAGGGAGAGAAGAATGCCAGATCATGCATGGCTTTGTGTATGAGAGCAAGAGTGTGTCTTATGGCAGCCCACACACCTCCTATTTATAGGAAACCCAAGGGGTAGGGTGGTTTTACAAGAAAACTCAAAACCCACATGGAAAGGAGTCCTTCCCAAGGACCTAAAAGGTGAAACCAAGGAACAAGGGGGACTCCATGAAGGAATCCACCATGTGGCCGGCCACACCCTCATGTGGGGCCCCAAAATTGGCCCCTATCCATCCATGTCATCCCCAAGATCTTTTGGAGCAAAGCCCCAAAAGGTGGCTTTCCAAAAATATCCCAAAAAGCACTTTCACTATTCACGACGACATTTTTCAGCGTCTGATCGAACTGAAAATATTCATGTGGGCTTAGAACAATTCTAGTACCCACCAAAATAATTTTCAACGCGAGCCGGAACAATTCCGGTTTAGTGATTTCATCTGCGAAAAGCATCTGAAGCGGTTTCGGCAGCTCCGGAACATTTCCGGTTTTCATCCCGGAAAATTCCAGAAAGTTTCCAGAATGATTCTGGCACCCTCCAAGAATTATCAGGCATGTGCCAAAACCAATTTGACTTTATGGTATCCTCTGAAACAACTTTTCAGTTTCACCGGAACTCATCCGGTGACCTCTCTGCGGAACTTTTCCGCTGTCCGAAACTTTTCCGGCGTCCGAAACTTTTTCGGTGATTTTCTCTCAGACTCCCTGTCTAGTATTCAGCAGATAGATGACCCTTAAGCGTGTGACCCTATAGGTTCGGTGAAGCATAGACATGACCCGGAACCCCTTCCGATCAATGATCAACATCGGAGCCGTGGACACCCATATTGATCCCTATACCCACACGAATGAATATTCGAGTGAACCTCTAGTTGCCGTGTGCTATTCCTGTTGCTTCGCGATATGTTACAAATACCCGAGGTGAGACATGTTGGCATCCCCGTGGATCAACACCTTGTCCACTATGCCAGTTACCTCGTTGCCGGTATTGTTCTCTTTTCTCGTTCCCGTGTTCCGGCATCCCTGTGATCAAATCACCCTGTGTCTGGCCAGACGATGATGGATACCGTAACACCGAGAGGGCCCAGAGATATCTCTCCATCGTCGGAGGAGCAAATCCCAATCTTGAGCTATCAAGTTACTTGACATACTTTTCCATGAACCCGTAAGCCGCCGTAATAGCCACCCATTTACGGATGACGTTTAACAAACCCCAAAGTTCATGAAGCAAGCATGAAGAAACTCGATACTCTCATGGTCTAAGGAATTATGCAAACATTAACTTCCTGTGTTATTAACCATTAACTTATGACGAATGTATCTCATAGCATAACATCAATTTGGGTCGATTCAACACAAGTGTTCTACCAACAATTATGCCCTCAAAATTGCCGGCATAGTCATGCCCATGATCAGGAAAACAGGATCATCATGCAATACTTGAGCCAGTCATAGAGGCTTGACTAGGAATACATTTTACCGTTTATTATCCCACACGTGCACATGAGTTTCCCTCCAAGCCTCGTTTTATTTGTAGACTCGAGAATCATTGCAGTTATAGCATGGAACATAAACATAATTATGAACAGGGAGATAATCAATAACATTTATCATTGCCTCTAGGGCATATCTCCTACAGACTCCCACTTGCACTAGAGTCAATAATCTAGTCAATGCTAATGCACTTTACACCTATGGCATACTGGTGTAAAATATGCTTCGCATGTGGTATAGCCTGATGTCCAACGGATCTGACAACTTCAGCTCCGTGTGTAACTTTGCATATCCTTGCGTTTTCACGCTTTCACAAAATTCATATTTTGTGTGGACTTGGCTTTGCATATGTGTGAATCATTGGTCGAAACCTGATTCCTCAGACTGAGCTATGGAGCAACTATCTGCTATAGTGTCCCATAGACCAAAGCCTTCTTGGAACCATACTAAGTTCATGAATGAACTATATGATTCAACAACTTCTTTGTCGCTTCTCAAGCGTCAACATACTTAGCCTTTGTTATAGAATTCGCCACAGTATCTTGTTTGGAACAATTTCCAACTACCGTGCCACCATATTGTGTATCACACAAAACCCTCAATTTAAATCGAAAATCGCATGGAGCATTGATGAAGACTGTATCGATGTAACCTTTTACAACGAACTCTTCATGATCTCTGTTTGCGAGAAAACATGTCATCAGTACTGCTCTAGTACTCAATGACATCTTTCACTGTTGTCCCATGATCAGTACTTTGATCACTATGGTATCTATACTCGCAACAACTTTGGAGTATTGGACATATCTGGTTGGTTTTATTTACCATGGAATACATGATTAATCCAAACACAAGAGTGTGTGGAATCTCCATCATGTATTTTACTCATCAGTGTTTTGGGACACCGAGTCTTGCAAAAACTCTTTCCATGTGACTTCGGCAAGAATCACTCCTTGGCGTTTTAAATGCTAAAAAGTTTTAGCATCTTGTCAATATGTATTCATTGCTTAGCCCCATTTAGGTAAATCTATCTCCATAGATCATCATGCCTAATATTGAGGCCATTTTAGCCTAAGCACTTCATCGAAAAACTATTTTCAAATGAAGTCCTAATTCGTGTCAAGAAATTTATTTCCAATTAACAATGTGTCAAGTACACACGGTTTTTAGAAATATTATTATGCTCCCACTTACTTTCTTGAATCACAAGCATCTTCGATACCCATTTGATGAAGTCAAACTCTTTTGACCATTTCATTAAAAACGAAGATTCCAACTCCACTTTGCTCTCTTCTGTCCATCGCTGGAACTCTGAAGTTTGCATACTTACTAGCATCCTCTAGATCGACAAATTACTTTGGACTGTATCACATATAAGTCCTAGGTTTCATTTCCATCAGATGGAAGTCCCTTTGTCATCCATGTTTCATATCTCATGATTGAAATATGTATTAATTGCTAGTTCAACCCGAACCGACTTCAAGCATCGCTACGGTGAAACACCTCATCGCAGTCAACTCCTTGAACTTGTTATTTCAACAAGTCGAGCTTTATGGATAAAACATTTTTTTTATCCGTATCAGTTTTTAGTTCCATAAATATTCGTTTAGACTCTAAGTCTTCCGAAAGGTGTATCAAGGTTTTAATCTTGAAACATTTATATGGAAACTATCTCGGATTGTATTGGCATTTAGCCAATTCCGGAGTCAGGGCCCATCAACGCTTCCTTGTGTATCGTAGGTATACTGTTGTCCAACAACAATATCTCGTTTGCGCACCTGAGAGGTTTGCACGAGCCTTGCCTACGGGGTTCAGCTGCAAGTTCGACTGAAGTCCATACATTTTATTGTAGAGACTTCCGTATCAGTCGTAGTAGGAAACTCCGGAATCACTTCCAAGGTTTCTTTCCTTTGATCTGATGACGAAGATACTGGTTATCTCGTCGAGTTGCACTGTCCTCCCACTCACCTTTTGAAAGAACTATTATCTTCAAAAAGCATACCGTTCTTTGTGGCAAACCTATTTGCCTCGGTATAGTGGTGAGGGAATACCCAATGACTTGGGATAACCTACAAAGTAGCACTTGTCTGATTTGGAATAGGTTTGTAACCTTTTACACAAGCCCCATATTCCAAATGTTAAGAAAAGATATAACATGGTTGGGCGTACCATACCATGACGTCATTTCAACAGACCCGATGGAGCTCTTTTCAGTGTAAAAGCCGCAGTCTCTAAAGCATCACTTTAAAAGGGATAATGGCAAATTTATTTATGTCATCTTTGATCTTACCATGTCATAAATGGTTCGATTACATCTACACGGACTCTCCACTTGTAGTGGTGTTCCGGGAGGTGCAAGTTATGAAACCCCTTTCACAACTCATCAGACATTCGCTAAACTTGTAACTCAAATATTCCTTTCTGCAATCGAATTGTAGAAACATAATTTTCTTGTTACAATATTTTCTTCTTCGTATTGAAAACCTTTCGAATGATTTCAAAAAATCCAGACTTACGTCTCATCAAGTAAATATCCATATATCTACTTGAGTCATTTCTAAAGATAGATAAATCCACTACTTGCAACAACATTTATTGGACTACACACATCATAATGTATGATCACCAATATGTTCTTTGCTCGTTCCTTATGCCTGTGAACGGTATTTCAGTCACTTCACTTTTCAGAGGAAAGTTGCAAGTGTCAGATGATTCAAAATCAAACGACTTCAAAATCCATCATAATGGAATTTTCCATGCGGGTTTCTCCAATGTGACCAAATGCAGTGCCACACTTGTGTGGTATTCTTTTAGTCTTGCGACATTTAGCGTCAGTGTTATGGATGTATCATATTACCATCAATATTCATAGCATACATCCCATCCTGTATGGAAGCATGGCCCTTCATGTTATTCATAACACCGAACATCAAAAGTTCTCTTATGAATAACCTTCTTGCAAAATACCTTATGCAAAGGGCTAGAGTGTATGAAACTCTAAATGAATTATGAAAGTAAATACAGAGGTAATGTATTAATATCAATATTCATAACATACATCTCATTCATAATGAAAGTATGGCCCTTATGTTATTCATAACATCGAACATCAAAAGTTCTCTTATGAATAACCTTCTTGCAAGATACTTTATGCAATGGGCAAGAGTGTAAAACTCTAAAATGAATTATGAAAGTAAATACATAGGGAATACACTAATGGAAGGTATAGTAACATTTACTATGTTCCCTGTGTGTATCTAAACCTCATTCCTGGCTAGTCTTTCAGGCCATAGTAGTTCTTACATCGAGTTGCAACAGAATGCAATCGAGCGGGTATCTTTGTGATTAACTCACAATACCCAAGAATTAGTGATTAACATGTTTAACCATAATTTTCAAGAACTATATCTTTGACCAGCCTTTTATACATCAAAAACTTGTATGACATTCATACATGAGCTGGATATTCCAGTCTTCTTTCCTTTTGCCTTTATACTTCTAACAGTTTAACTTTCAGTATTTCTCCTACTCTCAGAAGAAGCACCCAACTTAAGAGTGGCGTTAGCCCCGGACTTCCTAGGCGTGAAAGTCTTACTAACACCCTTCGGACACTTCCTTTCTCTTTAAGTTGTTGTTTTATTCACCTTTCATCATATGACAGGCGTTCTCCTGGATCCCTCTCTTATCAGTCTTATGCATAGTAAACTCCTTTACTAATAGTTTGCAAACAAACATTGCTTTGGATATCTCATATCTTTTAGCCTTTGTCTATCTCTGAAAATAATTTTCAGATTCCATGAATATCACATAACTATCCAAACTTTCGAAGTTCGGGTCTCATGGAAGCAAACATATTGTATTTGACTGAAAAGGAATTCTAGCTTTTGGATCGAAGGACGAGAGTCACATGATCCATAGCATTAGCGGAAGAATACCAAAAGCATGCGATAGGACAAAGTCCTTCTCGGCACTCTTGAGGACAATCCTCACATTACGTTATCAACCGTAAAGTTTTAACCAGATATTTAACAGCTATTCAATTTTAACAGGGAAGGTGGAAACGCGAGCCATTATTCTACAACTATTATGCAAACCACACTTAGACAGTGTTCAAAATTAATTGCACTGAGAATTTAAACAAGTTAATTCTATAGTGCGCTCCCACTCAAATCAATATCTCTCATAATTGATTGTGAGTGATTCAAGACCCGCATATCCATTCAACGTCACGGTTCGAGATGAACACCCATGGCGTGAACTTCAATCGGTAGGCAAACTTGCCGATCACATCTCTATGCGATTCTTGTTCATCTTTCGATGCGTGTGTTCCGAGCTCATGACTTTCATGCCTGAACGTCAAGACAACCAAGTGATCTCGCTGCGAGGTCTCAACTCACCCGCCTCACACATCCCTAATCGTTCGCACCCATGGAGATCATGCAATGCCCCGAAAAGTTAGGTGCCGTGACGGTGCTACACTTGGGAGAACACTAACTACTTGATATTTCAGTGAGAGATCACCCTAATAAAAAGCGACTACTGCGCAATCAAGAAGGGTGCATCATAAGGGATAAACATCTCAGGCAATTCATAATAGCATGATATGGTATAGCCCTTTCTGACGGAGAAGTCTTTCATTTCTTCGTCTCCGGCATTCGCGTCGGTGTTCACCTTCGCGAAGATTGCCACCACCTTGTCGATGCATAAGATAATATTGCTATCTCTATAGCTAATAAAATAAGTGCATTACATAAGGTTGACACGCAGGTCATTAAAGTGCAATCATATGGCTCCAGCCATCATGCCGAATCATGACACGCAGGTCATGTTAATCAATTTACATCATATAGTCATCCCATACATAATCAAATTATTATGAACACTGCTATACCACATCACATGCACATGCAAACCATCCTGCAAAACCAAGTTAGACGCCTCTAATCGGTTCATGCGAAATTTTATTTTACGTGGCTTCTAAGGTTTCGAAACAAACCGAAGCTACCAACGTCCATCATCAAGCATGATAATCCAAGTCGCTAGATTAACATTCCAGGGTGTATGAAACACGAGATAATAAAATCTCGAGCCCCATACTAAACTTCGTCATACGCGTGACCCCCGTGCAGATCACATCTGCATTGCCCTTTCGTCTGCAAAATTTCATCTTTCTTTTTAACTACGGTGGAACTCAATGAACTGTTAGCACTTCGTTGATCAATCAGGATCGCGGATTGCCAGAACATTGAAACTCCACCATACTGTTATCAAGATCAGAAATATGCAAATTCGAGGGAAGCAACAAGAACATCGGGTAACAGACTTCATCTGCTACCCGCACAAATAATTTTCAGCAATAGATCTCATCTACTACCTAATTATATTGTGCAACACCCATACATCTCTATGTATTCTAGATCGCAACCTGCATCTACGCATAGCACGGCTCTTGATGCCACTGTATGGTAACGCAGCAGAAAACAAAAATTTTCCGACCTATGCACCAGCCTAGGACCACTATGGAGACTGCATACAAGGTTTGATCATTTTCGTTACCGACTCGTAGCGCAGCGGAAGTAGAGTCGATGACGAACAGCGGAGTAGATCCCCACAGCTAGGATTTTACAACCTCCCAACCGCGAGGATGTATACCCTCATTAGCCCCGCGGACAGCCCTCCGGGAGGTGGTCGCACAGTCCCCCGGATGGTGTCGCGGACAGCCCTTCGGGAGGACCTCCGAAACTCGGACTGTCACTCGGACAGCCCTTCGGGAGGACCTCCAAAACTCGGATGGTCACACGGACAGCCCTTCGGGAGGCACTCTCGAACTAAGACCGAAACTACGATCTCTCTACAGAGTTGCACACATACGGTATCATCTATCCAGCAGGGCTTCGCCGTCCAGAACTAGTTCCTGCCGGAACCCAGACAGCCTTTCGGCTCTACGAAACTATTTCGCTGGGAGGGAGAGAAGAATGCCAGATCATGCATGGCTTTGTGTATGAGAGCAAGAGTGTGTCTTATGGCAGCCCACACACCTCCTATTTATAGGAAACCCAAGGGGTAGGGTGGTTTTACAAGAAAACCCAAAACCCACATGGAAAGGAGTCCTTCCCAAGGACCTAAAAGGTGAAACCAAGGAACAAGGGGGACTCCATGAAGGAGTCCACCATGTGGCCGGCCACACCCTCATGTGGGGCCCCAAAATTGGCCCCTATCCATCCATGTCATCCCCAAGATCTTTTGGAGCAAAGCCCCAAAAGGTGGCTTTCCAAAAATATCCCAAAAAGCACTTTCACTATTCACGACGACATTTTTCAGCGTCTGATCGAACTGAAAATATTCATGTGGGCTTAGAACAATTCTAGTACCCACCAAAATAATTTTCAACGCGAGCCGGAACAATTCCGGTTTAGTGATTTCATCTGCGAAAAGCATCTAAAGCGGTTTCGGCAGCTCCGGAACATTTCCGGTTTTCATCCCGGAAAATTCCAGAAAGTTTCCAGAATGATTCTGGCACCCTCCAAGAATTATCAGGCATGTGCCAAAACCAATTTGACTTTATGGTATCCTCTGAAACAACTTTTCAGTTTCACCGGAACTCATCCGGT
This sequence comes from Elymus sibiricus, assembly GCA_039707655.1. NCBI lineage: Eukaryota > Viridiplantae > Streptophyta > Magnoliopsida > Poales > Poaceae > Elymus > Elymus sibiricus. The sequence goes on from CM077664.1 coordinate 29,951,194, forward strand.
GACCTCTCTGCGGAACTTTTCCGCTGTCCGAAACTTTTCCGGCGTCCGAAACTTTTTCGGTGATTTTCTCTCAGACTCCCTGTCTAGTATTCAGCAGATAGATGACCCTTAAGCGTGTGACCCTATAGGTTCCGTGAAGCATAGACATGACCCGAAACCCCTTCCGATCAATGATCAACATCGGAGCCGTGGACACCCATATTGATCCCTATACCCACACGAATGAATATTCGAGTGAACCTCTAGTTGCCGTGTGCTATTCCTGTTGCTTCGCGATATGTTACAAATACCCGAGGTGAGACATGTTGGCATCCCCGTGGATCAACACCTTGTCCACTATGCCAGTTACCTCGTTGCCGGTATTGTTCTCTTTTCTCGTTCCCGTGTTCCGGCATCCCTGTGATCAAATCACCCTGTGTCTGGCCAGACGATGATGGATACCGTAACACCGAGAGGGCCCAGAGATATCTCTCCATTGTCGGAGGAGCAAATCCCAATCTTGAGCTATCAAGTTACTTGACATACTTTTCCATGAACCCGTAAGCCGCCGTAATAGCCACCCATTTACGGATGACGTTTAACAAACCCCAAAGTTCATGAAGCAAGCATGAAGAAACTCGATACTCTCATGGTCTAAGGAATTATGCAAACATTAACTTCTTGTGTTATTAACCATTAACTTATGACGAATGTATCTCATAGCATAACATCAATTTGGGTCGATTCAACACAAGTGTTCTACCAACAATTGTGCCCTCAAAATTGCCGGCATAGTCATGCCCATGATCAGGAAAACAGGATCATCATGCAATACTTGAGCCAGTCATAGAGGCTTGACTAGGAATACATTTTACCGTTTATTATCCCACACGTGCACATGAGTTTCCCTCCAAGCCTCGTTTTATTTGTAGACTCGAGAATCATTGCAGTTATAGCATGTAACATAAACATAATTATGAACAGGGAGATAATCAATAACATTTATTATTGCCTCTAGGGCATATCTCCTACACTCTCATCTCTGCAGGTTTCGGTTCGTGGTCCATTGCCGGATCTGGAGCCGACGAAGGTTTGGTGGTATAGGACGGGGACCGGAGGAAACTTTGATCGGCTTGTTCGGTCCGGCATCGGCGACGTCTCTTGATGCCGTTACCCTCCGTGGAGGCGATGTCGAGGTCTCTCCTATCCACCTCCGAACCCCTCCCGGACGAAAGTCCAAAATTCAGTATGGATTGGGCGGCGGCGGCGGCCTTCGCGTTGTACCCTCCATGGAGGCGCCGTCTTGGGAGGTTATGCTGTTCGGCGGAGAGATGCTGTGGGTGATGGACTCCGCGTAGCTCCAGCAGCGGTGACGGTGTGGAGGTTGCCAGGAGGTGCGGCGTTGTATCTACCGCGTCGATGACGACGAGTATTGGCGGCATGGTGCAGCTGGATATCGACGACGGATGCGGCTCGATGGACGAGCGCAGGGCGGTGGCGCTGTCTGGCGCCATGGTGGCGTCGACGGCAGGCTTGGCAAGATCTATGCGTCAGTCCCTGCTCTGGAGATGGATCGGTGGAAGACGGCGGCGGCAGCCTCGGTGAGTGCGCCGGACCGATGTGTGACCCAGTCCCGGTATGTGGCTGGGATGGGGCACCCGACATTAGATGTTAGGTTTTGGTGCGATGTCTGTTTGGTATTAGGCTCGGACATTCGGCACCCCTGCATCAAGGGGATAGGAGTAGCGACAGGTGTTGCCAAGATGGTGAATCCATGCTTACTGATGTATTACTTTGTAAAGTCTTTGTGAATAATTAATAAAGTGGCTGCATGCATCGCCCAGATGCAGAGGGAAGATTCCCTCCGTGTCTGCCCGACGTGGCCGTTTCCCCTCTCCGAGCGACGGCGCCAGCGACGTCCGTGAGGGGGTCACACTACGGAGCCGCGTGCCGGGTGCTTGCACCTCCCACCACACCTCCAGACGTGTAAGAGGGCCCAGCGCAAGACCTGGCGGCATAGCTACCTCCCCCCCCCCCCCAAGTACCCCGTCCCATCTAACCCTGGCACTGTTGACCGGCGGATCTAGGCCTTTGACTTTCGCCGGACGGGGTTTTACCGATGGACATTTTCACCAGGCTGTGATAGGCCAGCCCATAGGTACACTTCGGATTAAGGTCCGGGCACAACCCACCGCAAGATTCCCTCCGTGTATGCCCGACGTGGCTGTTTCCCCCCTCCGTGCAACGGCGGCAGCGACGTCCGTGAGGGGGGTCACACTACGGAGCCGCGTGCCGGGTGCTTGCACCTACCACCACACTTCCAGACGTGTAAGAGGGCCCGGCGCAAGACCTGGCGGCATAGCTACGCCCCCCCCCCCCCCAAGTACCCCGTCCCGTCTAACCCTGGCACTGTTGACCGTCGGATCTAGGCCTTTAACTTTCACCGGATGGGGTTTGACCGATGGACATTTTCACCTGGCTGTGATAGGCCAGCCCATAGGTACACTTCGGATCAAGGTCCGGGCACAACCCACCGCAAGATTCCCTCCGTGTCTGCCCGACGTGGCCGTTTCCCCCCTCTATGCGACGGCGGCAGCGACGTCCGTGAGGGGGGTCACACTACGGAGCCGCGTGCCAGGTGCTTGCACCTGCCACCACACTTCCAGACGTGTAAGAGGGCCCAGCGCAAGACCTGGCGGCATAGCTACCCCCCCAAGTACCCCGTCCCGTCTAACCCTGGTACTGTTGACCGGCGGATCTAGGCCTTTGACTTTCGCCGGACGGGGTTTGACCGATGGACATTTTCACCTAGCTTTGATAGGCCAGCCCATAGGTACACTTCGGATCAAGGTCCGGGCACAACCCACCGCAAGATTCCCTCCGTGTCTGCCCGACGTGGCCGTTTCCCCCCTCCGTGCGACGGCGGCAGCGACGTCCGTGAGGGGCGTAACACTACGGAGCCGCGTGCCGGGTGCTTGCACCTCCCACCACACTTCCAGACGTGTAAGACGGCCCAGCGCAAGACCTGGCGGCATAGCTACCCCCCAAGTACCCCGTCCCGTCTAACCCTGGCACTGTTGACCGGGCGGCAAATTGGGGCCAACAGACACGCGTGGTGTATCTATGTATGTTTATGTTTAGATAATGCACATTTAAATTAATCAAATTTCAATTTAGAAAAAAAATAAAAAATAAAAATAAAAAAATAATACATATCTATGCCGACGGCAAAGCCGTCGGCATAGCAATGCCCCTGATCGATGACGTGGCACGTGCCGTGGATCGATGACGTGGCAAACTCTATGCCGACGGCTTTGCCGTCGACATATCTAGGCATATCTATGCCGACGGTCGCCGTTAGGGCCGTCGGCATATGTTTGACGGCGTCAAACGGCAGTTAAACACCGGATGGCCGGGCCCACATATATGCCGACGGCCACCGTAGGCTTATCACGAGCTATGCCGACGTCTTTGTTACGACGACGGCATCCGTCGGCATAGATGGAGGTATGCCGACGGCCGAACTACGCCGACGGTTTGCCTTAGTCCGTCGGCATACCACCAGCTATGCCGACGGCCCCCGTCGGCATAGTCAGAGCCGTCGGGAACATGCCTTTTTCCGGTAGTGGTTGGCTATCTTTCTATTTATAGCAGATTTTCTCGCATCCCAGCTGATCTCAAACACTGCCGCAGGCATGGCTTCTTCTTCCTCGGTCCGATCCCGCGAGAAATGCCAGCACCTACCGCTCATCATGTGCCCAGTTCCATTTTCCATCATCGCCATGTCCCGCCGTAACGTTCAGACGCCGCGAAATAGAACATCACGAATAGCTACTTGTTCTGTTTCCCCTAGCTTAATCCAACACACGCACGCATCAACGAGATACCGGGAAAAACTCTGCCAGTTGAAAGTAGTAGCCTGCAATAACACCAAAGTAAAACAATTTTTCCATAATGCAGAATACAAGCAGCTTCACGTCTATCAGTCACAATTCCACTGCATGATTCTCGTCCACACAGGCAACACACCAAATGTCCTAGAGGCACTTGCACGTTGAACTAGACCGAAATTATACATGTTCATCAGATGCAGATCTCGGCAAAGCTATGAGTAATCAAGGACCGCAGATTAAATGAGACAGCTGAAAGCATCATGGCAGTAAACGTCTTGATAAGTCTCTCTTATCATTCAGGAACGCCATTCTTAGGAGGGTTGCTGCAGGTATTCCTCCTGTGTCCTGTCAAATGACATTTCAAGCAGCAAGGAGACTTTCTAGGCACTTTTGGCAGAACACCCCCTTTGTGGACATGTAGCACTTTTGTGACCTTGAACCCTGCAGATAGAACAAAACCTGGACCTCTTGGGTTGTTCATAGGGTGCTTTGTCGCGGCTGGTGGTAGGACGCCCCGCTGGCAATTTTCTTGATCGAGCTGCAAAACCGTCGGAACAATGGGAACCCCTGTGTGCCGAGTCTGCTGTCGCTGCTTATGACCCATCCCAGACCCTGCAGAATCAGCTGCCATCTCCCTGTCAGACAATCCCAAACGATCCAGCAGCAACAGGCTCCAGTGTAGCTTCGACATCTCTCAATTTATCCATAGTCAGAGAGTATGCCTCCACGTTACTGTTCCCTATTTTTACAATTTCCAGGCACAGTAGGTGCCGAGTGTTGTGTCGCCGCAAAGAGTACTTGAGCGGTCCTTGGTCCTTTTGGTAGCGCAAAAATTCCGGCGGCAGCATATCCCTCGCATCCCTGGTCCAACATTTCAGCACATGTTTGGGAGGAACCTCTTGCAAGTTAAGCTGGATCGTCACCTGCAAAAAAAACAAGGTTCATCACATATAACCATGTTTGTCGCCTGCATCAACTGATTCACCAAATGTGAAAGAAAATTAGGCATGGCATAATACCTTCACTGCATGGCTGCACACCATCCCGTAGTGTTCAAACGTCCCACACTCACACTTGAACTCATCAGCAAGTTCATTTACCTGTACCAGGAATTCAGATTTACACCACTTCTCCCTTAAATCCTTTTTAACATGCCTGGCTATGTATTCTCGCCGAGGTATAACCTCATCCAAAATGTACGAACCTCCTTCATAAAGCATCTCACCAAACTTTTCGAAGATGGTTCTTCTGTAAATTTTAGACGCATGTATCTCAATTGGCAAATTTAGCCTTATAACTACTCCACCCTGCACAGAAACATTTCAAACTTTCTAGGCTGAGAATCTATATTTTACAAGCATGCTATGCAAATGGATGTGTAAAAGGCGAATGTTGATCTCACCAATTTTCTCCTTTTCTCCCGATAACTCTCCTCTGAATCCCTGTCGAAATGCATCTTCTCATATTGTTTGACAAACAAGTGCATTGGGCAGCCAGGCAACACATTTCCCTTCAGCAGATGATTGGCACTTTCGCTGCGTTGCGTGCTCGTCATCTTAACAGAAAACACACCCATGAAATGTCGCTTTGCCCACTTCCGCCTGACTTCATATATTTGAGTCTGGAATGAGTTTTTCTTGAAGCCCATGTTTATCAATTATACATGCCCATCCATCCTCAAACTCTTGTTCAGTAACCATGTGGTGAACTAGCTTGTTGAATTCCGGCTTGAACTCGCTATCCTTGGCCAGCAATGGTCCAAGGCATTCCTTTGGTTTCTAGAGCACATGCCGTTTACACCAACGATGAGTGGTGCTGGGCATCACGTCAGCTATGGCAACTTCCATTGCCCGCGCCTGGTCTATTTTCCTCAAAAAAAAGGCGCAGGTGAGGATATGTTGTGGCCCAACTAGAGTCAATGCGGAGATGAAAAATTCAAGTCTCAGGTTTTCCGTACCTGTCAGGATTGTCCTTTTTTTTTTTAAAGGAGGATAACCCCCGGCCTCTGCATCTGGACGATGCATGCAGCCATTTTATTAATTATTCACGAGGACCTTACAAAGCATTACATCAATATGTCTGAATCCGCCATCTTGGCAACAACTGTCGCTACTCCTATACACTGGATGCAGGGGTGCAGAAACACTGGGCCAAATACCCAAATATCTCACCTAAGCCTAACATCTAAACCCGAAGGCCCCAGCCCAACCACATACCGGGTCTGAGACACAGACTGGTCCGACGCACCGTCAAGGGTCGTCACCGCCGACTTCCACCGATCCAACTTCAGAGCAAGTACTGATGCTTCAACCTTGCCAGGCCTGTCATCGACGCCGCCACGGCGCCAGACAACCCCACCGCCCTGCGCTCGTCTATCCAGCCACATCCATCGTCGAGATCCAGCTGCACCATGCCGCCAATACTCGTCGTCATCGACGCGGTAGATACAACGCCGCTCCTCCTGCCAACCTCCACACCGTCGCCACTGCTGGAGCTACGCGGAGCCCACCACCCATAGCAACTCTCCCCCGAACATCTGAGCCTCCCAAGACGGCGCCTCCATGGAGGTTACGACGCGCTGGACGCCGCCGCCGCCCAATCCAGTCTGAATTTTGGACTTTTCGTCCGGGAGGTGTTCGGAGGTGGATAGGAGGGACCTCGGCTTCGCCTCCAGGAAGGGTAACGGCGTTGAGGGACGCCGCCGATGCCGGGCCGGACCAGCTGACCAATGTTTCCTCCGGTCCCCAACCTATACCACCAAACCTTCGTCTGCTCCAGATCCGGCAGCGAGCCAAGAACCGAAACCTACAGAGATGAGATTTTCATGGGGCTCAACCCAACAGGAGTCGAGAAGAACATCCGTAGTAGACATCCAGGCGCCGAATCAGCCGATCCGACGTGGCCAGCGGCAAAGACCACCACCCCGTGCCGGCCGACCACGTCCAGCATCAGATCGAGATCCGATCTGAACCCGGCGGCGCCCGCGACCACCTGGCCGAGCCCACCACGTAGCCGTCACCGCGCCGCGAGTAGGGGCCCCGCCGCCGCCGCCGCGCCGCGCACGACGTCGCCAAGGGTTGCCCACCCGCCGCGCCGCCGGACCCCACGTAAGCCCAGCACCTCCTCGCGATTCGGCCGTCCCGCGCCGGTGGAGATGCTCGAAGGGGGAGAAGTCCAGCTGCCGCCCTGCCGGCCAGGCTTTGCCTGGTGGCGCTGCGGACGGCGGCGAGGAGGGAGGGAGGCGGGAGGGCTCGAGGAGAGGGCGGCTAGGGTTTCCCCCCGGGTCGCCCACGGGGGCGGCGCGAGGGTCAGGATTGTCCTTGGCTACGGCGCTACTATCATTTGGAAGAATTCAGTGAATATACACTTGAAAGTATCAACCTTCTCGTCGCTCATCAGCACACTCCCGAAAATAATGCTTTGGAAGTGATTATTGACACTAACAAACAGTCCAAATAGTATGTCGTACAGATTAGTCTTGTATGTAGTATCAAAAGTGACAGTACCTCCAAAATACTTAAACTGCTCAATGCTTCGACCTCCTGTCCACATCAGAGTCTTGACTCGACCATCCTCTCCACTTGGACACTGTATTTAAATTCCGGGTCTTCAGCACTCATGGCATTGAACACCTCTATAGTTTTTGACGCATCATTCTCTAACTGTTCTCGGTTAAGCTTGCCGCAAAGTGTCTTCAACAAACTTTTTGTGAACGGAACTTCCTTCATTGACCCAAAAAAACTGTCCACGACACTGTAAAGTTTGCTTATGCTTATGCTTATATTAACCCAATGTAACTTCTTCATACAGTTAACAGAGTTCATGATTGTGCTCTGATCTGTATTCGCACATGTACCATCCTTTTCATCTGATCTCAATAGCCGCAACATAGCAGTGCAGCCACAACGTGTCGATCTGCTATTAGACTGAAGCGATTTACCCTGCAAATGATGTTCGAATCAGTCACTATTATCACATTTTAACACAATCATTCAAAAAAATCATGTGTAGTGGAAGTCATCATTTCATAAGGAAAGACTCATTAGCCAGCTTCAGTTCAACTCACCGCGCAAGCACACACGACCTCCTGCATGCACTTTATCTGATGGACATTGAATCGGCTCTTTGCATACCGGACACCAAAGCCAGTCTCCCAAGAGTACAGGTTGTAAAACTAGAATCCTTCTTCTACAGAAACGAAGCCAATCCCCACCGCCGGACTAACAAGTAACAACAGTACCCGCTTTCTTTTCAGCATAAGAACGGATAGAAGCTTCCAGCGCTGACACTCTGCTGGGATTGTTCTCCCTCTCATCTCTCGCCTTACCAATCCTAATTCTGCAGAGTTAACATGGACACCAATTTTTTGTTCAATCATGCATTTGTTCGATGCTGAATTGGAAAACAGAAACATGCGCTGCTATAAATGTCCTAACCAGCCCCTAAGCTCCGCGCGAATGAACGCTACTGCATCATGAGCTACAATTTCATACAGAGATAACAATCACAGCACAGCTCACAAAAGTTAACTACCTTCTTGTCCAGCAGGATCCTTGTGATTTCGAGACGCCCGCCCCTTCTGCATCACCATCTTCTTTGGCTGATGCACCGCTCATATTTTAAGGGGACACCTCGTCTGAATCGGCTACCACCTAGCTTGCACCGTTGTATGAGTTCTTAATCTCCTCTTATCATGACTGTCCCTTCAGGGTGCCGTCCTCCCTCCTCAGGTCCGGCTCCCCTACATGCGTCGTTCGAAACGGGAGAAATCCATTCTTCATGGCCTGCACGTGCCCCATGAGTGTGTGTGTGGTGGGGCGGGCATGAGTTTTGCCGGGTCTTCTCCGTTGGGGCCCACACGCGCATATCTGCGGATTAATTTGACATTTTGTCCTCCAATTGATCTATCTTATCACGAGCAAAGAAAGGTAACAACTTGTGCTAAATATCTACATGTGCTCCGATCCTGTCCATGGATTTCTCCTACATACCTACGTGAGCACCGGCACCGCACTAGATATAAATTCAGTGTTTGAACACATCATCGCTTTTTCGAACCGTGTGTACGTGGTCTTGCTTGAGGGAGAGCTACTTTTTTGTTCACGTGACTGCAGGTACGTTTGGAAAAACTATATATACTATAAAACACACGCTTATAAATTTTGAAAATAAATACAATTTATTTGTGGGAAATAAATATTGAATTAAACTTTATATCATTTGTGTGCTGCATTAATTAATATGGACCCGAAAAATAAAGCAGGCTAACCACTCCGGTCGTGATCGCACTGTATTTCAAATGGAGCGAATTAAAGAAATTGATCAAAACGAAGCAATTGAGCTAGAGACTCACATACAAATAAATGCTAAAGCCATTGATGCATAAGAAAATGCCATCTCATCTGAATTGAATGATATTTGTGAAAGCACAAAAGGATTTGTTAAAAAAAAATATCCAGGGGAGAGGTCCCCTAGCTATTAGCTAGATTTCACTATCCAAGGGCCCATCACCTCCAAGTCCCACCTTTGGCTAGCTAGGTTCCAGGGACCATCATCCAAGTATAATTCTTTCTTCTTGGACAATTTTTTTTTATCGCAAAACCCAATCTACATATTTGTTGCAATTGTATGGCACCTTTAGACAACTAGCGAGATTGGTTACATATAGAATTTGCAGCTAGTTAGCCAGCAATTTGAAGCACACACTGATCAGCACTGCGCCGTCCCTAGCTACTTCATAACTAGTTAACAAACCATGCATCTACATACCTCTCATATCATAAGTTAGTATCCGTATTAAGTAAGCATGTGCATACGCATAATGATGGTATATTAGCTATATAGATCTAGCACTTAGCAGCCATTTAGCAGCCAGTGTGTATGTACACTCTACCTAGCTACAAGACCCAATCGACCCCAAAGGGGAATTGGTGATGTACTGATGTTGAAAGGGCCACACCCTCAAGGCACATAATTGGTGGTCCATGCATGGCATGGCATGGCATATGCACATGCCCTAACGACAGAAAATATATATATATATATATATATGTGTGTGTGTGTGTGCGTGATGAGAGAGAGAGTGAGAGTAGCTTTCAGCATGGCAGGCGCAATACTAATCAATATCTTGTCCATGCGTGGCGCCATAAACGCATGTGCTTTACTGTACCATACCATACCATCCCCCTTCTTCACTCGCTCCGGCCCGGCCGGCCCATCACCGGTCGAACAGTGGCGGAGCCAGAAACTGAATATAGAGGGGGCCAACCATGTCATTTTATGTTAGATGGGGCCAAATCACCTAAATCTAGCTAATTTTATCTCACTAATGGAGGATTAGACTAGTGATTTCAAGCTTTCAGCTTCCGTTCTCTGTTTCTTCCTAGTAGATAACAGTTTTGCCCTCGTCCCCCTCGTGTCGCCCCCGCGGGCGACCCAGGGGGGAACCCTAGCCGCTGTCCTCTCGGCCCTCCTCCGCCTCCACCTCTCATCGCCGCCGTCCGCAACACCGCCAGGCAAAGCTTGGCCGGCTGGGCGGCGGCGGGGCATCTGTCCCCCTTGTCCGTCGCGGCTGGCGCGGGGCAGCCAGATCGGGCGGGGCGCCGGGCTAGCGTGGGTCGGGCGGCGCGGCGGGAGGGTTTCTTGGCGACGTCGTGCGCGGCGCGGCGGCGGCGGAGGCCTGCTCGCGGCGTGGTGACGGCTGCGTGGTGGGCAAGATCGGTGGTCGCGGGCGCTGCCGGGTTCAGATCAGATCCAATTCTGGGTCTTGGGCTTGAACGCCGTCGGCCGCCGCGAGGTGGTGGTGGTCGTCGCTGACCACGCCGGATCGCTGGATTCGGCGCCTGGAGATCTACGATGGATTCTTCTCGATCCCTCTTCATGGTGGGTTGAGCCCCATGGCTCTCTCATCTCTGCAGGTTTCGGTTCGTGGTCCATTGCCGGATCCGGAGCCGACGGAGGTTTGGTGGTATAGGATGGGGACCGGAGGAAACTTTGATCGGCTTGTTCGGTCCGGCATCGGCGACGTCTCTTGACGCCGTTACCCTCCGTGGAGGCGATGTCAAGGTCTCTCCTATCCACCTCCGAACCCCTCCCGGACGAAAGTCCAAAATTCAGTCTGGATTGGGCGGCGGCGGCGTCCTTCGGGTCGTACCCTCCATGGAGGCGCCGTCTTGGGATGTCATGTTGTTCGGCGGAGAGATGCTGTGGGTGATGTACTCCGCGTAGCTCCAGCAGCGGTGACGGTGTGGAGGTTGCCAGGAGGTGCGGCGTTGTATCTACCGCGTCAATGATGACGAGTATTGGCGGCATGGTGCAGCTGGATATCGACGACGGATGCGGCTGGATGGACGAGCGCAGGGCGGTGGTGCTGTCTGGCGCCATGGTGGCGTCGACGGCAGGCTTGGCAAGGTCTATGTGTCAGTCCCTGCTCTGGAGATGGATCGGTGGAAGACGGCGGCGGCAGCCTCGGTGAGTGCGCCGGACCGGTGTGTGACCGAGTCCCGGTATGTGGCTGGGATGGGGCATCCGGCATTAGATGTTAGGTTTTGGTGCGATGTCTGTTTGGTATTAGGCTCGGACATTCGGCACCCCTGCATCAAGGGGATAGGAGTAGCGATAGGTGTTGCCAAGATGGTGGATCCATGCTTACTGATGTATTACTTTGTAAAGTCTTTGTGAATAATTAATAAAGTGGCTGCATGCATCGCCCAGATGCAGAGGCTGGGGGTACATCCTCCTTTTCAAAAAAAAAAAAAACTAATGGAGGATTAGAAGCACATATAATTGTATTTGTGAGAGCATAGGGGGGGCCAAGGCCCCTGCCAGCACCCCCTGCCTCCGCCACTGCGGTCGAATTCCATCTCAAAGGGAGCCAGTCCCCTCCTCCTCGTCTCCTCTCACCTCCATTACAAAATAGCCACATCTCTCCCCCGCCAGCACCGCTACGCCACGGCGAGGCATCGTATCAATACATTGATGACACGCATCACGGGACCCGGTACATACGTGTCGTTGACGCGCCTCAGGGGAGGAAAAATCACGAGAGGGATCGATTGATGGCGAATGATCATGGATAGATAGATCGATAGAGATGCATGCACTCCTACAAAAGTAAAGACTAAAGAGACAAAGGTGCTGGCTCTCTGTGGCATCTTTAGCTTCACACTCCTCCCACGTCTAACCATTTGCATGTTTCTGCCTACACCTTATGATTACAGTGCAGGATGTTGGTGGCCTAGAGATCTAAAGTCGACTGACTGACGGGTGCCAAACCTGTCACTGACCATCCTTTTTAACCGGCAATGCATGATGAGATAGTTTGTGGTAGTGGATACAGAAAGCGACACAAGAGAATAGGGAGGGGCAGGTCCACATGCATATTAGCATATGCATGTACAATGAACTACACATACAAGACTTTGCAACAACATGGAATGAATGCGAGTGCATGGGAGTCAATTTGACGAGGATTGATTCGTGGAAGGAACAGCTAGCTAGCAGTCTCGTTGAATTTGTCCGTGCGCATGCGCATCCAAGGCTTGTGGTTTGACGGCGGTCAAACTAAAGTAAAGTCCCCGCAAAAAAAAAAAAAAAAAAAAAAAAAAAACTAAAGTAAAGCATGTTGTATATATGCTCGTTGCAATTTGGTGAGTTGATCGTATCAACAATTCTGCAAAGTCCCCCGCAAAACAAAACAAAATCTGCAAAGTGATTATATATGGAAGTTGAAGATAGATAGGTAGATAGGCGTACCTCGATGGTGACAACGTGCATGCGCGCGTGCAGTTAGGGCATCTCCAAGGGCAATGCATCAAATGTCTGGGTCAAATATCCGTGGACACGCCCGAACGTGTTTGCGGATATCCCCTACTTGTCCGCAATTTTAGTGGTACCCAAGGGCATCCCCTATTTGTTCCCCCCATTTCGTCGAACATGTGGTGTGCATCAACCCAGCGACATGCACACACGCATGCCGGCGACCTAGTAGCACGTCGGCGATCCACCACTACGCCTACCGGCCACCCGGTGCGCATACACTCGTTGCCTCTCGCCATCGAACACGGCATGGGACGAACGCTAGCGCTCGGACATGACACGCACACGACGCATGCCGGCTCGCTCGGGCATGACTCGCACGCTGAGCTCGCACACAACACGCAGCACCCTCGCGCGCGCGCGCACACACACACACCGGAACACACATCGGATCCTACTCCACATGTCACGTGCCTGCTCCCGTCACGAGCTCGTCAACCTTGGCCAGCGGCCACGCCCCAGTGGGGCGGCACGCCGTCGGCCGTCCTCCGGCCTCGACCCGTGCTGGCCATCGAGCTGTCTACACGCACGCACGCAGTCACCATGGGCGCACGCCTCCAGGAACCTCCCCGCGAGCGAGGTCTGAGACGAGGAGATGGGGGCAGGCGGCCGGGCCTAGCTGGGGTCGGGGACGAGGAGATGGGGACCGGCACGCCGATCCCGGAGGAGCAAGGCGGTGTCCGTGCGGGGAGAGGAGGCGGGGCGCGAGCTGGTCAGTGCGGGTAGCAGCTGGGTCGGGGCGGCAGCATGGACTTGGTGGAGATGGAGAAAGAGGAGAGAGAGGAAGGAGAGAGAGAAGGGGAAGGGGCGGACCTGTGGGCCTGGGTGTGTGTGGGCTAACGTGGCGAACAGTCCGGACATCCTCATTTCTCCCTTTGATTTGAGATCAAAGTTCGGGATTCCGGACAGTCCGGACAAGTAGGGGAGGAGAGGGGGACATCCTTGGAGATGCCCTTAGCCTCCTCCTAGATATATGCTCCCTGGTCTCCATGGCAATCCAACACACGTCCCTGATGAATCCAGTGGCATTCAGAAAATTACTTGCCAGTCTGGGTCCTTCGGGACCCAAGCAGTGTTAAAAAAATCACTCGCCGCGTTAACAGTGACAATTAAATCACCCCACTTGATACTCCTTTGTTCCGAGACATGAATGGCAAGACTAGTAATTAAAAACTCATCTTTGTACGTCATATTTGTAGACATGCCTGGTAATTAATACTAGGGTTTGGTTTGAGTTTTTTTTGCATAATTACGGGGGATAAAGCCTCCCCACCTGAATATATTGCTCAAAGAGTTAGAATTAAGTAAAAGTACAAGACCAGGCTCCTGACTTTCCTCTGAGGTAGTCATTGGTCAGGATAGCAGAAGAGTAATACTTACAATGCTAACATCAAGAAGTTTACAACAAAACAAAAAGAAAGAAAGAAAGGGGGCAACAAACCAGCGGCACCACCACCACCAACATCCCTGCAGCGAGCAGCCATCAATCTTGAGAGTTGAGCCGACCCCAAGATAATGCCTTCAAGAAGGGCCGCGACACAAGTTGCACCACCATCATACATTCTAGGTGGAGCTGGGACAAGGGTTTCCCCCGTGGTCTGGTAGAGGAGGGGCGAGAACAGCCTGACAACGACGCCTCCAAGGAGGTTTCCGGTGCCCACAGGCATCGCTGCCGCCGGCTCTAGTTGGAGCAGGGTTTTCACCCGGGTTGCCAAGACACCACCTCCCCCAGGCATCGATTGACCAAGACACGCAGCTCACCTACACCTCCGCAAAGCTCCAGGCCATGGCAGCCCCGCCGTAGCCCAAAGCCCGACCACCTGCAAGCCTCCACGGGCCAGATCCAGCCCTCCCCCGCCACTGCCCTACTAGATCCAGGCCAGCCGCCCGTGCCCCGCAACAGCCTTGCCCGATCCTGGCCGAGCTCAACACCACCGGCCGCACCATGCAGCAGCCACCACCGCCGAGCATCTCGCCACCGCAAAGAGGACGGCCGTGCCGCAAGGGCGCAGCCCCTAGCGCTCCCTACGAGCATGCGACGTGGCCAACCATGAAGCGCCACCACGTCATCCGACCGCAGCGCACAGCACGCCGCCGCCGTCAACGGGAGGGCCGTAATGCTGCCGCAAGAGCACGCTGTGTCGGACTACCACCGCCCTCCACTGCGAGATCTGCACACAACAGAGCCACACCATGCGAGAAAGAGCAGCTCCCGCCGCCGCCAGCCACAGGCGGGCTTCGCCCAACGACGTGTGCCGGTGGCGACGAGGGAAGAAGGGGGAGGAGGGGGCGGCGGTGGCGGCGGCGCCTAGGGTTCCCGCCTGAGCCGCCCCTGGGGAGATGACGCGGGGCCGTATTCTTTTACTCACCAGTCCCGGTTTGGGCGTATTTGTAGCCGGCCAATCCATCTTCTATAATTGAAGAAAGAAAAGTTGACATTGTCAGAAGTCATCATGTCTGAATCATTTCACATTAATTTGCAGTCGTAGAACACCGGCTAGACTTTTTAGGAGCATCATAAATCTATGATTACGATTTAGGGTACCAAGTATATATTAATATATCATCCTAGCTAGATTACCGATTACATTAACTAGACACGGCTACACTGCACAAATGCTGTACAGTTGGAAAACAGTGTGCATACTTGTGTCAGCAGAGGCAGAAATGCAGCACAGTTGGACAACTGAACCATAAATAACCTATTTTTGGAAATAATCAGTGATAAAATTTTATACTATTTCATACGTGTATATATATGCACCAATTTACTCCCTCCTTTCCGATTTATAGGTCGTGCACGTGTCTCTAGGTCACCAATTTTACCAATCTAATATGAATTGTATCACAAAAGTTATATTATTAGAAAATATAACAGTTGAAGTTTCTAATGGTATATTTTGTGTAATATATAACACGTATTACGGTGGTCTAATTGTCGATTTAAGGATACGCGTAAGCCTTATAAACTGGAAAGGAGATAGTACATGTACAACTCACGGGTATATAAGATCGATCGATTGACATGCAGCGTTGTGACAAGTGGGCCCCAGAGAAGGGCCTGATTTTATCCTAGTGCTACCTGCTTTGCAAAAGAGAAAAGGATAGTACGTTCTCTCCTCTTTGCTAACTCGCCATCCTACATGCCCACTTGAGATACTCATGCATGCAAAATGCAATGCACACACACCGTGCGGTGCCCAATGGTCAACAAAGTGCAGGCCCAACCGATCCAGCAGGAGCTAGCTGGCGGCCGGCCGGTCCCAAATTATGGTCACTTAATTGGGATGCATCTTTGGCTCAACTTGAGGTTGTTTAGGCTTAAAAAAAACTTGAGGTTGTTTGGGAAGTGGAGAGAGGCAAAGAGATTGCTCATCCAATCCATGTTTAACCAAAATTTAACCTGTCTTGCTCTTGAATTACAGCTCCTTCTGGCTACAAATGAAGTTTTAAATGTCTTTTCTGAAAAATTAAACATCTTGAACGTGTTTTCAGGTTTGCTCGCATCAGCTTAAGTCATAATCAAATAAATGAGATGCAGAGTACTTTTTTTAATCTTTTTTAAAAGGCTGTTTTCCTACTTAGGGTGCGCCGAGTGGGGATGGACCTAGCTAGACCACTTGGTCTGCACGCCCTCATCCTAACTAGTTGAAATCATTGACACTAGGAAGTACATGAAAGTGACTTAAAGGAGCCTTTTGTGCTCATGTAGTATGTAGCTTTGTTAATTTAGGACCTTCATGTTTCTGTTGGAAAATATATATACACTCATCAATACTAAAACAAGGGCAGAGTGATGTACCAGAATGTCAAAGACGGAATGGGGTGAGCGCAGCCACTAGGGCCCGCACGTAGGAAGCTTCTTGTTAAACAACCTCTTGCCATCTGATCATAGAGCGGACTTAAAAAAAAGTATAGCCATAATTATTAGTTTTTGCTAGGTCCGTATATTTAAAAATGTGAAGATCAACAGTAAGTAAAGTACAAGTTGCCGCAATTTAACTTTCCTGGTCATAAACTTCCACGTTACAATCAAAATTAGATGGTAACTCGGTATGCAAAAATATATTTTCTTGCAAATAACAATTAGTCAGACTGGGGAATCCCTTTCACGAGTCCAACCGGCCGTCAACTACCCCTCCCAATGCCCTGCAATTCTCCGGGAAAACAAAGGTGAACTGCCAGCAACATGTGTGTGCACCTTATAAAATATGGAGTGCGTCTACTGGTAAGTAACTGCAGATTGTACCTTATTGTATGGGCCACATGTGTTTGCGTGTGCCCATAAAATAAACGCCTTCTCACGCATGGGGGCCGAATTAGAAGTGAGCAGCCATGTTGACCTCTCTGTCTCCTCATCTCTTCTCTGTCCTGTCCTGCCACAATAGCTGGCCCTGCGGTGCTAATTTCGAATTGCAAGCAGATAACCTGAAATAAATTCAGATCCAGTCAGACCTAATTAAAAACTGCCCTTATCATACTCACGTTGCAACTATTCTATCTGGACGCATTCATATTTTTATTTGGAGGGTCTTAAGCGTTGAGATTTAAGACAATACATATCAACAAATTATGCCATCACATCAATTTAATACACCAACAAAATAAGACAACCATGTTCGGTTGACCATACTTATGATACTAAGATATATCCAGAGTTTTCCAGATGCGAGCCTATTAGATTTGTCATAATATGGTACGAACGCTTAAAAACAAAAATATGTAGCACAAATATTCATTCGTGCATGCTTCCTTAACCTGAAAGTGCAATGAAATTCTGAAGGAACACTACAAGCTCAAGTCAAATTTGCAATGCAAAATTAATATACCCAGTTCACACACTTGGCTTAAATTCAACTTCATACTTGAACAAGCATGTGGGTCTATTCTACAACCATCCATTAAGACCTTATTTTACAACTAACTCCTTATTCTACAACCAAAGATACACTGCCCCCACCCCCGAACCGAACCCCCACCGGTACCCCACCCGAATGGTTTGAAAATTTTGATGAAAATATGCTCTATGCCATTCGACGGGGATCACACCATTTTTTAAAGTGGCAACGGAGGAATGGGGCCCGCACCTGCTTCACAAACCCGACCCTTTCCCTCTCAAAACCAAGATCCTTCCTGAGAGACGGTCCCGTTTCTACGCCGTCTCCGAGAAGGCTTCTGCCTAATGCTCTCAAATTTTTACCACTCCCTCCAGGGGCCGTATGAAGACACCATGCCAGGTCCCGTGAATTTCCGGCCTCATATGATTTTCCATGGATTAAAATGGTAGCATTCTCACCATGATTACATGTGATCGGGTTAAAGGATAGAGATGGACCTAGAGGGGGGGGGTGAATAGGTACAATTACAAATTTTAGTTATTGCTTAGCAATTTTAGGTAATATGCAGAATATGAGAGTGAGCCTAATCAATTGCAGAGGTGATTCTAGTGCTATCAATATAATCACTTACGACAAATAGAAAGGCAAGTAACAACAAGGATATAACAAGGAAGGACAAGGAGACAAATAAACCACGAGTAAGGAGTTAGGGTTAGAGATAACCGAAACTCTGGAGACGAGGATGTATCTCGATGTTCACTTCCTTGGAGAGAAGCTAGTCACTGTTGGAGGGATGGGTGTTACCACAAAGGCACACCAACACCACAAAGGCTCACCCTATTCTCCTTGAGATATCACCATGAAGGCGATTCTCAACCACTAGTGGTAGATCTTGAGATGGTCTCCGAACCTTCACAAACTATCCGGGGTGAATCACAACAACCGATTCCTCACGGAAGAACTCCTACCAGCTAGGAGTCTCCAACCTCTAAGAGTAACAAGAACAATGGGGGAAAGCTCAAGACTTGGTCAAATCACAAATTTCTTTGGTCAAGAGAGGGGGATGGAGTGGATCTATCACTTGGTGTAAACTCTCTCAAGAACTCTCACTAATCTCTTCGGGATCTAGGATTTGGTGTTTGAGAGAGTGAGAGGGAGCACTTGTGTGTTCTAGGGTTAGTTCAAATGAAGTGGTCAACCCTCTACCAGAGTGGTAGAGGGGTATATATAGAAACCGAAGAAATTAGCCCTTTTAAGAGTAAGTTACTGTGTCTGACCGGACATCCGGCGGTTGAGAGTCGTGTATACGGGCATGGGAAGAGCAGCAGTCAACACAGATGGCCCGGACATCCGGCACTTGCCTGGACATCCGGTGCAACATTGAGGAGCCGGACATCCAGAGAAAGCCCGGACATCCGGCTAAATTAGGCTATCGGTACTGGACCCCTAAGCTGGATTTCCGGCCGAGGTCGGGACATACGGCACCCATGGGCTCTCTGGATAGAGGGTGATCCGGACATCCGGTCAATATAGGGTTAAGCTACTGGACCCCCTTCCGGCAAGGGTCCGGACATCCGATGGATGGATGATGTCTCGGACATCAGGCAGGAGGCCGGACATCTGGCCAAGTTGAGATATACCTACTGTTGAGTAGGCCAGATTTCTGGCCAGGGGCCGGACATCCGGTCAGAGACCCCAAATTGGTTTTTGTCCAGTGTGAGCATGGGGTTATGAATGTATATAGGCATTGGGCTATATAATTTGATAGGAGTTGAATTTGCTAGGAACATGGGAGCTTGAGCAAATCTTTTACGGACCCACCTGTAGAAAACAGGGCTTTGGTCCTGGCCAGATCAGAGCATTAGTCCTGGTCGTGTTACAAACCGGGACTAATGGGAGCACCAGTCCCGGTTCGAGAGGCTAGGACGCCGGCCGGGCCTCGGTAGGCATCAGTCCCGGCGGCTGGGACCTTCAGTCCCAGTTCCAGCCACCAACCGGGACTAAAGGGGTTGCTGCCCTTTAGTCCCGGTTGGTGTCTGGAACCGGGACTAAAGGGTAGGCCATTAGTCCCGGTTTTAGACATAAACCGGGACTAAAGTTTTGCCTATATATATCCACGCCCCCCCCCCCCCCATCTCCTCTGTTTTTTGGCCGTGGAAGGGTGGAGGTGTGGGATACTCTGTTTTTTGCCTATATATGCACATGAGGTGTTCGATGAAATGCCGGAGCCACACTTAAGCTTTCTCCTCTGTTCTTCCTCCAAGCTCGACCTCCAAGCTCCATTTTCCCCAAGATTTGTCTAGGTTTGGCGGTGCACCAACTATCCAAGTGTTCTAAAAAGGTTAGCAACTTCATCCTTTCATGTCTCACTGCTAGTTTAGCTCATTTCAAATGCTCTAGAAGTAGTGTGGTTTGTGGGTTTTAGTGGAGGAGTGTATGTGTGAGTTTATTTGATTTAGATGCACAATTTGAGCTCAAATTAACTTCTTAGTTTGCACATGTGTAGGGTGCCGTCCCGTCCCCGTCCCCGTCCCCACCGCCGTCGATCGCCCACGCCGATCTCGTCGCCGGCACCACCGTGGTGAGCCTCTTGTTCTTATCTTTTTTTTAAAGAAAAAAATCTTACTTGTATGATTTATATAGCTACTTGTGTAATTTTATTACTTGTATTATTGTTTGTTATTATATAGTGCCATCGTTTTGGTATCCGCCCCCGTTGGCTCTCGTCCGGTCTATGATTCGGATGTGGTATATTATGTTTTATAACTATTTGTTTCATTTAGTGTTTATGACAATTATGCCGACCAACTTGACATACATGTCTTTATCTAGGAGGTATGTGAACCGGAAATTCCAACCGACCCTCTTGTCGAGAGGTTAAATATAGTTGAAAAAGAAAGCAATTATTTGAAAGAAAAATTGAAAAGAGTTGAAGAAGAGAAGATGAAATTGGAGTTGCATGTTGTCGATGTCGTCGATCTACACAAGATCCAGGTGGATGCAATGCGCTTGAAGATTAGAAAGATTAGAAAATATGCCATTGATAATGAGGCTTGGTATCATTATGCTATTGGATCAATTGTTACCTTAGTTGCGATTTTGATCGCATTTGTTGTTGCATTTAAATGTTTTACATAGTTGTATTTTAGTTTCGATGTATGTTTTAATTAGATGCTCTAGAGAGCTGTATGTTGTTCTATGAGAATTATGTATGAACTTTATGTATTTATTTTTTCAGTAATAACATTTGATCACTACTGTACTTTGGTTTTAATGTGATGATGAACTTGTATTAATTTGGTCATTTCTCTATTCATGATGTTCTGTAATGGTTTTTGATACACTTAATTATATAATGCACGCAGATGAACCGGCAATGGATGTACGGTGACCGACGCACATCCGAGTGCATTACGGGCCTGCATAATTTTCTCGAAGTGGCTGAGGCAAACAAGCAGAATGGTTTTATGTATTGTCCATGTACTATCTGTGGGAATACGAAGGATTACTCTTCCTCGAAAGCCCTTCACTTCCACCTTCTTGAGAAGGGTTTCATGCCACACTATAATGTTTGGACCAAGCACGGAGAAAGAGGGGTTATGATGGAAGACAACGAAGAAGAAGAGGATGATGACAACTATCCTATGTTCCCTGAATACGGTGATACTGCAACGGGGGAAGCTGAAGATCAAGAGGCACCAGATATGCCCGATGATGATCTTCGCCGCGTCATTGTTGATGCACAGAGAGGATGCGAAAGTGAAAGGGAGAAGTTGAAGTTCGATCGCATGTTAGAGGATCACAAAAAAGGGTTGTACCCAAATTGCGAAGATGGCAACACAAAGCTCGGTGCCGCACTGGAATTGCTGCAATGGAAGGCAGAGACTGGTGTATCTGACAAGGGATTTGGGAAGCTACTGAAAATAGTGAAGAAGAAGCTTCCAAAGGATAACGAATTGCCTGACAGTACGTACGAAGCAAAGAAGGTTCCCTGCCCTCTAGGATTAGAGGTACAGAAGATACATGCATGCCCTAATGACTGCATCCTCTACCGCGGTGAGGAGTACGAGAATTGGAATGCATGCCCGGTATGCGGCGCATTGCGGTATAAGATCAGACGAGATGACCCTGGTGATGTTGAGGGCGAGCGCCCCAGGAAGAGGGTTCCTGCGAAGGTGATGTGGTATGCTCCTATAATACCACGGTTGAAACGTCTGTTCAGAAACAAAGAGCATGCCAAGTTGTTGCGATGGCACAAAGAAGACCGTAAGAAAGACGGGAAGTTGAGAGTACCCGCTGATGGGTCGTAGTGGAGAAAAATCGAGAGAAAGTGGCCGGACTTTGCAGGTGACGCAAGGAACTTATGGTTTGGTTTAAGTGCAGATGGCATTAATCCTTTTGGGGAGCAGAGCAGCAATCATAGCACCTGGCCCGTGACTCTATGTATATATAACCTTCCTCCTTGGTTGTGCATGAAGCGGAAGTTCATTATGATGCCAGTGCTCATCCAAGGCCCTAAGCAACCCGGCAACGACATTGATGTGTACCTAAGGCCATTAGTTGAAGAACTTTTACAGCTGTGGGATGAGCACAAACAGCAGGAATTTGACCTACGAGCGTTGCTGTTTGTAACCATCAATGATTGGCCTGCTCTTAGTAACCTTTCAGGACAGACAAACAAGGGATACAACGCATGCACGCACTGTTTAAATGAGACTGAAAGTATATATTTGGACAAATGCAAGAAGAATGTGTACCTGGGACATCGTCGATTTCTTCCGACCAAGCATGCCTTAAGAAATAATGACAAGCATTTCAAAGGTGAGGCAGATCACCGGAAGAAGCCTGTCCTCCGTACTAGTCATGATATACTTGATATGGTCAAGGATTTACAAGTAATCTTTGGAAAGGGTCCTGGCGGACAATCTGTTCTGAATGACGATGACGGACACGCAGCCATGTGGAAGAAGAAATCTATATTTTGGGACCTACCCTATTGGAAAGACCTAGTGTGACGCCCCCGACTCGACCGTGCACT
Source organism: Elymus sibiricus (assembly GCA_039707655.1). NCBI lineage: Eukaryota > Viridiplantae > Streptophyta > Magnoliopsida > Poales > Poaceae > Elymus > Elymus sibiricus. The sequence goes on from CM077664.1 coordinate 29,973,759, forward strand.
AATCATACACGCAAATACACACGATCAAGCCTAGGGACTCACTTGAAGATATCACCACACAACTCTAAACACCAATAAAATAATACAAGCTTTATATTACAAGCCAGGGGCCTCGAGGGCTCGAATACATAAGCTCGAGTCATCCAAGCATCAGCGGAAGCAAAAGTATCTGAGTATAGACACAAAGTTAAACAAGTTTTGCCTTAAGAAGGCTAGCACAAACAACGACATCTGATCGAAGAGGCGCAGGCCTCCTGCCTGGGAGCCTCCGAACTACTCCTGGTCGGCTAGCTCAACCAAGTAGAAGTTACCTCCGGGACTCTCCTGGTAGTAGCAGTCTGAGGTGGCGTCTGGCTCCTGGGCTCCATCGTCTGATTTCATCAAGTGGGTATGGGGGAAAAGGAATAGCAAATCAACCGTGAGTACTCATCCAAAGTACTCGCAAGACTGACATTAGAACTATGCTAAATGCATTGTATCAAAGGAATGGGGCTATATCTGTGGACTGTACTGCAGAATGCTGGAGTAAAGGGGGAGAGGCCTAGCCTATCGAAGACAAGCATCTTGAAGCAATCTTGCAGCATCAGAAGAGAGTAGAACAAGATATATATACACAGTCATATATAGTAACTCCCTGAGATACTTTCTCGACTACCCTGCGAGAAAGTGATCCCGAGAGCAATAGTAGCAGTTTAGTAATGTGACAGTAATCATTTGTAGTTGTAGCAGATCGAGATACAACTCTGAGCGTCCTGTTACCGTGGACACGGCTATTCGAATAGATAACTTCCCTGCAGGGGTGCACTACTGTTACCCAGCACGCTCGATTACATCTGGCCGGACACACTTGCTGGGTAATGCCCGGCCTCGTGTAATCGACACGAAGCAGCGTCCTACCTAAGGTCTGCAGAGAGGTCAACACGCCGGTCTAAATCCTAAGCACGAAGGGGTCTTGGGCCATCGCCCTTCGCACTTCTACACGTTGCGAGACTGGCCGGGGCCCAAGCGCGACACTGAATACACCAGTGACGTAACCAGCTCACCCCAACAATCAGCCCGCATCTTTGAGCTGTGACGTCTGAAGAGCTTTCGGGAGAAACGTACAACGTAGAGGGGCCCATACCCATTATCCCACGTGGTGGTAGTGCGTTTAATTAGGGCCAACGACCCACTCAGATCAAATACCCAAATCCGTTTAATCATGTTTAGTAACTCGCAGAGTCGTACAGGGTTCCTGCCGCTCCGACTTGGTAAGGCATGACGCGCGGGTGCTCTTGGAGCCGACCCGTCTTTAGTATGATTCTCTCGCGGGCACCCTTGGGGCCAGCCCGACTTTAACAGTTTAAGTGTTGCAGAAAGTAAGCATTTTCGTGATCCTCACCCAGAGTGATCACGGCCCGGTAACAAGCATGGCATACGGACAAGGGTGAAGGGTCACCGATGAAGTAGTAGCACAGCTGACTAAGCATTGTGGGACAACAGGTGGAGTATCAATAGTAGACTACAAAATGAGGATATGCATCGGAATAGGTGCTATCGGAACAGTAGCAGGGGCAATTCTAATGCAAGAATAAGAGAGAAGGGAATGGGTGATATCGGATGATCAAGGGGGTTTTGCTTCCTGGAAGCTCAGCTGAAGGGGCCTGGTCGTCGGCGACGTCGTCGTACACGGCGGTGTCGTCGGCAGTCTCAGGGGCTATCGAGAGAGAAGGGGGAGAAGAAACAATAAATACATGGCAAAAATGCAACAGCGATGCATGACATGCCTAAATGATATGCAGAGGTGCTTAACTGCCTATCTAAATGATTTAGTTAATTTAGGAATTTATTTGGATTTATTTTATTAAAGTTATGCACTATTCACATACCGGATACGGGCAAAATGTCCCATGTTCGGTATGTTAGAGGGGTGTGGCAGGCATGCGGATAGGTTATTCGGATTCTACACATTTTTCTGATCATTTTTCATATATAAATTATTTTAATCCGAGTTACGGTTTAAAAGATATGAATTTTCAAAGTTTTATTAATTTTCTGGAATTTCTGGATTTATTTAATTCAACATTATCCGAAACAGTGTAGGCTGACGTCAGCATGACGTATTGCTGGCGTCAGCAGCCAACAGGCCGGTTGACTGGTCAACCAGACCAGTGGGTCCCACTTGTCAGCCACTGCGTCTAATCCAGAGAGTTAATTTAACTAAAACTGGTTAATTAGTAAGTGGGCCCCATCAGTCAGTGAGTGATAACTAATTAATTTAGTTAACGAATTAATTAACTTTTAATTAACAATTTTAGTTATTTTTAAAACGTTTTAATCGGCGGGGCCTCACATGTTAGTGGGCCATCGGCGCCACGTCAGCGGCTGACCGGGGTCAACGGACCCACTGGGGCCCGCGGTCAGAGGCGTAGCGGGTGGCCCCAGCCGGCCACGTCGGACGCCGGCGCCGGAACAGTCAACGGCGAGCGCCGGATGTGGCAGAGAGCTCCGGCGAGCTCGGATCTTCACTGTGGTGCACCAAATCGAGCGTTCTCGGGCTCGTTCGAACGAGGAGAAGGCCCCGCGTTGATCTAGCCTATCGGCGCGAGGCGGGGTGGCCGGAAACGAGGGCTACGACGGCGACGGCGGACGGCGGCTTCGGGCGGTGGTGGCAAACGGCGATGCGGGCGCGCTCGGGTGAAACGGCTAGGCCAGAGGGCTCCTACGCGCGCAGGCGAGCACGATAGGCAGCGGCGCATGACCATTTGGTCATCGGACGGCGGCCGGCGACGAGCTATGCGGCGGCGGGCTCGGCCGCGGTGAAATCGACGGCTACGGCTACGGGGAGAGGCTGGAAAGAGAGGGGGAAGACGCGGCTGCTCACCGGGATCCCGTAGGTGTGCACAAGTGAGCTCGGGGAGAGCAACGGCGACGTAATCGACGACGGCGTGCGGCGGCCCGAGGAAGAAGACGACCTCGTCGGCGTGGCTGTGGCGTCTCCGAGCTCGAAGTAGACGGGGTAGGGGAAGGAGTCGAGGATGGCGACGACGATCGGCTAGACGGAGGAGTGATCGGGGCTCGGCAGTCGCGGGATCGAGCAGAGACGACGGCGAGCGCTTTCGGGTGAGAGAGAGAGAGAGTGCACGGGCGAGGGGAAAAATATCGGGGGCGGCTAGGGTTTCCAGAGGGGGCGTTCTTATCCCCTCCTCCTCTGTAGCGACGCGGGAGCGAGGAGGCGCGGCAGGGACAGCTCGCCGGCGTCGGGCGCGGTCGGGCGCGGGAGCGACCGGGCGAGGAGCAGTGTGAAGGGGAAGGCGGGAAGGTGGGCTGGGCCGGTTGCCTGACTAGAGCCCAGCACAATGCGGCCTTTCTCTTTTCTTTCTTTTCTTTTCTGTTTTTCCTTTTTCTTCTCTGTTTTACAATTAGTTTGGGTTCAAATTGAGTTTAGTAAAATATGTGACTTGGCCCAATATTTACAGTGCATTATTACCTACCACCAGAAATTGGTTTGGACAAAATATGATTTCATTTGCAATTCTATTAAATAAAATGGTATTAAAAGGCTGATGGTAGCTACTGTTTTAGGTTGATAGAGTCATTCAACTAATTTAATTAATGTTGGTTGTATTTTTATAATTGCCTCTGGATTATTTACAATATTATGAACATTTTAGTTTCTAGTTTTGAACAACTTTTATTTCCACTTTAATTTTGAATTGCAATTTGATTTGGAATTTGAATTGAGATATGATGCAATGATGATCATGCACTGTTAATCATGATGACATGGCATTATTAGCAGGTGATTACTGTAGCTACTACATGGGGATGTTACACCTAGAGGTCCACTCTGCAATCGACGTGATGCACGTGACGAAAAATCTTTGCGTGAACCTGCTAGGCTTCTTGGGCGTATATGGGAAGACAAAAGATACACCGGAGGCACGGGAGGACCAGCAACGTATGAACGAAAAAGACGGCATGCATCCAAAGCAGTATCAAGGTCCTGCCAGCTACGCTCTTACCAAAGCAGAGAAGGAAATCTTTTTTGAATGCCTGCTCAGTATCATGGTCCCGTCTAGCTTCTCGTCGAATATAAAGGGAATAATAAATATGGCAGAGAAAAAATTCCAGAACCTAAAGTCTCATGACTGACACGTGATTATGACGCAACTGCTTCCGGTTGCATTGAGGGGGCTTCTACCAGAAAATGTTCGATTAGCCATTGTGAAGCTATGTGCATGCCTCAATGCAATTTCTCAGAAGGTAATCGATCCAGAAATCCTACCAAGGTTACAGAATGATTTGGTCCAATGTCTTGTCAGTTTCGAGTTGGTGTTCCCACCATCCTTCTTCAATATTATGACACACGTCCTAGTTCACCTAGTCGACGAGATTGCAATTCTGGGTCCTGTATTTCTACACAATATGTTCCCCTTTGAGAGGTTCATGGGAGTCTTAAAGAAATATGTTCGTAACCGTGTTAGGCCAGAAGGAAGCATCTCCACGGGCCATCAAACAGAGGAGGTCATTGAGTTTTGTGTTGACTTTATTCCTGACCTTAAGCCGATTGGTGTTCCTGAATCGCGGCATGAGGGGAGACTGGGTGGAAAAGGCACGCTAGGACCGAACTCAATAATATGTAGGGACGGGCATTCTTGGGCGCAAGCACACTACACAGTTCTACAGAATTCTACCTTGGTGGCCCCGTATATCAATGAACACAAGAATATTCTACGCTCCAAACAACCGGAGCAGTCTGACGACTGGATTACACGTGAACACATGGGGACTTTCGGCGGTTGGCTGCAAACACATCTCATGGGTAACACCATTGTTGGAGATGAGCTGTACTTGTTGGCCAGGACACCATCTTTGACTGCATTGACTTTCCAAGGGTACGAGATAAATGGGAATACATTTTACACGACCGCCCAAGATAAAAAGAGCACCAACCAAAACAGCGGTGTCCGCTTTGATGCAGCAAACACCAATAGGGCAAAGGACACATATTATGGTTACATAGAGGACATATGGGAACTTGACTATGGACGTGATTTTCGGTGCAAATGGGTCAATCTGTCAGGAGGCGGGGTACAGGTAGACCCGCAGTACGGATGGGTCAATCTGTCAGGAGGCGGGGTACAGGTAGACCCGCAGTACGGAATGACAACAGTGGATCTCAACAATCTTGGGTACACAGACGAACCATTCGTCCTAGCCAATGATGTGGCGCATGTTTTCTATGTGAAGGACATGTCTACCAAACCGAGAAAAATAAATGATAAGGAAGCGAATACATCATACGATGAGCCAAAGCGCCACATAGTTCTTTCAGGGAAAAGAAACATCGTGGGAGTGAAGGACAAGACAGACATGTCAGAAGATTATGAAAAGTTTCATGAAATTTCTCCCTTCAGAGTGAAGACTGACCCAAGCATCCTGTTAAATGATGATGATTATCCATGGTTACGGCGCAATAAGCAAGGGACACACGCGAAGAAATAGTTTTATACCCCAAGATCCCACTCTGGGATGTGACCGGCTTCACCGCCATCACTTTCTCTCTAGTGTGAGTTTCCGGACTTATAGCTGGAAAGTGCCACTTCGGTCAAACCGGAGGGAATCTTTGTAAGAGCTAGCTAGGGCATTTTGGCATTTGAAACATGATTTTATAATAATTATTTATTAAGTTATGAAATTTCAATTATTCATATCCTTTTAGTATTTTAATTATACAGAGGAGTTAATCAATGCAATTATGTCCAAACAAAATATGAATGTCTTCTGAGCACCGGTTGGTTGCTCAATATTGTCAAAAACATATTGACAAACCACCACCTGATTATATTCTTCAATAACAAAAAGAATCAACTAAAAAGCTTTTATAAAACTCTAGTTATGATCAAAATAATATTAACTTCAAATTATATAAAAATGAGGTACATATGCAAAAAATTAAAATTGCCATAACATAAAAAATAAAAAGACATAACATGTGCCATATATTTTATAGTGGTTATGAAAGAATATTAAAATTGACATAACATATGCAAAAAATAACATAAAAAATAAAAAAACATAACATATGCAAAAAATTAAAATTGCCATAACATAAAAAATAAAAAGACATAACATGTGCCATATATTTTATAGTGGTTATGAAAGAATATTAAAATTGACATAACATATGCAAAAAAAAAACATTAAAAAAAACATAACATATGCAAAAAATTAAAATTGCCATAACATGTGCCATATATTTTATAGTGGTTATGAAAGAATATTAAAATTGACATAACATATGCAAAAAATAACATAAAAAATAAAAAAACATAACATATGCAAAAAATTAAAATTGCCATAACATGTGCCATATATTTTATAGTGGTTATGAAAGAATATTAAAATTGACATAACATATGCAAAAAATAACATAAAAATAAAAAAAACATAACATATGCAAAAAATAACATAAAAAATAAAAAAAATACCCGCCTACTAGCAGACACCACGGCTTGCATACGACTAGAAACCCAACTATACATGGGCCAGGATGCAGGCCCGCGGGCTAGTAGGCCCAACAGGGTAGGGGTTAGGCAATTAACTGCCTCCTTTACAGAGGAGCTTGGGAGAGAGATCGCAGCCGCGTATATAAACTGGTGCGATCTCCTCTCGCTTGGCGAGGTGGGACTAAACTTTCACCACCCCACGGCCGTGCCACCCTTTAGTCCGGGTTGGTGGCTCCAACCGGGACTAAAGGGCCCCCTTTAGTCCCGGTCAGAGCCACCAACCGGGACTAAAGGTGAATTTCACCAGCCCAAAGGGCGCGAAACCCAGCCTTTAGTCCCTGTCCGAGCCACCAACCGGGACTAAAGGGTTGGGTATATAAGCAGCACTTCAAATTTTTTCTCCCATTCTCTCCCCCAACGCCGAACCACAGCACGACGCCGCCAGGCTGCTGCGCCGGAGATCGCCGTCGCCTCCGAGCCGCCCCCCGCCCTCGCCGACGCCCTCACCGCGCCCTAAACGTCGCCGTCGGCGAGCCCTGCCCCGACGCCTCCTCGCTGTGAGCGCCGCCCCGATCCCCTCCTCCTCCTATCCCCCCCCCCCGCGCTGTTGGCCGACCCCGACGCCGACGCCGACCCCGACGCCGCCCGCGCACAGCGCCGTCTTCCTCTCTCTCTGAATCTTCTGCATTTCTGAATTTTTCGACAGGGTGAACAATGTGCACACCACATGTATGATGAAATTCCAGAGGGTCCTACGGATTTTAGGAATTCTTGGGAATATTTGTGGTGAGCTGTTGAACCATAAAAGAGGGTCTGGCAAAGTTTCAGAATTTTTGGAGCAATTAAAAATAGGTTTTGGTCATGGAGTTTGAATCTGGACCAAATATGAACTGGATGGAATTTGAAAATTTTGAACTGTGGACCTCAAAGTTTTTGGTGAAATGGGTTGTGGGTACTGCCTAGTTGCTAGGATAATTTTTGTGGGTGCAGAAGAATTATAGAAAATATGGTTCCTTTGTAAATCAAAGAAACTAGGATAAATATAAATTCCAACTTAGTTTCTAAAATAAATTCATTAGCTTTTTTTTTCAATTTGAGATGTTGTTAAATAGCTATGTGAGATGTGCTCCAAAATTGAGATATGATGAGTGGTTACTAAAACAAATTGAAGAACAAAATGTTTGCATTAGAGTTCATTTTGTCTTTTTTGTATGTTTTAATGCAAGCATCTTTTGGGCAATCTTTGAACATGAAGTAGGAGCATTTTGATGTCATCTTGCTCGTAGATTTTAGTTCATGCCATGTTAGGACCTGTAGTGAGTGCTACAAGCTTGTAAACTTGCTATCTATTCATTTCTGCCATGCCATGCAAATATCACTAAGTCTGAAAATCTGTTAATACTTGTCAACTTGTCATGATGATTGCCATTGATCTAGGGGTCATTTGAATTAGTTCAGTAAGCATGTTTTGCCATGTGTTACATGTACATTCATGTCATGCCATTTGTTGCCATGTAGAAATTCTATAGCATATTCAAATCTTGCTTTCAAATTGGTATCTAGCTATAATGGATAGATTTGCATTGCATATTGCTTTGATCACCATTTGAGTTCCGTGCATCCGTTTGCCATGATCTTTATAGGTCCATTTCAACTAAAATCTTCCATTCTATCCAGTGGCATACTTGGGTTTGCCTAATTTTTTTCATTCGGTGGAATTACAGGTTGTGGTGTTGCATCTCCGTGGAGTTGGTCCCCGATCGTCCCTCCGCTGTTCGACAAAAGGTGTCCATTTGTCGTATGTTGAGTTTTGTTCATAGGATGATGGTTGGTTCATTTGTTGAGTTAATTGTGTATTCAACTTGTGTATAAATCTTGTATTCATCTTGTATTCATTTTGTATTCGTCTTGTGTATAAATCTTGTACAAATATCGTCGTAACTTCGACATGAGAAGGGGGGGTCGTTAGAACATAACCCCGATAACTTTGATTTTGAGGCATATGAAAACCTGATTTGCACGTCGGACATGCATGAGAGAGGCGGTCCGCAAAGTATCCTCTCTCGAAAGATAGGACGACTCATCAGATATGATTCTAGATAATGTCCAATGCCTCATATCGCGAACATAGTTATATTGGATAATTGATCTTTATATAAATGAAGCATAAAAGTTTAGCAATCACTTACAAATTTTCATGTTGTTCATTGACTTCGACATGAGGGGGGGGGGGGGTCGTGTTAAAACATAACCCGATAATTTCGGTATCACTTCGACATGAGGGGGGAGGGGGTCGTTAAAACATAACCCCAATAATCCACTAATCCATTGCTCATATGCATATGATTCCTTGTTGTGATTAGGTCTATGTTTGCCACTAATCCATCTCTCATGGTTGTATATTGCCATGTTGTAATATTTGCAGAAACTATGGAACACGACAGAGACTTAGAAAAAGAAGAGATGTTGGGGGATATAATCCGCGACGGAGGTGATGATAGCCCCTCACAGTTTCTCAACAACTCCGATGGTGAGGGAAGAGAAGATGACGGCTCCGCCAGTGTTGGAGCCTTAACTGTTGCAAAGTCCGGCGAGGTATATATATTAATTAAGCCTCTGCTGACTAGATGCATTAATTGTTTTGTATGTACATATATTAACACTTCTTTCTTCTTTTAGCCCTCCGGATCGAGCCAAACTTCTATAAGGAGACGAGGCCCGAAGAAAAGGTTGGGCGAGAATGAAAGGTTCACGATCGAACAAGTCGATCCAGATGGCAAACCGACTGTTCCCAAGCGGACCCAAGACCGATTTATACATCAGTGCGGAGTTGTTGTTAGGGACAGCGTCCCGATCAGCATCCAAGAATGGAATAAGCAGAAGGACGATGGAGTTTCTTATGTCGACGATAGATGAAAGATCAGCTTTGGAACTCGCTCATGATAAATTTCAGCCTACCGCCAGAGGAGGATCCAAATAACCCAGTTATACAGCGAAAAGTCAAAAAATGGGCTCTTAAGAAGATGGCAGAGCAATTCAAGAACTGGAAGAAAAGATTGAACGAACAGCTTGTCGAGAAAGACGAGACTCTAGAATTCACCGGTCAATATGCGAAGATAAAAGATCACTGGCCCGCATTTGTGGCGTACAAGAAATCAGAGAAAGCTAAGAACAGGTCACAGACAAATAAGCTAAATGCTGCAAAGAAGCAGTATCACCATGTTACGGGGTCAGGTGGCTACAAGGTTGCCCGGCCTATGTGGGACAAAGCTGAGAACGACCTGCTTGCTAAAGGGATCCAACCAGCGACATCAAACTGGCCCGAACGGGCAAGGACTTGGTTCTTCGGGCATGGGGGAACTTTGGACCCAGAAACAGGGAAGTGTGTTTACACGAAAGAACAACTTGAAACACCCGTCACAAAGATTCAGGAAGCAATCAAGGACGTGCAGGAAGGGAGGTTCCATCCCGACAGAGAGAAGGACATGCTATCACGCGCCCACGGGAATCCTGAACACCCTGGACGAACACGAGGCACAGCAGGCTCCGTTCCGTGGGTGCATGGGTTTCCCGACAGCACTGGTTATAGAAGCCGAGGGAGAAAGAAGAAAGAGGAAGCAGACCGGATGCAGAATGTAGAACAAAGATTAGCGTTGCAGGAGAAGAAACTAGAGGCACTTACCAGTCAGCGAGCTACCGACCCACCATCTCAGCGGCACGAAGATCCTTCATTCAATACTACCCACGAAGCTACCCCACCATCTCAGCGGAAAAGCAGCGTGGCTTCCACGGAGCTCATTCGGCCTGATATCACGGCTCCTCGCTACCCCGTGGATTATATCACGGAGAGGGAAAATTGTGAGCTAATGGAGAAATGCATCAACCTAACCTTGAAGGTGGTGGTCGGCTATGTCTTACCTCCTAGACCTGATGGAACTTTCCATTGCAATCCGATTCCAGATGGCTTTGCTATTGTCGGGGTGGATGAAGTTACCAAGGGATTCGAGGGGCTGGAGCATGAGTACCCTACAAGTGAAGGGGAGACTCATCTGGTAGATACCGTAAGGACTACCATTCTATGGAGAAAGGAAAACATCGTGCTTCCACAATGGACGCTGCGTCAGCAGACTCAGCCGGAGGAGGCCCCTCAGCAGACTCCTCACAGTCCAGCTCTATCTCCACTGCCTCAGTCATCTCCGCCGCGTCAGCACACTCCGCCGCCTCAGCTGTCTCTGCCGCGTCAGCGGACTCCGCTGGAGGAGGCCCCTCAGCAGAATACTCCGCCGCCTCAGCTGTCTCCGCCGCGTCAGCGGACTCCGCCTCCTCCGCCGCCTCAGCAACGGCAGAAGAGACCCGCCGCTGCTTCGGCGGCTAGCAGTACAAGAACGAAGAAATCCAGAGCAGGTCCAAGTGTCAAGAAGGCTCCTCCCAAGTTACCATACGACATGACTGACGAGGAAATCAACAAGATCGTGGCTACCGATGTGAAACGCCAGCTTGCACCGAAACGTCCAGATCCAAAGGAGAAAATAGATTCGGTAAAAGCGAAGCGCTGTCTGGATGCCCTTCAGCGACCACCATCTCCTCCGCTGCCCTCACACTATGACCGCTGTATTGTAAAGACATTTAATGAAGCGAAAAGGTCGGGAAGTACTAGCAGTGCTGCAAGAAGTGGGAAAACAATTCCCCAGCTCGGCGAACAGGAAAAACAATCGTGCCCCTGCTCAAGGTGTTTCCCGATATCGCTAATGATCCGGGGGTAGCGGCCGCTCATCCTGGTTACACTCTTCGTGATTACTTAGGCGATGAGGTACAGTTCGAAATGGCTGAGGTAGCCTTTAGATACGAGCACGGGAAGCCTCTCGTCAGACCTGAGCAGCTCCCGAAACTATCAACGATGATGCGAAGATTGCATGACTGGTACTTGAAAGCCTGCAAGGAAGGGACCGACAGTATCTTAGTGGGAATTAAAGATGAGCACTACTTCAATGGAGTCGAGGTGTTGTACATTGAATTTGAAGAATTCTTTCAGTTATACAATCAAGACGCCCTCGACAAAACTATCGTCAGTTGCTATTGTCTGTAAGTATTTTTTCTGTAATTAAGTCTCTAGCTCAGCTCGTTCATTGCATGTATAATTATCCTCACACTATATTATGCAGATTGAAGATCCTCGAATGCAGAGGAAAAATCTATGACATTGGGTTCATTAACCCAAATACCGTAAATGAATATACGGTACAAAAAAACCCCGATGAGACAGATCAAAACTTGCTAAAGGTGATACTTGGACAACAAAACAAAAGGGAAATATTATTTCCTTACAACTTCAAGTGAGTGTTACTGTCTTGTGTAAATTCTGTTTCGCTTACTCGAGGTTAAGTGTAATTGATGAGTTATGCGTGCGCAGGTTCCACTTTATTCTGCTAGCCATTCAGCTTGACGCGGGAGTAGTAAATGTCTTGGACTCGAGACGTAAAGACCCTAAGGAGTGGGCGGACCTAAGTCAAATGCTACAGAAGTAAGTTTAATCATTATCGCACCATATCGGCAACTTTCGTTCATTTCATGATATCAAGTAATCATTTTCTTTGCCGGGCAGGGTTTGGAAAAAGTTCACCAACCAGGTTAGGGGTGAATGGAAAAAGGAGCTGCGATTTTCACACCCCAAAGTAAGTAGTTCTAGCTAGTTCCGCGTATCTCTCATTGATTCTAGTTTCAATACCATTATCATTCTTGATTATCATTTTGATTGAACTCTATTCTCGTAAAGTTCTTGTGGCAGGAATCCGGGAATAATTTATGTGGATACTACGTTTGCGAGTACATTCGCCACGAGATCTCTGAGCGGGGCAGATCAGAAGAACAATTTGAAGTACGTAAACAATATTCACATTTTTATTTTATTACCATCAATTGTGTTGAGTTTCATTCATATATATATATATTGACCCCCTTCTTTAAATTAGATATCGCGGAAGCGGGACGAACTCCTACCAACTGATCGCATACGAGCAATTCAAGAGGAATTGGCGGGATTCTTTGTTGAGCATGTCATACCTACAGACGGAGAATGCCATCGGGATTTGCAATGCGATATTGGTAATTAGATATTAGGGATAGTAAGAGATGTTATATTGTATATATGCATGAACGTGTACTATATGTAGTAGCGTCGAATAGATATACGAAAACTTGTTGTTCGAGTAAGCACGGAGAAAGAGAGGTCACTTCTCTCTATATATTGATCATGACGATGTTGTGTAATGGTTCCTTCATTGCTATATATATGTAGTAGTTAGCGTTGAGTTGAATGAAAAGCATAAAATAAAAATGAAAACCCTAAATGTAAAGGAATTGAATGGTAAACACAAAAAGAAAAGGGGAAACACAATATGAAACCCCTAAACCTCCAAAACCCCTAAACCCCTCGTTTCAAAAAAAAAAAACCCCAGCGCCTGGCAGTTGCTGACGCGTGGCTGCCTTCTAGTCCCGGTTGGTGTTACCAACCGGGACTAGAGGTCCTCCTGCCTGGGCGCCCACAGCGGCCACGTGGAGCTCCTTTAGTCCCGGTTCGTAATCCAACCGGGACTAAAAGTGGGGGTCTTTAGTCCCGATTGTTTTGTCCCGGTTGCAGAACCGGGACTAAAGGCCCTCTGGAACCGGGACTGATGCCCTGTTTCCTACTAGTGCCCCATCGATCCCCACTTAATAGTGCGGGATCCCTATACTCAAGAATAAACCGAAAATGCTACGATTAAATCCTTTGTTTCTTCTTTCCTGAGTCATATCCATTCCAGTGGGTCCATAAACCACACACATTGTTTCGCGGGGACTAAAATCTGTGATATACTTAGCAAGCATAATTAGTCCCCTATATGTATATTGTCATCAGCATCAAAACATGATGTAAGGGCACAATTGCACTTTCATCGGGTACGTTTCCTGTATTTACTAATAAACATATAAACAAACAAATAAAGAAAATAAAAGACAATGAAAATAGAAAAAGAAAAGAAAAGAAAAGGAAAATAGAAGAAATAAAAGAAAAGGAAAATAGAAGAAATAAAAGAAAAGGAAAATAGAAGAAATAATATACAATGAAAAAAAGAAAATAATATAGTATAAAGAAAAGGCTATGAAAATAAGAAATATAGAAGAAAGAAAAGGAAAGAAAAAGACAATAAAAGTATAAAGAAAAGAGGAATAAAATAAAAAAAGAAAGTATGTCGAGTGCTTTTTGTCGGGTACTCGGCTCCCCTGCCATAACGGCTCCGTTAACTGCTGCCGTGGGGGACACGTGGCAAGAACTTTGCCGAGCACCTTGAGTATGTCGAGTGTTTTCTAATGTGTATGCCGAGCACCTTGAGTGTACCGAGTGCATTTGGTAAAGGTGCTCGGCATAGTGGTCTGTATGCCGAACACCTTGTGTATGCCGAGTGTTTTCTGGAGGTTATATTGGGATGTATGCCGAGCACCCCGTTGAATAGCACTCGGCATAGTCAGTTTTTCCTGTAGTTATAGTTATATATAGGGAAAATCCATCCTACCACTAGTGGCGGAGCATGAAACAAAACCAAGAACGGTCCAAAGGCGGGCCAATACCTTACTCAGTGGGCCATCTTTTGTTACTGGGCCGAATCCAGATCAAATTCTCAAAGAAACTCAAGAAAAAAGGACGGACCATGGCCTTGTTTGGTCCCCAAGAGGATTCGCCCCTGCCTACCACCCGGGGTAGTTACCCCACATGTCTCATATACTATCATGTGGTTGTATATGTATTACTTTATCATTATAAGTATGTGCATATACTATATATAAGATAATTCAAAGTGAGTTACATGAAAAAATTGCAAGTTGGCCCATAGTTTTTATTATATTTGTGAAATACGTACATATTTGTACGTAAAAATGAGCATACTCAAAATACGATACGTAGTACCTAAAAAAAAGCATACATACTATCCAAATGTTCTTATATACTACATACTACGCGTATATACTCTCGGTTTTGAAAGATACTACATACAACATACAAAACGCAAGTGGTGGTAACTACCACTGGGTGGTAGGAAATATTTGTCATATAGGGAAAATACATCCTACCACCCAGGGATAGTTACCCCACATGTTCCACATACTATCATGTGGTGTTATATATACTACTTTATCATTCTTAATATGTTCGTATACTATATCTAAGATATCTGAAAGCAACCTATACGAAAAATTTGCATGTGAGTCCATAGTTTTTTGTATATTTTAAAAATACCTTCATATTTGTATGTATAAAATAATATACTAAAAAAATAGTACATACTACCTATAAAGTAGGATATATACTACCCAAATATTCTTATATACTACATACTACACGTACATACTCTCGTTTTTGACAGATACTACATACAACATACAAAACTAACGTGAGGATAACTACCATTGGTGGTAGGAAAAATTTGTTATATATATAGACACACACAAATAAATTATATTTGTACCTATAATATGATCATAAAATACTGTTGTTTGATACCTACTAATAACTTGTTGAAAATTCTGATCCAACAACTGGCATTTTGGGGCTCCTTCTCATCACCTGCCTAAATCACATAAAGGCTCTCCCTAATCCCTATAGCATGTCAAGGACAAGCTCACACGAGCAAAAAAAGATAATCAATGGGCCCCACCCTAGCTAGCTAGCACTTCCTCCCCATCAAAAAGCAAGCTACTTGTAATGTGCCCACTCTTTCGTCCCTTCCACCCCTACACCACGTATGTATACATATACACTAGCTAAGCTAGGACAATTATAAGAAGAACCTTTATAGTGCTACTACTCATCAGCCTTCACATATACATATACACTAGCTAAGCTAGCTGCTGGTGAAAGGTCAAGGAGACGAAGGGAGGGGAGGAGGCATCTACGTAACCTACCTCTCCATCGCATCGGTCATCATGGAGTTCACCGCAATCAGGTCCTCCACGGCGGCTGGTGGCTGCCCATCGCCGCCGCTGGCGGATCATCAAGCTGAGGAGGCGGTGGTGAAGGAGCACATGTTCGACAAGGTGGTGACGCGGAGCGACGTGGGCAAGCTGAACCGGCTGGTGATCCCCAAGCAGCACGCGGAGAAGTACTTCCCGCTCGACGCCCCCTCCACCGACAAGCAGGGCCTCCTGCTCAGCTTCGAGGACCCCGACGGCAAGCCATGGTGCTTCCGCTACTCCTACTGGAACAGCAGCCAGAGCTACGTCATGACCAAGGGCTGGAGCCGCTTCGTCAAGGACAAGCGCCTCGACGCCGGCGACACCGTCTCCTTCGGCCGCGGCGTCGGGGTGGCCGTCAGGGGCAGGCTCTTCATCGACTGGCACCGCCGCCCCCTCCCCCACGTCGCCCTCGTGCACCACCCCGTTGGTAGCGCATCTCTAGTGCCTTCGCCGGCGTCCGTCTACGACTACAACGTCCACTCCCACCACCACCACCACCGGCGACACGATGGGTACCGGGCTACAGCGGGCAGGCAGGTACTGTTCTACCATCCGCAGCAGCAATACCATCACCACCACCAGTCGGTGGTCCTGGATTCGGTGGCGGCGGTGCCAGGGCATCCGGAGCCGTCTGCGGTGGCGGCGTCGGGGTCCAAGTGGGTTCGGCTCTTTGGGGTGAACCTCGAGTGCGCGACGGACGCCGAGGAGGCCGCCGATGCAGCTGATGTCACCGGCGTTCGTCGTCGTCCAGGAAAGCGAGGTGCTCTTTGAATCTTGACTTGTGAAGCGCTAGCTACTACTTCTGCTACTCAGATTCTGACACAAACGTCCGCCGGCCGGAGAAGTACGTAAACAAATGTGGCCGGTTTCTGCTTCTGCTGCCCTGCTTACTCTCGTTAATATGTGCAATACGACTGCAAGCAATTCCTTC
Source organism: Elymus sibiricus (assembly GCA_039707655.1). Classification (NCBI taxonomy): domain Eukaryota; kingdom Viridiplantae; phylum Streptophyta; class Magnoliopsida; order Poales; family Poaceae; genus Elymus; species Elymus sibiricus. Next base: position 29,990,169 of record CM077664.1, read on the forward strand.
TTCCCTGCTGCTTCTGCTTCTGCTGCCGCGCTGTTTCTTGTGCGGCAGCAATACGACTGCATGCATGCCTAGTGTGTGAAATGTTTACCAGGCACAGGACACCATATGCGTACATACGCATTCATGCCACCCATCCACACAGCCTGTATTCATGGATCCTTCCGTCCTGCTGTGTGCTTAGCTTCTCCCCCAGACAGAGAGAGAGAGAGAGAGAGAGAGAGAGAGAGAGAGAGAGAGAGAGAGAGAGAGAGAGAGAGAGAGAGAGAGAGAGAGAGAGAGAGAGCGATCCATTGTGGATATGCTGCAAAACTGCAGAGCACATTGTAGAAGCCAGTAATAACTGTGGGTGCTGCAACGTACACAATGTTTTAGTTTTCTGTATTAACGAGAGGCATCCATGATTTGTTTGGATAGTGGACACACTTTGATCTGACTCAACCACTTTGGATTGGAAGGGATTTTAGCTCTATGCTCCTAGTTCCTACATATCCCAAGGATTTTAGCTCTATGCTTCTATTAGTTACAAGTCCAATAATTATCTTGGAAGATACTCTCTCCTTTCATCTATACATGGCCACTTAGTCTTGTCTAAGTCAAATTGTTTTAAGTTTGACCAACTATATAGACAAAAAATGTCTTCCCGCAAAAAAAAAAAATTATAGACAAAAAATGTCAACATATAAAATACGCAATACAGACATTATGAAAATATAATTCTTGATACATCTAGCTATATTGATTTGGTAGTGTAGATGTTAATTTTTTCTACAAATTTGGTCAAACTTAAAACAGTTTGTCTTAAGACAAGACTAAGTGGCCTTGCATAGATGAAAGTAGGAAGTAAGTCGTACGGATATGTTGGACATATACAATTTATATGATCTAGGACCAAATAAAATCACATTAATCTTTTGGATGATAAACACTCAGCCGTCACAAGTGTACAAGCTAGTTTGATGTGTGGCTTTTCATGCTTAGTACAAATTACTAGTATAGTTCTTAGACAAGGATAAACAAGCTTACACTGACACAGGGTGGAATGATATTATTATTTTTGACGAAAATGATAGTAGTAGTTTGATATTACTGTGTGGAAGTGTATGGACGTACCATATTTCAGTGGTAAACATGCACCGAAAATCTTCTCCTATTTCAAGGTATTTATATATCTGTTGTATTGTTATAGGATATATTTATTTATGATAGCATTTGTTGGAACTTCAAGATCAGTATGCAGTGTCCATATATAATTATTTGATATCAGAGTTCAAGCGCCAATTATTACCTAGCTGCCTCCAGATTTTCCATGATGTGTGGAAAGTGAAGTGTGAACAAGTGTAGCTGGCCTATCTACACGTGAGGCAACGACTTGTTATGCACGTTTGGAAGTTCAGATATATAAATATTATATTTAAAAAAACGACCGGCTCCCACATCGTCCCGCTCGGGTCATACGAGCGGCGGAACCCTTTGGCCAGTGCTCTTCGTGCGGGCATCGCGCCGGGCGGTGAGAGTCGCGGCCGATAGCGGAGTGCCTGGGTGGCGACCCGGCGCCGAGATGGTGCGCGGCCGGTGAGGTGCTGTGGGTGGTTGCTCGCAGATGGCGGTGGATTTGGCGCCCCCGGCAATGGATCTGGCGCATTGTGCGATGGCCTGGGCCTTGTGCGGTGTTGGCGGTGGTTGCGTCGGCGGGTTTGGCAGGGTGATGGAGGGCCTCGCCCGGGTCTGTTGCCGAGGAGATCGACAATGCTCTGAGCGAAAGCTCCGTTCCAGATTTTGGCCGAAACCGGGAGGCGTCGCTGCGGGGCTGCGTCCCTCTCTTCTCATGAGACTCCGGGGAAACCTCAGATATAGGCTCTCCTAGATATGGCGTTGTGGCGCTTCCACGTCGTATTTCCTCCTTAGAGGCATGGTCTTAGAGCATTTTACCCGTGATTGGCTGGAAGACCGGTGGTTGGATGCTTGTCAACTCAGTTGGGGAGACGCAGCCCGTCCGTGCGCGCAGGGGAGCCAGGTGCGGGCGACGTATATGAATCCTAGCCTTCAGATTCCTACGTTCTTCCTATGTCCACACAAGGCCGTATTGTTTTTCTAATCCAAAAGTATGTGCTTCTGGGTTCATCTTTGAATCGCACATGGCATGGATGCATTTTCTGAAAGGTGGATCACATATTGACGTACTCCCTCTATCCATCTATACAGGGTCTAATGTTTTTTTCGAGATTAACTTTGATCATATATTAGAGCAATAATATATGATATGCAAATTACACAAAGCATACCGTCCAATTCGTACGTGAAAGGAGCTTTCAATGACATAATTTTCACATTATACATTTCATATACTATTAATCTTATCAATAGTCAAAGGCAATCTCGAAAAACGCATTAGGCCCTATATATATGGACGGAGGAAGGAGGGAGTACATAGTTTCTCAAAGAAAAAAAGTACTTCCAGTGCCAAAGCACCTCACGGCGTGCCGATTAAAATGTCATAGAAAATCGTCCCTGATAATTAATATAGAGCTCTTGAAAAGGTAGGCTTAGACGATACGGATCTCGCCAGCTAGCTGACAAATAGACAAGGGGGAAAGTAAGGAGTTGTTTTTGGACGTGAATTTTCAGGACATGCAGCCACGTGCTGCCCAAATCCCGGTCGTCCGTTAGCGCGCCGCGATTGCTACTTTTTATAGGGCTTCCGCAAATACGCGTCGTGTTAATTACCAGCTTTGCGCAATACGCCGTGTTATACGGGACACTAGTGGGCCTGGTGGCATTGAATTGATCGTACAAATACAAGGCCCATGTGCCCGTCCCAGGCGATGGAAATAACTGTGCTCGTTTGCTGGGTGGGCATAATTGAGCCATCGCACAACTTATCCCCCCACTAGCTTTCCCCTACATACGCCCGTAAACGCCCCGGCGAGGAACAGACAGAGCAGCAGAGATGGGTTCCCCACAGACGGAGATCAGGTTAGCACAACGAAATCCACTCCCTGATGCATGGGTTCCTCTCAGTATGTAATCATATCTCGCCTCCCTCAAAACCCCGCAGCATGACGCCGTCCCTGGGACCTGGTTCTGGATCTGGGACTTCAAGCGAGACGTTCGAGTTGGATTTCCAGCCAGATTCTGTGGTTTTTGGAAGCCATTCGGGGCTACTCGGCACCCTACGGGAGGTGACCGAAGATCACCCAACTGGGACGTTTGCAGATCTGTTAAATTCTGTTGATGTTCGTGGAGGACCAGGTATTAGAGATTCAGACGAGCAGAAGATTGAGAGGGCAGAGAACAAATACGTAGAGCTCGATGATAAGGTGGGATGGGTCAGGAGGTAAGCTTTCCCGAACATCGAGCTTCAGCTTACCCCAAAACTATATGTGATTACTCCCAGGAAAAGGAGAGCTGCCATGCCTGACGAAAGATCAACAAGCGCAGAAAGAGTAACCGCACTCGAAACAGCACTGACAGGATTTATGATTTGCAGGGCAGGTGGGTGTATTTATTCGCACTGGCGTCTTTTTACTTCGCCATCACTCATGTCGGCTGGCCATGTCTTGGATTATAATGCCGTTGGGGCGGGTGTGATGCGTACGTAGCGCCTGGTGTTAATGCCGTTCGCTAATTTAAACACGTTCTGCGGTGTCGTGACGTGATTACCGTAGTCCTGATTGCGTGAACATGGTCCCAAAATGAACTCAATGCTCCATTATCACGACCTGCTCAGCGAATTATTGATAGGCCATCATGCTGCGTAGGTACGACGTGGCATGCACTGCCAGTTACATGCAAGAACATAGAACAAACAGAGAGAAAAAATACATACGGGTCTACAGCAAATCCATGTCCCGGGATACATATGGGAACTGCATCAAATCCATGTCGCTGCATACATCGGGGGCTAGAGGAAATCCACTTCACGGGGGCAGATTCAGAGCTTGTGCATGCAGATAATGGCCATGAGCAGCAGGTTAACGACGCCGAGGATGAAAAGGTTCTTCAGCCATGCTTGATTCTGTTCAAGCAGTGATACATGCCGATAGACGGACGCATGCGAAATCAGGTGTCCCCAACGGGCGCTGAAGTACTGTATGTACTTGTTCTCCCACTTCCAAAAACTGCACCCGCCGAACTAAGAAACAAAACAACAGATTTTCGGCAAGGCGTGTGGGAAAACGAATGGAAAATTATATTGAAAAACTTACTCTATGGCGTTCGCATTTGTAGAAATGCCTCCCCGGGTTTTCTACGGTTCCTGAGACAAACCAGACCACGAAGCCGGCGTTGCACTCCGGGCAACGGATGAGAGGGAGAGGTGGCACCTGGGTGGCGGTGTGGTGCCACTAGGGGTGGACACGGTCCGGTCTGGTCCGGTCCCTGACCGAGCCATCGTTTGGACCGGCCGCCGGCGGTCCGGACCGGACCGGACCGAGAAGCCGAGCGGTCCTGTTTTCAGGGACCGGACCGGCGGCGACGAAGCCCGGGCCAGACCGGAAGGACCGAACGGAACGGCCAACAACAACTGGCGTTGATGTGTGCGGGTGGAGCGGCGAAGTGGCCGACGTGCGCGAGTGATGTGACGAAGTGGACAATGTGAGCGAGAGTGGCCGTCGTGCTTTCTTATGGGCTGGCTCCGATGCCGTCTGCGGAGGCAAATGCCTTGTCCGCTGGACCCAGGTGTGCTCACCCATCTCCATTGGCGGGCTGGGCATCCATGACCTACAAGCTCAGGGGCGAGCGCTTAAAGTTCGCTGGCTTTGGCAGCGCGTCACATATCCGGATAAGCCATGGCAAGGTCTGCAACTTCCTGTTGATAAGCACGCTAAGGCTCTTTTCATTGCTTGTACCTCCATCAAGATTGGCAATGGCATTAAGATCTCCTTTTGGCATGATCACTGGCTCGGCAGCGAGATTCCGGCTGTTTCATTCCCTAACCTTTTCAAGCACAGCAAGAACAGAAAAATATCATTGGCTGAAGGTCTTACCAATAGAAAATGGGTCACCCTTCTCAAGCGCAACCCAGGCATCGAGGTGCTGCGTGAATATATTGACTTCTGGCACAGATCCAGGGTGATCACTTTATCCAATCTGGAGGACGAGTTCATTTGGAAGTGGTCGGCAGATGGAAGATACAATGCTAAGTCAGCTTACCTATGTCAATTCTGGGGCAAGATTGATTCTCCTCTACCTGAGATCATATGGCATATTAAGGTTCCACCAAAAATAAGATTCTTCGGCTGGCTCTTTGTACAGGGCAAATGTTTGACTGCAGATAACCTTGCAAAGCGGGGTTGGCCTCACAACCCGGTCTGTCAACTATGTCATTTAGGGAGGGAAGACAGTCTGCACCTTGTATCTAGCTGCCCTTTCACGGCTGGAATCTGGGGCTATTGCCTGGCGATATATAAGTTTCCCATCAACCTCTTGCCTACTGCTCATGCTGGCTCTCTATTGGACTGGTGGTTAAAGGCTCTGGATGCTATAGGTGTAGGGTTACGCAGCAGAAAACAAAAAATTTCCGACCTACGTACCAGCCCAGGATCACTATGGAGACTGCATACAAGGTTTGATCTGTTTCGTTACCGACTCGTAGCGCAGCGGAAGAAGAGTCGATGACGATCGGCGGTGCAGATCCCCGCAGCTAGGATTTACAACCTCCCAACCGCGAGGATGCATACCCTCATCCGCCCCCGGAACAGCCCTCCGGGAGGTGGTCGGACAGTCCCTCGGACGGTGTCGCGGACAGCCCTTCGGGAGGACCTTCGAAACTCGAACGGTCACTCGGACAGCCCTTCGGGAGGACCCTCGAAACTAAGACTATCACTTGGACAGCCCTTCAGGAGGCACTCTCGAACTAAGACTATCACTTGGACAGCCCTTCGGGAGGCACTCTCGAACTAAGACCGAAACTACGATCTCTCTACAGAGTTGCACACATACGGTCTCAACTATCCGGCAGGGCTTCGCCGTCCAGAACTAGTTCCTGCCGGAACCCAGACAGCCTTTCGGCTCTACGAAACTATTTCGCTGGGAGGGAGAGAGAAGCCAGACAAGTCAATGGCATGTGTATGAGAGCAAGCATGAGCTGATTTTGGAGAGCTCTCTCCACCTCGATTTATAGGAGGAGCAAGGGGTACATGAAAGACCAAAAGGACCTTCCTAGGATCTTTCCACCACATGCCACATAAGGGTGTGTAGAAGATATCCACCATGAGGTGGAAGGACACCTCAAGGAGGGCCCCCCCATGCCATGGCCGAAATTTGCAGCCCCCTTGGGGAGCTCCACCTCCCTTTCACACACCAAAAGTGGTTTTCTTCTAGAAGAAAAACCCCATTTGCAAATCAGCCCAAAAAGCACTTTCACTATTCACGACGACATTTTTCACCGTTCGGTCGAACTGAAAATATTTATGTGGGCTTAGAACATTTCCAGTACCCACTAAAATAATTTTCAATGCGATCCGGAACAATTCCGGTTTAGTGATTTTCATCTGCGAAAAGCATCTGAAGCGGTTTCGGCAGCTCCGGAACATTTCCGGTTTTCATCCCGGAAAATTCCAGAAAGTTTCCAGAATGATTCTGGCACCCTCCAAGAATTATCAGGCATGTGCCAAAACCAATTTGACTTTATGGTATCCCCTGAAACAACTTTTCAGTTTTACCGAAACTGTTCCGGTGTTCTCTCTGCGGAACTTTTCCGCTGTCCGAAACTTTTCCGGTGTCCGAAAACTTTTTCAGTGATTTTCTCTCAGACTCCCTGTCTAGTATTCAGCAGATAGATGATCCTTAAGCGTGTGACCCTATAGGTTCGGTGAAGCATAGACATGACCCGGAACCCCTTCCGATCAATGATCAACATTGGAGCCGTGGACACCCATATTGATCCCTATACCCACACGAATGAATATTCGAGTGAACCTCCAGTTGCCATGTGCTATTCCTGTTGCTTCGCGATATGTTACAAATACCCGAGGTGAGACATGTTGGCATCCCCGCGGATCAACAACTTGTCCACTATGCCAGTTACCTCGTTACCGGTATTGTTCTCTTTTCTCGTTCCCGTGTTCCGGCATCCCCGTGATCAAATCACAAAGTGTCTGGCCAGACGATGATGGATACCGTAACACCGAGAGGGCCCAGAGATATCTCTCCATCGCCGGAGGAGCAAATCCCAATCTTGAGCTATCAAGTTACTTGACATACTTTTCCATGAACCCGTAAGCCGTCGTAATAGCCACCCATTTACGGATGACGTTTAACAAACCCCAAAGTTCATGAAGCAAGCATGAAGTAACTCGATACTCTCATGGTCTAAGGAATTATGCAAACGTTAACCATCTCTGTGTTATTAACCATTAACTTATGACGAATGAATCTCATAGCATAACATCAATTCGGGTCGATTCAACACAAATGTTCTTCTAACATTGTGCCCTCAAAATTGCCGGCATAGCCATGCCCATGATCAGGAAAACAGGATCATCATGCAATAATTGAGCCAGTCTTAGAGGCCAGACTAGGAATACATTTTACCGTTTATTATTCCACACGTGCATATGAGTCTTCCTCCGAGCCTCGTGGTTATTGTAGACTCGAGAACCATAGCAGTTATAGCATGGAACATAAACCTAATAATGAACAGGGAGATAATCAATAACATATATTATTGCCTCTAGGGCATATCTCCTACAGACTCCCACTTGCACTAGAGTTAATAATCTAGTCAATGCTAATGCACTTTACACCTATGGCATACTGGTGTAAAATATGCTTCGCATGTGGTATAGCCTGATGTCCAATGGATCTGACGACTTCAGCTCCGTGTGTAACTTTGCATATCCTCGCGTTTTCACGCTTTCACAAAATTCATATTTTGTGTGGACTTGGCTTTGCATATGTGTGAATCATTGGTCGAAACCTGAATCCTCAGACTGAGCTATGGAGCAACTATCTGCAATAGTGTCCCATAGACCAAAGCCATCTTGGAACCATACTAAGTTCATGAATGAACTATATGATTCAACAACTTCTTTGTCGCTTCTTAAGCGTCAACATACTTAGCCTTTGTTATAGAATTCGCCACAGTATCTTGGTTGGAATAATTTCCAACTACCGTGCCACCATATTGTGTATTACACAAAACCCTTAACTTAAATCGAAAATCGCATGGAGCATTGATGAAGACTGTATCGATGTAATTACTTACAACGAGCACATCATAATCTCTGCTTGCGAGAAAACATGTCATCACTACTACTCTAGTACTTTAATGACATCTTTCACTGTTGTCCTATGATCAGTACTTTGATCACTTTGGTATCTATACTCGCAACAACTTTGGAGTATTGGACATATCTGGTTGATTTACATACCATGGAATACATGATTTAATCCAAACACAAGAGTGTGTGGAATCTCCATCATGTATTTTGCTCATCAGTGTTTTGAGACACCGAGTCTTGCAAAACTCTTTCGATGTGACTTCGGCAAGAATCACTCCTTGGCGTTTTTAAATGCTAAAATGTTTTAGCATCTTGTCAATATGTATTCATAGCTTAGCCCTATTAGGTAAATCTATCTCCATAGATCATCATGCCTAATATTGAGACTATTTAGCCTAAGCACTTCATAAAAAAACTATTTTCAAATGAAGTCCTAATTCGTGTCAAGAAATTTATTTTCAATTAACAATGTGTCAAGTACACAAGGTTTTTAGAAATATTATCATGCTCCCACTTACTTTCTTGAATCACAAGCATCTTCGATACCCATTTGATGAAGTCAAACCCTTTTGACCATTCCATCAAAAACGAAGATTCCAACTCCACTTTGCTCTCTTCTGTCCATTGCTGGAACTCTGAAGTTTGCATACTTACTAGCATCCTCTGGATCGACAAATTACTTTGGACTGTATCATATACAAGTCCTAGGTTTCATTTCCATCAGATGGAAATCCTTTTGTCATCCATGTTTCATATCTCATGATTGAAATATGTATTAATTGCTAGTTCAACCCGAACCGACTTTAAGCATCGCTACGGTGAGACAATCTCATCGTAGTCAACTCCTTGAACTTGTTATTGCAACAAGTCGAGCTTTATGGATAAAACATTTTATCCGTATCAGTTTTTAGTTCCATAAATATTCGTTAGACTCTAAGTCTTCCGAAAGGTGTATCAAGATTTTAATCTTGAATCACTTATATGGAAACTATCTCGGATTTTATTGGCATTTAGCCAATTCTGGAGTCAGGGCCCATCAACGCTTCCTTGTGTATTGTAGGTATACTGTTGTCTAACAACAATATCTCGTTTGCGCACCTGATAGGTTTGCACGAGCTTTGCCTACGTGGTTTAGCTGCAAGTTCGACCGAAGTCCATACATTATATTGTAGAGACTTCCGTATCAGTCGCAGTAGGAAACTCCGGAATCACTTCCAAGGTTCCTTTCCTTTGACCTGATGAAGAAGATACTGGTTATCTCGTCGAGTTGCACTGTCCTCCCACTCACCTTTTGTAAGAACTATTCTCTTTAAAAGCATACCGTTTTGTGGCAAAATCGTTTGCCTCGGTATAGTGGTGGGGGAATACCCAATGACTTGGGATAACCTACAAAATAGCACTTGTCTGATTTGGAATAGGTTTGTAACCTTTTACACAAGCCCCATATTCCAAATGTTAAGAAAAGATATAACATGGTTGGGCGTACCATACCATGGCGTCATTTCAACAGACCTGATGGATCTCTTTTCAGTGTAAAAGCCGCAGTCTCTAAAGCATTACTCTTTAAAAGGGATAATGGCAAATCTATTTATGTCATCTTTGATCTTACCATGTCATAAATGGTTCGATTACATCTTCACGGACTTTCCATTTGCAGTGGTGTTCCGGGAGGTGCAAGTTATGAAACCCCTTTCACAACTCATCAGACATTCGCTAAACTTGTAACTCAAATATTCCTTTCTGCAATCGAATTGTAGAAACATAATTTTCTTGTTACAATATTTCTTCTTCATTTTGAAAACCTTTCGAATGATTTCAAAAGATCCAGACTCACGTCTTATCAAGTAAATATCCATATATCTACTTGAGTCGTTTCTGAAGATAGATTAATCCACTACTTGCAATAACATTTATTGGACTACACACATCATAATGTATGATCACCAGTATGTTCTATGCTCGTTCCTTATTGCTTGTGAACGGTATTTCAGTCACTTCACTTTTCAGAGGAAAGTTGCAAGTGTCAGATGATTCAAAATCAAATGACTTCAAAATCCATCATAATGGAATTTTCCATGCGGGTTTCTCCAATGTGCTCAAATGCAGTGCCACACTTGTGTGGTATTCTTTTAGTCTTGCGACATTTAGCGTCAGTGTTATGGATGTATCATATTTCCATCAATATTCATAACATACATCCCATCTAGGATGGAAGCATGGCCCCTCATGTCATTCATAATACTGAACAACAATTGTTGTTTTATGAACAACTCTTTTGCAACAATCATTGTGCAATGGGCTAGAGTGTATGAAACTCTAAAATGAATTATGAAAGTAAACCCAGAGGTAATGTATTATTATCAATATTCATAACATACATCTCATTCATAATGAAAGTATGGCCCTCATGTTATTCATAACACCGAACATCAAAAGTTCTCTTATGAACAACCTTCTTGCAAGATACTTTATGCATAGGGCTAGAGTGTGAAACTCTAAAATGAATTATGAAAATAAATACATAGGGAATACTCCGATGGAAGGCATAGTAACATTTACTATGTTCCCTGCGTGTATCTAAACCTCATCCCTGGCTAGTCTTTCAGGCCATAGTAGTTCTTACATCGAGTTGCAACAGAATGCAATCGAGCGGGTATCTTTGTGATTAACTCACAATACCCAAGAATTAGTGATTAACATGTTTAACCATAATTCCCAAGAACTATATCGTTGACCAGCCTTCTATACATCAAAAACTTGTATGACGTTCATACATGAGCTGGATATTCCAGTCTTCTTTCCTTTTGCCTTTATACTTCTAACAGTTTAACTTTTAGTATTTCTCCTACTCTCAGAAGAAGCATCCAACTTAAGAGTGGCGTTAGCCCCAGACTTCCTAGGCGTGAAAGTCTTACTAACACCCTTCGGACACTTCCTTTCTCTTTAAGTTGTTGTTTTATTCACCTTTCATCATATGACAGGCGTTCTCCTGGATCCCTCTCTTATCAGTCTAATGCATAGTAAACTCCTTTACTAATAGTTTGCAAACAAACATTGCTTTGGATATCTCATATCTTTTAGCCTGTGTCTGTCTCTGAAAATGATTTTCAGATTCCATGAATATCACATAACTATCCAAACTTTCGAAGTTCGGGTCTCATGGAAGCAAACATATTGCACTTTGACTGAAAAGGAATTCTAGCTTTTGGATCGAAGGACGAGAGTCACATGATCCATAGCATTAGCGGGAGAATACCGAAAGCATGCGATAGGACAAAGTCCTTCTCGGCACTCTTGAGGACAATCCTCACATTACGTTACCAACCGTAAAGTTTTAACCAGATATTTAACAGCTATTCAATTTTAATAGGGAAAGTGGAAACGCGATCCATTATTCTACAACTATTTTGCAAATCACACTTAGACAGTGTTCAAAATTAATTGCAATGAGAATTAAAAGAAGTTAATTCAACAGTGCGCTCCTACTCAAATCAATATCTCTCATAATTGATTGTGAGTGATACAAGATCCGCATTTCAATTCGACGCCATTGACGGGTTCATCACTGATGACGTGAATTGCAATCGGTAAGCCAACTTGCCAATCACATCTCTATGTGACTCTTGTTCATCTTTCGATGCGTGTGTTCCGAGCTCAGGACTTTCCTGCCTGAACGTCAAGACAACCAAGTGATCTCGCTGCGAGGTCTGACCTCACCCGCCTCACACATCCCTAATCGTTCGTACTCATGTGTACATGTCGTACCCCGAAAAGTTAGGTGCCGTGACGGTGCTACACTTGGGAGAACACTAACTACTTGATATTTTTGTGAGAGATCACCCTAATAAAAGCGACTACCGCGCAATCAAGAAGGGTGCATCATAAGGGATAAACATCTCAGGCAATTCATAATAGCATGATATGGTATAGCCCTTTCTGACGGAGAAGTCTTTCATTTCTACGTCTTCGACATTCGCGTCGGTGTTCACCTTCGCGAAGATTGCCACCACCTTGTCGATGCACCAGATAATATTGCTATCTCTATAGCTAATAAAATAAGTGCATTACATATGGTTGACACGCAGGTCATTAAAGTGCAATCATATGGCTCCAGCCATCATGCCGAATCATGACACGCAGGTCATGTTAATCAATTTACATCATATAGTCATCTCATACATAATCAAATTATTATGAACACTGCTATACCACATCATATGCACATGCAAACCATCCTGCAAAACCAAGTTAGACGCCTCTAATCGGTTCATGCAAAATTTTATTTTACGTGGCTTTGAAGGTTTCGAAACAAACCGAAGCTACCAACGTCCATCATCAAGCATGATAATCCAAGTCGCTAGATTAACATTGCGGGGTGTATGAAACACGAGATAATAAAATCTCGAGCCCCATACTGAACTTCGTCATACGCGTGACCCCCGTGCAGATCATATCTGCATTGCCCTTTCATCTGCGAAACATCCATCTTTCTCAACTATGGTGGAACCCAAAGAACTGTTAGCACTTCGTTGATCTGTCAATCAGCATACTCAGGAGCAGCATGAAAGGATCGCGGATTGCCAGAACTTTGTGAGATTCCACCATGCCGTCAAGATCAGGACTACGCAAATTCCAGGGAAGCAACAAGAACATTGGGTAACAGATTTCATCTGCTACCCGCACAAATAATTTTCAGTAATAGATCTCATCTACTACCTAATTATATTGTGCAACACCCATACATCTCTATGTATTCTAGATCGCAACCTGCAATTACGCATAGCACGGCTCTTGATGCCACTGTAGGGTTACGCAGCAGAAAACAAAAAATTTCTGACCTACGTACCAGCCCAGGATCACTATGGAGACTGCATACAAGGTTTGATCTGTTTCGTTACCGACTCGTAGCGCAGCGGAAGAAGAGTCGATGACGATCGGCGGTGCAGATCCCCGCAGCTAGGATTTACAACCTCCCAACCGCGAGGATGTATACCCTCATCCGCCCCTGGAACAGCCCTCCGGGAGGTGGTCGGACAGTCCCTCGGACGGTGTCGCGGACAGCCCTTCGGGAGGACCTTCGAAACTCGAACGGTCACTCGGACAGCCCTTCGGGAGGACCCTCGAAACTAAGACTATCACTTGGACAGCTCTTCGGGAGGCACTCTCGAACTAAGACTATCACTTGGACAGCCCTTTGGGAGGCACTCTCGAACTAAGACCGAAACTACGATCTCTCTACAGAGTTGCACACATACGGTCTCAACTATCCGGCAGGGCTTCGCCGTCCAGAACTAGTTCCTGCCGGAACCCAGACAGCCTTTCGGCTCTACGAAACTATTTCGCTGGGAGGGAGAGAGAAGCCAGACAAGTCAATGGCATGTGTATGAGAGCAAGCATGAGCTGATTTTGGAGAGCTCTCTCCACCTCGATTTATAGGAGGAGCAAGGGGTAGAGGAAAGACCAAAAGGACCTTCCTAGGATCTTTCCACCACATGCCACATAAGGGTGTGTAGAAGATATCCACCATGAGGTGGAAGGACACCTCAAGGAGGGCCCCCCCATGCCATGGCCGAAATTTGCAGCCCCCTTGGGGAGCTCCACCTCCCTTTCACACACCAAAAGTGGTTTTCTTCTAGAAGAAAAACCCCATTTGCAAATCAGCCCAAAAAGCACTTTCACTATTCACGACGACATTTTTCAGCGTCCGGTCGAACTGAAAATATTTATGTGGGCTTAGAACATTTCCAGTACCCACTAAAATAATTTTCAATGCGATCCGGAACAATTCCGGTTTAGTGATTTTCATCTGCGAAAAGCATCTGAAGCGGTTTCGGCAGCTCCGGAACATTTCCGGTTTTCATCCCGGAAAATTCCAGAAAGTTTCCAGAATGATTCTGGCACCCTCCAAGAATTATCAGACATGTGCCAAAACCAATTTGACTTTATGGTATCCCCTGAAACAACTTTTCAGTTTTACCGAAACTGTTCCGGTGTTCTCTCTGCGGAACTTTTCCGCTGTCCGAAACTTTTCCGGTGTCCGAAAACTTTTTCGGTGATTTTCTCTCAGACTCCCTGTCTAGTATTCAGCAGATAGATGACCCTTAAGCGTGTGACCCTATAGGTTCGGTGAAGCATAGACATGACCCGAAACCCCTTCCGATCAATGATCAACATTGGAGCCGTGGACACCCATATTGATCCCTATACCCACACGAATGAATATTCGAGTGAACCTCCAGTTGCCGTGTGCTATTCCTGTTGCTTCGCGATATGTTACAAATACCCGAGGTGAGACATGTTGGCATCCCCGCGGATCAACAACTTGTCCACTATGCCAGTTACCTCGTTACCGGTATTGTTCTCTTTTCTCGTTCCCGTGTTCCGGCATCCCCGTGATCAAATCACAAAGTGTCTGGCCAGACGATGATGGATACCGTAACACCGAGAGGGCCCAGAGATATCTCTCCATCGCCGGAGGAGCAAATCCCAATCTTGAGCTATCAAGTTACTTGACATACTTTTCCATGAACCCGTAAGCCGCCGTAATAGCCACCCATTTGCGGATGACGTTTAACAAACCCCAAAGTTCATGAAGCAAGCATGAAGTAACTCGATACTCTCATGGTCTAAGGAATTATGCAAACGTTAACCATCTCTGTGTTATTAACCATTAACTTATGACGAATGAATCTCATAGCATAACATCAATTCGGGTCGATTCAACACAAATGTTCTTCTAACATTGTGCCCTCAAAATTGCCGGCATAGCCATGCCCATGATCAGGAAAACAGGATCATCATGCAATACTTGAGCCAGTCTTAGAGGCCAGACTAGGAATACATTTTACCGTTTATTATTCCACACGTGCATATGAGTCTTCCTCCGAGCCTCGTGGTTATTGTAGACTCGAGAACCATAGCAGTTATAGCATGGAACATAAACCTAATAATGAACAGGGAGATAATCAATAACATATATTATTGCCTCTAGGGCATATCTCCTACAATATGTACAAGCAGGAAAAAGGATCTCTCATCTCTAATCATGGCGGTTTCCTGGCATGTTTGGAATGAAAGAAACAACCATATATTCAATAACAAGGCAACCCATTTCCTGAAGGTCGCTGAGAGCATCATCAACGAGCTTAATTATTGGAGAATCGCTGGATTCAGAGGAGCTCAATGGACTGGCGCGGGATAGCATTCTTTCCTCCTTCCATGTGTACATTTGTATAGCTTTTCCTCTTCCTTTCTGGCTATCAGCCGTTCTGTGAACCTTGAACTGTATCTCTTGGGGTGACTCATCCTATCTTAATGAATGAAATCAGCACAATGCTGTTTTTCGTCAAAAAAAAAGCGAGCTTGAGAAATTAACTGAGAGCTGAACTTTGATGAAACTGACGAAACTGAATTTTGACGAAACTGACGAAACTGAATTTTTACAAACTGACAGCGAGCCGCCGGCGTATGTGGACACGCTCATCGACCTCTGGGTCCTGGAAGACCACAACGGTAGCAAGCGAAGGCGGCAGCGTTGGCTCGCCGATGGAGAAATCGTGGGCTTGTGCGCCGAGTTCGTCGGTGCAGGAACTGAAAGAGTGGCCTCTGAGCTGCAGTACATCATGGCGAACCTGGTGAAACGCCCACACATGCAAGAGGCCGTCCAGTTCATCCTGGTGGCGCCGGCGAGGCGTTCGCCTACCTGGGCTAGCTGGTGGCCAGTGTGCGTGCTGTGCTCAAACGACAGCCATGGCCATGGTCGAGAACTCCAGATCGGCGGCGGTGCAAGCACGGCAGCGATGGCGAGTGGCAGCAAGAGGCTATGGCGCACGGGGAGGAGAGGAAGGAAGAAGAGGGGAAGCTCGGGGACACGGTGGTTCACCCGGGGGCTGCCGATGGCTGCGACGACGAGGAACGGCGGCGGCGGTGACTACGTTTTCTCGGTCCGACCGAGCGGCTCGGTTAAAGACCGGACCGGACCGGACCGAATATTGCAGCCCGGACCGACTGTTTTTTCTGGCGAGCTGGGACCGAGCGGGCTAAAAAGCCCGCTCGTGGCGTCCACCCTGAGGTGCCACGCAGGAGGTGTGGAGCTAAGCTGTGACTTGGATGAAGACATGGTTGAGGGCGAGCGTGGCGAGCTGAAAGAGATGAACAAGGAGAAGTGAGGATATAGTTTGAGCAAGCATGGGGTTTAAAAGGAGCGTGAGGAGCGTCCTGCAACTAGCCATTGGGACTGATACGCGTGAGACCCACACCTCGGTTCAATGCCACACTCCTGGCTCGCGGGCCATGTGCTGCACATGTCAGCTTGCGAAATACGGGGAATACAGAGTGTGCTACGAGAGGCTGGGATCATTATACAGCTCGCGCGTATTAAGGTTGCACGAATCACGGGAGGGCGTGCGGTGTGGATTCCGGCAGCGCATGGACGCATGTCCACTCGTGATTATTCGGTTGTTTATTCATAAATTGTCTGGAACTCTTTTAAATATCACTCACATTTCTAAATCTTTAGATTAACATCCAACTATTCTCATCTGGAGGACTCTATATAACCTAGAAACTAAAAATTGCACTAAACTTTCACACCTTCAAAGAGTACACTCTTTTAGATTTAGTAGTGTACAATTTCAGTTGAATGATATTTTCAAAAAATTGAAGGTCAACAAAGAAATAGCAAAAGGTAAACTGCAAAAGCCATACAAACCATAAAGATGTCATTTTATAGAAGGGCGTGCACGCATACATAGTTTTTCATCGCTTGAAGTACCACACAAGACGGAACTCGAACATACTGGAACTAAAGTTGCACCGTTCTGGGGTTGTCATGTAGGTCCTCAAACTTTAAAAATCAGCATCCAGGTCCACGAAGTGCAATAAGTATGTCATCCACGTCCAAAGTCGACCCAACCCTGTCTGACCGGACATGTGGCGCCGTTGACCACAGACACGTCGGACAGAGGGACTTTGCGGTAAAATTTCCTATCGAATTTGGTTGGGATTTTTCCAGAAGAACCCCTGGATGTATACAAGGCCACCGAAAGCTGTAGGGGACACGGCCGCCGGAAGTGCACGTCAACCGCGGGGACCTCGGACCTCCACCTGCACCGCGAATCACGCCACCGTGCTTGTGGACGGCTGCCGCGACGCATCATCAGCTTCCTTCGCGTCACCGCATCCCGCCGCTTTCGGCTGCGCGTAGTCCGCGTCCCAGCCGTTCCCGGCCATACAGGAGAGGAGAGGGGGTTACTGCGCAAGGTGCAGGGAGCAAGCGGGAGCCGGGCTGCAGCTATCTGGCACAGAGCGTGGTCGCCGGGTGCTTGGGAAGGGGCCAGCGGCGAGCTTCTTGCAGCGGCGAAGGGCGGCGCTAGACGAGGGGAAATCACAGTGCATGAGAGAGAACGTGAGAAGGGGCAACAGAAGCGGCATATCACTGGGAACATGCTCAGGGGGTCGGGGACGGCGGGGAGGCACCGGAGAGATGGCTCTGACGGCGGCAGCGGACGCCGGAGCAAAGACGATGATGCGGGGCTACTCAGGGACGCACGACTGCTAGGCAAGGTGTCTCGCGGCTACAGCTGAACCGCAGGGACCCGGGAAAACAGAGGATGCGGACATGGATACCCCAGAGGAAGGATCGACGGTGCAGCGGCAACTGGCCGAAGGCTGGGAAGATGACTGAGGCGGCGACGATTGAGGGACTTTGGGTCGATTTGTTTGGTAGGAAGGCTTGGCAAGACGAGGCGAAGCTATTCGGCACGATAGCGAAGCTTGGCAGGAAGGTTGTCCACGTTGGTGACAAATGGCAACAGCATCGGCATGAACCAGAGGCATGCAAGGTGGCAGAGCTTGGCGACGACGCCCATGTCGGCGGCACGCATCCTGTTGGGGTCCCAGGGGGAGTGCTTGGAGTTGAAGCTGGGTCATCGAGGTGTTACCGGGAGTTCGACGCCCGGGACCTGTCCTTCACGGCATCACCGTCGTTTGCGGCGGCACCGTTCTTCTGCTTGGTGAAGACGCCATAGGGGATGACGAGTCTGAGGAGGAAGAGGTTGGGCAGCTTCCACACCGCCTGGGCCACGAATGGCAACATGGATTGGATGGCAACGATGACGTTGAGCAGCACTGCTGCAGGCAGAGCACAGTGGGAATTGGCTTCGTTCGGCCGGTTTACGTGGGGGGAAGGGGGGGGGGGGGGGGAGAGCAAGAGGTGTGACACGTTGATGGGTGGCCTAACTGAAGTGTCCAACCGCGTCGCCAACAGGATTTGGGGAAAAGGACTTGGAATGGAGATCCACGGAGAGGTGGGGTGTTTTTTGCATATTTATTTGACCGGTCATTATCCAACGTGTCCCTTGTCCGACGAATCTGTGGTCAATGGTACCACCTGTCCGATCAGACGGGGTCAGGCCAAGTTTGGACATGGATGACATACTTATTGCACTTCGAGGACATGTGTGCCGTTTTTCAAAGTTCGAGGAACTGATACCCCTGAAATAGTTTAAAGACCTCTGATGCACTTCAGTCTAATATATACCTACTCCATCTATCAGCTTAGTCAAAAAAGCTGCCGCATTTAATTAAGAAGAAGAGAATTTCCCCCTCCTTTAAAAAAAGAAAAGAAAAAGAAAGCTGCTGCATGCATGACAAAGAATCGGGGTGCATGCATCGCTTTATCAACCCTGGCACTTTGAAGAAGACGCCTTGTACGGCGTGCTTAATCATGCATGAGTCCTATTCCCTCTCACGCGTACGAGCTATTTTGGCAGTCGATTGATGACACAAAGATTGGGAAATTATTGATTGCAGGGAAGCCTTTTTTTTTCTATTTCGCGGGTAACACGGAAGCATTAGATGACCTGTAAAGGTCGTGATCTTCACAACTATGCGTACAGTACGGCACTGCACGTAGTGTGTACTGCAGTGTGGACTGAAACGCGCAGGCCTGTGGGAGGGCAGGGACGCCGCTGGAAAGAGGGTTTTATCATGTAAGGTCCGAGGCTGGATCGTGCATAGTATTGTCACGCGAGGGAGAACTGTACATGGCTCAATGTATAAATAAAGAATGCAGATGTTGATATATATGGCCCACTGCGAACGTCCACTCCCGTCCACCCATCCACCTGCTGCTAACGGGCATATAGCAATTACGCGCACAAACCACAGCCGCGCCAGCAGCCACGTGTGGATGCACTCATGCACCCACGCTCCAACCCTACAAGGGATGTGAAGCCTGACAGAAGTTTGGGGATATTCAGTCAGCCCCGGCTGCTATGCTTAACCCTATTATAAAACCGTGGCCGTTCAGAGGTTGGGGCTCGACTTTGTCGGCATGAAACACCAGGCTTCGTCGCGAGGGCATCGGTTCATACTGGTAGCAACTGATTATTTCACCAAGTGGTCTGAAGTAGTGCCTCTCCGGAACATGACCCACAAGGAGGTAATTCAATTCATAATGGAGCACATCATCCACCGATTCTTCATACCGTAGACTCTAACAATGGATCAAGGCACGTCCTTCATGGCAAAGGAGGTAAAGCAATTTGCCGAATTGTATCGGACTAGGATGCTTAATTCATCTCCCTACTATGCGCAAGCCAACGGACAAGCCGAGTCGACTAACAAAATTTTGACTTGACTCATCATGAAGAAGATTGCAGATCAGTCAAGGAGGTGGCATGAAGCATTGTCCGAGGCTCTATGGGCCCATAGGATCTTAGGGCATGGCGCGACAAAAGTGACCCCATATGAATTGGTCTAAAGGCAAGAGGCAGTTTTACCTGCAGAAGTAAATCTGCCCGCCTTGAGATTCGCAAAACAAAATGGTTTATCGGCAAAAGACTACCAGAGTTTGATGATGGGCAACAATGATGAAATTGCCGATAAACGCTTGGTGGCCTAAAAGGACATTGAAAAAGAAAAGTTGCGGGTAGACAAGGCTGGCAACAAAAGGGTCTGACTTAAAAACTTTCAAGTTGGCGACCTGGTATGGAAAGTGATTTTACCAGTCGGCTCGAAGAGCCGGAAGTTTGATAAATGGTTGCCGAGTTGGGATGGGCCTCTTGTTGGAAATATGCCCTAGAGGCAATAATAAATTGGTTATTATTATATTTCCTTGTTCATGATAATCGTTTATTATCCATGCTATAATTGTATTGATTGGAAACTCAAATACATGTGTGGGTACATAGACAACACTGTGTCCCTAGTAAGCCTCTAGTTGACTAGCTCGTTGATCAAAGATGGTTAAGGTTTCCTAGCCATTGACATGAGATGTCATTTGATAACGGGATCACATCATTAGGAGAATGATGTGATGGACAAGACCCAAACTGTAAACGTAGCATTTGATCGTGTCAGTTTATTGCTATTGTTTTCTGCATGTCAAGTATCTGTTCCTTTGACCATGAGATCATGCAACTCACTGACACCGGAGGAATACCTTGTGTGTATCAAACGTCGCAACGTAACTGGGTGACTATAAAGGTGCTCTACAGGTATCTCCGAGGGTGTCTGTTGGGTTGGCATGGATCAAGACTGGGATTTGTTACTCCGTATGACGGAGAGGTATCTCAGGGCCCACTCGGTAATACAACATCACAATGAGCCTTGCAAGCAATGTGACTAAAGTGTTAGCCACGAGATCTTGTATTACGGAACGAGTAAAGAGACTTGCCGGTAACGAGATTGAACTAGGTATAGTGATACCGACGATCGAATCTCGGGCAAGTAACATACCGAAGAACAAAGGGAACAGCATACGGGATTAACTGAATCCTTGACATAGAGGTTCGACCGATAAAGATCTTCGTAGAATATGTAGGAGCCAATATGGGCATCCAGGTCCCGCTATTGGTTATTGGCCGTAGAGGTGTCTCGGTCATGTCTACATAGTTCTCGAACCCGCAGGGTCTACACACTTAACGTTTGGTGACGATTAGTATAATTGAGTTATTATGTTGGTGACCGAAAGTTGTTCGGAGTCCCGGATAAGATCCCGGACATGACGAGGATCTCCGGAATAGTCCGGAGGTAAAGATTGATATATGTGATAATAGTGTTTTGATCTCTGGAAGGGTTCCGGAGTTCACCGGAAGGGGTTCCGGATGTTTACCGAAGTGTTCGGGTGCAGCAACACTTTATATGAGCCAAAGGGATAAAGCCCACGAGGTGTTGGAAAGTGCAAAAGTAGTTTTGCTGCCGCGTAAGCGGTACTACCGCTTGGTGAAGCGGTACTACCGCCCGAGCGGTACTACCGCTTGTGTGAAGCGGTACTACCGCCCAAGCGGTACTACCGCTTGTGTGAAGCGGTACTACCGCTTGTGTGCGGCTGTGCACGATTCGGCAGGGGTCCGAGTTGGACTCTTTCCCTGCGGGCCAAACCGACCTTGTGCGGGCAAAACCGACCTGGAGGAGGCTTTTACTCCAAGTTTAGACCCCAAGGCTCAACATATAAATAGAGGGGCAGGGCTAGCACACGGGACACATCAGGATTTCCCAAGCCGTGTGCCGGCAACCCTAGCCCTCTAGTTCCTCCGTCATAATCTCCGTAGTGCTTGGCGAAGCCCTGCAGAGATTGTTCCTCACCACCATCACCACGCCGTCGTGCTGCTGGAACTCAACCACTACTTCATCATCGCTCGCTGGATCGAGGAGGTGAAGGCGTCATCAAGCCGTACGTGTGTTGAACGCGGAGGTGCCGTCCGTTCGGCACTAGTTCGTGATCGGATCGAGGGACGACGTGCGATTTGGATCGCGGAGACGTTCGACTACATCAACCGCGTTTCTTAAACGCTTCCGCTTAGCGATCTACAAGGGTATGTAGATTCACTCTCCCTCTCGTAGATGCTCATCACCATGGATAGATCTTATGTGTGCGTAGGAAAATTTTTGTTTCCCATGCAACGTTCCCCAACAGTGGCATCATGAGCTAGGTCTATGCGTAGATGAGATCTCGAGTAGAACACAAACGAGTTGTGGGCGTGGGTGTATACATATTGCTTGCCGTTACTAGTTGATACTTGATTCAGCGGCATTGTGAGATGAAGCGGCCCGGACCGACATTACGCGTACGCTTACGCGAGACTGGTTTTACCGCTGCGTGCACTTGTTGCATAAAGGTGACTGGCGGGTGTCTGTCTCTCTCACTTTAGTTGAATCGGTTCAATGAAGAGGGTTCTTTTAGAAGATCAAAAAGCAATCACTACACCACGTTGTGGTTTTGCGTAGGTAAGAACGGTTCTTGCAAACCCGTAGCAGCCACGTAAAATTTGCAACAACAATTAGAGGACGTCTAACTTGTTTTTGCAGGGTATGATGTGATATGATATGGCCAATTACATGATGAGATATATGTGATGTATGAGATGATCATGTTTTGTATAGAATATCACGACTTGCATGTCGATGAGTACGGCAACTGGCAGGAGCCATAGAGTTGTCTTTAATTATTGTATGACCTGCGTGTCAATCATTAAGCGCTATGTAATGCTTTACTTTATCGCTAAACGTTAGCAATAGTCGTGGAAGCAACAGTCGGCGCGACAACCTTATGGCGACACGTTGATGGAGATCAAGATGATGGAGATCATGGTGTCATGCCGGTGACGATGGAGATCATGCCGGTGCTTTGGAGATGGAGATCAAAAGCACAAGTTCATGGCCATATCATGTCACTTATGATTTGCATGTGATGTTAATCCTTTTATGCATCTTATTTTGCTTAGGACGACGGTAGCATTATAAGGTGATCCCTCACTTAAATTTCAAGATAAATTGTGTTCTCCCCAAGTGTGCACCGTTGCGAAAGTTCGTCGTTTCGAGACACGCCGTGATGATCGGGTGTGACAGACTCTACGTTCGCATACAACGGGTGTAAGCCATGTTACACGTGCGGAACACTCGGGTTAAACTTGACGAGCCTAGCATGTACAGACATGGCCTCGGAACACAAGAGACCGAAAGGTCGAACATGAGTCATATAGTAGATATGATCAACATGAAGATGTTCACCATTGAAACCACCTCAACTCACGTGATGATCGGACTTGAGTTGGTGGATTTGGATCATGTTACACTCGAATGACCGGAGGGATGTCAATTTGAGTGGGAGTTTTTAAGTAATATGATTAACTAAACTCATTATCTAGAACAATAGTCTAAGTTGTCTTTGCAATATTTATGTTGTAGATCATGGCTCGCGCAGTAGCACCCCTGAATTTTAATGCGTTCCTAGAGAAAGCTAAGTTGAAAGATGATGGAAGTAACTTTGTGGACTGGGCCCGTAATCTAAGGATTATCCTTACGGCTTCCCAGAAGGCTTATGTCCTTGATGCACCGCTTGGTGATCCACCCGCTCCAGTTGAGTCTCTAGACGTTGTGAACGCCTGGCAGGCTCGTTCTGATGATTACTCAATAGTTCAATGTGCAATGTTGTATGGCTTAGAACCGGGACTTCAAAGACGTTTTGAACGTCATGGAGCATATGAGATGTTCCAGGAGTTGAAGTTTATCTTTCAGAAGAATGCCCGGATCGAGAGATATGAGATCTCCGATAAGTTCTATGCTTGCAAGATGGAGGAGAACGGGTCTATCAGTGATCACGTGCTCAGAATGTCTGGGTACTCCACCCGTCTGGCTGAGTTAGGGATGCCCCTTCCGCCAGAGGCTATCACTGACAGAGTTCTTCAATCATTGCCGCCTAGCTACAAGAGCTTCGTGTTGAACTATAACATGCACGGGATGAACAAGTCAGTCGCTGAGCTGTTTGCGATGCTGAAAGTCGCTGAGTCTGAAATTCAGAAGGAGCATCAAGTGTTGATGGTCAATAAAACCACTAGTTTCAAGAAAAATGGCAAGGGTAAGAAGGGTAACTCCAAGCAGAGTGGCAAAGCAGTTGCTCCTCTCGTGAAGAAACCCAAGGCTGGACCCAAACCAGAAACTGTGTGTTTTCATTGCAAGGGAACTGGACACTGGAAGCGGAACTGCCCCAAGTATTTGGCTGACAAGAAGGCGGCCAACAACAAACAAGGTATATATGATATACATGTTATTGATGTGTACCTTACCAACTCTCGTTGTAGTGCCTGGGTATTTGATACCGGTGCGGTTGCTCATATTTGCAACTCAAAACAGGAACTGCGGAATAGACGGAGGCTGGCAAAGGACGAAGTGACGATGCGCGTGGGAAATGGTTCCAAGGTTGATATGATCGCCGTCGGCACGCTCGCTCTTCGATTACCGTCGGGATTAGTGATGAACCTAAATAAGTGTTATTTGGTGCCTGCGTTAAGCATGAACATTATATCTGGATCTTGTTTATTGCGAGACGGTTACTCATTTAAATCAGAGAATAATGGTTGTTCTATTTATATGAGTAATATCTTTTATGGTCATGCACCCAATGTGAGGGGTTTATTCTTGTTGAATCTCGATAGTAATGATACACATGTTCATAACATTGATGCCAAAAGATGTAGAATTGATAATGATAATACCACTTTCTTGTGGCACTGCCGTTTAGGTCATATTGGCATAAAACGCATGAGGAAGCTCCATGCTGATGGACTTTTGGAGTCACTTGATTTTGAATCACTTGACACATGTGAGCCATGCCTCATGGGCAAGATGACTAAAACTCCGTTCTCTGGAACAATGGAACGGGCAAGTGACTTATTGGAAATCATACATACTGATGTGTGCGGTCCGATGAGTATTGAGGCGCGCGGTGGTTATCGTTATTTTCTCAACCTTCACTGATGACTTAAGTAGATATGGGTATATTTACTTAATGAAACACAAGTATGAAACATTTGAAAAGTTCAAACAATTTCAGAGTGAAGTTGAGAATCATCGTAACAAGAAGATTAAATTCCTACGATCTGATCGAGGAGGAGAATATCTGAGTTATGAGTTTGGCAGTCACTTAAGACAGTGTGGAATTGTTTCACAATTAACACCGCCTGGAACACCACAGCGTAATGGTGTGTCCGAACGTCGTAATCGAACCTTATTGGATATGGTGCGATCTATGATGTCTCTTGCCGATTTGCCACTATCGTTTTGGGGTTATGCATTAGAGACAGCTGCATTCACTTTAAATAGGGCACCATCGAAATCCGTTGAGACAACGCCATATGAACTTTGGTTTGACAAGAAGCCAAAGCTGTCGTTTCTTAAAGTTTGGGGATGTGATGCTTATGTCAAAAAGCTTCAGCCTGAAAAGCTGGAACCCAAAGCGGAGAAATGCGTCTTCATAGGATACCCAAAAGAGACAGTTGGGTATACCTTCTATCTCAGATCCGAGGGCAAAGTGTTTGTCGCTAAAAACGGAACATTTCTTGAGAAAGAGTTTCTCTCGAAAGAATTGAGTGGGAGGAAGATAGAACTTGATGAGGTTATTGAACCTTTACTTCAACCTGAGAGTAGCGCAGCGCAGAAAGTTGTTTCTGTGGAGCCTACATTAGCTGAAGAGGAAGTTAATGATGATGATCATGAAGCTTTGGATCAAGTTGCTATCGAACCTCGTAGGTCGACAAGGACGCGTACTACTCCTGAGTGGTACGGCAAGCCTGTCTTAGAGGTCATGTTGTTAAACAACGATGAACCTACGAGCTATGGAGAAGCGATGATGGGCCCGGATTCCGAGAAGTGGTTAGAGGCCATGAAATCCGAGATGGGATCCATGTATGAAAACAAAGTATGGACTTTGGAAGTATTACCTGAAGGGCGTAAGGCCATTCAGAACAAATGGATCTTTAAGAGGAAGACGGACGCGGACGGTAATGTCACCGTCTATAAAGCTCGACTTGTGGCAAAGGGTTTTTCACAAGTTCAAGGAGTTGACTACGATGAGACCTTCTCACCCGTAGCGATGCTTAAGTCCGTCAGAATCATGTTAGCAATAGCTGCCTTTTTCGATTATGAAATTTGGCAGATGGATGTCAAAACAGCGTTCCTTAACGGTTACCTTAAGGAAGAGTTGTATATGATGCAACCAGAAGGTTTTGTCGATCCAGAGAATGCTGACAAAGTTTGCAAACTCCAGCGATCCATTTATGGACTGGTGCAAGCATCTCGGAGTTGGAATCTTCGTTTTGATGAGGTGATCAAAGCGTTCGAGTTTATACAAGTTTACGGAGAAGCTTGTATTTACAAGAAAGTGAGTGGGAGCTCTATAGCGTTTCTAATATTATATGTGGATGACATATTGCTGATTGGAAACAATATAGAAATGCTGGAAAGCGTGAAGGAATATTTGAACAAGAGTTTTTCAATGAAGGACCTAGGAGAAGCTGCTTTCATATTAGGCATCAAGATCTATAGAGATAGATCGAGACGCTTAATAGGACTTTCACAAAGCACATACCTTGACAAAGTTTTGAAGAAATTCAAAATGGATCAGTCCAAGAAGGGGTTCTTGCCTGTTTTGCAAGGTGTGAAGTTGAGTAAGACTCAATGCCCAGTGACTGCAGAAGATAGAGAAAAGATGAGTGTCATCCCCTATGCTTCGGCCATAGGCTCTATCATGTATGCAATGCTGTGCACAAGACCCGATGTCAGCCTTGCCATAAGTATGGTCGGAAGGTTTCAAAGTGATCCAGGAATGGAACACTGGACGGCGGTTAAGAATATCCTGAAGTACCTGAAAAGGACTAAGGACATGTTTCTCGTTTATGGAGGTGATCAAGAGCTCGTCGTAAAGGGTTACGTCGATGCAAGCTTTGACACTGATCCGGATGACTCTAAGTCGCAAACCGGATACGTATTTATTCTTAATGGGGGTGCGGTTAGCTGGTGCAGTTCCAAGCAAAGCGTGGTAGCTGATTCTACATGCGAAGCGGAGTACATCGCTGCCTCGGAGGCGGCGAAGGAAGGTGTCTGGATGAAGGAGTTCATGACAGATCTTGGAGTAGTGCCTAGTGCACTTGACCCAATGACTCTGTTTTGTGATAATACTGGTGCCATTGCTCTAGCCAAGGAACCAAGATTTCACAAGAGGACCAGACACATAAAACGACGTTTCAATTCCATCCGCGATTACATCAAGGAGGACGACATAAATATTTGCAAAGTACACACGGATCTAAATGTTGCAGATCCGATGACTAAACCTCTTCCAAGGGCTAAACATGAACAACACCAGAACTGCATGGGTGTTCGATTCATTACAATGTAAATCACATAGTGATGTGAACTAGATTATTGACTCTAGTGCAAGTGGGAGACTGTTGGAAATATGCCCTAGAGGCAATAATAAATTGGTTATTATTATATTTCCTTGTTCATGATAATCGTTTATTATCCATGCTATAATTGTATTGATTGGAAACTCAAATACATGTGTGGGTACATAGACAACACTGTGTCCCTAGTAAGCCTCTAGTTGACTAGCTCGTTGATCAAAGATGGTTAAGGTTTCCTAGCCATTGACATGAGATGTCATTTGATAACGGGATCACATCATTAGGAGAATGATGTGATGGACAAGACCCAAACTGTAAACGTAGCATTTGATCGTGTCAGTTTATTGCTATTGTTTTCTGCATGTCAAGTATCTGTTCCTTTGACCATGAGATCATGCAACTCACTGACACCGGAGGAATACCTTGTGTGTATCAAACGTCGCAACGTAACTGGGTGACTATAAAGGTGCTCTACAGGTATCTCCGAGGGTGTCTGTTGGGTTGGCATGGATCAAGACTGGGATTTGTTACTCCGTATGACGGAGAGGTATCTCAGGGCCCACTCGGTAATACAACATCACAATGAGCCTTGCAAGCAATGTGACTAAAGTGTTAGCCACGAGATCTTGTATTACGGAACGAGTAAAGAGACTTGCCGGTAACGAGATTGAACTAGGTATAGTGATACCGACGATCGAATCTCGGGCAAGTAACATACCGAAGAACAAAGGGAACAGCATACGGGATTAACTGAATCCTTGACATAGAGGTTCGACCGATAAAGATCTTCGTAGAATATGTAGGAGCCAATATGGGCATCCAGGTCCCGCTATTGGTTATTGGCCGTAGAGGTGTCTCGGTCATGTCTACATAGTTCTCGAACCCGCAGGGTCTACACACTTAACGTTTGGTGACGATTAGTATAATTGAGTTATTATGTTGGTGACCGAAAGTTGTTCGGAGTCCCGGATAAGATCCCGGACATGACGAGGATCTCCGGAATAGTCCGGAGGTAAAGATTGATATATGTGATAATAGTGTTTTGATCTCTGGAAGGGTTCCGGAGTTCACCGGAAGGGGTTCCGGATGTTTACCGAAGTGTTCGGGTGCAGCAACACTTTATATGAGCCAAAGGGATAAAGCCCACGAGGTGTTGGAAAGTGCAAAAGTAGTTTTGCTGCCGCGTAAGCGGTACTACCGCTTGGTGAAGCGGTACTACCGCCCGAGCGGTACTACCGCTTGTGTGAAGCGGTACTACCGCCCAAGCGGTACTACCGCTTGTGTGAAGCGGTACTACCGCTTGTGTGCGGCTGTGCACGATTCGGCAGGGGTCCGAGTTGGACTCTTTCCCTGCGGGCCAAACCGACCTTGTGCGGGCAAAACCGACCTGGAGGAGGCTTTTACTCCAAGTTTAGACCCCAAGGCTCAACATATAAATAGAGGGGCAGGGCTAGCACACGGGACACATCAGGATTTCCCAAGCCGTGTGCCGGCAACCCTAGCCCTCTAGTTCCTCCGTCATAATCTCCGTAGTGCTTGGCGAAGCCCTGCAGAGATTGTTCCTCACCACCATCACCACGCCGTCGTGCTGCTGGAACTCAACCACTACTTCATCATCGCTCGCTGGATCGAGGAGGTGAAGGCGTCATCAAGCCGTACGTGTGTTGAACGCGGAGGTGCCGTCCGTTCGGCACTAGTTCGTGATCGGATCGAGGGACGACGTGCGATTTGGATCGCGGAGACGTTCGACTACATCAACCGCGTTTCTTAAACGCTTCCGCTTAGCGATCTACAAGGGTATGTAGATTCACTCTCCCTCTCGTAGATGCTCATCACCATGGATAGATCTTATGTGTGCGTAGGAAAATTTTTGTTTCCCATGCAACGTTCCCCAACACCTCTCTGGGTCGCGAGAGTGGTGCCTGGCAACTCGTATCTGGTGGAATCTTTAGAGGGACACTTGTTACCCCATGCGATTAACGAAATATATTTAAAGAGGTTCCATCCAAACGTGTGGCAATCAGCCTAGATGCACGTATGGCCGATATACATATATCGCCCTTAGCATATCTGGCCGATGAGCTTAACATCGTCCTTAGCCGAGTTCTATGCGAAGTATTTTCTGGCACGCAAGCTCTGCTAGGAAACAGGGGGGCAAGTGTTGGCAGCCATTTTTGGCTGATTGCCGTAGAAGGCGAAGACCTACTGAATATTGAACGCTTGGGCGGATGCGTTCGAGAGGAAGTCAGATTCAGGGGGAACCCGGATACGGAGTAGCATTCAGACGTGGGACACGATGTAAATCGAGGAGACACGTCGGCAAGTACCAGATCCTCAAGTTATTTCTTTTAAAAGGTGTTGTTCGCACATGAACACGCCACCGTGTACCCCCGGTGTCGAGCGCGATACGCAGGACATGTCACCGGAGGAGCCTCGCCGGGAGCGCAATATGCATGACACGCTGGCGAGGTCGTTTGGAGACCCAAACATCACATGTCAGGGCACGCGGCGGCTATGGGTTGCCCTATGTCGACCTGATCACCCCTATGGCCTCTTGGATCGCTGCCGTCGAACACGAAGAACGAGAAAGAAAAAAACTAGGGTAAAGGAGAAAAGATAAAAGATAAAAAGTGGTAGATTGATTTGTCGATTGTGTGTTGTTCTTCAATTGGCCATCACCTCTCATCTATATATGAGGCGGCTGGACTTCCCGTACAAGAAAAGGACTCCAAATCCCGTCCAAATCTTTCCAAAATTAACCGAAATCGGATTACGCGTGGGCTTGATATAGCAGTTTGGTTTTTGGGACCCACAGGCCACATATGACCTCGGGTCAGAATGATCCAAAAAGAAAAGTTGTTCATCTCAAGAAGACGAAGAAACTTCCTGTTGAACGTTTTTTCATCTGAGACCATCTTGAGTGTTGAATCACTCACGCCAAAAAAGTGATGGCTGGCGCCATGTATTAGACATGGGTGTAGATGGGTGTTTGGTGCCAGGCGACATATTTTAGTCGTGCTAGGGCCGCACTGCGTTGGCTGTAGAATCTGCATACTACCTCGGATCGAGATGATTCAAAAAGCAAAACTGTTCGCCTTGCCGAGACGAAGAATTTTTGTGTAGAACAATGTTTCATCTGAGGTCTTGTTGGGGCGTAATCTGGTGAGCAGTACCCTGAGCACCAACTCTCAGGACTCCGAGCACAGCTCCTCAAGGGCTAACACCCCGATCACCAACTTCCGAGCACTGTTTTGGCCTCTGAGATGAGCTCGGATAGAGATGACCCAAACAGCAAAATCATTCGCCTTAAAGAGGTGAAGAATTTTCGTGTTGAGCACTTTTCTGTTTGAAGCCGTTTTAGGGGTTGAATAGCCAGCACCCCGAGCACCAACATCCTGGGCACCAGTACCCCGAGCATTGTTTTGGCCCCCCGAGATGAGCTCGGATGGAGATAACCCAAACATCAAAGCTGTTCGATTCAACGATGTGAATACTTTTTGTGTTGACACCTTTTTCATTTGAGGTCATCTTAATTGTCTTTTTGGCCGTGCCAAAATCTGGTGTCAACACATGGCCCCCTGTTTTTTTGGCAAACCTAGTGCGCCAAAAAATAACTTGCACCGACTTTGTTCTAAGGATGATGTCAACACTCTATCGGCCATTTTTATGTGCTTAGGGCGATAAGTATATATCAGTGATACATCTTCAACGTATCTATAATTTTTGATTGTTCCATGCTGTTATATTATCAATCTTAGATTGTTTTATATACATTTACTGATGGAAATATGCCCTAGAGGCAATAATAAAGTTGTTATTATTTTATATTTCCTTGTTCATGATAAAGGTTTATTATTCATGCTAGAATTGTATTCACCGGAAAATTAAATACATGTGTGAATACATAAACAAATACCGTGTCCCTAGTGAGCCTCTACTAGACTAGCTCGTTGATCAAAGATGGTTAAGGTTTCCTAACCATAGACATGAGTTGTCATTTGATAACGGGATCACATCATTAGGAGAATGATGTGATGGACAAGACCCATCCGTTAGCTTAGCATATGATCGTTCTGTTTATTGCTACTGCTTTCTTGAATGTCAAATACATGTTCCTCAGACCATGAGATCCTGCAACTCCCGGATACCGGAGGAATACCTTGTGTGCTATCAAACATCACAACGTAACTGGGTGATCATAAAGATGCTCTACAGGTATCTCCGAAGGTGTCCGTTGAGTTGGCATGGATCGAGACTGGGATTTGTCACTCCGTGTTTCGGAGAGGTATCTCTGGGCCCTCTCGGTAATGCACATCATAAGAAGCTTGCAAGCAAAGTGACTAAGGAGTTAGTTACGGGATGATGTATTACGGAACGAGTAAAGAGACTTGCCGGTAACGAGATTGAACTAGGTATGGAGATACCGACGATCGAATCTCGGACAAGTAACATACCGACGGACAAAGGGAATTATGTATGTTGTCATTGCGGTTCGACCGATAAGATCTTCGTGGAATATGTAGGAACCAATATGTGCATCCAGGTTCCGCTATTGGTTATTGACCGGAGAGGCGTCTCAGTCATGTCTACATCATTCCTGAACCCGTAGGGTCCGCACGCTTAACGTTCGTTGACGTTATAGTGTTATATGAGTTATGTGAATTGGTAACCGAATGTTGTTCGGAGTCCCGGATGAGATCCCGGACGTCACGAGGAGTCTCGGAATGGTCGAGAGGTAAAGATTTGTATATGGTAAGTCATATTTTGGGTTCCGGAAAAAGGTGCAGTTTTTTCGGTATTGTACCGGGAAGCTTCCAGAAGGTTCCGGAGGATTCCGGAGGGGTCCGGAAGTCCACAAGTGGGTCCACCACGTCCCAAAGGGCTGGCATGGGCTAAGGGGAGGCGCCCTGGCCTTATTGGGCCAGGCGCACCAAGTCCTCAAAAGCCCACGCAGCTAGGGAAGGAAAAAAAGGGAGAGTCCTAGTAGGAATAGGATTGGACTTTGGAGTCCAAGTCCACGTGTGTACTATTCACGTTTACTGTTCACATGGCACTATTCCTTCTATTCCAAGCCCTACACATATATAAATAGAGGAGAGGGGGCGCCCCAAAGGACACAACATTGTCTTAGCCGTGTGCGGCGCCCCCCTCCACAGTTCCGTCCCTCGGTCACATTTTCGCAGTGCTTGGGCGAAGCCCTGCGGAGATAGCATCACCATCACCGTCACCACGCCGTCGTGCTTCCGGAACTCATCCACTACCTCACTGTCTTGCTGGATCAAGAAGTCGAGGACGTCACCGAGCTGAACGTGTGCTGAACGCGGAGGTGCCGTACGTTCGGTGCTCGGTCGGTTGGATCGTGAAGTTGTTCGACGACATCAACCGCGTTGTTCTAACGCTTCCGCTTACGGTCTACGAGGGTACGTAGACACACTCCCCCTCTCGTAGCTATGCATCTCCATGGATAGATCTTGCGTGTGCGTAGAATTTTTTTGTTTTCCATGCAACGTTCCCCAACAGTGGTATCAGAGCCAGGTCTATGCGTAGATGATATGCACGAGTAGAACACAAACAGTTGTGGGCGGTGATCGTCATTCTGCTTACCACCAACGTCTTATTTTGATTCGGCGGTATTGTAAGATGAATCGGCCCGGACCAACCTTACATCTCCACGTACATGAGAACGGTTCCACCGACAGACATGCAACTTGTTTTGCATAAAGGTGGCTGGCGGGTGTCTGTTTCTCCTACTTTAGTTGAATCGAATTTGACTGCGGCCGGTCCTTGTTGAAGGTTAAAACAGCAAACTTGATAAATCACCGTTGTGGTTTTGTGCCGTAGGTAAGAACGGTTCTTGCTAGAAGCCCGTAGCAGCCACGTAAAACTTGCAACAACAAAGTAGAGGACGTCTAACTTGTTTTTGCAGGGTATGCTGTGATGTGATATGGTCAAGACATGATGTGATATACGTTATTGTATGAGATGATCATGTTTTGTAATTTATCGGCAACCGGCAGGAGCCTTATGGTTGTCTCTTTATTGTATGAAATGCAAGCGCCATGTAATTGCTTTACTTTATCGCTATGCATTAGCAATAGTTGGCGAGACAACCACAACGCAACGATGGAGATTAAGGTGTCGAGCCGGTGACGATGGAGATCATGACGATGCTTTGGAGATGGAGATCAAAAGCACAAGATGATGGCCATATCATGTCACATATTTTGATTGCATGTGATGTTTATCCTTTATGCATCTTATTTTGCTTAGAACGACGGTAGCATTATAAGATGATCCCTTCACTAAATTTCAAGATAAAAGTGTTCTCCCCGAGTATGCACCGTTGCTAAAGTTCGTCGTTTCGAAGCACCTCGTGATGATCGGGTGTGATAGATTCTACGTTCACATACAACGGGTGTAAGCCAGTTTTACACAAGCAGAATACTTGGGTTAAACTTGACGAGCCTAGCATGTACAGACATGGTCTCGGAACACTGGAGACCGAAAGGTCGAACATGAGTCATATAATAGATATGATCAACATGGAGATGGTCACCATTGATGATTATCCCATCTCATGTGATGATCGGACATGGGCTAGTTGATTTGGATCATGTATCACTTAGTTAACTTGAGGGATGTTAATTTAAGAGGGAGTTCATTAGTAATTTGATTAATTGAACTTAATTTATCATGAACTTAGTCTTGATAGTTTCTTAGCATATCTATGTTGTAGATAAATGGCCCGTGCTACTGTTCCGTTCAATTTTAATGCGTTCCTAGAGAAAGCTAAGTTGAAAGATGATGGTAGCAACTACACGGACTGGGTCCGTAACTTGAGGATTATCGTCATTGCTGCACAGAAGAATTATGTCCTTGATGCACCTCTAGGTGATGGACCTGCTGCAGACGTTGTGAACGCCTGGCAGGCTCGATCTGATGACTACTCGATAGTTCAGTGTGTCATGCTCTACGGCTTAGAACCGGGACTGCAAAAGCGTTTTGAACGCCACGGAGCATATGAGATGTTCCAAGAGCTGAAATTGATATTTCAAGCTAATGCCCGGGTTGAGAGATATGAAGTCTCCAACAAGTTCTTTAGCTGTAAGATGGAGGAGAATAGTTCTGTCAGTGAACACATACTCAGAATGTCTGGGTACCACAACCACTTGACTCAGCTGGGAATTCATCTTCCGGTTGAGAGTGTTATTGACAGAGTTCTTCAGTCACTGCCACCAAGCTATAAAGGCTTCGTGATGAACTATAATATGCAAGGGATGGAGAAGACAATTCCCGAGCTCTTCGCGATGCTAAAATCAGCGGAGGTAGAAATCAAGAAGGAGCATCAAGTGTTGATGGTTAGCAAAACCACTAGTTTCAAGAAAAAGGGCAAGGGAAAGAAGGGGAACTTCAAGAAGAACGACAAGCAAGTTGCCGCTCCCACGAAGAAACCCAAAGCTGGACCCAGGCTTGAAATAGAGTGCTTCTACTGCAAAGGGACTGGTCACTGGAAGTGGAATTGCCCCAAGTATTTGGCGGATAAGAAGGATGGCAAAGTGAGCAAAGGTATATTTGATATACATGTTATTGATGTGTTCCTCACTAATGCTCGCAGTAGCGCCTGGGTATTTGATACTGGTTCGGTTGCTCATATTTGTAACTCGAAACAGTAGCTACGGAATAAGCGAAGATTGGCTAAGGACGAGGTGACGATGCGCGTCGGGAATGGTTCCAAGGTTGATGTGATCGCCGTCGGCACGCTACCTCTACATCTACCTTCGGGATTAGTTTTAGACCTCAATAATTGTTATTTGGTGCCAGCGTTGAGCATGAACATTATATCTGGATCTTGTTTATTGCGAGACGGTTATTCATTTAAGTCAGAGAATAATGGTTGTTCTATTTATATGAGTAACATCTTTTATGGTCACGCACCTTTTGTGAATGGTCTATTCTTCTTGAATCTCGATCGTAGTGATACACATATTCATAATATTGATGCCAAAAGATGCAAAGTTGATAATGATAGTGCAACATACTTGTGGCACTGCCGTTTAGGTCATATTGGTGTAAAGCGCATGAAGAAACTCCATGCGGATGGACTTTTGGAATCTCTTGATTATGAATCATTTGATACTTGCGAACCATGCCTCATGGGCAAGATGACTAAAACTCCGTTCTCCGGAACAATGGAGGAAGCTACTGATTTGTTGGAAATAATACATACCGATGTATGCGGTCCGATGAATGTTGAAGCACGCGGCGGGTATCGTTATTTTCTAACCTTCACAGATGATTTGAGTAAATATGGGTATATCTACTTGATGAAACACAAGTCTGAAACATTTGAAAAGTTCAAAGAATTTCAGAGTGAAGTAGAGAATCATCGTAACAAGAAAATAAAGTTTCACGATCTGATCGCGGAGGCGAATATTTGAGTGACGAGTTTGGCCTTCATTTAAGAAAATGTGGAATTGTTTCACAACTCACGCCACCTGGAACACCACAGCGTAATGGTGTGTCCGAACGTCGAAACCGTACTTTATTGGATATGGTGCGTTCTATGATGTCTCTTACCGATTTTCCACTATCGTTTTGGGGTTATGCATTAGAGACAGCTGCATTCACGTTAAATAGGGCACCATCTAAATCCGTTGAGACGACACCATATGAACTATGGTTTGGCAAGAAACCTAAGCTGTCGTTTCTTAAAGTTTGGGGATGCGATGCTTATGTGAAAAAGCTTCAACCTGATAAGCTCGAACCCAAAGCGGAGAAGTGCGTCTTCATAGGATACCCTAAAGAAACAATTGGGTACACCTTCTACCACAGATCCGAAGGCAAGGTCTTTGTTGCCAAGAATGGGTCCTTTCTAGAGAAGGAGTTTCTCTCGAAAGAAGTGAGTGGGAGGAAAGTAGAACTTGATGAGGTAATTGTACCTTCTCTCGAATTGGAAATTAGCTCATCAGAGAAAACCGTTCCCGTGATGCCTACACCAAGAAGAGAGGAAGATAATGATAAAGATCATGAAACTTCAGATCAAGTTACTACTGAACTTCGTAGGTCGACCAGAGTACGTTCCGCACCAGAGTGGTACGGTAATCCTGTTCTGGAAGTTATGTTGTTAGACAACGGCGAACCTACGAACTATGAAGAAGCTATGATAAGCCCGGATTCCGACAAATGGCTTGAGGCCATGAAATCTGAGATAGGATCCATGTATGAGAACAAAGTGTGGACTTTGGTGGACTTGCCCGATGATCGGCAAGCCATTGAGAATAAATGGATTTTTAAGAGGAAGACAGATGCTGATGGTAATATCACTGTCTACAAAGCTCGACTTGTCGCGAAAGGTTTTTGACAAGTTCAAGGGGTTGACTACGATGAGACTTTCTCACCCGTAGCGATGCTTAAGTCTGTCCGAATCATGTTAGCAATTGCCGCATTTTATGATTATGAAATCTGGCAAATGGATGTCAAAACTACATTCCTTAATGGTTTTCTCAAAGAAGAGTTGTATATGATGCAACCAGAAGGTTTTGTCGATCCTAAGGGTGCTAACAAAGTGTGCAAGCTCCAGCGATCCATCTATGGACTGGTGCAAGCATCTCGGAGTTGGAATATACGCTTTGATGAGGTGATCAAAGCATATGGTTTTGTACAGACTTACGGTGAAGCCTGTATTTACAAGAAAGTGAGTGGGAGCTCTGTAGCATTTCTAATATTATATGTGGATGACATATTGTTGATTGGAAATGATATAGAATTTCTGGATGGCATAAAGGGATACTTGAATAAGAATTTTTCAATGAAAGACCTCGGTGAAGCTGCTTATATATTGGGCATCAAGATCTATAGGGATAGATCAAGACGCTTGATAGGACTTTCACAAAGCACATACCTTGAGAAAGTTTTGAAGAAGTTAAAAATGGATCAGTCAAAGAAAGCGTTCTTGCCTGTCTTGCAAGGTGTGAAGTTCAGTCAGACTCAATGCCCGACCACGGCAGAAGATATAGAGAAAATGAAAGTCATTCCCTATGCCTCAGCCATAGGTTCTATTATGTATGCCATGCTGTGTACCAGACCTGATGTGTGCCTTGCCATAAGTTTGGCAGGGAGGTACCAGAGTAATCCAGGAGTGGATCACTGGACAGTGGTCAAGAATATCCTGAAGTACCTGAAAAGGACCAAGGACATGTTTCTCGTTTATGGAGGTGACGAAGAGCTCATCATAAAGGGTTACGTCGATGCAAGCTTCGACACTGATCCGGATGACTCTAAGTCACAAACCGGATACGTATTTATATTAAATGGTAGAGCTGTCAGTTGGTGCAGTTCCAAGCAGAGCGTCGTGGCGGGATCTACGTGTGAAGCGGAATACATAGCTGCTTCGGAAGCAGCACATGAAGGAGTCTGGATGAAGGAGTTCATATCCGATCTAGGTGTAATACCTAGTGCATCGGGTCCAATGACAATCTTTTGTGACAACACTGGAGCAATTGCCATAGCCAAGGAGCCCAGGTTTCACAAGAAGACCAAACACATCAAGAGACGCTTCAACTCCATTCGTGAATATGTCAAGGATGGAGACATAGAAATTTGCAAAGTACACACGGATCTGAATGTGGCAGACCCGTTGACTAAGCCTCTTCCACGAGCAAAACATGATCAGCACCAAGACTCCATGGGTGTTAGAATCATTACTATGTAATTTAGATTATTGACTCTAGTGCAAGTGGGAGACTGATTGAAATATGCCCTAGAGGCAATAATAAAGTTGTTATTATTTTATATTTCCTTGTTCATGATAAAGGTTTATTATTCATGCTAGAATTGTATTGACCGGAAACTTAAATACATGTGTGAATACATAAACAAATAGCGTGTCCCTAGTGAGCCTCTACTAGACTAGCTCGTTGATCAAAGATGGTTAAGGTTTCCTAACCATAGACATGAGTTGTCATTTGATAATGGGATCACATCGTTAGGAGAATGATGTGATGGACAAGACTCATCCGTTAGCTTAGCATATGATCGTTCTGTTTATTGCTACTGCTTTCTTGAATGTCAAATACATGTTCCTCAGAGCATGAGATCATGCAACTCCCGGATACCGGAGGAATACCTTGTGTGCTATCAAACGTCACAACGTAACTGGGTGATCATAAAGATGCTCTACAGGTATCTCCGAAGGTGTCCGTTGAGTTGGCATGGATCGAGACTGGGATTTGTCACTCCGTGTTTCGGAGAGGTATCTCTGGGCCCTCTCGGTAATGCACATCATAAGAAGCTTGCAAGCAAAGTGACTAAGGAGTTTGTTACGGGATGATGTATTACGAAACGAGTAAAGAGACTTGCCGGTAACGAGATTGAACTAGGTATGGAGATACCGACGATCGAATCTCGGGCAAGTAACATACCGACGGACAAAAGGAATTACGTATGTTGTCATTGCGGTTCGACCGATAAGATCTTCGTGGAATATGTAGGAACCAATATGAGCATCCAGGTTCCGCTATTGGTTATTGACCGGAGAGGCGTCTCAGTCATGTCTACATCATTCCCGAACCCGTAGGGTCCGCACGCTTAACGTTCGTTGACGATATAGTGTTATATGAGTTATGTGAATTGGTAACCGAATGTTGTTCGGAGTCCCGGATGAGATACCGGATGTCACGAGGAGTCTCGGAATGGTCGAGAGGTAAAGATTTATATATGGGAAGTCATATTTTTGGTTCCGGAAAAAGGTGCAGTTTTTTCGGTATTGTACCGAGAAGCTTCCAGAAGGTTCCGGAGGATTCCGGAGGGGTCCGGAAGTCCACAAGTGGGTCCACCACGTCCCAAAGGGCTGGCATGGGCTAAGGGGAGGCGCCCTGGCCTTATTGGGCCAGGCGCACCAAGTCCTCAAAAGCCCACGCAGCTAGGGAAGGAAAAAAAGGGAGAGTCCTAGTAGGAATAGGATTGGACTTTGGAGTCCAAGTCCACGTGTGTACTATTCACGTTTACTGTTCACATGGCACTATTCCTTCTACTCCAAGCCCCTACACATATATAAATAGAGGAGAGGGGGCGCCCCAAAGGACACAACATTGTCTTAGCCATGTGCGGCGCCCCCCTCCACTTCCGTCCCTCGGTCATATTTTTGCAGTGCTTAGGCGAAGCCCTGCGGAGATAGCATCACCATCACCGTCACCACGCCGTCGTGCTGCCGGAACTCATCCACTACCTCACCGTCTTGCTGGATCAAGAAGTCGAGGACATCACCGAGCTGAACGTGTGCTGAACGCGGAGGTGCCGTACGTTCGGTGCTCGGTCGGTTGGATCGTGAAGTTGTTCGACGACATCAACCGCGTTGTTCTAACGCTTCCGCTTACGGTCTATGAGGGTACGTAGACACACTCCCCCTGTCGTAGCTATGCATCTCCATGGATAGATCTTGCGTGTGCGTAGATTTTGTTTTTTCCATGCAACGTTCCCCAACATTTACAGCAATTATATATCATTTTTGGAGACTAACCTATTAACTTAGTGCCCAGTGCCAGTTGCTGTTTTCTGCTTTGTTTTTGTTTTACTGAAAATCAATACCAAACGAAGTCCAAATGCCACGAAACTTTTTGGAGATTTTTTTTCTGGACAAGATAAACACTAGAAGCTTCGGGAGGAGGCTAGAAGCCCCATGGGGTGCCCACGAGGCA
This sequence comes from Elymus sibiricus, assembly GCA_039707655.1. NCBI lineage: Eukaryota > Viridiplantae > Streptophyta > Magnoliopsida > Poales > Poaceae > Elymus > Elymus sibiricus. Next base: position 30,030,273 of record CM077664.1, read on the forward strand.
TCAAGGCGCGCCTGGGGGGGGACAGGCGCGCCCTGGTACCTCGTGGGGCCCACAGAGCTCCGTTTGACCTAATTCCTTCACTATAAATTCCCCAAAAAATCAGAAACCCTCAGGGGAGTCCACGAAATATATTTTTCGCCGCCGCAAGTTTCTGTTCTCGTGAGATCCCATCTGGAGGCCTTCTCTGGTATTTCGCCGGAGGGGAATCGATCACGGAGGGGCTCTACATCAACCTTGCTGCCCTTCCGATGATGCGTGAGTAGTTTATCACAGACCTTTGGGTCCATAGTTAGTAGCTAGATGGATTCTTTTCTCCTTTTGATCTTCAATACAATGTTCTCCTCGATGTTCTTGGAGTTCTATCCGATGTAATCACTTTTTGCGGTGTGTTTGTTGGGATCCGATGAATTGTGAGTTTATGATCAGATTATCCATGAATATTATTTGAGTCTTCTGTGATCTCTTTTATGCATGATTATTATAGTTTCGTATTTCTTCTCCAATCTATTGATTTGGTTTGCCAACTAGATTGATTTATCTTGCCATGGGAAGAGGTGCTTTGTAATGGATTCGATCTTGCGGTGCTCAATCCCAGTGACAGAAAGGGACATGACACGTATGTATCGTTGCTATTAAGGATAAAAAGATGGGGTTTATTCATACGTGAGTTTATCTTATCTACATCATGTCATCGTTCTTAAGGCATTACTCCGTTCTTTATGGACTTAATACACTAGATGCATGCTGGATAGCGGTCCATGTGTGGAGTAATAGTAGTAGATGCAGGCAGGAGTCGGTCTACTTGTCTCGGACGTGATGCCTATATACATGATCATTGCCTTGAATATCGTCGTAATTATTTGCTTTTCTATCAATTGCCCAACAGTAATTTGTCTACCCACCGTATGTTATTTTCTTGAGAGAAGCCTCTAGTGAAAACTATGGCCCCCGGGTCTATCTAAATCATATTACTAAAACCCTAAAAATATTGCTGACATTTTCTTTTATTTATTTTATTTTGTATTTTTGTTTCAATCTATCTATCTATCATATACAATTTAATCTTGCAATTGACCGTCGAGGGATTGACAACCCCTCGTTTGCGTTGGGTGCAAGGATTTGTTGTTTGTGTGCAGGTACTGCTAACTAGGTGTTGCGTGATTCTCCTACTGGTTCGATAACCTTGGTTTCATAACTGAGAGAAATACTTATCTCTATTGTGCTGCATCATCCCTTCCTCTTCGGGGAAAATACCAACTCAAGCTACAAGTAGCAATCGGCCATGCTTTATGCTTAGGACGATAGTCATATATCGGCCATTGCCTATTTAGGCTTCTTGCCACACACTTGGATGGTAGTTTTTCAAATACTTGCCATTGAGAGCCCGAGGTAGCAATGTCCCTTGTATGGATTCCACCAAATATGAGTTTCCGAGAACCACTCTTGTAATTTTGAAAGGACCTTTCAAACTTGGAGACCACTTCCCGAATTGCCTAAATGGTAGAATAACTTTCCACACTAAATCACCAACTTGTTTTTTTTTCAATATGACCTTTTCATTGTAAGCTCTTGCTACCCTCAACTTGTTCCCTTCTATGGTCTTCAAAGCATCCAAGCGCTTATCGGCGACTTCATCAAGATTGTCTATCATTAAATTATAAAAATCCACTGCCGATAAGTTATTTTGTTTGGCTAATCTCAAAGCATTCAAATTTACTTCCACGGGCAAAATGGCTTCTTGATCATACATTTGTTCATATGGGGTTACCTTCGTAGCACCATGCCTTAAGATTCTATGTGCCCACAAAGCCTCGGACAATAACTCATGCCACCTCTTTGAATTATCCTCAATCTTTTTTTTATGAGTTTGATTAAGATCTTATTGCTAGACTCAGCTTGTCCATTGGCTTGGGCATAATATGGAGAGGAATTGAGCTATCTTGTAAGATTCGGCAAATTCTCTAACTTGATGTGACATGAAAATGGACCTTGATCCGTAGTTAATGTTTGAGGAATGCCAAATCTATGAATAATGCACTCAGTTATAAATTGAATTACCTCCGTATGTGTCATATTTTTGAGAGGTATTGCTTCAGACCATTTAGTGAAAATAATTAGTTGCCACAAACATGAACCGATACCCCTTCGAAGAAGAAGGATGAATTTCTCCGATGAAGTCTAACCCCCATCCTCTAAAAGGACATGGCTTGATAATAGGATGTAACATAGTAGCAGGAGCCAATTGAATATCACCAAACTTTTGACAAGCTTCGCATTCTTTAGAATACCTGAAGCAATCATTAATCATTGTCGGCTAATAAAACCTAGCACGTCGCAAAAACCACTTCATTTTGTGTGCCGACTGATGAGTTCCACAAATACCTTCATGTACCTCTCCCATAGCAACTCTCGCTTAGTCCTCATCCAAGCACTTTAAAAGAACATCATCAACCGTTCGGCGATAAAGATCACAATCCATCATTTGTAGGGGAACGCGATAGAAAACAAAAAAATTTGGTACAGCGAGCACGCCCAGGATCACTATGGAGATGCATACAAGGTTTGATCTGAACATTACCAACTCGTAGCGCAGTGGAAGTAGAGTCGATGTATATCGTCGGTGCACATCCCCACAGCTAGGATTTACAACCTCCCAACCGTGAGGATGTACTCCCTCGTCAGTCCCTCGGAGAGCCCTTCGGGAGGCGGTCGGACAGTCTCCCGGACGGTGTCACGGACAGCCCTTCGGGAGGCACTCACAGAAACTCGGACGGTCACTCGGACAGCCCTTCGGGAGGCACTCTCGAACAGCCGCTCGGGCAAAAAAGATCGAACCTACGACCTCTCTACGGGGTTGCACACATACGGTGTCATCTATCCGGCAGGGCTTCACCGTCGAGAACTAGTTCCCACCGGAACCCAGACACCCTTTCGGCTCTACGAAACTATTTCGCGGGGAGGGAGAGAGAAGGCCAGATCATGCATGGCATTTGTATGTGAGAAAGAGTGAGTGTGGAGAGTGCCTCTCCACATCTATTTATAGGAAAACCCAAGGGGTAGGGTGTCTATCATCCTTCCATGTCATCCCTAAGATATTTTGGGACAAAGCCCAAAAAGGTGGCTTTCCATAAAGTAAACATAAAGTGATTTTCACTATTTACGGAAACATTTTTCTGTGACCATTAAATCCAAAAATATTTCTGTAGGTCTTAGAACATTTCCAGTAACCACTAAAATAATTTTGGACGCGTTCTGAAACAACTCCGAATTAGTGATTTTCATCTGCGAAAAGCAACCAAAGCGGTTCCGGCAGCTCCGGAACATTTCCGGGTTTTTTCTTCGGAAAAATCCCAGAAGTTCCCAGAACAATTCTGGCACCCTCCAAGAATTTTCAGGCGTGTGCCGAAACCAATTTGACTTAATGGTATATCCCGAAACAACTTTTCAGTTTTACCGAAACTCTTCGGGTGTTCTCTCTCCGGAACTCTTCCGTTGTCTCCGAAACTTTTCCAGTGACTTTCTCTCAGACTCCCTGTCTAGCATTCAGCATATAGATGACCCTTAAGCGTGTGACCCTATAGGTTTGGTGAAGTATAGACATGACCGGAACACTTTCCGATCAATGATCAACATCGGAGCCGTGGACACCCATATTGACCCCTATACCCACATGAATAAATATTCGAGTGAACCTCCAGTTACCGTGTGCTATTCCTGTTGCTTCGCGATATGTTACAAATACCCGAGGTGAGATTTATCGGCATCCCCGTGAATCAACAACTTGTCCACTATGCCAGTTACCTCGTTACCATTTTTGTTCTCTTTTCTCGTTCCCGTGTTCCGGTATCCCTGTGATCAAATCAGAATGTGTCTGGCCAGACGATGATGGATACGATAACACTGAGAGGGCCCAAAGAATATCTCTCCATCGTCGGAGGAGCAAATCCCAATCTTGAGCTACCAAGTCCCTTGACATCCTTTTCCATGAACCCGTAAGCCACCGTAATAGCCACCCATTTACGAATGACGTTTAACAAACCCCAAAGTTCATGAAGCAAGCATAAAGAAACTCGATACTCTCATGGTCTAAGGAATTATGCAAACGTTAACTTTCTCTGTGTTATTAACCATTAACTTGTGACTAATGTATCTCATAGCATAACATCAATCGGGTCGATTCAACACAAGTGTTCTCCTAACATTGTGCCCTCAAAGTTGCCGGCATAGACATGCCCATGATCAGGAAAACGTGATCAGCATGCAACACTTGAGCCCGTCTTAGAGGCTTGACTGGGAATACTTTTTAGCGTTTATTATTCCACACGTGCACATGGGTTTTCCTCAGAGCCTTTATGGATATACGGGCTCGGGAACCATCGCAGTTATAGCATGGAACATAAACTTAATTAGGAACATGGGGATAAATAATAACATTTATTATTGCCTCGAGGGCATATCTCCTACAGACTCCCACTTGCACTACAGTCAATAATCTAGTCAATGCTAATGCACTTTACACCTATGGCATACCGGTGTAAAATATGCTTCGCCATGTGGTATAGTCTACGTCTAACGGACCTGACATCTTCAGTTCCGTGTGTATCTTTGCATATCCTCGCGTTTTTACGCTTTCACAAAATACATATTTTGTGTGGACTTGGCTTTGTATATATGTGAGCTATGGAGCAACTATCGGCAATAGTGTCCCATTGACCAAATCCATCTTGGAACCATACTAAGTTTATGAATGAACTATTTGATTCAACATCTTCTTTGTCGCTTTCAAAGCGTCAACATACTTAGCCTTTGTTATAGAATTCGCCACAGTAACCTGTTTGGAACAATTTCCAACTACCGTGCCACCATATCGTGTATTACACAAAACCCTTAACTTAAATCAAAGATCGCTTGGAGCATTGATGAAGACTGTATCGATGTATTGCATTACAACGAGTACTTCTTAATCTCAGTTTGCAAGAAAACATGTTATCAGTGCTACTTTAGCACTCAACGACATTTTTCATTGTTGTCCTATGATCAGTATTTTGATCACTTTGGTATCTTTACTCGCAACTCCTTGGGAGTACCGGCATATCTGGTTGTTTTACATACCATGGAATACATGATTAATCCAAACAAAAAAGTGTGTGGAAATTCCATCATGTATTTTGCTCATCAGTGTTTCTAGGACACCGAGTCTTGCAAAAGCTCTTTCCATGTGACTTCGGCAAGAATCACTCCTTGGCGTTTTTAATGCTAAACTGTTTCAGCATCTTGTCAATATGTATTTTTGCTTAGCACTATTAGGCAATTCTATCTCCGTAGATAAATAAGCCTAATATCAAGGCTACTCAGCCCAAGTACTTCATCGAAAAACTAATTTTCAATGAAGTCCTAATTTGTGTCAAGAAATTTATATTATTTCCAATCAACAATGTGTCAAGCGCACAAGGTTTTTAGAAATATTATTATGCTCCCACTTACTTTCTTGTAACCACAAGCATCTTTGTTATCCATTGATGAAATCAAACTCTTTTGACTATTTCATCAAAAACGAAGATTCCAACTCCATTTTGCTCTCTTCTGTCCATTGCTGGAACTCTGAAGTTTGCATACTCACTAGCATCCTCTAGATAGACAAAATACTTTGGACTGTATCACATGCAAGTCCTAGCTAGCATTTCCATCACATGGAAATCCTTTTGGCATCCAAGTATCATATCTCATCATTGAAATATGTATAAATTGCTAGTTTAACCCGAACCGACTTTAAGCATCGCTACGGTGAGACAATCTCATCGCAGTTAATTCCTTGAATTTGTTATAAGCAACAAGTCGAGCTTTATCGATAAAACATTTTTATCCGTATCAGTTTATAGTTCCATTAATATTCGTTAAACTTCAAGTCTTCCGAAGGGTTTATCAAGATCAACTCATGAATCATTTATATGGAAACTATCTCGGATTATATTGGCATTAAGCCAATTCCGGAGTCAGGGCCATCAACGCTTCCTTGTGTATCGTAGGTATACTGTTGTTTAGTGACAATATCTCCTCTGCGCACCTCTGAGGTTTGCACGAGTTTTGCCTACGTGGTTCAGCTGCAAGTTTGACCGAAGTCCATACATCTCATGTAGAGGCTTCCGTATCAGTCGCAGTAGGAAACTTTGGAATCACTTCCAAGGTTTCTTTCCCTTGACCTGATGACGAAGATACTGCTATCTCGTCAAGTTGCATTGTCCTCCCACTCACCTTTTTGCAAGGACCATTTTATTCAAAATCATACCGCTCTTTGTGGCAAACATTTTTGCCTCGGTATAGTGATGGATGAATACCCAATAAATTAAGATAACCTACAAAGTAGCACTTGTCTGATTTGGAATAGGTTTGTAAATATTTTACACAAGCCCCATATTCCAAATGTTAAGAAAATACATAACATGGTTGGGTGTACCATACCATGCTGTCATTTCAACAGATTTGATGGCGCTCTTTTCAGTGTAAAAGTCGTAGTCTCTAAAGCATTACTTTAAAAGGGATAATGGCAAATTGATTTATGTCATCTTTGATCTTACCATGTCATAAATGGTTTGATTACATCTTCACGGACATTCCACTCACAGTGGTGTTCCGGGAGATGTAAGTTATGAAACTCTTTTCACAACTCATCAGACATTCGCTAAACTTGTAACTCGAAATTTCTTTCCGCAATCCAATTGCAGAAACATAATTTTCTTGTTACAATAATTTCTTCTTCATTTTGAAAACCTTTTGAATGATTTCAAAAGATCCAGACTTACGTCTCATCAAGTAAATATCCATATATCTACTTGAGTCATTTCAGAAGATAGACAAATCCACTGCCAGCAACAACACTTACCAGACTACACACATCATGATGTATGATCACCAATAAGTTCTTTGCTCGTTTTTTATGGCCTGTGAACGGTATTTTAGTCACTGCACTTTTCGGAGGAAAGTTGCAAGTGCCAGATGATTCATAATCAAACGACTTCAAAATCCATCATTATGGAATTTCTCCATGCGGGTTTCTCCAATGTGACCAAATGCAGTGCCAAACATGTGTGTTATTCTTTTAGTCTTGTGACATTTAGCGTCAGTGTTATGGATGTATCATATTACCATCAATATTCATAACATACATCCCATCCATGATGGAAGTATGGCCCTTATGTTATTCATAATACTGAACAACAATTGTTCTTTTATGAACAACACTCTTGCAACAAACATTATGCAAATGGGCTAGAGTGTATAAAACTCTAAAATGAATTATGAAAGTAAATACAGAGGTAATGTATTATTATCAATATTCATAACATACATCTGATTCATAATGAAAGTATGGCCCTTATGTTATTCATAACACTGAACATCAAAAGTTCTCTTATGAACAACCTTCTTGCAAGATAGCTTATGCAATGGGCTAGAGTGTATGAAACTCCAAAAAAGAATTAGAAAATTAAATACATAGGTAATACACCGATGGAAGGTATAGTAACATTTACTATGTTCCCAGCGCGTATCTAAACCTCATTCTCGGCAAGTCTTTTAGGCCATAGTAGTTCTTGCATCGAGTCACAACAGAATGCAATCGAGCGGGTATCTCTGCGATCAACACACAATACCCAAGAATCAGTGATTAACATGTTTAATCATAATTCCCAAGAACTATTTCTTTGACCAGCCTTCTATACATCAATAGCTTGTATGACTTTCATACATGAGCTGGATATTCCAGTCTTCTCTCTTTTTGCCTTTATACTTCTAACAGTTTTACTTTTAGTATTTCTCCTACTCTCAGAAGAAGCACCCAGGCGTTAGCCCCGGGCTTCCTAGGCGTATAAGTCACACTAACACCCTTTGGACATTTCCTTTCTCTTTAAGTTGTTGTTTTATTGACCTTCATTTCATGACAGGCGTTCTTCTGGATCCCTCTTGTATTAGTCTAATGCATAGTAAACACTTTTACTAATAGTTTGCAAACAAGCATTGCTTTGGATATTTCATATCTTTTAGCCTTTGTTTGCATCTGAAAATAATTTTCAGTTCCATGAATATCACATAACTATCCCAAACCTTTGAAGTTCGGGTCTCATGGAAGCAAACATATTGCACTTTGACCGTAACGGAATTCTAGCTTTTGGATTGAAGGACGAGAGTCACATTATCCATAGCATTAGCGGGATAATACCGAAAGCATGCGATAGGACAAAGTCCTTCTCGGCACTCTTGAGGACAATCCTCACATTACGTTACCAACCATAAAGTTTTAACCAGATAAATAACAACTTATTCAATTTTAATAGGGAAGGTGAAAACGTGAGCCAATATTCTATAATTATTATGCAAATTTCACTTAGACAATGTTCAAAATTAATTTGCACTAGTGAATAAATAATTTTATTCTAAAGTGCGCTCCCACTCAAATCAATATCTCTCATAATTGATTGTGAGTGATTCAAGATGCGCATTTCAATTCGACGCCATTGACAGGTTCATCACTGATGACGTGAATTTCAATCGGTAGGCCAACTTGCCAATCACATCTCTATGTGACTCTTGTCCATCTTTCGATGCGCGTGTTCCGAGCTCAGGACTGTCCTGCCTGAACGTCAAGACAACCAAGTGATCACGCAGTGAGGTCTGACCTTCACCCGCCTTACACCTCTCTAATCGTTCGTGCTCATGTGTACATGGCGCACCCCGAAAAGATACGTGTTGTAGACGGTGCTACACTTGGGAGAACACTAACTACTTGATATTTTTAAGTGAGAGATCACCCTAATAAAAGCGACTACCACGCAATCAAAAAAGGGTGCATCATAAGGGATAAACATCTCAGGCAATTCATAATAGCATGATATAGTATAGCCCTTTCTGACGGAGAAGTCTTTATTTTCTTCGTCTTCGGCATTCGCGTCGGTGTTCACCTTCGCGAAGATTGCCATCACCTTGTCGATGCACCAGATAATATTGCTATCTCTATAGCTAATAAAATAAGTGCATTACTTAAGGTTGACACACAGGTCATTAAAGTGACAATCATATGGCTCCAGCCATCATGCCGAATCATGACACGCAGGTCATGTTAATTAATTTTACATCATATAGTCATCTCATACATAATCAAATTACTATGAGCATTGCTATACCACATCACATGCACATCCTGTAAAACCAAGTTAGACGCCTATAATCGGTTTATGCAAAATTTTATTTTACGTGGCTTCTAAGGTTTCAACCAAACCGCAGCTACCAACGTTTATCATCAAGTATGATTATTCAAGTCGCTAGATTAACTTTGCGGGGTGTATGAAACACGAGATAATAAAATCTCGAGCCCCATACTGAACTTCGTCATACGCATGACCTCCGTGTAGATCATATCTGCATTGCCCTTTTGTCTGCGAAATTTCATCTTTCTTTTAACTATGGTGGAATTCAATAAACTGTTAGCACTTCGTTGATCAATTAGGATCGCGGATTGCCAGAACTTTGAAACTCCACCACGCCGTTATTAAGATCAGAAATACGCAAATTTCAAGGAAGCAACAAGAACATCGGGTAACGGATTTCATCTGCTACCCGCACAAATAATTTTAGTAATAGAACTCATCTACTACAAATTATATTGTGCAATACCCATACATCTCTATGTATTCTAGATCGTAACCTACATCTACGCATAGCACGGCTCATGATGCCACTGTAGGGGAACGCGATAGAAAACAAAAAAAATCGGTATAGCAAGCATGCCCAGGATCACTATGGAGATGCATACAAGGTTTGATCTGATCATTACCGACTCGTAGCGCAGCGGAAGTAGAGTCGATGTAGATCGTCGGTGCAGATCCCCGCAGCTAGGATTTACAACCTCCCAACCGCGAGGATGTACTCCCTCGCCAGTCCCTCGGATAGCCCTTCTGGAGGCGGTCGGACAGTCCCCCGGACGGTGTCACGGACAGCCCTTCGGGAGGCACTCACAGAAACTCGGACGGTCACTCGGACAGCCCTTCGGGAGGCACTCTCGAACAACCCCTCGGGCAAAAAAAGATCGAACCTACGACCTCTCTACGGGGTTGCACACATACGGTGTCATCTATCAGGCAGGGCTTCGCCGTCCAGAACTAGTTCCCACCGGAACCCAGACAACCTTTCGGCTCTACGAAACTATTTCGCGGGGAGGGAGAGAGAAGGCCAGATCATGCATGACATTTGTATGTGAGAAAGAGTGAGTGTGGAGAGTGCCTCTCCACCTCTATTTATAGGAAAACCCAAGGGGTAGGGTGGCTCTCATCCATCCATGTCATCCCTAAGATATTTTGGGACAAAGCCCAAAAAGGTGGCTTTCCATAAAGTAACCATAAAGTGATTTTCACTATTCACAGAAACATTTTTCCGCGACCGTAAAATCCAAAAATATTTCTGTAGGTCTTAGAACATTTCCAGTACCCACTAAAATAATTTTGGACGTGTTCCGAAACAATTCCGGATTAGTGATTTTCATCTGTGAAAAGCAACCAAAGCGGTTCCGGCAGCTCCGGAACATTTCCGGGTTTTTTCTCCGGAAAAATCCCAGAAGTTCCCAGAACAATTCTGGCACCCTCCAAGAATTTCTAGGCGTGTGCCGAAACCAATTTGACTTAATGGTATACCCCGAAACAACTTTTCAGTTTTACCGAAACACTTCCGGTGTTCTCTCTCCGAAACACTTCCGTTGTCTCCGAAACTTTTCTGGTGACTTTCTCTCAGACTCCCTGTCTAGCATTCAGCAGATAGGTGACCCTTAAGCGTGTGACCCTATAGGTTCGGTGAAGTATAGACATGACCGGAACACTTTCCGATCAATGATCAACATCGGAGCTGTGGACACCCATATTGACCCCTATACCCGCTCGAGTGAACCTCCAGTTACCGTGTGCTATTCCTGTTGCTTCGCGATATGTTACAAATACCCGAGGTGAGATTTATCGGCATCCCCGTGAATCAAAAACTTGTCCACTATGCCAGTTACCTCGTTACCAGTTTTGTTCTCTTTTCTCGTTCCCGTGTTCCGGTATCCCTGTGATCAAATAAGAATGTGTCTGGCCAGACGATGATGGATACGATAACACTGAGAGGGCCCAAAGAATATCTCTCCATCGTCAGAGGAGCAAATCCCAATCTTGAGCTATCAAATCCCTTGACATACTTTTCCATGAACCCGTAAGCCGACGTAATAGCCACCCATTTACAGATGACGTTTAACAAACCCCAAAGTTCATGAAGCAAGCATAAAGAAACTCGATACTCTCATGGTCTAAGGAATTATGCAAACGTTAACTTTCTCTGTGTTATTAACCATTAACTTGTGACGAATGTATCTCATAGCATAACATCAATCGGGTCGATTCAACACAAGTGTTCTCCTAACATTGTGCCCTCAAAGTTGCCGGCATAGACATGCCCATGATCAGGAAAACGTGATCATCATGCAACACTTGAGCCAGTCTTAGAGTCTTGACTAGGAATACTTTTTACCGTTTATTATTCCACACGTGCACATGGGTTTTCCTCAGAGCCTTTATGGATATACGGGCTCGGGAACCATAGCAGTTATAGCATGGAACATAAACTTAATTAGCAACATGGGGATAAATAATAACATTTATTATTGCCTCTAGGGCATATCTCCTACATCATTGTATATTTAAAGGCCATACGCTGAACGATCCTGTCGACCCTTTTACTAGGATCACGCAAGTAATCAACAATGGGCTTCCTCCACTCCTGATTTTCACCTGCATTATATTCTTCGTTAGTGGCCAAAGTTGTGGGCTCCAGATCGGCCTCTCCTATGTTGGCAAGACTAAGCATCGGCTCTTGAGCAATATTTAACATGCCATGATCAACATGATAGCCGGATGCTTGTTTTGCCAGCTCATTTGCTCTCCAATTGTCATGTCTAGATATGTGACCAATGCTAAAATAATCCAAGGTAGAAATTATATCTAGACATTTATCAAGATAAACATTAAGTGATTCGTCAAAACATTGAAAGACCTTGGCAAATAACGAATCACCAAAATTCTCAATATGCGTAGCACCTACTAATAACGAACCACCAAAAGTCTCAATATGCGTAGCACCTATGGCAAGTAAAAGCTTCGAACCGAATAACAATGCATATTCGGCTTTAATTATTTGTGCAAAAAATATTCTAAGTGGCATGAGGCTTCACAGAATAGCACCATAAGGACATATATAAACAACGCCAACACCTAGGCCATTTCTATGAATTGAACCATCAAAATATAATCTCCATAGTATTAGAGAGATAAGGCTAATATCAATATTATTCATGTCATCAATCCGATGCTCGAAAATAAAACCAGCAATAATTTGGCCTCTCATAGATTTCAAAGATTCGTAAGCCAAATCATATTCAATCAAAGCATAGGCCCACTCGCCAATTCTGCAACTATGAATCGGTCAATGCAACATATCTTCAATGACGTCGGTTTGACAAGCTACTAAGCAAACACTAGGTACTAAATAATATATCAATTTTGTGCATGCATAATACATGCATAAATATAATTTTCAATGAATGTGTACCTTGTCTTGGTCTCCAATCGGACAATGGATGATGCTAGAACATTAGACCAGCCACACTTAGATAGATTCTACATGCCCACGTGAGATACTCATGCATGCATGATGCATGCAAAATGCAATGCACACACACCGCGTGGTGCCCAATGGTCAACAAAGTTTAGGCCCAACCGATCCACAAGGAGCTAGCTGGCGGCCCGCTGGTCCCAAATTATTGTCACTTAATTGGGATGCATCTTTGGCTCAACTTGAGGTTGTTTGGGAAGTGGAGAGAGGCAAAGAGATTGCTCATCCAATCCATGTTTGACAAAAATTTAACCAGTCTTGCTCTTGAATTACAGTTCCTTCTGGCTACAAATGAAGTTTTAAATGTCTTTTCCAAAAAATTAAAGATCCTGTCCGTGTTTTCGGGTTTGCTCACATCAACTTGATTCATAATCAAATTAATGAGATGGAGAGTACATTTTTAATCTTTTTTAAAATGCTGTTTTCCTACTTAGGGTGCGCCGAGTTGGGATGGACCTAGCTAGACCACTTGGGCTGCACGCCCACATCCTAACTAGTTGAAATCATTGACACTAGGAAGTACATGAAAGTGACTTAAAGGAGCCTTTTGTGAAATGTAGTATGTAGCTTTGCTAATTAAGGACCTTCATGTTTCTGTTGGAAAAAATATATACAATCATCAATACTAAAACAAGGGCAGAGTGATGTACCAAAACGTCTAAGACGGAATGGGGTGAGCGCAGCCACTAGGGCCCGCACGTAGGAAGCTTCATGTTAAACAACCTCTTGCCGTCTGATCATAGACCGGACCCAAAAAAATAAGTATAGCCATAATTATTAACTTTTGTTAGGACCGTATATCTTTATCTTTACCTAATAATAAAGCAAATTGGGTTTCTGGTCGTCCGTCATGACATTTTTAGAAAAGTCCCTCTATTTCAGAGAATTCAACCCGCAGTCCTGTTTTAAGTAAAAACGAATCGTTTTTTCGTATTTTACACAAAAGCCCCTGTGTTTTCTTGAAATCAACCCACAGTCCGGATTTAAGTCACACCCGAACCGTTATTTTACATTTTTCGAAACCCTCCTGATCTTTTACGTAATTCATCCGCGGATCATATTTAAGTCAAACAAATGTTTTTCTAAATCATCCATATCTTTTAAACCGTAACTCCGATTTGAACATGTTATATATGAAATTTGATTAGAAAAATATGTAGAATATGAATATGAGATTATTTTTACCTGTTAAGTATTTTTAAATATTATTTTGAAAGATATTTAAGTCAAACAAATGATTTTCTAAATTATCTGTATCTTTTAAACCGTAACTCCGATTTTAACATGTTATATATGAAATTTGATTAGAAAAATGTGTGAAATTTGAATATGATGTTAATTTTACCTGTTAAATATTTTTTAAATATTGTTTTGAAAGCAAACTTATAATTTATAGCGCACGATCCGTTTTTCTTTCGTACCGGCGGCGAGGGTGAGAAGGAAGATAAGCGGCAACACAAATATGATGCCTCGCTAAAATAAAGGAGATGGATCTGTTGTGGTCTTGAGTGATGGTTGTTGGGTTAAGAGCGTGTGTTATGTTTTCTCTCCTGTTGCAAAGGGATGATTGTTTCTCCATATTTTTTTGTCCACATCATTTTTTTTCGTACGTCGTCCGCTTTTTCGTACGTTGTCCACGTTTGCAAAGAAAAATTCGCGTTCCTTTGTTTTAGTCCTAAAAAAATTTGCTTTAGAAAGGGGACTCGAACCCTGCCCGCATAAAACAAGCCGGTACATACGAACCAGTTCACCTAGAAATACGTTGTTTGCAGAGGGAAGGAATGTGTCCTTTTATCAGGTATAGGTACGAGCTTTTTAAATAAAAAAATGGAAGCCAGACTGACCCCGATCCGCTCGCTCATCCTCTTTCGCCTCGGCGCCTCCCGATCCGCCTCATCACTCCGCTGCCCAAGCGTCCGGGTCGGCGCGGCTGATGGCTGTGGTGTCCAGGAGCGCGGCTCAGCCTGGACGTGGCGAGCGGGCTTCGTGGCCCGCTCGTGGCCCGCTCGGTCCGAGCCGGCTCGGTCCTGGCCCGGTAAAAATTCCAGCCGGTCCGGGCTGCCGATTTCGGCCCGAAAGTTCGTCGGTCCGGTCCGGTCTTTAACCGGGACCGCTCGCAGGACCGAAGAAGGTAGCCGGGGCGGGGCGAGGGCGTGGCGGGAGCATGGCGGAGGCGTGCCCGCAGCGTGGAGGGGCCGTGGCGGGGGTGTGGCAGGTCCATGGCGAGAAGGTGGCGACCCAGGCATGGCGGAGGCGCAAGAAACTGCCTTCGAGTACGTCCGCCGGTGCGGTGGCCGTCGTTCGCGCGGCCACTGGACTCGCTGGCCCTGGAGACTATGTCCATTAGACGCGACACACTCGGATTCGTCGTCCCCGCCAAAGAAATCGACCTGGGAGGTCCTACAACGCCGCATCGGCCGTCGTCTCTTTCATCTCCGTTCACCGGCCGTCGTGCCAGATTCGTCGCCGATGAGCTTCCTCTGGTGTTCTTCTTGGTCATGTAGCTCCCTCTAGTTCTTCTGAAGCTCCCAGACATCTTCTCGGTGAGCTGCGCTTCCTCTAGCAGTGCGTCCCCGATGAGCAGCTCTCGTCAGAGCTCCAGAGCGCGCTTTGGCCATGTCGCGACCGGTCCTGACGGTCCTCTCGGTCCGGCTCGTGGCCCGCCATTGCCGGTCCGGTCCCTGGAAACAGGACCGCACGCTGCTCGGTCCGGTCCGGTCCGGACCGCCGGCGGCCAGTCCAAACGCCGGCTCGGACCGGGACCGGACCGGCTCGGACCGTGTCCACTCTGAAGCGCGGCTGCGGCGAGGGGCTGCACGACGAGGTAGTTGGCGAGGAGGAGCTCCGCGGCGAGGGAGGCGGTGAGCGAGATGAGCGAAAGGAAGAGCTCACTATGGCGCGCCGGGAGGAGGGCGACGTCCCCGCAATGGCGACCGCCGGCCCTGCGCCTTGAACCGGAGCCTGCCGATCCGGCGGCCGCTCAAGTTCCACGCGAGGTTCTAATCTCGCCTAATTTGCAATCTCTCCTACTTCGCCGGAACGCCGTCCAGTCAAACTCCAACCAAGGTACCAATTTTCAGTCATTGTTTTAGGTGTTTCTACCTGAATCCCCTGCGTAGTCTCAAACTCTCAATCACCACCACCTGTGCAACGGCTTCAAACGCAAATCACAGTTTGCAAGAAATTTGGAAAAATGAGTTAGCCTCATCTGTTGTACGATATGTCAGCAGCTTTGATAATTAATTATTCCCCTTAATGCTTCCGTGCCCTTTAAACCTTTCAGATTGGATTTGTTTTGTATTTTGTATGGTTTCTTAATGTACACAAGCATGATGTGCTACCAATTGTGATGGAACTCAGCAGACTATATTAGTCTAATTGATGCATGACTATATTAGTCTACTAATGCCAATGCTGAATTGCCAAAGATTTCGTTGGTGTAGCAACCTGGAGAAAGCCATGCACTCATAAATATTAAAGATAAAAAAATCGTGTGTAATTGGAATGACATTAATAGTCTCATGCATGTTTGAACAAATGCAGAAAAGGCTACGCTTTCATGTTTTTGTGGAATTTTCATTGCTTACAAAGGCAGTAGTTATTACCATATATTTTTATTTTTGTTATTCTGCAGAAGGTTTTGCCTTCACCAACGCTAGCCGTGACGAAACGAAACGACGACTTCATCCATCCATGATTCTACATCAATCTCGCTGATTGCAGGTAAGGTCTAGGTGTCCAGCAGCGCGTTCTCTTTTCCCTGTCAGATTCGTCCAATGATATTATATGGAAAAGACAACAAAAATACCTTTTTTGTCCATGGATACGATGGTTTGATATACTCAGGATCCTCCTGGTACAAACACGGGCGATAGTGATACACACTTTGCAGAAGAATCTGTGAAGGACCGATCCAAGGTCCAGGTCACTCTACTAAATCCAATGAGCCTTGCTTCGGTTTTTCCGTTTCTTTGCTTTTACAGACTATAATATGATTGTCGCTAACTAAAAAATTGTTGCAAACAGAAAAGTGGTGATGTGGGCTAGAACCAGAGACTAAATCTGCGTACTAATTAGCTTTTTTCCTTGAGAAGAACTTTTGACTGAACATTTAGAATTGGTATGTAAAATCTAACTTAATATGATACAAATTCTACCCATGGTCTGATCATGTTTTTTAGGCGATGTCCTCCTCTCAAAAAAAGAGGACTCCATTTTCCTGCCTGTACATGTGCATATGTCCACTGTTTGATGAAATGCACAGGAGTGCAGGCGTTGTGCCTTTTTTATGTGTGCTTCAGATTAGAATTTGGTCAGTTGAGATGACTATCTTCTATGCTTAGTGAGTTATATTCGCTCAGTGGCAGATCTTACTAAGGTTACTGAACCGTGAATCTCTTTAGTTCCTCTATTAATTAGTTTTTCTTAACATTCCAAGCTATACCTGTTCATAGCCTATCTGTTAATATGCTTATGTTGTTACCTATTTTATTCTGCAAGTTTTGCAGCTATAACTGGATCGAGTGTTCATATGTTATGTTGACCCATATACTACTAACTACACTTTTTTCATTCTCCCTATTATTTGCTGGCAAGAACCTCGATGACTGCCACACAAATAAAAGGTAGAATAACAGCCAGTTAGACACAAGCAATTTCAGTAGTTAGTTTTACTTCAGAAGGTGCTGCATATTGGTACTCATTTATAAGGTGTACGTACTTCTATTATTGATTGTTGTTACAAAAAATTGTAAGCCAGGTAACACACATATTTACTGAGGTATTTATCATACATTCCAAGATTTTGGTTTCTCACATTACAACCAGGTATTACCAGGTATTAGTTTGTCTATAGATATTGAGTAAAAATATCTTACTCTACCCTTATTTTTCTTCTCTTTCATGCTGCTATACTTATTCCAGCTTTGTTTGAAGTTTTGTAAAGAGATGCAGATCACACAGGAAACCACTGAAACTATTCGTGATTGAGGGAAGAGATGAATCTGGAGAAAAACAGTTTGGCAATTTGCGTATGATCTTTTGTGTATTTTTGAAAGCTTATAACTAATAATGATGTAATAGTGTAAGTCTATTTCTTTATTTTTTAAACAAGAGGCTTATTATGTTGGTGTTTTTTTGAAAGCTTATAACTAATAATGGTGTATCTATTTGTTTATTCTTTAAACAAGAGGCTTATTATGTTTGTGATCTTTTATGTGTATGTATTAGGACAAAAATTATTTTCTCCCGTTGCAACGCACGGGCATGTTTGCTAGTTTAAAAAATGTGAAGATCAACCGTAAGTAAAGTACAAGTTGCCGCAATTTAACTTTCCTGGTCATAAACTTCCACGTTACAATCAAAATTAGTTGGTAACTCGGTTTACAAAAATGTATTTTCTTGCAAATAAAAATTAGTCAGACTGGAGAATCCCTTCCACGAGTCCAACCGGCCGTCAACTACCCCTCCGAATGCCTCACTGCACATCTGCCTACCTGATGTGCCAAGTGAACTTCCAGCAACATGTGTGTGCACCTTATAAAATATGGAGTGCGTCTACTGGTAAGTAGCTGCAGATTGTAGTTGTACCTTACTGTATGCACCACCTGTGTGCGTGTGCCCATAAAATAGACGCCCTCTCACTCCTGGTGGGCCGAATCAGAAGTGAGCAGCCATGCTGAACTCTCTCTCTCCTCATCTCTTCTCTGTCCTGTCCTGCCACAATAGCTAGCCCTGCAGTGCCAATTTCTAATTGCAAGCAGATAACCTGAAATAAGTTCAGAGCCAGTCAGAACTAACTAAAAATTGCCCTTATCATACTCACGTTGCAACTATTCTATCTGGATGCATTCATGTTTTTATTTGGGGGTCTTAAGTGTGGAGATTTAAGACAAAACATATCAACTAATTGTGCCATCACATCAATTTAATATACCAACAAAATAAGACAACCATGTTCGGTTAACCATATGTATGATACTAAGATATATCCAGAGTTTTCCAGATATGAGCCTATTAGATTTGTCATAATATGGTACGAACGCTTAAAAACAAAAATATGTAGCACAAATATTCATTCGTGCATGTTAGCTTAACCTGAAAGTGCAATGAAATTCTGAAGGGGCACTACAAGCTCAAGTCAAATTGGCAATGCAAAATTAATATAGCCAGTTCGGACACTTGGCTTAAATTCAACTTCATACTTGAACAAGTATGTCGGTCTATTCTACAACCACCCATTAAGACCTTATTTTACAAGTAAATCCTTATTGTACAACAAAAAAATACACTACCCCCACCCCCACCCCTGAACCAAACCCCCACCCCCACCCGGACCGAACCGCAACAACCCCCCTCCCCCCCAAAAAAAACTTTGCCCCGCTGGCCACCTTCTTCGTCCGCACTCATGCCCCGTACGACCCCCACCTTCCTCCCGCTCGACCCACAACCTCCCATGCACCTTCCACCGTCGGCGCCACTGCACTATAACCCCGCCGTCCCCGCGCGACCCCGCCGCCGGATCCAGGATCCCTGCGATGCCACATCGCCAGATCCCGATCCGGCTTCCCCCGCGCCGCCACCTTCGCCCAGTTGCACGCCTCCCACGGCCTCCCCCGCGACAGATCTGGTGCCTCCTCTGCTCTCCACCGCCGCGCGCCACCGGCCCCGCGCGTGTGGCCGTTACTCGGGCGAGATACGGTATCCGGCCGCGC
This sequence comes from Elymus sibiricus, assembly GCA_039707655.1. Taxonomy (NCBI): domain Eukaryota; kingdom Viridiplantae; phylum Streptophyta; class Magnoliopsida; order Poales; family Poaceae; genus Elymus; species Elymus sibiricus. Next base: position 30,049,670 of record CM077664.1, read on the forward strand.
ATCACCTCCTCCCCGTCCGGGTCGCCACCATCCTCCCCCATTTCCTTGGACCAACCTCCTCTTTACTGATGGGCCGCGCCACCACAGTTTGTAGATTTTCAACCTTCAGCTTTTCGTGCAATGTACTCAATTCCCTCTTAAAATCCTCAAAGGCCATTCTATCATTGACATCTCTCTCATCTTTAAGAATAGACAAGTGACGTACAGATGGCGAAGATTGTATATATCTCACATTAAAACTAGATATGTTAAGACACTCTTATGATGAAACCTTCACTGCCAACTCATCCAGTAGGTCATGCACAACATAATTGTTGACGTATAAATGTGTTGCCTAGTCTCTTCCGTCAGATCGGTCTTTAGGTTGCATTGGCTAGAGCATGCACTTCTACATGGTATCGGAGCCAAGAGGACTTGAGTTCAAGACCCGGCTGGCGCAATAAAATTGCAGCCCACTTTCGGTCCACGCTTAGGCCTGAGGAAGCCACACGTGAGGGGAGTGTTGACGTATAAATGTGTTGCCTAGTCTCTTCCATCAGATCGGTCTTTTGGTTGCATTGGCTAAAGCATGCACTTCTACAATAATAAGGATTCCCATCATCTTTCTCATTCTTCTTGAAAAAACCACGATTAACCAAGTCATTTGAATGACACAACCCAACATCTTCAAGACTTTTCCTTTGATCACATAAATCTAAAATATCGAGCCCTATCCATAAGTGAACCAATTCTTTGCTACCTAATTCATAATCTTCAGGAAACAAATCGCAATAGAAAAAACACAGTTTTAGATAGAAAGGGAGATATCTATGAAAAGTTACTGGTGTGAGGGCACGTACTAGTGGCGTGTGGATCCCAGCGCGCGTTACTAATAAGTGGTTATCAGTGGCATGCGCTCACTAATAAGCAATATAGGCACGCCACTAGTAGGCTATCCTGCAGTCGTGACAATGAAGATGTCAGCAGTATAATCAACCACGTACTTCCATAGTTTCTCTGTTTTTCAATTCCCGTTCGTATCAGATGCGTTTGCGTTTGTATCGGATGCGTTTGTGTTCGGTGTTAATTAAATCGCCGTCGTTATAACTATGACCACCATTTAATCAACGGTGGAGATTATTTAACCTATGTAGATGAACGTGATGGCTTGTTTGCCTCTTATTTTAATAATGTAATAGATAGATTGATTGATAGATACATAAATAAATACAAAGATAGATCAAAACAAAAAAGCGCAGGCGAGAGCATGCATATCTACAATCCATAAACAATAATAGAACTTTCTAAGTAATTTTGATCAATGAATTAGGTACTAGCATATATAGCTTGAAATATAAAGTCAATAATTTCCAAAAAAAATATTTCTGTTAATTGTAGTCTCCATCTCGACTTTTGGCTTTGCATAGGATCGAACGCTACAACTGAACTGCAGAATCATATTCATATATGCATGCACAGATATCTTTATTTTTTTCAAGAGAACAAGTCAAAAAGCTGTTCCATCGCTTTACTTTTCTTCTGCAATGGCCTCGCCGGATGGCTAAATCAGTACTACTGCTACAACCAAAGCTATGTTTGCCGGCTGTGCACCTTTAAATCCCTATTAATTTATCAATCAAAACATCTTGAATATATATATATATATATATATATATAGGACAAATGTTTCCTACCACCCGGTGGTAGTTATCACCACTTGCGTTTTGTATATTGTATGTAGTATCTATCAAATCGAAGAGTATGTACGCGTAGTATGTAGTATAGAACAATGTTTAGTTAGTATATATACTACTTTTTTGACAGTATGTTTCATATTTTGAGTATGCTTCTTTTTACGTACAAATATGTACGTATTTCATAAATATAATAAAAACTATGGGTCAAGTTACAATTTTTTAATGTAACTCACTTTGGGGTATCTTATATATAGTATATGAATATACTTAAAATGATAAATTAGATTATATAGTACTACATGGTAGTATATGTGACATGTGGGGTAACTACCCCCGGGTGGTAGGATGGATTTTCCCTATATATTGAAGATGGGAGTACATACTCACAGGAGTACAGAAAATTAGTTATATATATATATATATATATATATATATATATAACTATTTTTCTGTACTCCTGTGAGTATGTACTCCCATCTTCAATATACCTTATATACACATTGATTATACTTCTTTATCATTCTCAATATACTTTATTAAATATTTTAAGATACCGCAATGTGAGTTTTGTGAAAAAAATATCATTTGTGACGTACTTTTTGTAATATACATTTTTCATGTACGAACAAATCAGTATATACGTAAACCTATACAAATATATAGATTCACATGAATTTTTTTCATGAAACTCATTTTAGGATATCTAATAATTATTAATGAAGTATATTAAAATTAATAATGAGGTATAAAAGATTTATCTATGTGGTATATGAGGAGCGATAGTACGTACTCACAGGAGTACATAGTCATTTTCACATATATATATATATATATATATATATATATATATATATATATATATATATATATGTATATGCAGAATAATTATTCTGCACACACTATCGAACTGCACGCTCAATGTGAGGGCACTGCACTTTCTGATGCAAGCCCACTGCTGAGACGAGTGAACTTCTCGTCGAAAAAACAGTACGCGAGTTTTTCTGTACTGTTTTTGCTCCAGTTTTTAAACCGTTTGTCGGAATGAGGCGTGTAATATACCGTTGGAAATCTATGCATTAAGCGCAACTTCGCCATGTTGAATTTTTTTTAAGATTTCTCACGGTTTAAGAGCAGTTTCGAAAATTGTGCGGTGCACGACGAGTGGCAGCAAACATATTTTCACGTTTTTTCGCAAACTGTTTGTCGGAATGAAGCAAATGATATGCCGTTGGAAAGATATCACCGAGGCGCAACTTTTTCATATATATTACTTTCTCCAATTTCTTAGGGTTTAAGAGCAGTTTCAAATTTACTAAATCGCGGAATTCAGTTTTTTCAAATTTTTACAATTTTTTGGTACTGATTTTGCTCCTGTTTTTTATCCGTTTGTCGAAACGAGGTGTGTGATACACTGTTGGAAAGCTATAGACGAGGCGCAACTTTCATATGTAGAATTTTTTTTGAGATTCATTACGGTTTTAAATTAATATTGAAAATGGAGCGGCGGACGACGAGTGGCAGCGGTCGTTTTTTCGCGATTTTTTACAAACCACTGGTCAGAATGATTCAAATGATACACCGTTGGAAAGATATCGACAAGGCGCAAATTTTTCATGTAGAACACTCTGTCTAATTCCCTACGGGTAAAGAGCAGTTTTGATTTTACCGAAATGCGGACACTCTGTTTTTCGCGACACCAAAATCGACGAGTGAACCGCATCGGACAGAAAACCGCACTGGTTTAGAATAAAATCCGCACTGCATCAGACGGGCAAGCGAACTGCATGAATTCTTTTATTCAGATGTAATTTTTCTCAGGCGGGGAAGTGCACTATGCTTCACATCGGGCGTAAGTGAATCGCAACACTATCGAGAAGTGAACCGCATTACTTTTTTGTCGTTTCCGTAACATTTTTTCTGCACTTCACAATGGGAGTAAATGAACCGCGACACTACAGAAAGTGAACCGCGAACACTACAAAAAGTGAACCACATGAGTTTTTATTGTCTTTTTTTTATACTTATTATTTTTTTATGTGCGTAGATCAGGCGAGTGGACCGCAGGAATTGAGCGAGTGAACTCCATGCTAGGGGCAAGCTAACTACATTGTTTTTTTTAGAATTTTTGTTTCAAAAAGTAAATGGATTTTAACAGTTTTTGTTTAAAACGAATTGCATTTTTAAAAGGGGAAGTGAACTTCTCAAGAGTTTTTATTATCATGTTTTCTTCACAAAGTAAACCACATGAGGGTTTACATCAAACTGCATCTGTCTTTTAACATTTTTGACAAATAGGTCACTGGATTTTACTCAACAGGTCTCAAAAAAGAAATACAAATACAATCGGGTCCCTATTTTTCTTTGCACAACTGCTCACAGTACCTAAGTGTACTGCTTTTTGGAGTCAACGTTAGCCGTGTGCTCCCACTGTTTGGACTGCAGTGCTGCACCATGGCCGTCCGTGAGCAGAAACAAAATAATTTTGCGAGTACTGCACCACTTTTGCGAGTGCACTGCATGACTAATTATAAATCTAACGAGCAAGTAGCCTCATGCAAATTTTCTGAAAATAGAAAAACAATGAACTTCACAGAGAAGCTCTGAACTGAACCACGAGCTCATCGTCGGGCCACCAGTGTTAGCCCACACACCCGCCAAACAGCCTACGCGAGAGGGAACTGCGTGCACGCGAACCTGTCGTCGCCCGAGACTGCTTGGTGGCGAGTTGCCGAACTGCAGCATCGACACCCGTGCTCACAGTGGGTGCCATGGTTGCCGTGTGAGCTCCTCCAGCGGAGTGCACGGCCGCGCTGTGAACCGCGAGCGCATCAAATGGCAAACTGCACGCCAGCGATGCCCGATCCCATCTGCACGAAAACATTTTCTTGTTTAAAAACAAAAGAAAAGGAACTGCGACGTCACACCTGATGAACTGCAAGCTGCACACATGCACACACCGAACATTTTCTGCATCAGAGAATAGAGTGGACTCTTGGGTGTCTTCGTTTGACCACACACCGAACCGAACTGCACACAGGCACACACGCACTGCAAAAAAAAATGAACACGCGAACAGCAAAACAAACGAGAAATTTGCTGCAGCACCTGGTCAATGTGACCAAGCAGAGACATCCACATCGGCGACGGGAACCTTTTTGGCCGCCGGGGCTCCTTCATCTATGCTGAAAGCACGTCTAGCATACTAGGACAAGAAGATGAATGGGGCATCGAACTGAACAGGCAGCGCAAGCAAACTGCAGATGCCCAAGCGCACGAGACCCGTGCGCTCCCAGTCGGGGAGCAGGCCATGGCCGCCAGATCCAGGGGAAGGAAGGAGGCTCATGGCCGAGAGTGCTCGCATCCGAGCCCTAAACGCCCGGTTTGGCTTGAACGACGGGGAGGAAGGGTCAGCGTGGCGGGAGAGCTCCCGGCGGCCCCATGGATCCAGTGGAAGGCGGGGTGAGGAGGAAGGTGCGGCGTTGCCGGGAGGATGCGGTCCGGAGGTGGCAGCGCGGGATCCGGCAGCCCCTGACCCGCAACGGCGCCAGCCGGTGGGTGGCCGGGTGGGGAAGCGCAACGGCGGCCCGACTGCAGGTCGGATGCGGTGGTGGGAAGGGTGCCCGGTGCATGTAGAGCTGATGGGGAAGAAGGTGGTTCGCAGGAGAAAGGGTACGGGGTAGCACAGTTGGGAGGAAAGTGGTGGCACGGCGGGGCTCGCGCCGAGTGGGGATGGGCGCTGGCGCTCGCTGCGGTGGGAGGCGGCGCTGTTTTCAATCGGGGTAGGTGAGGTGTCTGGTGAGGTCGTGGGGTGGGGGTGGGGGAGAGGTGGGGGTCTTTTTTCATGTGTTATTGACGTGGTTCCGTCGCTGTTCCAGGAGGAAGAAGTGTTAGCAGAATAAGGCCGGATGTTGGTAGAATAAGGTCTTAAGAGTGTTGTTAGAATAGACCCACCATATATATATTACAATTTGAACCATATATTTGTAACATGGTGTCATTTTGAAGCATAGTTTAGTTTTTGTGACACTTAGAACCACAATTCTGTTTGTGTGACACTTCAAACCACATTTTAGACACATTTTCCCACTTTGAACCACATTTCAGCAATTGAAGTGACCATGACACATCGGTCCCACTCATCAGAACGACTTGCCGCTCAAAACCTCAACATGTCGCTCACCAAATAGGACGTGTCTTTCTACAATACACCTTCAAAATGGCATAGCTAGGCGAGTTGTCCAAACCACACCTGGTCTCAACGCTCGGGCCGTTGTCTCTTCTCACTTTCATGCGTGCAGCGACTAGAGGAAGGGTTAGGGTTAGCAATGAAATCGAGCAAGCTAAATGAGATTAGTTTTTTCCTTCGCTTTCCCCTCCCAGCTACAGTGCAGAGAGGCGATCCGGAGGCAATTTCGTTTCCCTCTGTGACTGCCGGCGCGTGTGCAGGTTCCCTCTCCCTCTGCCGACTGCTCCGGCAGCAGGAGGGTGGGGGAACCCCCAGATCTGCAGGCATGTATATAGGGTGTGGATATGGCTGCGTGGTGACATCATTCTGGTGGAGGTGGTGGCGGTGTTGCTGCATTGTTTCCCCAAGCTCCAGTCTCCCCCGGCATTGTACTATGCGGTGGCGCCGTCGGGCTCGTGGAAGCAGATTACTGCCGGCAAGGTTTGGTTTCCTTGGTCGGACCGGTGTGGTCCGGCTTTGGGTTTTGGTCACGAGGCCTCTCCTCCGCCTTGCTGGCGCAGGCTTCGGTGCCAGTGACAAGTTCTTCGGGGTTGTGTTTAGGAGTGGCACCGGATCTGCTGCTCTCTTGGTGTTCGTTGGTGAGGGTGGCGGCAAGGATCTTCCGATGACGATCTCTCCTCTGGGGCGTTCGTCCAGCTAGACCTTAGCTTTGAAGACTTCCCGGCCGTTGGTGAAAATGTCAGGCTAGCTCGGGTGGAGTTGCGGCGACGGCGGCACATCTTCAGCTCGCTCCGGTGGCAGAGTTTGTGTGGCATCTCTAGGACCTGGTTAATTTTTCTTTCTTTCAAGTTTGTCGGTATTGCTGGAATCCTTTAATATAGATCTTGGGCCCTTTTCGTCAAACAATAATAATGAAATGGAGCAAACTAGTAGAGATATGTCTAGGTTTAAGTGTCGTGTCCTCACAAGTTGTAACAATTTGTTAAGACCACCTGATCACTTGCTCAATTGTGATTCAAAGTGGAATGCATGGTACATAATGTTGTTCACCATGTAGCAAAAATTAAAATATAAGTCTCACTATATTACAAATACATGGTTCAAATAGGAATACTCAGTTGCTTTGACGTTGAGTAGTGTAAAACTATTGTATAATACTCCCTCCGTTCCAGAATATAAGGTGTATTGATTTCCGTGCAAGTCAACCATTAGGATGTTTGACCAAAATTATAGAATAAAATAACAACATCTGCAATACCTAATAGACAAAAAATAAAACTACTTTTCATGATGGATCAAATGATATAAATTTCGTATTGTGGATATTGATATATTTTTGTAAAAACTCGGTCAAACATGCATTCCTTTGACTTTTGAAAAAATAAATACACAGTATATAAAGGAATGGAGGGAGTATATTGCATCCCAATACGACGTCCTAGGGGCCTTCTAGATACCTGGTCCATCCGGCCATGTTTGGAAGGGTACCCAGGAGATAAGGAAACTACCCGTGGGGTGTCCGGAGTCGTCCCCCTTGCTCATACGTTCGTAAGATATATGACAGCCACTTGTTTCACGAATCGTTAAAAAGCTTGCTTATAGGTAGCGTGCAAATATGCGGGCACTATAAGGATATAGAAACTGATCGTCAATTCATCATTTAATAGACGTACTCTCAAATGATTGATGTCTAAGATCGACCAAAGCTCTATCTCATTTCCTATTAAAATGATAACTAGAAACAACTTACTATAAAATAAAAATGTGCAGGAGAGCTTGCATATCTATAAATTAATAATCAATAAAATACAATATCCTCAGTAATTAATTTGGTCAATTAATTAGGTAGCTCACATAGTAACTTGAAATACAAAGTCAATAGCCGTTGTTCTCCCGTGACGACTTACGCTATCAATAACTAGTAGAACACCCGTGCGTTGCCACGGGCTTTTAAAAAAAAACTAAGATGCTACTCCCGGGGTTAAAATAACCGAGAACAATGCACATTTCAGCTAACATAAATATTTGTTTATTTTGACAATCAGCTAACACACATCATACTATCAAGCATAAAACATGTTGTTAACTTAAAATATATATATTAAACCAGTAGTTTTTTCTTTGACATCAAAGTACTCTTTATTGCAAGGTGATCACCATATTATCTTTTACAAGAGTATCAACAATCTCTACTGGCGAATCTTCCATCCACCCCGCACACACCTTACTTCTAGCTAGTTTGGCTAAATCATGGGCAGCACAATTAGTCTCTCTAGGAGCATGCTCAAAAATAATATGCGGGAAATTACACGCAAGGTGAAATATATCATCAAAAGCTGCCGTCGATAGATCGAAAGAGCGACCTCCATTCTTCATTGTTTCTATCACCTCAATGTTGTCAGAGTTCACCTCTATGCGGTTACACCCGACTGTAGTTGCCAAATTGAGACGAAACCATAAGGCCAGTGCCTCGGCCATAAGTGCATCTCCGCACCAATCGATTTACCCATTTCCTCCTGCGACGAATTTGCCAATCGAGTCTCTGACGACAGCGCCATACGACCCCTTGAGTAAGTCTGGGTCAAAAGCCCCATCCACGTTTAGCTTCACATAGTTGCTCCTTGGTCTTTCCCAGCCATGACGATTGATCGTCGCCTTTGCATCACTCGCCATAGTATAGTTAGCAACCAAAGCTCTGATTACCAACCAGTAGTTGAATGGTTAGGAGGGTTGTGTTACCCATTCATGTGTGAGTGCATGTGTGTGGTGGTGTGCATACATTGTTATCCGTATTTCTTTAAACTTTTATCAAGAAATAGAATAATTTTTATTATCTTGGCCTTTTCTTAATTCAAATACAAACACATCATAGAAATCTGGAATTCGTGTCACTATTCTCACTTCTTTATCTGGTAGAAGATGCCATCTTATTTACTGAAGTACATAATGTGGTATTATTTTCAATATGAATCATGCATTTGTACGTCAAGTCATACAAGTTTGGTTGCACCCGCGCGGAACATCCAATGGATTACCCGGATTCAGTTACAGACCAAGCATGACATGACATGAGAAAACCAACAATGATGTGTGCCTGAGCATCTTTCATCTTTCAGCATGAAAAAAGGCATTTTGGGAGTCTTGGTCATCACTCAAAGTAGGTTGATTGATGCATTGCGGACCCTTGAGCTTTTTTAGAAGCTAGAGACCAGAACTGGACAAAGAATTTGAAGTGTATGTACCAGTTTCTAGAGTGAGGCCTTGATATTTGCATGTATGTGTGGTGGCTCTTCAAGTATGACTGCAATGCAAGTTGTATTGACATGCAGAAATGTAGTTAGTCCCCTAAAATAATTACTCGATTCACATGAAATTGACAAGTTGGAAATACCTTAGGCGGTTCTTACAATAATATTTCCAATGGAATTGCCAACAAAACTGTGTTTCCAATATACCTCCTTCGCCACCCTCTTCATATTCTTATGTAGCAAAACTCGCTACTTTATATTGGCCTAATTAATCTACTAACGTTGGTTGCATGACATGCACAGAATTCAGACAAAAAAGAAAATAATCAGTATTAAAAAGGAGATGAGCAATATGCCCTAGAAAGAAAAATAATAAGGTAAATTAACATGAATGGAGAAAAAACCTATGTTGTTGGAACTTTTACTTGTGGGATCTATGTCTTTATTGGGCTTGGCCGAAATCTGAGTGGTCTGTCCTTACTTGTCAAATGTGCATGACTCGTGTCAGATTCAAGCAGCCTTAAGGCTTGCACACCCTAATTGTAAACAACTTGAAATATTCTTCCGCTTCATAAGTTCCACGAGTTTAATTCTTCTTGTACTTTATAGGACTACGCATGTCATAGCTCTCAAGATGCTGAAATATAAAATCCATATTAATGACAAGGACTCGAACCCTACTAAGCAATTATTTTCTGTGTTCGGAACAATATCATAGTTCCATATGAAACACAGTTCTAAAACATGACACATTTATTATATATCCCAGAACATTTGAAAAAATTGACGTGTGTAGTGGTATTTTCATAGCAAGACTAAGCCCCCATCCAACCAGATGAGGTACCAACAGTTTCAGTAACATATTATTAACTCATTGGTGTTATTAATCACAAAAATCTGGGTGTGTACTGGTCCAGAAATTTACCTAAGAAATAATTGCAAGTGATAACAGAAATCGGTGCCCTACAGAAACGACAAGCAAACATTACAAAGAGGTTATGATATATATGAAAAATGATCTGAACATTACAACATATCACCATACACGGATAAAATTAATTGAAAGTAACTGGACACCGATTATGGAATGCTAAGATTTGAATCATTAACTATGCAATTTAGTGGAAGTTTGGAGTATCACATCACTGCTGTGCTCCGCCTACTCGCTCCTCAACGAACACTGTACACACATATAAGCTACGGGCTATAATGCATATAAATGAATCAGGCAGATGATTAAGGTCGTCTCCAAGGACAAAACTCATTCTCCCTCGTATGTCCGTGCGTCTTCGGACATCAAAAGGGTGCCCAGCCGGACTCCCAAAATTCAACAGTTTGGGCGCCCCCAAATTTAGACCATGAGGCAGTCGTCAAGGTGCTCTTCCTCGCCGGGATCGTAAAAGTCTTTCCACTCCCTGGTCGAGCTGCCGTCAACTGGGAGTTTCGAGGCTCGAGTGCTCGAGCACTATCAAGCATGCCGGTACTGACAAGTAAGAGGGATGTGGAGCCATCGTTCTCCTCATTGTTCTGGTAGCACTCAATTCTCCTGCGCTAGCTACCGGCGTCGAATGTGGGAGACTGGACCGCCGTGCAGCTGGGACCGTCTTCTTTAGTGAGCCGGTGACTAACTGCCTTGTTGCGGTGAAGGTCAGAGCGGTGAGGTGCTGGAGTGGGTCGGCGGTTGTCAGTGGCATCCGCAACGTGCAGGTTACGGTTCCAAGCGGTGAAGGAAGGAGGCCATGGAGGGAGGATTTGGGCAGCGGCGTCTAGATCGACGCATTCGCTCGAGGCCTTACGAGCTTGCAGAGGGGCGGGTCTGGCGTCCTAGAAGAGGACCAGCCGCGTGAGCATCCAGGGTGTCCTCACTCATAGCACGGTATGCATGGAGGAGGCGCTGCGAAATCTGGTGGGAGGCGATGCTCGATTTACCTAGTAAAGTCATGCAATCAAATCGGATCGCGTCTAGGAGAAACTTGCCTTATCGGAATTAACACGAGGGTTCTAGAGGCGGGGAGCTGGGCTGCCACTTCAGGTCCTGGTGGCAAATTTGCTGCAAATCAACAACTATTTTACAACATCTGATAATATATCCACCCATTTTTTATCATCAAAAGTAGTAATCTCTTGTATGAGTTTATTCTTACCTTACCATGAAGTGGCAGTAACTCATGCCACAAATGAGCTGCTGGAAGAAGTACCTAGCCTGCAGGAACAAGGCAACCATCAGTTACATGAAGCGGCACCAAAAATGGACACAGGCAATGAACCGCCTGAGATAGTGTAAGTGAGTCGTAGTTAAGCAGCTGAAAACGGTCTAGGTAGGTAGTAGTGGAGCAGCAGCAAAAGCATCGCCCAAATACTTACCATGACGCAAACTAACAAATGATCCTGCACTATAAAAAAATTTAATGATCCGGAGACACAAATCCCAATGAATAAAAAGGAAAAAACAACGACAATATGACGCAACGTATCCAGGCAGAAGAACACAGGGTGTTACAATAGTGCAATTTTGCAGAGGAGCAGGGGCACCCGCCCCTTGTTGTGTCCAACAAGGTGCAGAGGAAGGCAAAACGGCCGCTGCCACAACTATAATCGACGCGTGGATCCTGGTTCAGCTTTTGATTCATCTCCGCCGGTTCGGAGAATTGAATAAGCTACATAGATGGACTAACAGCTAAATGAAACAATATTTAATCTCTATATATAGTAGAGTATGATCCTGCATATGGTGAACTGAATGAAGCTATAATGGACCAGTAATATACTACATGGAGCATACATCTGCAAAATGTCGATTGGGTATACATAAAAGCATTACCATAGGTAGTAGGATCTAGTGCTTATCTTAGACGTCTGGCATGCTGGTAGACTTCACTCACACAAGTTAACTTTTATTTGCTAACGAACATTTGAATAAAATATATTCATAATGAAGCATAACATTTACAAGTGGAATGTGTACAAGTAGGTTTTGTTTCTGTTATAGATTGAGATGGATCACACTTACCAAATATTAATTCATTCTTCACTCAAAAGTATTATAAATGTGCCATGATACTTACTATGTAACTACTGTCAGGTCAAATATTACCAGAATTGAGAAATTTAAATTCAGTGCTGGATAATACAAGAGATAAATTTGAAAGGGAAAGATCTGGCATATTATGCAAGCATCATTCTCCACAAGGGACAGATCAGAAATGCAAGCTGCCATGGGAACATACAAATTTAACCTCAATTTTCTCAGATGTAGCTTTCTACCAGACCGGTATTGACATATCCAATCTGTTCTTCCAATGCTACGAGCTCCTGTAGGAGAGCAAGATCACATTTTATCAGTTACATGCAAACCCGCAACCTAGTGAGTCGGTGCTCTGCTTCATACCTCATAGGTCATGCTGTCTATATCTTGCCCCATATGTAATTGTTGGTCAATAACATGCCGTGCTTCATAAAATCTTGAAAGATCCATCAATGCATTATGATGTATGGACACATTGGTTACATCAGATACCCGTATTCCAACGAAAATCACTAATAAAAAGCAAGCCCAGATATGTAGAAGTACAGTGAGGTACGTATTAATGTATGTAGACACTATTTTCCAACAGCAGTAGTCAACAAGCAAGACAAAACAGGAAACATGAGTCACATATCACAACAATGAAAACAACTGTTTCATTTGTCTTGGCCAAAATTAAGGTTTGCTATTCATGCAACACAGATTGCAGGAAAAAAGACATGATAAAGGGCTCACTAAAAATGGTTAGGTAATTTGATTTTATAGAACTTGATGACAAACACATATTTTGAAGCACTTCAAGTAAAACAAAGGTCCAGAACTTCAACAACTAAGGGCAATAATTGGCAATGTTTTCTTGAAAAAATATCTCAGACATATTGTACAGCTAAATTCTTACATCAATTCTGTAGTCATGGGTATGAAATTGTGCTTCCAGCATGGGTATGAAGCATGCATATCCGTGCAGAATCAAGTCTCAACATGTTCCACATCACCTGAACATCATCGTATCTGCAACTAAAAATAATAATTATATAAGTGCAGCAGCCACAGAAACATCTCAGATCACAAACTGTAGTCCTGTTTGCTGCTCCTGGTTGTCGTGAAATTTCTGCAGCAGAGGGGACAAGACAGTACAAAGAGGAACAGAGAAGGGAGAGACGGTGTTGTTGTGGGACGTCCGTTGTTGTGCACCCTGCGCCCTCACCTCCCGGCCCTGCAACTTCAAACCGCCGCCGCCGCCGCCGCTGGGCAACGACATATGTCCCTCTCCCTCGGTTTAGGATTTCAAACCCCTCGATTTCAAGCCGCTTTAGGATTTACGGCTGGGGAGGAGCTTGGAGGAGGAGCGGCCGTGGAGGTCGCCGCCTTGGCTGACTTGCTGTGGCCTGCAAGCGGGGTCGATGGAGAAGGAGAAGCCGTCGGCTGCGACGACCATCTATGTACGCCATAGGTGGGAGGATTGGGCGGCGGAGGCTCGGAACCCCGGAGTTCCGTGATGGCGGTCTCGAAGGAGTTGGATCGAGGGAGGATTTGGATTGAAAGGGGCGATGGCGGCGGCGGTGTCTCCCCTCCAGGAAACCGCCCTGCCCTGGAGGTGGCAGCGGCGTCTCCCCTCGGACGTCGTGGACGGCGTCTCCTCTGGTACTTCGGCGGCGGAGATCCCGTACCACGGCGGCAGCGAGAGACGCCACTCCCGGAGGTCGGTGGCGGCGATCCCGTACGTCGGCGGCAGGTAGATCGAACGAGATCGCGGCAGATCATACGTCGGTGGCGGCAACGAAACTCTCCGGTACGTCGGCGGCGGCAACGAAGCTCTTCTTTCGATGGGATCGAGAGGAGCGGGTTTTGTGCGGGGGTGGTTTTTTTTTGGTGAGTGCGTAGGGGGGACTGGAGATGAAAAAAAATCTGACGAAAAAAACAAGATGAAAGTGGGGGACGAAAATAAACCGTGGAGGCAATCCCACCAAGCGAGACATTAGGAGTAGAGATTACTAGAAGCACCTAACTAGTGGTGGTCCCGCAGGGGACACGTGGGAGCGCACGACTTGCTCGACGCGTGGCACATATGAACACTATAACTGAAGTGCAGAATCTTATGCATGCACAGATTTCTTTATCGTTTTCCAGAGAACAAGTCAAAAAGTTGTTCCATCACTTTGCTTTGCTTCTCCAATGGCCTTGCCGGCTGGCTAAATCAGTACTACTGCTAGAACCATTCCTGTTGCTGTTGCTGTTGGTGACCATTTCTGTTGCTGTTGGTGACGCTGTTAGTGCTGTTGCAGTGGTTTTTTTTTTTGAGGTAAATACACCCACGGTCTTAGAACTTGCACTCGACAGTCACTTTGGTGCACAAAGTTGCAAAATATGCGTTTGTGGTCACTGAACTTGCAAAACGGTGCAAATACAGTCACTCCCTTCGTACCGCAGCCGTATCTGGCGACGCCAGCGTGGCATGGGCCCGCTGTCAGCGACCATGGCCTTCCGGCGAGGCGTGCGCGCAGTTACTTTGCAGAAAACCCCTCGGATTTATTATTTTTTGCGCAAAAAAGCCCCTGCTGAGAGTGGGCCATTCATAACAGGTGGACAAGTCGTCCCCTCGTTCACAAATCCCCCTGATTCCCAAATCGCTAAGATTCCCAAATTAGGAACCCTAGATAGGCGACGGCAGAGGCAGACGGCTGCGGTAGTAGTTAGGTGAGTCGTCGCCGGCGTCGTCGGGTTGAATAGTTGTCCGGCGGCGGGATGTGGGTCTTTTCTCTCTGATCTTCAGCGACATGGGCGGCGCCGGCATTGGTAAGCGCGACGGAGAGGAGGAATGGAAGGCCATGGCGGTTTACCATTTTGGATCAAAGAAAAGCGCCGAGGTACTGCATCCTTCTCCTCTCTCAATCTTGCATGTTTGCTTCCTCCGTTAGTCAAAAAGATTTGGTTTTTAGGTAGATGAGCTCCCGGAATTTGATTTTGGGTTGCCGGAACACAAGTTTGATGCCCAGTTCAATGGGGTGGAGCGGAATGCTGAGAAGTGTGGCCATCTAATAAGTCCAGCCCGTCGTGTGGCAACAGAAGGGAATGACATTGGTAGAAGATTCTTGGGATGCCATACGAGGTAAAGGATGAACCTAGGTGTTGTAAGACATCTACTATTTTAGTGAATTTATCTAATTATTACACATGTACAGGATTTCAGGGCTTGCTCACATGTTCAGTGGATTGATCCAGAATGGAAGGGAAGGGAAAAGACTGTAATTTCTGATCTGGCTCGGAAGAACAAGGTGTTGGAGAATCAAGTTGAGAAGAAGGAAGCAGAGAAGCAGTCCATCAGGGAGAAGCACAATGTGGAAAAGAAGATGCTAGCAAGGATTCACAGGGAGCAGCTGATGTGTAGAGATAGGATGCTAGTGTTTGCAATTTGCATGTGTTTTGGTTTGTGTGCCATATTGTTTGCAGTAGCAAGCAAGAATTAGGACGATGTGAGCCAATATGTTGGCAGTAGGAACAAGAAAGCTGTAATCTGTGACATTATGTTTGCATTTTGAAGATGATGAAGAGCTAGGTTTAAATGGGAAGGAATTTGTTTTTTCTGCTTCATTGCAATGTGTCACTTTCTGGATATGACTGAATGGAAAATTTGCATCAATATAGAAGAGAACAAATGGTTTGCACTCATAGATAGAACATTACATTCAGTCAAACTCAAGTGGACATAGAGCTTACATTAATTCTAAACTATACTGAAGATAACTGACAATAGCCATAGCTGAACCTACTAAACTAAAGATAGGTGAACACACTAATCTTAGTGAACCGAACATAACTGAAGATAGCGGTTACTGAACTGTAAATAGCGGACACACTAATCTTAACTGACGACAGCGATAGCACTACTTCTCATCATCATCAGACGAAAGCTCAATAACCTCGCGGTCTCTGGCATTTATGGCGGCCATGCATGGCAGCCGCGGCCGCCGCCCTCCGCTCGTCGCGTGCACGGCAGTTCTACAGATTAAGCACTAAATATCTGGTACAAATTGTATGAGCTCTTACACTACAGCAGCATCTGGCTATAGAAAGTAAAACAAATTGTATGAGCTCTAGTACAGCAGCATCTGGTACAAATTAAGTACATTTTGCAGCAGCAGTTCTACAGATTAAGCACTAAATATCTGGTACAAATATATTACATTTTGCAGCAGCATCAGGAATGAACCAATTGAAACCAGGGAACAGAAATCATAGGAATTAACTAAATATTAATCTGAGAGGCCTGTTGATCTAGTTGCATTGTCATAGCATAAATCAAAGCATAGAAAAATACAGTTTCATCCAGTTTCATACAGTCTGAACATTGACCAAACCAAAGCAAAATAAATTTGCAGAAGGCCTTGCTGTCGGTGTAAAAACCGGCAGACCTCGGGGTAGGGGGTCCCGAGCTATGGATCTCGGATCGGT
Source organism: Elymus sibiricus (assembly GCA_039707655.1). Taxonomy (NCBI): domain Eukaryota; kingdom Viridiplantae; phylum Streptophyta; class Magnoliopsida; order Poales; family Poaceae; genus Elymus; species Elymus sibiricus. Next base: position 30,066,257 of record CM077664.1, read on the forward strand.
GGTAACAAGGACAAGGGAGATGATGTTTACCCAGGTTCGGGCCCTCTTGATGGAGGTAAAACCCTATGTCCTGCTTATGTTTATATTAATGGAGATGTATCAAATACAGAGTTGATCTATCTCGAGATTGTAACGTGTGTCTAACTTCTAGGGCTAGGCGAGCGATATTGTGTTGATGTCCCCTCTACGGGCTAAACCCTATGGCTTATATACATGCCAGGGAGGGTATCTAGGGTTACAAAGTCGGTAACTAGTAGTAAGGCGGCTGGAAAGATCTTGGAGTATACGTCAAGTCTTCGGTAGAGACAGTCTCGATCACGCTTATTATGTACGGCTTTCGGAGTCCATCTTGATCATGTACGAGGGCCCATCGGCCCAACCGAGGAGACGGGCCGGCTAGGTCAGCACCTCCTAATCCAGGACACCGTCAGTAGCCCCTGAATTGGTCTTCGATGCTGAAGTCGACGCCCTCAATTTCCGGAGTCTTGGCTCGATAGACAAGTTCCCGTGCTTTATTCTCCGACCAGACTTAAAGACCTCGACCAACCCTTAAAATTCCGTTGGGGCCCAATTTCAGATTTTGAGAATCGTGTCATCTAGGGAATCAGGCCTCTTTATGGAAAAAACGTCAAAGCGTCAACCCCTTCTGCCCTTACTTAATAAACGCGTAGCCTTTGCTAGCGGCAATACGCATCCGCAATCGCAGCAAAAAATCCCCCCCTTTCCCAGCCCAAGCTCAAGAGCCCGAACAATGGCGAGCGGTGAAGGATCGTCAAGGTGCCCTCACAGCCCTGATACAGGGGACTGGGGGAGCTGCTCCGTCGCGCACCTTCAATTAGAGCGCTTGGCGACGCAAGGCTACCTGCCGGTTGCGGATCTGGCCCCTACCCGTCCTGGACTAACGTCCGTTGACGGTCAAGTCCACGCCGAGAATTACCCTTCGCCACGAGGAGACGAGCGGGTATGCTTCGTGCCTTTCCTCCTCCGCGGCTTAGGGTTTCCAATCCACCCTTTCCTCCGCGGCTTGCTGGAGTTTTACGGGCTGCAGTTGCACCATCTCTCCCCGAATTCGATATTGCACATCGCGGGGTTCGTCGCGCTCTGCGAGCTACACCTCGGCTGTCAGGAGCACTTCGGATTATGGCGAAAGTACTTCTGTATCGTGCCCCGCTCCTCGGCCGACAAGCTATTCGAGGTTGGAGGAGCCGAAGTCTGCCGAGTTGACAAGACTGTCTATCCAGCGGGAACACCTCGGGAGGACGCCGATTACTGGCCTTCCGAGTGGTTCTATATTAACGATGTCCCGCTGTACGAGCCAGCACGGCCAGGCCTCCCGCCCTTCTCATTGGATCCACCGAGGAAACGATACAGCTGGAGGCCGCAGAGCTTGGCGCAAGAGGAAGTCGAAGCCGTGACCAGTCTAGCAGCCAAAGTGAAGCTAATGTCGAGCGCTGGCCTCACCATCATTGATGTGATGGCGGTGGCCCTAGACCGAAGAGTCCAACCCCTCCGGCAGCGTCAGCACTTACTGTGCGAGTATAATGGGTCCAACGATGCCTCCCGATCCATCAAGGGAGCTTTTATGGACCAAATGACCCTCGGAGCTGTACTGGCCAGCATGTACCAAGGATCCGCGGAGGAGTTCGCTAAGCGTCAGTTCCAAGACGGGCTATCGTACAACAATCCTGCTGACATAGTAAGTCTCCCTTCCGAGTTCTTTTGTTTACCTCGGTATTTTTAACATTAACCCGCTACACATCGGTCCTTGAACAGAGGTGGAGGCGTTGGCTCGAGGGTGCGAGCAGTCCGGCCCATGAGCCGGAGCTGCACTGCCATGCGGAAGATCCTCTTTACAACAAGGACGAAGACCTGGGCCTTATTTACGAAGGGAGGAGTTTTTTTCCTGGAGAGCCTTGACGGCTCAAAGGTAGCGGTCATCCCTGACACGCCGGGGACGAGGCCAGCCTCATCGGTAACACTGCCTTCCTCTAAACGAAAGAGAGCCCCTCGTCCTCCGGCCCCCAGCCATCTGACTTCTCCTCCAAAGGGGCGGCGTTCCCAACGCCTACGCAGAGAAACAACTTCACTGGAAAGGGCTCCACCAGAAGTACAAGAAGTTCAAGCCGAGGTCACGGGGGCAGGCGAAAGTGCTCCCTCCATCACCGGGTAATACTTTGATCTATGTTACTACAAAGACACTTCGGATTTTAACCTCCCCAATTTTTTGCAGACAACCTTCATCCACCACAGCACATGTGGAGGCCGAGGGAGCCACGGCCCCGCCCAAGGAAACAGACACCCGAAATCCCGCGGGAGTTGACCCCGGAGCCGCCCAGCCCGAGGTCTCGGCGACATCGGCCACTCCGTCCGAGATTCAATGCGTCGCGAATTATCGCCGGCGAAAAGCTTCTCTGAACAATCCGGCTTCTCGGACAGGGAGTTCAGTGCTCTCAGCGCGGTGGAAGCATACCTCGAGGCAACCCGAGGTGCCTTTGATGAATCGCTGGATGTCTTGTCACGGGGGCTGCGGGTAAGGTTTAAAGACAAATATGACTACCAAGTATGGTAGTAGCCCCTAAGGCTTCGTACGATCCCCTGGGGTTGAATCAAGACTTAAATACTAACCAGTAATCACTGTCATGAACAGGAAGCTCGCTTGAAGAACGAGCAATTGACCTCGGCGTTGGCCCAAACAAAGGTGCATCTTGACGCGGCTTTGTCCGAGGTTGAACAGGTGAAGAAATTCACCAGAGAGGCGCACGGTAAGTGCTTTGTGCTTGAATTGGGTAATACCAATGAAAATAGAGTTGACACCAGAATCCCTTGTAGCAGCGGAAGCCCTAGGCCATCTTGAAAGAGACCTAAAGCAGGCCCGCGAGGATCTGGCGTATGCTGAAGCGTAACGTCAGGCAAATCAACACGTGGTTACTCAAAGAGTGGACAGCGTGAATGTGCTTAGGGCTGAGAACGCCCGCCAGGCCCAGGAGATTGAGAGCTTAAAAGCTCGCCTCGCTGTTGCGGAAGCAAAGAATCGGCAAACGGACGACATGATTTATGGTAAGTTTATAAATCTCGAGGAATGCTTGTCATGTAACTTGTCCGAGGTGATTTGTCATGCGAATGTTGTTTTGTTTGGTAGCTTCTTTGTCTGGCCTTCCTCCGGAATCTCGGGGTCCGATGTCCGAAGACATGGCCGTTCGTCTATCCAAGGTACACGAAAGGGCACGGAAATCGATAAAGGATGTGCACCAGGCTTTATGGACTGAGGTGGTGCCGGTCCCCGAGGACACGGCCGTGCTAGCCGAACAACTTAAGAGAGCTCGGCGCCGGATCCAGGCTTGGAAAGTATCAGCTTGCCGAGAAGGTGCGAGGGAGGCCTGGGCCATGGTGAAGACCCACTACACCGGTTTGAAGATGACGGGATTAGCGGAAGTGGGACCCATGGGATCTGACGGGAAGGAATCCCCGCTAGCCAGGCATATGATAGTGTAATGCCCGCGGTGCGATTTTCGCAAAAGGATTGCGCATTGGATACCCTAATAGACGGACTAGACTGCGCATGAAAACTTTGTATGACTTTATGTACCGAAGTATATATGTCTGTTTTCAATCCGTGTCTCCAAACTCTGTCAGCCAACCTTCGGCTTCCGCCTCCTCGGATAAACTCCGAGGAGTGTCCCATACTGCTGGCCGAGGTTATCAAACCAGGTGCTTCAGGCGACAAGGCAATCAGGCTACGCGGCTCGAAGGACAAGAGGGTAACAGAAAGTTATGATATATTACTATTTAACGTAAGAAACATCTTCCGGGGAAAATAGTTCTTCCAACAGTTCCTTTCCTTGGGTCACTGTGTCGAGCACATCTGTCCGAAGATGGATGACCTCGGGGGTAAAGCCCCTGGTCGGGGTTTGAAAAGACCCCTGCCACGTTAGTCCTATGTCAAGGCCGACCGATTCGCATTGTAAGAATGCTAGCTTTCGGCTTTATCCGTCTGAGGTACTACACCGGCTGATCCGGGAGTGACAATCATAGCGGTGCTCCCTTTGCCCGCTAGCCGAAATATCGAGAACGTAAGGGGCAAGCACAGGAGCTGGGCAACCCAGCTTGGCCAAATCTTAAAGCGAATCGATGCATATGGTGGCTCAAACGACGATAGTACATAAGAGGTGGAATAGCTCTTGTGTTGAAAAGAACATGCTATATTGTCTTCGGGGTCATTGAATAACGTTTCGAGGTGGGAAAATAAATAATGAGTAAAAAATTAAGTCAAAGAAAATGCACAAGTTATTTACACGGACCGTATGCGTGGTGTCAAGCATAGAAGTGTCGGAGTAGCGCCGCATTCCAGGGATGGGGCTCTAATCGGCCGTCCCCTGGATCTCGGATTCGATAGGCTCCTCCAATGAGTACTTGGTCAATGATGAACGCCCCGTCCCATCTAGGGGAGAGTTTGTGCTTTTGTTTTTTGGGCTGTAGCCTCATTACGAGATCCCCGACGTTAAATTCTTTGGCGCGAACCTCTCTTCCATGGTAGCGCCGGGCCTGCTACAGATAAATAGCTGATCTCGCCCGTGCGACATTGCGCTCTTCGTCGAGAGCGTCTAGGGCATCCTGCCGATCAAGCTCGGCCTCTAGCTCCTCATACATGCGTACTCGAGGTGCGTCGTGTATGATATCGCAGGCGAGGACCGCCTCGGCGCCGTACACCATAAAAAACGGGGTGTATCCTGTGGACCTGTTTGGTGTCGTACGCAAGCCCCATAGTACGGAATCAAGTTCCTCAACCTATTTACAGTCGGCTTTTGTAAGGGAGCGAACTAACCTTGGCTTAATTCCGCTAAGGATTAGTCCATTGGCTCGCTCCACCTGCCCATTAGACTGTGGGTGGTAGACGGACGCGTAGTCGAGCTTAATGCCCAGTTTTTTACACCATGCCTTAACCTCTTTGGCCATGAAGTTGGTTCCGTTGTCTGTAATCAGACTATGGGGGACACCATAACGATGTACTACCCCCAAAATGAATCCGATTACCTGGACGGCTTCGGCCGAGGTGACCGGCTTTGCTTCGATCCACTTGGTAAATTTGTCAACCATGACGAGGAGGTACTTATTTTTGTATGATCCACCCTTGAGTGGCCCGACCATATCGAGCCCCCAGACTGCAAAAGGCCAAGTGATGGGGATGGTGCGAAGGGCCGTGGGGGGCATGTGGCTCTGCTTGGCAAATACCTGGCAGCCTGGGCAACGTTCTACTAATGCCGAGGCATCGGCGCCTGCAGTTGGCCAATAGAAACCGGCTCGGAAAGCCTTGCTGACCAAGGTCCGAGTAGTGGCGTGATGTCCGCTCATGCCGGAGTGTATCTCCTGAAGTAGGAGTTTTCCTTTTTCCTCGGATATGCATCTCTGGAGGACGCCCGTTGTGCTCATTTTATAAAGTTCCCCTTCATGAACCTTGTAAGCTTTAGACTGCCTTACAAGCCGGCGGGAGTCAATTTGGTTATCGGGGAGCTCTTTTCGGAGCAGATACACGAGGAGCGGCTCTGTCCATGGTGCGATGACTGCCATGACTTCATGCGCTGAAGGAGTCTTCCGGATCGTTGACCCGCCTATGATACCATCATCTTGTTCGGGCGGGGCCTGTTGGCAGACGTCGGTTGATTCCGACATTCCTTTGCTATCTTGCCAGACTACAGATGGCTTGAAAAGCCGTTCGAGGAAGGTGTTTTTGGGAAACTTATCCCATTTTGCGCCCAATCGGGCAAGCACATCTGCGGCCTAGTTGCTGTCTCGGGGTATGTGGTGAAACTCCAGCCCCTCGAACCTGACCGAGATCTTTATGACGGCGTTTCGGTAAGCTGTCATCTTTGGGTATTTGGCGTCAAACTCGCCGTTGATTTGTGAGATGGCGAGGTTAGAATCACCTCGGACCTCCAGGCGTTTAACACCCATAGAGACTGCTATCCGAAGTCCGTGTAGGAGGGCTTCGTATTCAGCCGCATTATTAGAGTCTGTGTACATGATTTGTAGCACGTATCTAATGTTATCTCCTGTGGGTGACGTGAGCACCACGCCAGCCCCTAGGCCGGCGAGCATTTTGGAGCCATCGAAATACATTGTCCAATGCGAGTAAGTACTGTACTCATGGGGGAGTTCGGCTTCGGTCCATTTGGCTACGAAGTCCGCCAGCACCTGGGATTTAATGGCCCGGCGCTGTTTGTAGATGATTTCAAAAGGTAAGAGCTCTATGGCCCATTTGGCGATGCGCCCTGTCGCGTCCCTATTATTGATGATGTCACTTAGCGGGACATCGGATGCCACGGTCACCGAACACTCTTGGAGGTAGTGCCGGAGTTTTCGTGACGCCATGAAGACCGCGTAGGCTATGTTTTGGTAGTGAGGGTAGCGTGACTTGCATGGAGTTAAGACATCGGATACGTAATACACGGGCTTCCGGACCTGGAATTTGTGACCTTCCCTGTCTCGTTCGACCACGAGGACTGCGCTAACCACCTGGTTTGTGGCCGAGATGTGCAGTAGCATTGGTTCGCAGACACCTAGCGCTGCCAGGATGGGATTGGTGGCGAGGAGGGCCTTGATGTGTTCCAGGGCCGCCGCGGCCTCCTTGATCCATTTGAATGTTTTGGTCTGCTTTAACAGCTTGTACAAGGGTAAGGCTTTTTCTCCGAGCCGTGATATGAAGCGTCCAAGGCTGCCACGCAGCCCGCCAGTTTTTGTACGTGCTTGAGCTCTGTTGGAATCTCCAAACGATCCAAGGCTGGAATTTTAGCTGGATTGGTTTCAATTCCTCGGCTAGATACAATGAAACCGAGGAGTTTGCCAGCTGGGACTTCGAAGACGCATTTCTCCGGATTAAGTTTCTTTTGATATTCCCGTAGGCTGGCAAATGTATCTCGAAGGTTGTCCACCAACTGGTCGACGTGTTTAGTTTTGACAACTACATTGTCTACGTAGGCCTCAACGATCTTTCCGATGTGTTTTTTCAGGCATGTTTGAATCATACGCTGGTACGTGGCGCCAGCGTTCTTTAGTCCGAAAGGCATCGTGTTGAATCAAAATGGCCCGTAGGGCGTGATGAATGCCGTTGCTGCCTGGTCAGATTCCTTCATCTTTATTTGATGATATCCTGAGTAGGCGTCTAGGAAGCACAGTGCATCATGGCCCGCAGTGGCGTCCACAATTTGGTCAATACGGGGTAAGGGGAAGGGGTCTTTGGGGCAAGCTTTATTGAGGTCTTTGAAATCGACACACAAATGCTAGGACTTGTCCTTTTTTGGTACCATGACCAAATTGGCTAGCCAGTCAGGGTGTTTGATGTCCCTGATGAATCCCGCCTCCAGCAGCTTTGCTAGTTCCTGGCCCATTGCGGAGAAACGCCGAAGTGTTTGTTTAACAGGCTTATATCCTGTTAGTATGTTTAAGCTATGCTCTGCAAGCCTACGGGGTATCCCTGGCATATCGGAGGGGTGCCAGGCGAATATGTCCCAGTTTTCCTTGAGGAAAGCGCGTAGGGCTTCGGCAACTTCTGGGTCGAGGTTAGGCCCTATGGATGCCATTTTAGCAGGTTCCGTTGGGTGAACCTGGAATTTGACTATCTCGTCGGCCGGTTTGAAAGAAGTAGGTTTTGATCTTTTGTCGAGAACGACATCGTCCCGGTCGACCTCGGCGCGCAGCGCGGTCAGCTCCTCGGCCGCGAAGGCTTCGGCCAGAGTCTCGAGGGCAAGGGACGCCATTTTATTCTCGGCTTTGAGTGCCCTGTCGGGATCGCTTGAGATAGTAATGATCCCTTTCGGGCCCGGCATCTTGAGCTTCATGTAACCGTAGTGCGGCACCGCTTGAAATCTTGAAAAGGCGTCCCGTCCGAGGATGGCGTGGTATCCGCTTTTGAAAGGCGCGATGTGGAACGTAATCTCCTCGGTGCGATAATTATCGAGAGTCCAAAACACTACGTCCAGGGTTATCTTTCCGCTGCACCGTGCCTCTCGTCCAGGGACTATTCCTTTGAAGGTGGTGGTGCTCTGTTCTATGCGCGATTTATCGATTTGCATTTTGTCCAGAGTGTCCTTGTATATCAGATTCAAGCCGCTGCCTCCGTCCATAAGGACCTTATGGAGGCGGCAGTGGTCCACGATGGGGTTGAGGACTGGCGCGGCGGGACACCTGTCTAGGGCCGACTTCGGCTGATCGTGGTGGTTGAAGGTGATTGGCATGTCTATCCACGCGCCCCGAGGTGGCACTTGCCGGACGGAATTAATTTCCCGCAAGGCCCGTTTGCGCTGGTTGTTAGATGTAAAGGTCTCATAAATCATTAGGACCTCGTCTTCGTCCGCGGTCTGTTCAAGGTGGCTGGAAGTGCCCGCCAGGAGGGCGGGTCCCCCTTTGGCCACCTGCCTCAACACCCAACAGTCGCGAAGGCTGTGAGTCGGGCAGGAGTTAACCAATACGGCGTGGATCAGGCATGGTTTATCCAGAAAGCCGTCCAGAGCTGTTCCGGGGTGACCGGAGGTTTTCTTCTTCTTCCGGGGTCGATCGCCCGGAGTGTTCCGTTTGCGATTTTGGCGCCGAAGTGCCGACCGGTCACGTTCCGGGTAGTCCTCACAGATCGAGTCCGTGTTTTCGTCGGTCCGCCAGGCATCTTCGATGGCGCAAAATCGTGCTACCAGGTTGGTTAATTTAGGGAGTGTTTGGATGCAACGACGAGCGAGGACGTTCGAGATGCCTTTATCCTTGCATCCGCGCTCGAAAGCGGAAATTATGTCAGAGTCTTGGTAATCCAGTATCTTGTTCTTGACGGACAAGAATCTGGCCCAGTATCGTCTGATCGGCTCATCGGGGAGCTGCCGTACGTAGGCCAAGTCCCAGACGTCAGGTGGGCTGGGGTTATCGGGGCGATATTCTATATGGGAGGTGAGCGGACCAGTTCCGATCTCTAAAGACCGCGGGCTCAAGACCTCGTTATTCTCACTTGACGCAGGATCCGCGGTTGCCGGTTTAGCCGAATTGATCTAGAGGCCGGTCGCGGGTAGGTCGCTGTCCAATCTGCTCTCCAAGAAGTATCTTAGCCCCTCGTCCGTGAGGGGATTCCTCGTTGGAACCAAAGAAGGGTCATGGTTTGCTTCCACATTACGTGGAGGCGTCTCTGTGACCATAGCTTCAAATATGGAGATGTGCTCCATGGGCTTGAGGCCGTTAACCGGCGATCCCATCAATCCTTTTGGCGATCGCACATCGGAACTCTCAATGAAAGCACCAGTGTCGGTGTAAAAACCGGCAGACCTCGGGGTAGGGGGTCCCGAGCTGTGGATCTGGGATCGGTGGTAACAAGGACAAGGGAGACGATGTTTACCCAGGTTCGGGCCCTCTTGATGGACGTAAAACCCTACGCCCTGCTTCTGTTTATATTAATGGAGATGTATTGAATACAGAGTTGATCTACCTTGAGATAGTAACATGTGTCTAACTTCTAGGGCTAGGTGAGCGATATTGTGTTGATGTCCCCTCTACGGGCTAAACCCTATGGCTTATATACATGCCAGGGAGGGTATCTAGGGTTACAAAGTCGGTAACTAGTAGTAAGGCGGCTGGAAAGATCTTGGAGTATACGTCAAGTCTTCGGTAGAGACAGTCTCGATCACGCTTCTTATGTACGGCTTCCGGAGTCCATCTTGATCACGTACGAGGGCCCATCGGCCCAACCGAGGAGACGGGCCGGCTAGGCACCTCCTAATCCAGGACACCGTCACTTGCCTACTACATCTTTGCCCCAACTGCAGGAGCAGTTCATTCATGAACTAAACCTAACCAAAAGTTCATTCATGAACTTTAACTTGTTTTCATGTAAACTAAAGAGAAAGAAAATCTTGCAGATCAGCCGGCCAACCATCTTGAAATAGAGTAGACTGTGGTGCATTTTGGCTAAACATAACTTCCTCTTCACCCTGCATGAACTGTGCTCTATCAACATCTCCATCATCTCCAAACAAGAGATTGTAAAAGCCAGGAGCAGCAGCTCTTGCTCCTCTGAGATCTCCAGGAGCAGCAACACATATTCCTCCTCCTCTTGCACCATCTCTTCTTCCTCCAAATGTATCAGTAGTAGTTCTTCCTCCTCTTGCACCATTTCTTCCTCCTCTACCAGCACTTCTTCCTCCTCTTGCACCATCTCTTCCTCCCCTCCAAGTAGTTCTTCCTCCTCTTGCAGCATTTGTTGCTCCTCTCCCTGCACTGCTTCCCCCTCTTGCCTGTTTTTTCTTGGGTCTTGTTGCAGCTGCTGCTTGCTGACTTGACTCAGCTGCTTCCTCTCCATTTGGAAGTCCTGCTTGCTGACTCCTCACCCTCCCCCTAGTCATTGCTGTTGTCACTCTACCTACTGGCATTGCTTCTCTAGCAGTTGCAATAAAGCTAGACTCAGGCAAGGGGCCAAATTCCCTAGGGGGTGGGTATGTGAACCTCTCCTGCACAAATTAAGACAGAGTAAGTGTGATCACACGTACTAGTGAAATATGAGTGTGTACAAGTTAATTAGTGAAATAAACATTTACCTGTTCCTGCATCTTGTACACCATAGAATCAGGTGTTTGTGTTGGATCTAGCTGAGGGTACACCCTGTGTGGCATTATGTTCTGCACATGAGAAGCAATGTATGAAATTAGTACATCATAAATCTGAAGAAGTGTATGGGAGTAAGCCTAAGAGTACAAGTGTATTACAACAATTATTGATGGATCATCATACTCTTCTTCAGATTCCCTAGCAGCTTCTTCATATGGAGTCTTATCAGCATGATTGTGGTGTCCCTTTTTGTTATGATCAGCTGCTCCACATATTGAACAATGCATGGTCACACCATGTTTGGTCACCTTCTTTACTCCAGTTTTGTCCTTCTTCTCTTCTGGATCTTTCTTCCTATTTTTTTTGCCTACCCATAACTTTTGTGTACAATGGTGGATACACATCAATCCCATTCATTTTCTCCCATAGCCTTGTATCCCTCATTGGCATCATGTTATATCCATAGCACTTTCTGTACTCCTCCACTGTATAGCAGGAGTGAACCATGCTCTCTGGTTCAATCCTCTCATGCCTGAAAGTTGCTATTGCATGATGGCAAGGGATGCAAGACAGTACCCACCTTTTGCATTCACAACTTAGCATATTTAAGTCCACAATGTATGAGTTCTGTAGAGAGAAAACTTTGAACACATCTCTACCATACACTTGCACCCTGCAATTCTCTGCCCACACAATGTATGTGTCCAGTTTCGTCTGAATCTTGGGGCACAGTCTTCCAGTCCACTTTTCTGACTCACTTTGCTTACCAACTATCCTATTTGTGAGCTTGGTGAAAATGTCATCCAGCATTGACTTAATTGGTAGCTCTCTTCCATCCAATATATAACAGCAGATAATTTCATATGTTCACTTTATGTTAGTACCCAATGGCATTGTTTAACATTGTATGAAGGAAAGGTGGGAGGGCAATGCAAACCTGTTGAAGACTTCGGACATGTTGTTTAATAATATGTCACACTTGCAAAATGGGTTGAAGAAAGCTTTGATCCATGTTTTTGGAGCTAACTTCTCAACCCACTTGTAAGCATCAAGGCTATGCTCTTTGATCTGATCCATACTTCTCATGTAGGCTATCTCATTTGTGGATCTAGCTATAGTCCACAAGTCATTTTTCAGCTGCTCACCCTTGTGGACTTTGTGAAAAAATTGGTAAATATGCCTAACACAATTTCTGTGTTCTGAATGAGGAAAAACCTTCTGAACTGCATTTATTAAACCCTGCAAAATAGCAATAGAATCAATAGCAAAATAGCAATAGCATCAACAGCCCACAAGTCATTGAAGAAAGTGTGCCCACCTTCTGCTTGTCACTCATAAGTGTATATGATGAAGTGTTGGTTATGTTGAGATCATCCTTCAATGAAGTTAAGAACCACTCCCAGCTGTGTGTTGACTCCACTTCACATAGGCCAAATGCAATAAGAAATATGCAGTCATTTGGGTCAATTCCTACTGCTGTCAGCAAATTCCCCATGTATCTTGTTTTAATGTGGCACCCATCAAGGAAAATGATTGGCCTACAAGCCTTAAGAAAGCCCCTCTTACATGCATCATAAGACCAATATAATGTTGAGAAGTGGTCCTTTGTCATCTTGGTCTTGTTGTCAAACATCTGCTTTGTGCACAAGAAGAACTAACTTCCTGGATTGCTTCTTCTAAGCTCCTGCCCATAGTCCCATAGGGTTTTGTACTGATCATCATCTTCTCCTCTGATCTGCTTGACTGCTGCCCTTCTTGCCCTTCCCAACTTGGTCCTCTTTGCAACCATGTTGAATTCTGTCCCAACTTTCTTTGAAAATTTCCTCAGAGGCATTTTCTCATTGTCTCTTAATTCATCCTTGAACTTCTGAGTAAGAAAAGGTGCAGTAAGAACTTTCAGGTCCCAAGCTTTGGTGCATGTATGGTTGTCAGTGTACTTTTTTATTTGAATGCTACTTGACCTGTTATCATGTCCTGCCTTCAAGTACCAAGTACAACCTGGCTTGCATACAGCCTCTAACAACTTTGAAGTATTCCTAAGCTTGTTCACATTCACTCTATTTCTGACACTATATGCAATGAGAGCATGCCTCAACTCTTTCATATCTCCAAAGACCATCCCAAGCTTGAAAACAGGTGCATTAAGATCAGTGTTTGGGTTGAAAGTGCTAAATTTGTGTTTTAGCTTCTCTTTCTCTTCTTTTGACAAATTCAAATGACTATCCTCTAATGCATCTTCTGGAAGTTCTCCTTCAAAGTCCTGCACATTTTGTTTCTCTCTGTGATCAACAACATCTTTGTCCACATTGGCCTCAAAGATATCATCATCACCTGCTGCTATTTCATAATCACTCTCAAAGAAATCCTCATCTGTCTCAGCCTCTAAATCATCTCCATCTCCCGCTGGACCACTGCTTTCACCATTGTCACTAATGTCAAACTCTTCCTCCTCTTCTTCAACTGCCATAGCAGAACTAGATCCTTCTCCAAATGGCATACACCTCTTTACTGCCCTTGAAAGCTTCTTTGTTGTACTGGGTTGTTTCTCTGAATAGCTGACATTTTCTTTACCATACCTTAGTTTTGTTGGAGTTATAACCTTTGGCAGATCAGCCACTCCATGTATCAACACATCATCTGTGGTTAGTGACTGAAGTGTGTCACCATGGTCTACAACCAGTACCAAGTTCTTGTGCTCAATTGTTGCAACAATCATAAGAACAATGTCTACATCACATGTCATAAGCTTCAGGACCTCACCAAGTGATTTTCCTGGTTGGTGATACGTCTCCAACGTATCTATAATTTATGAAGTATTCATGCCATGTTTATTATAGTTTTGTATGATTTTGGTGCACTTTTATATGGCTTTTATATGATTTTTATGGACTAACATATTGACCTAGTGCCCAGTGCCAGTTGCTATTTTCTGCTTGTTTTTGGTTTTCCAGAAAATCTATATCAAATGAAGTCCAAATGTAGCGAAACTTTTTGACGGTTTTTTCTGGAACATAAGAGACACTAGAAGCTTCGGGAGGTGGCTAGAAGACCCACAGGGCCCCCATGAGCCACCAGAGCGCGCCACCCCCCCAAGCGTGCCCTGGTGCCTCGTGGGCCCCCTGTGGCCCCTCTTCGCGTGATTCCAACGCTGAAAAATCATATATATTCAGAAATCCCCGAAATTTAACCTAGATGAGTTTTTACGCCGCCGCAAGCCTCTGTACCTTCACAATCTCATCTACAGCCCTTTTCCGGCACTCTGCCGGAGGGGGAATCATCACCGGAGGCCATCTTCATCATCCCGACGGTCTCCATGACGAGGAGGGAGTAGTTCACCCTCGGGGCTAAGGGTTTGTACCAGTAGCTATGTGTTTTATCTCTCTCTCTCTCGTGTTCTTGATTTGGCATGATCTTGATGTATCACGAGCTTTGTTAATATAGTTGGATCATATGGTGTTTCTTCCCTCTCTATCCTTGTTGTGATGAATCGAATCTTTTCCCTTTGAGGTTTCGTTATTGTCGGATTGAATATTTCAGATTTGAGAACACTTGATGTATGTCTTGCATATGAATACCCATGGTGACAATGGGGTATTATATTGATTCACTGGATATATGTTTTGGCACTCAACTCGCGGATTCCCGTGGTGACATTGGGGTAATCTAGGCATAGGGGTTGATGCACGTTTTCATTATCTTTTCTTCGATAGAAACTTTGGGGTGCTTCTTGGAGTTCTTTGTGTGGATTGAATATTATGATTATGAAGTTGTTTGATGCATATTTTATAATCAACTCACGGATACTTGTGGTGACCTTGGAGTATCTAGGTGACATTAGAGTTGGTTGAAGTGTATCATATGGTGTTATTTTAGTACGAACTATAGGGCTGTTTGTGACACTTATAGGAATAGCTCAATAGATCGATCGGAAAGGATAACTTTGAGGTGGTTTCGTACCCTACAAACAATTTCTATCTTATGTTCTCTGCTAATAGGAACTTGGGAGTGATTCTTTATCGCACGTTGAGGGATGGTTATATGATCCAATTATGTTAGCATTGTTGAGAGATTGCACTAGTGAAAGTATGAACCCTAGGCCTTGTTTTTGAGCATTGCAAAACCATTTGTGCTCACTTTTGTTACTTGCTACCTTGCTGTTTTTATATTTTCAGATTACAAAAACCTATATCTACTATCCATACTACACTTTTATCACTATCTCTTCGCCGAACTAGTGCACCTATACAATTTACTATTGTATTGGGTGTGTTGGGGACACAAGAGATTTCTTGTATTTGGTTGCAGGGATGTTTGATAGATACCATCTTCAACCTACGCCTCCCACGGATTGATAAACCTTAGGTCATCCACTTGAGGGAAAATTGCTACTGTCCTACAAAACTCTGCGCTTGGAGGCCCAACACGAGTCTACAAGAATAAGTTGTGTAGTAGACATCAAGCTCTTTTCTGGCGCCGTTGCCGGGGAGGTGAGTGCTTGAAGGTATATCTCTAGATCTTGTACTCGAATCTTTTAGTTTCTTGTTTTATCACTAGTTTGGTTTATAAAAGAAAACTATAAAAAAATGAAATTGAGGTTGCCTCATATTATTCGTCTTTATCATGTCTTTCTTGAAAATGATGGAGCGGAAAATTATGCTCAATTGATAGAAGAAGAATTCAATAAAATGTTTGGCATAAAATCTTTGAATGATGAGCATGATTGCAATGTTGTTAATATGAATTCTTTGAATACCCATGATGCTAATGATATGCAAAGCTACAAGCTTGGGGATGCTATGTTTGATGAAGATTATATTTTTAGTCCCCCATGTTTTGATGAGAAAATTTATTATGATGAAAGCATGCCTCCTATTTATGATGATTATATTGATAAAAGTGGATTTGGTGAGGTCATGACTTTATTTAGTGATGAATCCACTATTTTGGAAGAGGTCCCAATTGATTGTGACAACAAAGTTGCTATCTATGATGATTATTGTGATGACATGTATGCTATAAGGAATAATGATAACCATGAAACTTGTCATCATGATTTTATGCTCAAATTGATTATGCCAATCAAGTATCATATGATAGTTATTTCATTGAATTTGCTCCCACTATTATGAATGAGAATAAATTTGCTTATGTGGAGAGTAATAAAATTTCTATGCTTGTGGATCATGAAAAGAATATTTTATGTGATATTTATATTGTTGAATTCATTCATGATGCTACTGAAAATTATTATGAGAGAGGATCATATGCTTGTAGGTGTTGCAATAATATCAAGTTTCCTCTCTATGTGTTGAAAGTTTTGAAGTTATGCTTGTTTTTCCTTCCTATGCTAGTTGATTCTTGCTCCCATATGTTGTTTGGTCACAAAATCCCTATGCATAGGAAGTGGGTTAGGCTTAAATGTGCTAGTCATATGCTTCATGATGCTCTCTTTGTGTTTCAATTCTTTACTTTTATGTGAGCATCATTGAAATCATCATGCCTAGCTATAAGGCATTAAAGGAAAGCACTTGTTGGGAGACAACCCAATATTTATACCTACTGTTTTTGTGTGTTCACATTATTAAGCTACTATATTAATCATGTTTTATATGTTTTATTTCAATAATGTGCCAAGTAAAGCCTTTGGGATAGTGTGGATGCTTGTTGATTTGATTCTGTGCAAAAACAGAAACTTTTGCGTCCAGTGCTGGAATTTCTATTCTGTACTGGAGCGTTAGAAAATTCTCAAATTTTTACACAGTATTGTGTTACAATGTTTTTATCTTTTCCTAATTTTCCATAATTTTTGGAGGTACATAAGTATGGTTTTTAAATCGCTCACTACATGCTGTTCTGTTTTTGACAGATTCTGTTTTTATTTCATAGTTTGCTTGTTTAAGTGTTTCCATAGCTTATATTGAGTAATATAAATTGTGTAAATGATAGAATACAGTAGGAATTATGTGAGAACAATTATGAATCTTGTCTTGACAGTACCTAAGTGGATGATTTATTTTTATCATACTAACCTATCTCACGAAGGTCCGTTGAGTTTTGTGTGATTGAATTTTTCAAGTTTTGGGTGAGACATCGATATGAGGAGAATAAGGAGTGGCAAGACCCTAAGCTTGGGGATGCCCAAGGCACCCCAAGGTAAAATTCAAGGAAGACTCAAGCGCCTAAGCTTGGGGATGCCCCGGAAGGCATCCCCTCTTTCGTCTTCAACATTACCGGTAACCTTACTTGGAGCTATATTTTTATTCATCACATAATATGAGTTTTTCTTGGATAATCATTTTATTTTAGTTTGCTTTTCTTGATTTTATCAATAATCATGTTTTGTATCTTTTAGTTGAATAAAATTCCAATTATATCCTTTACCATGCTCAGTTTGCAAGTTCATGTGTTGCTGTTTGAAAACAGAAAGTTTTCTGTTATGTCCAGAATATTCCTGAATAGTCAGAACATGATAAAAATATGAAATTTTTACACAGTAAGCATGCATGAGTTCTCTGTCACGTGGTAATTTTTCAGAATATTTGGAGTTAGGAAAGTATGGATTCTTATTCCCCTTTCACAGACTGTTCTGTTTTGGCAGATTGCTGATATAGTTGCATTGTTTGCATATGTTTGCGTGTTTAATGTTTCTATTTGAGGATAGGAGTATTAAATATGAAGAGGCATTCAGTATGCAATGTTTAATTATAATTTTTGTCATTTGCTACAGTAGAGAATGTTAAGGTTTCGAGTTGATTTATACTAACTTATCTCACGAGTTCTTGTTGAGTTTTGTGTGGATGGAGTTTTTAAGATTTAGGGAAACCGTGATATGAGAAGAATTAAGGAGACACAAAAGCTCAAGCTTGGTGATGCCCAAGGCATTCCAAATTAATATTTCGAGAAGTCTCAAGCTACTAAGCTTGGGGATGCCCCGGTAGGCATCCCACCTTTCTTCTTCAACAACTATTGGCCAGTTTTGGTTGAGCCTAAGTTTTTGCTTCTTCACATTGTATGTGCTATCCATAAAAATTGCTACTGTCCTACAAAACTCTGCGCTTGGAGGTCCAGCACGAGTCTAAAATAATAAGTTGTGTACTAGATATCAGTTGGCACCAATACACATCATTCTTGGAAACTTCATTGTCATATCCTAGTTGCACAAGAAAATCAATGATCCACAACATTGACCAAGTGTCACTCTGACAATTGTCAAACCAGTCAACCATATAATCCATGTATGTCATGTTGCTTCCAGCTCCATAAAAAAAACCCTTGTGATGGATCTCAACACTGAACAAGCCATCAAATTCTCCTGCATTGTCAAATGAACTTAAATTACAAACTGGACACGCCCAAATTCAGTACAAAACAGAGCACTCACATTCAGTTAAAAACAGTGCAGCCATATTCAGTTAAATAACTCTCAAATTCAGTTAAAAACAATGCAGCTCTATGAAATAACATCAGTGCACCAATTTGCAATGCACAACACTACATCCATGCACTAACATCTCTATGAACAAAGCAACATTATTCACAAAAAGTTTGCAGCAAATATTCAATATTTTCAGACATGCTAATTACACAGGAATCACACATTCAGTTCCACATATGTTCACTACACACACTGAATCAACAACGAAATCTGTCAACATAAGGTGCCTAACATGAATTCCTCATTGCTTTCATCAACTTCTTTGAAACAAAAGCCGCCTCCTTGAAAACCCCCAATTAAACCCTAGGTCTATTCGAGAAGGAGTTCTGACCAGTCACAACTAATCCATAGGCCAAACACGCGCTCGAAACAAAGCCTGAACATCTCAATCAAGTGGCACAACCAACCGATCCTACCACAGAAACCCTACCCGCGGTGGGGGACAAAATCGGAAAATAAAAGGGGTGGTAGACGTATGGGATCACTCACCTTATGTGGGTGCTGCTTCACCCGGCCGTCGGCGACGCGGTTCTTCCATCTCCTCCGACGACGGCCACTGTGGCGCAGTTCCGCCTCCGCCAGCGCCTCCGAACGATCGACAGAGAGAGATAGAGAAGGGAGACGAAACGGTGGGGAGTTAGAATGGACTGGTAGCGTTTTCAGGGTACCTATGCACTTATTTGCACGGGCGCTCTGTTCCCGCGTAAGCAGGGACTTTTTTGCGCAAAAAATAATAAATCCGAGGGGTTTTCTGCAAAGTAACCGCACGCGCGCCTCGCAGGAAGGCCATGGTCGCTGACAGCGGGCCCATTCCACGCTGGCGTCACCAGATATGGCTGCAGTACGAAGGGAGTGACTGTATTTGCACCGTTTTGCAAGTTCAGTGACCACAAACGCGTATTTTGCAACTTTGTGCACCAAAGTGACCGTCGAGTGCAAGTTCTAAGACCGCGGGTGTATTTGCCTCTTTTTTTTTGGGTTTCTGCGGTGGTTATGCTGGCCATGTCATGCCATCCATGCTATGCTATGCTACCTGATGATTTACCTTGGCTGATGGACCCGTGATGCCGAGGAGATCAGTTCGGTTGGTGCCACTTCCCTAGTTCAAGTTTCCTAGCGAACGAAACTAATCCCACTAGCGCTTGGCAGCAGCTGAAGCTATGATCGATCAGTAGCTATATATAACCACCGTACCTCTCGTTCGTTGCAATTGTTTGCTTGCACCCCATCACCAGCAACAAATTCATTCCCTGCAGCTCCCTTCCTTCCTTCTCCTTCACTTCCGTTTTGTTTCATTCATCGATCCTATGCTTCATCTTCAGGGTCTTCTAATCCTAGTGATCATTGTGTGAGTGGTACGACTGAGAATCGATCGATCATGAGCATCTCGGTGAACGGGCAGTCGGTGATGCCGCTGTTGAATATATGAGCAAATTACTACGAGATTTAATCTGAATAAACAGTAAATAAATCATGACGACAATAATAGAGATTGAACTAATCATGCGGAGTAGCATAGTAGAAGAACATATCGAATCTAAGGCACATACTAGAAACAGGAATTCTACCATGATCTCAAACAAGGAGGACAGAATCACAAACCGTGCAGCGGGAGCAGAACCGCCAGAGTTCATGTTGTCGCCCATGTCGCTGATGAAGAGGTTGCCGAGGTCGAGGAAGAAATCGTCGTTGAGGAAGTCGTCCCCAAAAACTTGATCGCCCCTCTCCCGTACAGGATCACGAGAGGCGGGGTTCGGAGGCCTGCTGTCCCTTCTCGCGGTGCACACCGGAAGGAGGGATGGAGAAGACTTGCGTGGCGACGCAATGTTGTGGCACCCCGATAGAGGGCCGATGCACGCCAGTCCCAGGATAAGACCTGGCGCACGCCTGAGGCATGATACAGCAATTCCAGGCACAAAATTGGCTTTATTATATGAACTGGAGTTTTACAATACTGTTGCTTACAACAATATTACATGGCTCCAAGGCTAACTAAATGGCGGCGGAGGTCTTGGTTCAGCGGCAACGACGTCTCTGGCTGGGCTCCATAACTCACAGGACAGGCTGGGTTACGATCTAGCACGACGGATCTTCTCCTGCAACTGGCCACGTGCAAGGCCAGGTGAGTACTTTGAATGTACTCGCAAGACAACCAAATACATAGCATCCAAACAAGCAGATAACCAAGCAAGCCCTATGCTCATGTAAGAATTTATTCTAAGCACGGCATGGAATTAACAGGAAATCATGAATCAAGCATGACATAACATGGATCAGGCATATCAACTACATATCATGGCATGGCATAGCTATTGCTACAAGACATGGCATCCATAATAAAACTGGAACCTACGCTACACTTACCTCCCGTGAAGCATGAAAGTAGTATGGGGTGATATCATTCAGTTTTACTGCCCTTCTGGGCTAACTCAGGACTCACCGAGATCTCATCTCGTAATCATGTCAGAATAACATGGTGACGATTCACAATCATCCCATAGTCCAAGTTACCACATTTACTTAGTAGCACATTCTTTAACAAGTTTATAATAATAGGTTCGTTCTCTAGATCGACCAAGACCAAATAGTGTGACCTAGTACGAACTGTGTCCCATGACCAAGGACACGGCTATTCGAATAGATTTACACTCTGCAGAGGTTGCGCACTTTACCCACACCATGGAGCTCCTGGCCTCGTACTTAGTACATGTTCCCATTCGGGTGGACTGGTGCTGCTCCAACAAAACTTGCCAAACCCGTGACTCCTCCATCGTACCACCGACAATCATCCTCCCCCGGAGTCATGCCCTGGGTGGCCCCTGTGTCACCCCGTGACACCTGCCACCGTCGTGGCCAAATTAAACTGTCCCAAACGGGGACTCCCGGGCTAAACAAACAACTGGGCTCACAAGGTTATCGCCGCCTACCTGATCAGGGCAGGACACGCGCATAACCTTCGCTCTTTGGTGGTACCGATAAAAGAGCACAAAGCTAGACCAAGTCAAGGCCGTCCCATACTGGCAAATGTGGCTGCACGGATAAGCTCGGTTCGGTGGCACTATGATTCGATCCCATCGATGATGGAGGAGGTTTAGTTTATAAGTTCAATTTAATATTTCCATCATCTCATCATAACATCAACATTTATGAGCAAGAACAATTACTTAACAATAGCATAGCAGAATCATATCGGTACTGACAATCATAGCATGAGATCATAGCACTAACATGATAAAGATATTAAAAATATTGTTACTAGCATGGGAAAATATGACATGACAACAATTCATGATATCACATGGTAAATAACACTAGCATCAGGCACAGATGAAATAACAGGGCTATGGCAGTGCAGACTAAAAGATGATCTGAAATATACTGCAACACACACACAGGGTGCAAGCAATGTCATCACGCAAGGCCGGAGCTCATGATAAGAGGTTGGCTTGCCTTGGGGTTGACGGAGTCATCGGGAAGAAGTGCGATGAGCTCGCGAAAAGTTTTGTCAAAAAAGTTTCCCTCTCGAAGGGGCTGATTAAAGGCAAGGGAAAAATGGTCATTTTCACAGTGTGAAAACATTAAGAAAATGATGCCATCGGCACGGGCTCAACGAACTGAAGACGTGGGCATTGGAATTACCTCAATCGGAGTTACGGACGTGGAGAAATGCCCGTTCGTTCGTTAAGCGGTAAAACAAACAGAAATCTGTTCATTTTAGCCCTTAACGGGTGAACGTCCGCAAATTAACCACTTCGGCCGGCGGCTGGAAAATGAAAGCGTATTTTGCAGATTGCGCTTTCGATAACAGAAAGCGTATTCTCTTCATACAACGCGGCGGTGTATGCTTTCAACACTTGAAAGCGCACAGGCCTGATTACGCCTCCACTTAATCTGACCGCGGGCCCGGTCGGGTCAACGCCGTGAGGATGACATGCGGGCTCCGCCTTATCTCCTTCCCTCTCCTCCACTGGGTCGTCCTCTACCTCGTGCAGCCGACTACTGACGCCACGGGGAGGACCGCCGTGGGGCTTGCCGGAACCGGGGCACCACACCGCCTCTGGTGGTGGTTGCGGGGCTCCAAGAGTCACCCTATAGCGTCGTGGCCGTGGGCTGATGCACGGCGGCCGGCGGGCGCTGGAGGGATTGCTCCGGTAGCACCTCCCCGAAGAAAATGGGAACGGCGGCGACTTTGCAGGATCCTGGGGCGGTCGGGGACGCGGACAGGGAGGAGGGGAAGGGCCGGAGTGCTAGGCTCGGCCAAGGGAGATCAGCGGCGGGGCTTCGGCCATTTCAGGGGAAAGGGAGCTCCGGGGTTTGAGGGGGAGAGCTGCGAGGCTCGCTGGTGCTCGAGAGAGGCTCGGGGCATGCTTATATAGCCAAGGGAGGGGCTACGCGACGATGGCCAAGGCTTCCAGAGGCGATGCCGTGGCAGCGCTCGAGCGGCGAATCCATGTTGGCAGAGGCGGCCACCGGCTAGGGGACGAGGGGGAAAGCTTCTAGGCAGCGCACGTGTGCGGTGGGGAGCTCGCCGGCGCGCCTGGACGAGCTGGAACCCGCTGGAGGCGTGCTCCCGAAGGCTCGAGTGCACAGGGCACTAGTTTGGCGCGCTCTGCCCGTGGTCACCGCGTGGCCACGACAGTGCCACCCTCCACTCATTGGCAAACCTTGTCTGGAGTGTTCACCACGCATCACTGAGTTGACTAGTGCAGCTGGATGGCACGGGAGAGCTCTGGTGTGACTACACCATGGTCAAACAGGTCCTAGCAGGAAAGTTTGCACACGTGGTGTGGCCAACACAGTGCTCCTCTTGGCCGGATCTTTGGCGGAGGTCAATCATCTACCAGGGTAGTCATCCTGGCCAAATTTCAGCAGAAATGGACAACTCTAGTTGGTACTTCCTTTGTAAACTAGCAATGTGACCAGAAATGAAGATGATGACGCTGGGGTCAAATGGCTACATGGATTTGGATGATTTTTGGTGGGGAGTGATGATTTGGTCATTAGAGATAGCTGGAAAAGTTTCAGCTCAAATTGATCATCCATGAGGGTACTTCCTTCACGGAGATACAATCTGGACAGAAACTTAGATAATTTACTGAGGAAAATTGGCTAGATGAAATGTGCTGTTTTTTGTTATCCAGGGGTGATTTATCAATGTTAACCACCCTGAAAAGTTTCAGCCCAAAAAGATCAAGAGAACAAGCACTTCCTTTGCAAACTGGAAATCTGGACAGAATTTGCAAATGGATGTTGTGCTCAAAATTTGAATTGTGGAACTTGGGATTTTCATGGAAATGGTGAATATATGGATAGGATAAGCTCCACAAATTATTTGGGATTTTTCCTAGCTACCAAAATGGTAGTTCCTTTAGAAAGGCCCCAAATTGAAATATTGGCTTTAAATAGGAAAATGCAATTTCATTTATTTAATTATGGCCAATATTTTTGTTAAAGCTCAATATGATCACAAAGAATATATCCTCAAGTTTTCATGAACTTTGGAAATGGATAGATATTTTCCTCGATTTAATTCCTTAAAAAGGCAGAAAGAGGAATTAATTCTAGATGAAAAATATTGCATAACACTTGGCAATATTTTTGCACATCTAGGGTTTATGGATGTAGGAGAGTCTCTAGAAATTTTTGGAGGACCAACAGAGCAAGGAAAGTGATAGCTCCTTTGTAAACACAAAGGTAGGATTTCCAGTTCCGAAATTTTGGAACTAGGGTTTAAATGAGGTTCGGGGTTTACTGACAGAAGCTTGACTGGCACAGAAGCATGGGAAAGGCATGGAGAGACTGAGGATTGTCTGGATTCACTTGGTCACTCACCAGATTCCAGAGGAAAATTTTTTTGGAGAGGAAAGCTAGGAAGGAATAACAGCACAAAAATCGATAACCCGATTTTTGGGGTGTTACAAACCTTCCCCCCTTAAGAGAATCTCATCCTCGAGATTCCTAGGGTTAGCTCAAAACAACTACTCCTCCTGGAAAAACCTCTGGGTTGGGTCTTAACCCTGTGGTTGAAAATAACCGAGTTAAGAGTACCGAAAAGTGGTACACCCAGATCGAGATACGGATATTGTGGGATCTACTCCGTGGGTAGGGGTCGCTGGGTTGCTCTCGTAGCTCTGACAATTTAGAAAAAAAGAAAATTTTCCTTTTTTAAAAAATGCCAGGGACACCCCAGTGGCCTCTCTCGCTGACAGGTGGGCCCGGGGCCCACTGGCAGCCTCCTTCTTCTTTCATCAGCCAACTGTTCTCTCTCGCTCCCACGCTGTTCCCCGTGCTGCTGGGCACAGCGCACGCCTAGCTTCTAGGGCACACAACACCCTACGATGATAGTGTGGGGCGTGCACGAGGTCGACGTAGAGAGCACTCCCATCGCGGGCCAGCGCCGGTCGGCACTGCTCGCGGATTCGCCTCCTGGACGCCGGTGATTGAGGGACACGCGGTTCTCCTGGACCTCGCTCACCGTACAACGAACTTGGGCTATAAAAGATGATGGCAACACGGCTCTGTCCAACACACACCATGCCTCTCTTCCATCTCTTCGGTTTGGACGAGCTCGAGCCGAGATCCTTCGGTGATGCAGTGTTCCTGGTGGTGCTACGGTGGTTCGTCACTGCGCTGCTGGCTACTCTAATCGGTTCATCGCTCTTGCTGCTGCAGCTCATCCTGCTAGAGCGGGCTCGCAACGACGAGGGTCCTGCTGAGGCGGGTCAAGGTGGGGACTGTTGGGGAACGTTGCATGGAAAATAAAAACTTTCTACGCACACGCAAGTCTATCCATGGAGATGCATAGCTACGAGAGGGGGATTGTGTGTACGTACCCTCGTAGACCGTAAGCGGAAGCGTTAGAACAACGTGGTTGATGTCGTCGAACAACTTCACGATCCAACCGACCGAGCACCGAACGTACGGCACCTCCGCGTTCAGCACGCGTTCAGCTCGGTGACGTCCTCGACTTCTTGATCTAGCAAGACGGCGAGGTAGTGGATGAGTTTCGGTAGCACGACGGTGTGGTGACGGTGATGGTGATGCTATCTCCACAGGGCTTCGCCCAAGTACTGCGAAAATATGACCGAGGGACGGAACTGTGGAGGGGGGCGCTGCACACGGCTAAGACAATGTTGTGGCTTGTTTGGGGCGCCCCCTCTCCTATATTTATATATGTGTAGGGGCTTGGAGTAGAAGGAATAGTGCCACGTGAACAGTACCATGTGAATAGTACACACGTGGACTTGGACTCCAAAGTCCAATCCTATTCCTACTAGGACTCTCCTTTTTTCCTTCCCTAGCTGCGTGGGCTTTTGAGGACTTGGTGCGCCTGGCCCAATAAGGCCAGGGCGCCTCCCCTTAGCCCATGCCATCCCTTGGGACATGGTGGACCCACTTGTGGACTTCCGGACCCCTCCGGAATCCTCCGGAACCTTCTGGAAGCTTCCCGGTACAATACCGAAAAAACTGCACCATTTTCCAGAACCCAAAATATGACTTCCCATATATAAATCTTTACCTCTCGACCATGCCGAGACTCAACGTGACGTCCGGGATCTCATCCGGGACTCCGAAAAACATTCGGTTACCAATTCACATAACTCATATAACACTATATCGTCAGCGAACGTTAAGCGTGCGGACCCTATGGGTTCGGGAATGATGTAGACATGACCGAGACGCCTCTCCGGTCAATAATCAATAGCGGAACCTGGATGCCCATATTGGTTCCTACATATTCCATGAATATCTTATCGTTCGAACCGCAATGACAACATACGTAATTCCGTTTGTTCGTCGGTATGTTACTTGCCCGAGATTCGATCGTCGGTATCTCCATACCTAGTTCAATCTCGTTACCGGCAAGTCTCTTTACTCGTTCCGTAATACATCATCCCGTAACTAACTCCTTAGTCACTTTGCTTGCAAGCTTCTTATGATGTGCATTACCGAGAGGGCCCAGAGATACCTCTCCGAAACACGGAGTGACAAATCCCAGTCTCGATCCATGCCAACTCAACAGACACCTTCGGAGATACCTGTAGAGCATCTTTATGATCACCCAGTTACGTTGTGACGTTTGATAGCACACAAGGTATTCCTCCGGTATCCGGGAGTTTCATGATCTCATGGTCAGAGGAACATGTATTTGACATTCAAGAAAGGAGTAGCAATAAACAGAACGATCATATGCTAAGCTAACAGATGGGTCTTGTCCATCACATCATTCTCCTAATGATGTGATCCCGTTATCAAATGACAACTCATGTCTATGGTTAGGAAACCTTAACCATCTTTGATCAACGAGCTAGTCTAGTATAGGCTCACTAGGGACACGGTATTTGTTTATGTATTCACACATGTATTTAAGTTTCCGGTCAATACAATTCTAGAATGAATAATAAACCTTTATCATGAACAAGGAAATATAAAATAATAACAACTTTATTATTGCCTCTAGGGCATATTTCCATCAGTCTCCCACTTGCACTAGAGTCAATAAGCTAGTTCACATCGCCATGTGATTAACACCCAAGAGTTCACTAGAGTCAATAATCTAGTTCACATCACCATGTGATTAACACTCAAAGAGTTCTAAGGTGTGATCATGTTTTGCATGAGAGAGAATTTTAGTCAATGGGTCTGCAATATTCAGACCCATGTGTACTTTGCAAATCCTTATGTCATACTGTAGATGCTGCTATCACGCTTTACTTGGAGCTATTCCAAATGATTGCTCCATTATACGTATCCGGTTTGCTACTCAGAGATATCCAAATTGGCATCAAAGCTTGCATCGACGTAACCCTTTACGACGAACTCTTTATCACCTCCATAATCGAGAAACATTTCCTTAGTCCTTTAGTTACTAAGGATAATTTTGACCGTTGTCCAGTGATCCACTCCTGGATCACTCTTGTACCCCCTTTGCCAGACACGTGGCAAGGAACACATTAGGTGTGGTACACAGCATGGCATACATTATAGAACCTATGGCTAATGCATAGGGAATGACTTTCATTCTCTCTCTATCTTCTGCCGTGGTCGAACTTTGAGTCTTACTCAACTTTACACCTTACAATACAGGCAAGAACTCCTTCTTTGACTGATCCATTTTGAACTCCTTCAAAATCTTGTCAAGGTATGTACTCATTGAAACTCTTATCAAGCGTCTTGATCTATCTCTATAGATCTTGATGCCCAATATATAAGCAGCTTCACCGAGGTCTTTCATTCAAGTATCCTTTTATGCCATCCAGAAATTCTATATCATTTCCAATCAACAATATGTCATGCACATATAATATTAGAAATGCTACAGAGCTCCCACTCATTTTCTTGTAAATACAGGCTTCACCGTAAGTCTGTACAAAACCATATGCTTTGATCACCTCATCAAAGCGTATATTCGAACTCCGAGATGCTTGCACTAGTCCATAGATGGATCGCTGGAGCTTGCACACTTTGTTAGCACCCTTAGGATCGACAAAACCTTCTGGTTGCATCATATACAACTCTTCTTTGAGAAACCATTAAGGAATGCAGTTTTGACATCCATTTGCCAGATCATAAAATGCGGCAATTGCTAACATGATTCGGACAGGCTTAAGCATCGCTACGGGTGAGAAAGTCTCATCGTAGTCAACCCCTTGAACTTGTCGAAAACCTTTCGCGACAAGTCGAGCTTTGTAGACAGTGATATTACCATCAGCATTTGTCTTCCTCTTAAAAATCCATTTATTCTCAATGGCTTGCCGATCATCGGGCAAGTCCACCAAAGTCCATACTTTGTTCTCATACATGGACCCTATCTTAGATGACATGGCCTCAAGCCATTTGTCGGAATCTGGGCTCATCATAGCTTCTTCATAGTTCGTAGGTTCGCCGTTGTCTAACAACATGACTTCCAGAACAGGATTACCGTACCACTCTGGTGCGGAACGTACTCTGGTCGACCTACGAGGTTCAGTAGTAACTTGATCTGAAGTTTCATGATCTTCACCACTATCTTCCTCTCTTATTGGTGTAG
Organism: Elymus sibiricus; assembly: GCA_039707655.1. Classification (NCBI taxonomy): domain Eukaryota; kingdom Viridiplantae; phylum Streptophyta; class Magnoliopsida; order Poales; family Poaceae; genus Elymus; species Elymus sibiricus. Next base: position 30,094,291 of record CM077664.1, read on the forward strand.
GCATCACGGGAACGGTTTTCTCTGATGAGCTACTTTCCAATTCGAGAGAAGGTACAATTACCTCATCAAGTTCTACTTTCCTCCCACTCACTTCTTTCGATAGAAACTCCTTCTCTAGAAAGGACCCATTCTTGGCAACAAAGACCTTGCCTTCGGATCTATGGTAGAAGGTGTACCCAATTGTTTCTTTAGGGTATCCTATGAAGACGCACTTCTCCGCTTTGGGTTCAAGCTTATCAGGTTGAAGCTTTTTCACATAAGCATCGCATCTCCAAACTTTAAAAAACGACAGCTTAGGTTTCTTGCCAAACCACAGTTCATACGGTGTCGTCTCAATGGATTTAGATGGTGCCCTATTTAACGTGAATGCAGCTGTCTCTAATGCATAACCCCAAAACGATAGTGGCAAATCGGTAAGAGACATCATCGAACGCACCATATCCAATAAAGTACGGTTACGACGTTCAGACACACCATTACGCTGTGGTGTTCCAGGTGGCGTGAGTTGTGAAACAAGTCCACATTTTATTTAATGAAGGCCAAACTCGTAACTCAAATATTCGCCTCCGCGATCGGATCGTAGAAACTTTATTTTCTTGTTACGATGATTCTCTACTTCACTCTGAAATTCTTTGAACTTTTCAAATGTTTCAGACTTGTGTTTCATCAAGTAGATATACCCATACCTACTCAAATCATCTGTGAAGGTTAGAAAATAACGATACCCGCCGCGTGCTTCAACATTCATCGGACCGCATACATCGGTATGTATTATTTCCAACAAATCAGTAGCTCGCTCCATTGTTCTGGAGAATGGAGTTTTAGTCATCTTGCCCATGAGGCATGGTTCGCAAGTATCAAATGATTTATAATCAAGATATTCCAAAAGTCCATCAGCATGGAGTTTCTTCATGCTCTTTACACCAATATGACCTAAACGGCAGTGCCACAAGTATGTTGCACTATCATTATCAACTTTGTATCTTTTGGCATCAATATTATGAATATGCGTATCACTACGATCGAGATTCAACAAGAATAAACCATTCACAAGGGTGCATGATCACGAGGGATATTATTCATATAAACAGAATAACCATTATTCTCTGGCTTAAATGAATAACCGTCTTGAAATAAACAATATCTAGATATAATGTTTTATGCTCAACGCAAGCACCAAATAACCATTATTTAGGTTTAATACTAATCCCGAAGGTATTACGAGCGTGTCGTTATTGATCATATCAATCTTGGAGACACTTCCAACACATATCGTCACCTCGCCCTCAGCTAGTCTCCGTTACTCTGTAGCTCCTGCTTCAAGTTACTAATATTAGCAACTGAATCGGTATCAAATACCTAGACGCTGCTACGAGCACTAGTGAGGTACATATCAATAACATGTATATCAAATATACCTTTGTTCACTTTGCCATCCTTCTTATCCGCCAAATACTTGGGGCAGTTCCGCTTCCAGTGACCAGTTCCTTTGCAGTAGAAGCACTCAGTTTCAGGCTTGGGTCAGACTTTGGGTTTCTTCGTGGGAGCGGCAGCTTGCTTGCCGTTCTTCTTGAAGTTCCCCTTCTTTCCCTTGCCCTTTTTCTTGAAACTAGTTGTCTTGTTAACCATCAACACTTGATGCTCCTTCTTGATTTCTACCTCCGCCGATTTCAGTTCATCACGAAGCCTTTATAGCTTGGTGGCAGTGACTGAAGAACTCTCTCAATAACACTCTCAACTGGAAGATCAATTCCCAGCTGAGTCAAGTGGTTGTGGTATCCAGACATTCTGAGTATGTGTTCACTGACGGAACTGTTCTCCTCCATCTTACAGCTGAAGAACTTGTTGGAGACTTCATATCTCTCAACCCGGGCATTAGCTTGAAATATCAATTTTAGCTCCTGGAACATCTCATATGCTCCATGGAGTTCAAAACGCTTTTGTAGTCCCGGTTCTAAGCCGTAGAGCATGGCACAATGAACTATCGAGTAGTCATCAGATCGAGCCTGCCAAGCGTTCACAACGTCTGCAGCAGCTCCTGCAGCAGGTCCATCACCTAGCGGTGCATCAAGGACATAATCGTTCTGTGCAGCAATGAGGATAATCCTCCAGTTATGGACCCAGTCCGTGTAATTGCTACCATCATCTTTCAACTAAGCTTTCAATAGGAACGTATCAAAAACAGGGGAGCTACAACGCGAGCTATTGATCTACAACATAATTTGCAAAGACTATCAGGACTAAGTTCATGATAAATTAAGTTCAATTAATCAAATTACTAATGAACTCCCACTTAAATTAACATCCCTCAAATTAACTAAGTGATACATGATCCAAATCAACTAGCCCATGTCCGATCATCACGTGAGATGGGATAGTCATCAATGGTGAACATCTCCATGTTGATCATATCTACTATATGACTCATGTTCGACCTTTCGGTCTCCAGTGTTCCGAGACCATGTCTGTACATGCTAGGCTCGTCAAGTTTAACCCAAGTATTCTGCTTGTGTAAAACTGGCTTACACCCGTTGTATGTGAACGTAGAATCTATCACACCCGATCATCACGAGGTGCTTCGAAACGACGAAGTTTAGCAACGGTGCATACTCGGGGAGAACACTTTTATCTTGAAATTTAGTGAAGGGATCATCTTATAATGCTACCGTCGTTCTAAGCAAAATAAGATGCATAAAGGATAAACACCACATGCAATCAAAATATGTGACATGATATGGCCATCATCATCTTGTGCTTTTGATCTCCATCTCCAAAGCATCGTCATGATCTCCATCGTCACCGGCTCGACACCTTGATCTCCATCGTTGCGTCGTGGTCGTCTCGCCAACTATTGCTTCTATAACTATTGCTAACGCATAGCGATAAAGTAAAGCAATTACATGGCGCTTGCATTTCATACAATAAAGAGACAACCATAAGGCTCCTGCCGGTTGCCGATAAATTACAAAACATGATCATCTCATACAATAACGTATATCACATCATGTCTTGACCATATCACATCACAGCATACCCTGCAAAAAAAAGTTAGACGTCCTCTACTTTGTTGTTGCAAGTTTTACGTGGCTGCTACGGGCTTCTAGCAAGAACAGTTCTTACCTACGGCACAAAACCACAACGGTGATTTATCAAGTTTGCTGTTTTAACCTTCAACAAGGACCTGCCGCAGTCAAATTTGATTCAACTAAAGTAGGAGAAACAGACACCCGCCAGCCACCTTTATGCAAAACAAGTTGCATGTCTGTCGGTGGAACCGGTCTCATGTACGTGGACATGTAAGGTTGGTCCGGGCCGCTTCATCTTACAATACCGCCGAATCAAAATAAGACGTTGGTGGTAAGCAGTATGACGATCACCGCCCACAACTCTTTGTGTTCTACTCGTGCATATCATCTACGCATAGACCTGGCTCATGATGCCACTGTTGGGGAACGTTGCATGGAAAACAAAAATTTCTACGCACACGCAAGATCTATCCATGGAGATGCATATCTACGAGAGGGGGAGTGTGTCTACGTACCCTCGTAGACCGTAAGCGGAAGCGTTAGAACAACGCGGTTGATGTCGTCGAACAACTTCACGATCCAACCGACCGAGCACCGAACGTACGACACCTCCACGTTCAGCACACGTTCAGCTCGGTGACGTCCTCGACTTCTTGATCCAGCAAGACAGCGAGGTAGTGGATGAGTTCCGGCAGCACGACGGCATGGTGACGGTGATGGTGATGCTATCTCCGCAGGGCTTCGCCCAAGTACTACGAAAATATGACCGAGGGACGGAACTGTTGAGGGGGGCACCGCACACGGCTAAGACAATGTTGTGGCTTGTTTGGGGCGCCCCCTCTCCTCTATTTATATATGTGTAGGGGCTTGGAGTAGAAGGAATAGTGCCACGTGAACAGTACCATGTGAATAGTACCATGTGAATAGTACACACGTGGACTTGGACTCCAAAGTCCAATCCTATTCCTACTAGGACTCTCCTTTTTTCCTTCCCTAGCTGCGTGGACTTTTGAGGACTTGGTGCGCCTAGCCCAATATGGTCAGGGCGCCTCCCCTTAGGCCATGCCAGCTCTTGGGACGTGGTGGACCCACTTGTGGACTTCCGGACCCCTCCGGAATCCTCCGGAACCTTTTGGAAGCTTCCCGGTACAATACCGAAAAAACTGCACCTTTTTCCGAAACCCAAAATATGACTTCCCCTATATAAATGTTTACCTCTCGACCATTCCGAGACTCCTCGTGACGTCCGGGATCTCATCTGGGACTCCGAACAACATTCGGTTACCAATTCACATAACTCATATAACACTATATCGTCAACAAACGTTAAGCGTGCGGACCCTACGGGTTCGGGAATGATGTAGACATGACCGAGACGCCTCTTCGGTCAATAATCAATAGTGGAACCTGGATGCCCATATTGGTTCCTACATATTCCACGAAGATCTTATCGGTCGAACCGCAATGACAACATACGTAATTCCGTTTGTCTGTCGGTATGTTACTTGCCCGAGATTCGATCGTCGGTATCTCCATACCTAGTTCAATCTCGTTACCGGCAAGTCTCTTTACTCGTTCCGTAATACATCATCCCGTAACGAACTCCTTAGTCACTTTGCTTGCAAGCTTCTTATGATGTGCATTACCGAGAGGGCCCAGAGATACCTCTCCGAAACACGGAGTGACAAATCCCAGTCTCGATCCATGCCAACTCAACAGACACCTTCGGAGATACCTGTAGAGCATCTTTATGATCACCCAGTTACGTTGTGACGTTTGATAGCACACAAGGTATTCCTCCGGTATCCGGGAGTTGCATGATCTCATGGTCAGAGGAACATGTATTTGACATTCAAGAAAGCAGTAGCAATAAACAGAACGATCATATGCTAAGCTAACAGATGGGTCTTGTCCATCACATCATTCTCCTAATGATGTGATCCCGTTATCAAATGACAACTCATGTCTATGGTTAGGAAACCTTAACCATCTTTGATCAACGAGCTAGTCTAGTAGAGGCTCACTAGGGACACGTTATTTGTTTATGTATTCACACATGTATTTAAGTTTCCGGTCAATACAATTCTAGCATGAATAATAAACCTTTATCATGAAAGAGGAAATATAAAATAATAACAACTTTATTATTGCCTCTAGGGCATATTTCCATCAGGGACGATGCTGGCAGAGGGGCTGGTGATCAGCCACGCTGGTTCCTGCGCCGTCTCAGGCCGGCGGAGTAAGCGCGTGACAAGGCGAGGCGAGGTGGCGGCCTGTCCAGCGTCTCGCAAGACGGTGACAGAGGCGCCGCTGGGTCTGTGGCTAGTGCGGTGTGGTCAACGGAGCTCTACCAATGTGGAGGCTACGCTGCTGGTAGCTCCTTGTCGAACGACATCCACAAGGACGGGGTGTTGGGGTAAAATCAGGGTTTAGATCTTGGACTGGAGGAGTTGTAAGGGTTTATGCTGCAATAAAATTTCTCAGAATTTCTCCGAGATTGCAGCTGGGTTCTGGGGAAAAAGATTTAGGGACTGGGGAATTTTTGGGAAGAACTGGCTCTCCAGAGTTCAGGGTTTGGGAGGCGGGCAATTGGAGGAAGCACGAATGGATGTGGGCATGCGGCTCGCATTCTACCCGAGTACTGCTGTGATTGTACTCAGGAAGATGAACTTGGTGTGCAGACATTGCTCACACGATACACGTGAAATCTACTCAAACCAATATGCAGGCAAATGCAGAATGCATCTAGAAGCAACATACATGCAACGGAAAAGAACACATCCAATAGACTACACTACGGTGTTTTAATGCTAGTGGGTGTATGTTCTCCTGGTATACATATACCTACACCAGCTCGCATTTCATTAGGGACTCCGGGCGAGTCCATTGTTATTAGGTGTAAGTGTTTTACTGGTCAAAATCTTGTTAAGGAACCATCGTCAGCTCTGTTAAGCATTTCTGCTTAACAGGGAGGCATCTAAATCAAACACACAGACATACATAACATTACAACAGCACATGAGTTACAAGCAATACAAGCATCCAACATCACGCAACCTTACCAGGCACCTAACAACAACAACTCACTCCCGGCTACAGGGTTCTACTCTTGCTGGGGCTCTCCTGGGGTACGTAGGCTGAGCCAACTTCCGTCTTCATCGTCGGACACCTCTATAGGTTGGGGCTCAACTGCTGGAACTACGGCAGGAACTTGACGGAACACATCCCGACGAAGACGCCGCATAGCTCCTCGAATAGAATTTGGGTGGACGGAGCCAGAGTTCCACGGGTTCACGGGCATCGAGGTTAACACTAGCTGCGAAGGTGGCACTGGGTTTGGCATCATGTAACTGGTGGCCTGGGATGCAGCTTGACGGGCCTCACGGTATGCTTCCGTAACAACCCGAGTGGTGCTTTGGTCAATGGCTTTAAACTCTCGAAAGATGCCGGAGATCAGCAGTCCCTGGGCAGCAATGAACTAAACTAGGCGAGCCATTGCTGAGTCGGTATCTTCGGCTGTGCTGAAGAACTCGCAACCTGTGTTGGACGCAGAGGGAAAGTAGCGGTACTCCCGCATCTCTGCTACTTTCGGAAACTGGAAACGAAGACGGGCGATGGCTTCCGCAGCAGCTGTCTGGACAGCCAACGCGGGGGTGGGCATGGGTTTGCCCTGAAAACTCAAGGGCTTCCCATCCTCTGCTGGACCTGGGCAGATATGCGCATTTGCATAGAATTGGCAAAGATGAGAGACGGGTTCCGATTGGAACACCAGATACACCGGGCTAGTACTACAGCCAAGGGCTTGGGTGAGCATGCTCGAAAGAATGGGCGGAAAGCCGGGATAACCATTAGCCAAGGTTCGGATATGGAAAGTGGGTGCTCAGGAAGAACTAGCCATGGCTGCTGGTTTGAGGATACTGGTCTGGGTTCTCTTGCCGGGATCTGGCTTACTGAACGGAGATGGCTGCGACTCGCAGGTGGGAGGGGTTTTAAATAAGCAGCCAGGCTGGGACATACCAGCATGGCGTGGATTCTTCTCGTGCTGGGTAGAGGATACGCTGGCATGGCCAGCAACTGGGTAGGGTCGCGGTCCAATCCAGGGATGGCTGGGTGGGTGGCAGCTGAGTAGGGGCACGTCAATTCCGACTGCGCCGCCTGTTGATCAACAGTGGCCGTGTCGGATGCCAGTGATGGGTCAACTCTATTGGGCTCACTATGGTCGAAAATAGGGGTGGTTTGATGCTAGGGTAACCTACAGCCAGCCTGGCTCTGATACCAAGTCTTGTGGCACCCCGATAGAGGGCCGACACACGCCAGTCCCAGGATAAGACCTAGCGCACGCCTGAGACATGATACAGCAATTCCAGGCACAAAAATGCCTTTATTATATGAACTGGAGTTTTACAATACTGTTGCTTACAACAATATTACATGGCTCCAAGGCTAACTAAATGGCGGTGGAGGTCTTGGTTCAGCGGCAACGATGTCTCTGGCTGGGCTCCACAACTCACAGGACTGGCTGGGTTACGATCTAGGACGACGGATCTTCTCCTGCAACTGGCCACGTGCAAGGCCAGGTGAGTACTTTGAATGTACTCGCAAGACAACCAAATACATAGCATCCAAACAAGCAGATAACCAAGCAAGCCCAATGCTCATGTAAGAATTTATTCTAAGCATGGCATGGAATTAACAGGAAATCATGAATCAAGCATGACATAACATGGATCAGGCATATCAACTACATATCATGGCATGGCATAGCTATTTCTACAAGACATGGCATCCATAATCAAACTGGAACCTACGCTACACTTACCTCCCGTGAAGCATGAAAGTAGTATGGGGTGATATCATTCAGTTTTACTGCCCTTCTGGGCTAACTCAGGACTCACCGAGATCTCATCTCGTAATCATGTCAGAACAACATGGTGACGATTCACAATCATCCCATAGTCCAAGTTACTACATTTACTTAGTAGCACATTCTTTAACAAGTTTATAATAACAGGTTCGTCCTCCAGATCGACCAAGACCAAATAGTGTGACCTAGTACGAACTGTGTCCCATGACCGAGGACGCGGCTATTCGAATAGATTTACACTCTGCAGAGGTTGCGCACTTTACCCACACCATGGAGCTCCCGGCCTCGTACTTAGTACATGTTCCCATTCGGGTGGACCGGTGCTGCTCCAACGAAACTTGCCTAACCCGTGACTCCTCCACCGTACCACCGACAATCATCCTCCCCCAGAGTCATGCCCTGGGTGGACCCTGTGTCACCCCGTGACACCTGCCTCCGTCGTGGCTAAACTAAACTGTCCCAAACGGGGACTCCCGGGCTAAACAAACAACTAGGCTCACAAGGTTATCGCCGCCTACCTGATCAGGGCAGCACGCGCGCATAACCTTCCCTCTTTGGTGGTACCGATAAAAGAGCACAAAGCTAGACCAAGTCAAGGCCGTCCCATACCGGCAAATGTGGCTGCACGGATAAGCTCGGTTCACTGGCACTATGATTCGATCCCATCGATGATAGAGGAGGTTTAGTTTATAAGTTCAATTTAATATTTCCATCATCTCATCATAACATCAACATTTATGAGCAAGAACAATTACTTAACAACATCATAGCAGAATCATATCGGTACTGACAATCATAGCATGAGATCATAGCACTAACATGATAAAGATATTAAAAATATTGTTACTAGCATGGAAAGATATGACATGACAGCAATTCATGATATCACATGGTAAATAACACTAGCATCAGGCACAGATGAAATAACAGGGCTATGGCAGTGCAGACTAACAGATGATCTAAAATATACTGCAACACACACACAGGGTGCAAGCAAAGTCATCACGCAAGTCCGGAGCTCATGATAAGAGGTTGGCTTGCCTTGGGGTTGACGGAGTCATCGGGAAGAAGTGCGATGAGCTCGCGAAAAGTTTTGTCGGAAAAGTTTCCCTCTCGAAGGGGGCTAATTAAAGGCAAGGGAAAAATGGTCATTTTCACAATGTGAAATCATTGTGAAAATGATTCCATCGGAACGGGCTCGACGAACTGAAGACGTGGGCATTGGAATTACCTCAATCGGAGTTATGGTCGCGGAGAAATGCCCGTTCGTTCCTTAAGCGGTAAAACAAACAGAAATCTGTTCATTTTAGCCCTTAACGGGTGAACGTCCGCAAATTAACCACTTCGGCCGGCGACTGGAAAATGAAAGCGTATTTTGCAGATTGCGCTTTCGATAACAGAAAGCGTATTCTCTTCATACAACGCGGCGGAGTATGCTTTCAACACTTGAAAGCGCACTGGCCTGATTACGCCTCCACTTAATATGACCGCGGGCCCGGTCGGGTCAACGCCGTCAGGATGACATGTGGGCCCCGCCTTATCTCCTTACCTCTCCTCCACTGGGTTGTCCTCTACCTCGCGTCGGGCCAGGGGAGTACCGCGGCTGTCGGCGCAGCCGACGACTGACGCCACGGGGAGGACCGACGTGGGGCTTGCCGGAACCGGGGCACCACACCGCCTCTGGTGGTGGTTGCGGGGCTCCGAGAGTCGCCCTATAGCGTCGTGGCCGTGGGATGATGCACGGCGGCCGGCGGGCGCTTGAGGGATTGCTCCGGCAGCACCTCCCCGAAGAAAATGGGAACGGCGGCGACTTTGCAGGCTCCTGGGGCGGTCGGGGACGCGGACAGGGAGGAGGGGAAGGGCCGGAGTGCTAGGCTCGGCCAAGGAAGATCGGCGGCGGGGCTTCGGCCATTGCAGGGGAAAGGGAGCTCCGGGGTTTGAGGGGAAGAGCTGCGAGGCTCGCTGGTGCTCGAGAGAGGCTCGGGGCACACTTATATAGCCAAGGGAGGGGCTACGCGACGACGGCCGAGGCTTCCAGACGCGATGCCGTGGCAACGCTCGAGCGGCGAATCCATGTCGGCAGAGGCGGCCACCGGCTAGGGGACGAGGGGGAAAGCTTCTAGGCGGCGCACGTGTGCGGTGGGGAGCTTGCCGGCGCGCCCGGACGAGCTAGAACCCGCTGGAGGCGTGCTCCCGAAGGCTCGAGTGCACAGGGCGCTGGTTTGGCGCGCTCTGCCCGTGGTCACCGCGTGGCCACGGCAGTGCCACGCTCCACTCGTTGCCAAACCTTGTTTGGAGTGTTCTCCACGCATCACTGAGTTGACAAGTGCAGCTGGATGGCACGGGAGAGCTCTGGTGTGACTACACCATGGTCAAACAGGTCCTAGCAGGAAAGTTTACACACGTGGTGTGGCCAACACATTGCTCCTCTTGGCCGAATCTTTGGCAGAGGTCAATCATCTACCAGGGTAGTCATCCTGGCCAAATTTCAGCACAAATGGACAAATCTAGTTGGTACTTCCTTTGTAAACTAGCAATCTGTCCAGAAATGAAGATCATGACGCTGGGGTCAAATGGCTAAATGGATTTGGATGAGTTTTGGTGCGGAGTGATGATTTGGTCATTAGAGGTAGCTGGAAAAGTTTCAGCTCAAATTGATCATCCATGAGGGTACTTCCTTCACGGAGATACAATCTGGACAGAAAATTAGATAATTTACTGAGGAAAATTGGCTAGATGAAATGAGCTGTTTTTTGGTATCCAGGGGTGATTTATCAATGTTAACCACCCTAAAAAGTTTCAGCCCAAAAAGATCAAGAGAACAAGCACTTCCTTTGCAAACTGGAAATCTGGACAGAATTTGCAAATGGATGTTGTGCTGAAAATTTGAATTGTGGAACTTGGGATTTTGATAGAAATGGTGAATATATGGATTGGAGAAGCTCCACAAATTATTTGGGATTTTTCCTAGCTTCCAAAATGGTAGTTCCTTTAGAAAGGCCCCAAATTGAAATATTGGCTTTAAATAGGAAAATGTTATTTCCCTTATTTAATTATAGCCAATATTTTTGTGAGAGCTCAATACGATCACAAAGAATATCTCCTCAAGTTTTCATGAACTTTGGAGATGGATAGATATTTTCCTGGATTTAATTACTCAAAAAGGCAGAAAGAGGAATTAATTCTAGATGAAAAATATTGCATAACACTTGGCAATATTTTTGCACATCTAGGGTTTATGGATGTAGGAGAGTTTCTAGAAATTTTTGGAGGATCAACAGAGCAAGGAAAATGATAGCCCCTTTGTAAACACAAAGGCAGGATTTCCAGTTTCGAAATTTTGGAACTAGGGTGTAAATGAGGTTCGGGGTTTACTGACAGAAGCTTGACCGGCACAGAAGCATGGGAAAGGCATGGAGAGACTGAGGATTGTCTGGATTCACCTGGTCACTCACCAGATTCCAGAGGAAAATTTTTTGGGAGAGGAAAGCTAGGAAGGAATAACAGCACAAAAATCGATAACCCGATTTTTGGGGTGTTACAAATGTTCTGGAACGGTGCGAAACCATATGTTGTGGCGGCGGCTAGGGTAGACATCTGCCTATTTTTATAGTGCGGGTCGGGTAGGTCATGGGAGTATACCCACGTCCAAGTCGGTAACAGCCCCACGATCCAAAAGAATCAAAAACGGTTGAGTAATTAACGCGTCCGTTAATTACTAATTAATGACTCATTAATTTTTCCCGAGCAGCAAAAATATAGACAACATGCATAGCTATGTCCTCGGCTTGGCTCATTCCCGAAACCCGACGCGGCGCGGCGCATCGTGGCGAGCGAGGAGGAGGAGCGTGCGTATATGTCTCTTCTCTCATGCTCATACAAGTGGTAGAAGAGCTCACCTTATAAGGTGGTGCAACTTCCACTCAACTAGCAGTATGGGAGTAAACATTAGTCCCACTCACACCACACACAGGCATGCATGAATGGGCCATGAGAATTTAAGATTTTAGTTGGGCTTTGGGCCAAAAGCCTACTAGCAAAATCCTACAACCCCCCACAAAGTCTCATTGGCACATCTCATCATTTCGTTCCAAAACATTGTTTATATACCGGTGGTTAGTGGGGGCTGTTAAGTTGAACTTCCACTTAAAACTTTATGCTACACTAGATCGCAACTTGAATAGTGGACTATGCCTTGGACTACAAGTTTTCTGCGGGACTAGTTTCACACAAATCCTTGACCGATACTGGGCTGCCGCAAGGCTTCCCCGCGGGTGGAGCATATACGTCATACTCCAGGGCCTTTCATGAATTTATTATAGAACACCCAATTCTCACAGACTGCGACGTTTAACAGTCAAATTCATATAGGTGCGTTCCTCAGGAGATGTTCTGCAGGGCAACATCTCTGCTTACAGAAATAAGCCACTTGGAACACATTAAGATACATATCAACCTGCCATGCAGATCAGGAGAGTATTGCATCTTCACGGAGTGGGATAATTAATATAGGGTACTCTCCTCCCAGCTGACCAACAGCTTGTCTCCCACTTCTACTTCACGGGATCTCCGATCACATAGAGTGGGTTACCATTGTGGACAACTCATATATTGGGTCTCAAACCCATCTCCATCGATGCATTATCTATCACATTACGTGATAAACCCTTTGTGAAGGGATCTACCAAGTTTTTAGACGTTTGGATATAATCCAACGCCATAACTCTGTAGTTCTTTAATTTTCTGACAAATTTCGATCTCCTCTTCACATGCCTTGAGGACTTCATATTATCCTTAGAACTGTTTATCTTGATGATCACAGTTTAATTATCACAGTTCATCAGGATAGCGGGTTTTGGTTTTTCAACCACAGGTAAGTCCATCAAGAGCTGACGAAGCCACTCTGCTTCAACAGTGGCCGTGTCTAATGCTATGAGTTCTGCTTCCATAGTTGATCTCGTTAAGATGGTCTGCTTGCAAGACTTTCAGGAAACAGCGCCACCACCAAGTGTAAAAACATAGCCACTCGTGTCCTTAATCTCATCAGCATCAGATATCCAGTTTGAGTCACTATAACCCTCCAGTACCCTCGGGTACCCGGTGTAGTGAATCCCATAGCTCGCAGTGCCTCTCAAATAGCGCATAACTCTCTCAAGCGCATGCCAATGATCATCTCCCAGCTTTGACACAAACCGGCTCAGTTTGCTCACAGCAAACGAGATGTCAGGCCTCGTGGCACTTGCCAAATACATAAGCGAGCCAATAATCTGAGAATACCTCAGTTGATCTCTAGCAATCAGTCGATTCTTTCGACGCAACACACTAGCATCATATGGAGTTGGAGAAGGCTTGCAGTCGCTATACCCAAAATGACTCAAGACCTTTTCCACATAGTTAGATTGAAGCAGCGTAATCCCACCATTCTTATCTCTCAACAGCTTGATGTTCAGGATAACATCAGCTACACCTAGATCCTTCATCTCAAAACAACGAGATAAGAAATCCTTAACCTCCTTGATCAAATCAAGTTTGGTTCCAAAGATCAGTATGTCGTCGACATACAGACAAAGAATAACTCCTTCGCCCCCACCATAGCGATAGTACACACACTTGTCTGCTTCATTTACAACAAAGCCTGCAGCAGTTAATGTTCTTTCGAACTTCTCATGCCACTGCTTAGGAGCTTGTTTAAGGCCATATAAAGACTTCAATAACTTGCACACCTTTTCTTCCTGACCAGGTACTACAAAACCATCTGGCTGATCCATGTAAATTTCCTCGTTCAACTCTCCATTGAGGAAAGCCGTCTTAACGTCCATTTGATGAACGAGAAGACCGTGTGAGGCAGCCAGTGATAGTAGCACCCGAATAGTGGTAGTCTAGCCACAGCTGAGTAAGTATCAAAGAAGTCTTCACCTTCTTTCTGGGTATAACCCTTGGCCACAAGCCGTGCCTTATACTTTTCAATCGTACCATCAGGTCTAAGCTTTTTCTTGAACACCCACTTACATCCTACAGGTTTGCACCCATAAGGACGATCAATGATTTCCCAGGTTCCATTAACTAAGATGGAATGCATCTCGCTGCGGACAACTTCCTTCCAGTAGTCAGCATTAGAAGATGCATAGGCTTCTGAAATAGTCCTGGGTGTGTCATCCACGAGGTACACAATGAAATCATCACCAAAGGACTTTGCAGTCCTCTGTCTCTTACTCCTTACAGGAGTTTCATTGTCATTCTCCACAGGATTCTCAACGTGTTCCATCGCAATGGTGGGTTCAGGAATTACAGCTAATTCCTGACTAGATAGAGTAGGTATCTCCTGATTTGATGAGCTAGGCATATCCTTCATAGGAAATATGTCCTCAAAGAAAGTCAAATCATTCGACTTCATAATTGTACCAACATGCATGTCGGATACCTCAGATTTATTATCAAAAATCTATAGCCAATGCTATGAAAAGCATAGCCCAGAAGAACACAATCCACGGTTTTTGGTCCAAGCTTGCGCTTCTTGGGAATTGGTATATTGACTTTCGCCAAACAACCCCAAGTACGTAGGTCAGAGAGTTTCAACATTTTCCTTTCCCATTGCTCAAACGGAGTCATGGTCTTATGCTTTGTGGGAACTCGGTTTAGGACATGACATGCAGTCATTAGCGCCTCCCCCCACCATGCCTTGGAGAGATCCGATGTGTCTAACATGGTGTTAACCATATCAGTTAGAGTTCGGTTCTTTCTTTCGACCACCCCATTTGACTGAGGTGAGTAGGGAGGCGTCCTCTCATGGATTATACCATGTTCCGCACAAAACAAATCAAATTCATTGGAAAAATACTCTCCACCACGATCAGACCTAAGCCGTTTAATTTTCCGATCAAGTTGGTTCTCTACTTCAGCGTTATAGTTTTTGAAGAAATTTAAAGCCTCATCTTTTAATTTCAGAAGATACACATAACAATATCTAGTGGAGTCATCAATCAATGTCATGAAGTATTTCTTTCCACCTTTTGTCAACACGCCATTCATCTCACAAAGATTAGAATGTATAAGCTCTAGTGGCGCCAAGTTTCTTGCCTCTGCAGTCTTATGTGACTTGCGAGGTTGCTTAGCTTGCACACACACTTGGCACTTGGAGCCCTTGACAGTAGTGAATTTTGGAATTAAACTCATATTGGCTAGCCGCGTCATGCAACCAAAGTTAATATGACAAAGTCGTGAATGCCAAATATTAGACTCATTATCGTGGCAAACACGATTAATAACTTTAGTGCAAATATCTGACAAAGACAGGCGGAACAAGCCTCCGCACTCATAGCCTTTTCCAACAAATTGTCCATACTTAGAGATTACAACTTTATTGGACTCGAAAACCAACTTAAAACTATCTCGACATAAACGAGAACCACTGACGAGATTCTTATTGATGGAGGGCACATGATGAACGTTCTTCAGGCGCACGATCTTCCCCGAAGTAAACTTCAAATCAACCGTACCAACGCCATGAACAGTAGCATGTGACCCATTCCTCATCAGCACGGGAGAAGTCCCTGTGACCTGATAAGAAGAGAACATGGTAGCATCAGCACAAACATGTACATTGGCACCGGTGTCAATCAACCAATCAGGAGAATGATATACCGAAAGGATGGTAGGAAAAATACCATACCCAGATTCCTTCATATCAGTATCACCGATGACAACATTAGCGGACTTGCCGCTCTTCTCAAGTTCGCGCTCCTCAAAGTGGTTAGGACATCTCGGAGCCCAGTGATTAGGATCACCGCAGACATGGCATAGTCCCTTCCCCTTCTTATGAGAATTCTTCTTGAAGTTGGTAGAATTTAACGGCTTGTTCTTTGCATCAAACTTGCCTTTGCCCTGAGATTTGTTCTTGTTGTTTTTGGGCTTGTTGGGCTGGAAGTTCTTTTTCTGTACCATGTGGGCACTAGAAGCTCCCTCAGCAACTCAAGCACGTGTGTCTTTTGCTCTCGCCTTCTCTCCAACATCAAGAGTACCAATGAGATCCGAAACGGAAAACTCCTGTCTCTTGTATTTCAGGGAAGTAGCAAAATTGCTCCAGGAAGGTGGAAGCTTGGCAATGATGCATCCGGCAACAAATTTGTCCGGCAACACACACTTGAAGTACTCAAGTTCCTTTGCGAGTGACTGTATCTCATGAGCCTGCTGTACAACAGAGCGCTCATCAGTCATCTTGTAGTTATAGAATTGCTTCATGACGTACAACTTGCTGCCAGCGTCCGAGGCCCCAAACTTGGCCTTGAACGCAGTCCACATGTCCTTGCCGTTGTCAAACGACATATACGAATCCATAATGGAATCGTCAAGAACAATCAAAAGGGCGCCCTTGAAGAGGGCATCGATCTTCTCAAAAGCTTCCTGCTGTGCAGGATTAAGATCGCCCTCAGGCTTGCCCTTGGTGGCGTCATAGCAATACATGGTCTGAAACCAGTAAACTGCTCTCGTGCGCCACCTCTTATATTGCATCCCTTGAAGGTATGCGGCTTCAAATGCGCAGCAAAACCACTCGGAGTAAATTGCCTATAATCAGGTTTTTGGATTATTGAATATATGAGCAAATTACTACGAGATTTAATCCGAATAAACAGTAAATAAATTATGACGACAATAATAGAGATTGAATTAATCATGCGGACTAGCATAGTAGAAGAACAGATCGAATCTAAGGCACAGACTAGAAGCAGGAATTCTACAACGATCTCAAACAAGGAGGACAGAATCACATACGGTGTAGCGGGAGCAGAACCGCCGTAGTTGATGTTGACGCCCAAGTCGTTGATGAAGAGGTTGCCGAGGTCGGGGAAGATGTCGTCGTTGAGGAAGTCGTCGCTGCTAGCAGTCGCGCGAGTGCGCTCTTCAAAAACCTGATCGCCCCTCTCCCGTACAGGATCATGAGAGGCGGGGTTCCGGAGGCCTGCTGTCCCTTCTCGCGGTGCATGCCGGAAGGAGTGATGGAGAAGACTTGCTTGGCGGCGCAATGTTCTGGAACGGTGCGAAACCATATGATGTGGCAGCGGCTAGGGTAGACGTCTGCCTGTTTTTATATTGCGGGTCGGGTAGGTCGTGGGAGTAAATCCATGTCTAAGTCGGTAACAGCCCCATGATCCAAAAGAATCGGAAACGGTTGAGTAATTAACGCGTTCGTTAATTACTAATTAACGCGTTCGTTAATTACTAATTAATGACTCTTTAATTTTTCCCGAGCAGCAAAAATAAAGCATGGCGCGGCGAGCGAGGAGGAGGAGCGCGCGTATAGGTCTCCTCTTCTCATGCTCATACAAGTGGTAGAAAAGCTCACCTTATAAGGTGGTGCAACTTCCACTCAACTAGCAGTATGGGACTAAACATTAGTCCCACTCACACCACACACAACCATGCATGAATGGGCCATAAGAATTTCAGATTTTAGTTGGGCTTTGGGCCAAAAGCCTACTAGCAAAATCCAACAGCCACCAGGGTTCCGGTTCCACCCGACGGAGGAGGAGCTGCTGACCTACTACCTCACCAAGAAGGTGGCCTCCCAGCCCATCGACCTCAACGTTATCCCCGACGTCGACCTCAACAAGCTCGAGCCATGGGACATCCAAGGTTCTTTCATTTATCGATCCTACCCTCTCGTTGCACAACGCTAGCTTGCATGTACGTACTCATGGTGAATTGGCCATGGATGCACGAAGCAGAACGTTGCAGGATCGGGACGGGGCCGCAGAACGACTGGTACCTATTCAGCCAGAAGGACAAGAAGTACCCAACTGGGACGCGCACCAACCGGGCCACCGCCGCCGGGTTCTGGAAGGCCACCGGCCGGGATAAGGTCATCTACTCCGCCCCCGGCTCCGGCCGCATCGGCAGGCGCAAGACGCTCGTCTTCTACAAGCGACGCGCCCCCCATGGCCATAAGTCCGACTGGATCATGCACGAGTACCGCCTCGACGACGTCGTCAACAACCCCGTCGCCTACTACTCCAGCGCCTCATTCCCGGTACGTACAGTCTATCTTCAGTCTCCACACGTACCTACGTTGCAATTGCATGCATGCCGGCCGGCAGACAGAGATGGAGATAGCCAGTGGTGCATGCGACTAATGTATGTACGTACTCGTATGTGTATGTACCCATGGCATGCGATTGTCACGCCCCAAAACAGGGCCTAGAAGAGGCAGCTGACACGCGTCTACAGACAACCGGCAGTGGATCTCAAAAAACTCATTTCTATACATTTCCAAATAAGCCGAACAAATAAATTCTTTAGTCGTCTTCCACTCACCTGATCCAGCCTACTTTTCGGATGACTACTTCTTTCGCACAAGCCTGCGTTAATCGACAACTGCATCTAAATTTTTTTGAACAGGCAAGGGTGGCTACGACAAGAAGACTCGTCAAGTAGAAACTTTTCTAATCAAACAAACGGATAGAGTCAATTACACCACAAGTGCCTAAACTTGGCAAGAAAAATCAGTTTGGTGTTGAAACTTGCGGGTACAGATATCTGGTGACAAAACTTGGCTTCGTCGTGCAGATACGGTCATTTTCACGTTTGGATACGAGCAAGGTGCTGACAAGGCCCGCCATCGTGGCGCGGGACCCATTGTCAGTGTCTGTACGATGCGGGCGCGGGTGTGTGGCCCAAGTTTTCGCGAAAACTCCCTGGAATTCATATTTTTCTCACAAAATAGGCCCCGCCGTCGCACGTAACTGCTCGATCCCATTTCTGTACGTCCAAAATCCCTAACCCGTGATCCCCAATTCCAGAACAGGGTGGCGGCGCTCCCCTGAGTTGAGCACGACGGCGGCGGCGCTCCCCTGAGTTGAGCACGATGGCGGCGGTGGCGCTTGCCTCAGTTGAGCACGACGGCGGCGGCGGCACTCCCCTGAGTTGAGCACGACGGCGGCGGCGGCCCTCCCCTCAGTTGAGCACGGCGGCGGCGGCGGCGCTCCCCTGAGTTGACATTATGACTTCCAGAACTGACTAAATTGACATTCTTGACAGGATGAGCTGCTGTGGGGCGCGGCGTGGCTGAGGAGGGCCTCCGGCGATGACACCTTCCGGGAGTACATACAGAACAACGGCAAGACCCTCGGAGCAGAGGACAGCATCAACGAGTTTGGTTGGGACAACAAGCATGCCGGCCTCAATGTCCTCAATTCCAAGGTTCTGAAACTGCTCCAGTCAACCTTGTCTCATTTCTGAACACCACCTCTGCTACCAAATTAACATAACACATGAGTGACTGGTTTGGTCTGCAGGAGTTCATAGATGGCGAGGCGCTGTCCATGAAGTCCTACAAGAAATCCGCAGACAGCTTCATCTGCACGCTCATCCTGGAGTCGTCGTCGCCGCACATCCAGTACACACCTAGGGGTTATGTGTACACATCCAGTACACATCCCGGAGTCGTCGTCGCCGCACATCCAGTCCTACAAGGAGAAGCACAAAGTAGAGAAGAAGATGATTGGAAGGATGCACAAAGATCAGTTACAATCTAGAGATAGGATGATTATGTTTGTTGTGTTCATGTACTTTGGGTTAGTTGCAATCATGTTTGCTATGGTCAAGCAAGAAGTGATGCTGTCATTGTCCAGTCTAGAAGGGCATGTATGTTGCTGAATTATGTTTGGTGAAAATTTGTATGTTCCTGAATTATCTTTGGTGAATTTCAGACAATGTGCCTTTCGGTGAAGTTGTTGTTTTTTGTTAATATTTTACTGTGCTTTAGAATTGACACAAACTATGCATGTTTAGACAACGACAATTGATTGGATGGAGAACAAATTGAAACTTCATTTTTTCAGACAGATAACAAGTAAGAGTGTGCCCACATGTTCAATACTCTCATAACAACCTACTGGTAACACACACAGGGTTTGGACTAATAGGTACTGGGTTCAGAAAAGTATATGTAGTTTCTAAATTCAGAGAAAAGCATGACAGGAATAAAAGCAGTTTTTGCCGGCAAAATTTCAAAAATACAGTATTGTGTCTGTATAAATTCAGAAAAGTAACACAGGAAGCAAGCATCAGTTTGTATATGCAGTTTCTGTCTGCATAAATTCTGAAAATGCAGTTTTTAAAATCAGAGAAAATGCACTGATCGTAGCAACTGACAAAAACCCTAACATAAACATCCACCGACGGAATCAAGACCTAACTAAAAATTTCCACTGATCCTAGCAGCTGACAAAAACCCTAACATAAACAAGGGAGAGAGAGGTTGCAGAGAGACAAATCAGGGGCATGCTCACCTCAGGGAAACAAAAACCATCAGTTTTTGACAGGAGAATTTCAAACTTTATAGCAGCAGAGCATCATCAGAATTGCATTTTGTCCAACCTCATATTACTTCATACAAGTCTACTTAAATAGAGCAGCAAAACGCATGTTCAGATCCTCACATTATAGCATAAACATAAGGGAAATTAGTCATAACATGTCTTCTGACAAAAGTTCATACATGAACTTGTACTTGCATCCAGTTTACTCATGAACTAATTCACTTTGCATTCTGATCTATAAGGTTTGGAAATCATGAACCCACTCTTCTTCTGGTGCATTATTCAGTAAGCAACTGTCAAAAAATTCAATTATCTACTGTCGAAAAATTCAGTTAACTACAGCTCATGAAAATTACAAACTTCTGTACCCACATCCAATGTTTTGACAGAAGCAAACATGTTCTAACAATCTTGTACAAAGGGTGGTTAATTTCTGAGGCATCTGAATATTTCAGTTCACAAAACAGAGCCCTTTTTAACCCGGGAGAAACCATGTACATAGCCGGCACTATTGTCATTTAACACTATTGTCAAATTCCATTAGGATTCAGTCATGTGCAGTCACAAATAATGGATCTAACTAATGGATCTGCAGTTAACACTGCTTATTCCAAAAATAACAGCAAGCAAACTACTTAAATTTCCTAACTTTCAAATATCTACTGCTGTCCAAATATTCAGTTATCAACTGTCGAAAAATTCAGTTAGCAAGTGTCGAAAAATTCAGTTAAGTACAATTTCATCAAAATTACAAGCTGCTGTACCCACATCCAATGTTTTCACAGGAGCAAACACGTTCTAACAATCTTCTACACGGGGGTTAATTTTTCAGACATATCTGAATATTTAAGATCACGAAAACAGAGCACTTTTGGACCCGGGAGAAATCCTATACACAGCCCACACTACGGATGAATGCAAATAGGGCTTTTTACATCTGGGCATCTAACAAGCATCCACCGATGGAATCAAGACCAATCTAAAGATTTTCACCGTTCTCAAACCCTAACGTAAACAGGGGAGAAAGAGGTGGCGGAGAGAGAGAGATAGAGGGCATGCTCACCATATACAGGGGCTGGTTCCCCGGGATCTCGCCGACGGGGCTCCATTGTCGTCAATGCAGCCGATCAACGCCGTCGTGCCAATCGCCGCCGCCGTCGCCTACGAACGATCAAGAGGAGCGACACAGGAGAACTCGAGGCGAGGGAGTCGAAGAGGCAGGTTTTGGTTCACTAATCCAGCCATATGCGGGGTCATATGCACATAACTTACGTGCGACACCTCTCCCGCCTCTGTAGGGGCTTTTCTGCGAAAAATTATAAATCCCGGGTTTTTTTTCGCGAAAACCCGGGCCACACGCCTCTGCCCGCGCCGTCCAGCCACTGACAGGGGGTCCCGCGCCATGCTGGCGGGCCTCGTCTGCACCCAGTTCGTATCCAAACGTGATTCTGACCGTATCTGCACGACGAAGCCAAGTTCTATCACCGGAAATCTGTACACCACAAGTTTCAGCACCAAACTGATTTTTCGTGCCAAGTTTAGACACCTGTGGTGTAATTGACTCAAACGGAGAATGTATGATGAAGTAGCAACGGATCAACAGGATTGAACGGAGGATAGACAAGATAATAATTAATGGAACTAAATTCAACGGAAATGAATAAAGAAAGTAAAACTGGATTGGTATCACACATGAATAGTAAGATTCCCAACCCGAAAGTCACGGGGGTGAAATTTCACGCTTTTATATATACTCCTAAGAGGGGTACTCCAACATTGATAGCCTCTACTAGGACCACAGAGGCTATAGCGGAGCAGAGCTCTTTCGTCCCCTAAGGCACTACAACCTTGACATACTATTATGGGTCACTCCCAAGGATCCATCACCGATACCCAGTTCGGAACAAGTGCCGTCCCCAGCGGAGAACTCACATAGTCCCATACCTGAACTGTGACCGGTACAATATGTTTGAAATCATGACACCAATACAGACAGTGCAAGATAAATTGACGGATTAATGAAAGGATAACTCAAACGGTCAAGAAACATGCTCATGACTTTTCATGAGTCTCTAAATTATACGGATTTCATCGCCATGTGGCTTAGAGGACAAACCTCGTCCCAAACTAACCGACGTGGCCACCATGCAATGAGTCCACGTTGAGGCTTCCTAGACATTCTCCGCACTCTCTCTAGTACGTTCCATGCCACGTTGCATTCTCATGATTATTACTTTGTAGTACTACTTATAGTTTACCTTGCACCCGCAATATATATATATATATATATATATATATATATATATATATATGTAGAGAGAGAGAGAGAGTTTACCTTGCACTACATTAGTACTCAAGTCAAGATCAAGCTTAAACAATACTGTACTCGATTAGCTGTACGTGTGGTTAATTACCTCTAGCCTATTTCTTTGTTACATGTACATATTACACCATAAGCAATGGATTAGCAAAATAAAAATGATTAGGAGTCGATTACCATAACACATGGTGTCCCGACCCAACCCCAACACAGTATCTACACGTCGCGCGCACTATAGTCTTTTACCGACCGATGTCATGCAAATTAACGGTGTTATCCATATGTCAAAAATCATATGTGCAGATACGCGGCGTGGCCGGGGACCATGAGGAAGGGTGGGTCATCTGCAAGGTGTTCAAGAAGAAGCACCTCGTCGTGCAGCACCAGGCTAGCCAGAGTACCGGCAGCGCCGCCGTGGCCAAGCTGACCGGCGCCGCCGCCATGGAGCGCAGCCCCAGCAACTGCTCGTCGATGGTGACCGTCACCGACCACGTCAAAGCGCAGATGCAGCAGCAGCTGCTGCACTTCTCTGCCAGCAGCGACGACGCGCACGACCACATCCTCGGCTCCACGACGTCGTGCAAGCAGGAGACTAAGCCCACCAACCCATCATCAGCGCTGGATCACCTGATCAACAACGCGTGTCCCAACGGTAGCACCCTGTACGACAAGTTCATAGAGCTCCAGCCGCTCGAGCACGTCGTCGCCGGCCGGCTCCTGCCACCGTTGACCGACAACTGGGACACGCTCGACGGGATCGCGGCATACAAGCTCAATGACCTCTCCGACGCTGCGTCGACCAAGACGAACGGCATGTCCTTCGTCGACGAGCACAACAGTGCCACAGCCATCTCCGGCGGCACCGGCGCCGGCGATCGGTGTCGTCGCTACATGCGGACTTGACGATCAATAATGTATGATTATTGTCAAGTGTTTTAGTGTGAGACGTCATGCCGCGCGCATGCACGTACGCACACTACTAGCACTAACTCCATCTCTCTACGTCTACGTGCATGCCTGCGTGCGTGCATGCATGGCCGGTATTGTAAGTACGTACGTGAATAATTCATAGGGAGACAAAGCGACGTGAGACTCAACGTCGGAGCTGTTCATTGTTGTAATCCACACCGGTGGATGTTGTATTTCTCATATATGTATACTAGCAAAAGAGTTCGTGCGTTGCAACAGGAGAAAAAAATACCACGCCCCCCTAACCCAATAACCATGACTCAAGACCCCAATAGATCCACGTCCTTTATTTCCACATGGCATCCCATCTATGTTGCCGCTTATCCTCTTTCCCACCCTTGCCGACGGTGGCCTCAGTGCTCACACAATCACAAAGCGTTTGAATGTGGTCAATCCTAAGGCGTCTCTCTCTCGGCATAAGATGAGAAATCTGCTTTCTTTTTCCCCCTGCGAGGTTTTGCTGAGGCGTGCATGCGTGGTTATAGATGGTTTCTTTCGTATCCAATCTGGTTTTGCTGAGGTGTTCATTTCCAATCCGGATTGACACCGGTATGAAAGAAAGATGGATCGTGCGCTATTGATTAAGGTTGCATCCTCAATAGCATTTTAAAAATGGTTAACAAGTAAAATAACATCATATTCAGATTCTACACATTTTTCTAATCAAATTCCATATATAACATGTTAAAATTGGAGTTAGGGTTTAAAAGATATGCATATTTTTGAAAAGCATATGATATGGACTGCGTGTTGATTAACCCAAATATCAGGGGTTTTTCTGCAAACAGCGAAATGTTTTTCTGAACTAAATTAAACCTGGAGCGTGGGTTGATTTAAAGAAACAGCAGGGGTTTTTCTGCAAAAAAGCAAAACATTTTTCTGGACTCACTTATACTTGGACTGCGAGTTGATTTCAAGAAACAACAGGGTTTTTTTTTGAAAAAACATGACGGACGGGCAGAAGCGTTTCTCCCTTTATTAGTAGGTATAGATATAGATATACAATTACAATAGATGAAATACGTATGCAAATACACAAAGGATATATCTAGACAACTATACAAGCAGTGGCGAAGCCAGACGGAAGAACCTGTGAGGTCATTGCTAATTTTTAGGATTATTTCCTTCATTGTGTACAGTGAATTTAGCGGGTTTTCCACAAAAGCTGTGGCGTCAGTTGACCCCACAGCTTGTATGTGGCGCCGCCACTTTATGCAAGTCCTATATATATACGCTAACACCCTGCCTCGGTCGAAACAGTAGGCTCACGAATGTTGAGACTGTCCCGAAAATCAAGGAAAAGAGGCGACGCTAATCCTTTGGTAAAAACATCCACGTACTGAGATAAACTTGGAACGTGTAGAACACGCACATGTCCTAGCGAAACTCGATCTCGTACGAAGTGGAGATCTATCTCAATGCTGCTCTGGATTCCCAGTCATGTACACGGCGCTGATGTTATCACAGAAGACAATGCTAGTGGCAGCCGGTTGTCGGTGAAGCTCGGAGCAAATAGGTGTCGATGACTGCACTGGCAACAACACGATACTCAGCCTCAACACCGGAGAGAGAAACAGTCTGATATCGCTTGGAGGACCAAGAGACGATATTATTCCCCAAGAACACACAGTAGCCAGACCTAGATCACCATGTATCAGGACAAACTGCCCAGTCGGCATTGGAGTACGCAATCCAATCCATAGAGGAATGCTGCAACAAGATGAGACCATACCGTGTAGTGCCTCGTATGCTCCCTAGTATGCGCTTCACAAACTAAAGGTGACTGTTGTGAGGATCATGCATGTGAAGACAAACCTGCTGAACTGAGTACGCGATCTCTGGCCATGTGAAGGTGAGGTACTGAAGCCCACCAGCTATGGTGCGATACTCCGTAGGGTCAGTAAAAGGTCACCTGAGGTGGATAAAAATTAGGACCTCGTGTCAAAGGGCGTAGTCAAGGATTTATAGTGTAGAATATCGGCACGCTCGAAGAGCTCAAACGCACACTTCTCCAAAAAGGCCGCCAGCAATGTGAGTGACGGCAACCCCAAGGAAGTAGTGAAGGCTACTAAGTTCAGTCATGGCAAATTCCACTTGTAGAGTTGCAATCAAGCAATGAAGGAGCGATGTTGAGGAGGCTGTCAGGATGATGTCATCAACATATAACAAGAGGTAGGCCAGGTCCGAGCCATGGTGGAAGACAAAGAACGAGGAGTCAGACCTGGCATCAGTAAATGCAAGAACACCAAAGTGAGTAGCAAACCGTTGGAACCAGGCACGAGGAGCTTGCTTCACTCCATAATTCGACTTATTTAGGCAACGCACATTGTTGGGCTGAGTGGGATCAACAAATCCAGAAGGTAGGCATGCGTAGACTGTCACAGAAAGTGTACCATGCAGAAACGCATTTTTGACATCAAGCTGGTGAATCTGCCAAGCAATCGGCGTCGGTCGGAGCCACGGCATCTGACTACCAGCCGTCATGCCCTAAAGAAGAATCAGTACCTCTAGACGACGATGCCAGTTGTAGAAGGAGCGCCGGAAGGCTGCCGGGGCCCCAGTGGCTCGTACTCTGTCCAGGCTCGATGAGGTGCTACAAGAGCATATTCCCCCATCTATAGAGGAAGATCATGAGGCTTGGCCCTTCATATAGTCATTCAAAGCTAAGGTAAAGGGGACGTGCGATCGCATCAATCAGGATCGTCACACCCCTAGCCTCGGAACACAAGGGAGCTCATGGAAGCCCCAAGCCTTCCCCGTAATTCCTCACGGCAGAGGGAAGGATACCCCCTTGAGATTGCCTCGTCCAAGGGCCATGGCTCTTATGACGTGAGGGCCAAACTCAACAGCCATCTGCGGCGCAGATCGCCCTCATCCTCGCATCGATCAGGGGGAGCCTCCAGCAACTCTGACTCATCCCGATGCAGCCGCTCACTAGGAAGACACATACAGAACTGTTTTACCTTGACAGAAGAACTTTGTGAGGTTGGCGAGGTCGGTGAGGTTGAGGGCGGTGAGGTAGGCTGGGTCAGAGAGGTTTGCCAAGATTGGACCAAAGATGTTGTTGAACTCAAGGAGGAGCTACGTGAGGCCGGGGGAGGCGACCGAGGACAAGCGGGGTTGTTGGAAATAAGTCCTAGAGGCAATAATAAAGTTATTATTTTTCTATTTCCATGTTCAAAATTGAGTTTATATTTCTATGCTAGAGTTGCATTGGTTCTTGAATGTGAGATTCAGAGCAAAACCTAATTGCATGTGTAGAAAGATATGTAGGAGATATGCCCTAGAGGCAATAATAAATGTTATTATTTATCCCCATGTTCGTAATTAAGTTTATATTCCGTGCTATAACTGCTATGGTTCTCGAGTCTACAATAACCACGAGGCTCGGAGGAAGACTCATATGCACGTGTGGAATAATAAACGGTAAAATGTATTCCTAGTCTGGCCTCTAAGACTAGCTCAAGTGTTGCATGATGGTTCTATTTTCCTGATCATGGGGATGACTATGCCGGCAACTTTGAGGGCACAATGTTAGGAGAACACTTGTGTTGAATCGACCCGAATTTATGTTATGCTATGACATACATTCGTCACAAGTTAATAGTTAATAACACAGAGAAAGTTAACCTTTGCATAATTCCTTAGACCATGAGAGTATCGAGTTTCTTCATGCTTGCTTCATGAACTTTGGTGTTTGTTAAACGTCATCCGTAAATGGGCGGCTATTACGGCGGCTTACGGGTTCATGGAAAAGTATGTCAAGTAACTTGATAGCTCAAGATTGGGATTTGCTCCTCCGGCGATGGAGAGATATCTCTGGGCCCTCTCGGTGTTAAGGTATCCATCATCGTCTGGCCAGACACATTGTGATTTGATCACAGGGATGCCGGAACACGGGAACGAGAAAAGAGAACAAAAACCGGTAACGAGGTAACTGGCATAGTGGACAAGTTGTTGATCCACGGGGATGCCGATAAATCTCACCTCGGGTATTTGTAACATGTCGTGAAGCAACAGGAATAGCACATGGCAACTGGAGGTTCTCTCGAATATTTATTCGTATGGGTATACGTGTCAATATGGGTGTCCATGGCTCCGATGTTGATCATTGATCGGAAAGAGTTCCGTTCATGTCTATACTTCACCAAACCTATAGGGTCACACGCTTAAGGGTCATCTATCTGCTGAATACTAGACAGGGAGTCTGAGAGAAAGTCACCGGAAAAGTTTCGGAGACAACGGAAAAGTTCCGGAGAAAGAACACCGGAATAGTTTCGGTAAAACTAAAAAATTGTTTCAGGGTATACCATTAAGTAAAATTGGTTTTGGCACACGCCTGGAAATTCTTGGAGGGTGCCAGAATTGTTCTGGGAACTTCTGGGATTTTTCGGAGATAAAAACCGGAAATGTTCCGGAGCTGCCGGAACCGGTTTGGTTGGTTTTCGCAGATGAAAATCCGTAATTGTTTCGGAACGTGTCCAAAATCATTTTAGTGGGTACTGTAATTTTTCTAAGACCCACAGAAATATTTTCGGTTTTAATGGTCACGGAAAATGTTTCCGCGAATAGTGAAAGTGCTTTTTTGGCTACTTTATGGAAAGCCACCTTTTAGGGCTTTTCCCAAAAGGCTTCTAGAAGAACTTGGGGACTAAGGAACCCCCTTTTGGGGGGCCCCCATGAGGTTGGCCGACCAAGGAGGAGCCCATCTATGGTGCTCCTCTAGCCTTCCCATTTTACCCTTGTGGAGAATCCATGTGATGGGTTTTTTGGTATTTTGGGAGCCACCCTACCCCTTGGGTTTTCCTATAAATAGAGGTGGAGAGAGCACTCTGCACACTCACTCCTTTCTCACATACAAGTGCCATGCATGATCTGGCTTCTCTCTCCCTCCCCGCGAAATAGTTTCGTAGAGCCGAAAGGCTGTCTGGGTTCCGGTGGGAACTAGTTCTGGACGGCGAAGCCCTGCCGGATAGATGACACCGTATGTCTGCAACCACGTAGAGAGGTCGTAGGTTCGATCTTTTTGCCTGAGGGGCTGTTCGAAAGTGCCTCCCGAAGGGCTGTCCGAGTGACCGTCCGAGTTTCGAGTGTCCTCCCGAAGGGCTGTCCGTGTGACCGTCCGAGTTTCGAGCGTCCTCCCGAAGGGCTGTCCGTGACACCATCCGAGGGACTGTCCGACTGCCTCCCAGAGGGCTGTCCGAGAGGCAGACGAGGGACTAAATCCTCGCGGATGGGAGGTTGTAAATCCTAGCTGCGAGGATCTGCACCGCCGATCGTCATCGACTCTACTTCCGCTGCGCTACGAGTCGGTAACAAAAAAGATCAAACCTTGTATGCAGTCTTCATAGTGGTCCTGGGCTGGTGCGTAGGTCGGAATTTTTTTGTTTTCTGCTGCATTCCCCATCAGTGGCATCATGAGCCGTGCTATGCGTAGATGCAGGTTACGATCTAGAATACATAGAGATGTATGGGTGTTGCACAATATAATTTGTAGTAGATGAGTTCTATTGCTGAAAATTATTTGTGCGGGTAGCAGATGAAATCTGTTACCCAATGTTCTTGTTGCTTCCCTGGAATTTGCATATTTCTAATCTTGATAACAGCTTGGTGGAGTTTCAAAGTTCTGGCAATCCGCGATCTTGATTGATCAACGAAGTGCTAACAGTTCGTTGAATTCCACCATAGTTAGAGAGAAAGATGAAATTTCGCAGACTAAAGGGCAATGCAGATATGATCTGCACGGGGGTCATGCGTATGACGAAGTTCAGTATGGGGCTCGAGATTTTATTATCTCGTGTTTCATACACCCCGTAAAGTTAATCTAGCGACTTGAATAATCATACTTGATGATGGACGTTGGTAGCTTCGGTTTGCTTCGAAACCTTAGAAGCCATGTAAAACAAATTTTGCATAAACCGATTAGAGGTGTCTAACTTGGTTTTGCAGGATGTGCATGTGATGTGGTATAGCAGTTCTCATATTAATTCGATTATGTATGAGATGACTATATAATGTAAATTTACTAACATGACCTGGGAGTCATGATTCGGCATGATGACTGGAGCCATATGATTGTCACTTTAATGACCTGCGTGTCAACCTTAAGTAATGCACTTATTTTATTAGCTATAGAGATAGCAATATTATCTGGTGCATCGACAAGGTGGTGGCAATCTTCGCGAAGGTGAACACCGACGCAAATGCCGAAGACGAAGAAATGAAAGACTTCTCCGTCAGAAAGGTCTATACCATATCATGCTATTATGAATTGCCTGAGATGTTTATCCCTTATGATGCACCCTTTTTGATTGCGCGGTAGTCGCTTTTTATTAGGGTGATCTCTCACTAAAAATATCAAGTAGTTAGTGTTCTCCCAAGTCTAGCACGGTCACAGCATCTTTCCTTTCGGGGTGCGCCATGATCTACATGGGTACGAACGATTGTACGGGTGTAAGGTGGGTGAGGTTAGACCTCGTAGCAAGATCACTTGGTTGTCTTGACGTCCTAAGCTCGGAACACACGCATCGAAAGATGAACAAGGGTCACATGGAGATGTGATCGGCAAGTTTGCCTACCATTTAAAGTTCGCACCATCAGTGTTCATCTCAAACAATGGCGTTGAATTGTAATATGGATCTTGAATCACTCACAGTCAATTATGAGAGATATTGATTTGAGTGGGAGCGCACTGTAGAATTAACTTGTTGAATTCTCTGTGCAATTAATTATGAACTTTGTCTAAGTGAAATTTGCATAATAGTTGTAGAATAATGGCTCATGTTTCCACCTTCCCTATTAAAATTGAATAAGCTGTTAAATATCTGGTTAAAACTTTACGGTTGGTAACGTAATGTGAGGATTGTCCTCAAAAGTGCCGAGAAGGACTTTGTCCTATCGCATGCTTTCGGTATTCTCCCGCTAATGCTATGGATGATGTGACTCTCGTCCTTCGATCCAAAAGCTAGAATTCCGTTACAGTCAAGTGCAATATGTTTGCTTCCATGAGACCCGAACTTCAAAAAGTTTGGGTTAGCTATGTGATATTCATGGAACTGAAAATTAGTTTCAGATACAAACAAAGGCTAAAAGATATGAGATATCCAAAGCAATGTTTGTTTGCAAACTATTAGTAAAAGTGTTTACTATGCATTTGACTAATACGAGAGGGATTCAGAAGAACGCCTATCATATGCTGAAGGTGAATAAAACAACAACTTAAAGAGAAAGGAAATATCCAAAGGGTGTTAGTGTGACTTACACACCTAGGGAGTCCGGTGCTAACGCCACTCTTAAGTTGAGTACTTCTTCTGAGATTAGGAGAAATACTGAAAGTTAAACTGTTAGAAGTATAAAGGCAAAAAGAGAGAAGACTGGAATGTCCAGCTCATGTATGAAAGTCATACAAACTATTGATGTATAGAAGGCTAGTCAAAGAAATAGTTCTTGGGAATTGTGATTAAATTGTTAGTCACTAATTCTTGGGTATTGTGAGTTGATCACAAAGATAGCCGCTCGATTGCATTCTGCTGCGACTCGATGCAAGAACTACTACGGCCTAAAAGACTTGCCGGAGTGAGGTTTAGATATGCGCTGGGAACATAGTAAAAGTTGCTATACTCGGTACATTACCTATGTATTTATTTTCATAATTCATTTTAGAGTTTTTATACACTCTAGCCCATTGCATAAAGTATCTTGCAAGAAGGTTGTTCATAAGAGAACTTTTGATATTCGGTGTTATGAATAACATAAGGGCCATGCTTCCATCATGGATGAGATATATGTTGTGAATATTGATAATAATATATTACCTCTGTATTTGCTTTCATAATTCATTTTAGAGTTTTACACACTCTAGCCCATTGCATAATGTTTGTTGCAAAAGGGTTGTTCATAAAAGAACAATTGTTGTTCAGTGTTATGAATAACATAAGGGTCATACTTCCATCATGAATGGGATGTATGTTATGAATATTGATGGTAATATGATACATCCATAACACTGACACTAAATGTCGCAAGACTAAGAGAATACCACACATGTGTGGCACTGCATTTGGTCACGTTGAAGAAACCCGCATGGAGAAATTCCATAATGATGGATTTTGAAGTCGTTTTGATTATGAATCACCTGACACTTGCAACTTTCTCCGAAAAGTGAAGTGACTGAAATACCGTTCACAGGCCATAAGGAACGAGCAACGAACTTATTGGTGATCATACATTTTGATGTATGTAGTCCGATAAATGTTGTTGCTAGCAGTGGATTTATCTATCTTCAGAAATGACTCAAGTAGATATATGGATATTTACTTGATGAGACGTAAGTCTGGATCTTTTGAAATCATTCATAAGGTTTTCAAAAATGAAGTAGAAATTATTGTAACAAGAAAATTATGTTTCTGCAAACTAGATTGCCGAAAGGAATATTTGAGTTCCATGTTTAGCGAATGTCTGATGAGTTGTGAAAAGAGTTTCATAACATACACCTCCCAGAACACCACTGTGAGTGGAATGTCTATGAAGATCTATTCAAAACATTTATGACATGGTAAGATCATAGATGACATAAATCAATTTGCCATTATCCCTTTTAAAAGTAATGCTTTAGAGACTGCGGCTTTTACACTGAAAAGAGCACCATCAGATCTGTTGAAATGACTCCATGGTATGGTACACCCAACCATGTTATGTCTTTTCTTAACATTTGGAATATGGGGCTTGTGTAAAATATTTACAAACCTATTCCAAATCAGACAAGTGCTACTTTGTATGTTATCCCAAGTTATTGGGAATTCCTCTACCACTATACCGAGGCAAAAGGTTTTGCCACAAAATGGTATGCTTTTGAAGAAAATGGTTCTTGCAAAAAGGTGAGTGGGAGGACAGTGCGACTTAACGAGATTACAGTATCTTTGTCATCAGATCAAAGGAAAGAAACCTTGGAAGTAATTGCAAAGTTTCCTACTGCGACTGATACGGAAGCCTCTACATGAGATGTATGGACTTCGGTCGAACTTGCAACTGAACCACGTAGGAAAAACTCATGCAAACCTCTCAGGTGCGCATACGAGATATTGTTGCTAGACAACAGTATACCTATGATACACAAGGAAGCGTTGATGGGCCCTGACTCCGGAATTGGCTAAATGCCAATATAATCCGAGATAGTTTCCATAAATGATTCAAGATTAAAATCTTGATAAACCCTTCGGAAGACTTAGAGTCTAACGAACATTAATGGAACTATAAACTGATGTGGATAAAAATGTTTTATCCATAAAGCTCGACTTGTTGCAATAACAAATTCAAGGAGTTGACTACGATGAGATTGTCTCACCATAGCGATGCTTAAAGTCAGATCGGGTTAAACTAGCAATTAATACATATTTCAGTCTTGAGATATGATACATGGATGCCAAAAGGATTTCCATGAAATGGAAATACAAACTAGGACTTGTATGTGATACAGTCCGAAGTATTTTGTCAATCCAGAGGATGCTAGTGAGTATGCAAACTTCAAAGTTCCAGCAATGGGAAGAAGAGAGCAAAATGGAGTTGGAATCTTCGTTTTTGATGAAATAGTCAAAAGAGTTTGATTTCATCAATGGATAACGAAGATGCTTGTGGTTTCAAGAAAGTAAGTGGGAGCATAATAATATTTCTAAAAACCTTGTGTGCTTGACACATTGTTGATTGGAAATAATATAAATTTCTTGACACGAATTAGGACTTCATTGAAAATAGTTTTCGATGAAGTGCTTAGGCTAGGTAGCCTTGGTATTAGGCATAATTATCTACGCGATAAAATTGCCTGATAGAGCTAAAGCCAAAAATACATATTGACAAGATGCTAAAACAGTTTAGCATTAAAACGCCAAGGAGTGATTCTTGCCGAAGTCACATGGAAAGGGTTTTTGCAAGACTCGGTGTCCCAAAACACTGATGAGCAAAATACATGATGGAGATTCCACACACTCTTGTGTTTGGATTAATCATGTATTCCATGGTATGTAAAACAATCAGATATGTCCGATACTCCCAAAGCTGTTGCGAGTATAGATACCATTGTGATAGAAGTACTGATCATGGGACAACAGTGAAAAAGGGTCATTAAGTACTAAAGCAGCACTGATGACATGTTTTCTCGCAAGCGGAGATCATGAAGAGTTCGTTGTAAAAGGTTACATCGATACAGTCTTCATCAATGCTCCAGGCGATTTTCGATTTAAATTAACGGTTTTGTGTAATACACGATCTGGTGGCACGGTAGTTGGAAATTGTTCCAAACAAGTTACTGTGGCAATTTCTATAACAAAGGCTAAGTATGTTGACGCTTTAGAAGCGACAAAGAAGATGTTGAATCATATAGTTCATTCATGAACTTAGTATGGTTCCAAGAAGGCTTTGGTCAATGGAACACTATTGCAGATAGTTGCTCCATAGCTCAGTCTGAGGAATCAAGGTTTGACCTATGATTCACATATATACAAAGCCAAGTCCACACAAAATATGAATTTTGTGAAAGCGTGAAAACGCGAGGAGATGCAAATATACACACGGAACTAAAGTTGTCAGATCTGTTGGACATCAGGCTGTACCACAAGCGAAGCATATTTTACACCGGTACGCCATAGGTGTAAAGTGTTTAAGCATTGGCTAGATTATTGACTCTAGTGCAAGTGGGAGTCTGTAGGAGATATGCCCTAGAGGCAAGAATAAATGTTATTATTTATCCCCATGTTCGTAATTAAGTTTATATTCCGTGCTATAACTGCTATGGTTCTCGAGTCTACAATAACCACGAGGATCGGAGGAAGACTCATATGCACGTGTGGAATAATAAACGGTAAAATTTATTCCTAGTCTGGCCCCTAAGACTAGCTCAAGTGTTGCATGATGGTTCTGTTTTCCTGGTCATGGGCATGACTATGCCAGCAACTTTGAGGGCACAATGTTAGGAGAACACTAGTGTTGAATCGACCCGAATTGATGTTATGCTATGAGATACATTTGTCACAAGTTAATGGTTAATAACACAGAGAAAGTTAACATTTGCATAATTCCTTAGACCATGAGAGTATCGAGTTTCTTCATGCTTGCTTCATGAACTTTGTGGTTTGTTAAACGTCATCCGTAAATGGGTGGCTATTACGGCGGCTTACGGGTTCATGGAAAAGTATGTCAAGTAACTTGATAGCTCAAGATTGGGATTTGCTCCTCCGGCGATGGAGAGATATCTCTGGGCCCTCTCGGTGTTACGATATCCATCATCGTCTGACCAGACACATTGTGATTTGATCACAGGGATGCCGGAACACGGGAAAGAGAAAAGAGAACAAAAACCGGAACGAGGTAACTGGCATAGTGGACAAGTTGTTGATCCACGGGGATGCCGATAAATCTCACCTCGGGTATTTGTAAAATATGGCGAAGCAACAGGAATAGCACATGGCAACTGGAGGTTCACTCTAATATTTGTTCGTGTGGGTATACGGGTCAATATGGGCGTCCACGGCTCCGATGTTGATCATTGATCGGAAAGAGTTCCGGTCATGTCTATACTTCACCGAACCTATAGGGTCACACGCTTAAGGGTCACCTATCTGCTGAATACTAGACAGGGAGTCTGAGAGAAAGTCACCGGAAAAGTTTCGGAGACAACGGAAAAGTTCCGTAGAGAGAACACCGGAATAGTTTTGGTAAAACTGAAAAGTTGTTTTAGGGTATGCCATTAACTCAAATTGGTTTAGGCACATGCCTGAAAATTCTTGGAGGGTGCCAGAATTGGTCTGGGAACATCTGGGATTTTTCGGAGATAAAAACCGGAAATGTTCCGGAGCTGCCAGAACCGGTTTGGTTGCTTTTCGCAGATGAAAATCACTAATCCGGAATTGTTTCAGAACGCGTCCAAAATCATTTTAGTGGGTACTGGAATTGTTCTAAGACCCACAGAAATATTTTTGGTTTTAACGGTCGCGGAAAAATGTTTCCGTGAATAGTGAAATTGCTTTTTGGGCTACTTTATGGAAAGCGACCTTTTAGGGCTTTTCCCAAAAGGCTTCTAGAAGAACTTGGGGACTAAGGAACCCCCTTTGGGGGGCCCCCATGAGGTTGTCCGGCCAAGGAGGAGCCCATCCATGGTGCTCCTCTAGCCTTCCCATTTTACCCTTGTGGAGAATCCATGTGATTTGTTTTTTGGTATTTTGGGAGCCACCCAACCCCTTGGATTTTCCTATAAATAGAGGTGGAGAGAGCACTCTCCACACTCACTCTTTTCTCACATACAAGTGCGATGCATGATCTGGCTTCTCTCTCCCTCCCTGTGAAATAGTTTCGAAGAGCCGAAAGGCTGTCTGGGTTCCGGTGGGAACTAGTTCTAGACGGCGAAGCCCTGCCAGATAGATGACACCGTATGTGTGCAACCCCGTAGAGAGGTCGTAGGTTCGATCTTTTTGCCCGAGGGGCTGTTCGAAAGTGCCTCCCAAAGGGCTGTCCGAGTGACCGTCCAAGTTTTGAGTGTCCTCCCGAAGGGCTGTCCGTGTGACCGTCCGAGTTTCGAGCAACCTCCCGAAGGGCTGTCCGTTACACCGTCCGAGGGACTATCCGACTGCCTCCCGGAGGGCTGTCCGAGAGGCAGACAAGGGAGTACATCCTCATGGTTGGGAGGTTGTAAATCCTAGCTGCGGGGATCTGCACCGCTGATCGTCATCGACTCTACTTCCGCTGCGCTACGAGTCGGTAACGAAAAGATCAAACCTTGTATGCAGTCTTTATAGTGGTCCTAGGCTGGTGCGTAGGTTGGAATTTTTTTGTTTTCTGCTGCGTTCCCCATCAAGATAAACACCAAACAGATCCCTAGTCAGGCATCTGGACTTGCTCATGTATTGTTGATGGTCTTGTTTTCCTGACCATGGGTAGTGTTAATGTGATAATGATGTCGGCAATAATGAGAGCACATTGTTAGGGTAATAATGGTGTTGGATAGACCCAAGTTATGAAATACCGCGAGATCACATCGTCAATATGTTGTCAGTACATTCGTATAAAGTGTTAACATTTACTTACGCCCTTAGACATTGAGAATATTGTCAACATCAATCCGTAACTGGGTGATTATAAAGATAACTCTTGGGTACACCGAAAAAGTATGTTGTGGTTCGAGATATTTCAAGACTGTGATTTGCCCCTCCGGCGATGGATAGATACACTCTGGGCCACTCGGTATTATTGTGTCCAACATCGCTTGGCCAGGTATTATGGCTAAGGAGTTAGTCATGGGGATACCAGAATATGGAAACGAGAAAAGAGTACAAACTGGTGATGAGGATAACTTGGTATAGTGATCAAGGAGTTGATCACGGGGATACCATCAAAGTCTCTCGTTGGGTTGTGTAACGTATCGCGACGCAAAAGGAGTTGTATGCGGTAATACTAGGTTCGCTCGATAAAGATCTACGATGATATGTGGGAATTATTATGGGTGCCCAGATCCCGCTAATAATTATTGACCGTAAGGTGTTCCGGACATATCCACATATGCTCGAACCTATGGGGTCACACGCATAATATTTAGCAACATTTAGGAATGCTAGGATCTAATGGAGAATGAGAGGGAAGTGTTTCGAAAGTGTTTCAGAGGGTCTCAAAAGTGTTCTGGGAGGTCCCAGAGAGTTTCGATGATGTCCGGAAGTTGTTTCGAAAAGTATAGAAATGTTCTAGAACATTGCAGAAGCTTCCAAAAGGTTCGCAAGCTTCCGGGACGTTCCAGAGGGTCCCCAATTGCCCCCCCCCCTCCGCTTGCTTGGGGGCAAGGCAGCCCAAAGAGGCCCAAGTCGACCAAGGCTCCCCTTGTCTGTGGGAAATATGCCCTAGAGGCAATAATAAATGTTACTATTTATTTCCACGTTTGTAATTATGTTTATATTCCATGCTATAACTGCTATGGTTCTTGAGTCTGCAATAACCACGAGGCTCGAAGGAAGACTCATATGCACGTGTGGAATAATAAATGATAAAATGTATTCCTAGTCATGCCTCTAAGACTAGCTCAATTGTTGCATGATGGTTCTGTTTTCCTCATCATGGGTATGAGTATGCTGGCAACTTTGAGGACACAATGTTAGAAGAACAATTGTGTTGAATCGACCCAAATTGATGTTATGCTATGAGATACATTCATCATGAGTTAATGGTAAAGAACACAGAGAAAGTTAGCGTTTGCATAATTCCTTAGACCATGAGAGTATCGAGTTCCTTCATGCTTGCTTCATGAACTTTGGGGTTAGTTAAACGTCATCCGTAACAGGGTGGCTATTACGGCGTCTTTCGGGTTCATGGAAAAGTATGACAAGGGACTAGATAGCTAAAGATTGGGATTTGCTCCTCCGACGATGGAGAGATATTCTTTGGGCCCTCTTAGTGTTACGGTATCCATCATCGTCTTGCCAGACATAGTGTGATTTGATCACAGGGATGCCGGGAACGCGGGAACGAGAAAAGAGAACAAAACCGGTAACGAGGAAACTGGCATAGTGAAGAAGTTGTTGATTCACGGGGATGCCATTAAATCTCACCTCAGGTATTTGTAACATATCGCGAAGCAACAGGAATAGCACACGGAAACTAACAGGTTCACTCGAATATTCATTCGTGTGGGTATAGGGATCAATATGGATGTCCATGCACTACTGGAAAAACGGCTATAGCTAATATGGACATTAATGGCGCACCATATATGTGGTGCGCAACTGCTATATAGCAGTGGCGCACCAGATATGGGTGCGCCATTAATGTCCATATTACTAATGGCGCACCTGGTGTGTGGTGCGCCACTGCTAAGTTTCTCCTGGGCACACCCCCCTCCCCAGACTTACCAGTGGCGCACCGGGGTGTGGTGCGCCATTACTAGTTAAAACTAGTAATGGCGCACCACACCCCAGTGCGCCACTACTAACAATTTTTTTTTCAGTTTTTTTTTCAAAACTAGTAATGGCGCACCGGGGTGTGGTGCGCCATTACTAGTTTTAACTAGTAATGGCGCACCACACCCCGGTGCGCCATTACTAACAATTTTTTTTTCAATTTTTTTTTTCAAAACTAGCAATGGCGCACCCGCACCAGGTGCGCCATTAGTAACCCTGGTTACCAATGGCGCATTCTTAGGAGGTGCGCCATTACTAGCCTGAGAGCAGCTAGATATTTTTGAAAGCCACCTACCACACTCACTTTCCCCACTTCATTCTCTCCACCTCTACCAAGCTTGGTCTCGGCTGCCTCCTCCTCCTCACCTCATTTGCACCATAGATTCACCCAAATTAAGTGGTTAAATTTCCTTTTTTTGATAGGTAAGTAAGGGGAAAGCTTTCTTTATGTTCTAGATCTACTTTTTTCTCCCTCCAACGTACACACTTTTTATGGCCTAGATCTACACTTTTCTCATTGAGCTAGATCTACGTATGTTTGTGGTGTTGCATATGTTTGTGTTTGCAGGTACCGGTATTTGAAATGCGATAGTTGCCAATATTTTGCCGGAATGTTGATTCATTTCCATTTCGGCGAGAATTTGGCAGTATGCACTCTTTTTGGTCCTATTTTTAGGCAAAGTCATGCCAAAAATTTTTTTGGTTCTAAAATATCGTTTTGCTCTACCCCGCAGGCGACCATGGTCCGCACGATGACCGAAGGCATCGTGAATAGGTTTTTGAGCTCCGCGAAGGCCGAGATACTTCAAAAGAACGAGACGGAGATAAGATGTCCGTGTCGAAGATGCAAGCTGAAGAGCCTTATGGACCCGGATTCCAGACAGGTGCGGGACCACCTGCTCGTGCGTGGTTTCATGGATGGCTATCGGTGGCAAGGTGATGAAGATGATTATGAAGTCGTCCATGGGGGCCGGGCAAGAAATAAGGAAGGGCAGCAAGACAATAGCGGCGAGGGCGGCCGGCGAGAAGACGAAGAATCTCTAGGACATGATCACGAAGTAGATGCAGGACACAGTCATCATGTAGAAGATGCCGGACATGAAGCTGAAGATGCCGAAGCAGACGACGATGGACCATCGATGGGCTGGGTGCAGGACCCTCATATTCAAGAGCTGCTTCTCAAGCAGACGGGTAACGCAAGAGCTGCCGCCCGAGAGAAAGCCAAGCTGGATCAACTGGAGATAGACGCGTTTACGCCATTGTATGAAGGATGCAGGCCCGAGGATACCCGCCTGAAAGTAACGCTCATGGCTCTGGAGATGAAGGTAAAACACAAAATGACTGACGCATGCTTCGACGAGAACATGTCATTCTGGCACGAACGTCTTCCCAAGGGGAACAAGTGCCCGACCAGTTTCGAGGAGGCGAAGAAAATCGTGTGTCCTCTGGATTTACCGCACGTGAAATACCATGTGTGCATGAACGATTGCATCATTTATCGGGACGAGCACGCGGAGTCTACCATATGTCCGGTGTGCGGCGTCACTCGATACAAGAAGAGGAAGAAAGCTCCTCGAAAAGTGGTGTGGTACTTTCCGATCACTCCTCGTCTGCAGCGGTATTTCGCGGACCCTAAGCTAGCAGAGCTCCTGCGTTGGCACGGGGATAGGAAGGAGAAGAAGCGAGAAGATGACGGAAATGATCCGGAGATAAATAAAAAAGACAAGATGCTGAGTCACCCTAAGGATGCGAGCCAGTGGCAAGCGTTGAACATCGAACACCCAGAATTTGGGGACGATCCAAGGAACATCATGCTGGGCGCGAGCACCGATGGAGTCAATCCGTTTGGCAGCCAGAGAAGCACACATAGCACCTGGCCTGTGTTTGGGTGGATGTACAACCTTCCCCCCTGGATGTGCATGAAGAGGAAGTACATTCACATGAGTATGCTAATTGAAGGGCCGAAACAACCAGGGAACGACATCAATCTGTATCTGGGGCTGCTGAAAGAGGAGCTAGACACGCTGTGGAAAACGACAGCCAATACGTGGGACGCCGCAGCGAAAGAATATGTCCCTATGAGAGCCGCACTGCTCACGACGGTGCATGACTATCTCGGTTACGGATATGTCGCGGGGCAGGTGGTCCACGGATTTTGTGCATGCGTCAGGTGCATGGATGACACAACGTATCGCCAGCTAGATAGAGATCCCGGGTCTTCGAAAACCGTGTTCATGGGACATCGAAGGTGGCTTCGCGACGATGACGCATGGAGAAAATGCAAGGATTTGTTCGATGGTGAAACCGAACCCCGAAGACCCCCACGTACGAGGAGCGGCGAGGAAATAGACGAGCTGTTGAAAAATTGGAAAGAGTGCCCACCGCCGGGAAAGAAGCAAAAGGCGCCAAAGCCGCTGCTGAAGGTATGGAAAACGAGGTCTGTTTTCTGGGACTTGCCGTACTGGAAGATCCTCCGTGTGCCTCACAGCCTTGATGTCATGCATATCACGAAGAACGTGTGCGAGAGTCTGCTTGGTACCCTGCTCAACATGCCAGAGAGGACCAAAGATGGGCCGAAAGCAAGGGCAGACTTGCAATCAATGGGCATCAGGGAGGAGCTTCACGCAAAACGCCCTAATGATGATGATGATGATGATGATGATGATGATGAGGCGAAGGACACGGAATGTCGTCGCAAAGGCAAAAAGGCCAAGAAGATCGAATATGACTGCCCTCCCGCGTGCTTCACTCTAAGTCAGAAGGAGATCAAGCAGTTTTTCACCTGCCTCGTAGGAGTAAAACTTCCTTACGGTTACGCGGGGAAGATAAGCAGATACCTAGACTCAGCGAAGCAGAAGTTCGGCGGGATGAAGTCTCATGACTGTCACGTGCTGATGACGCAGATACTTCCAGTTGCAATCCGTGGGATCATGGACGCGCACGTCCGTGAAACGCTATTTGGCCTATGCAACTTTTTTGACGTCATCTCTCGGAAGTCGGTTGGCATGAGGCAACTCAGAAGGCTACAGGAAGAGATCGTGGTGAGACTATGCGAGCTTGAGATGTACTTCCCGCCCGCATTCTTCGACGTTATGGTGCATCTGCTGGTCCATATCGTGGAGGATATCATCCAACTCGGGCCGATGTTCCTGCACAGCATGATGCCCTTCGAAAGGATGAATGGTGTCATCAAAGGATACGTTCGCAACAGGGCACGTCCAGATGGAAGCATAGCCAAGGGCTTTCTGACCGAAGAGTGCATCTCCTTCTGCACGAATTATCTAGGCATCGAGAACCCCGTTGGTCTGCCCGTCAATAGGCACCTCGGCAGGCTCGCTGGATGGGGTCACCGCGAGGGTCGCCGCGAAATGCATGTCGACTTCAAGGGTCGACTCGCCGACTTTGAAAGAGCAAACCTAGTCGCGGTACAACACATAGACGTGGTCGATCCTTGGGTGGTAGAGCACAAAACCTTTATTGAGAAGACGTACAATGACCGAGGCCAACAGAGGACGGACGGAGATATAATCAAAGAGCACAACTCATGTTTCACGCGTTGGTTCAAGGATAAGCTTCTGTCGTACCCTTTACATGAGGATTCTTCCGCGGAAGAAAAACTTATATTCGCCTTGTCACAGGGCGCTGAGCACAACCTGATGACCTATCAGGCGTACGATATCAACGGCTACACATTCTACACCGAGGAAAAGGATATGAAGAGCGATTATCAGAACTCCGGGGTAACGATGGAATCCTACACCGGTAACGACAAGGACAGATACTACGGAAGGATCGAGGAGATCTGGGAGCTGAGCTACGCTGGAGAGAAGGTCCCGATGTTCCGTGTCAGATGGGCCAAGAGCGTCCTAAAAGAAGACCGGTATTTCACCACCATGGTTATTCCCGAAGCCAAATCCAAGACCGCGGGCGCAAACGTCAC
Organism: Elymus sibiricus; assembly: GCA_039707655.1. Classification (NCBI taxonomy): domain Eukaryota; kingdom Viridiplantae; phylum Streptophyta; class Magnoliopsida; order Poales; family Poaceae; genus Elymus; species Elymus sibiricus. The sequence continues at coordinate 30,136,651 of CM077664.1, forward strand.
CGCGAAAAATGAGCCATGGGTACTGGCTTGCCAAGTGGACCAATGCTTCTTCATTACCGACCCGTCAAAGCCTAGTCGTGTTGTCGTGAGGAGAGGCAAAAGGAACATCATCGGAATGGATGGAGTCGCCAATGAGCAAGACTTCGACAAGTACGGCGACCCGAAGATGGAAGATGACGACGACGATGAAGTACCATACACCACAAGAAGAAGCAGGACCACCCTACCTAAAGGACGTCCGTTCAAGAGAAGAATTCAAGGGGTTCCGGGGCTAAATTATTCAACCGCGAGAAAGAAGGGCAAGAAGATTGTGAAAAGATAGCTAAGATCGAATCACGACGTGTCGGCCGCGTGTGTGTGTCAGTGGCAAGCTCAATCTTTGATGACTGTTAATTATTTCATGTCACTTAATTTCAACCATGTCATCTAATTCTAAATCTTTGCACAATGGTTTTATCACTCCATTTGCATTTCCTTTTCTTTTATCTCAAATCTTAAATTATTACATGCAACTAAAAATTCAAAAAAATAAAAAAAAGTTAGTAATGGCGCACCAGGAGAAGGTGCGCCATTGCTATCACAGTGTTTATGGCGCACCCCTAAAAGGTGCGCCATTGATATACCAATTTTTATGGCGCACCCCTAAAAGGTGCGCCATTGCTATCCTTTTTATGGCGCACCCCTCTGAGGTGCGCCATTGCTAACCCTCCCCCCACTACACAGCTTCCCCTCTCCCCTTCCTCGTATCCCACCCCGATCCCTTTCCTCCCCTCGTCCTCCCACATCGTGCCGCCATCCACCTTGTCGCCTCCCAGCTCGCCGCCGGACTCCACCCCCTCCCTCCCCTCTCCTGCCCATCGAACACTGTCGCTGCTCGACCCCGCTCCGTCGCCGGTCGCCGCTCGACCCCGCCCGGACGCCCCCTCCCGGCTGCGCCGCCAGACGACGCAGCATCACCGCCGAACGCCGCCCGACCCCGCCCCGCCTCGCCGCAGGACGGCGGCCACCTCGCCGCTCGACCTCGCTCCGTCGCCGCCCCGACCCCGCCCGTCCCCCGGACGGCCCCTGCTGGCCGCCGGTGAGCTCTCTGTCTCCTCTCTTTCCCTCTCTGTATCCTCTGCCGTATGTGAATGGATGGATGGATTGCTGGATAATTTTTTTGCTAGTGTGGATGGATGCATATGAACTGGTATTTGCCTCAAATCTTATAGTTAGCTGGCAGATTGATATGAAGATGCATATGAACTGTTGCCTCAAATCTGCATACTGTATTTGCCTCAAAGCTAGCTGGTATATACTACTGGAGTAGAATTCTAATTTACAGATAGCTAGGTGCGTGTAAATATTTAGAGCTGAAACAATAATACTGTTATGTTCAGAAGTGAGATTAACTGAGACAGTTTTTGTCCAAGAGTTAATAACTGTCTTTTGTCACAGTAGAAATGGCTCTCTTGTATATAAACAAATGATCTCATCATAAACATCTTTTGTCTAAGCTAGTAGAGTACAATGCTTAGAAATTTTTGTAATTTTTGCATGTACAATGCTGTAAAATAATTGAAATGTACTATGTGCTATCTAAATTTAAGTTACAGATCACAAATACTCCAGGGAGTATCATGGAGTAGTACAGTATTGAGAACAGCTCCATAAATGAATTTTGACAGTTTTTAACTGCATTTATAGGACTACAGCATCCTATATCTGCTAGTCATTAACAGTTAACTGAATTTCTTGTTCTGGTGGTCTGACAAGTGTGTTGTTCATTTCTCTTGGTATCTTGGCTGCTCCAGTGGCACGAAGCGGACAAGAGGCTGCTGTGCTTGCTAGAGAAGGAGCAGAAACATCGGTCCGAAAAAAAGCACTCCGCCCGTAATTCCACCAAGGTAAAAACACCAACTAACCATAAAAGCTCAAGTCTGTATATGAAGACATGAGTTGGCACTCTCGTCTGTCACACACGTGGGTGCTTGTTCATGTGCTCCCGTGAACCAATACTGTTGTTCTGGTTGCTGTGGTGATGACAGCTCGCTGGGTTCTTCACCCCTGCTCCTACGGCTGTGTAGTGCATATCCACTGGATTGGGCTCCCTTGCTGGGCTGTATCCTTTTGGTTTGGGGTTTATGTGCAGGTACATTGAGTTGCCAATGTTTTGCCGGAATGTTGATTAATTTCCGTCCGGCAAATTTCTGGTACTCCGGCATGACCTTTTTTAGCAAAGGTCATGCCGAATTTTTCCTAGAATTTATGTCAATGAACTTACCCCTGTCATGCTCTATTAATAGTTTTAGGACACTATTCTTTCTTGTCATGACACTTATTTTGAGTGTACTTCAGATATCTTGGAATGTTGTTCCGAGGATAGATACAAATTAAAGTAAAACAAGAGGTTCTTTTTTTGTGAAGTCAAATTAAAATAAGAATGTTTTTTTAGAAAGAAAATACCCGAGCATTATCAGTTCCCAACAAAGCAGGAGCAATGTGCTTAAGATCACCATGGCACTAATTATTAGCCATTTTTTCCTATTTAGAGCGAACATGGCCAACAACGATGAGGCCGGCGGTTCGGGCAAGCCATTCTGGGAGCTGTCCCAGGAGATGGAGGAAGAACCTCACCGCTATGAGGACGCCGCGGAAGACACCGATCCTGACTACACAACCCCTAGTGGCGTCGGGGATGACACCACTGATGGTGCCGCCGGGGATGCCACCACTGATGATGGCAGCGAACGCACAGATGGCAGCCAACCGAAGAGGCAACGGAAGGACCGGAGCCCGAACGTGCTCGGCACCGTCAAGGAGGAATTTACTGAAGTGTCCTCCAGTGGGCATCCAACGGCGCCCAAAGAATTAGTCGGTGGGTACGCGGGACAACTCGGGTGCATTCTCCGGAGCACCGTCTCGATCAACACCGAGAACCTAAGGCATCGTGACCGAGGGAATTTGCGCAACCTCCTCTTCACGAAGCTGCACGAACGATACAAGTTCCCCGGTGACTTCGCAAACACACGCCTCTCAGGGAATAAAGTGAACAGTGCCGCCCTCACGAAGATGAGCACAGCTCTGGCTACTTAGAGAGCCGCGGTGAAGAGAATGATTCTAAGAGGTGATAGTTATGAGAAGATCAAGGAGAAAAATCCTTCGATCAGCGAAGCTGACTACCTGGAGTTCAAGATCAAGTGCGAGAGCAACGCATCCACGGAATCAAGTCAGTGGGGGAAATATATGCGGGACTTGAACTTAGGGGTCCACAAACTCGGTCCCGGCGGTTACAGAGTGGCGGAACCTAAATGGGACAAGGAGGACGCGAAGCGTGCCGCGCAAGGCCTACCGCCCCTCTTCGATAAATACCATGAAAAGCAGACCAGGAACTATGTCAGGGCCCGGTACAAGGTGGACCCGGTAACAAAGGAGCTTACAACGGATCCGAAGGTGAAGGATCTTGAGCGTGTTCTGGTAAGGAATACACCCCCGCGTAATTAGCTCCATATGGTTGCATTCTAATTAATGAAGCCAAATTTCTAAATGGTTCACGTTCCTTCCGCAGGAAACTGAAAGCAGTAGCGCGGGGTCTCAGAGCTCCCCGTCTGCCCCTTGGGACACCACTTTAAATAGGGCGTTGAACGTAATGAAACACAAGGATAAGTTCAGTAAGCCGTCGTCAACTGGTCATGTGGCCGGCGAAGGCTTGTCCACGAAATGGTCGGAATACTATAAGGCTGGGCGAAAGGAGAGAAAGACCAGCTCGGAAAGCCAGGAGCGCGAGGTTAAAGAACTCAAGGCACAAGTGGCGCGGATTCCGGAGATAGTCCAAGAGCAAGTGCGAGACCAACTGGGAGCGACGATCACCGCCATTATGCCTACCTTGCTTGAGGGGCTGCGGGGGTGGATTGCGGGCGGCCAACAGGGGCCGCCCCCGATTCCCAGCTTCACGGGCAGCAACTCGCACAACGCGCCGGCATTGGTGTCTCCGGCGGAGGCGGCATTGGTGTCTCCGGCGACGGCGCCGGTATTGGAGCTTAATGCACCCGGGTGTGGGAAGAATACGCCGGCCGGCACCTCGGCAGCAAGCGGCCCCTCCGTCACTTGCACGCCCGCCGTTGGCGGTGCCTCGACATTAGCTGAGCTCGACGCCATCACGGTAACTAAGCCTCGGCCGATGACTTCATCTCCTTGCCTTTGACTGGGCATCCCTGACGCCCTACATGTTTTCGTAGGGCGCCGCCAACGTTCCATGCACTCTCCTGCACTTCGTGGACGGCGAGTTGATCGATGTCGCCAAGGCCAAAATCGTTGAACCGGACAACCGCGTGTTCCACGGTAATCCGATGCCACCCACCGTGTATAGGGTTCAACTGGTTCGGGTGCTGCGGGGCTGCGACGACTTGTTACCTCCGTATCGACCCCCTGGGGCCGACGAAGATGATGTGATGACCCTCAGCGCCTGCTTAAACTGGTCCATGCTTTGGCCGAAGAGCGAGATTCGTTTGGGTGCGGGGGACACCACCCCACAGACAACACCGCCAGTCGTGCCAGCGCCAAGCCATGGCAAGACCGCCGCAACGCTACCGCCGTCAGCTGATCCGGACATGCATATGGCACAGGATCCGGACGACGACGACGGTACATTTTCCAACGTCGATAAGTACATCAACGAACATGGGTACGGTGACGAATTCTTGGGGCCTCCTTCTCAAGAACCCAACCCTGCAAAAGACGATCGCGATCTAGCTGGTACCGCGGATAAACCCAATTGCAACAGGCGTCGTCTGTTCAGTTCTCAAGAGACGCCTCCAGATGCCGCCTTCACCGAGACTCAAACAGCCGAGGTGCGAAATATTATCAGCCCCAACACACTCAAGAAGGTGGTCTCTGAGCAGAACTCGATCGCATTACAGCAGAAGAAGCAGAAGGAACGGAAAAGAAAAAATAACAAGGGTGCGAGCCAGCCGGCACCGAGTACGATCCATGCTCAGGACGGGCCACCAATACCTAAGGATATCTCGAGGAGGGTGCATGTGGCGGGTAGGCCGATGCTACCGACTAATTTGCTCAATGCTGCAACCGGCGCTATGCGGAGTCTGCATGATGGTGTTCTTTCTATGGAGAAGCGGCGTCTCTCCGAGAATGATGTGGCATACCCGGTTATCGTGGCCAAGGTGCCAGAGGGCAAGGGCTTTGTCGATAGCCCCATCGGGCGTATGATCGTCCTGCGGTTTGATGACATCTTCGCTATGTTTAACCTTTATCCGCTGCACTACACCTTCATTCGGCTATTTTCGCTCAGTATGGAGATGTGGATCATTAGAGACAAGACCCCGGACATCGTGATAGTCGACCCCTTCTACATGCGTGCCAAGATCTTGGGCAGCGCTGGGGACCGGCAAGTCGCGAGTTCATACCTCGACGGCGTCATTCTGGCGAACCCAGATAAGGATAACTTCCTCGTGCCTTACTTTTCCGAGTAAGTCATCCCCTCACCGCCCCGTAACATATGATTTCTTAGATTTCGATCGTTCTTTTTTTTTCTAACATTCCGTGTTTTGTGCAGTGACACACATTGCACACTCATCCTCTTAAGCCTGAAATATTCCATGGCCACGTATTTCGACTCGGACCGTCAGTCGAAGAAAAACTACACAGATATCAAGAAAGTTCTTGATGATGCTCTCCCCGGCTACGCCAAATCTGGAGGCACCTTCAGGAGGCCAATTTGTAGGTACGGCAAGCACGTGTTCACCCACGTAACGACGATCCCCTGCGTCAAGCAACCACCTGGCAGTCAGAAGGATGCCTACTACGCCCTCCATCACATGCGGGCGATCGTACGGAACCATCATCAGCGTATGCTACCAAATGATCTCAAAGAATGGGCCGCACGCTTGTCGGCAATCCAGGACGAGGACATCAGACAAGAATTCTTTCGCATCCAGTCGGAGTTAGTGGACATCATCTATCAAGATGTCCTTCGTACCTCGGGGCAGTTCTACCTCAACTATCAACCGTCCAACAGTGAAATAGAAACAATGCTACAAATGCAGGCTCACAACGACCGCACATTCATGACCATCACGAAAGACGGCGGCTTCATCCATGCTCCGGTCCCTGAGTCGAGTCGAAAGTATTGATGCTATGTAGTTCTGAAATATCGATTAGCTCATGTTGTAATTAAACTTTAATGAACTTGTATGTCTCTTTAGTTTGGACAGTCGTTCAACTTATATGTAATCGATGCTATTTATTAGTAGGACCATGAACCGTGCTATTAATGTGTTGCTTTTCTCTTCCGATCCTTTTGTTGCATACTTATATATTGCTTATATATTATCTGTGAATTGCTACTAACATTTTGTTTGTCTAGTGCATAGAGATGCCGTCGTATGTCGTGTACAAGGGTGAGGTTCCCGGAGTCTACGACGACTGGGAGGAGTGTCGGAAACAGGTTCACCGTTTCAGCGGTAACAGTTACAAAGGGTACACCACTAGGGCGGAGGCGGAAGCTAGATACGCGCGCTATCTAGCGGGAGAGAGGAGGGAGCGGAGGAGGAACCGGATGAAGACCAATTTCCTCGCGATGATGCTCATCGTGACCGCAGCTCTCTTCTATGTGATGGTAGTTTAGATGATATCGACTTTGTAATGTGACGACAAACTCGCTACTCGGTCTCGAGACCTAAACTTGTCTAATATTTGAACTTTGTTCGCTATTTCGAATTCGGAAACTAATGTGATGAATTGAATTATGTCCTGTTTATACTTGACTAATTGTGGTGCTGTATTGTATTGTATATTCTGTGTTGTATAATTAATATATTCTGTGCTGTGCAACTATCAGAAAAGCAAAAAAAAAATCCTATAATTCATAGTAGTGGCGCACCTGCCACCACATTAGTGGCGCACCTTGCAAAATATCAGTGGCGCACCTATAGAGACATCAGTGGCGCACCTGTTGGCTACCAGGGCCCCCTCATCTGCATTAGTAGTGGCGCACCAGTAACCATAGTAATGGCGCACTACAAGGTGCGCCACTGTTATATTGAATACTAATGGCGCACCAGGGGTGCGCCATTAGTATTTGTTATTAGTGGCGTGGTAATAGTGGCGCACCTATGGTGCGCCATTAATACCCAAATGTGGTGCGCCACTAATGTGCTTTTTTATAGTAGTGATGGTTCCGCTATTGATCATTGATCGGAAAGTGTTCCGGTCATGTCTATACTTCACCGAACCTACAGGGGTCACACACTTAAGGGTCATCTATCTGCTGAGTACTAGACAGGGAGTCAGAAACAAAGTCGACGAAAAAGTTTCGGAGACGATAGAAAAGTTTCAGAGAGAAAACCAGAAATGTTCTAGAGGAAAATCATCATAAGAAAATGTTTCGGAATGCATCCCAAATTATTTTAGGGCGTGCCAGAAATGTTTTGGACCTTCGGGAATTTTTTCGGATTAAATTGACACTGAAAATATTTCATGAAAAGTTGTCCTGAATAGTGGTGTGTATATATAGTGGCAACATTATTAGGATACAACTACCCTTTTGGAGTTTTGTCCCAAAAAGTCAAGGGGATGACATGGGGTGATGGGAACCCTTTGGGAGGGGGGGGGGCACACATGTGTGGCCGGACATGGGGAGCTCCTCCATGGAGCTCCACTAGGCACCCCATTTTGCCCTTATGAAGGAAATTTCCATGGGCATTTTGGTATTTTCAAGTGGCCTCTACACCTTGGACTTGGCCTATAAATAGGGGTGGAGAGGGCTCTCCATAATCATCCAAGTTTCTCTCAACACATGCCATGCAATGATTTGACTTTCTTCTCTCCCTCACACGAAATAGTTTCGTAGCCGAAAGGCTGTCTAGTATTCGGTAGGGCGGCAAAGCCCGACCGGATAGCTGACACCGTATGCGTGCAACCTGGTAGAGAGGTCGTAGTTTCGATCATAGTTCGAGAGTGCCTCCCGAAGGGCTGTCCGAGTGACCGGCCAAGATTCTGAGAGTGCCTCCCGAAGGGCTGTCCGAGTGACCGTCCAAAATTCTGAGAGGGCCTTCCGAAGGGCTGTCCGAATAATCACCCGAGGAGCTGTCCGAGGGAGATAATCCTCGCGGTTGGGAGGTTGTAAAATCCTAGCTGCGGGGATCTGCACCGACGATCTTCACCAACTCTACTTCCGCTGCGCTACGAGTTGGTAACGATCAGATCAAACCTTGTATGCATCTTCATAGTGGTCCTGGGCTGGGGCGTAGGTTGGAATTTTTTTGTTTTCTGCTTCATTTCCCTACACTGGCGTCATGAGCCGTGCTATGCGTAGATGCAGGTTACGATCTAGAATATATTGTCTGATGTTCTTGTTGCTTCCCTTGAATCTGCGTATTTCTGATCTTGATAGCATGGTGGAATTTTGCTTACAAAGTTCTGGCAATCCACGATCATGACAGATCAACGAAATGCTTCAGGTCTTTGGGTTCCACCATAGTTAAAGAAAGATTAAATTTAGCAGACTAAAGGGCAATGCGGATACGATCTGCATGGGGTTCTTGCATATGACGAAATTCAGTATGGGGCTCGAGATTTTTTATCTCGTGTTCATACGCCCCGCAAAGTTAATCTAGCGACTTGAATAATCATACTTAATGATGAACGTTGGTAGCTGCGATTTGATTGAAACCTTAGAAACCACGTAAAATAAAATCTTGTATGAACCAATTAGAGGAGTCTAACTTGGTTTTGCAGGAAGCGCATATGATGTGGTATAGTCTTCGTCATATTTAATGAGATTTTGTATGAGATGACTATATGATGTAATTTACACGACATGCGGGTCATGATTCGGCATGATGGCTGGAGCCATATGATTGTCACTTTAATGACCTGCGTGTTAACCTCAATGTAATGCATTAATTTTATGGGACATTTACATTTTTCCCCCTAACTTTGTCCCGACCTCATCTTTACCCCTAAAAAAATCAGTGCTCAACTTTGCCCCTCTTCCGTTTCGTGCCCTTATGAAAATACCCTTCCGTGCCGTTTCTGTCTGGTCAAAGGCCTTTGACCGTCTATTAGACATTGTTTGGACGTTCTTGCCCCTCTGTTCATCTGTCACTGACATAAGGACCCAGTAAATGAAAAATTAAAAATAAATCTCTCTCCCACCTCTACCACTTACACATGGGACCCAACAGGAAAAAAAATCTCTCTCCCTCTCTCTCCTCTCTATCTCTCTGACTCACGACCTTATCCCCTCCGGCGATCTCTCTCCCAACCTCATCTCACCGGCAGTAGCCCGCCGACAGCAGCCTACCTGCAGTAGCCTGCCCGCCCGCCCACCCGCCTCCCTACCTTCCCCTTTTCTCCCTACCGACCACCGCGAGGAGCTCCCTGCCTCCATTAGGGCGTGCCATGGCCGTGTTCTTCACCTCCGGTCAACCGCCATCGCGTCGCGATCTCCCACCGCGGTCCTCTTCTGAGCTAGCACTCTCGCCCGTCTTATTCACCTCCGCCTGCTACTGCAGAGCTAGCACTCTCGCGCGCGATGGCCGCTACGACAAGCAGCAATTCCGAGGCAGTGCAAGCAGCAGCAGTCTGGCGGCGGCGCAAGCGGCAGCGGCTAGCAGGGCAAGCAGCAGCAGTCTGATGGCGGCGCAAGCCGCAGCGGCCAGTGGGGCAAGTAGCAGCAGCAGGCAGTAGTGCCGGCAAGCAGCAGTGCTGCGGTGGCGCAAGCTACAGCGGCGGGGCGATAGCAAGCAGCATCGGTAGCGGGCGACGCAAGTAGTAGCGACGACTAGCGGTGCAAGCAGCTGCGTGGCAAGCAGCAATGGTCGCAAGCAATAGCAGCATGGCCGGCCACCACCATGGCCGGCGCCGTCATGGCCACAAGGACCCGATTGGTTTTTTCGAAAAAATTACATGGACCCAATTGCTTTTTCTAAAAATGATACAGGGACCTAATTGCTTTTGTTTAAAAAGTTGCAGGGATCCGATTGCTTTTTCTAAACAAGTTACAGGTTCCACTCTTAAGTGACAGACAGATTGAGGGTAAAAATGTCCAGAAAACGGTTCGGAGACGGTCAAAGGCCTTTGACTGGACGAAAACGGCGCGGAGGGGTATTTCCATAACGCCATCTAACGGAAGAGGGGTATAGTTGAGCACTGTTTTTTTAGGGGTAAAGATGAGCTCGGGACAAAGTTAGGGGGAAAAATGGAATTGGCCCTAATTTTATTAGCTATAAAGATAGTAATATTTTTTTGATGCATCGACCATTTTGCCACGGCAGTAGTTTTAGAAACTGCTGCCACGGCAAAGTTTTGGCTGAATTTTCATGAAGACAATGAAGACTTCCCTATTAGAAAGGGCTATACCATATCATGCTATTGTGAATTGCCTGAGATGTTTATCCATTTTGACGCACCCTTTTGATTGTGCGGTACTCGCTTTTATTAGGGTGATCTCTCACTTACAAATATCAAGTAGTTAGTCTTCTCCCAAGTGTAGCACCGTCACAACACGTATCCTTTCGGGGTGCCACATGGTTGCATGGGAACGAACGATTAGAGAAGTGTAAGGCGGGTGAGGTCCGACCTCGCAGCAAGATCACTTGGTTGTCTTGATGTTTGGGTAGGATCGTCCCGAGCTCGGAACACGCGCATCGAAAGATGAACAAGAGTCACATAAAGATATGATCGGCAAGTTGGCCTACCGATTGAAATTCCCGTCATAAGATGATGATTTGCTACTTGTGAGCTGCGTTGGGATTTCCCCGAAGAGGAGGGGATGATGCAGTACAGTAGAGATAAGTATTTCCCTCAGTTATGAAACCAAGGTTATCAATCCAGTAGGAGAATCACGCAACAACTCGTTAGCAGCACCTGCACACAAAATAACAAATCCTCGCACCCAACGCGAACAAGGGGTTGTCAATCCCTTGGCGGTCAATTGCAAGATTAAATTGTATGGTGATAGATAGATAGATCGAACAAAATACAAAATAAAATAAATAAAGTAAAATTGCAGCAAGGTATTTTTAGGATTTTTAATATATGATAACGGCACACCCGGGGGCCATAGTTTTCATTAGAGGCTTCTCTCTTGAAAATAGCATACGGTGGGTGAACAAATTACTGTTGGGCAATTGATAGAAAAGCAAATAACCATGATGATATCCAAGGCAATGATCATGTATATAGGCATCACGTCCGAGACAAGTAGACCGAAACGATTATGCATCTACTACTATTACTCCACTCATCGACGCTATCCAGCATGCATCTAGAGTATTAAGTTCATAAAGAACGGAGTAGCGCCTTAAGCAAGATGACATGATGTAGACAAAGTAAACTCACGCATGAATAAACCCCATCTTTTTACCCTTAATAGCAATGATACATACGTGTCATGTCCCTTTCTGTCACTGGGATTGAGCACCGCAAGATCGAACCCATTACAAAGCACCTCTCCCATTGCAAGATAAATCAATCTAGTTTGCCAAACCAAATCAATATATCGGAGAGAAATGCGAAGCTATAACAATCATGCATAAAAGAGTTCAGAGAAAACTCAAATAATATTCATGGATAATCTGATCATAAACTCACAATTCATCGGATCCCAACAAACACACCGCAAAAAGTGATTACATCGGATAGAACTCCAAGAACATCGAGGGGAACATTGCATTGAAGATCAAAAAGAGAGAAGAAGCCATCTAGCTACTAACTGTGGACCCGAAGGTCTGTGGTAAACTACTCACGCATCATCGGAAGGGCAGCAAGGTTGATGGAGAGCCCCTCCGTGATCGAATCCCCCTCCGGTAGAGTGCCGGAAAAGGCCTCCAGATGGGATCTCTCGAGAACTGGAACTTGCGGCGGCGGAAAAAGTATTTCCTGGACTCCTCTATTGGTTTCCCGATTTTAGAGTATTTATAGAGGTGGAATTAGGTCAAACGGAGCAGAGGTGGGCCCACGAGGCACCAGGGCGCGCCACCCCCCCTGGGGCGCGCCCTGGTGGCTCGTGGGCACCTCCTCTATCTTCTAGCCCTCTCCCGAAGCTTCTAGTGTCTCTTATGTCTAGAAAAAAATCTCCAAAAAGTTTCGTGGCATTTGGACTTCCTTTGGTACTGATATTCTGAAAAACCAAAAATAGGCAAAAAACAACAACTGCCACTGGGCACTAAGTTAATAGGTTAGTCCCAAAAAATGATATATAATTGCTTGTAAGTGTATATAAAACATCCAAGATTGATACTATAATAGCCTAGAACAATCAAAAATTATAGATACGTTGGGGACGTATCAAGCATCCCCAAGCTTAATTCCTGCTCGTCCTCGAGTAGGTAAATGATAAAAACAGAATTTTTGATCATATACTCTTTTCTTTGTAGCATGGACAATTGGACTTCAATGATTCAAAGCAATAGTCTATAGTTTGATATGAAGACATAAATACTCAAGCATACTAACAAGCAACCATGTCTTTCAAAATATCAACGCTAAAGAAGGTTATCCCTAGCCCATTATGCTCAATCATTGATCCATTCATGAAACACACGCAATATTAGCTACACACAATGCACAAGTATGACAATAGTGCTCTCTAGTTGGTGCTTTGTAAGAGAAGATGGAGACTCAAAATAAAAATAAAAAATTGCATAAGGGTAAATAGATAGGCCCTTCACAGAGGGAAGCAGAGATTTGCAAAGGTGCCAGAGCTCAAGGCTCAAATTAGAGAGATAAAATTATTTTGAGAGGCATGCTTTTCCTGTCAACGAAAACGACCGAGAATTCCCAATATCTTCTATGCTAGACACATTATAGGCGGTTCCCAAACAGAAAATAAAGTTTATTTTATTTCCACCATTCTTTCACAATCCATGGCTAGCCGTATCCACAGGTGCCCTCCATACCAACACTTTCCAAGGAATTTATTATTATCATCATATTAAAAAAAATTCATTTCGGGATTGGGCATCCCTATTACCTACCACTCTCTCGTGCAATGACAAGTGAATAAACAATCATCATGAGAATAACACACCTAGCATGGAAAGTATTGGCCACCCCCTGCTGCTTCATGAGCGGTACGGGCATACAAAATGGAAAATTATTTTGAAAATTTAGAGTTGGCACATGCAAATTTACTTGGAACGGCATGGAAATACCGCATATAGGTAGGTATGGTGGACACATTTGGCACAACTTGGGTTTAAGGGGTTGGATGCACAAGCAGTATTCCCGCTTAGTACAAATGAAGGCTAGCAAATACATTGAGAAGCGACCAACCAAAAAGCGAAAACGGTCATAAACATGCATTGAACATAACTAACACCGAATAATGCACCATAAGTAGGATATAATTTTGTTGCATAACTATTGACTTTATGTGCATGCATAGGGAATCACAAAACTTAACACCAATATTCTTACTAAATCACAATTACTCACTAACATGACTCACATATTATCATCTCCATATCGCAAAACTATTGCAAGGAATCAAACTTATCATATCCAATGATCTTTCATAAAAGTTTTTATTATATCCCTCTAGAATATTCATCACTTTGGGACCAAATTCATATCTTGTGCAAATTACCATTACTATTATGAACTCTCAAAAAGATATAAGTGAAGCATGAGAGTTCAAATATTTCTTCAAAATTTAATCTTATGAACTCCCAAAATAATATAATTAAGTGAAGCATGAGAGTTCAAATATTTCTTCAAAATATAGCCACCGCCGTGCTCAAAAAGATTTAAGTGAGCCACTAGAGCAACTGCCTAGCTCAAAAGATTTAATTGAAGCACATACAGTATTGTAACAAATCATGATAAACATGTGGCTCTCTCAAATAGGTGTGTCCAGCAAAGATGATTGTGACAAACTAAAAAGCAAACAAAGCAAAGTCTCATATAATACACGATGCTCCAAGTAAAACACATATCATGTGATGAATAAAAATATAGCTCCACGTAAAATTACCGATAGTTGGTAGAAGAAAGAGGGGATGCCTTCCGGGGCATCCCCAAGCTTAGATGCTTGGGTCTTCCTTGAATATTACCTTGGGGTGCCTTGGGCATCCCAATCTTAGGCTCTTGCCACTCCTTATTCCTTCATCTATCGTGATCTCACCCAAAACTTGAAAACTTCAATCACACAAAACTCAACAAAACCTTCGTGAGATCCGTTAGTATAACAAATAAATCTTTAACTTGAAGTACTGTAGTAAATTGATTCATATTTAATAGTGGCATAATGCTACTGTACTCCAACTTCTCCATGACTCAAACCCCCTGATACGATCCATAGGTTCATCAAAATAAGCAAACTATATAACAAAAACAGAATATGTCCAAAACAGAACAGTCTGTAAATATCTATTTAAACGCTATACTTATGTAACTCAAAAAATTCTGAAAAATTAGGACAACGTGGGAAATTCATATACCAATACTGTGTAAAATTTCAGATTTTTCTAACGCTCCAGTACAGAATGAAAATTCTAGAACTGGACGCAAAACTTTCTGTTTTCCAAACAGCATCAATTATACTATCTTCCAAATCATCCCAAAGGCATTACTTGGCACAATGTAACTCCCCCATGTATTAAGCTACAGTGATCACCCTTTTGATAATGCCAAGTCACCATGATTAACAGTGCTTGATCATCATTTGGATCATATCTCATTTCAAATTCCAATTCAAATTGAGAATTCAAATTTAAAGTGAATTTAAAAGTTGTTCAAATCCAGGAACTAAATAGTTCATAATATTGCAAATATTCCCAAAGCAATTATAAAAAAAACCAACATTAATTGAATTATTTAAATGACTCTAACATCATGAAACAGTACCACAACAGCACCATTTAATTCATTCCATTTAATTAAAAATTCCAATGAAAACATCTTTACCTCCAAACCTTTTTTTGGCAGTGCTATATATTGCGTCATAATTATTGAGACAAGTTACACATTTTACAAAAGTATTTTGGAGCAAAAATAAAATACAAAATAGAAATACAAAACAAAACAGAAAATTAAAAAGGAAAAAGACAGAAACGCACTGGTGGACTGGGCCTAAGTGGCCTACTGTGCGGCCCAGCCCACCACGCTCGGCCTTTCCCTAACCTCCCGCTCGGCCACAGTGGCCATGGCGCGCGCGCAGCCGCACGTCCACGGATCGCCACGCGCCGGCCATCCGCGCCTCCCCGACAAGGATAAGACTGCCACCGACGCCCTAGGGCTCGCCCTCGTGTACTACCTCTCACAGCTCCTCCCCTCTCGCTCCAGATCCGCCGCGGTGAACACACCCGAGCGCGGGCATGGCCGCACCACCGTGATTCACGCGGCCACCGCCGTCCCCACGCCTCGCCACCACGCCAGATCGATCCGCCGTCCTCGAATACGTCGTCTACGCCCATCCGTTCGACCGGACGAGCCCCACCGCGACGCCCACGACCTCTTCTTCCTCCTCGGACGCCGTCGAGTTCATCGCCGATTCGCCACCGTCGAGCCTCCCCGAGCCCACCCTCGCACACCTGCAGGACCGCGGTGAGCTCCCGCATGGAACCCCTCTCTCCTCGGTCTCTCTCCGTAGCCGTAGCCGCCGCATTCTTCTCGGCCGAACCCCTCGCTACCGTCGAGTTCGCCGTCGTAGCCGTAGCCGCTGTCCCGCGCGTCCGAGCTCGTGGAACCCGTAGGAGTCCAACACCGCAGCCCGCTGCTCCTGCCGTGCTCCGTAGCCTCGCTCCCGATCGAGCCCGAACGTCGCCGCCGCCTGCCGTCGTCGCCGGCGGCGACTCCGACCTCCTCAACCACTGCGACCACCGCCATTCGACGCGCGACGGAGCGCACGTTCGAACAAGCCCAACCGCGGCCCCGGAGACCCACCATAGCGTTTTTCCGGCCAAGTCCGGCGACGCTCCGCCGCAGGAATGGTCGCCGGCGTTGCTCCGGCACCGCCCGCTGACGCGGCAGCCACGGGGCCCGCCGTGTGCCACTGACGGATGGGCCCAGTTGACCCGTTAACCGGGTCAACTGCTGACTGGGCCGGCTACAGTCACTGACATGTGGGCCCGCGCTGTTTAAACATTTTTGATAAATAAATAAAAAGCTAATTATTCTGTTAATTAAATTAATTAACTAATCAGTCACTGACTAATGGGGCCCACCCCCCTAATTAATCTTTAGTTAGTTTAAATAATCCCTAATTAGCCACTGTGCCACTGACCAGTGGGACTCACTGGTTAGGTTTGACTCTGGTCAGCCGGAGTTGACCGATGATGTCACTCGGATGTCATGCTGACGTCACCAATCACTGTTTCGGATAATTCGAATTAAATAATTCCGGAAATTCTAGAAAATATTTAAAACTTTGAAAAAGCATATAAAATAAACCGTAACTCAGATGAAAATAATTTATATATGAAAAACGATCAGAAAAATATGACGAATCCGAATATCCTACCCACATACCTGCCACACCCCTCTAACATACTGAACATGGAACCGTCCCCTCCGGTTCAGTATACCGATAATCACCCGGAGCTGGGAGAACACTCCGAGATAATTTTCCGCTCCGACTAACTTGCGTAGTGCTGCATTAGAACACCCCTAGCACTGCATGTTGACATGTCATGCATTCCTGTTGTGTTGTTGCTGTGTATTTATTGTTTCTGCCCCCTCCTTCTCTTCCGATAGACCCTGAGACTACCGACGACACTGCTGAGTACGACTACGTCGTCGACAACCAGACCCCTTCAGCAGAGCTTCCAGGCAAGCAAAACCCCCTTGATCATCAGATATCGCCCATTCCTTCTCTCTTATGCTTGCATTAGAATTGCTTCTGATGTTGCTCCGATAGCTCCCATTCTGACGCATAGCCTGATTTCGTCGCCAGCTATTGATACCTTAGACGTCTGTATCAGCCGAAAGCTCTGTCAGACGTCCAGTTCAGCATTGTGGCCGGGTCGGATCGGCGCCCCAGAGGTGGTGCCTGGATCCACCTTGCACACAACGACCCGGAGTGTACAGGGTGATGGCCCAAGACCCCTGAGCACTTAGGATGTAGACCGGCGGGGACCTCTCTGCTGAGCCTAGGTAGGACTACGTCATGTCGATCAGCCGAGGCCGGGCATGACCATGAAAAGTGTGTCCGGCTAGAGTTAATCGAGTGTGTTGGGTAACAGTAGTGCACCCCTGCAGGGAAGCTATCTATTCGAATAGCCGTGTCCACGGTAACAGGATGCTCGGAGTTGTATCCTGATCTTCTACAACTACAAATGGATACTATTACACTGTTAAACCGATACTACTGCTCTCGGGATCACTTTCTCGTAGGGTAGTCGAGGAAGGATCCCAGGGCAATACTAAAATATGTTGGCTCGTATATTATCTTGTTCTACTCTCTTCTGATGCTGCAAGATTGCTTCAAGATGCTAGTCTTCGTTAGGCTAGGCCTTTTCCCCCTCTGTTCTAGCATTTCTGCAGTTTAGTCCAAAGATATAGCCCCATTCCTTTGATACCGATGCATATTTATTATAGTTCTGATGTCAGTCTTGCGAGTACTTTGGATGAGTACTCACGGTTGCTTTGCTACTTCTTTTCCCCCATACCCGATTGCTGCGTTCAGACGACGGCGCCCAGGAGCAGGAGTACGCCGGAGGCACCTACTACTACGTGGAGATCCCCGACGACCAGGAGTAGTTCGGAGGTCCTTGGCAGGAGGCCTTCGCCTTTTCGATCAGTGTCGCTGTTTGTGCTAGCCTTTTTAAGGCATCCTTGTTTAACTTTGTGTCTGTACTCAGATACTGTTGTTGCTTCCGCTAATGCTTGTCCTCGAGCTTATGTATTCGAGCCCTTGAGGCCCCTGACTTGTAATATAAAGCTTGTATTATTTTATTTTGTGTCTAGAGTTGTGTTGTGGTATCTTCTTGTGAATCCCTGGGCTTGATTGTGCGCATTTGCGTGTATGATTAGTGCACGGTCGGTGTCGTGGGTGCAAGTCTGACAGTAATGTGTAGCGGTACGGATGAGAGGGCAGAGCCTAGCTACGGCGCAGGTGTTACACTCGGATTTACGAGTTCCGGCCCCTCAGCAGTGGAGGTAATAGCCCTACGTATCGGTGCTCTGGAGCTGTTGATTGAGTGTATGTTTTACAAAGGATGCGAACCCTTGGAATGGAGCTGGGGGGTGGCTTATATAGTCACTGCCAGCCCTCCCATGAAGGCCGCCATTACCAGGAGTTAAGAGGGAGTTTAAGGGCGCCAGGTAACGGGCGCATTGATTACAATTAATACAGGCGAACGTGCATCCCGACCGTTGCGCTCCTGGAGTGTCCTGGTCTTCTCTGGTCGAGTGACTTTCGGGTGCTCCGAGTGAAACAAGCCGGTCAAGTGAACTCTTGCCTTCCGAGTGGTTCGTCGATTCTGAGTGAATGTCAGTTTGCAGAACTCTGGGTTGTTGATCTGGCCCTGGGGACCTGTATGAGGCGTGAGGAGTCCTAGGGTAGGGTCCGTAGGTCGGGCCTGTTACCCTATCCCTAGTACATGCCCTCGTCATTAGCCCCCGAATCGGTCGAGGTTAGGCGGGTCGAGTCAAGGCTAATTCCTAGGGGAATTGAGCGCTACGGAGGCGCTCAAGAACCCCCGCTGGTCTTTAGACGACCTTGTCTTCGCGCGGCACCTTGACGGATTCCGGACCGTGTGTCGTCCGAGTGAAATGAGTGATCTTCATCCAAGTGAAATGAGTAACCTCCATCTGAGTGAAGTGAACAGTCTCCATCCGAATGAAATGAGTAACCTCCATCCGAGTGGTGGAACAGATCCACGTGTTTATGGAGTGTCTTAAAGGCGAGTCATCGGATCGCTGGAATCCGGATCTTGCAGGATTTGAAATCGGCGACGAGCGTGCGCGAACGGTTGCGGCGCGGTGAGTGGGGAAAGTGGGGCGGGACGCCTCGATTTTCTACCCGCTTTCCGCCACGTACCGCTGGATCCTCGGCGGCGCGATTTGAGGAGATCTGCAGGCCCACGATTGAGCGGCGCGGATTGGGGAGTGGTGCGGGCGGCGATATAAGGGGCGGCCGTGGCGGAGAGGGAGAGAGAGACAGATCCCCTTTTCCCCAACTTCGGCAGTCCGCTCGATCCCTTTTCCCGCAACCCACTCCACGCAAATCTTCCTCAGTGTTGGAGAGCTCAGCGGCGATGGCGAAGGACAAGACAGCGAAGCTTAAGAAAGCGAGGAAGGCGGCGAAGGGGAGGAAGGCGTCGAGCTCGCGAGCCGTGCTCCCGCCCGGGTGGATTCAGGGCGACTGGCTTCCGCCGACCATTGTGCAGAACCTTTGACATGATAAAGGGACGTTCCCAAGCAGCAGCAAGCTTGTGAGGTCGCTGCTGATCCACTCGGAGCACAAGATCTCCTTCCAGAAAGGTCCGAGTCCTGACGTACCTGCTGTGAAAACGTCTTAGGTCTTGCTGATAAGTGGCCGATCGGATCAGAGCCATCTCCCTTTCCTCCTCCAAGAGATCAACAGCATCTTGCCGTGCTTGCTCTGCTTCAGCTTCAGAGTATAGTTCCACCCGGGGTGAATTATGGAGCAGATCACTCGGCAGGACGGCTTCAGCTCCGTACACCATGAAGAAGGGAGTGCGATTGGTAGACCGATTGGGGGTCGTCCTCAAGCCCCGAAGAACTGACGGCAACTCGGTGACCCAAGCTCCAGCTGCGTGCTCCAAATCACGCATGAGTAGTGGCTTTAACCCCTGCAGAATCAGTCTGTTTGCTCTCTCAGCTTGTCCATTCGACTACGGGTGCGCCACAGATGCATAGTCGACTCGGGTGCCTTGAGCGGCACAGAACGCCCTGAACTCTTTCGAGTCGAAGTTTGAACCGTTGTCCGTGATAATGCTGTGGGGCACGCCGTATATGAAGACTATCTCCTTCATGAACTTGATCGATGTACGAGAGTCTAGCTTCTTGATGGGTTTGGCTTCGATCAACTTAGTGAACTTGTCGACTGCAACCAGCAAGTGGGTGAATCCACTTGCCCCTGTGCGGAGGGGTCCCACCATGTCGAGTCCCCAGACCACAAATGTCCAGACGAGTGGAATCGTCTTCAGAGCAGACGCAGGCTTGTGCGACAAGTTTGCATAGAACTGGCATCTGGCACAATGTTGGACTATCTCCTGCGCAGCTTCATTGGCACGTGGCCAGAAGAAACCGGCTCGGTAAGCTTTAGCCACGATTGTCCGAGAGGACGCGTGGTGTCCACAAGTTCCCGAGTGAATCTCCTCCAGGATCAGTCGGCCTTCCTCTGGAGCAATGCAGCGCTGAGTCACACCGGTGACGCTCTTTCTGTATAACTGATCGCCCATCACCGTAAAGGCTTTGGACCTGCGAACAATCTGGCGGGCTTCAGCTTCATCTTCTGGAAGTTCCTGCCTGAGCAGGTATGCAATGTAAGGCACTGTCCACTCGGGTGTGATTGCTAGGACCTCCATGACCAAATCAATGACTGCCGGGACCTCGACTTCAGTCGGATCAAACGGACTGACCACTTGCAGGGGCTCTTCCGTGAAGGGATCTTCTTTTACCGTCGGAGAATGTAAATGCTCGAGGCACACATTGCTGGGTATGGATTTCCGAGTGGACCTGATCTTTGCCAGATCGTTTGCCTCTTGATTCTTGGCTCGGGGAACGTGATGCAGCTCCAGACCTTCAAATTTCTTCTCCAACTTCCTCACTGCATTGTAGTATCCTGTCATAGCAGGGCTTCTGATGTCCCACTCCTTCATCACTTGGTTCACAACTAGATCCGAGTCTCCGTAGACCATCAGGCGCCGGACGCCGAGTGAGATCGCCATACGTAGACCATAAAGGAGCGCCTCGTACTCGGCTTCATTGTTGGAGGAATCAAAGTGAATCTGCAGAACATATCTGAGACGGTCGCCCTTCGGAGATACTAACACAACTCCAGCTCCTGAACCATTAAGCATCTTGGAACCGTTGAAGAACATGGTTTAGGTGTTACACTCAGATTTACGAGTTTAGGCCCCTCAGCAGTGGAGGTAATAGCCCTACGTCTCGGTGCTCTGGAGCTGTTGATTGAGTGTATGGTTTACAAAGGATGCGAACCATTGGAATGGACCTGGGGGGTGGCTTATATAGTCGCTGCCAGCCCTCCCATGGAGGCCGCCATTACCAGGGGTTAAGAGGGAGTTTAAGGGCGCTAGGTAACGGGCGCATTGATTACAATTAATACAGGCGAACATGCATCTCGACCGTTGCGCTCCTGGAGTCTCCTGGTCTTCTCTGGTCGAGTGACTTTCGGGTGCTCCGAGTGAAACAAGTCGGTCGAGTGAACTCTTGCCTTCCGAGTGGTTCGTCGATTCCGAGTGAATGTCAGTTTGCAGAACTCTGGGTTGTTGATCTGGCCCTGGGGCCCAGTATGAGGCGTGAGGAGTCCTAGGGTAGGGTCCGTAGGTCAGGCCTGTTACCCTATCCCTAGTGCATGCCCTCGTCAGTCGGGCCGGGGACGTCACACACAAACACTAATTAAAACATAAAAACACAATCATAACAGTAGCATAATTGTGTAAACACACAAGAACATAAATAAAAAGCAAAAATTTATTTTATTCATTGGGTTGCCTCCCAACAAGCGCTATTGTTTTATGCCCCTAGCTAGGCATAGTGCATAGTTTCAAGTATTGTCATCCTTCAAGTTGATTCCATAAGTGGCCCTCATAATGGATTCATAGGGTGCTTTAATTCTTTTCCATGCAAAGTGTTCCATCCCTTTATTTAATGGAAATTGAAATCTTATATTACCTTCTTTCATATCAATAATAGCACCAATAGTTCGTAAGAACGGTCTACCAAGTATTATGGGGCAAGACGGATTGCAATCAATGTCAAGTACAATAAAATTTACGGGCACATAATTTCTATTTGCAAGAATAAGCACATCATTTATTCTTCCCAATGGCTTTTTAATAGTGGAATCCGCGAGATGCAAATTAAGAGAACATTCATCTATATTGGTAAAACCTAGCACATCACATAGAGATTTTGGAATTGTGGAAACGCTAGCACTCAAATCACATAAAGCATTGCACTCATAATTTTTAATTTTAACTTTAATGGTGGGTTCCCACTCATCATATATTTTTCTTGGAATTGAAATTTCTAGTTCTAGCTTTTATTCAAACGCTTTCATCATTGCTTCTACAATGTGTTTAGTAAAAGCCTTGTTTTGTTCATAAGCGTTGGGTGAATTTAGCATGGATTGTAACAAACAAATACACTCAATCAAAGAACAACTATCATAATTAAAGTCTTTGTAATCCAAGAGAGTGGGCAAATCGCTAGTTAAATATTTTACCTCTCCAGACCCACTTTTATCAAATTTTTCATCAAGATTTTCCCCTCCGAATTATGGGAACGCCTTCTAGCTAAAGTTGACCCTTCTTCAGTCCCCTTTTTATCAAGTTTTATATTGCTAAACAAGGAATCAATGGATGAAACACTAATCATTTTAATATCCTTATCATTACTACGATAGAAACCGGGAGGAATCGCTTTTTCTAAAAATTCTTGTTTAGCTTTTAGCATAGCGGTTCTTTTCTTACTCTCATCCATGGAGACATATAAAGCTTTAATTGATTCATTAATATCAATTTTGGGTGGAAAAATTTTAGTCTTAAGATTTTCCACATCATGAATGATTCTA
Organism: Elymus sibiricus; assembly: GCA_039707655.1. Lineage (NCBI taxonomy): Eukaryota > Viridiplantae > Streptophyta > Magnoliopsida > Poales > Poaceae > Elymus > Elymus sibiricus. Next base: position 30,159,377 of record CM077664.1, read on the forward strand.
TCAATGCTCCTAGACATATCATCAAGTTTACTTAATTTTTCTTCTATCGTAGTGTTGAAAACTTTCCGAGCATTAATAAATTCTTTAATATTACTTTCAAGATCAGAGGGCATCCTATTATTATTATTATAAGTATTACCATAGGAATTGCCATAATTATTAGAGGAATTTCCAGGAAACGGCCTAGGATTAAAATTACCTCTATAAGCATTACTATTAAAATTGTTTCACGAGAAAAAATTAACATTTACGGGATCGTTATTTTGCTCAATCAAGGTGGATAAAGGCACATCAGTAGGATCAATAGGAGTATTTTTGCTAACATCCAATTTCATAAGCGCATCAACTTTATCACTCAAAGTACTAATTTCTTCAAGAGAATTCACCTTTTTACTAGTAGGAACTCTTTCAGTACGCCATTGTGAATAATTTGCCATAATATTATCAAGCAATATAATAGTTTCTCCCAATGTAATCTCCATAAAAGTACCACCCGCGGCGGAATCTAAAAGATTTCTAGAAACAAAATTTAATCCAGCATAAAAAATTTGTATGATCATCCACAAATTAAAACCATGAGTAGGGCAATTTTTTATCATTAATTTCATCCTTTCCCAAGATTGGGAAACATGTTCATGATCAAGTTGCTTGAAATTCATAATTTGGTTTCTAAGGGAAATAATTTTCGCGGGAGGAAAATACTTGGTAATAAAAGCATCTTTACACCTATCCCAAGAATCGATACTATTTCATGGTAAAGATGAAAACCAAAATTTTGCACGATCCCGCAATGAGAATGGGAATAATTTTAATTTCACAATATCATTATCCACATCTTTTTTATTTTGCATATCACACAATTCTACGAAAGTGCTAAGATGGGATGCAGCATTTTCATTAGGACTACCAGAAAATTGTTCTTTCATGACAAGATTTAACAAAGCGGCATTCATATCACAAGTCTCCGCACTAGCGGTGGGAGAAGCAATCGGAGTACTAATAAAATCATTTTTATTAGTATTGGAAAAATCACACAATTTTGTATTTTCTTGAGACATCGTGACTACGCAAACAAGATAACAAGCAAGCAAAGAAGCAAACAAGAAAAAGGCAAACGGGAAATATTTTTGTATTTTTGTAAAAACTTTTTAGAAGTGGGGGTGATGAAAACGAGAGGCAAAGGCAAATAAAATAAATGCAAGTAGATGAAAGTTTATGCGTAGATACTTGATAGATGTTGATGATGTCTCTCCGGCAACGGCGCCAGAAATTCTTCCTGCTACTTGTGAGCTGCGTTCGGATTTCCCCGAAGAGGAGGGGATGATGCAGTACAGTAGACATAAGTATTTCCCTCAGTTATGAAACCAAGGTTATCAATCCAGTAGGAGAATCACGCAACAACTCGTTAGTAGCACCTGCACACAAAATAATAAATCCTCGCACCCAACGCGAACTAGGGGTTGTCAATCCTCGCACCCAACGCGAACTAGGGGCCATAGTTTTCACTAGAGGCTTCTCTCTTGAAAATAGCATACGGTGGGTGAACAAATTACTATTGGGAAATTGATAGAAAAGCAAATAATCATGATGATATCCAAGGCAATGATCATGTATGTAGGCATCACGTCCGAGGCAAGTAGACCGAAACGATTCTGCATCTACTACTATTACTCCACTCATCGACCGCTATCCAGCATGCATCAAGAGTATTAAGTTCATAAAGAACGGAGTAACGCCTTAAGCAAGATGACATGATGTAGACAAAGTAAACTCACGCATGAATAAACCCCATATTTTTACCCTTAATAGCAACGAAACATACGTGTCATGTCCCTTTCTGTCACTGGGATTGAGCACCGCAAGATCGAACCCATTACAAAGCACCTCTCCCATTGCAACATAAATCAATCTAGTTGACCAAACCAAATCAATAGATCGGAGATAAATACGAAGCTATAACAATCATGTATAAAAGAGTTCAGAGAAAACTCAAATAATATTCATGGATAATCTGATCATAAACTCACAATTCATTGGATCCCAATAAACACACCGCAAAAAGTGATTACATCGGATAGAACTCCAAGAACATCGAGGAGAACATTGTATTGAAGATCAAAAGGAGAGAAGAAGCCATCTAGCTACTAACTATGGACCCAAAGGTCTGTGGTAAACTACTCATGCATCATCGGAAGGGCAGCAAGGTTGATGGAGAGCCCCTCCGTGATCGAATCCCCCTCCGGTAGAGTGCCGGAAAAGGCCTCCAGATGGGATCTCTCGAGATCAGGAACTTGCGGCGGCGGAAAAAGTATTTCGTGGACTCCTCTATTGGTTTCCTGATTTTAGAGTATTTATAGAGGTGGAATTAGGTCAAACGGAGCAAATGTGGGCCCACAAGGCACCAGGGCGCGCCACCCCCCTGGGACGCGCCCTGGTGGCTCGTGGCCACCTCCTCTGTCTTCTGGACCTCTCCCAAAGCTTCTAATGTATCTTATGTCCAAAAAAAATCTCCAAAAAGTTTTGTGGCATTTGGACTTCGTTTGGTACTGATATTCTGAAAAACCAAAAACAGGATCTGGATTCTATGGCGATGAATTGAAATCTGGATCTTGAATCTTTCACAATCAATTATGAGAGATATTGATTTGAGTGGGAGTGCACTTTAGAATTAAAATTGTTTAAATCTCAGTGCAATTAATTATTGGATATTGTCCAAAGTGTAAATTGCATTATAGTTGTAAAATATTGGCTCGCGTTTCCACCTTCCCTATTGAAAAATGAATAACTGTAATTTATCTGGTTAGAACTTTATGATTGGTAACGTAATGTGAGGACTATCCCCAAGAGTGCCGAGAAGGATTTTCTCCTATTACATACTTTCGGTATTCTCCCACTGATGCTAATGGATGATGTGACTCTCGTCCTTCAATCCAAAAGCTAGAATTCCGTTACGGTCAAGTGCAATATGTTTGCTTCCATGAGACCCAAACTTCAAAAGTTTGGGATAGTTATGTGATATTGATGGAACTGGAAATTAGTTTTTAGATACAAACAAAGGCCCAAAGATATGAGATATCCAAAGCAATGGTCGTTTGCAAGTATTAGTGAAGTATTTACTATGCATTAGACTGATAAGATGGGATTCAGAAAAATGCTAGTCATGAGATGAGGGTGCATAAAACAACAAATCAAAGAGAAATGAAATGTCCAAAGGGTGTTAGTGAGACTCACACGCCTTGGATGTCCGGGGCTAATGCCGCTCTTAAAGTTAGGTGCTTCTTTTATGAGTAGGAAAAATATTGGAAGTAAAACTGTTAGTATAAAGGCAAAAAGGAAATAAGACTGGAAGGTCCAGCTCAGGTATGAATGTCATACATGTTATAGATGTATAAGAGGCTAGTCAAATAACTAATTCTTGGGAATTATGATTAAACTGTTAGTCACTGATTCTTGGGTATTGTGATTAAAAGTTAATCACAAGGACACCCGTTCGATTGCATTCTATTGCAACTCGATGCAAGAACTACTACGGCCTAACAGACTAGCCAGTAATGAGGTTTTGGATACACACTGGGAACATAGAAAAATTTACTATACTTTCATCAGTGTATTACCTCTGTATTTATTTTCATAAATTCCTTTTAGAGTTTATGTACTCTAGCCCATTGCATAACGTTTTATGCAAGAAGGTTGTTCATAAAAGAACAATTGTTGTTCGGTGTTATGAATAACATAAGGGCCATACTCCCATTGTAAATGAGATGTATGCTATGAATATTGATGATAATATATTAACTCTATATTTATTTTCATTAATTCATTCTAGAGTTTTATACACTCTAACTCATTGCATAACATTTAATGCAAGAAGGTTGTTCATAAAAGACAATTGTTGTTGAGTGTCATGAATAACAAAAGAGGGCCATACTCCCATTATGAATGGATGTATGTTGTGAATATTGATAATAATATAATACATCCATAACAATAAAGCTAAATGTCGTAAGACTAAAAGTATACCACAAATGTGTGGCGCTGCATTTTGATCACATTGGAGAAACCCGCATGGAGAAATTCCATATTGATGGATATTTAAATCATTTGATTATGTATCATCTGACACTTGCAATTTTCGTCCAAAAATAAAGTAACTAAATACCGTTCACAGGCCATGAGGAACGAGCAACAAACTTTTTTGTAATCATACATTCTGATGTATGTAGTCCAATAAGTGTTGTTACTAGCCGTGGATTTGTCTATCTTCAGTAATGACTCAAGTAGATATATGAATATTTGCATAATGAGACATAAATCTGGATCTTTTGAAATAGTTCAAGAGGTTTTCAGAATGAAGTAGAAATTATTGTAACAAGAAAATTTATGTTTCTGCAATTAGATTACGGAAAGAATATTTGAGTTACAAGTTTAGCAAATGTCTGATGAGTTATGTTTTCATAACTTACACCTCCCGGAACACCACTGAGAGTGGAATGTCCGAGAAGATGTAATCGAACCATATATGACATGGTAAGATGAAAGATGACATAAATCATTTTGCCATTATGACTTTTAAAATAATGCTTTAGAGACTTCGGCTTTTACACTGAAAAGATCGCCATCAGATCTGTTGAAATGACGCCATGGTATGGTATGCCAAACTATGTTGTGTCTTTTCTTAACAGTTGGAATATGGGACTTGTGTAAGATGTTTACAAGCCTATTCCAAATCAGACAAGTACTATTTTGTAGGTTATCCCAAATTGTTGGTTAATTCCTCCATCACTATGCCGAGGCAAAAGGTTTGCCACATAGGGCGGTATGATTTTGAAGAAAATGTTTCTTACAAAACAGTGAGTGGAAGGACAGTGCAACTCGACGAGATAATAGTATCTTCGTCATCAGGTCAAAGAAAAGAAACCGTGGAAGTAATTTCAGAGTTTCCTACTATGTTTGATATGGAAGCCTCTACATGAGATGTATGGACTTCGGTTGAACTTGTAGCTGAAGCACGTAGGCAAAACTTGTGCAAACCTCTCAGGTGCGCAAACAAGGTATTGTTGTTAGAGAACAATATACCTACAATATACAAGGAAGCGTTGATGGGCCCTGACTCCAGAATTGGCTAAATCCCAAAATAATTCAAGATAGTATCCATATAAATGATTCAAGATTAGATCTTGATAAACCCTCCGGAAGACTTAAAGTCTAAACGAATATTAATGGGACTATAAATCGATACGAATAAAAATGTTTTATCCATAAAGCTCAACTTGTTGCTTATAACAAATTCAAGGAGTTGACTACGACGAGATTGTCTCGCCGTAGCGATGCTTAAAGTCGGTTAGAGTTATACTAGCAATTAATACATATTTCAACTATGACATATGACAGATGGATGCCAAAAGGATTTTCATGAGATGGAAATACAGCCAAGGACATGTATGTGATACAGTCCAAAGAATTTTGTCGATCCAAAGGATGCTGGTGAGTGCGCAAACTTCAGAGTTCCAGCAATGAACGGAAGCGAGCAAAATGGATTTGGAATTTTTGTTTTGATGAAATAGTCAAAGAGTTTGATTTCATCAAGGATAAGAAAGATGCTTGTGTTTACAAGAAAGTAAGTGGGAGCATAATAATATTTCTAAAACTTTGTGTGCATAACACATTGTGTAACAGATGAGTTTTCGTCCGAAAGCCTGATACTTCGAAAGAGATTGTCCAGTTTGTACACGAAGTGCAACCAGTTTTTGCCGTAACCCTCTCAACTTTTTAGCACATGCTATGTGGGTGAAATGATGATACCATGCCAACTTTCAACCTTTTCAGAGTTCATTTGTAGTGCTTTTCAATTTCAATGTCATTTAGCTCAAAAAAATCAGTAAATGCATCAAAAATAGCGAATGAAGTAAGAAAGGGTTGAAAATTGATGATGTGACTTTCAAATGCCTTAAAGATATATTTCTTCGCCTTTCAAATGCCAAAACACATATATACCCTAACTATTACAAAGATTCCATACGATTTGTCCGAAGTGGGACTTTCGAGATAAGTCCGAAAACTCACTAGAGAAGAAAGTGATGAGGGTGAAGCCGGTCACATCCCAGAGTGGGATCTTTGGGTATAAAACTTTTTCTTCGCGTGTGTCCCTTTGCGCCGTAACCATGGACAATCTTCATCAATTAACATGATGCTTGGGTCAATCTTCACTGTGAAGGGAGCAATTTCATGAAACTTTTCATAATCTTCTGACATGTCTGTCTTGTCCTCCACTCCCACGATATTTCTTTTCCCTGAAAGAACTATGTGGCGCTTTGGCTCATCGTATGATGTATTCGCTTCCTTATCTTTTCTTTTTCTCGGCTTGGTAGACATGTCCTTCACATAGAAAACCTGCGCCACATCATTGGCTAGGACGAATGGTTCGTCTGCGTACCCAAGATTGTTAAGATCCACTGTTGTCATTCCATACCGCGGGTCTTCCTTTACGCCGCCTCCTGACAGATTGACCCATTTGCAGCGAAACAAAGGGACCTTCAATTCACGTCCATAGTCAAGTTCCCATATCTCCTCTATGTAACCATAATATGTGTCCTTTGGCCTATTGGTGTTTGCTGCATCAAAGCGGACACCACTGTTTTGGTTGGTGCTCTTTTTATCTTGGGCGATCGTGTAAAATGTATTCCCATTTATCTCGTACCCTTTGAAAGTCAATATAGTCCAAGATGGTAACTTGGACAGCAAGTACAGCTCATCTCCAACACTGTCGTCATGCATGAGACGTGTCTGCAACCAACCGCCGAAAGTCCCCGTGTATTCACGTGTAATCCAGTCATCAGACTGCTCCGGGTGTTTGGAGCGTACAATATTCTTGTGTTCGTCGATATACGGACCCACCAAGCTGGAATTTTGTAGAACTGTGTAGTGTGCTTGCGCACAAGAATGCTCGTCCATACATATTACTTGGTCCTTTCCTAGCGTGCCTTTTCCACCAAGTCTACCCTCATGCCGCGATTCGGGAACACCAATCGGCTTAAGGTCAGGAATAAAGTCAACACAAAACTCAATGACCTCCTCTGTTTCATGGCCCTTGGAGATGCTTCCTTCTGGCCTAGTACAGTTATGAACATATTTCTTTAAGACTCCCATGAACCTCTCAAATGGGAACATATTGTGTAGAAATACAGGACCCAGAATGGCAATCTCTTCGACTAGGTGAACTAGGACGTGCGTCATGATATTGAAGAAAGATGGTGGGAACACCAACTCGAAACTGACAAGACATTGCACCAAATCATTCTGTAACCTTGGTAGGATTTCTGGATCGATTACCTTCTGAGAGATTGCATTGAGGAACGCACATAGCTTCACAATGGCTAATCGAACATTGTCCGGTAGAAGCCCCTCAATGCAACCGGAAGCAGTTACGTCATAATCACGTGGCAGTCATGGGACTTTAGGTTCTGGAACTTTTTCTCTGCCATATTTATTATTCCCTTTATATTCGACGAGAAGCCAGACGGGACCTTCATATTGAGCAGGCATTCAAAGATGATTTCCTTCTCTTCTTTGGTAAGAGCGTAGCTGGCAGGACCCTGATACTGCTTTGGATGCATGCCGTCTTTTTCGTGCATACGTTGCTGGTCCTCCCGTGCCTCCGGTGTATCTTTTGTCTTCCCATACGCGCCCAAGAAGCCTAGCAGGTTCATGCAAAGATTCTTCGTCACATGCATCACGTCGATTGCAGAGCGGACCTCTAGTTCTTTCCAATATGGTAGGTCCCAAAATATAGATTTCTTCTTCCACATGGGTGCGTGTCCGTCAACGTTATTCGGAACAGATTGTCCGCCAGGACCCTTTCCAAAGATTACTTTTAAATCCTTGACCATATCAAGTATATCATGACTAGTACGGTGGCGATGCTTCTTCCGGTGATCTGCCTCACCTTTGAAATGCTTGCCTGTCTTTCTTAAGACATGATTGATCTGAAAAAATCGACGATGTCCCAGGTACACATTCTTCTTACATTTATCCAAATATATGTTGTCGGTATCATCTAAACAGTGCATGCATGCGTGGTATCCCTTGCTTGTCTGTCCTGAAAGGTTACTAAGAGTAGGCCAATCATTGATGGTTACAAACAGCAACGCTCGCAGGTCAAATTCCTGCTGTTTGTGCTCATCCCACACACGTACACCTTCTATACTCCACAGCTGTAAAAGTTCTTCAACCAATGGCCTTAGGTACACATCAATGTCGTTGCCGGGTTGCTTGGTGCCTTGGATGAGCACTGGCATCATAATGAACTTCCGCTTCACGCACAACCAAGGAGGAAGGTTATAGATACATAGAGTCACAGGCCAGGTGCTATGATTGCTGCTCTGCTCCCCGAAAGGATTAATGCCATCTGCACTTAAACCAAACCATACGTTCCTTGCGTCATCTGCAAAGTCCTTCCACTTTCTCTCGATTTTTCTCCACTGCGATCCATCAGCGGGTACTCTCAACTTCCCGTCTTTCTTACGGTCTTTTTTGTACCATCACATCAACTTGGCATGCTCTTTGTTTTGGAACAAACGTTTCAACCGTGGTATTATAGGAGCATACCACATCACCTTGGCAGGAATCTTCTTTCTGGGGCGCTTGCACTCAACATCACCAGGGTCATCGCGGCTGATCTTATAGCGCAATGCACCGCATACCGGGCATGCATTCAAATCCTCGTACTCACCGCGGTAGAGGATGCAGTCATTAGGGCATGCATGTATCTTCTGCACCTCTAATCCTAGAGGGCAGACAACCTTCTTTGCTTCGTACGTACTGTCGGGCAATTCGTTGTCCTTTGAAAGCTTCTTCTTTAACATTATCAGCAACTATTCAAATCCCTTGTCAGATACACCATTCTCTGCCTTCCATTGCAACAATTCCAGTGTGGTACCCAGCTTTTTCTTGTCATCTTGGCAATTTGGGTACAACAATTTCTTGTGATCCTCTAACATGCGCTGCAACTTCAGCTTCTCCTTTTCACTTGCGCAGTTTCTCTTTGCATCGGCAATGGCCCGACCAAGATCATCAGCGGGCTCATCTGATGCCTCTTCTTCAGCTTCTTCCCCCATTGCTGGCTCAGCTTCTTCCCCCATTGTTGTACCATCGTATTCAGGGAACCCATGGCCAGGATAGCTGTCATCATCCTCTTCTTCTTCATTATCTTCCATTAGGACCCCTCTTTCTCCGTGCTTGGTCCAACAGTTATAGCCGGACATGAAACCGGACGTAAACAGGTGGACGTGAATGGTTCTTGAGTTAGAGTAATTGTGATCATACTTACAGACAGCACATGGACAACACATAAAACCATCCGCCCGCTTGTTTGCCTCAGCCTCAACCAGAAAAGTATGCACGCCATTAATGAACTGGGGAGAGCATCGGTCATCGTACATCCTTTGCCGGCTCATCTTCATTACACAACACCGAAAAGACCAAATTAATACAAGTTCATACATATAGTTCATACACACTTATTCTCATAAAACAACATACAAACTCTCTAGCTAAAGCATTTAAATGCAACAACAAATGCGATCAAGATCGCAACTAAGGTAACAATTGATCCAACAGCATAGTGATACCAAGCCTCTTGATTAACGGCATATTTTTTAAATTTTCTAATCTTCAAGCGCATTGCATCCATCTTGATCTTGTGATCATCGACGACATCGGCAACATACAACTCTAGTTTCATCTTCTCTTCTTCAATTCTTTTCAATTTTTCTTTCAAATACTCGTTTTCTTTTTCAACTAAATTTAACTTCTCGACAAGAGGGTCGGTTGCAATTTCCGGTTTACATACCTCCTAGATAAAAATATCTATGTCAACTTGATGGGCATAATTGTCATAAACGCGAAATGCAACAAATAGTTATAAAAGAGAATATATATACCACATCCGAATCATAAACCGGACGAGGGCCGACGGGGACAGATATCAAAGTCATGGCACTATGTATAACAAACAATCATACATGCAAGAAAATTATACAATTAACTATCTAAATCATACAAATAAGATTTTTTTTATAAAAAGGATAAGAACAAGAGGCTCACCAAGGTGTGGTGCCGTCGACGGGTCGGTGCGGGCGATCGACGGTGGTTAGGACGGGGATGGGAAGGCACTAAGTAAACCACACCTACACATATGCAAACTAAGAAGTTAATTTGAGCTCAAATTGCATATAAATCAAATAAAATCCCACATAATTACTCCCAAACTAGAACCCACAAATCACTATACTTATAGAGCATTGCACGAGCTAATCTAGCAATGAGAGATGAAAGGACAAAGTTGCTAACCTTTGTGAACACATGGATTGATGGGGTGCCTTCAAATCTTGACAAATTTTTGCAAAAATGGAGGATGAGCTCGAGCAAGAGGGGATGAACAGAGAGGAGAGGAAAGGGGAAAAACAGAGAGCTTCAGCTCGGGCTGGACGAAGGGTTTATATAGTGACACCTTTAGTCCCGGTTCATGTAACAAAGCGGGACTAAAGGTTAACCTCTAGTCCCGGTTTGTGACACGAACCAGGACTAAAGGGGATCGTGGGGCCCCAGCCTGACACCAGCCTGCCACCAGACCTTTACTCCCGGTTCATGTAACAAACCGGGACTAAAGGTTAACCTCTAGTCCCGGTTTGTGACACGAACCGGGACTAAAGGTGATCGTCCAGACACCAGCCTGCCACCACACCTTTATTCCCGGTTTGTGTCACAAACCGGGACTAAAGGTTCAACACGAACCGGGACTAATGATTCCCCTGCCCCTAGCCATTGGAACCGGGACTAATGGTCACATTAGTCCCGGGCCGTAGTCAAACCGGGACTAATGATGCGAACGTAAAGTCATTTTTCTACTAGTGTACTGTGACGAATTCTATAATGAAGGCTAAGAATGTTGCCGCTCAGGAAGTGACAGAAGAGGGCATTGGATCATATATTTCATTTATGAACTTGGTATGCTTCCATGATAACTTTGGTCAATGGAACACTATTGTAAATAGTATCTTCATAGCTCAGTCTGAGGAATCAAGGTACAACCAGTGATTCACATATATACAAAGCCAAGTCCACATAAATTATGAATTTTGTGACAGCGTGAAAACGCGAGGATGTACAAAGACACACACGGACCTGAAGTTGTCAAATCAGTAGGACGAAGACTATACCACAAGCGGAGCACATTTTATACCGGTGTGCCAACGTTGTAAAGAACATTAGCTTTGACTAGATTATTAACTCTAGTGCAAATGAGAGTCTATGGGAAATATGCATTAGAGGAAATAATAAATGTTATTATTTATTTCCATGTTCGTAATTATGTTTATCTTCTATGCTATAACTGCTATGGTTCTTGAGTCTGCAATAACCACAAGGCTCGAAGGAAGACTCATATGCACGTGTGTGGAATAATAAATGGTAAAATGTATTCCTAGTCATGCCTCTAAGACTACCTCAAGTGTTGCATGATGGTTCTGTTTTCCTGATCATAGGCATGAGTATGTCGGCAACTTTGAGGACACAATGTTAGAAGAACACTTGTGTTGAATCGACCCAAATTGATGTTATGCTATGACATAATTCATCACGAGTTAATGGTAATTAACAGAGAAAGTTAGCATTTTCAAAATTCCTTAGACCATGAGAGTATCGAGTTCCTTCATGCTTGCTTCATGACCTTTGGGGTTAGTTAAACGTCATCCGTAACAGGGAGGCTATTACGGCGGCTTTCAGGTTCATGGAAAAGTATGACAAGGGACAAGATAACTCAAGATTGGGATTTGCTCCTCAGACGATAAAGAGATATTCTTTGGTGCCTCTTGGTGTTAAGGTATCCATCATCATCTGGCCAGACACATTGTGATTTGATCACAGGGATGCCGGGAACGCGGGAACGAGAAAAGAGAACAAAATCGGTAGCGAGGAAACTGGCATAGTGAACAAGTTGTTGATTCACAGGGATGCCATTAAATCTCACCTCGGGTATTTGTAACATATCACGAAGCAACATGAATAGCACACGGAAACTAACAGGTTCACTCGATGTGACGCCCCGCCTGAATACCACTGTAGTCAGATAGTCACCGCACATACCAGCCCAGGAAATCACTCTGGCATGCACTTTTACAACAAGTATCATGAACACCGACATTTCTATTAATGGATATATCAGTCTTACATGATATTTTACAAGGGTGATGGCAGCGGAAAAGCTCTATCTAAGGCAGCATGGTCTGGTGCGGCTCCAATCCACAGGGATCTGACTGGGTTACTCTTCTAGCCCGCGAACACTCCGGCTCCTCGCTAGTGGACGTCGGATCCTTAGGTGAACCTGGCCACATTGAAGGCCGCTGAGTACTTTTGAATGTACTCGCAAGCAAACCAAACCAACATATACACCAAGCAAAGCAATCCATGGCATTCAAGCATGCACTTGTTATCTTAACATTGTTACCTATCAGGTTATGGCAGGATTATCTAGCAAGATTAATCATCTAGCAGTATTAATCATCATGTCATAGCAAGATTATCTATCATGATACCTATTGGAGTAAATACAGTAAAGTAAAGCATATCAAGCAAATAATTCATACTCTGAATATCTCACAATCCAATTCGATCCAAAATTGGCAGTCACTCGACTGCTCATCTCATAGCCATCGCATGGCTAACATTCCTACCTCTGACATCATCCGATGCCCATGCCTTTGTACTGCAAGTCAGACAAACATTACCTTTCTCTGGTTCATTATTAACATCATTGGGATTGTTCCTCCAGACTCGACGCAGACCAAATATTGTGACCTAGTACGAACTGTCCATGACCGAGGACCCGGCTATTCGAATAGATTTACACTCTGCAGAGGTTGCGCACTTTACCCACACCATGGAGCTCATGGTCCCGTACCTCGGTGCACTTCCCTTCCGGGTCAACCGGTGCTGCACCAACGAAACTTGCCTAACCCGTAACTCCTCCACCATACCACCGATAATCATCCTCCCCCGGAGTCATGCCCTGGGTGGCCCCTGTGTCACCCCATGACACCTGCCACCGTCGTGGCCAACTAAACTGTCCGAAACGGGGACGCCGGCAAATAACTCAACTGGGCTCACAAGGTTATCGCCGCCTACCGGGCCAGGGTAGCGCGCACGCATAACCTTCCCTCTTTGGTGGTACCGATAAAATAGCACGCTGTTAGACCAAGCTAAGGCCGTCCCATACCGGCAGTTGTGGCTGCACTGGAACGTTCGGTTTGGTGGCACTATGACTCGATCCAGCCGACGGAGGAGGTTGTCATTATTAAATCACATTTCTTTAACATTACAATAACAGTAGTCATACACCATGAAAACATAACAACCTATCTCCATACTATCATCTACGAGTCACTAGTGCGATAATATGCTGAGCATTAGTAAGTACTGCAAATAGTAATACAAACTATCAGGAGTTTTAATTAATTCTAACACAGGCATATTCATTAATTAAACACGCAATAATAACACAGAGCAATGCTTTAGGGCATATATCAGATGGTCGGCTTGCCTGGGGGTGAAGGAATGCACTGGGGAGAAGTGCGATCATTTCGCGGAAAAATTCGTCGGAAAAGATTCTCTCTCGGAGGGGCTGAATAGAGGGCAGGTTCAAAATGGGCATTTTCAGAATGTGTAAACATGGTGAAAGTGACAATATCGGAACGGGCTCGACGAACTCAGAATGTGGGAGTTGGATTTACCTCAATCGGAGTTACGGTTGAAGAGAAACGGCCATTCGTTCGTTAAGCCGAGAAACGGACAGAAAACTGTGCATTTCAGTCCTTAACGAGCGACCGTTCGCTAAATAGGCACTTCGGCCGGCGGCTGAGAAAACGAAGGCGCCTTTTCGAGAGTACACTTTCAATAACAGAAAGGGTATTTTCTCCTACAGCCGCGGTTGAATACGCCTTGTCATGTGGAAGACGTATTTTTGGAAATACGCTTCCACTTAAGCTGACGCGCGGGCCCGGCTGGGTCAACGCTAAGTGGCTTACAGGCGGGGCCCACCCTATCCCTTTCTCTCTCCTCCTCCCTTAATCCTCTGGTCGCCTTCTTCCTCCGACGCAGGGACAGGGGAGGCGTCGGCCGCCGTGGTTCCGACTGCCCCGTCACGCGAGGGACCAACCCGACGGCCGGGGCGGATGCCCCGCTCCACACCGCGCTCGCCGGTGGGTGCAGAGAGGCTCGGGAGGGCCTGGAGGAGGCTGGCTATGGGCGGCCAGAGTGGTGGCTAAGAGCGGCGCCGGGGAACTGCTCCGGCAGCGCTTCTTCGGAGGAATTGAAGGCGACGGTGGCTCCACAAGCTCTCGGGGAAGTCCGAGGACGAGGATGGAGAGGGGGGAGTGGCTGGGGCGCTTGGGTGGCTCGAAGGGATCAGTGGCAGAGCTTCGGCCATTGGGGAGGAACGAGGGAGCTCTTCGAGCTCCATGGAGAGGGCAGGGGGTACGAGGAGGTGGAGGAGGAGGCTGTGGGTGCTCGGGGGAAGCTCGGGAAGGCTATTTATAGCCGGGGAAGCTCGCCGGATAAGCTCGGCCGCCATGGCGACCTTATCGGCGTACTGGCGCTCGGGGACACGCGGAGGGCGGGAGCGATGTCGGCAGGCACTACTGGAATCGGAGGATTTGCCATCAGCCACTTCTTTGCCGTCTGCTAGCAGACGGCAAAGGAGGTCTTTGCCGTCCGCTTTCAAAAAATAGACGGCAAAGAACTGGTTGATGGCAAAGATCATATTTGCCATCAGCCACTTCTTTGACGTCTGCTAGCAAATGGCAAAGAACTGGGTGGGGTCCAGTGGAGGCCAGCGCTGTAACGGCCCACCCCCCACCTCTTTGCCATCTGCTAGCAGACGGCAAAGAGTTCTTTGCCGTCTGCTAGCAGACGGCAAAACGAAATACCCTAACGGTTAGGTAACGGCCGGCCCGCCCCACCTTCCACTCCCCTCTCTCTCTCTTCTCGCTCTCTCACACTGACCCCCACCGCACCCGGCCGCCGCCCCCGACCACCACCGCCCCCGCCGCCCCTGACCCCCGCCGCCCGCCGGGCCAGCCACCCCACCGCCCCTGCTAGCCGGCCCGTCGCCCCCGCCCGTCGCTGCGGCCGCCCCGGCGCCCCACCGCCTCGAGGCCCCGCCGCCCCGGCCCGCCCCGGCCTGCCGCCACGCCGCCCCAGCGCCCCGCAGCCCCTGCCCGACGCCCTCGCCGTCTGGTGAGGTTTTATTTTTATTTCTCTGTTTTTTTATTTCTCTGTTTTTAGTTAGTACTTTTGGTTAGTGCTAGGGATGTTACAAAGGAACTAGGAAAAGAACTAGGTTAGTGCTAGGGATGTTACAAGATTTTAGGTTAGTCATATTTTAGGTTAGTCAATATTAGAAGAAGAAGAAGAAGAAAAAGAAGAGGAGGAGGAGGAGAAGAAAAAAGAAGAAGAAGAAGAAGAAGAAAAAAAGAGGAGAGGAGGAGAAGAATAAGAGGAAAAAGGAAAGGAAGAAGAAGAAGAGGAGGAGGAGAAGAAAAAAGAAGAAGAAGAAGAAGAAGAAGAAGAAGAAGAAGAAGAAAAAGAAAAAGAAAAAAGAGGAGAGGAGGAGAAGAAGAGGAGGAAAAAGGAAAGGAAGAAGAAGAAGAGCAAGAACAGAAAAAAAAACTAGATAATTACAATGTTATAGATAATGTTATTGCTTTGCTCTTCTGTAGACAACGTTATAGATAATTACAATGTCTTAAAATACTTAGTGACAATGTGTTCCCGCAAAAAAAACTAGATGACATTGTGGCAGATGACATTGTAGAGAAGAGCAAGCAATAACATTGTCACTAGACTAAAATGTCATCTAGTTTTGTTTACAGAGGCAGTAGCTTATATAATTAATGTTAGAAATGTATTTTGTAAGCTAATGTGGATAAGAGATCAATGTAATTATCTATAATTCACAATATTCTACAAAACCTACTGTGTTGGCTGGTGAGCTCCTCCTACTCTGGTGCTGCTGGTGCTTGAGGCTACTGCTTGTTGTTATTGCATATATACTATTATTGCTTTGCTGTTGTTGCTAGTTCACTGAATAGTTGGTGGTAGTGCTTGACTATTGTTGCATGTTTGCTGCTGGTGCTATAGTACTGCTGCTTGCTGCTGGTGCTATAGCTAGTGCTTACTTTAATTGCTTGCTGCTGTTGCTGTTGTGGTGTTGCTGCTTGCTGATGCTGCTGATTTGCTGTTGCTGCATGCTATGGTAAAATATTGTCTTGTAGAGTAGGGTTTAGGGCCCATAAGTATGCATCGCTATTAATTTGGTATGTAGTGTGTTGACTTTCATTCTGATGGTGCTTCCTTTTGAAAGAGATGAGAGTGAGAGATGAGATGCTCTTGAAGGAAGGATACCGGCTGTTCGTAGGTGGTCGGTCTTTCTCGTCCTCCCCCTCTGAGACCTTGGTAAAGCAGGGGGAGGACGAAAAGACCGACCGTCACCGACGGTCGAAATAACATTGAGAGATGAGAGATGTTATAAGAGGAAAGACACCGGCTGTTGTCATAGGTGGTCGTTGCTCCTCATCTCTTGCTGTGAGACCTTGGTAACGCAGCAAGGGATGGGACTAACGACCGTCACCGACGGTCGAAATTAACAGGCAAGGAGTGCCCCACCATACATATATACCACCACTTGAGAGGTGAGAGTTGTTGAAGGGAGCATCGACGGAATGAAAGTCAACCCGACACCCCGACACCCCGACCCGACACCCCGACCCGACACCCCGTCATATATTTGTGAATTATGAGTTAGGTCATATATTTTCTGATTTTGTTATGAAAAACATCATATATATTTGTGTTGATTGGGTGGATTTAAATGTGTAGTTGTTTCGTCGCTGCGAGGGTCTGGTGTTCGACGACTTCCCCGTGCGTTCGACGAGCTCCGCCCCTGTGTTCGTGGGTGAGCACAAATGACATCTCCTCCTCCCCCCTTCATTGGCTCTGTTCCGGTCTTCGTGCCGATGAAACTTGCTAGCTATAGGTGTCTTCAATCATCAGTATGCGTGACCACTATGCCTCTCCCGTTCGAAAGGGTTACATCTATAAATATGCATGCATTTGCATATTTATAACCGTGATTCTTTCGAATTGTCCAACGTTATCCATGGACAGCCCGAGTATGTGTAGATTGGGTTCGTTTTCCCATATGCTCTGCTCCGGATCCGATGCAGAATTTCATCAGTGCCTCCCTGTTGTTCTCCGGGTACACATCCTCTCTGCTTATTGCCGAGACGTGTATCAGGAGAACAGCGGGGAGGTGCTGCCAAAATTTTGCGTCGGATCCGGAGCAGAGCATGGGAAAACGAACCCAATCTACACATACTCGGGTGGGATTAGGACCTATCTTTACCTATTAGCGTCTAGGTTGCATGGACGTAATAAAACTGACAAACTCCATTAACTGATGAATATGGTTTGCTGAATTATGTATATATTTCTTGTGTGTCCAGTAGCTAGGCAAGATGAGTGATCGTGCGTGGATGTACACCGGTCACACTAGTCAAAAAGACAGGACCGATGAATGGTTAACAAAAACCAAGGGGTTTGTGAGAGCCGCATTTGCAAATGGCCAGAGAAAAACCTGGTGCCCCTGTGTCCGGTGCGACAACTATAATAAGAGGACAGAGCTTGAATGAGTAAACACCTGCAGAAGTGGGGTCTTATGCCTGTTTATACAGTCTGGACATTTCATGGTGAGTCTGCCCAACGTGCCAGAGCTGAGGTGGGCCGTCGTTGCATCGACGAGCATGGTACCGGGATCGAAGACATGGTGGAAGACTTTGATGATGCTCGGGATTCGGACGATGAGATGGAGGAATCTGCAAAGGCCTTCAATGATATGTTGGAGTCTTCGAAACGTCCTCTCCACGAGCACACTGAGCTTTGTCAGCTGGATGCCATCGCACAAGTAATGGCTCTGAAGGCTCAATTCAACTTGGGCAGAGAATGCTACAACGCGATGATGACACTATTTGGACGCTTTCTACCCAAAGGCCATGTAATGCCTGCAAACCTGTACCAGTCGGACAAAATCCTCCGTGTACTTAAGATGCCCTATGAGAAGATAGATGCCTGTGAGAATGGATGTGCCTTATTTAGGCTTGAGTATGCGGACTTGAACTATTGTCCCATTTGCAAGTCTTCCAGGTATGTTGTGGTAGACAACGGTATGGGTGAGAAGAGTCAGACTAAAATCCCAGTTAATGTTCTTCGGTATATGCCAATCATACCAAGACTTCAACATCTTTTCATGGTCGAAGAGACGGCCAGACAGATGACATGGCACAAATTGGGCAAAAGAACCGAACTAGATGCAGATGGGAATCAGATGTTGGTACACACATCAGACACTTTTGCGTGGAAGCACTTCGATGCAATACATCATGATAAAGTGGTAGATCCAAGGCATCCTCGAGTCGCCATCAGCACGGATGGGTTCAATGTGTTTGGTATGATGGCAGGCCAATACAGTTGTTGGCCTGTATTTGTCATTCCACTCAATCTCCCCCCCCCCCGGACAGATTATGCAAAGAAAGAACATTTTCCTGACGTTGATAATTCCGGGGCCCAACTATCCGGGGAAGAGTATGAATGTGTACATGCAGCCGCTTAAGGATGAATTGCAAGAAGCTTGGGATAATGGGATCAAGACATACGACGCCGCTACAAAAAAAACTTCCTAATGCATGTGTGGTACATGTACTCGATGCATGACTTGCCGGCGTATGCGCTATTCGTTGGCTGGTGTGTGCATGGAAGGTTCCCATGCCCCACATGCAAGGCAGCTCTTGAGTTTCGTTGGCTGGATGCGGGTCGCAAGTATTCTTGCTTCGACTTGCATAGACAGTTCCTGGATCCTCGCCATAAGTTCAGAAAAGACAAGAAGAAATTCATCAAAGGTAGAGTTGTCAAAAACTCTGCACCACCTACGTTGACAGGCCAACAGACCCTGGATCAGTTAAACGCTCTCGAGCCAGATCCAGAGAGTCCAGGATATTTCAAGGGGTATAATTCGGAACACGCCTGGACTCACAAGACATGCTTGTGGGATCTGCCTTACTTCACAGACCTCCTTTGCCCACACAACATCGACGTGATGCACACTAAAAAGGATGTCGCCGAGGCCCTCTTTGGTACATTGTTCGGCATAGAGGGGAAGTCAAAGGATAATCCTAAGGCTAGAGTCGATCAGGAGTCTCTATGTGATAGACCGTTACAAAACATGTGACAACCTAAAGGAAAGCAGAACTGGACGAAGCCAAAGGCATGGTTCAATCTTGGAAGGCCAGATATGAGGGAAATTATCCTGTGGGTGAAAAAGGAGTTGATGTTCCCCGATGGGTATGCAGCGAATCTAAAGAGGGGAGCGAGTCTTGAAAAATTGAAAATATTTGGTCTCAAGAGTCATGATTGGCACATATGGCTTCAGCGGGTAATGCCGGTGATGTTGCGTGGCTTTATCCCTGAGGATGAATGGCTAGTACTGGCAGAGCTGAGCTATTTCTTCCGTGTTCTTTGTGCGAAAGAACTATTGCCTGGCTTGCTAGATGAAATGAAAGAGTTGGCGCCGGAGTTGATCTGCAAGTTAGAGAAGATCTTCCCACCGGGCTTCTTTAATCCAATGCAGCATTTGATTTTGCATCTCCCGACCGAGGCACGATTGGGGGGCCCCGTGTAGAATCGTTGGTGCTACGCAATTGAGAGGATGCAGAAGACGCTTCGAGCAAAATGTAAAAATAAACGTAGAATTGAAGCATTGATGGCCGAGGCATTCATTACTGAGGAGGCGGCAAACTTCGTGACAGCACACTACGAAGCCAAAAATCGTCATTTGCATAATCCGAAGCCTCGGTACAATGCTGGCGACCCTAAAAAGGGTGGATCCAACCTCAGCCTATTCAAAGGGAAGCTCGCACCAGCCGGTGCTTCGAAACCAATACCGTTGGATGTCGAAGAATGGCGGACCATTTCGTTGTATATCTTCAACAACCTAACAGAAGTGCGGCCGTACATCGAGTAAGTTCTCGGTACATTGTTTCGCAACTTCTAATTCCTTTGAACTGCTCTTATTCCCGGATATTTGATACAGTCGATACATCGCCAAATTCTTGTATGGAGCGGTGATCGAAAAGGATTCCGTCGAAGAATATGAGCTTCTGGCAAAGCTTGGAGGCGGCTATCCCGGTTTCATCTCTTGGTTCAAACAAACGGTAATTTCTATTAGACCATTTCATTTCTTCGTCTAAATTGCGGCTAATGCAACAATCCTTTCGTATTAAACTTGTAGGCTAATTCAGAGTCTATGGACGCCGAATTGA
Source organism: Elymus sibiricus (assembly GCA_039707655.1). Lineage (NCBI taxonomy): Eukaryota > Viridiplantae > Streptophyta > Magnoliopsida > Poales > Poaceae > Elymus > Elymus sibiricus. The sequence goes on from CM077664.1 coordinate 30,179,800, forward strand.
GACAAGTCGCTAATGGTTTTGACTATAAGGTCTGTTCATTTGACAAATAAAACATCAACGGGTATCGCTTTCGTACCTATGGCAAAGAGCTATCTATGGCCGACCGAAAGTCTACAAATTGTTGTGTCTCAGCTATCGGCGAAGGAGATACTGAGTATTATGGAAGAGTTAAAGCAATTTATGAACTTCTATTCTATGGTGCAAACCCACCGAATGTCGTAGTCTTCAAATGTTTTTGGTTCCAGCCGAAGGAGACTAGAAGGACTCATGAACATATAGGGCTAGTCGAAATCAAACAAAGCATCCATTTGGATGTTCCCGATGTCTATATTACGGCTCAACAGGCAACCCAAGTTTTCTATCTACCGTGGGCCTGTCAAAGTGATCCAAATCTCAATGGTTGGGATGTCGTTTATGAAGTGCCGCCACATGTTAGACCACCTCCCCCCAATGAAGAGGATTATGAACCTCACATTAACCCAGACACATATGAAGGAGAATTCTTCCAAGAAACACGTCTTTCCAAAAAACGTTTCAAGAACCGCTCTACTTCACCCCAGAACATTGAAGTAGACAGCGACAGTGAATCCGACTTCACCCCTGAGCCGGAACAAGAAGAGGTTACTGCTGCGGATGACCTGTCAATGCTTGACCAATTACGTAAAGGAGGCCTTCCACATGTTGATGCATTTATTGATGATGATGATGAGCACGTCATTACTGATAGTGATGATGATGATGCATTAATTGACCCCGGAGCATATATAGACGATGAAGATTAATATTAGTTCATGTCAGGTATTCAATTAATATTATGTACATACATATTATTAATTAGTTCATGTTAGGTATTCTATTTTTTATTATTCATGTCGGTATTAAATTTTTTTATGTTGTACTAATTTCGTTTACTCTTTGTCATGGCAGGTGTTGAAAGATGGTGGGCGCGGGTCCGGAGCGCTCCGAGGCTCCTTCTTCGTCGGCGCGTGGTGGGAGGGGTTCCATTCCACCCGTACCTCTCCGCCGAGCGTTGTTGGACAGTATAGGGACACCGCTGGGCCCTTCTTCGTCGGCGTCGGTGCCCACCGGGGGACGAGGTCGGGGAGGGAAGAAGAGAGGAGGTAGATCAGGACGTGGCCGCGGGAGAGGAGGTAGGCAGACTCGTACGCCTTCCTCGCCGCCACCCCCAGCTGATTCACCCGAGCACGTGACTGCTAGGGTGGACCCGTCCGAGGAGGAGGCTACGCGGACTCCGGTCCATGAGCCTCGCGTCGACGGGCCTTCGGCCGACGAGACTTCGGCCCACGAGACTCCGGACCAGGCTACGTCCCAGGAGACGTCCGGATGGGGTACCTGGCCATATCCGCCTGCGGGGCCGAGTGGCCATGCTGATGGTGGCGGGGATTCGGCTGATAGCGAGGACGAGGTGGTTGAGGGGGCCACCGTCTACCAGCGTGGTTGTACACGGCTCCCGACCGTGCCAGCGACCCGCGAGCAGAGGTGGTTGATTTTCCCTGATGGGGAGAGGTAAGTGCATTTACTCTTTTTGTACCTTTTGCCTTCACGTTTCTTCAAATATCTAATGCGTTGGCCTTGTCATACTGCAGGGGTTGGGACCACGCTCCGGATGTCCGCAGGCCCAACACCGTCCTTGGTGTGCTTTGCCGGCAAAACTTCGCGGGGTTTGTCACGTTGCCCGGTGAGGGTCAGGTTCCACAGCTAGGATTGAGCTGGGAGCACTACCTGGCTGCCCCGGCCCCGCCAGAGGAGATGATCGACGGTGTCTTGTGCCACACGAGGGCAGAGATGGTGATCAGAAAGTTTTGGGTAATTTCTCCTTTACACAATTAAAAATCTTCAAATAGCTAGTTATTGTACTAATCAATGTTGTCTCGTTTGATTGCAGACCTTCTACAGGTGTGAGGAGGGATACGAGGAGGCTGCGGCACAGGTTATCGATGCCGCGTGCAAGCGCCTACTACAAAACTTACGGCACGAGGCTTGAGTGAAGGTTGTTCGAGACTACTACGCCTCGCGTGGTATTAAGAAGACCAAGCAGTTGTGCCGTGAAAAGTTTCTGAAGAAGGAGCCGTACATGACGGTAATTACCTATTCTTAAGGCCTTGTACTTAGTTTCCTTGATTTGATTCGTAGGCGTAGCGCTCAAGTTTCTCTTTACTAACTTAGGTGCCCCCGAGATGGTGTGCAGATCAGATGGATTGTTGGGAGGTGTTGGTGGATGAGTGGTGCTCAGACCAATGGCTAGCCCTCCACAACAATGCCAAGGACCGGCATGCCCAAATGGAAGGTGTGCCACACCATCAAGGCAGCGCCAACTTATATCAGTTCGGGCGGAACTGGGTATGTGGTTTGCTTCATGATTCATGCAATTCATTCTTCATGCTAGCTTGAGCCCTTTAATTACTAATTTACTCTGTTCCTCTCTTTTAGGGGCGATACAATAAGGCGGAGGTGCCAGAGGTGTACGACCTCTATGCCATGGCCCATACTGCCTCGTACAAGAAGGTCAAGGCATTCTCTACGTCTGACCTCGATCATCCAGAGAGCTTCACCAACATCTCCTTGCACAACAAGCTCGTGAGGTACAGAGATGAGGGGAAGGCGAGGAAAGGGGAGGACTTTAACCCGAGCCAGGGTCCCATTGATCCAGAGCTGGTGATGATATCTGGTGGCGGGAGGTCCCATGGCTCGATAGCCATTGGAGATGGACTTATACGTTGTCCTTGCACTCTCCCGGAGATCAAGGCGCGCCAAACGAGCTCCGCCTCTGAGATAAGGCCTCGTCCACGGCCAATGGAGCTCGCCATTGAGGTTAGTTATACGGACTCAGATTTCTTTCCTCCCCATTACATTGTGTGTGCGTCTGCTCGATGATTACAATGCTAACGAGGAGTGGTGTTGCAGGCTACTATTCAGAAAGAGAGAGAGAAAACCCAGGCGCTTCTGCAGGAGAGGAACCGGCAGGCGGCGGAGAAGGAGCAGGAGTTGGAGGAGAGGACGGCTAGGATGTTGGAGGAGGAGAGGGCACGGAATGACATGGCGAACCGGGCCATGTACGAGCTCCTCGTGGTAAGTTTCTTCTGCATATTAGCCAAATCATGCACTTAATGTTCGTTTCATTACTAACTAATATGACTGACTCGTCAAAACCAAATGTGCAGTCTGTGTGCGAGAAGACCGGTCAGACCCCTCCGCCGATGCCAGTCATTGCTCCGGGGACCACAGTGAGTTTCATTTGAATGGTCATTAGTTACTAGTCTTAACATTTGAGTGTCATCATGCTAACGAGACATTGCAAATGATCTTTGGTGCAGCGTAACTCCAGACAAGCATCGCACGATCCTTCTCCAGGTGCTACCGGCACGAGCACCCCCGGTGCTTCACCTCTGTGATGACGGTAAGTTTTCTCTAGTGTTTTGCTTAACAAATGCATAATGACCTAGACTTAGCTTTATTTCCTCCAATATTCTTACCATAATGACCTAGACTTAGCTTTATTTCCTCCAATATGCTTACCATAATGACCTAAACTTAGCTTATTTTCCTCCAAAATGACATAATAAGCTTACTTAGCTCCAAAATGATGCATTTTACCTAAGTTAGCTCTAAAATGACCTAAGTTAGCTCTAATATGCTAAGTTAGCTCTAATATGCTTAGTTACCTAGGTTTGCTCAATAATGACATATACTTAGCTTACTTATGTCAAAAATGGCATAATTAGCTTACTTAGGTCAAAAATGACATAACAACTTTGGTAACCTCATAAATGTCATATACTTGGCTTATTTTCGTCCAAAATGACATAATAAGCTTACTTAGCTCCAAAATGATCCATTTTACCTAAGTTAGCTCCAAAATGACCTAAGTTAGCTCTAAGTTAGCTCTAATATGCTTAGTTACCTAGGTTAGCACAATAATGACCTATACTTAGCTTACTTATGTCAAAAATGGCATAATATGCTTAGTTAACTGAAAAATGGCATAATTACCTAGGTTAGCTCAATAATGACCTATACTTAGCTTATTTAGTTCATTTATGACATAAGTAGCTTACTTAGCTAATAAATGGCATGATAACCTTGCTAAGCTCATAAATGTCATATACTTAGCTTACTTAGCTCATAAATGACATGATAACCTTGGTAAGCTCGCATTGATGGAGTGATTCTTTTTACTTTCTTATTCTTCTTCTTCTTCTTCTTCTTCTTCTTCTTCTAGTCTTCTTCTTCTAACTTTCTTATTTCCCATTTTGCAGATTTCATTCACTTCACGGAAGCTTGCATTGATGGAGTGCTTCTTTTTTACTTTCTGTTTTGATTTTGTACCTTTGAACAATGTGGAACTTGCTATATGGATGAAACTATTGTAATATGTATGGATGGAACTATGTATGTGGGACTTGCTATGTATGTATGGATGAAACTTATGTGTTGGATATCTCATATGTTTGCTGTGAAACTTGCCCTGTGAAATATATATATATATATATATATATATATATATATATATATATCATATATTTGCTGTGAAAATGCTTGGATATAAGAAAAAACAGAATAAAAAGAGGCAATGCAGGCTCTTTGCCGTCTGCCACCGACGGCAAAGGGATCTTTGCCGTCTGCCGCAGACGGCAAAGTGGCCACGTGGCAGCAACCTGTGCAACCTGGGAGCATTGGGGGCTGACCCATTTGGTCACTTTGCCGTCTGTGGCAGACGGCAAAGGATGGTGTGGTTTGCCGTCGGTGGCAGACGGCAAAGAGGTGGCAGTGGCAGATGGCAAAGAGCAGGGAGGGTGACGAGTCTGATGATGTCATGAAGCAGACGGCAAGTGGTGGCAGCAGCAGACGGCAAAGAGCGGGGACGGTGACGGGTCTGATGACGTCATGAAGCAGACGGCAAAGTGGAGGGCACATTTGCCGTCAGTCGGCAGACGACAAAGCCTCCTGTTAGACACCTAACGTGGCTAACGTCTACCCTTTGCTGTCAACTTTCTTTGCCGTCTGCTTTCCCAGGAAAGCTGACGGCAAATGTCTTTGTCGTCCGCTGTTTGAAAACAGACGGCAAAGAAGCTCTTTACCGTAACTTATAGTGCCGGCCATGTTTGCCGTCTGCGGCTGACGGCAAAGCCCTTTGCCGTCAGCTTTCTGGTCCTTTGCCGTCTGCCATGGCGGACGGCAAATCAGCTGATTCCTGTAGTGAGGAGCTCTGGGAGAGTGGATAACCCGGCCGCAGCTTCGGGAGGGCTCGGAGAGGAAGGAGCCAACTGGGAAGAGGACGGCCATGTACGCACAGTAGTAGTACGGCAACGATTGTCCCGGTGCGGCGAGGAAGCAACCGGAGGGGGAAGAGGCTGGAGAGGGGGCACGTGGACGTCGCAAACCCACCAGACATGGCCGGGCAAGCTGGGCTGGCCAGAAGCTAGCTGGTAGAGGCGACCAGACACGGTCAGCGCACAGAGCGCGCGTTTGGCCTTGTTCGTGGCGTGGTCACCACGTCAACATGCGCTTTGGCGCTTACCTGGATGCTACATCATGTCCAACGTGGTAGTCACTGATCAAATAGATGGAATGTGACAATGGATGGGCTAGGACGGCTCTAGAGTGACCGAGGTGATCCAGAATAGTTTCTGGAAAGAAACTTGGGCAGGAAGTTTTGGTTAGACAATTGTGCCAATGAGCTGGCAAAGTTGTCACAGGGACATGAGATAGGAAGGAGCACCTGCTGGAGAAATTTGAAGCATATTGGACCAAGTTTGAGTGCACTTCCTTTACAATGCAAAATTTGGTCCAGAAACTAGATTTTGAAGCTGCACTCATCTGGCTTGATGAAATGAACTGAATTTTGGTGTAGGGTGATTATTTGGAAGTATGGAGGTTTTGGCAAAATTTCAGCTCATTTGGAAATGCCAAAGTGGTACTTCCTTCACAGAGCTTTTCTCTGGACAGAAACTAGATAGAATTTTTGGGAGAAAATGGCTAGATAAAATGATGTGAATTTTTGCATGCTTACATCATATAGGGAATTTGAGGTCCTGGATTAATTTGAAGATTTTTGAAGCAATATAACATATAGTTGCTTCACAACCTCAAAATAAATCCAGAAACAAGAATTGGATGATGTGCTCAAAATTTGAACTATGGAACTTGGGTTCTTGATGGAAATGGTGAAGATATGGATAGGAGAAGCTCCACAAATTATTTGGGATTTTTCTTGGCTACCAAAATGGTAGTTCCTTTGGAAAGTGCCTAAAATGCAATATTGGCTTTAAATAGGAAAATGCAATTTCTCCTATTTAATTATGGCCAATATTTTTATGGGAGCTCAATATTATCACACAGAATATCTCCACAAGTTTTCATGAACTTTGGAGATGGATAGATATTTTCCTGGATTTAATTCCTTTAACTGGCAGAAAAAGGAATTAATTTTAAATGACAAATATTGCAAATGACTTGGCAATATTTTTGCATATCCACGGTTAGAATATATGGGAGAGTCTCTGGGAAAAGTTTGGGAGGTAACAGATCAAAGGAAAATAGAGTTCCTTTGTAACTGCAAGAATTAGGGTTTCCCTTCCGGTAAACCGGAGAGTAGGGTTTCGGCGGCAAAATCCTGAGAATATATCCTGGGGTGGCAAGGCTGGTCTAGAGAGAATCTCTGGTTGGATGGGAGAGTCAAGGGTAAGTGACCATCTTCATATACCCAAAGGCAAGAGAAAATCCCATAACATTGAACAAAGACGGGAGCCAAATCCCGCGAAGGGAAAAAATTTGAGGAGCGAAAACCAGGGTGTTACAAACCTACCCCCCTTAAGAAAATCTCGTCCTCTAGATTTCCGGGCTTACCTCCCGGCTTTGGGGGACTTACCTGTGTGTGACTTGGATCCATCAACTGTCTTGTCTTCATTGATTTGCTGGTCCTTTTAACTGCCTCTTCTGATGGCTCAGGTGCTGTCTTCTCAAACGGCTGTATTGAATCCTTATCTTTCCTGTCAGGTGTACCTTTGTCCTGGCAGTAGTGTTGCTGGGTGGGGTAGCGGGTAATGCCAACAAATAGCTCGGTTTTCATGGCCTGGAGCTAGTTGCTTCGGGTTTTGTTGTGATATCTCGTACCCTGACTGTCACGGGTGAGGCATCCTTTCCTGGTACAAGGCTCATGTGATCTTATGGCCTCGAGTGACTAGGGGTAGCTCTCTTTCTGCCTTGTCAGAATGCTCAGTCTGACTGGGGGTTCCGTACGAAGTGTTTCTTTTTTTTCTCATGCATTCGAACTTTGTCCTTAGGTGATCCACAACTGAAATGTCAAGCATGATCACAAAGTGATCATAGACGGTAATCTCTTATGACGGCATCTGTCGATGCTGATGTGCATGTACTTTCAGCTATTCTATCTGAATGTCTTGTTTCCATGTGAATCCAGACCGTCAAACTTTGTCGATTGCTGAGGTGGCTCTGCCTTATATATCTTATGTGGTCCTGGTTATGACTACTGTGCTGAACACAGTATGGCTATCATTCGGTGCATCTTTCTGAGCATAGCCTCTTATCTTGGCTGATGGCACATATTCATGATGAGTATAACATGCTGGCTGCATTATTGTGGCCGTATATGCAAGATCCTGATAAGGATTGGCAATATCACTCTGTTCGTGAAGCTGTATCTTGTTGACCGTCACGGAGGTTGTTTATCCAAAACCTTCTTTGTTCCTGAAGGTTCCCGTTTATGGAGCTGTCATGACCGGCCAACACGGCTCCTTGGTTGTATCATAACTTACTCTTGCATATCTCGTAGGGGCTGCTGTGTACATATCCTTCCTTGAAGTATGGGGCCAATGTTTCTCTATTCACAGCCATTCCCGTGTACGAGTGGGTCGCATGAACTGATCCACTGGACTGCATGCTCCCAACATATGCAGAGGTAGGATAAATTCTTTCATAATCAATTGAGCTCTGAGGCGGACGTGTGTCCAGACTAGTTCGGGCTTCTGACAAGACTGTCGTGGGCACGATGGCATGTTTAAGAAGGCTGAATTCCTTACGCCCGAAGCTTCTGCCAAGGTGGTGTGCTGAAGAAGGCTGGGTGTCGTACCTCTGAAGCTTTCCCTCATGTGACTTACTGCGGAAAGTTGAGTGCCTTATGCTGGAAGCTTTTCACGATAGCTTGCTAAGAAAGACTGGAGTATCGTATCCCAGAAGATTTCTTCCCAAGTAGTGTAGCGAAGATGATTGGGAGTCTTGCGTCGTAAGCTCTTCCCGATAGCTTGCGGAGGAAGACTGGGTTCCTTATACCAGAAGCCTTTCACTGTGATATGCAGTCGGACCTGTCGCTGATTCTGGCTTCCTTCCGAAGTACCCGGAATTTACTCATAGCAGAGCTAGAACTTGGTACAGGCCATACCTTGACTGAAGATATTCCATGGGTCATGCACACCCTTAGTCCTTCTGCTGGTCTGGTCACTGTTGTTATAAAGGTTGCACAACTGATGCCGACGTTATGTTGACAATTAATTCAGAATACCCTTTGCATCCAAGCCAAGTGTTGCCGGTAGTACGTAGTTGACGGATAATTCCATTCGATTTAGCTGAGCCTCCAGGTGTTTGAAATTCTCATTGATTCTGGGCAGCCATGAACTTATCCATATTTCTCACAGACCTTGCTCACCATGCCCAGAATTTTATATATGCATCGAAGAATTCCTGAATATGCTTGGAAATTTATATCAACACACCAGAGTGTTGTTGTTGCTCTTGACACATTCACCTTCTTGAAATATGTCTTCTGTGGATAATAAATGATTCTTGAGTCCATTGAGAAAAGACTCAAGGTTCATCCCGCTGACTGAAACAATCCTTGTGTCGAGGGCCGAATAACTTGCTCTTACTGGTGTCCCTTCCCGATAGCTCATCTGGCTGTTCCTTAAATGTGATTTGTTCTGGGGCAAACTCTCTCAGATATATTCTGGCCTTGTCTGTGCCACGCAGAGTCTGCTTCTGACCCATTCTTCATTCTTGATAGATCTGATGATAATGTTCTAAATCTCGGGCAGTTGGCTCTTACCGAATTTGGATTATTGGGTATTATCCAAGTTGTATACTGGTCTTCTTGACAACACTTGCGGATGGATCCAGTCGGAGCAAGAGAACGGAATCGAGAAAAGAAGCAAGAACCAAAAAGCAAATAAAGCTCAAATGTTGCGGACCTTACACACGTGGCCAAAGATTCACTAGTATAACTAACCTAGCGCACTCGATGCACCTTTAAGGACTTAGAAGCAAAACCACACAATGCTCCTGGTAGCAATTGGGGTCAAGCTCCTGCTACTTCCTTAGGGAACACCACACTCGACGCACGACCATAGCCAAAGTGGCTTAGTCAGCGATCCTAGGGTTGTCGGGGAAAGATGGAATTTATAAGCGTTTCCCAAAGGAAACTAGATTTGAGAAGAGAGATGCCATGGTTAGCAAGCAAGGTGGGAATATCTGGTTTACCTAGGGGTTCAGGGCTCACGGGTTGTTGCCTGGTGCGGACATTTCCCATCGGAGGAAAGGCCATGAGAGTTGGGGTCTGATGGAGCCAAAAACCTATGGGATTGCCTTATGATCAATAGTAGCCGTGCCTGTCTGGCAAAGATGGCTGAAATCCATCTGGGCTTCCTACTGATAAAGAGACAATGAAATGTGGCTAGGGTAACCTACAGTCAGCCTGGCTCTGATACCATCCGTTGTGGCGCCCCGCCTGAATACCACTATAGTCAGACGGTCACCGCACATACCAGCCCAGGAAATCACTCTGGCATGCGCTTTTACAACAAGTATCATGAACATCGACATTTCTATTAATGGATATATCAGTCTTACATGATATTTTACAAGGGTGATGGCAGCGGAAAAGCTCTATCTAAGGCAGCATGGTCTGGTGCGGCTCCAATCCACAGGGATCTGACTGGGCTACTCTTCTAGCCCGCGAACACTCTGGCTCCTCGCTAGTGGACGTCGGATCCTTAGGTGAACCTGGCCACATTGAAGGCCACTGAGTACTTTTGAATGTACTCGCAAGCAAACCAAACCAACATATACACCAAGCAAAGCAATCCATGGCATTCAAGCATGCACTTGTTATCTTAACAGTGTTACCTATCAGGTTATGGCAGGATTATCTAGCAAGATTAATCATCTAGCAGTATTAATCATCATGTCATAGCAAGATTATCTATCATGATACCTATTGGAGTAAATACAGTAAAGTAAAGCATATCAAGCAAATAATTCATACTCCGAATATCTCACGATCCAATTCGATCCAAAATTGGCGGTCACTCGACTGCTCATCTCATAGCCATCGCATGGCTAACATTCCTACCTCTGACATCATCTGATGCCCATGCCTTTGTAATGCAAGTCAGACAAACATTACCTTTCTCTGGTTCATTATTAACATCATTGGGTTTGTTCCTCCAAACTCAACGCAGACCAAATAGTGTGACCTAGTACGAACTGTCCATGACCGAGGACGCGGCTATTCGAATAGATTTACACTCTGCAGAGGTTGCGCACTTTACCCACACCATGGAGCTCCTGGTCCCGTACCTCGGTACACTTCCCTTCCGGGTGAACCGGTGCTGCTCCAACGAAACTTGCCTAACCCGTGACTCCTCCACCATACCACCGACAATCATCCTCCCCCGGAGTCATGCCCTGGGTGGCCCCTGTGTCACCCCGTGACACCTGCCACCGTCGTGGCCAACTAAACTGTCCCAAACGGGGACGCCGGCAAATAACTCAACTGGGCTCACAAGGTTATCGCCGCCTACCGGGCCAGGGTAGCGCGCACGCATAACCTTCCCTCTTTGGTGGTACCGATAAAAGAGCACGCTGTTAGACCAAGCTAAGGCCGTCCCATACCGGCAGGTGTGGCTGCACTGGAACGTTCGGTTCGGTGGCACTATGACTCGATCCAGCCGACGGAGGAAGTTGTCATTATTAAATCACATTTCTTTAACATTACAATAATAGTAGTCATACACCATGAAAACATAACAACCTATCTCAGTACTGTCATCTACGAGTCACTAGTGCGATAATATGCTGAGCATTAGTAAGTACTGCAAATAGTAATACAAACTATCAGGAGTTTTAATTAATTCTAACACAGGCATATTCATTAATTAAACACGCAAGAATAACACAGAGCAATGCTTTAGGGCATATATTAGATGGTCGGCTTGCCTGGGGGTGAAGGAATGCACCGGGGAGAAGTGCGATCATTTCGCGGAAAAATTCGCCGGAAAAGATTCTCTCTCGGAGGGGCTGAATAGAGGGCAGGGGCAAAATGGGCATTTTCAGAATGTGTAAACATGGTGAAAGTGACAACATCGGAACGGTCTCGACGAACCGAGAACGTGGGCGTTGGATTTACCTCAATCGGAGTTACGGTTGAAGAGAAACGGCCTTTCGTTCATTAAGCCGAGAAACAGACAGAAACAGACAGAGAACGGGCTCCACGCCGCGCCCGCCGGTGGGTGCAGAGAGGCTCGGGAGGTCCTGGAGGAGGTTGGCTATGGGCGGCCGGAGTGGTGGCTCAGAGCGGCGCCGGGGAACTGCTCCGGCAGCGCTTCTTCGGAGGAATTGAGGGCGACGGCGGCTTCGCAAGCTCTCGGGGAAGTCCGAGGACGAGGATGGAGAGGGGGGAGTGGCTGGGGCGCTGGGGTGGCTCGAAGGGATCAGTGGCAGAGCTTCGGCCATTGGGGAGAAACGAGGGAGCTCTTAGAGCTCCATGGAGAGGGCAGGGGGTAGTAGGAGGTGGAGGAGGAGGCTGTGGGTGCTCGGAGGAAGCTCGGGAAGGCTATTTATAGCCGGGGAAGCTCGCCGGATAAGCTCGGCCGCCGTGGCGACCTTATCGGCGTACTGGCACTCGGGGACACGCGGAGGGTGGGGGCGATGTCGGCAGGAGCTCTGGGAGAGTGGAGAAGCCGGACGCAGCTTCGGGAGGGATTCGGAGAGGAAGGAGCCAACGGGGAAGAGGACGACCGCGTACGCACAGTAGTAGTACGGCAACGATTGTCCCGGCGCGGCGAGGAAGCAACCAGAGGGGGAAGAGGCTAGAGAGGGGGCACGTGGACGTCGCGAACCCACCAAACATGGCCGGACAAGCTGAGGCTGGCCAGAAGCTAGCTGGTCAAGGCGACCAGACACGGTCAGCGCGCAGAGCGCGCGTTTGGCCTTGTCCGTGGCGTGGTCACCACGTCAACACGCGCTCTGGCGCTTACCTGGGTGCTACATCATGTCCAACGCGGTAGTCACTGATCAAATAGAGGGAATGTGACAATGGATGGGCTAGGACGGCTCTAGAGTGACCGAGGTGAACCTGAATAGTTTCTGGATAGAAACTTGGGCAGGAAGTTTTGGTTAGACAGTTGTGCCAATGAGCTGGCAAAGTTATCACAGGGACATGAGATAGGAAGGAGCACCTGCTGGAGAAATTTGAAGCATATTGGACAAAGTTTGAGTGCACTTCCTTTACAATGCAAAATTTGGTCTAGAAACTAGATTTTGAAGCTGCACTCATCTGGCCTGATGAAATGAACTGAATTTTGGTGTAGGGTGATTATTTGGAAGTATGGAGATTCTGGCAAAATTTCAGCTCATTTGGAAATGCCAAAGTGGTACTTCCTTCACAGAGCTTTTCTCTGGACAGAAACTAGATGGAATTTTTGGGAGAAAATGGATAGATAAAATGATGTGAATTTTTGCATGCTCACATCATATAGGGAATTTGAGGTCCTGGATTAATTTGAAGATTTTTGAAGCAATATAACATATAGTTGCTTCACAACCTCAAAATAAATCCAGAAAAAAGAATTGGATGATGTGCTCAAAATTTGAACTATGGAACTTGGGTTCTTGATGGAAATGGTGAAGATATGGATAGGAGAAGCTCCACAAATTATTTGGGATTTTTCCTGGCTACCAAAATGGTAGTTCCTTTGGAAAGTGCCTAAAATGCAATATTGGCTTTAAATAGGAAAATGCAATTTCTCCTATTCAATTATGGCCAATATTTTTATGGGAGCTCAATATTATCACAAAGAATATCTCCACAAGTTTTCATGAACTTTGGAGATGGATAGATATTTTCCTGGATTTAATTCCTTTAACTGGCAGAAAAAGGAATTAATTTTAAATGACAAATATTGCAAATGACTTGGCAATATTTTTGCATATCCAGGGTTAGAATATATGGTAGAGTCTCTGGGAAAAGTTTGGGAGGCAATAGATCATAGGAAAATAGAGTTCCTTTGTAACTACAAGAATTAGGGTTTCCCATCCGGTAAACCGGAGAGTAGGGTTTCGGCGGCAAAATCCTGAGAATATATCCTGGGGTGAAGAAGGTTGGTCTGGAGAGAATCTCTGGTTGGATGGGAGAGTCAAGGCTAAGTGACCATCTTCATATACCCAAAGGCAAGAGAAAATCCCATAACATCAAACAAAGACGATAGGGAAATTTACATCCCACCCACCACCCACCTAGTCGCCACAATCGATGATTTAACTGACGTGTTGGACTACGGCGAACCCTCAGATATGGAGGAGGATGCCGACGGCCCCATCGAGAACACCTTGCCCTCGGTGAACGCGGGCAAGTGGACCGCCACATCCACCTATGATGTCTACATGGTGGACACTCCCAAATCCCCTCCAAGACGTCGGCGAAGGCGCCAAAAAGGAAATAATGGGGAACCCAGTGGCAATGATGCAACAGCCAATAACGGCAACGAGGAGGACGGCGATGCCGATAACATGGAGGAGGACATTCAAGCCTCCCCAGTAAGGAACTGCACACCAGACCGACCTCTTGTGGACTCCGATCCCAACGACCTCTTTGAAGGGGCCGGTGACAATTACATGCCGGAGTCCGAGGAGGACGACATCCTCGGTACCGAGGACTTCATCGTCCCCGAGGACCCCTTCGAACAAGAACGCTTCCGGCGACGCCTTGTCGCGACGGCCCGGAGCTTAAATCGCAAGCAGCAGCAGCTGCAGGAAAATACCGACGCGCTAAATGAAAAGTGGGTCGAAGTGCTCTTCGCCAAGCAGGATATGGAGAACCGACGCCGTAGTGCGCCGAAGTCTTACCCACGCAGGCGCCTCCTACCAGAATTTGATGAAGAACTCGCTGACGACCTCGATCGGCCCCCTAGAGGCCGGGACAGGCCAAGACGAGAAGACCCCGGGGAACGGCCACCTGCACGCCGTCATGGCAAGGACCCCGTGGATTACATAGATCCTCATGACGCGAGACGTCGTGTTGAGGAAAAACGGGCTCCCCCTCGGTCCATTTACGGATCAAGGGGACGTGCGCCCATCGGGCCGGACGGCTACGATGCCTGGATGGACTGGAACGGCCGCACCCGCGATCAAACCTACTCACGATTTTCTCCTGACCTCCGACGAGATGCTCTTCGGTCCCGAGGTCCGGTTCACCCAATCTGCTTCACAGACAGGGTAATGGAACATCAATTCCCGGAAGGGTTTAAACCCATCAATATAGATTCATACGATGGCACCACGGACCCAGCAGTTTGGATCGAGGACTTTCTCTTACATATACACATGGCCAAAGGAGATGATCTCCACGCCATTAAATACCTGCCTCTCAAGCTCAAGGGGCCGGCGAGGCATTGGCTCAACAGCCTCCCACCTAATTCTATTGGCAGTTGGGAAGCCCTAGAAGATGCTTTTCGAGCAAACTTCCAGGGCACGTATGTTCGACCTCCGGACGCCGATGACCTCAGCCGTGTCACCCAGCAGCCTGGCGAATCAGCTCGGAAGTTCTGGAACAAGTTTCTCACCAAAAAGAACCAGATCATAGACTGCTCCGAAGCCGAGGTCATCGCTGCGTTTAAAAATAATATTCGAGACGAATGGTTGGCTCGACAACTCGGCCAGGACAAGCCTAGAACTATGGCTGCCCTGACCTCACTGATGACCCGCTTTTGTGCGGGAGAAGATAGCTGGCTCGCCCGAAGTACTCACAATGGCGAGGCTGGCACCTCAGAAACTCACGACGCCAATGGAAAGCCAAAGCGCAATAAAAACAAGCGCAGGTATAAAAATGGCGGAAGCGATACTGAAGACGCCGCGGTCAACGCAGGATTCACCGGACCTAAATCCAGGCAGAAAAGAAAACCCTATAAGGGGAACAAAGATGGACCTAGCCAGCTTGACAGGCTCCTGGACCGCCCATGAGGGATTCACGGTACTCAGGAAAACCAGCAACACACACTAATAGGAATTGCTGGGTCTTCAAACAAGCTGGCAAGATAGCGGCAGAGGGTCAGAATAAAGCCCAGCACCGCAGCGACGACGAGGATGAACCTCGGCAGCCCGCTAATGGAGGGCAGAAGAAGTTTCCAAACGAGGTAACAGAGGTCAATATGATCTACGTCACCCACATCCCCAAGAGGGAGCGGAAACGTGCACTTCGGGACGTATACGCGCTCGAGCCAGTCGCCCCAAAGTATAATCCGTGGTCGGCTTACCCGATCACTTTCGATAAGCATGATCATCCGACCAGCATCAGGCATGGCGGCTCTGCGGCGCTCGTTCTGGACCCCATTGTTGATGGTTATCATCTAACACGCGTCCTGATGGACGGGGGCAGCAGTCTTAACCTCATCTATGAGGACACGGTTCGGAAGATGGGCATTGACTCATCTCGGATAAAGCCGAGCTCTACCACCTTTAAAGGTGTGATTCCGGGCATCGAAGCCCGTTGTACCGGGACAGTCACCCTCGAGGTAGTCTTCGGTTCGCCCGAAAACTTCAGAAGTGAGGAGTTAATCTTTGATATCGTACCTTTCCGGAGTGGATACCACGCGCTCTTAGGGCGCACAGCCTTTGCGCGCTTCAACGTAGTCCCGCATTACGCCTACCTCGAGCTTAAAATATCGGGTCCTAACGGCGTCATCACTATCAATGGTAATACAGAACGATCACTCCGGACAGAGGAACAGACTGCGGCTTTCGCAGCCGAGGTGCAAGCGTCCGAGGAGGCAGCCCGCAGCAATAAACGTGCAGCCCGCTCTTCGAAGCACGCCAGGGCTGCACAAGTCGTCCTCGGACAAGTACCACATCACCCAAAATAGGGATGCGGGCTCCTCGTGCACCCCCTCCGCGGGCACTACGTCCCTAGAGTGCATAACTTCGCACTCAAAATTCCTTGGGATGCCGAGGAGTCAAAACAATTACCAACCGTCCGGCGCGGATTCACCACGCAAGGGTGAGGCTTAGAGCCCCAACACAGGCAGGCATCTGTAAAAGAGGCAGCCAAACTATGCATACGTCTAGGTGGCCTTAACCACAGAGTGACTTCAGCCACACCTCCACTCAAGGCGCTCGGTCCATCAAACACTTAGAGTGTCTAAAGGGCCAGAAGGGCATCGACCTTCGCAAATTTTTTCGTCTTCAATCGGGGCGATCTGGTCAATAGTTCGGAAACGTAGACGTGCAGCAGGCTTCGGTCCGGATCCTTTAAAATCCGTTAGTAATTATCCGACCTGTTTTTTCCTCCTCCTTCTTTACCATTTACATTGTATTCTTTTCATTACTCTCGTCAACAGGGCATGTACATGATTGATATTATGAAATAAAGAAACCGTGCCCTTTCAAGGTCCCTATTGTATTTCTTTATCGAGCACAGCCCCGGGACGATGAAGTACTTTAACAAAGATGCAATTGTATAAGAAAGTCCGATGTATTCGGCGTCTCGGATTTTGGCCTTATATGCATCAGTTTCGAACCTAGATTTCGGTCAGTAGTTGGGTTGCCCGGCTCCTATGTGTACCCCTTACGTTTCCGACGAATTCAGCTAAGGGTGTAACGGGAGAACCACTGCGATTGCGCCGACTAGGTCAATTGGCATGGCGCCTCAGTGGATAAAGCCGAAAACTGACTATCTAGGTATGCGCAAACTGGTCCGCCATCCGAAGACCGCGTTAAGCGATGTGACGATAGAGATCACCCATGTCAAACGAAGGGCTTCTATTCTAAGCCGAAGTGTGTCCTGGCATAGACCTCGGCCGAACTGGCCGAACACTTCTTATATCGGGGGCTGGTGATCAAAACCCCCACAGTCAAACTCCTATGACTAAATGAAAGACGTCAAGCCACTATAGTCCGATTGCCTAGTTCCTCTAAGTCACCGACCGCCTCCGGGCACCGAGACGTCGGCTAAGGGTCCAATGTGACTTCAGGAACACCCTTTGTATGACCTACACTGGGGTTAAAGCCGACGAATGGTCACTCTCATTTTAAACAGTTATAAAGGAGGAATAATCAAACTATAAGATAATACGCATGGAATCTTAAAGCCATTCTTAAACAAATAAAGTTTTTACATCATACACTCCGGCATCCCGGAGTACTTCATAAAACAAACTATCCTTAGGGCACATGGCCTCGGTGGTCCGAGCTCCTGCCTCCACCTCGGCGAAGAACTGCTCGGCGGAACGTGGCTTGTCGGCAGGAGGGCCAGCAGCACAAGTCTCCGCATCAACTTTGCGGAAGTGCGTCTTCACGCAAGCATAAGCCCTCCGAGACCCTTCGAAGCACGCGGACCTCTTCCAGCTTTCCACGCATGGTACGGCATCGCGGAGCCGAGCAGTCAGGCCAAAGAGACTCCTCGGCATGGCCACGGCAGGCCACAGAGCGATGCAGAGGTCCTGGAGCGCTGGCCTCGTCATGCGGAACAATTCGACCAGCTGCTTCACTTGATGGTTTAGCAGCTGCGCGGACGGCGATCCTGGGAATTGACCCCAGAAGGCCTTCTCCGCCTCGTGACCCGCCAGCTGGCCAAAGTACGCCACCGCATCCTCCGCGCTCTGCGGGAGATCCTCGAAGACCTCTGCGGGACGACATACTTGGGTAAGCTCGACATACCCTTTGCCGCCAAACGCACACTGCAGCAGAAACATCTTATCCGAGGCGATTTGCTCCACTTGCTGGAGCACCTCGCGGTCCGCTCGGGCCGAGGTCTTGAGCTAGGAGTGGGCACACTGAAGCTTCTCGAGCTCCTCTTTTGTTCACCGCCCCTCCTCCTGAAGTTTGTCGCGTGCTTCAAACACGCCCTTCAGTGTCTCCTCGACCTCTAGCACCCTGGCCTGGTGCTTCTCCCCGGCCGCCTTTTCGGCGGCCCGTGCCTTCTCGGCTGCGGCGGCAACAGCCTTCTGCTGCCGCACCTCCTTCCGAGCCCCTTCGAGCTCGGCCTTGAGTGTCCCCAGCTCCGCTATCAGCACAGATAAAAGCCATAGTTGCTTTCTTTAAACATAAATTATACCTCTTCATTCGCAATCTAAAACGCAAGTTTCAACTCGCTCACCCTGGGACCTCTCAAGTCTCCGGTTCATCTCCGCCATCTCTTCGGAGATGGAGTCCGGCACCGAGGTCGAAACCTGTAATGCAATAAATCCTCGTTAGAGGAAAGAAGGTTTAGACCATTTATACCCTCCGGGACAGCCACTTCGAGTAGCGTCCTGGGGGCTATTCACAGGCTCCCACTTACTAAAACGACCCCGATGCCGGTTTCTTGAAACCGACTTCGGGCTCGGGGGCTACTCACTTACCACGCCCTTTAGCAGGTTGTGCCATTATGTCCTCGGACAAAGATTAGAAAATAAAACAACCCAAAATAAACCAAATTCGTAGAAGGCGTACCTTGAAACCTGCTACGAGGCTCTTGAAAACCTCACGCAGGCCGGCCTCTACAGACCGGTATCCTTCCAGCGCCGTGCCTATCAAGGCACGGTGCTCCTCCTTGAGGGAACAGCCCTTCAGGGCCTCCTCCGCCTCCTCGGCCCACCCCATGCCGATCCGTCCTTGGACAGAAGGCTGGGATGGAGGGATTACCTCGGATGAATCCACCCGAGGAGCCTTCTCCTGTGAAGGCGGTGTTGGGGTAGACTCCGGCTGGGCCAATGACTGGCCCGGCCCTTCTTCTATGACCTCGGGGTGCTCCGACCTCGGGTCTTGTCGGGATCGAGGCTTCGACCTCGGCAATTATCGCCACCTCACCGGCTCCCGCCGTGTTGACTTCGGGAGCCAAGGTGGATGTCGCCTCCCCCAGACCGACCTGCGTCGGGAGAGAAGCAGCGGGCTCTAGGGTCCCGCTGGCGGATGGCAACCCGCTCGAAGAGCCGCTGGGGATCACCTTCGGTGGACTGCATATGAAAAGTTGCTTCTGTAAGATTCCCCTTGATGAAACAATGACTCAGGCAAGAAAGACAAGGATAAGGGCTTACCCTTGAGGTGCCGACTTCTTCCTCCCCGTTGCGAGGGGGTCTTCCTCTGAATCACCGGAGAGCTTGGCTCTCTCCGACGACTTGTTGACGGCCTCGGATGAGGCTCGCCTCGGCCTCTTTGAGCCCTTCGGCGGCATGACCACGTCGGCATCTTCTATCGCCGACCTCTTCCCCTTTGGAGGAGGAACCTCTTCCTCCTCACCCTCCTCGGCGCCGTCGTCTTGACCGGTGGAATGGTGGGTCTCTTCGGACCGAGTGACCAAAGTTCCTCGGGTCCGAGCGCTGGACTTCCCCGTCTGGGACTTCGCCCCTTTGGAGGCCACCACATGTGGCTCCTCGGTCAGAAGCGCCGAGAGCAGGGGAGTTGGGGGCTGCTCCGGCAGTGGGGCGGGGCATCTTACCCCTTTTACCCAGGCCGACCATTTCTGAAAAACGACATAACACGACTGTTTTAAGGAACAACTTTACTCCTCGGGACAATAAGCAAAGAATGAAAGATTGAAGGACGGAACCACTCACCGGGGGGGGCTCATAGCCGTGCTCGAGGCCGCGGTCCTCCCCCTCCTTGGGAATCTTGTCCTCGGTCAGCTTCATGAGCTTTGTCCACATAGTGGACAAGGTGGAGCGGAAGAAGGTGTTGATGGTGTCCATGTCCTCGGGCTTCTGTGCCCACATTGGGGTAGCCCGAAGTTGGAGGGGAAGGATACGGCGGTTGAGCATGACGTTGATGACGTTGGGCAGCTCAGCCTTCCCCAAGGTGGTCCACCACACGATCCTCTCGATCAGGGTCTCTACCTCTTCGGGCTTCCCCCAGGCGACGCCCTTTTCCTTCCAAGACTTGAGTTTCTTGGGAGGCCCGGCCGAGAAGGTCGGGACCTCGGTTTGACCAGCGGCAAGGGGTTCGGTGATATAGAACCACTCCTTTTGCCATTCCTTCACCGTTTCGATGAAGGTGCCCTTGAACCAAGTGGCTCCCTGGTTCTTGCTGATCATTGCCCCTCCGCACTCTGCGAGTTCGGAGAACCTAGACTTTGGCTTAATCCCGAAGAGCTTCAGCCATAGGCCGAAGTGGGGCTCACAGCGGAGGAAGGCCTCGCAGACTGTTATGAAAGCGGCAAGGTGGAGGATGGGGTTGGGGGCTAGGTGATGGAAATCTAACCCGTAGTAAAACATGATCCCGCGCATGAAAGGTTGCAGCGGGAACCCTAAGCCACGGATGAGGTGGGGGACAAAGACCACCCGCTCCCTGACGTTGGGAGCGGGTACCAGCTCGTCGGCCTCTAGAGCGCGGGCGGCGATGGCGGGGGCTAGATACCCTGCGTCGCGCAGCTCGGCGATGGTCACCGCCGTCACGGTGGAGCCGCCCCAGTGCCCCTTGAGGGTATCGGCCATGGCTGATGGGGAAATCGAGCTTGCGTACGAGGCGTAAGGGCTGGATCTGGGCGTTGGAGCTAGACGGAGCGGCAGCAAGGGAGGAATGGGAGCGTAAGCTATCGCGCTATTCTCCTCATTGCTTTTATAAGCCTATGAAAGGCCAAAAGCCCCCTTCGCTGCGCCGATAAATTCGTAATTATTATCGAAGATGCCGTTGAAGCATATGGTGGGAAACAAAAATCTTGATGATATCCCTAAGAAAGCGGGCATGATCTCTGCCTCGACGGGACGTGCCAGTAAAAGAGCCGCCTCGAAACGCGAATTGAGGGGATGCAGTAACTGCTCGACCTATCGTGGGGCGAGTCTCTCCGATAAAGCTGTCAGGCCGGATTGGATTGTTCATACCTAAACAGCAAGCCTTCGAGGCTAAGATACCCTTTCACCCCGGGCAGGGTACGAGCTCGGTTGGACCGCGGATGTTTATGCTCTGTTAAAGAGAATCCGAGATGCAAAGTGGAACTCGTCTGTCAAGCCAAAGACTCCGGATCCGAAGTAATATCTGTCGACCATCGTCCTCGGCGTAGAAGACCAGTTCGGGGGCTACTGACGGTGTCCTGGATTAGGGGGTGCTAATCGGGCCGACCCATCTCCTCGGGTGGGCCGATAGGCCCCCGTACGTAAGCAAGATGGACTCCGGAGGCCGCAGAAGGGAGACGTGATCAAGGCTGTCTCTACCGAAGACTTGCAGGATTTCTCCAGCCGCCTTACTCCAAGATACCGACCTTGTAACCCTAGATATCCTCCCTGGCGTGTATATAAGCCATAGGGTTTAGCCCGTAGGGGGGATCAACGCAACATTACTTACCTAGACTTAGAAGTTAGACACATATTACGATCTCGAGGTAGATCTATTCTGTACTCGATACATCTCCATTAATATAAACAAGAGCAGGATGTAGGGTTTTACCTCCATCAAGAGGGCCCAAACCTGGGTAAATCATCGTCTCCCTTGTCTCTGTTACCATCGATCCTAGATCCATAGCTCGGGACCCCCTACCCCAAGGTCTGCCGATTTTTACACCGACACCAGGTAACTGCAGGTGCGGACGATGAGTGTCCATGGCAGAAAAGTCATGCGCTCCGTGAGCACCCTGATGCAGAACCCGATCTCGAACTGGAAGAAGAGGTCCACGTGCGGGTGTGTGACCTCCAACAGCAGGCCAATCGATACCTGAAGGCATCTGAGTCCTGCGCGGGTAAAGGATGTACTCTGGATGTATCCCTGCACGAACAGCTAGCAGCAACTGTGTCATAGCATCGTAGAGACGTGCTCGAGTGGCAAACAACTCAACGGCAAGAGCCTGGGCAGTGCGATCCAGAGCCTGAGTGCACTGAATCAAAACCTGCGGGTCGTATCGACGTCGCTCGTAAGGGGCACAGACAGCTGTGTAGTATCCGGTATCGTCTCCAGCAGGGGCATACGGGATGTATCTGAACTCGGAGTCATCCAAGCGACTATGCTCGCCACGAAGACGTGCGACAGCTGAATGGGCAGCGTCATGGACTGCCATATCAATCGTCAAGCCGATACCGTGAAAAGTGTGCAACTCAGTGTCGGAGTCGTTCCGCTGATCAAAGATACAAACATCGGCATGGTACTGCTCCTGGTTGAACTCGCGGAAATCCTTGTAAACCATGTACTCGGGGTACCAGCAGTAGCCCAATCTGGTCAGGAGGGCGATCAGGATAGCTGGAAAACCAGGCACATCACGAGCACAAGTCTGAAGTACAAGCTGTGTCGCAGGACGCGGCGGAAACAAGCGATCCATCTGAAACAGAGGAAATTTCAAGATTGTCAAATGACAGTGAGTGAATTTTTGCATCGTGCATTCAAGGAAGTAATTTGCAGATAATCAAAGCTCCAGGTGGACGTGATCACAGGAACCTAGAGTCAGAGTTAGTAAATTTTTAACCCGAATAGAAGAGAGAGTAGAATCCCAGAGTAAGGAAGAGGAATAAAAGATCCTAATACCACCCATTGGCGACGTGGGCCCGTAAGCCACACAGCACTGTTAGTAAAATATAGTTTTTCAAAGACTAGACTCAACTTTGACCAAGGAATCGGAAGGGGGCTTCCTACAGACAGTCGGCTCTGATACCAACTTGTGACGCCCGTGCTCGACCGTGCACTAATCATACACGCAAACGTGCACGCTTGAGATCAAAGACTCACGGGAAGATATCACAACACAACTCTAGACTCAAAATTTAAACATAAATCTTCATATTACAATCCAGGGGTCACGAGGACCCGAATACATAAGTCATACAAACAAATAATATCTAGGTACAGACATAGTTAGTCAAGTTTGCCTTAAGAAGGCTAGCACAAACAGCGACACTGATCGAAAAGGCGAAGGCCTCCTGCCTAGGGCCGCCGAACTACTCCTGGTCGGCGGGCTCAACGTAGTAGTAGGTGCCTCCGGGGATCTCCTGCTCCTGGGCTTCGTCGTCTGATCGCAGCAACCGGGTATGGGGAAAAGAGATAGCAAAGCAACCGTGAGTACTTATCCAAAGTACTCGCAAGACTGACATCAGAACTATGCTAAGTATGCATCGGTATCAAAGGAATGGGGCTATATCTTTGGACTAAACTGCAGAAATGCCAGAACAGAGGGGAAAGTCCTAGCCTATCGAACACTAGCATCTTGAAGCAATCTTGCAGCATCAGAAGAGAATAGAGTATAGTAACATATAATAGCAGTTATAATTTAGTAATGCCCTAAGATCCTTCCTCGACTACCCTGCGAGAAAGTGATCCCAAGAGCAGTAGTAACAGTTTAACAGTTTAATAGTATCCATTTGTAGTTGTAGCAGATCAGGATACAACTCCGAGCGTCCTGTTACCATGGACACGACTATTCGAATAGATAACTTCCCTGCAGGGGTGCACTACTGTTACCCAACACGCTCGATTAACTCTGGCCGGACACACTTGCTGGGTAATGCCCGGCCTCGGGTGATCGACACGACGTAGTCCTACCTAGGCTCAGCAGAGAGGTCAACACGCCGTTCTAAATCCTAAGTGCGAAGGGGTCTTGGGCCATCGCCCTTTGCACTCCTGCACGTTACGTGGCGGGTCGGGGCCCAGGCGCGACACTGTATACACACGCGACGTAACCAGCCCACCCCAATGATCCGCCCGCATCTCTGAGCTGTGACATCTGAAGAGCTTTCGACTGATACATATGACGTAGAGGGCCTCATTAAACCATTATCCCACGTGGTGGTAGTGCGTATAGGCACGTAGCCAACTCAGATAAAATACCCAAATCTGTTAGGCATGTTTAGTAACTCGCGAAGACGAACAGGATCACTGTCGCTCCGACTTGGTAACACACGGACCACGAGCAAGGACCAGGCCCACCTCTCTCCTAGGTGGTCTCCGCCTGCCTGTCGTTCCGCCATAATATCACTCGCGGGTGCTCTTGGAGCCGACCCGTCTTTAACATTATTCTCTCGCGGGCACTCTTGGACCCGGCCCGACTTTAACAGTTTAAAGTATTGCAGAAATGTAGCATTTCCGTGATCATCACCCAGAGTGATCACAGCCCGATAAGAAGCATGGCAAACGGACAAGGGTGCAGGGCCAGCTGATGAAACAGCATACCTAACTAAGCATCATAGGATAACAGGTAAGGTACCAATAGCAGGCGACGAAATCAGGCTATATATCAGAATAGGAGCTATCGGAGCAACAACAGAAGCAATTCTAATGCAAGCATAAGAGAGAAAGAATGGGCGATATCTGGATGATCAAGGGGGTTTTGCTTTCCTGGAAGCTCTGCTGAAGGGGTCTGGTCGTCGACGACGTAGTCGTACTCAGCAGTGTCGTCGGTAGTCTCGGGGTCTATCAGGAGAGAAGGAGGGGGAAGAGACAATAAATACACGGCAACAATGCAACAGGGATGCATGACATGCCTAAATGATATGCAGGGGTGATATAATGCATCTCTAATTATTTTAGATGATTTAGGAATTTATCTGGAATTATTTTATCAGGGTCATGCACTATTCATTTATCGGAAACAGGCAAAAAGTTCCATGTTCATCATGTTAGAGGGGTGTGCCAGGTATGGGGGTGGCATATTCGAATTCTTCATATTTTTCTGATCATTTTTCATATATAAATTATTTTCATCCGAGTTATGGTTTATTTTATATGATTTTTCAAAGTTTTAATCATTTTCTGGAATTTCTGGAATTATTTAATTCGAATTGTCCGAAACAGTGACAGGTGATGTCAGCATGACGTCAGCGGTCAATTTCGGCTGACCAGAGTCAAACCTGACCAGTGGGTCCCACTGGTCAGTGACTGATTAACTAAACAGGGGTTTATTTTATTTTATTAAGTTAATTAACAGGTGGGACCCAGTAGTTAGTGACTGTTTAGTAATTAAATTAATTAACTGATTAATTAACATTTTATTTATTTACAAAATCATTTAAATTTAAGTGGGGCCCGCATGTCAGTGGCGGGGCCAGCCCAGTCAGCAGTAGACCCAGTCAACTAGGTTAACTGGGGCCCGTGGGGCCCAACGGTCAGTGGCACAGAGCGTGCCACGTCGGCGCCACGTTGGACGGCGACCGAAGTCGCACCGGCGAGCCGTTCCGCGGCGGGGGCTCGCCGGACTTGGCCGGAAAATGGCCACAGGCGGCCGTTTGCCGCGGGGCTAGGTGCGTTCGGCTGCGGGCGGAGTCGCGCTTCCAACCGCGGTGGTCTCGCGACCTGGGACGGCTGAAGTCGGCGCCGGCGATGACGGCAGACGGCGGATACGTTCGGGCTCGATCGGGCGCTTGGCTGTGGCTCGCTTTCAAGCATTCTAAGCGGCTAGGCGAGGCCCACGCGATGCGGCGAAGCTAACGGGCACGAGCCCGTGACCAAATGGTCACCGGAAACTCGCCGGCGACGAGCTCATGTGGCGGAGGGTTCGGGCACTACGAGGACAGCGTCTACAGGCGGCAAACGCAAGCGCTAGTAGGGGGAAACGGAGGGGCGGCTCACATCGTTGCTGGGAAGGCCCGTGGAGGACAGAGGAGCTCGGGGCGGCGTGAATCGACGGGGAGGAGCTCTGGTGTGCAGCGGCGTAGACGAGGTCGAAGGCGTCGATCTGGGGCTCGGCCAGTCGAACGGGACGGCGTAGGCGAAGTGGGCGACGACGGCGAGTCCGGTGGATAGGTCAGCGAGGCGAGGTGGCGACGGTGGCCGTGCGATCTAGGGAGGCGCAGCCATGGCTACGTCGGCGAGGTCAAATGCGAGCGAGGCGGAGAGCGAGGGGGGATCTGGGGGTGGCTAGGGTTTCCAGGGGGCTGCGGGGGCCTTATCCACGCGAGGAACACGGCGGATGGCCGCCTCGTGGTCATCTGTGGACGTGCGGCTGCGCGCGCGCCATGGCCACTGTGGCCGAGCGGGAGGTTAGGGAAAGGCCGAGCGTGGTGGGCTAGGCCGCACTGTATGCGACTTAGGCCCAGTCCACCAGTGTATTTCTATCTTTTTCTTTTTCTTTTTTGTTCCTGTTTCTTTTATTAGTTATTGTTTTGTCTTTTCTTTTCACACAAAATGAATTTTGTAAAATGTGAGACTTGCCCAATTAAATACTATGCAATATCTATCACTACCAGAAAAAGGTTTGGAGGTAATCTGATTTCATTTCAATTTTGGATTAATTAAAATAGATTAAACATTGTTGTTTTGTTACTGTTTCATGATGTTAGAGTCATTTAAATAATTTAATGAATGTTGATTTTATTTTTATAATTGCTTTGGGAATATTTGCAATATTATGAACTATTTAGTTCCTGGATTTGAACAACTTTTAAATTCACTTTAAATTTTAATTCTCAATTTGAATTTGGAATTTGAAATGAGATATGATTCAAATGATGATCAAGCACTGTTAATCATGATGACTTGGCATTATCAAAAGGGTGATCACTGTAGCTTAATACATGGGGATGTTACACCCGTCCCTGCCATGGCCTCCCCCGCCGGCAAATTGGACGGCCCTCTCTGTTGATGGTTCGTTCTCGAGCCAAGATGGCAAAGCGGCGGCCAGTATGGTGCTGAGGAGAGAGGATGGGTCGGTGATTTTTGCGGCGTACCATTGTTCTTTGTTTTTAACCAGTTTTCTGGTTTTCTTTCTTTTTCTTTTCTTTTATATTTCCTTCTTGTTCTTTTCAGTTATTTTTCAAATTCCCATTCTTTTCTGAATTTTGCAAATATTTTTTGAATTCATGATCTTTTTTAAATTTCACCATTTTTTTGAATTCATGAATATTTTTTAAATTCATGAACTTTTTTTTAATTCGCAAATTTTTTGAATTTGTGAACTTTTTATTAAAAAATCAACTTTTTTTTATCTATCCTTGTTGTGTACGCAGGTCAGGATACACATACATGTGCAAGCAGCACGAGGGTTCAGGAGCAGCACTTGGTGGGCATGGAGGAGGCGTTCACCACGCATGGGTGTGATAGCCTGGCTTAATAGGGATGGTACACTACCCATATCAATAAGGAATTCCTTCTTTTCCGGGAGCCCATTCGGAAAGAACTCCCAAGTTAAGCGTGCTCAGCTTGGACTAATTTCAGGATGGGTGACCGACCGGGAAGTTGGTCTCGGGTGCGCATGAGTGAGGACAAAGTGCGCAGGAAAGACTAGTATTGATCTGTGGACTAATTTCAGGATGGGTGACCGACCGGGAAGTTGGTCTCGGGTGCGCATGAGTGAGGACAAAGTGCGCAGGAAAGACTAGTATTGATCTGTGGGGCCAGTCTTGATCTCGCCAGGAGTAACGACCACCAGCGGGTGTGTCCGGGGCGTTATAATGGGCGTCTAGTCTGGCCACACTGACGACACGTGAGCCTAGGAGCGGAAGCCATGCAACTCATGCATGCAGATCAGGCGCGTCACAGGGCGTTCTGCATGTCGACTCCGGCTTCAAGAAGAATGGATGCAAGTAGAGGAGGAGGCATCCGCGGTCCGCGCCCAAGTCACCGCCGACGTAGGAGAGTGTGCCAATGAATTTGTCCATCTCATCTATCGACCATCTGATCGGCCGATCGAGGTGCCATGGGTACGCCGGAGCTCGCTAAGGCGTAGCTCATGGTGGGCCGCGATATCTTGAATCACTGTGAAAGGAAAGGACATGGGTAGGTTGCTAGATACGACCCGGTCTTGTCTGTGCCATCCCACAGACCAGGATGTACGTCATAGGTTAGGCTTGCCTATGAAGGAATTGATAGGCATTGCCTTCATTCGACACTTGTGTGTCGTCCAAACATTATATCGTCCTACTAATTCAATTTGGTCACTTGGATTCATCCACTTTAATTTAATCTGTGTTTCTTTCATAACCTTCTCATTGCTATTGTATAAAAATTTGTATAACGGTGTATAAATACAGTATAAATATAAAGAAATGAAATATGCACGAATAGTAGTGGCGCGGGGCAACAACCAGCGCTGCTGCTATTTAGCAGTAGCGCAGGTCCAACCCCTCGCTACTGCTAACACAAGTAGGAGTAGCACGGGGTCAGACCCGCGCTGCTACTAACAATTAGCTGTAGCGCCTTAGCAGTAGCGCGGGACCCCACGCTACTGCTAGCCCATAACCCCGCGCTACTACTAGGGTTTTCCCTAGTAGTGACCCAGACGGCGCCGCCGCCAGCACTTAGAGGGGGGAAACGGCCACGTCGGGTCAGCCCGGAGGGAATCTTGTGGTGGGTTGGGCTCAGATTTTCTTCTGAAATGTCCCTATGGGCTTAGCTATCACAACCAGGTGGAAAAGTCCATTGGTCAGAGGCCGTCCGGAGAAAATCAAAGGCCTAGATCTCCGGGTCAACGGGGCTAGGGTTAGGCCGGTCAGGGGCCTTAGGGGGGTAGCAATGCCACCAAAACATCGTACCGGGTCCTCGTACATTTCTTTAAGTGTGACGGAATGTTTAAAGAAGCAATACGCAGCTCCGGAGTGTGGCCCCCCCTCACTGACGGCGACACCATCGAAGTATAACGTTCTGCGGTTTTGTTGTTGTATGAATATTCCTGAACACTCGGAGCGTGATCAATTCATGAAATTTTTACACGGTGCAGACACATGTGATATAAGATGTGTGGTAATTTTTCATATTTTTTTGAGATGAAGAAGTATGTGAAGAAATCCGTCCTTACGGATTGTTCTTTGCATGTCTAAAAGTGTGGTGGGGGGTCTTCGGTGGTTAGCAATCCCACCAAATCTTGCGCTGTGTCCTCTTACATCTCTGAAAGTGTGGTGGCGGGTGTAAACACCCAGCACATAGCTCCGGAGTGTGACCCCCTTCACGGAAGGTGCCGCCGCTGGCACTTAGAGGGGGAAACTGTAGGGTAACACAGCAGAAAACAAAAAATTTCCGACCGACGCACTAGCCCAGGACCACTATGGAGATTGCATACAAGGTTTTTGATCTGATCGTTACCAACTCGAAGCGCAGCGGAAGTAGAGTTGGTGAAGATCGTTGGTGCAGATCCCCGCAGCTAGGATTTTACAACCTCCCAACCGCGAGGATGTTCTCCCCTGTCAGCTCACCGGACGGATCTCCGGGCAGCCCTTCGGGAGGCCTCGGGACAGTCCCTCAGATGGTCCCACCGGACGGATCCTCGGACAGCCCTTCGGGAGGACCCTTGAAACTCAGACTGTTACTTGGACAGCCCTTCGGGAGGCACACTCGAACTAAGATCGAAACTACGACCTCTCTACCAGGTTGCACACATACGATGTCAGCTATCCGGCAGGGCTTCGCCATCCAGAACTAGTTCCCACCGGAACCCAGACAGCCTTTCGGCTCTACGAAACTATTTCGTGGGAGGGAGAGAGAAAGCCAGATCATGCATGGCACTTGTATGTGAGAGAAGAGTGAGTGTGGAGAGCTCCTCTCCACCTCTATTTATAGGAAAAACCAAGGGGTAGGGTGACATTTGAAAATACCAAAATGTCCATACAATATGTCCCACACGAAGGGCTAAATGGGAAGGCAAGTGGAGCTCCATGGAGCTCCACCTCTTGGTCGGCCACACCTAGTGGGGCCCCTTCAAAAGGGGCTCCTATCCATCCATGTCATCCCCAAGATCTTTTAAGCAAAGCCCCCAAAAAATGGCTTTCCAAAAAGCAATCATAATTGCATTTTCACTATTCATGATGACATTTTTCTGCGTCCGTTTGAACCGAAAATATTTATGTAGGCCTAGAACATTTCCAGTACCCACTAAAATAATTCTGGACGTGTTCCGAAACATTTCCGGATCAATGATTTTCATCAGCGAAAAGCTACCACAGCGGTTCCGGCTGCTCCGGAACATTTCCGGTTTTTCTCCTAAAAAATTTCAGAAGTTACCAGAACAATCTGGCAACCTCCAAAAAGTTCCCGGCGCATGCCGAAACCTTTTTGGCTCAATGGTTTACTCTGAAACAACTTTTCGGTTTAACCGAAACTTTTCCGGTGTTCTCTCCGGAACCTTTCCGTTGTCTCCGAAACTTTTCTGGTGACTTTCTCTCAGACTCCCTGTCTAGTATTCAGTAGATAGATGAATCTTAAGCGTGTGACCCTGTAGGTTCGGTGAAGTATAGACATGACCAGAATACTTTCCGATCAATGATCAATAGCGGAACCGTGGACACCCATATTGATCCCTATACCCACACGAATGAATATTCGAGTGAACCTCTAGTTGCCGTGTGCTATTCCTGTTGCTTCGCGATATGTTAAAACACCCGAGGTGAGACTTATCGGCATCCCCGTGGATCAACAACTTTTGTCCACTATGCCAGTTACCTCGTTACCGGTTTTGTTCTCTTTTCTCGTTTCCGTGTTCTGGCATCCCTGTGATCAAATCACATTGTGTCTGGCCAGACGATGATTAATACCGTAACACCGACAGGGCCCGAGAATATCTCTCCATCATCGGAGGAGCAAATCGCAATCTTGAGCTATCAAGTCCCTTGTCATACTTTCCCATGAACCCGTAAGCCGCCGTAATAGCCACCCTGTTACTGATGACGTTTAACAAACCCCAAAGTTCATGAAGCAAGTGCGAAGGAAGTCGATACTCTCATGGTCTAAGGAATTATGCAAACATTAACTTTCTCTGTGTTATCAACCATTAACTTGTGACGAGTGTATCTCATAGCATAACATCAATTCGGGTCGATTCAACACAAGTGTTCTCCAAACATTGTGCCCTCAAAGATTGCCGGCATAGACATGCCCATGATCAGGAAAACGAGATCATCATGCAACACTTGAGCCAGTCTTAGAGGCTTGACTAGGAATACTTTTTACCATTTCTTATTCCACACGTGCATATGAGTTTTCCTCCGAGCCTCGTGGTTATTGTAGACTCAAGAACCATAGCAGTTATAGCATGGAATATAAACATAATTACGAACATGGAGATAAATAATAACATTTATTATTGACTCTAGGGCATATCTCCTACAGACTCCCACTTCCACTAGAGTCAATAATCTGGTCAATGCTAATGCACTTTACACCTATGGCATACCGGTGTAAAATATGCTTCGCTTGTGGTATAGTCTTCGTCCAACGGATCTGACAACTTCAGGCCCGTGTGTATCTTTGCATGTAATCGCGTTTTCACGCTTTCACAAAATTTATATTTTGTGTGGACTTGGCTTTGTATATATATGAATCACTGGTCGAACCTTGATTCCTCAGACTGAGCTATGGAGCAACTATCTCCAATAGTGATTGATACGCCTCCAACGTATCTATAATTTTTGATTGTTCCATGCTATTATATTATCAATCTTGGATGTTTTTTATAAACATTTACAGCAATTATATATCATTTTTTGGGACTAACCTATTAACTTAGTGCCCAGTGCCAGTTGCTGTTTTTTGCCTGTTTTTGGTTTTCCAGAATATCAGTACTAAACGAAGTCCAAATGCCACGAAACTTTTTGGAGATTTTTTTTGGACATAAGAGACACTAAAAGCTTCGGGAGGAGGCCAGAAGCCAGAGGAGGTGGCCACGAGCAACCAGGGCGCGCCTGGGGGGAGGGGGGCAGGCGCGCCCTAGTGCCTCGTGGGCCCACCTCTGCCCCTTTTGACAAAATTCCACCACTATAAATTCTCTAAAATCGGGAAACCAACAGGGAGGTCTACGAAAAACTTTTTCCGCTGCCGCAAGCTTCTGTTCTCGAGAGATCCCATCTGGAGGCCTTTTCCGGTACTCCACCGGAGGGGGAATCGATCACGGAGGGACTCTACATCATCCTTGCTGCCCTTCCGATGATGTGTGAGTAGTTTACCACAGACCTTCGGGTCCATAGTTAGTAACTAGATGGCTTATTCTCTCTTTTTGATCTTCAATACAATGTTCTCCTCGATGTTCTTGGAGTTCTATCCGATGTAATCACTTTTTGCGGTGTGTTTGTTGGGATCCGATGAATTGTGAGTTTATGATCAGATTATCCATGAATATTATTTGAGTCTTCTCTGAACTCTTTTATGCATGATTATTATAGCTTCGTATTTCTCTCCGATGTATTGATTTGGTTTGGCCAACTAGATTGATTTATCTTGCAATGGGAGTGGTGCTTTGTAATGGGTTCGATCTTGCGGTGCTCAATCCCAGTGACAGAAAGGGACATGACACGTATGTATCATTGCTATTAAGGGTAAAAAGATGGGGTTTATTCATGCATGAGTTTACTTTGTCTATATCATGTCATCTTGCTTAAGGCATTACTCCGTTCTTCATGAACTTAATACACAAGATGCATGCTGGACAGCGGTCGATGTGTGGAGTAATAGTAGTAGATGCAGGCAGGAGTCGGTCTACTTGTCTTGGACATGATGCCTATATACATGATCATTGCCTTGGATATCGTCATGATTATTTGCTTTCTATCAATTGCCCAACAGTAATTTGTTTACCCACCGTATGCTATTTTCATGAGAGAAGCCTCTACTTCTATCATATATTAAAAATCATAAAAATACCTTGCTGCACTTTTACTTTATTTATTTTATTTTATATTTTAGTTCTATCTATCTATCTATCACCATACAATTTAATCTTGCAATTAACCGCCAAGGGATTGACAACCCCTTGTTTGCGCTGGGTGCAAGGATTTGTTGTTTTGTGTGCAGGTGCTGTTAACGAGGTGTTGCGTGATTCTCCTACTGGATTGATAACCTTGGTTTTATAACTAAGGGAAATAGTTATCTCTACTATACTGCATCTCCCTTCCTCTTCAGGGAGTTACCAACGCAGCTCACAAGTAGCAGGAAGAATTGTTGGCGCCGTCCTGCTACTTGTGAGCTGCGTTGGTAATTCCCTGAAGAGGAAGGGAGATGCAGTACAGTAGAGATAAGTATTTCCCTCAGTTATGAAACTAAGGTTATCAATCCAGTAGGAGAATCACGCAACACCTCATTAACAGTACCTGCACACAAAACAACAAATCCTTGCACCCAACGCAAACAAGGGGTTGTCAATCCCTTGGCGGTTAATTACAAGATTAAATTGTATGGTGATAGATATATAGATTGAACTAAAATATAAAATAAAATAAATAAAGAAAAAGTGAAGCAAGGTATTTTTAGGATTTTTAATATATGATTTCGATAGACCCGGGGGCCATAGTTTTCACTAGAGGCTTCTCTCATGAAAATAGCATACGGTGGGTAAACAAATTACTGTTGGGCAATTGATAAAAAAGCAAATAATCATGATGATATCCAAGGCAATGATCATGTATATAGGCATCATGTCCGAGGCAAGTAGACCGACTCCTGCCTGCATCTACTACTATTACTCCACACATCGACCGCTATCCAGCATGCATCTAGTGTATTAAGTTCGTAAAGAACGGAGTAACGCCTTAAGCAAGATGACATGATGTAGACAAAGTAAACTCACGCATGAATAAACTCCATCTTTTTACCCTTAATAGCAACGATACATACGTGTCATGTCCCTTTCAGTCACTGGGATTGAGCACCGCAAGATCGCACCCATTACAAAGCACCTCTCCCATTGCAAGATAAATCAATCTAGTTGACCAAACCAAATCAATAGATCGAAGAGAAATACGAAGCTATAATAATCATGCATAAAAGAGTTTAGAGAAGACTCAAATAATATTCATGGATAATCTGATCATAAACTCACAATTCATCGGATCCCAACAAACACACCGCAAAAAGTGATTACATCGTTTAGAACTCCAAGAACATCGAGGAGAACATTGTATTGAAGATCAAAAAGAGAGAAGAAGCCATCTAGCTACTAACTATGGACCCGAAGGTCTGTGGTAAACTACTCACGGATCATCGGAAGGGTAGCAAGGATGATGTAGAGCCCCTCCATGATCGATTCCCCCTCCGGCGGAGTACCGGAAAAGGCCTCCAGATGGGATGTCTCGAGAACAGGAACTTGCGGTGGCGGAAAAAGTATTTCGTGGACTCCTCAATTCTTTTCCCGATTTTAGAGAATTTATAGTGGTGGAATTAGGTCAAAAGGGGCAGAGATGGGCCCACGAGGCATCAGGGCGTGCTTGCCCCCCCCCCCCAGGCGCGCCCTGGTGGCTCGTGGCCACCTCCTCTGGCTTCTGGCCTCCTCCCGAAGCTTCTAGTGTCTCTTATGTCCAGAAAAAAATCTCCAAAAAGTTTCATGGCATTTGAACTTCGTTTGGTACTGATATTCTGGAAAACCAAAAACAGCAACTGGCACTTGCACTAAGTTAATAGGTTAGTTCCAAAAAATGATATATAATTGCTGTAAATGTATATAAAAACATCCAAGATTGATAATATAATAGCATGGAACAATCAAAAATTATAGATACGTTGGAGACGTATCAAGCATCCCCAAGCTTAATTCCTGCTCGTCCTCGAGTAGGTAAATGATAAAAACAGAATTTTTGATGTGGAATGCTACCTATCATATTCATCATATATTCTTTTCTTTGTAGCATGGACATTTGGACTTGAATGATTCAAAGCAATAGTCTATAGTTTGACATGAAGATACAAATACTCAAGCATACTAACAAGCAACCATGTCTTTCAAAATATCAACGCTAAAGAAAGTTATCCCTAGCCCATTATGCTCAATCATTGATCCATTCATGAAACACACTCAATATTAGCTACACCCAATGCACAAGTATGACAATAGAGCTCTCTAGTTGGTGCTTTGTAAGAGAAGATGGAGACTCAAAATAAAAATAAAAATTGCATAAAAGTAAATAGATTGGCCCTTTGCAGAGGGAAGCAGAGATTTGCAAATGTGCCAGAGCTCAAAGCTTAAATTAGAGAGATAAAATTATTTTTGAGAGGCATGCTTTTCCTGTCAATGAAAACAACCGAGAATTTCCAATATCTTCCATGCTGGACACATCATAGGCGGTTACCAAATAGAAAATAAAGTTTATTTCCTTTCCACCATTCTTTCACAATCCATGGCTAGCCGTATCCATGGGTGCCCTCCATACCAACACTTTCCAAGGAATTTTGTTGTTATTAATTTTTGATTCATTGTGGGACTGGGCATCCCTATTACCAGCCACTCTCTCGTGTAATGACAAGTGAATAAACACTCATCGTGAGAATAACACACCTAGCATGGAAAATATTGGCCACCCCCTGCCGCTTCATGAGCGGTACGGGAACACAAAACGGAAAATTATTTTGAAAATTAGAGTTGGCACATGCAAATTTACTTGGAACGGCATGGAAATACCGCATATAGCTAGATATGGTGGAATCATTTGGCACAACTTGGGTTTAAGGAGTTTGGATGCACAAGCAGTATTCCCGCTTAGTACAAATGAAGGCTAGCAAATAGATTGAGAAGCGACCAAGCAAAAAGCGAAAATGTTCATAAACATGCATTGAACATAACTAACACCAAATAATGCACCATAAGTAGGATATAATTTCGTTGCATAACTATTGACTTAATGTGCATGCATAGGGAATCACAAACCTTAACACCAATATTCTTACTAAATCACAATTACTCACTAACATGACTCACATATTATCATCTTCATATCGCAAAACTATTACAAGGAATCACACTTATCATATCCAATGATCTATATGAAAGTTTTTATTATATCCCTCTTGAATATTCACCACTTTGGGACCAAATTCATATCTTGTGCAAATTACCATTACTATAATCAACTCTCAAAAAAGATATAAGTGAAGCATGAGAGTACAAATATTTCTTCAAAATTTTAGTCTTATCAACTCACAAAATAATATAAGTGAAGCATGACAGTTTAAATATTTCTTCAAAATATAGCCACCGCCGTGCTCAAAAAGATTTAAGTGAAGCACTAGAGCAACTGCCTAGCTCAAAAAGTTTAAGTGAAGCACATAGAGTATTCTAGCAAATCATGATAAACGTGTGGCTCTCTCAAATTGGTGTGTCCAGCAAAGATGCTTGTGACAAACTAAAAAGCAAACAAAGCAAAGACTCATATAATACACGACGCTCCAAGTAAAACACATATCATGTGACGAATAAAAATATAGCTCCAAGTAAAATTACCGATAGTTGGTAGAAGAAAGAGGGGATGCCTTCCGGGGCATCCCCAAGCTTAGACGCTTGAGTCTTCCTTGAATATTACCTTGGGGTGCCTTGGTCATCCCCAAGCTTTGGCTCTTGCCACTCCTTATTCCTTCATCTATCGTGATCTCACCCAAAACTTGAAAACTTCAATCACACAAAACTCAACAAAACCTTCGTGAGATCCGTTAGTATAACAAAATAAATCACTACTTTAAGTACTGTTGCAAACCCATTCATATTTTATTTTTCCATTATACCTACTGTATTCTAACTTCTCCATGGCTTATACCCCCCGATACAATCCATAGTTTCATCAAAACAAGCAAGCAATGCATCAAAAACAGAATCTGTCAAAAACAGAACAGTCTGCAGAGATCTATTTAAAAGCCATACTTCTGTAACTCCAAAAATTCTGAAACATTAGGACAACGTGCGTAATTCATATACCAATACTGTGTAAAAAATTCAGATTTTTTTGACACTCCAGTACAGAACTAAAATTCCAGCACTGGACGCAAAACTTTCTGTTTTCCAAACAGGATCAATTATACTATCTTCCAAATCATCCCAAAGGCTTTACTTGGCACAAACACTAATTAAAACACAAAAGACACAATCATAACAGTAGCATAATTGTGAAAACACACAATAATATAAACAAAAATTAAAAATTTATTTTATTCATTGGGTTGCCTCCCAACAAGCGCTATTGTTTTATGCTCCTATCTAGGCATAATGCATAGTTTCAAGTATTGTCATCCTTGGTTTCCAACTCCTCAATCACACATCCATTTTTTCTAATAGATTTAACATAGGTGTTTCTCATCATCACATTTCTAGGCACAAAATCAAGAATTTTACTTTTGTGAATAGGTTCCTTAATTATATCAATGAAATTGGGGTGCACGCTAATCATTTTAAGATCCTCATTTCCCTTACTAGAAGTAGCACCATTGGTTTTAGGAACATACATGAACTTGCAATTTTTATTGGGAGGAGTTCTATCAATATTCTTAATGGAGGAAAAAGCCGAGCCCAAATTATTAATAATTTCTTCTATCTTATCAATTCTAGCGGGGCTTTGTTCTATTCTTTCATTAACTACCTGTTCCTTTTCCTTTAATGTTTTCAATGCGATTCCTACCTTAGAACCAAATTGAGTGATATGATTATGTAATTTTTTATCTAAATTCTCAAGATGTTCAATAGTAGGCATTTTACTTTCAATAGCTTCTAACCTTTGCATAACATGTTTCGAAGTCAAAGTTGTTTCATTAACAGTGATAGGTGGTGATCCCACTAAATTTCCCATAGCATTGAAAGCATCCATAGAGGGACATATCAAGAAATTTCCTCCGGTAATAGTATCAAGTACAAATCTAGACCAAGTAGTAATGCCCACATAAAAATTGCGAAGAAGGATGGTGGTGGATTGCTTACGAGCATCACAGATCCTATACCAAGCATCTTTTAAATTCTCTCCTCCCCTTTGTTTAAAATTAAGCACTTCATTTTCAGGGGTAATAGTAACGAGCGAAGAACTACCAATAATGATAAGATGAGCAAACAAGAAAAAGGCAAACGGAAAATATTTTTGTATTTTTGTAAAAACTTATTAGAAGTGGGGGAGATGAAAACGAGAGGCAAAGGCAAATAAAATAAATGCAAGGAGATGAAAGTTTTATGTGTAGGTACTTGATAGATGTTGATGATGTCTCCCCGGCAACGGCGCCAGAAATTCTTCCTGCTACTTGTGAGCTGCGTTGGTAATTCCCTGAAAAGGAAGGGAGATGCAGTACAATAGAGATAAGTATTTCCCTCAGTTATGAAACCATGGTTATCAATCCAGTAGGAGAATCACGCAACACCTCGTTAACAGTACCTGCACACAAAACAACAAATCCTTGCACCCAGCGCAAACAAGGGGTTGTCAATCCCTTGGCGGTTAATTACAAGATTAAATTGTATGGTGATAGATAGATAGATTGAACTAAAATATAAAATAAAATAAATAAAGTAAAAGTGCAGCAAGGTATTTTTAGGATTTTAATATATGATTTGGATAGACCCGGGGCCATAGTTTTCACTAGAGGCTTCTCTCATGAAAATAGCATACGGTGGGTAAACAAATTACTGTTGGGCAATTGATAGAAAAGAAAATAATCATGACGATATCCAAGGCAATGATCATGTATATAGGCATCACGTCCGAGACAAGTAGACCGACTCCTGCCTGTATCTACTACTATTACTCCACACATCGACCGCTATCCAGCATGCATCTAGTGTATTAAGTTCGTAAAGAACGGAGTAACGCCTTAAGCAAGATGACATGATGTAGACAAAGTAAACTCACGCATGAATAAACCACATCTTTTTACCCTTAATAGCAACGATACATACGTGTCATGTCCCTTTCTGTCACTGGGATTGAGCACCGCAAGATCGAACCCATTACAAAGCACCTCTCCCATTGCAAGATAAATCAATCTAGTTGGCCAAACCAAATCAATAAATCGGAGAGAAATACGAATCTATAATAATCATGCATAAAAGAGTTTAGAAAAGACTCAAATAATATTCATGGATAATCTGATCATAAACTCACAATTCATCGGATCCCAACAAACACACCGCAAAAAGTGATTACATCGGATAAAACTCCAAGAACATAGAGGAGAACATTGTATTGAAGATCAAAAAGAGAGAAGAAGCCATCTAGCTACTAACTATGGACCCGAAGGTCTATGGTAAACTACTCACGCATCATCGGAAGGGGCAGCAAGGATGATGTAGAGCCCCTCCGTGATCGATTCCCCCTCTGGCAGAGTACCGGAAAAGGCCTCCATATGGGATCTCTCAAGAACAGGAACTTGCGGCAGCGGAAAAAGTATTTCGTGGACTCCTTTGTTTGTTTCCCGATTTTAGAGAATTTATAGTGGTGGAATTAGGTCAAAAGGGGCAGAGATGGCCCCACGAGGCACCAGGGCGCACCTGCCCCCCCCCCCCATGCGCGCTCTGGTGGCTCGTGGCACCTTTTCTAGCTTCTGGCCTCCTCCCAAAGCTTCTAGTGTCTCTTATGTCCAGAAAAAAATCTCCAAAAAGTTTCATGGCATTTGGACTTCGTTTGGTACTGATATTTGATACGTCTCCAACGTATCTATAATTTTGGATTGTTCCATGCTGTTATATTATTAATCTTGGATGTTTTTATATGCATTTACAGCAATTATATATCATTTTTGGAGACTAACCTATTAACTTAGTGCCCAGTGCCAGTTGCTGTTTTCTGCCCTGTTTTTGTTTTACAGAAAATCAATACCAAATGAAGTCCAAATGCCACGAAACTTTTTGGAGATTTTTTTCTGGACAAGATAAACACTAGAAGCTTCGGGAGAAGAGCAGACACCAGAGGAGGTGGCCACGAGCCACAAGGGCGCGCCTAGGGGGCAGGCGTGCCCTGGTGCCTCATGGGCCCACCTCAGCTCCATTTGACCTAATTCCACCACTATAAATTCAGGAAAAATTAGAAACTCTTAGGGGAGTCCACGAAATACTTTTTCCGCTGCCGCAAGTTTCTGTTCTTGAGAGATCCCATCTGGAGGCCTTCTCCGGTACTCCGTCGGAGGGGGAATCGATCACAGAGGGGCTTTACATCAACCTTGCTACCCTTCCGATGATGCGTGAGTAGTTTACCAAGATGTGGATAATGATATTGTGAAATTAAAATTAGTCCCATTCTCATTACGGGATCGTGCAAAAATTTGGTTTTCATCTTTACCACGAAATAGTATCGATTCTTGGGATAGGTGTAAAGATGCTTTTATTACTAAGTATTTTCCTCCCGCGAAAATTATTTCTCTTAGAAATCAAATTATGAATTTCAAGCAACTTGATCATGAACATGTTGCCCAATCTTGGGAGAGGATGAAATTAATGATAAGAAATTGCCCTACTCATGGTTTAAATTTATGGATGATCATACAAAAAATTTATGCGGGATTGAATTTTGTTTCTAGAAATCTTTTAGATTCCGCCGCGGGTGGTACTTTTATGGAAATTACTTTGGGGAAAGCAACTAAATTGCTTGATAATATTATGGCAAATTATTCACAATGGCATACTGAAAGAACACCTACTAGTAAAAAAGTGAATTCTATTGAAGAAATTAGTACTTTGAGTGATAAAGTTGATGCGCTTATGAAATTGGTTGCTAGTAAAAATACTCATTTTGATCCTAATAATGTGCCATTGTCCACTTTGATTGAGCAAAATAATGATCCTGTAGATGTGAATTTTGTCTTGCGAAACAATTTCAATAATAATGCTTATAGAGGTAATTTCAATGCTAGGCCGTTTCCTGCAAATTCCTCTAATAATTATGGCAATCCTTATTGTAATTCCTATAATAATAATAATAGGATGCCCTCTGATCTTGAAAGTAATATTAAAGAATTTATTAATGCTCAAAAAGTTTTTAACACTACGATAGAAGAAAAATTGAGTAAACTTGATGATATGTCTAGGAGCATTGATAGAATTATTCATGATGTGGAAAATCTTAAGACTAAAATTTTGCCACCCAAAATTGATATTAATGAATCAATTAAAGCTTTATATGTCTCCATGGATGAGAGTAAGAAAAGAACCTCCATGCTAAAAGTTAAATGAGATTTTTTAGAAAAAGCGATTCCTCCCGGTTTTTATCGTAGTAATGATGAAGATATTAAAATGATTGGTGTTTCATCTATTGATTCTTTGTTTAGCAATATAAAACTTGATGAAAAGGGGACTGAAGAAGAGTCAACTTTAGCTAGTAGGCGTTCCCATAATTCGGAGGGTGAAAATCTTAATGAAAAAATTGCTAAAAGTGGGTTTGGAGAGGTAAAAACTTTAAATAGCGATGTGCCAACTCTCTTGGATTACAAAGATTTTAATTATGATAATTGTTCTTTGATTGAGTGCATTTCTTTGTTACAATCAATGTTAAATTCACCCAACGCTTATGAGCAAAACAAGGCTTTTACTAAACACATCGTGGAAGCAATGATGAAGGCGTTAGAAGAAAAGTTAGAACTAGAAATTTCAATTCCTAGAAAATTATATGATGAATGGGAACCCACCATTAAAGTTAAATTTAAAAATTATGAGTGCAATGCTTTATGTGATTTGGGTGCTAGCGTTTCCACAATTCCAAAAATTTACGTGATGTGCTAGGTTTCACCAATATAGATGAATGTTCTCTTAATTTGCACTTGGCGGATTCTACTATTAAAAAGCCTTTGGGTAGAATTAATGATGTTCTTATTCTTGCTAATAGGAACTATGTGCCCGTTGATTTTATTGTACTTGACATTGAATGCAATTCTTCTTGCCCAATAATACTTGGTAGACCGTTCCTACGAACCATAGGTGCCGTTATTGACATGAAAGAAGGGAATATAAAATTTCAATTTCCATTAAAAAAGGGTATGGAACATTTCCCTCGGAATAAAATTAAAGCACCATATGAATCCATCATGAGGGCCACTTATGGAATCAACTTGAAAGATGACAATACTTGAAACTATGCATTATGCCTAGATAGGGGCATAAAACAATAGCGCTTGTTGGGGGGCAACCCAATGAATAAAATAATTTTTTTGTGTTATTGTGTGTTTTCACAATTATGCTACTGGTATTATTGTGTTTTTGTGTTTTTAATTAGTGTTTGTGCCAAGTAAAGCCTTTAGGATGATTTGGAAGATAGTATAATTGATGCTATTTGGAAAACAGAAAGTTTTGCGTCCAGTGCCCGAATTTTGTTTCTGTACTAGAGCGTCAGAAAAATCTGAAATTTTTACACAGTATTGGTATATGAATTTCCCACATTTTCCTAATTTTTCAGAATTTTTGAAGTTACAGAAGGATGGATTTTAAATAGATCTCTGCAGACTGTTCTGTTTTTGACAGATTCTGTTTTTGATGCATTGCTTGCTTGTTTTGATGTAACTATGGATTTTATCGGGGGGTATAAGCCATGGAGAAGTTATAATATAGTAGGTATAATGCAAAAATAAAATATGAATGGGTTTGCAACAGTACTTAAAGTAGTGATTTATTTTGTTATACTAACGGATCTCACGAAGGTTTTGTTGAGTTTTGTGTGATTGAAGTTTTCAAGTTTTGGGTGAGATCACGATGGATGAAGGAATAAGGAGTAGCAAGAGCCAAAGGTTGGGGATGCCTGAGGCACCCCAAGGTAATATTCAAGGAAGACTCAAGCGTCTAAGCTTGGGGATGCCCCGGAAGGCATCCCCTCTTTCTTCTACCAACCATCGGTAATTTTACTTGGAGCTATATTTTTATTCATCACATGATATGTGTTTTGCTTGGAGCGTCTTGTATTATATGAGTCTTTGCTTTGTTTTATTTTTAGTTTGTCACAATCATCTTTGCTGAACACACCTATTTTGAGAGAGCCACACGTTCATCATCATTTGATAGAATCCTCTATGTGCTTCACTTAAATTTTTTGAGCTAGGCAGTTGCTCTAGTGCTTCACTTCAATCTTTTTGAGCCCGGTGGTGGCTATATTTTGAAGAAATAAACTCTCATGCTTCACTTATATTATTTTGAGAGTTGATAAGATTAAAAATTTGAAGAAACGAATTCTCATGCTTCACTTATATTATTTTGAGAATTGATAAGATTGAAATTTTGAAGAAATATTTGCACTCTCATGCTTCACTTAATTCTTTTTGAGAGTTGATAATAGTAACGGTAATTTGCACAAGATATGAATTTGTTCCCAAAGTGATGAATATTCAAGAGGGGTATAATAAAAACTTTCATATAGATCATTGGATATGATAAGTGTGATTCCTTGCAATAGTTTTGCGATATGGAAATGATAATATGTGAGTCATGTTAGTGAGTAATTGTGATTTAGTAAGAATATTAGTGTTAAGGTTTGTGATTCCCTATGCATGCACATCAAGTCAATAGTTATGCACAGAAATTATATCCTACTTATGGTGCATTATTCGGTGTTAGTTATGTTTAATGCATGTTTATGACCGTTTTCGTTTTTTGGTTGGTTGCTTCTCAATCTATTTGCTAGCCTTCATTTGTACTAAGCGGAAATACTGCTTGTGCATCCAAAATCCTTAAACCCAAGTTGTGTCAAATGAGTCCACTATATCTACCTATATGCGGTATTTCAATGCCGTTCCAAGTAAATTTGCGTGTGCCAACTCTAATTTTCAAAATAATTTTTCCGTTTTGTGTGCCCGTACCGCTCATGAAGCGGTAGGGGGTGGCCATTATTTTCCATGCTAGGTGTGTTATTCTCATGATGAGTGTTTATTCACTTGTCATTGCACGAGAGAATGGTTGGTAATAGGGATGCCCAGTCCCACAATGAAATCAAAAATTAATAACAACAAAATTCCTTGGAAGTGTTGCTATGGAGGGCACCCGTGGATACGGCTAGCCATGGATTGTGAAAGAATGGGGGAAAGGAAATAAACTTTACTTTCTGTTTGGGAACCGCCTATGATGTGTCTAGCATGGAAAATATTGGGAATTTTCGGTCGTTTTCATTGACAGGAAAAGCATGCCTCTCAAAATATTTTATGTCTTTAATTTCAGCCTTGAGCTCTGGCACATTTGACAAATCTCTGCTTCCCTCTGCGAAGGGCCTATCTATTTACTTTTATGCAATTTTTATTTTAATTTGAGTCTCCATCTTCTCTTATAAAGCACCAACTAGAGAGCACTATTGTCATACTTGTGCATTGGATGTATCAAATATTTGAGTGTGTTTCATGAATGGATCAATGATTGAGCATAATGGGCTAGGGATAACTTTCTTTAGCATTGATATTTTGAAAGACATGGCTGCTTGTTGGCATGCTTGAGTATTTATATCTTCATGTCAAATTATAGACTATTGCTTTGAATCATTCAAGTCCAATGTCCATGCTATAAAAGAAAAGAATATGTGATGAATATGATAGGCAGCATTCCACATCAAAAATTCTGTGTTTATCATTTACCTACTCGAGGACAAGCAGGAATTAAACTTGGGGATGCTGATACATCTCCAATGTATCTATAATTTTTGATTTTTCCATGCTGTTAAATTATCAATCTTGGATGTTTTTATATGCATTTACAGCAATTGTATATCATTTTTGGAGACTAACCTATTAACGTAGTGCCTAGTGCCAGTTGCTGTTTTCTGCCCTGTTTTTGTTTTACAGAAAATCAAAACCAAACGAAGTCCAAATGCCATGAAACTTTTTGGAGATTTTTTTCTGGACAAGATAAACACTAGAAGCTTCGGGAAAAGACCAGACGCCAGAGGAGGTGGCCACGAGCCACAAGGGCGCGCCTGGGGGGGGCAGGCGCGCCCTGGTGCCTCATGGGCCCACCTCAGCTCCGTTTGACCTAATTCCACCACTATAAATTCAGGAAAAATCAAAAGCCCTTAGGGGAGTCCACGAAATACTTTTTCCGCCGCCGCAAGTTTCTGTTCTCGAGAGATCCCATCTGGAGGCCTTCTCCGGTACTCCGCCGGATGGGGAATCGATCACGGAGGGGCTCTA
The DNA here is from genome assembly GCA_039707655.1 of Elymus sibiricus. Classification (NCBI taxonomy): domain Eukaryota; kingdom Viridiplantae; phylum Streptophyta; class Magnoliopsida; order Poales; family Poaceae; genus Elymus; species Elymus sibiricus. Next base: position 30,224,725 of record CM077664.1, read on the forward strand.
CATCAACCTTGTTGCCCTTCCGATGATGCGTGAGTAGTTTACCACATACCTTCGGGTCCATAGTTAGTTGCTAGATGGCTTCTTCTCTCTTTTTGATCTTCAATACAATGTTCTCCTCAATGTTCTTGGAGTTCTATCCGATGTAATCACTTTTTGCGGTGTGTTTGTTGGGATCCGATGAATTGTGAGTTTATGATCAGATTATCCATGAATATTATTTGAGTCTTCTCTGATCTCTTTTATGCATGACTATTATAGCTTCGTATTTCTTCTCCGATCTATTGATTTGGTTTGGCCAACTAGATTGATTTATCTTGCCGTGGGAAGAGGTGCTTTGTAATGGGTTCGATCTTGCGGTGCTCAATCCCAGTGACAGAAAGGGACATGACACGTATGTATTGTTGCTATTAAGGGTAAAAAGATGGGGCTTATTCATGTGTGAGTTTATCTTGTCTACATCATGTCATCGTTCTTAAGGCGTTACTCCGTTATTTATGGACTTAATACACTAGATGCATGCTGGTTAGCGGTCGATGTGTGGAGTAATAGTAGTAGATGCAGGCAGAAGTCGGTCTACTTGTCTCGGACGTGATGCCTATATACATGATCATTGCCTTGGATATCGTCATGATTATTTGCTTTTCTATCAATTTCCCAACAGTAATTTTTCTACCCACCGTATGCTATTTTCTCGAGAGAAGCCTCTAGTGAAAACTGTGGCCCCCGGGTCTATCTAAATCATATTACTAAAACCCTAAAAATATTGCTGCCATTTTCTTTTATTTATTTTATTTTGTATTTTTGTTTCAATCTATCTATCTATCACATACAATTAAATCTTGCAATTGACTAAAAGGAAAATTTGGGAAAAGGAACCCATTGTATGGGAAATACTTCAAGAAGTTATGCGGGGACATCCTGTACTGTTAAACCGCCGAGGGATTGACAACCACTCGTTTGCATTGGGTGCAAGGATTTGTTGTTTGTGTGCAGGTGCTGCTAACGAGGTGTTGCGTGATTCTCCTACTGGTTCGATAACCTTTGTTTCATAACTGAGGGAAATAATTATCTCTACTCTGTTGCATCATCCCTACTCTTCGGGGAAAATACCAACGCAAGCTACAAGTAGCAATATTCTGGAAAACCAAAAGCAGGCAAAAAACAACAACTGGCACTGGGCACTAAGTTAATAGGTTAGTCCAAAAAAATGATATATAATTGATGTAAATGTATATAAAAACATCCAAGATTGATAATATAATAGCATGGAATAAATCAAAAATTATAGATACGTTGGAGACTGATACGTCTCCGTCGTATCTATAATTTTTGATTGTTTCATGCCAATATTCTACAACTTTCACATATTTTTGGCCACATTTTATATTATTTTTGGGACTAACATATTGATCCAGTGCCTAGTGCCAGTTCCAGTTTGTTGCATGTTTTTTGTTTCACAGAATATCCATATCAAACGAAGTCCAAATGCAATAAAATTTTACGAAGAATTATTTTGCAATATATGTGATTTTTGGGAGGTGGAATCAACGAATGGCGGTGCTCGTGGGCCCCACGAGGCATCAGGGCGCTCCAGGGGGGTCCGACGCGCCGTGGTGCCTCGTGATACCCTCGTAGGTCGGTTGGTGCCCTTCTTCGGCCGCGAGGAAGTTAATATACGAAAAAAAATCCTGTTAAAATTTCAGTGCAATCGGAGTTATGGATCTCCGGGAATTTAGGAAACGGTGAAAGACCAGAAAACAGGATCGTGAAACAGAAGAGAACAGAGAGAGAGATCCAATCTAGGAGGGGCTCCTGCCCCTCTGCCGCCATGGCAGCCATGGACCAAAGGGGAAGCTCTCCTCCCATCTAGGGGGGAGGCCAAGGAAGAAGAAGGAGGAGGGGGGCTCTCTCCCCCTCTCTCCCGGTGGCGCCGGAACGCCGCCGGGGCAATCATCGTGACGGCGATCTACACCAACAACTTCGCCGCTGTCACCACCAACTCTCTCCCCCTCTATGCAGTGGTGTAACACCTCTTCTCCCCGCTATAATCTCTATTTAAACATGGTGCTTAATGCTACATATTATTATCCAATGATTTGTGGCCATCCTATGATGTTTGAGTAGATTCTTTTTGTCCTATGGGTTGATTGATGATCGTGATTGGTTTGAGTTGTACATTTTATTTTAGTGCTTTCCTATGGTGCCTTCCGTGCCGCGCACATGTGGGGGATTCCCGCTGTAGGGTTTGCAATACGTTCATAATTCTCTTATGGTGGGCGGCTAGAGTGACAGAAGCTTACACCCGAGTAAGGGGGTTGTTGTGTATGGGAGTAAAAGGGACTTGATACTTAATGCTATGGTTGGGTTTTACCTTAATGATCTTTGGTAGTTGCGAATGCTTGCTAGAGTTCCAATCATAAGTGCATATGATCCAAGTACGGAAAGTATGTTAGCTCATGCCTCTCCCTCATATAAAATTGCAATAATGATTACTGATCTAATTATCGATTGGCTAGGGACAAATCATTCTCTTGTGTTACAAAAGCTTTCTACTAAACAACTAAATTTTATTATCTTACAAATTACTCGTAGTTTTATTCTCGCAAAGTACTTCTAGTTTTATTCTTGCAAACCTATCCTATCACCTACAAAATAGTTTCATACTTCTTCTAGGTAAAGCGAATGTTAACTGCGCGTAGAGTTGTATCGGTGGTCGATAGAACTTGAAGGGAATATTTATTCTACCTTTAGCTCCTCGTTGGGTTCGACACTTTTATTTATCAAAAAAGCTACAATTGATCCCCTATACTTGTGGGTTATCAAGACCTTTTTCTGGCGCCGTTGTCGGGGAGCAATAGCGTGAGGTTGATATTCTCGTGTGTGCTTGTTTGCTTTATCACTAAGTAGTTTTTATTTTGTGCCCTTGTTTTCTATCTTTAGTTATGGGTAGGAAACGTAAAATACCAAAAAAAAAATAGTTGTACCTGCTAAACCAATGGTTGAAGAACCACCCAAAATCTATCATACTGCTGAAGCTTTCTACTTGGATCATCTTCGATCCCTTTGTGCTCGTGCTGAAAACCCAACTAGCTTAGTTGCGGGAAAATCATTAAATGTGTATGCTCATTTTGTGCGACACCGCTTATCTCAAAACGGGAAACATTTACGACATCATATTAATAATTTGAATTGATATGCTTGGAATTTATGCGAAATATATGATTTTACTTGTTGTTCTGAAGATCCTAAAAAACACCTTTCTTTCCAATGTGAGTTTAAGGATAATGGGATCGTATCTTCTTATGCCAAGGGTGTTTATAATTACTATGATATTGAACAAATTGAAGAATTTGTTGCTTTTAAGGGTGCTTATGAAATTGCTTCTTTGATTGAAAAGTGTGATGCTACTCTTTACAAGTCTGAAAATTTTGCCATACTTAAATATTGTTATGAAAATTATGCTTCTAATGCTTATGTGAAAGAATATATTGAGGACACCTCCGCTGTCCAAGAAGAGACTAATATTTTGCAGGAACCTATGCAAGAAGAAATTGATGAAACTGTGAGCTCATTAGATGAAAAAGATGATGAGGAGAGCGAAGAACAAAAGGAGGAAGAGCGGATTGATCACCCGTGCCCACCTTCTGATGAGAGTAACTCTTTATCTCATACATTGTTTAAATTCCCTTCGTGCTTACCGAAGGATGAATGCTATGATGATTGCTATGATCCCTTGGATTCGTTTGAAATATCCCTTTTTGATGAAATTGATGCTTGCTATGCTTGTGGCCATGATGCCAATTTGAATTATGCTTATGAAGATGAACTTGCTATAGTTCCTTATGTTAAACATAAAATTGTTGCTATTGCACCCACACATGATAGTCCTATTATCTTTTTGAATTGTCCAAACTACACTATATCGGAGAAGTTTGCTCTTATTAAGGATTATATTGATGGGTTACGTTTTACTATTGCACTTGATAATTTTGATGAGTATAATATGCATGTGCTTGCTGCTCCTACTTGCAATTATTATGAGAGAGGAACTACATCTCAACCTCTCTATGTTTCCAATACAATAAAATTGCAAGAAACTGTTTATGCTATGCATTGGCCTTTACTGGATGTGCATGAATTGTTCTTTTATGACATGCCGATGCATAGGAAGAGAGTTAGACTTCGTTGTTACATGATTTATATTACTTTGTGCTCACTACTAAATTACAAATCATTGTTAATTAAAATTGGCTTTGATGTACCTTGGGATCCGGGTGGATCGATTACTTGAGCACTTTATGCCTAGCTTAATGGCTTTAAAGAAAGCGCTGCCAGGGAGACAACCCGGAAGTTTTAGAGAGTCATTTATTTCTTTTGAGTGCTTTTAAAAAGTTTAAAAACAAAAAAATATAGAGGGGAACCTAAAACTTTTCAAAAAGGAAAGTGAAAGTAAAAAAGACGAGCACCGTTGAAGTGGGGGAGCTCCTTGAACTTTGTTCATGCCCATGGAAACTTTGTGAATCTTGAATTACAGAAACTTTTCAAAAAAAATAATTATCCCCTTGTGTAAATCCATTGTATTATAAAAATAATGTGCCAAGATTTACCGTTAGGATGTTTAAATTGCTTGTTTGGTATGTGCAGTGCAAAAACAGAAACTTTTGCTGTAGTGCATGAATTTACATTTTTTATTGGGACATGCAAAAATTCTGAATTTTTTACAAAGTACTGCTATAAAAATTGGTTATTTTTTCCTAATATTTCAGAATTTTTGGAGTTACATAAGTATGGTCAATGTTCAGATTACTACAGACTGTTCTGTTTTTGACAGATTCTGTTTTTGATGCATTGTTTTGCTTGTTTTGATGAAACTATGGATTGTATCGGAAGGTATAAGCCATGGAGAAGTTAGAATACAGTAGGTATAATGCAAAAATAAAATATGAATGGGTTTGCAACAGTACTTAAAGTAGTGATTTGCTTTATTATACTAACGGATCTCACGAAAGTTTTGTTAAGTTTTGTGTGGATGAAGTGTTCGAAGATCGAGGAGGTATTGATATGAGAAGAATGAGGAGAGGCAAGAGATCAAGCTTGGGGATTCCAAATGCACCCCAAGTAAATATTCAAGGAGACTCGAGCGTCTAAGCTTGGGGATGCCCCGGAAGGCATCCCATCTTTATTCAACAAGTATCGGTATGTTTCGGTTTTTGTTTTGTTCACATGATATGCGTAAATTCTTGGAGCGTCGTGTGCTTTTTATTTTTCTTTTAATAATGCACCATGCTGGTATGAGATAGTACTTGGTTGATTTATAGAATGCTTCATGCACTTCACTTATATCTTTTGAGTATGGGTTTATAGAATGCTTCATGTGCTTCACTTATATCATTTGAAGTTTGGATGCCTGTTTCTCTTCATATAGAAAACCGTTATTTGTAGAATGCTCTTTTGCTTCACTTATATTTATTAGAGTGTGGTATTTTATAGAAAGAATTAAACTCTCTTGCTTCACTTATATCTATTTAGAGAGTCAACAGGAATTGGTCATTCACATGGTTAGTCAGAAAATCCTACATAAACCTTGTAGATCACTGAATATGATATGTTTGATTCTTTGCAATAGTTTTGTGATATAGAGATGGTAATATGTGGGAGGTACTAGTGAATTATTGTGGTTTAGTTGGAATATTGGTGTTAAGGTTTGTGATTCCCGAAGCATGCACGTATAGTCCCTCGTTATGCTAAGAAGTTAGAGCATGATTTATTATTGATTGTCTTCCTTTGCGTGGAGGTCGGGGGCGCGCGATGGTTAACTCCTACCAACCTCCCCCCTAGGGGCATGCGTAGTAGTACTTTGCTTCGAGGGCTAATAAACTTTTGCAATAAGTATGTGAGTTCTTTATGACTAATGTGAGTCCATGGATTATACGCACTCTCACCTTTCCGCAATTTGCTAGCCTCTACGGTACAGTGCATTGCCCTTTCTCACCTCGAGAGTCGGTGCAAACTTCGCCGGTGCATCCAAACCTAGTGATATGATACGCTCTATCACACATAAGCCTCCTTATATCTTCCTCAAAACAGCCAGCATACCTACCTATTATGGCATTTCCATAGCCATTCCGAGATATATTGCCATGCAACTTCCATCATCATCATATACATGACTTGAGCATTCATTGTCATATTGCTTTGCATGATCGTAAGATAGCTAGCATGATATTTTCATGGCTTGTCCGTTTTTTGATATCTTTGCTATGCTAGATCGTTGCACATCCTGGTACACTGCCAGAGGCATTCATATAGAGTCATATTGTTCTAGATATCGAGTTGTAATTTTGAGTTGTAAGTAAATAGAAGTGTGATGATCATCATTATTCTTTATTAGAGCATTGTCCCGGTGAGGAAAGGATGATGGAGACTATGATTCCCCCACAAGTCGGGATGAGACTTCGGACAAAATAAAAAAAAGAAAAAAAAGTGAGGCCAAAAAGAGCCCAAGAAAAAAAAGAAAAAAAAGAAGAGAAAACAAAAAAAATGAAATGAGAGAAAAAGAGAGAAGGGGCAATGTTACTATCCTTTACCACACTTGTGCTTCAGAGTAGCACCATGTTTTTCATATAGAGAGTCTCATATGCTTTCATTTTCATACACTAGTGCGAATTTTCATTATAGAACTTGGCTTGTATATTCCGATGATGGGCTTCCTAAATTGCCCGAGGTCTTGAGCAAGCAAGTTGGATGCACACCCACTTAGTTTTCAGTTTGAGCTTTCATACACTTATAGCTCTTAGTGCATCCGTTGCATGGCAATCCCTACTCCTCGCATTGACATCAATTGATGGGCATCTCCATAGCCCGTTGATTAGCCACGTCAATGTGAGACTTTCTTCCTTTTTTGTCTTCTCCATATTAATCTCTACCACCGCATTCTATTCCACCCATAGTGCTATATCCGTGGCTTGCGCTCATGTATTGCGTGGGGGTTGAAAAAGCTGAAGCACGTTAAAAAGTATGAACCAATTGCTTGGCCGACACCGGGGTAGTACATGATAAATACTTTGTGTTAAGAAGATGGAGCATGACAAGGCTATATGATTTTGTAGGGATAGCGTTCTTTAGCATTTTTATTCTGAAAGGCATGATTGTTTGTTGGGATGCCTAAGTATTGATGTCTTTATATCAAATTATAGACTATTGCTTTGAATCACTCGTGTCTTAATATTCATGACATGATTAGATTACATGATCAAGATTATGCTAGGTGGCATTCCACATCAAAAATTATCTTTTTTATCATTTACCTACTCGAGGACGAGCAGGAATTAAGCTTGGGGATGCTGATACGTCTCTGTCGTATCTATAATTTTGGATTGTTTCATGCCAATATTCTACAACTTTCACATATTTTTGGAAACATTTTATATTATTTTTGGGACTAACATATTGATACAGTGCCCAGTGCCAGTTCCTGTTTGTTGCATGTTTTTTGTTTCGCAGAATATCCATATGAAACGAAGTCCAAATGCAATAAAATTTTACAGAGAATTAGTTTGGAATATATGTGATTTTTGGGAGCTGGAATCAACGCAAGGCGGTGCTCGTGGGCCCCACGAGGCACCAGGGCGCGCCAGGGGGGTCCGGCGCGCCGTGGTGCCTCGTGAGGCCCTCGTAGGTCGGTTGGTGCCCTTCTTCGGCTGCAAGGAAGCTAATATCCGGAAAAAAAATCGTGTTAAAATTTTAGCGCAATCGGACTTAGGGATCTCCGGGAATTTAAGAAACGGTGAAAGGTCAGAAAACAGGAACGTGAAACAGAAGAGAACAGAGAGAGAGATCCAATCTAGGAGGGGCTCCTGCCCCTCCGCCGCCATGGCAGCCATGGACCAGAGGGGAAACTCTCCTCCCATCTAGAGGGAAGGCCAAGGAAGAAGATGAAGGTGGGGGGCTCTCTCCCGCTCTCTCCCGGTGGCGCCGGAACGCCACCGGGGCAATCATCGTGACGGCGATCTACACCAACAGCTTCGCCGCCGTCACCACCAACTCTCTCCCCCTCTATGCAGCAGTGTAACACCTCTTCTCCCCGCTGTAATCTCTACTTAAACATGGTGCTTAATGCTACATATTATTATCCAATGATTTGTGGCCATCCTATGATGTTTGAGTAGATTCTTTTTGTCCTATGGGTTGATTGATGATCGTGATTGGTTTGAGTTGTACGTTTTATTTTGGTGTTGTCATATAGTGCCTTCCGTGCCGCGCACATGTGGGGGATTCCCGCTGTAGGGTTTGCAATACGTTCATAATTCTCTTATGGTGGGCGGCTAGAGTGACAGAAGCTTACACCCGAGTAAGGGGGTTGTTGCGTATGGGAGTAAAGGGGACTTGATACTTAATGCTATGGTTGGGTTTTACCTTAATGATCTTTGGTAGTTGTGGATGCTTGCTAGAGTTCCAATCATAAGTGCATATGATCCAAGTACGGAAAGTATGTTAGCTCATGCCTCTCCCTCATATAAAATTGCAATAATGATTACCGATCTAGTTATCGATTGCCTAGGGACAAATCATTCTCTTGTGTTACAAAAGCTTTCTACAAAACAACTAACTTTTATTATCTTGCAAATTACTCGTAGTTTTATTCTCGCAAAGTACTTCTAGTTTTATTCTTGCAAACCTATCCTATCACCTACAAAATAGTTTCATACTTGTTCTAGGTAAAGCGAACGTTAAGTGCGAGTAGAGTTGTATCGGTGGTTGATAGAACTTGAAGGGAATATTAATTCTACCTTTAGCTCCTCGTTGGGTTCGACACTCTTATTTATCGAAAAAACTACAATTGATCCCCTATACTTGTGGGTTATCAGAGACGTATCATACCTACGCATAAAACTTTCATCTCCTTGCATTTATTTTATTTGCCTTTGCCTCTCGTTTTCATCTCCCCCACTTCTATTTTTTTTATAAAAATACAAAAATATTTTCCGTTTGCCTTTTTCTTGTTTGCTCGTCTTATAATTATGGCTAGTTCTTCGCTCATTACTATTACCCCTGAAAATGAAGTGCTTAATTTTAATCAAAGGGGAGGAGAGAATTTAAAAGATGCTTGGTATAGGATCTGTGATGCTCATAATAGATCAACTCGTAAGCAATCCACCACCATCCTTCTTCGCAATTTTATGTGGGCATTACTACTTGGTATAGATTTGTACTTGATACTATTACCGAAGGAAATTTCTTGATGTGTCCCTCTATGGATGCTTTCAATGCTATGGGAAATTTAGTGGGACCACCACCTATCACTGTTAATGAAACAACTTTGACTTTGGAACATGTTATGCAAAGGATAGAAGCTATTGAAAGTAAAATGCCTACTATTGAACATCTTGAGAATTTAGATAAAAAACTTCATAATCATATCACTCAATTTGGTTCTAAGGTAGGAATCGCATTGAAAACCTTAAAGGAAAAGGAACCGGTAGTTAATGAAAGAATAGAACAAAGCCCCGCTAGAATCGATAAGATAGAAGAAATTATTAATAATTTGGGCTCGGCTTTTTCCTCCATTAAGAATATTGATAGGACTCCTCCCAATAAAAATTGCAAGTTCATGTATGTTCCTTAAACCAATGGTGCTACTTCTAGTAAGGGAAATGAGGATCTTAAAATGATTAGCATGCACCCTAATTTCATTGATATAATTAAGGAACCTATTCACAAAAGTAAAATTCTTGATTTTGTGCCTAGAAGTGTGATGATGAGAAACCCCTATGTTAAATCTATTAGAAAAAAATGGATGAGTGATTGAGGAGTTGGAAACCAAGGATGACAATACTTGAAACTATGCATTATGCCTAGCTAGGGGCATAAAACAATAGCGCTTGTTGGGAGGCAACCCAATGAATAAAACAAATTTTAACTTTTTGTTTCTTTTATTGTGTGTTTTCAAAATTATGCTACTGTTATGATTGAGTTTTTATGTTTTAATTAGTGTTTGTGCCAAGTAATGCCTTTGGGATGATTTGGGAGATAGTATATTTGATGCTGTTTGGAAAATAGAAAGTTTTGCGTCCAGTGCTGGAATTTTAGTTCTGTACTGGAGAATCAGAAAAATCTGAAATTTTTACACAGTATTGGTATATGAATTTCCCACGTTGTCCTAAGTTCTAAGAATTTTTGGAGTTACAGAAGTATGGCTTTTAAATAGATCTCTGCAGACTATTCTGTTTTTGACAGATTCTATTTTTGATGCATTGCTTGCTTGTTTTGATGAAACTATGGATTGTATCGGGGGGTATAAGCCATGGAGAAGTTAGAATACAGTAGGTATAATGCAAAAATAAAATATGAATGGGTTTGCAACAGTACTTAAAGTAGTGATTTATTTTGTTATACTGACGGATCTCTCGAAGGTTTTGTTGAGTTTTGTGATTGAAGTTTTCAAGTTTTGGGTGAGATCACGATGGATGAAGGAATAAGGAGTGGCAAGAGCCTAAGCTTGGGGGTGCCCAAGGCACCCCAAGGTAATATTCAAGGAAGACTCAAGCGTCTAAGCTTGGGGATGCCCCGGAAGGCATCCCCTCTTTCTTCTACCAACTACCGGTAATTTTACTTGGAGCTATATTTTTATTCGTCACATGATATGTGTTTTACTTGGAGCGTCGTGTATTATATGAGTCTTTGCTTTGTTTGCTTTTTAGTTTGTCACAATCATCTTTGCTGGACACACCAATTTGAGAGAGCCACACGTTTATCATGATTTGTTAGAATACTCTATGTGCTTCACTTAAATTTTTTGAGCTAGGCAGTTGCTCTAGTGCTTCACTTAAATCTATTTTGAAAAAATATTTGAACTCTCATGCTTCACTTATATTATTTTGAGACTTGATAATACTAAAATTTTGAAGAAATATTTGCACTCTCATGCTTCACTTATATCTTTTTGATTGTTGATAATAGTAATGGTAATTTGCACAAGATATGAATTTGGTCCCAAAGTGATGAATATTCAAGAGGGATATAATAAAAACTTTCATATAGATCATTGGATATGATAAGTGTGATTCCTTGTAATAGTTTTGCGATATGGAGATGATAATATGCGAGTCATGTTAGTGAGTAATTGTGATTTAGTAAGAATATTGGTGTTAAGGTTTGTCATTCCCTATGCATGCACATTAAGTCAATAGTTATGCAAAGAAATTATATCCTACTTATGGTGCATTATTCGGTGTTAGTTATGTTCAATGCATGTTTATGACCGTTTTCGCTTTTTGGTTGGTTGCTTCTCAATCTATTTGCTAGCCTTCATTTGTACTAAGCGGAAATACTGCTTGTGCATCCAAACTCCTTAAACCCAAGTTGTGCCAAATGAGTCCACCATACCTACCTATATGCGGTATTTCCATGCCGTTCCAAGTAAATTTGCATGTGCCAACTCTAATATTTTCAAAACAATTTTCTGTTTTGTGTGCCCGTACCGCTCATGAAGCGGCAGGGGGTGGCCAATATTTTCCATGCTAGGTGTGTTATTCTCACGATGAGTGTTTATTCACTTGTCATTGCACGAGAGAGTGGCTGGTAATAGGGATGCCCAGTCCCACAATGAATCAAAAATTAATAACAACAAAATTCCTTGGAAAGTGTTGGTATGGAGGGCACCCGTGGATACGGCTAGCCATGGATTGTGAAAGAATGGTGGAAAGGAAATAAACTTTATTTTCTGTTTGGGAACCGCCTATGATGTGTCTAACATGGAAGATATTGGAAATTCTCGGTCGTTTTCGTTGACAGGAAAAGCATGCCTCTCAAAATATTTTTATCTCTCTAATTTAAGCTTTGAGCTCTGGCACATTTGCAAATCCCTGCTTCCCTCTGCGAAGGGCCTATCTATTTACTTTTATGCAATTTTTATTTTTATTTTGAGTCTCCATCTTCTCTTATAAAGCACCAACTAGAGAGCACTATTCTCATACTTGTGCATTGTGTGTAGCTAATATTGAGTGTGTTTCATGAATGGATCAATGATTGAGCATAATGGGCTAGGGATAACTTTCTTTAGCGTTGATATTTTGAAAGACATGGTTGCTTGTTAGTATGCTTGAGTATTTATATCTTCATGTCAAACTATAGACTATTGCTTTGAATCATTCAAGTCCAAATGTCCATGCTACAAAGAAAAGAGTATATGATGAATATGATAGGTAGCATTCCACATCAAAAATTCTGTTTTTATCATTTACCTACTAGAGGACGAGCAGGAATTAAACTTGGGGATGCTGATACGTCTCCAACGTATCTATAATTTTTGATTGTTCCATGCTATTATATTATCAATCTTGGATGCTTTTATAAACATTTACAGCAATTATATATCATTTTTTGGGACTAACCATTAACTTAGTGCCCAGTGCCAGTTGCTGTTTTTTGCCTGTTTTTGGTTTTCCAGAATATCAGTACCAAACAAAGTCCAAATGCCACGAAACTTTTTGGAGATTTTTTTTCTGGACATAAGAGACACTAGAAGCTTCGGGAGGAGGCAAGAAGCCAGAGGAGGTGGCCACGAGCCACCAGGGCGCGCCTGGGGGGGCAGGCGTGCCCTGGTGCCTCGTGGGCCCACCTCTGCCCCTTTTGACCTAATTCCACCACTATAAATTCTCTAAAATCGGGAAACCAATAGGGGAGTCCATGAAATACTTTTTCCGCCGCCGCAAGCTTCTGTTCTCGAGAGATCCCATCTGGAGGCCTTTTCCGGTACTCCGCCGGAGGGGGAATCGATCACGGAGGGGCTCTACATCATCCTTGCTGCCCTTCCGATGATGCGTGAGTAGTTTACCACAGACCTTTGGGTCCATAGTTAGTAGCTAGATGGCTTCTTCTCTCTTTTTGGTCTTCAATACAATGTTCTCCGCGATGTTCTTGGAGTTCTATCCGATGTAATCACTTTTTGCGGTGTGTTTGTTGGGATTCGATGAATTGTGAGTTTATGATCAGATTATCCATGAATATTATTTGAGTCTTGTCTGAACTCTTTTATGCATGATTATTATAGCTTCGTATTTCTCTCCGATCTATTGATTTGGTTTGGCCAACTAGATTGATTTATCTTGCAATGGGAGAGGTGCTTTGTAATGGGTTCGATCTTGCGGTGCTCAATCCCTGTGATAGAAAGGGACATGACACGTATGTATCGTTGCTATTAAGGGTAAAAAGATGGGGTTTATTCATGCGTGAGTTTACTTTGTCTACATCATGTCACCTTGCTTAAGGCGTTACTGCGTTCTTCATGAACTTAATACACTAGATGCATGCTGGATAGCGGTCGATGTGTGGAGCAATAGTAGTAGATGCAGGCAGGAGTCGGTCTACTTGTCTCGGACGTGATGCCTATATACATGATCATTGCCTTGGATATCGTCATGATTATTTGCTTTTCTATCAATTGCCCAACAGTAATTTGTTTACCCATCGTATGCTATTTTCATGAGAGATGACTCTAGTGAAAACTATGGCCCCCGGGTCTACTTCTATCATATATTAAAAATCATAAAAATACCTTGCTGCACTTTTACTTTATTTATTTTATTTTATATTTTAGTTCAATCTATCTATCTATCACCATACAATTTAATCTTGCAATTAACCACCAAGGGATTGACAACCCCTTGTTTGCGTTGGGTGCAAGGATTTGTTGTTTTGTGTGCAGGTGTTGTTAACGAGGTGTTGCATGATTCTCCTACTGGATTGATAACCTTGGTTTCATAAGTGAGGGAAATACTTATCTCTACTGTACTGCATCTCCCTTCCTCTTCAGGGAATTACCAACGCAGCTCACAAGTAGCAGTGATCCATTTGCCAGAGCCTTCTTGGAACCATACTAAGTTCATGAATAAACTATATGAACCAACATCCACTTTTGCTGCTTCTCAAGCGGAAACATACTTAGCCTTCGTTATAGAATTTGCCACAGTAACCTGTTTGGAACAATTCCAACTCCCTGTGCCACCATATTGTGTATTACACAAAACCCTTAACTAAATCGAAAATCGCATGGAGTATTTGTTAAGACTGGATCGATGTAGCCTTTTACAATAAACTCTTCATAATCTCCGCTTGCGAGAAAACATGTCATTAGTGCTACTTTAGTACTCAATGACATTTTTCACTGATGTCCTATGATCAATACTTTGATCACTTTGATACCTTACTCACAACAACTTGGGAGTACTGGACATATCTGGTTGTTTTACATACCATGGAATACATGATTAATCCAAACAAAAAAGTGTGTGGAATCTCCATCCTGTATTTTGCTCATCAGTGTTTTAGGACACCGAGTCTTGCAAAAACTCTTTCCATGTGACTTCGGCAAGAATCACTCCTTGGCGTTCTTATGCTAAATTGTTTTAGCATCTTGTCAATATGTATTCTGGCTTAGCCCTATTAGGTAATATTATCTTCATAGCTAATTATGCCTAATATCGAGGCTACCTAGCCCAAGCACTTCATCGAAAAAACTATTTTTTAAAGAAGTTTATATTATTTCCAATCAACAATGTGTCAAGCACACAAGGTTTTTAGAAATATTATTATGCTCCCACTTACTTTCTTGAAACGACAAGCATCTTCGCTATCCTTTGATGAAATCAAACTCTTTTGACTATTTCATCAATACGAAGATTCCAACTCCATTATGCTTGCTTCCGTCCATTACTGGAACTCTGAAATTAGCACACTTACTAGCATCCTCTGGATCGACAAAATACTTTGGACTGTATCACATACAAGTCCTAGTTTGTATTTCCATTTCATGGAAATCCCTTTTTGCATCCATTTTTCATTTCTCATGATTGAAATATGTATTAATTGCTAGTTTAACCCGAACCGACTTTAAGCATCGCTACGGAGAGACAATCTCGTCGTAGTTAATTCCTTGAATTTGTTATAAGCAACAAGTCGAGCTTTATGGATAAAACAATTTTATCCGTATCAGTTTATAGTTCCATTAATGTTCGTTAGACTCTAAGTCTTCCGAAGGGTTTATCAAGATATAATCTTGAATCATTTATATGCATACTATCTCGGATTATATTGGCATTTAGCAAATTCCGGAGTCAGGGCCCATCAACGCTTCCTTGTGTATCGCAGGTATACTGTTGTCTAACAACAATATCTCGTTTGTGCACCTGAGAGGTTTGCACGAGTTTTGCCTACGTGGTTCAGCTGCAAGTTTGACCGAAGTCCATACATCCCATGTAGAGGCTTCCGTATCAGTCGCAGTAGGAAACTCTAGAATTACTTTCAAGGTTTCCTTTCCTTGATCTGATGACGAAGATACTGTTATCTCGTTGATTTGCACTATCCTCCTACTCACTCTTTTGCAAGAAATATTTTCTTTAAAATCATACCGTTCTTTGTGGCAAACCTTTTGCCTCGGTATAGTGACGGAGGAATGCCCAATAATTTAGGATAACCTACAAAGTAGCACTTGTCTGATTTGGAATAGGTTTGTAAACATTTTACATTAGCCCCATATTCCAAATGTTAAGAAAAGATATAACATGGTTGGGTGTACCATACCATGGCGTCATTTCAACAGATCTGATGACGCTCTTTTCAGTGTAAAAGTCGCAGTCTCTAAAGCATTACTTTAAAAGGGATAATGGCAAATTGATTTATGTCATCTTTGATCTTACCATGTCATAAATGGTTTGATTACATCTTCACGGACATTCCACTCACAGTGGTGTTCCGGGAGGTGTAAGTTATGAAACTCTTTTCACAACTCATCAGACATTCGCTAAACTTGTAACTCAAATATTCCTTTCTGCAATCCAATTGTAGAAACATAATTTTCTTATTACAATAATATCTACTTCATTTTGAAAACCTTTTGAATGATTTCAAAAGATCTAGACTTATGTCTCATCAAGTAAATATCCATATATCTACTTGAGTCATTTCTGAAGATAGACAAATCCACTGCTAGCAACAATACTCATTGGACTACACACATCAAAATGTATGATTACCAATAAGTTTGTTTGCTCGTTCCTTATGCCCTGTGAACGGTATTTTAGTCACTTCACTTTTTGGACGAAAGTTGCAAGTGTTAGATGATTCATAATCAAATGACTTCAAAATCCATCATTATGGAATTTCTCCATGCGGTTTTCTCCAATGTGACCAAATGCAGTGCCACACAAATGTGGTATTCTTTTAGTCTCGCGACATTTAGCGTCAGTGTTATGGATGTCTTATATTATCATCAATATTCATAACATACATCTCATTCATAATGAAAGTATGGCCCTTGTGTTATTCATAACATCGAAGAACAATTGTTCTCTCATGAACAACTTCTTGCAACAAACATTATGCAATGGGCTAGAGTGTATAAAACTCTAAAGAATGAATTATGAAAATAAATACTGAGGTAATATATTATTAACAATATTCATAACATACATCTCATTCATAATGAAAGTATGGCCCATCTGTTATTCATTATATCGAATAGCAATAGTTCTCTTATGAACAACCTTCTTGCAGCAAACATTATGCAATGGGCTAGAGTGTATAAAACTCTAAATGAATTATGAAAATAAATACAGATGGTAATACACCGATGGAAGGTATAGTAACTTTTACTATGTTCCCAGCGCGTATCTAAACCTCATTCCCAGCAAGTCTTTTAGGCCGTAGTAGTTCTTGCATCGAGTTGCAACAGAATGCAATCGAGCGGGTATTCCGGTGATCAACTTTCAATCACGATACCCAAGAATCAGTGACTAACAGTTTAATCACAATTCCCAAGAACTATTTCTTTGACCAGCTTTCCATACATCAATAATTTGTATGACATTCATACACGAGCTGGACATTCCAGTCTTCTCTCTTATTGCCTTTATACTTCTAACAGTTTTAACTTTTAGTATTTATCCTACTCTCAGAAGAAGCACCCAACTTTAAGAGTGGCGTTAGCCCCGGACTTCCTAGGCGTGTAAGTCACACTAACACCCTTTGGACATTCCCTTTCTCTTTAAGTTGTTATTTTGTTCACCATCATTACTTGACAGACATTCTTCTGGATCCCATCCTTATAAGTCCAATGCATAGTAAACACTTTACTAATAGTTTGCAAAACAAACATTGCTTTGGATATCTCATATCTTTTAGCCTTTGTTTGTGTCTGAAAATAATTTTCAATTCCATGAATATCACATAACTATCCCAAACTTTTGAAGTTCGGGTCTCATGGAAGCAAACATATTGCACTTGACCGTAACGGAATTCTAGCTTTTGGATCGAAGGACGAGAGTCATATCATCCATAGCATTAGCGGGAGAATACCAAAAGCATGCGATAGGACAAAGTCTTTCTCAGCACTCTTGAGGACAATCCTCACATTACGTTACCAACCGTAAAGTTTTAACCAGATATTTAATAGCTATTCAATTTTAATAGGGAAGGTGAAAACGCGAGCCATTATTCTACAACTTTTATGCAAATCACACTTAGACTATGTTCATAATTAATTGCACTGAGAATTAAACAAGTTAATTCTAAAGTGCGCTCCCACTAAAATCAATATCTCTCATAATTGATTGTGAGTGATGCAAGACCAGCATTTCCATTCAACTTCATTGTTCGAGATGAACACTGATGGCGCCAACTTCAATCGGTAGGCAAACTTGCCGATCACATCTCTATGTAACTCTTGTTCATCTTTCGATGCGTGTGTTCCGAGCTCAGGATGATCCTGCCATGAACGTCAAGACAACCAAGTGATCTCGCTGTGAGGTCTGACCTCACCCGCCTTACACCCGTACAATCGTTCGTACCCATGTATCCATGGCGCACCCCAAAAGGAAAGATGATGTGACGGTGCTACACTTGGGAGAACACTAACTACTTGATATTTTAAGTGAGAGATCACCCTAATAAAAAGCAACTACCGCGCAATCAAAATGGTGCATCATAAGGGATAAACATCTCAGGCAATTCATAATAGCATGATATAGTATAGCCCTTTCTGACGGAGAAGTTTTTAATTTCTTCGTCTTCGGCATTTGCGTCGGTGTTCACTTTCGCGAAGATTGACACCACCTTGTCGATGCACCAGATAATATTGCTATCTCTATAGCTAATAAAATTAGTGCATTACATAAGGTTGACACGCAGGTCATTAAAGTGACAATCATATGGCTCCAGCCATCATGCCGAATCATAACACGGAGGTCATGTTAATTTATTTTACATCATATAGTCATCTCATACATAATCAAATTAAATATGACGAAGACTATACCACATCTCATGCACATGCATCCTGCAAAACCAAGTTAGACGCCTCTAATCGGTTTATGCAAAAAATTATTTTACGTGGCTTCTAAGGTTTCGAAACAAACCGAAACTACCAACGTTTATCATCAAGTATGATTATTCAAGTCGCTAGATTAACTTTGCGGGGCGTATGAAACACGAGATAATAAAATCTCGAGCCCCATACTGAACTTCGTCATACACATGACCCCCGTGCAGATCATATCTGCATTGCCCTTTAGTCTACGGAATTTCATCTTTCTCTTAACTATGATGGACCCCAAAGAACTGTTAGCACTTCATTGATCAATCAGGATCGTGAATTGCCAGAACTTTGTAAGATTCCATCATGCCGTTTCAAGATCATAAATATGCAAATTCAAGGGAAGCAACAAGAACATCGGGTAATAGATTTCATCTACTACCCGCACAAATAATTTTCAGCAATAGAATTCATCTACTACAAAATTATATTGTGCAACACCCATACATCTCATGTATTCTAGATCATAACCTGC
This sequence comes from Elymus sibiricus, assembly GCA_039707655.1. Lineage (NCBI taxonomy): Eukaryota > Viridiplantae > Streptophyta > Magnoliopsida > Poales > Poaceae > Elymus > Elymus sibiricus. Next base: position 30,243,567 of record CM077664.1, read on the forward strand.
ATCTATGCATAGCACGGCTCATGATGCCACTGTAGGGTAACGCAACAGAAAACAAAAAAATTCCGACCTACGCACCAGCCCAGGACCACTATGGAGATTGCATACAAGGTTTTTGATTTGATCGTTACCAACTCGAAGCGTAGCGGAAGTAGAGTTGGTGAAGATCATTGGTGCAGATCCTCGCAGTTAGGATTTTACAACCTCCCAACCGCGAGGATGTTCTCCCCTGTCAGCTCACCGGACGGATCTCCGGGTGGCCCTTCGTGAGGCCTCAGGACAGTCCCTCGGGTGGTCCCACCGGACGGATCCTCGGACAGCCCTTCGGGAGGACCCTCGAAACTCAGAGTGTTACTTGGAAAGCCCTTCGGGAGGCACACTCGAACTAAGATCGAAACTACGACCTCTCTACCAGGTTGCACACATACGGTGTCAGCTATCTGGCAGGGCTTCGCCGTCCAGAACTAGTTCCCACCGGAACCCAGACAGCCTTTCGGCTCTACGAAACTATTTCGTGGGAGGGAGAGAGAAAGCCAGATCATGCATGGCATTTGTATGTGAGAGAAGAGTGAGTGTGGAGAGCTCCTCTCCACCTCTATTTATAGGAAAAACCAAGGGGTAGGGTGACACTTGGAAATACCAAAATGCCCATACAATATGTCCGACATGAAGGGCTAAATGGGAAGGCAAGTGGAGCTCCATCGCTTGGCCGGCCACACCTAGTGGGGCCCTTTCAAAAGGGGCTCCTATCCATCCATGTCATCCCCAAGATCTTTTGAGCAAAGCCCAAAAAAAATGGCTTTCCAAAAAGCAACCATAAATGCGTTTCACTATTCATGATGACATTTTTCTGCGTCCGTTTGAACCGAAAATATTTATGTAGGCCCAGAACATTTCCAGTACCCACTAAAATAATTATGTACGCATTTCGAAATATTTCCGGATCAATGATTTTCATCAGCGAAAAGATACCATAGCGATTCCGGCTGCTCCGGAACAGTTCCGGTTTTTTCTCCTGAAAAATTCCAGAAGTTACCAGAACAATCTGGCAACCTCCAAAAAGTTCCCGGCGCGTGTTGAAACCTTTTTGGCTCAATGGTTTACTCCGAAACAACTTTTTGATTTTACCGAAACTTTTCCGATGTTCTCTCCGAAACCTTTCCGTTGTCTCCGAAACTTTTCCGGTGACTTTCTCTCAGACTCCCTGTCTAGTATTTAGCAGATAGATGACTCTTAAGCGTGTGACCCTGTAGGTTCGGTGAAGTATAGACATGACCGGAACACTTTCCGATCAATGATCAATAGCGGAACCGTGGACACCCATATTGATCCCTATACCCACACGAATGAATATTCGATTGAACCTCTAGTTGCCGTGTGCTATTCCTGTTGCTTCGCGATATGTTACAAACACCCGAGGTGAGACTTATCGGCATCCCCGTGGATCAACAACTTTTGTCCACTATGCCAGTTACCTCGTTACCGGTTTTGTTCTCTTTTCTCGTTTCCACGTTCCGGCATCCCTGTGATCAAATCACATTGTATCTGGCCAGACAATGATGGATACCGTAACACCGAGAGGGCCTGAGAATATTTCTCCATCGTCGGAGGAGCAAATCCCAATCTTGAGCTATCAAGTCCCTTGTCTTACTTTTCCATGAACCCGTAAGCCGCCGTAATAGCCACCCTGTTACGGATGACGTTTAACAAACCCCAAAGTTCATGAAGCAAGTGCGAAGGAAGTCGATACTCTCATGGTCTAAGGAATTATGCAAACATTAACTTTCTCTGTGTTATCAACCATTAACTTGTGACGAGTGTATCTCATAGCATAATATCAATTCGGGTCGATTCAACACAAGTGTTCTTCTAACATTGTGCCCTCAATGATTGCCGGCATAGACATGCCCATGATCAGGAAAACGTGATCATCATGCAACACATGAGCCAGTCTTAGAGGCTTGACTAGGAATACTTTTTACCGTTTATTATTCCACACGTGCATATGAGTTTTCCTCCGAGCCTCGTGGTTATTGTAGACTCGAGAAACATAGCAGTTATAGCACGGAATATAAACATAATTACGAACATGGAGATAAATAATAACATTTATTATTGCCTCTAGGGCATATCTCCTACAACGGCCACGTCGGGTCAGCCCAGAGGAAATCTTGTGGTGGGTTGGGCCCAGACTTTGTTCTGAAATGTCCCTATGGGCTGAGCTATCACAACCAGGTGGAATAGTCCATTGGTCAGAGGTCATCCGGCCAAAGTCAAAGGCCTAGATCTCCGGGTCAACGGGGCTAGGGTTAGGCCGGTCGGGGGGGCTTAGGGGGGTAGCAATGCCACCAAAACATCGCACCGGATCCTCATACATGTCTTAAAGTGAGGCGGAGGCAGGGGCAGGCGGTGGAGGGAGGCAGAGGAGCGTGAGAGAGGGAGGCGCTGCGCGGTTACTGGTAGACGTGGGCGCGGGATATATGCGAAAATAAGGCGTGTGCCGAATCGCTTACACTCAGCTTATGTGAGCTGAAAAGTTTTTAGCTTTAAAAAAATAAAAGGAACTTATGTATGCTGTGTGTACCGTCAGAGACACTCGGCTTCCACCACCCCGCCGTCACGGTGCCGTCAAGTACGGGAGCATGGCCACGTGGCAGGGAGGTACGCCGAGCGTTTGCTATAGGCCGTGAGCTTTTTCATGATATACGCCGTGAGTTCTGTCTATGCCGAGTGCATTTCTGGCTCTTGTCGGCGTACAGCCCTGTAAGCCGAGACACGTTTTTCTGCCGTGCATCTTACTAAAATCACTCGGCATACAATGACATAAGCCGAGTGTTCGATAAATAGCCCTCGGCTTACTCTTGAACAGAAGGCGAAAATTGTTTTTTTCTGGAGTGAACAAGGTACAGAAAGGAAGTCCCAATACATCAATGAGTCCGGTGGAAAGCGTACCGAGTCAGGTTAGGGTTCGGCCCCGGCCCTTCCCCCGCTGTGCGTGCGAGAATATATACGTACTTATGGGAATGGCCACGAGGAAAGGCAGGTCGAGATCGAGATCGATCAAACCCCCACGTACGTAACCTAGCTCGACAAAGAATCAACATCCTCTACGAGTTAGGTTAGGCTTCGGCCCTCCGCGATCCATGTCCGACGAGCAGAAGAAGCATTCATCACTGGAGCCGCATTGCGCCGCCGACTCGACGATGACCGCCAAGGAGACGAGAGCTCTTTCGGACAGGTGGAGGACACTAGCACCACACACCGTATGGCTGGTACGCCGGGACACAGCAGCGCGCCTGCGGTGGCCGCGCACGACCACGACGACCTAGGAAGACCACCGCACTCTACGCTGCTTTGCCCTCACTGTCAGGTAACGTCCGTGTGACCTCACTATCATTTACTCACGATGATCCATTCGTTCGAGCGACGAAGGGTGCATGATTCGAGAATATGCAAAGCCCCGAGCAATCATGTAAGAGGCTAGAGTGTCCATTCTTTATTGCAGTGTTTGTGTCTCCGATTTCGCTCCTTCTTCTTTTTTCATTCAAGAACAAGCAACCTTTATTTCCTTTTCTTTTAGGTTTATAACTTAAAACAAGATGATGCAACGAGGACGTTATTCCACATAAACATCCCTAAAAGCACTAAAAAAAAGCCTTAGAGAATATCTACACTAGTAATGTCCATTTTCATCATGGAAATGTACTTACCAGTGTAGATACTCCCTAAAGCTTTAAATGTGTTCAGTTGTTGTGCCTACTTATAGCATCTATAGCCCTTATCAACGACGTTGCTACGCCAACTATTTTTTCAATTGTTATTTTTTGACAGATTTGTTTCTTCATTCTCATAGAGCCGACAACTATCACACCGGTTTGAATGTCTGGCATCAAACAAATGTTGACATATTGACAAAAGTGCTACCTTTTTTTTTGGCAAACGACAAAGTGATACATGGCAAGTGGATGAACACATCAAAAACGTAATTAACGAGGTCTTTTTTATAACAAACGAGTGACAACAATTTGAAAATTATTTAAATTGCTGACATAAATTCTCTTGAGCGGTTTTAACATGCTCCCTCTTACCCCCTCCTTTTACATGTGAGGTAAGAAGGTAAGAGTTAATCAGACCACTAATTAATGAGATCAACGGCTCAAATCTATTATATACTCTTACCTCTCATGTGAAAAGAGGGGGTAAGAGGGAGCATGTTAAAACTGCTCAATTCTCTTTGTTAATGATGAAACATTGGTGTTCTTGTCCTTCATTATTCCTCATTTTTATCTATGAAAAATACCTATATAACAACTCTTGTGCACACATATCATAAAAGTTTGATGCATGTTCTTAACACCATATTCTGAACACCCCGCAAATGTCCACATATATTTCAAATGCATATTCACTGCTTCAATCTCTCCGTCTTTTTTAACAGCATGATCATCTTATATTATGTTACATCATGTCCATTTGAAATTTTATTAAAATATATAACATTTTCTTATACTGGAATGCATTCAACATAATTTGAAACAGAATTTCCATTTACTAGAAGAGGGAAATTCATCTTTCTATGGATTTCTTTGTTGTGAAGGAAGAAATGCATTTCTTAAGCTCGTCATGAGTGCTCACATTCTCCGTCTTAAGCAAAGAACATGTGCTCTATCGCATCAACTTTCTAGATGGAGCGGGCACTAGCATGGCCCATTAACATATACAATGTACTACATTTTTTAGAATTTGCAAAATAATATGTATTTGTATTTAAAAGATTGCTATGCACAAGTTTAACAAGAAAAGTGTTTGTGTATTGTAGAAAAATGTGTTCATGTATTTGAAAATAGAAGTTTATGAATTTAAAATAAAATGTTGAGTTACCTCAAATTATATTCATGTATCCAAAAAATAGGCAAGTCATATGCATACAAATAAATACTCATAACTTCAAGAATACTTCAGTTATTTAAAATAAATATTTATGTATTAAAAAAATAAGAATAAAAAATAAAGATGAAATAAAATAAAAGTACAAATGTTTCAAAAGATAAAAACAAAAGAAAAACCTAATTATGGCCGCTCCAGTAGGAGGCCCACATACTGGCCCTTCAGCGAAATCACACACAAAAAGGGGAGCTCACATTCAGCGTTCAGTGCGTGAAATAGCTCCTATAACGCTCAAGACTAGCTATACGGGCCAGCCCAATGACAACAGAATTTTATTTATTACTCCCCCTCCTAAAAAAGAAATAAAGTCAAAAAATAAAAAACATTCAGGTGTTCAAAAAGGATTAAATATTAATGTATTATGGGAAAAAATATTCATGCACTACTACCCCCCCCCCCCCCCCCCCTCCTAAAAAAGAAAGAAAGTCAAAAAATAAACAATGACCAAGAAATGTAAAAAGGAAAACAAATAGAGATAAACAAAGGGGAAAATAAAAAGGAAAAAGGGGAAATGTAAAAGACAGAAAATAGAAAATGGGCCAGACGCAGGACGTCGAGATAGTGACAAAACTACAAAACCGGCGTACATTAGGAAATATGTTGTTTCGTATTCGACGCTCACTACATCAATATGTCGTGGAAACACACAAAAGTGACCGCACTAGGCCAACCCATGTAGCCTATTTATTTTCTGGCATTTCTTACTTTTCAATTTTAATTTATGAGTTGGTCTCTTTGTTTTAATTTTAATTTTTCTTTATGTTTTATTCCCTCTTTTCTTTTGTTTCTTGCCATTGCAGTTTCTTTCTATTCAATTTATTCCCTCTTTCATTTTTTTTTTGATATTTTTCCATTGTTTGTTTTCTCTTCTTAAAATTGTATGTACCGTTTTCATAATAAATGAAAGATTTTTAAATTGAAATAATTTTTTAAAAGTCAAGAACACCTTTTAAAATAATAGGAACTTTTTTAAATGTATGGAAAAAAAATTAATTGCAAGATTTATTTTGTAAAAGGGTTGGATATCTTATTAAACTAGATAATGCCCCACGTGTTGTTGCGGTAATCTTATTACAAGAAATGCATTATTAGGTGCTACATAAAAAACTATAACTAATTAAAATAAAACATAAATTTTTTTCTTGATATACACTTTGAAAACATAAAAAAAATGAAGCATATAACAAAAGGATGTATAAAAGAGAAAAAAATAAGATTGCAATTAAAAGAGTATCATTTATATATAAAAAAAGTGAAAGACCAACTATATGCTCGAAGCGCCCAACACATAGACCTTGTGCATGAGAGCATAAAACTTAGTGCAAAAGAAATAATGTGGCATGGCAGCACTGCATGGATATACAAAAAATATAACATATAACTTACATGCATGGCTTGCTGATGTGGCATCATTGTATGGCTAGGAAAAATAAGTAGTGAATTGTAGCAACAATAGAGAAAAAGAGTGTCGTTTCTATAAAAAAATTGAAGGATAAGTTATATAGGTATGCTCCAAATACCCAACACATATACCGTGTCTATGAGAGCACAAAATGTAATGCAAAAAAATAATCGATGACTTACATGAATGAACTGATGATGTGGCAGTGCTGCATGGATATGTTAATGTAAAAAATATAACTTATAACTTACATGCATGGCATGTTGATGTGGCATGGTTGCATGGCTAGGGAAAATAGATAGTGAGTTGTGTCACAATTAAATCTAATGTGATTTAAAACCCACTTAGAATCCACTAATGCATGTTGCATGGCAGAGAATTCTTATGTGTAGATCGGACGGATGCTAGCGGATCTCGCTAGTAAATCTAACGGCTACAACAATTTTGATGGTGTGAAAGCATGCATGTTGAGATAATTAGAAGTAATGGGGATCACACTCTTAGGTATATAGGATGACGTCGTTTTTTTAATACATGACCACCTCGTTTAATTGTAAGAATATATTTTTGCAAATAAGTTTTACAATTTTTGAAACATTTTCTTGATATTTCAATAAACATTAACAATATTTTTTGATACTATATAGTTCTTATATAAAAATAAAAGAATATAAATCAAATTAAAAATGAGGTATTTTGGGCCTTACATCTTTGGCCAGCCTAACAATGTGCTTGCCCGGTACCAACCTATTTCACCCAATGAGCTAGGGCGACTCGTGAGATTGGAATTTCGTATTCATCGCTCGTTGCATGGAATAATGCATGTCCGGTCGAAAACTTGCGGGGGGTAAAGGGCCTCATAGGCCCGCCCAACTAGAAGGATCAGCTGGAGCAAATTGGTTTCTATTTTTACAAGGTTCCGTCCACTATTTTTTGTTCCATTTTCTTTCTTTATTTTTGTGTTTTTCCTGCCGCTTTTACTTGTTTCTTTCATCTGTTTTGTTTTCTGTTGTCCTTTTTTTCTGTTTCACTTTTTTGTTTTTCCCTCTCCTTTTTATTTTCTATAAATTTTTTTATTTTCAAATCGTGCCATTTTTTAAATGCGTGAACACATTTTAAAATTCATGAACACTTTTAAAATCCATGAACATTTCTCTTCATAATTTTTCAATTTTTTTGAATAGTTTTCAAATTTGTGGACATTAATTTTGATAAAGCTTTCAAAATTTATGAATTATTTTCATATGCATCATATTTATTACATTCACGGACATCTTTGAAATTATGAACATTTTCTAGAATTTAGAGACATTAATTTCATTAAAAATAAACCCATGAACATCTTTTATCAAATATTCGACTATTTTGAAATTCATGAACATTTTATCAAATTCAGCAACATTTCTTAAATTATTCCATTTTTATATTTTCCAACAAAATTGATAGCCAATTTTTCCTAGCGGGGCTAGCATTTTTTTCTACTGGTCCGAGATCTACGGTTTTTTTCGGTCCAAGTGGAAGAAAAACGAAACTAAGCGAGAGTGCGAGCCAACTCCAACGATCGAGCGCTAGAGCCTGTGCTGGCGTTTTGCGCTCTATTCGGCGCGTGCAATAGTTACTCCATAGGCAAGGTATTTCCTAACTGACGCTCGTTACGTCAAGTTGTTGGACAAACGCACGACTCACACCTAGAGATGCATTTTGGGACGTCCCATTCAGGTTGTACGGATCCTGGTTTTGGTTACCTTCTAAAAGGTTCATGACCGGTAAAATGGTTTGATCTGGGTTTTTTTGTTTCTGTTTATTTCTTATTTATGGATTTTTTACTTTTCGTTTTTTCTTTTATTGCATATTTATTTATTTATTTATTTATTTTGAAAATCTCCGAATTTTAAAGATATTTCCGTTAATTTTTTAAAAAATTCTAAAAATGTTTGGAAATAAAAGTAATCATGTTTTTATGATACATCTGTGTTTTTAAAATGTTTGGAAATTTCATAAATTACTTTAGACGCTTTAAGAAAAATCATTTTTTTTTAAAAATAATTTTTGGAAAAAAATTATTTTAAAAAATCCTGAATAAAAACTGTCTAAAAACAAAATAAAAATGCTAGAAAACAAAATCAATTGCTATAGTGCGATGGCAATGGGCCGGCGCGATAGGTGGGTGGTGGTGGGGGGGGGGGGGGGTGTGAAGCAAGTGCGTCAACTCGGCCGGACCGGCTTAGCCATTGGCACGGGCCCTCCTATTTGATGTGCGGGTCTATGACTCGCCTATTGAGAGTAGTCGGTCGGTCTCGCCTACAACTACGTCGATCACTGGCCAAGACCAGTTCTACAGTGTATGCTCATGGTAGTGCAGCGATAGTTGGTGCAACCTTTACACACTTTTGTTGTTTAATTTTTTTAGCATTTCCTCTTATTCATATATGCACTGAAATGCTTGAAAAAATCTAAATTTGCAGGACTATTTTTTGCACAATGTTTAAAACATATTTCTGACATATGGAAAATGTTCGTACCAAATCAAAAATGTTCACAACATTTACAAAAAAATTCACATACTTAAACAAATGGTCATGATAATATAAAAAAATGTTTGTATAATTTGTAGAAAATATTCGTGCCATTCATAAAATTGTTCACACATTTAAATACATGTTCTGAAAATTTTATAATATTTTTACTTCAATGTAAAAAAATTTCACAGTTTTTAAAAAATGTTCGTAACATATAAAAATGTGTATGACATTTGAAAAAATGTTTATAAACACTTACGAAATTGTCATATGTCTTACAATTTTTTTAATGACATTCATGAAAAATGTTCAACGTGTGTTTACAAATGTTCACTGTGTTTTAATAAATGTTCAACGTGCATCTAAAGTTTTTCAGCATGTAGACAAAAAATGTTCAAGTTATATTCAAAAAATTAAAAAACAAACAGGAAAAAAAGTCACGAAAGAAATCAAAGGAAAACCAACTGATGAAAACCTATAAAGGAAAAGACAGAAAAAAGAACACCCACGCTAAATCTTCCCAAAACCTGGCGGATAGGTTCCTAAAACCAATAAAACTAATCCCAACTATAGGTAGGACCTTCCTAAAACCGCACGGTGAAACCGCTCTCTCACATGTTTTTGGGCCGGCCCACCCGAGCATACCTGTAGGCGAGAGTTGCTACGGCCTCGCAATAAGCAAGACCTGGCATTTGCACTATTTGACGCAAAGAGCGAGGTCCCCCTAGGAATATTGTCGAAGCAAAAAATACGATTTGTTGTTCGTCCTAGGCTGCGGGAGCTCCTATTGGGTGCCTTCAGCGCCAGGAAACCAACCCAGCGCTCACGCACGCCCTTTCGTTGGCTGGCAAAATAACGCGAGCCAGCCATTCGTTCGCTCGGTCGAAATCGATTCTTCGTTCGATCACTGGGTCGACTGGTCCACGATTGACTGCTGACCGTTGACTTTTTAGAAAAAAGTTCATAAATTTGAAAAAAAAAAATCTGAAAAATTCATGATTTTAAAAAAGTTCATGAATTTGAAAAAAGTTCATGAATTTGAAAACTATTCATATAAATTTGGAAAATTTCATGAATTTGAAAAAAGTTCACTAAAAAAGTTAGCAAAAACTGAAAAAATTTCACGGATTTGAAAAAAGTTCACTAAAAAAAGTTAACATATTTGAAAAAAGTTCTTGAAAATTTGAAAAAGTTCATGAATTTTAAAAAAGTTCACTAAACAAAGTTAGCAAAACTGAAAAAAAATCATGAAAATTTGAAAAAGGTTCACTAAAAAAAGTGAGCAAAAACTGAAAAAAGTTCACGAAGTTCGAAAAGTTCACAAATTTGAGAAAAGTTCATGAATATGAAAAATTTGAAAAATTTAAAGCATTTGAAAAATTCATAAAAAAAGAAAAAAGGAAAAAAGAAAAAGAAAAGAAAACCAGAGTCGTCTTTTTAGCGCTACAATTTGATGCACAACAAAAGAAGAGGAAAAGAGTAAGCATGGAAGGTGCGCTGTCCAAGTTGGTTATAGCGGTTACTACTGAAGCGTGAGGTTCAGAGATCGAATCTCACGTAGGAGGAGGGGGTGGGGGTGGGGGTGGTGTGCGCCGGTTTGCGAATAACGAAGTAACGGGCGCTGAGGGCGCCAAATAGGAAATGGGCTAGTCTACTGCCCGGCCGTTCCAACTATCTGGGCCAGTTTGCAGGCTGGCCACATTTCGGCGCGAAGGCGGCCGAGGACTACACGCAGAGACTTTTGCTATCGGTGCGATGTCGCAGTCGGCGAGCCCGGATGGACGTAACGGCGGTGAAGTACGTGACATCCTTGAGTGCGCGCGCCACACTAACTTGTTAATAAATACCCCCTTCGTCCCAAAATAAGTGTCGCATCAGCGACACTTATTTTGGGACGGAGGGAGTAGATGTGACCGCATGTGATGAACATACACTAATCCCGTTAGAAAGAAGAAGAACAACGACACTTGTTGCTGCTGCAGGATTCGTGCCCCAGTTGCTACTCGTACTTGCCGCTAGTATATACGGCAGCCCTAAAGTGCACTCCAGTCCCCCGGCCGGCCGGCCAATGTCAGTACGTACAACGCAAGTTGATTACAGTGGTAGATCAGCAAAGCAACTTTACTATCATTTTCCGCTCAAAAAAAAAAACTTTACTATCATTTTACATACGGTGAATCTTGTGTCCTGGGCCGTGAAAAAAGGCGGCTGCTGCGCCAACCAATCGCACGCCAAAGGTTGATGCTCTAGCTCTCTTTACCCAGGAATAATAACATCTTTACGTGTGTAGATTTTTTTCATTGACTTTATATAATTGTAGAACACAAGGATTGAAACTACTTTGCTTTAAGCCTGGTGCCCTACTTCCTAACGCCAGACAAGATGAGAGAGGAGAGGGTAAGCAGGACGACAAGAGCTGACGAAGTCCAATCAAGCCGGGACTGGAAAGAGTTGAAAATGTCGTCGATATATACTCACTTTGAAAGATCCAGGCATATATTTAGTTCTTAAGAGTATATTTTAAAAAAAGCTGACATTTTTGTTAATTTAGAAGAGAGTTTGTTAAGATAACGAACTACTGATCGAGGCCCCTGTGCCACGGATACAATAACACACGCCTACTCTCCTGGCATTAGAGAACTCAAATGTTTTTGAGATTGGCATGTACTCCAGTGTAGTACAATGCAAAGTGTTGATGATGAATCGATCATTATATGCACTTTGGCTGCTGGGAAGCAAGATACTATTTGGAACTTTGAAAGATATTTCTGAAGCATGATACTATAAGATATTTCAGAAACCTAGGACGGTAGACCGTGGAACTCAAATGAAAGAGATGCCACCTAGCTAGCATATATATACACATACAGATTGATGGGCGCACCAGACATTAATATTGTTCATCGATCATCACTGAGAAGTCACAACAGTCCCATACATAACTTGACATTTAATTATATATTGCCATAATCATGTGGAAGTTGTACAAGACCCAACACATGCATGTGCTTTGTTACTGCGTTAAGTGTGTGTATATCACTCTGTCTTGTAGCAGTCGCTGTCAAGTACACATGTTTGTCTCCCATGCATAACTATATGATTGACTGATGTTCATGCACCGCATAATTGAACACACAAGACCAAGCTGCATATATGTACGTCTAAAGTTGGTGGTACGTCTAAAGTTGCACATATGGCGTGTAGCTCCTCCAATATTGTGTGTTGTATACTATTGGCATCAGTTTATTGCAGACTATATATATAGTGCAGTACCAAGCCATTGATCTAGGGTTCATCCCCCCTTAATTAGCCGTTGATATGCATATATGCATGTGGCTAGTTATACATCGATCATTGTATGCATATATGTAGTGTATGTGTTGCCAATATATAGATAATGCTTAATTCGTGGCTGGCTTCTTATGACAAACTATATACTGGTAAACTAGCCACGATACGTGGGCGGTGGGTAGGTCAATTGTACATCCTCCTGCCGCCGGAGCCGGCCTCGCGCTGGCAGTTGAAGTAGACGGCGGCGACGGGTGGGCCGAGGTTATAGAACTCGGCGAAGTCCCTGGTGTTGAAGTTCTGGCGCCACCCGGGGGCGTACACCGTCTGCCGCCCGAGCTGCTGGAAGAGCACGAGCACGAAGCGGTGGATCCCCATGGTCGGACGAGGGCTCTCGTAGCACATCACCTCCTGCCCGAACGACGCACCAGTTGTACCGGGGATATGTGTCACAAGCCTGCACACACATGTAGATGCACACACACACATGAGCTAGTGTGTGCATCTAGGGAAAGAGAAATTATTCAACTGAGTTACAATTACTTACCAGTGGAGATGCTCCCTAAGGTTGGGATCGCTTGGATTTGGAGCATCTGGGTCTACCATCACCTGCGGGCAGTACACGCATGCACATCATGATCAATACTAGAGAAGTAGAGAGTAGTACGTACATAAGCATATGTATTTAAGATCGAGCTTTAGTCGTGTGCTCGCTAGGACAAACATGAAACATGTGAACAGAAGCATCGAAAATCAATGTTCCCCGTATAGAAAAGAAGCATAAAAAAATCATGATCAACACTAGAGAGCACAGAGACATATGTAAGATGTAGCATTAGTCATGTGCTTGCTAAGACAAACATGTGAACAGAAGCATCGAAAATCAATTTGCCACACGTACTATGCATGGAGCTCGATCGATCATGTGCGTGTGGCAAGCACTTTCAGAGCTAAATTGGCATTAGATAGTGACTGTGTACGTACGAGTGTGTAGAAGGTCCTCATCTCATTGCCGCCCACCTCGACCCTAGGCTGCTGGGCGACCATGGACGGCTTGAGCTCGCAGCCGTTGGCCACGGCCCTGTTTCCGAAGGTCACCCTGAGGTTGGTGGTCCGGACGAAGGGGTCCAGCACATCCCCCACAACTCTGCCAACCACCAGCGGGTCCCTATCCCTCCCGGCCATTTACCCTTCCTCCCTAGTATAGATCGATCGGCTACTATGGTAAGAGGGAGCGAGCAGAGGTTCTCTGGAGCAGGAGTAAGCTGTGAATTGAGGAAGTGGTGATGATGAGTGTTGCCCCACACGGCCGGTGGTCACTTTATATAGGGCCCAAAAGCTCAGCCAGGCAGGTTCCATGTCCATGTCCGCACCAGTTCAGCTGCTGCTCTCCGCTCCAGTCCTTGGCGCTTCCTAGCTGGCGTGGCCAGGGAATCTCGTCACCTCTCTCTGTTGAATTGGTTCTGTGGACGTGGTGCAACCGGCAGCGCTTTTGACCCCCACAGGCAGAAGCGAAACCGATGGATGGATCTATCTGCCGTAATAAGCTCCTGATCATGATCACCACGCTAATGGTGGTTTCTAGGCCGTGCCTGCTGGAGTGTAGGTTTGCGTTGCGTCTGGGGCTCTGGGCCGACCGGCGGTCACTCCGCGGCCGGCCGGCAGGCAGGCACCGGGGATGTCTGCCAATTAGCTAGCGCGAGACGGTGACTGGGGTGCATGCTTGCTTAGCTCGATTTGATGTAAGCTTCATCAGCTGCTGCCGGCCGTAGCTGGCCAGGTGTCGATAGGCACCAGTAGAAAACTGACCTTTCGTCCGTCCCTTTAGTCCCGGTTTGATTACGGCCCGGGACTACTGTGACCATTAGTCCCGGTTCCAACGGCTAGGAGCGGTCGGGGGCACGGGCATCATTAGTCCCGGTTCATTTTCTACCTATAGTCTCGGTTTGTGATACAAATCGGGACTAAAGGGGTGGTGGCAGGCTGGTGTCAGGCTGGGGAGGGAGAGCAAGATCACACAGCCTCGGATGGGTCGTACGGGACAGATCATTGGAAGGCTGCAGGGTTATTTCTTTTGCTGGGGGGACTGGCCTGGGTGTGTGCGTGGTCGGAAAGGATGAAGAAGACGGACTTTCCCGAAATGTTAGCTACACGTGACGCGGGCGAATTAATATACTCTGGGCTCGAAATAAACTCTCTGAAAATTAATACACCCTCCGCTTTTGTTGCCCTGGACCCCTTTGAGCGCATCTTTTACTGCCCTATATCTTTTCCTTTGGATTATTTTTAGTCCAAGGTATGAGAGACGCTCCGCATGTTGCTGCGAATAGCGGAAATGCTATCTGGCGAACGTTCCCTGGGAGGGGATGGCAAGCGAAAGCATTTTCCTGACAGTTTTAGTTGCGACGCGAGATCAAACGATGATAGTTTCTGCCCGTTTTTGCCTCAAAATTTTCTTCTTCCTAGAAACTGCCATACGTCTCTGAAAAAACTGCCAGCAAAAACGTTCACAAATGCTACCCCTCACAGCGAACGTTCACCAACTATTGGGGTCTATTAATAAACACGTGTTTAAAATATCTAAAACTAATGTAGGAATGTTCTCAACTTACATTTAGACAACAATGAAGCTATGAGTTACGTGACAACTAGGTACAAAAAGATATTATTTTTTTGAATTGAACTTAACACGACGACACCAACATTTAACAAAAATGTGAAGTATGAACTACATGTTTTTGCTCCAATAGTGCAACACATATACTATCCATGTCCACATAGAAATTAACGTAGGAAAATTAATGTGTGTTCGACATGCATGACTTGATTCACCGGGGAAAAATAGGCATGCATAAATTGATGAGGTGGCATGATTTGCATGGACAGATTAATGCAGAAAACATAACTTATGAGTACATGCATGAGTTGCTGATGCCACACAATTTAGGTCGTACGACTATCAATAATTGAGGTGATGTGGAAGCACGCATGTGAGAGAAATCAAGTAGTGGGGACTTGCTATTTAGATATGGAAAATATCTTCTCCATCGGAAATTTTGTAGTCAAAGGCATGAGACGCCCTCTAGAAGAGAGAATTATCCTTTTTGGCATTATTTTGTATCATGAGGTTTTTCAGGTTCATCTAATTATTTACTTTTAGATGTACTTCCTTTAGTTTTTTTTCGATAAAAACTTCTGATCTATTGATTAACTATCAGGGTAGTATAAAGAACACCAGAAGTAAAAGTTACATCCAGGTATGCAAAGACACTTTGGAAATGTCTTAATTCAAACATTGAAAGCTTTGTGCACCCACATTGATTGTAATATTTCAATCTGGAATTTATTAAATCATATGTATATGTATGTCTCTAGAAATATTTTTGGCGTATTATAATTTTATTGGTCACTACACATATATTTCAAAAAAGCTAGTATTCCATGATTATTCATGAGTTATCTTTAATTGTCCCTAAATATAACCTTGATTTGGATCAATGAATGTGTGATTCATCTGCGGAACTCTAAGTTGTACGATGTTATCTAATGTCTCTAGTCATTGGGGGTGTTAGGACACACATCCAAAGACTAGTATGATTATCAACAGATTATGTTTAGTGTGGCCTCACACGTTTATAGAGGAGGCTCCAGTGTTACTGATGGGGAGCCTTGCAGATTTGCGAGCAGAAAGTCGTGGTCAGTGACGGGGTGCCAAGGCGACCCGATAGAGGAGAAGGGGATTTCGCTCTATGGGGTTCTGGAATACCGGGTCGACTATCCACCGATGGTCAAAATTACTTCCTGGGCATCAGTGGAGGTCCCCTTAGCGGGTCTGGTTTGTATCTCCGTTGACGACCTATGAGGTGCATGTCAACGATAGCCAGCCCCACCATGGATCGATATGTGTTTGGGGTTCAACAGAAGATCAATCTGTATTAATATAGAGAAATTATTCTTCACCTTATAAAACCGAGTTTTTGCATCCATCGTATTCATGGGTTAATGCACAGCGCCATAAAATTTGACTAAAAATAATGGTAACAAAATTTACTTTACATATGGTTTTTAACTTAGATGTCAAATTTAAAGTCCCAAGCGGCAAAAGATGCATTAAAATAAACTCAAAGAGATAAATGGAGAGAGAAAGTTGATATGTCTATTTTGACCCCTCTTGTACGAGATGCTAGCTAGGAATCCGGATGCCCTTTGTGCTCACATTCTGCTTGCATACTACTCATATGCATATGCTAATTATCCTATTGCAATTTATAACTAACCAAAATATTTTGGAATATTGTACCGTTGGTCGTGAAAAATTTGTACAGTTACTAACTTTCCTGTCAGTTAATGACTGGAGCATCTAGGCACATATGTCTCTCCAGTCTAGAAAAGACGGGCATTATCTATCATGTTGTAGCACAAAAGTCAGGTCCCTTTCTCATCTGCCTTCTCTTTTATCGATGACCAGTGAGGCTAAAGTCCAAAAAGGCATCTGTTTTTTAGTTAATTCTTATTAGCTTCGAAATCTGCATATCTTTTTCTGCCCTTTTGTCCCACCTAGCTAGCCTTCCCTTTCCAAATATGCAGCGACTGTATACACACGTACGTTTGCAGCTCAATTAATGGCCATCTTACTTTCAGAAAGACCCAGCTAGTGTACTGACCAACTCCAAAATCTAAGAGGGAAATCAAAACTAATGGCTCCTTTGGCCAAAGGAAAAGTGGAGAGAAAATATAGAAATATTTTTTTCCTATGATGGTACTATTCATGTTTTTGGTTCAAAGGAATGGAGCAAACAAAAATGGAGGACAGTTTCTTTGATCCCAGTTCCAAAGGAAAAATACAGAAATTCAAACTTCCACTTGGACCTTTTTTCAAATCCCTATGGACAAAGAACAGAGACTAAGATTCTGAATGGTGTAATAACATTCTAACTATATATCTTCATGTGGTTTGACTTTGATTTGGCCATGTTTATTAAGATTTCTGTGTTTTTCCAATTTCCGTGAACCAAACACCCAAGCTGACAGAATTTCTATGTTTGCTAATCCTCTGTTTTGCACATACATTCATATCATATTCATGTGTTTAGTTCTATTCCTACGTTTTTAGAATCCCACTAGCCAAAGAAGCCCTAATTAAGGGCAACACCCATAGCAATTATCTCTGAATAATGCATCACCTAGGCCATAGCGCTTCTTAGCTTCACAGTGAATCTATCAATTTCACAACCAACAGAAAGGAATGCCAACTCACGCCATCTTGTGAGGCGAGCCACTAAATCTTAACATCTGTGATCTAGGCTCGCCATTACTGGTCTCATGAACTCTGATTTCAAGTTGTTCATACGAAAGGCGAAGCCATAGTCAGAACAGATACTCGACCCCAAAAACAATCGCTTGACACAATCAACGAGGTGAGAGTCTGAAACACCGGCATATCGCTCCCTGATCCGCCAAAGCCGGCTCATAGATTTTCACCCCAAAGATGGAACACACTGGTATGCATGCTCGTTCAAACTATGTCATGGTATCTTTAAACATGAATTTTCCTTTTGAGGAAACAACTTATGTGGGTTGCCCTTTTTTTGTATTTATAGTTTTTTAGATCTATTTTTTTGTATTGATAGTTAGGGAGTGACTATGATTCACCTTGACTTAAAAAATAGTTACTCACTCCTTGCCAGACTTTATTTTTGACCTGAAACTGTGAGAATTTCTTCCCACAGTGATTTTTATAGATTTACAATAATAAATATGTACAAAGGCGAAAAAAGAAGCTAAAGGCCTATGAAAGCAAAGAAAAGCTACTATTACAGCAATAACAAAAGAATGGGCTAGCCTGTTGAAAGGTGGGAATCTCTGGATACCATGACCATCCACAAGGTGTGGGTGTCAATAGTGAATCAGCTGAAATTTTGTACCCAAGCTGGCAGTGCTTCAAAAGATTTTCGTTTGGCTCTGAAAGTCAACCACTGTAGTTCCTTGCCAGATTATAGTGCATAATAATTTTTATAGTCTTGACTAAGTTTATAGAAAAAAAATGAACATTTACGATAACGAATATATATCATATGAAAACATATTTCGTGATGAATGCACATCATTACTTCTTTATAAGTTATGTGTGGTTCGGAATTTACTACAACATACATAGAATGTCCTCATAAATATGCACCACACATATATCTAATATATATATCTGTACCCTAATCAACAAGGATAAATAAGAAATGACATTGGATTATATTCCGTAGCAGATAACCTTGGAGCGAATCTGTCCTGCAGTGCTTTACGTGAGATGTAACTCCTGCAGTTATCGCGCGATTGAGCTCATTATTACTCAAGCAAGTATGTTATTGTCATTTTCGATAAAGATGCTTTTTATTAACTCATAATATAGCATCGTGGGATACAATCACAATGGGTACACACCCGACCTTTGCATAACTAAGATGCACACATCCAACACTAACACACACACACACACACACAAAAATCACCCCGGCACGGAGCTAAGTCATACAAGACCGAAGCTATGCCCGCGGATGAATAAAAAGAAAAATCCCGAAGCGATGAAAACAGTGATTGACGATAGACAGCGGTGACCATAAGCATCAACCATCTTTTGACAACACAATAGACCACGAGAAAAGATTCTCCAAAAGCGACGCCTCCAGAAAGGGAACGACGTGCAAGCGCCGCCATCGCTGGATCCAACCATCGAAGGTCAAATCGTGGGTTTTCACCCTGAAGATCATGTCCAAGCAAACTTCGAGCAATGCCCTCGTCAAGGTAACGATGCCAAATGCCGCCATTGCCAGGTATAACAATAGGGTCATACCTAGGGTTTTCACCCCGGAGCTCGAGACTAGGTACTCGACAACCACCACCCAATCAAAGTCATGTGTTGTCTCCTTCACTTGCCACAATCCCTGCAGCTGCATACGCGCATGAGCTGCTCGCTACATCACAGCCAAGTCTTTGACGGTGAGGAAGTACATCATCCCGAGTACGGACGCTCCGGACGCCCCACAGCGTACTAACAAGTGGTTGCGATGATTAATCTGCATTAGACGACATCACCAAGCACAGCCACTAGCTCAACCGTCATTGCCTGTGGCAGCAAATCATACCGAGGGAATGGGTACGACCGTTGCCATTCGCCGCCTGTAGCAACACAGATGACAAACCATCTGACAGGGGAATGAGAACCAGCTCCACACTGTGCAAATCTGGACCGATCTGATCACCGGCCATTATCGGCTTTGTAGTCGGATTGGAAGGTCGAAGCCCCTTCGAGCGACCTTGCGGTGCTGCGGGCTTTTCGATCCCAGCTGTCCGATCCTATGGCCATCCTCACGAATAACTGGACGACTGATGTGTCCTTCTGCAGCTGGATCGGTGTGTCATGCAGCCGCCGTCACCACTAGCGTGTCACCGCTCTAGAGCTGCCAGGCATTCCACTACAGGGAGAGCTCAGACCTCACCTCGGTAACCTCTCTTTCCTCCATACCCTCAACCTAACCAACACAAACCTCACCGGTTCCATCTCAGCTGACCTTGGAAGGTTGGCTCGTCTTAGGCATCTTGATCTTAGCCACAATAGCCTCACGGATACAATCCCGTCTACCATAGGAAACCTCACCCGGCTCCAGTTTCTGGTCCTAAACTTCAACCAGCTCTCTGGGCGGATCCCCAGTGAGGTGCGAAACATGCATAGACTTAGGTACCTTTTGTTCCATACTCCGGGTCACCGAATTTTTCATTCGACGGCCAGACACCTTTCCCTAGAAAGAAATTACATTTGCGGCCAGACACCGAATTTTTCATTCGATGGCACACCTTCACTAAGCCACATATACGTTCAGAACTCCGGGTCAATACCATCTGGTATGGGCTCCTTGCTCATGCTCCAGGTTCTTCACTTGCAGCGTAACCAACTCTCCGGTCCCGTACCTCCTACCATCTTCAACATGTCTATGATTGTTGACATGCGTCTGGGGATCAACAATCTAACACGTCACATACCTAGCAATAGAAGCTTTAGTCTCCCCATGTTGCAGATATTTAATCTCCATATGACCAAATTCGAGGGCCAAATTCCACCAGGCCTTGCATCATGCCAGCACCTTCCGGAACTTCTCATTGGTGGAAATCTATTTGTGGATGTGGTGCCGACATGGCTGGCTAAGCTGCCACAGCTTATGTCGATTTCTCTAGGTGGCAATGTCCTCGTTGGCCCAATCCCGCGTGTGCTCAGCAATCTCACCATGCTCACCAACCTTGATATCTCATACTCCAACTTAAGCGGAGATATTCCTGTGGAATTGGGAGAAATGAGACAACTCACTTCTCTGCACCTTGCGTTCAATCAACTAACAGGTCCCTTCCCCGCTTTTTTTGGAAACTCGTCAGGAATGTCTCACTTAGGTATACGTTCGAATCAGTTGACTGGACCAGTACCATCAACATTTGGAACAACATTCCCCTTGTGTATATTGATATTCGAGATAATCATCTCCAAGGGGATCTTAGTTTCTTGGCTGGCCTTTCCAATTGTCGGCAGCTTCAAACCCTTGCCATATCAAATAATCCTTTCTCTGGGAGTATCCCCAGCAAATAACAACCATTTTGGTTGGTTGGCTTCTAGAAACAATGTCAAATCTTAGTGATCTTCGTGGGATAAGAATTTCCGACAACCATCTTACCAAGGAAATACCAGAATCCATCTCTGAGTTGGAGAATCTCCAGGCACTTGGTGTCTCTGGAAATAGAATTATTGGCCCAATCCCTGTACAGTTTGGTATGCTGACAAGTATTGTAAACTTCGAACTCCAGGACAATAGATTATCTGGCTCCATACCAGATGCCATGGGCAACCTCACCATGTTAGAATACATTTCATTATCTTGTAATCAAATATCTTTGACTATACCATCAATCTTGTTTCATAGTAACCTTATCGTACTAGATCTGTCCCATAACTCCCTAAATGGTACACTACCTTCTAATCTTGGCCATATGCAAAGTATGGACCGAATAGATCTTTCTAGTAACATGTTGGTTGGTAGCCTTCCAAGTTCATTTGGATAGGTTGCCATGTTATTAACCTATCTAAATCTTTCGCACAACTCATTCAAGGATTTTGTTCCATACTCTTTTGGCCTCTTAACCAACTTAGCAACTTGGACCAATCATCGAATAATATTTCAGGCACAATACCAGACTACCTCGCCAACTTCACCTACTTTTCTTATCTGAACCTCTCTTTTAATAGGTCAGAAGGGCAAATACCAAATGGAGGTGTTTTCTCAAACCTCACCTCGCAATCTTTGATGGCCAATGTTAGGCTATGTGGTGCCCCTCGTCTAGGACTGTCATTGTGTTTACACAAGTCTCACCCCACTTATGGTCGACAGATCCTCAAGTTTATACTCTGAGTTGTCATCATTGGAGCCGGTGCATTTGTAGCTCTCTTGTACCTAATGATCCGAAAGAAAAACAAGAAGCAATCATACGTTACAACTTCTACTGCCATGACTGATCTGATCAGCCATAGGTTAGTATCCAACCATGAAATTGTTCGTGCTACTGAGAATTTCAATGAGGACAACCTACTTGGCGCTAGAAGTTTTGGCAAAGTTTTCAAGGGCCAACTAGATGATGGTTTGGTCGTTGTAATAAAAATGGTCGATATGCAAGTTGAGCAGGCCATGAGGAGCTTTCATGCTGAATGTCAGGTGTTGCGAATGGCTCAACATCACAACTTGATACAGATATTGAATACATGTTCCAACCTGGATTTCAAGGCACTGCGGCTTCAGTACATGCCCAATGGTAGCATGGAGACACACATGCACGCCGAAACTAGGGAACCACTAGGATTCATCGAGAGATTGGATATTATACTTGGCGTGTCGGATGCAATGGAGTACCTGCACCATCATCATTTCCAAGTTGTCCTACATCGCGACCTGAAACCTAGCAATGTGTTTTTCGATGACGACATGACGGCACATGTTGCTGACTTTGGAATTGCAAAGTTACTTCTACGTGATGACAACTCCATGGTTTCAGCAAGTATGCCGGGGACAATCGGGTACATGGCCCCAGGTATGTGCTTCTATGATCACGCTTGAGGAATACAAATAGAAAACCATCACGTACTGGTTCGATTAGTTTAACTCTCTTGACTAGTTTTATTTTCTTGAATCAGAGCTTGCATTCATGGGGAAGGCGTCACGAAAGACTGACGTATTCAGCTTTGGGATCATGATGCTCGAAGTCTTCATAGGGAAGAGGCCCACGGATCCCATGTTTGTCAGCGAATCAAGCCTTAGGCGGTGGGTTAGGCTGTCATTTCCAGCAAATCTCATTGATGTTATGGATGAGAGGCTATAGTAGGATGAAGTAATGCGCCTCATCTCCCATCGCCAAACACTTAGTACTTCACTGCCATCATTATCCATTGCCTGCGATACAAACTTTCTCGTGTCGACATTCGAGCTGGGTCTAGAGTGGTCGAGTGACGTTCCCGCCCAAAGGGCGAGCATGAGCAAGGTGCTCGTGAGGCTGAAGAACATCAAGAAGGATGACTCAGCTTTCACGGTGGCAACTAAAGTGGGACAACTTAGCAAGGCTGCAGCTATGGCTGGTCCCCGAAGCCATCGCATCGATGTTGTGTAGTTGTCTAGTTTGGTTTCTTCTTGTCAGAGACCATTTTTTGGGTCTTTGTAGCTGGATTTATGTCCCGAACGTCGTAGCAGTATTTAGTGGCAGTAAGTTTTCATCCCTTAGTGAGTGTTTCGACGGCGAGCACTCGTAGCGGATTTCCTATTAGTGCCCTAGCTCGTTTCTCTCTTTCCCATTCCCTTTTGCTGCTTGTAATAGCTGCTTATTTCCCAGCTCGTTTCTCTCTTTCCCCTTCCCTTTTGCTGCTTGTAATAGCTGCTTATTTCCGTTAAGGGATTAATTAATGGAAATGGGTTTGCCCGGTGGGAAAAGAAAAACTCAAAAGGAAAACATTCCAAATCGGGCTACCGGTCTCGACTCGCGCCAGTCGCTCCGCATCACTACAAGAAATATGGCAACTTGCGACCATCAATATTGGTCACTGAATGGTCATTATTTTTCATTTGCGACCTTTTTGTGACCAAAAACAGTTGGTCAAAAGCTGGCCGTCTTTAATGAAACTTAACGACTTTTTTTTGTGAAATGGTCATAGAAGGTAACGACCAAAATAAAAGGTTGTTGGTTCTACGACCAATTATTTTGGTCACTGACAACATGCCCACACCACGTCAGATCCGACGTGGCAAGCTGACGTGGCAAAATTATGACCAAATGAATTGGTCTATGATTAGAATCAGCCCGGTCCAGTTTGACCGTTTATATGGGCCAAGCCCAGTAATTCAGCCCATTTAATGTATTTTTTCCCTGTGCTTTGATTAGCTACATGGGCCTGGCCCAACAATTCTGCCTTTTTAATTTCTATGCCTGGCCCTTTTGACAACAAATTTTCTTTTTGGTCTTGTATTTTTCTGGGCCGTTTCTTTGCTAGGCCTTTCACGTTTTTCCCTCAGAAATAATTGTCCAATATAGCTTGGGCTAGGCCGAAATAATTGATCCCAATTTTCTTATTAGGCCATTGACATTACAATACATCACACCACAAGCTATCTTGGGCCTAGCCCAGTTCTATACATTTCCAAAGCAACGTGAAATGTTACAGGAGCCCAAAATATAATATTGCTAATATAACAACCATTCATTCTAGCAGTACATATCTTTACATCCCAGGAACCAGTTAGTGCCAAACAAAACTATTCTACAGCAAAGAAAATAAAAACAGAAATTTAGATGATAAGACATAACAGAAGTTCTTATTGTCCTCCTCCTTCAACATTTGAAAACCACATTCACCTGGTAGTAGATCAATCATGAGTGAGAAACTATACAACAGCAAAAAAAATGTTCCGGTCGCATTACGAACCGGGACTAATGTGAGCATTAGTCCCGGTTCGAGCGGCTAGGGCGCCGGTCGGGGCTCGGCAGGCAGCAGTCCCGGTTCAAATGGGACCTTTAGTCCCGGTTGGAGACACCAACTGGGACTAAAGGGGTGCGATGCCCTTTAGTCTCGGTTGGTGTCTCCAACCGGGACTAAAGGTCTGTCTTCAGTCCCGGTTTTAGACACCAACCGGGACTACAAATTTGACTATATATACCCCCGCCCCTACCCGCCCTCTCCTCTGTTTTTTCCTCACATAAGGTGGGAGGTGTGTGCTACTTTGTTCTCCCTTCCTATGCACATGAGGTGTTCGATGAAATGCCCGAGAGCATGAGTTCACACAAAACAAACATGATATGAGGTGCCCGAGCCACACTTAAGCTTTCTCCTCTTTCTTCTCCTATGTTCTTCCTCCAAGCTCGTCCCCGTCCCCGTCCTCACCGCCGTCGATCGCCCACACCGATCTCGTCGCCGGCAACACCGTGGTGAGCCTCTTGTTCTTATCTTTTTTTAAAAAGAAAAAAAATTCTTACTTGTATGATTTAGATAGCTACTTGTATTATTGTTTGTTATTATATAGTGCCATGGTTTTGATATCCGCCCCATCGGCTCTCGTCCGGTCTATGATTCGGATGTGGCATATTATCTTTTATAACTATTTATTTCATTTAGTGTTTATGACAATTATGCCGACCAACTTGACATAGATGTATTTATCTAGGAGGTATGTGAACCGGAAATTCCAACCGACCCTCTTGTCGAGAGGTTAAATTTAGTTGAAAAAGAAAACAATTATTTGAAAGAAAAATTGAAAAGAATTGAAGAAGAGAAGATGAAATTGGAGTTGCATGTTGCCGATGTCGTCGATCTACACAAGATCCAGATGGATGCAATGCGCTTGAAGATTAGAAAGATTAGAAAATATGCCATTGATAAAGAGGCTTGGTATCATTATGCTGTTGGATCAATTGTTACCTTAGGTGCGATTTTGATCGCATTTGCTGTGGCATTTAAATGTATTACATAGTTGTATGTTAGTTTCAATGTGTGTTTTAATTAGATGCTCTAGATAGTTGTATGTTGTTTTATGAGAACTATGTATGAACTTTATGTATTTATTTTTGCAGTAATAACATTTGATCACTACTGTACTTTGGTTTTAATGTGATGATGAACTTGTATTAATTTGGTCATTTCTCTATTCATGATGTTCTGTAATGGTTTTTGATATACTTAATTATATAATGCAGATGAACCGGCAATGAATGTACGGTGACCGACGCACTTCCGAGTACATTACGGGCCTGCATAATTTTATCGATGTGACTGAGGCAAACAGTCAGAATGGTTTTATGTATTGTCCATGTGTTGTCTGTGAGAATACGAAGGATTACTCTTCCTCGAAAACCCTTCACTACCACCTGCTTAAGTCCGGTTTCATGCCCCACTATAATTGTTGGACCAAGCACGGAGAAAGAGGGGTTATGATGGAAGACAATGAAGAAGAAAAGGATGATGACAACTATCCTATGTACCCTGAATACGGTGATACTGTGACGGGGGAAGCTGAAGATGAAGAGGCACCAGATGTGCCCGCTGATGATCTTCGCCGGGTCATTGTTCATGCACAGAGAGAATGCGAAAGTGAAAAGGAGAAGTTGAAGTTCGATCGCATGTTAGAGGATCACAAAAAATGGTTGTACCCAAATTGCGAAGATGGCAACACAAAGCTCGGTACCACACTGGAATTGCTGCAATGGAAGGCAGAGAATGGTTTGTCTGACAATGGATTTGAGAAGTTACTGAAAATAATGAAGAAGAAGCTTCCAAAGGATAACGAATTTCCTGACAGTACGTACGAAGCAAAGAAGGTTCTCTGCCCTCTAGGATTAGAGGTGCAGAAGATACATGCATGCCCTAATGACTGCATCCTCTACCGCAGTGAGGAGTACGAGAATTTGAATGCATGCCCGGTATGCGGTGCATTGCGGTATAAGATCAGACGAGATGACCCTGGTGATGTTGAGGGCGAGCGCCCCAGGAAGAGGGTTCCTGCCAAGGTGATGTGGTATGCTCCTATAATACCACGGTTGAAACGTCTGTTCAGAAACAAAGAGCATGCCAAGTTGTTGCGATGGCACAAAGAAGACCGTAAGAAAGACGGGATGTTGAGAGTACCCGCTGATGGGTCGTAGTGGAGAAAAATCGAGAGAAAGTGGCCGGATTTTGCAAATTACGCAAGGAACTTATGGTTTGGTATAAGTGCAGATGGCATTAATCCTTTTAGGGAGCAGAGCAGCAATCATAGCACCTGGCCTATGACTCTATGTATCTATAACCTTCCTCCTTGGTTGTGCATGAAGCGGAAGTTCATTATGATGCCAGTGCTCATCCAAGGCCCTAAGCAACCCGGCAACGACATTGATGTATACCTAAGGCCATTAGTTGAAGAACTTTTACAGTTGTGGGATATCAAAGGTGTACGTGTGTGGGATGAGCACAAACAACAGGAATTTGACCTGCGAGCGTTGCTGTTTGTAACCATCAATGATTGGCCTGCTCTTAGTAACCTTTCAGGACAGACAAACACGGGATACAATGCATGCACGCACTGTTTAGATGAGACTGAAAGTATATATTTGGATAAATGTAAGAAGAATGTGTACCTGGGACATCGTCGATTTCTTTCGAGCAGGCATCCCTTAAGAAAGAAAGGCAAGCATTTCAAAGGTGAGGCAGATCACCGAAAGAAGCCTGTCCACCGTACTGGTGATGATATATTTGATTTGGTCAAGGATTTAAAAGCAATCTTTGGAAAGGGTCCTGGCGGACAATCTGTTCCGAATGACGCTAACGAACACACACCCATGTGGAAGAAGAAATCTATATTTTGGGAGCTACCCTATTGGAAAGTCCTAGAGGTCCGCTCTGCAATCAACGTGATGCACGTGACGAAGAATCTTTGCGTGAACCTGCTAGGCTTCTTGGCTGTGTATGGGAAGACAAAAGATACACCGGAGGCACGGGAGGACCAGCAACGTATGCACGAAAAAGACGGCATGCATCCAAAGCAGTATCAAGGTCCTGCCAGCTACACTCTTACCAAAGCAGAGAAGGAAATCTTTTTTGAATGCCTGCTCAGTATCAAGATCCCGTCTGGCTTCTCGTCGAATATAAAGGGAATAATAAATATGGCAGAGAAAAAATTTTAAAACCTAAAGTCTCATGACTGCCATGTGATTATGACGTAATTGTTTCCGGTTGCATTGAGGGGGCTTCTACCAGAAAATGTTCGATTAGCCATTGTGAAGCTATGTGCATTCCTCAATGCAATTTCTCAGAAGGTAATCGATCCAGAAATCCTACCAAGGTTACAGAGTGATTTGGTCCAATGTCTTGTCAGTTTCGAGTTGGTGTTCCCACCATCCTTCTTCAATATTATGACGCACGTCCTAGTTCACCTAGTCGAAGAGATTGTCATTCTGGGTCCTGTATTTCTACACAATATGTTCCCCGTTGAGAGGTTCATGGGAGTCTTAAAGAAATATGTTCATAACCGTGCTAGGCCAGAAGGAAGCATCTCCAAGGGCCATGAAACATAGGAGGTTATTGAGTTTTGTGTTGACTTTATTCCTGACCTTAATCCGATTGGTGTTCCTCAATCGCGGCATGAGGGGAGACTGAGTGGAAAAGGCACACTAGGACCGAAAGCAATAATATGTAGGGATGGGCATTCTTTCACTCAAGCACACTACACAGTTCTACAAAGTTCTACCTTGGTGGCCCCGTATATCGAGGAAAACATGGATATTGTACGCTCCAAGAACCCGGAGCAGTCTGACCCCTGGATTAAACGTACACACATGGCGACTTTTGGCGGTTGGTTGCAAACACATCTCATGAATGACAACGCTGTTGGAGATGAGCTGTACTTGTTGGCCAGGACACCATCTTTGACTGTATTGACTTTCCAAGGGTACAAGATAAATGGGAATACAGTTTACATGATCGCCCAAGATAAAAAGAGCACCAACCAAAACAGTGGTGTCCGCTTTGATGTAGCAAACACCAATAGGGAAAAGGACACATATTATGGTTACATAGAGGAGATATGGGAACTTGACTATGGACGTGATTTTAAGGTCCCTTTGTTCCGGTGCAAATGGGTCAATCTGACAGGAGGCGGGGTAATGGTAGACCCGCAGTACGGAATGACAACAGTGGATCTCAACAATCTTGGGTACACAGACGAACCATTCGTCCTAGCCAATGATGTGGCGCAGGTTTTCTATGTGAAGGACATGTCTACCAAACCGAGAAAAAGAAAATATAAGGAAGCGAATACATCATACGATGAGCCAAAGCGCCACATAGTTCTTTCAGGGAAAAGAAACATCGTAGGAGTGGAGGACAAGACAGACAAGTCGGAAGATTATGAAAAGTTTGATGAAATTCCTCCCTTCATAGTGAAGACTGACCCAAGCATCCTGTTAAATGATGAAGATTATCCATGGTTACGGCGCAATAAGCAAGGGACACACGCGAAGAAAAAGTGAAGACTTTCTCTCTAGTGAGTTTCCGGACTTATAGCTGGAAAATCCCAAGTTTTGCAAGATTCCACCCCTACTGTGTGGTTTCTCTGATCGGAGGACCCCTTATGCTGAGCCAAGTCCAGATGAGAGGAGTTCTGGTTGCTTTCTGGTGAAACTGAGGACATAGTTATGCTCCACAACTATTCTGATGATGGCTTTGATCTAGAATCACTACAGTTACATGAAGGCGATGTATTAACTGGCAAGATTGGCATCTGTTTTAATTTTTGGTAAATGTATGTTTCTTTCCTTGTACAAATATGCAGGCATATCTCATGAACATCCAGGCACCTTTATATTATCTTACATCAGGAGTACAAACCCACATCATGAGTATGTTGGGTTATACCCAAAGGGCTTTAGATTCCGGAAGAAAGATTTTGACAGCATTGATCGCCTTGTGTCATATTTTCAAAAAGATATTGACAAACCACCACCTGATGCTGGCCCGTCAATGCGAAATGTTGCGGCAATGGTACCTATGAAAAATAACTTGATAGAACTTTTTGTCACTATCTGATGAAAATCTATATAATCAAACATTGCATTCATATAAGCATTCACTCTAGCAAGCATTCTAGCAATCAAAATACAATCAATGAATAAAGCAATAAAGAAAACAATAAGAAAAAGCAAATAGAAAACAAAACAAAATACTAAACTAATAACTTAACAGAAAAGAAAATATAACATTATTAGGTTAACAAAAAGTATTTTATAATATTCTTCAATAGCAAAAAGAATCAACTAAAAAGTTTTTATAAAACTCTAGTTATTATCAAAATAATATTAACTTAAAATTATATAAAATTTATCCAACTAAAATTTTCATAAAGTATTTTTTGTTAAAAACTTTAATAGCAAAAAGAATTAAATCAAAACATTAAAATAATTTTAAAACACCTATTTAAAATATCCTCATGTTGACTAACCAAAACATAATATAATTTGGCAACAGAATAACAAGAAAATATAAACTAAAATAATTAAAACAAAGGAAAAAGGTATAAAACTAAAAGAAACATAATCTGTTTTGATTAAAACACCATTTAAAAGCTTTAAAAATCCAGGTTTGTCCCGGTTGGTGGCACCAACCGGGACTAAAGGCCTGACCTTTCGCGCCCATTTGGCTGCCGAAAACGAGCTTTAGTCCCGGTTGGTGCATCCGACCGGGACTAAAGGTAGGCCTTTAGTCCCGGTTGGATCCACCAACCGGGACTAAAGGCCTGACCTTTCGCGCCCATTTGGCTGCCGAAAACGAGCTTTAGTCCCGGTTGGTGCCTCCGACCGGGACTAAAGGTAGGCCTTTAGTCCCGGTTGGATCCACCAACCGGGACTAAAGCTAGAGGTATATTATTCATTTTGTATTCATCTTGTGTATAAATCTTGTATTCATTTTGTATTCATCTTGTGTATAAATCTACACACCACAGACATGATAACATAGGTACAAATATCGTCATAACTTCGACACGAGGGGGGGGGGGTCGTTAAAACATAACCCCGATAACTTCGGTATAATTTCGGTGGAATCTTTGCTGATGTCAGCATTTTTGTGTTAAACATGCAGCGTTGTGCTCTTTCTTCCATCCACGTTTAAAGAACAAAGGAGGACTCGAGAGTGAGGGTGATCGAAGGAATTAAGAAATCGTTCGGATCTATTCCTTATGAACCTAACGTTTGATATTTAGCACAGTCCTTAAGAAATATATTCATCTTATATTAAGAAATATATTTATTATACAATGTGTATTTGGGAAAAGGTTCAATATTATTTATACTAGCAAACTTGCCCGTGCGTTGCACCGAGAAAAAAAAAATAGCACACGCCCACTACTTGTGTCATCGATTATTCTTCTTCCTAACCTCCTGACGGTGGCCGTGGTGTTTCGTTTTGTTCCGGTAGAACCGTACCGTTTCGTTCCAGTCCCCGACGATCGCCGGTGAAGAGTCCTCACCGTTTCGTTCCGGTAGAACCGTAACTCCGACCGAGACGTTCTTTATATGCATTTGTTTCGATTTCTCTTGTAGATTATGTTTTGCCATCATCATACATGTTAAAATAAATAAACTTGATGTTCTGTCCAGAATACTAAAATTGTATAAAATGCATATGAAATAACTTGCAAGTGATTGCAGAAACTATGGATCCGGAACACGCCAGAGACGAAGAACAAGAAAACATGTTGGAGGAAATTATCCGCGACGGAGATGATGATATCACCTCACATTTTCTGAATGACTCCGGTGAGGGAATGGATGGCTCCGGTGAGAGAATGGAGCAAGAAGATGACGGCTCCGGTGTTGAAACCTTAATTATTACAAAGTCCGGCGAGGTATATTAATAAAGCCTCTGCTGACTAGATGCATTAATTGATTTGTATATACATATATTAACGCTTCTTTCTTCTTTTAGCACTCCGGATCGAGCCAATCTTCGATAATGAAATGAGGCCCGAAGAAAAGGTTGGGCGATAATGAAAGGTTCAAGATCGAAGAAGTCGATGCACATGGCAAACCGATTGCTCCCAAGCGGAGCGCAGATGCATTTGTAAGTCAGTGCGGAGTTATTGTTAGGGACAGCATCCCGATCTCCATTCAAGAATGGAATAAGCCAAAGGCGAACGATGGAGTTACTTATGTCGAGGATAGATGCAAAGAAACGCTCATGAAAAATTTCACCCTACCGCCAGAGGTGGATCCAAATAACCCAGTTATATAGCGAAAAGTCAAGTCGTGAGCTCTTAAGAAGATGGCCGCACAATTTTGCAACTGGAAGAAAAGATTGAACCAAGACTATGTCCAGAAAGACAAGACTCCAACATTCACCGGAGCACATGAGAAGTTAAAAGATCACTGGGACGTATTTGTGAAGTATAAGAAATCGGAAGAAGCTAAGAGAAGGTCAGAAAGAAATAAGATAAATGATGCAAAGAAAGATTATCACCATGTTACGGGGTCAGGTGGCTACAAGGTTGCCAGGCCTAAGTGGGAGAAATTTCAGAACGACCTGATTGCTAAAGGGATCCATCCAGAGCCATTGCATTGGATCGAACGGGCAAGGACTTGGTTCTACGGGCATGGGGGAACGTTGAACCCAGAAACAGGGAAGTGTATTTATACAAAAGAGCAACTTGCAACACCCGTCAAAGCCCTTCGAGCTGCAATGCAGGACGTGTAGGACGGGAAGTTCAATCCTGACAGAGAGAAGGACGAGCTGATACGCGCCCTCGGGAATCCTGAACACCCTGGACAAACACGAGGCACATCAGGCTCCGTTCCGTGGAAGGTTGGGTTTCCCGACAACAGTGACACCTATAGAAGCCGAGCGAGAAAGAAGAGACAGGATGCTACCGGCCCATCTCAGCGGCACGAAGATTCTGCATTCGATACTACTGACGGCCCACCATCTCGGAGGAAAAGCAGCGTGGCTTCCACGGAGCTCGTTCGGCCCACAGATGATATCACGGCTCCTCGCTACCCCGTGGATGATATCACGCAGAGGAAACATTGTGATCTACATGCGAAATGCATGAACATATCCTTGAAGGTGGCGATCGGCTTTGCCTTACCTTCTGGACCTGATGTAACTCACCATTGCTCTCCGATTCCAGATGGCTATGCTGTTGTCGGGGTGGATGAAGTTCTCAGCGGATTTGAGCAGCTGAAGCTTGACTTCCCTACAGGTAAAGGGGAGACTGCACTGGGAGATGCCATAAGGACTACGATTCTATGGAAAAAGGAACACATCGTGCTTCCACATTGGACGCCGCGTCAGCAGACTCCGCCGGAGGAGGCCCCTCAGCAGACTCCTCACAGTAGCAATCCATCTCTATCTCCGCCGCCTCAGCTGTCTCCGCCGTGTCAGCATACTCCGCCGGAGGAGGCCCCTCAGCAGACTCCGCCTCCTCCGCCGCCTCAGCACCGGCGGAAGAGAGCCGCCGCTCCGGCGGCTAGTAGTACAACTGCGAAGAAATCCAGAGCAGATACAAGCGTCAAGAAGGCTCCTGCCTAGTTACCAGACGATATGACTGATGAGGAAACCAAGAAGGTCGTGGATGCCGATGTGAAACGCCAGCTTGCACTGAAACGGCCCGATCCAAAGGAGAAATTAGATCCGGCAATAGCGGAGCACTGTATAGAAAACCTTACGCGACCACCACCGCCTCCGCTGCTATCAGACTATGACCGGTCTATTGTAAAGTCATATAGAGAACATGTGAAGCGACCGGGAAGTAGCAGTAGTGCAAGTGGGAAAACAATTCCCCAGCTCGGCGAACAGAAAAACCAATCGTGCCCCCCGCTCAAGGTGTTTACCGATAACGATTATGATCCGGGGGTAGCGGCCGATGATGTTGGTTTCACTCTTGGTCAATTGTTAGGCGAGGAGGTAGAGTTCCCCATGGCTGAGTTAGCATACAGATACCAGCACGGGAAGCCTCTCGTCAAACCTGAGGAGGTCCGGCTACTACCAACACAAATGCGAAAATTGCATGAGTGGTACATGGAAGCCTCAAAGGAAGGGACCAACTATATCATTGCGGGAGTTAAAGATGAGCATTACTTCAATGGAGACGAGGAGATTTACGTTGAATTTGATGAATTATTTCAGTTTTACAATCAAGACGCCGTCGACAAATCTATCGTCAGTTGCTATTGTCTGTAAGTATCATTTCTATAATTAAGTCTCTAGCTCAGCTCGTTCATTGCATGTATAATTATCCTCACTATATTCTGCAGAATGAAGATCCTCGAATGCAAAAGAGGACAAATCTATGACATTGGGTTCATTAACCCAAATACTATTTATGAAGTTACGGTACAAATGTACGCCAAGGATACAGAGAAGATCTTGCTAAGGGCGTTAATTGAACAACAAAACAAAAGGGAAATACTATTTCCTTACAACTTCAAGTGAGTGTTATACTGTCTTGTACACATTCTGTTTTGCTTACTCGATGTTAAGTGTAATTGATGAGTTATGCTGCGTGCGCAGGTTCCACTTTATTCTGCTAGTCATTCGGGTTGACTCAGGAAGCGTACTTGTCATGGACTCAGCTACGTAAACACCCTAAGATGTGGGCGGACCTGCGTGATATGCTCCAGAGGTAATTTGAATCATTATCGCACTATATTAGCAACTTTCGTTCATTTCCTGATATCAAGTAATTAATAACTCCTTTATTTATTTTCTTTGCCGGGCAGGGTTTGGAAACGGTTCACCAAGAAGGCTAGGGGTGAATGGAAAGAGGAGCTGCAATTTCGACAACTCACTGTAAGTAGTACTAGCTAGGTCCGCGCATCTCTTTGATTCTAGTTAATTTCAATACCATTATCATGCTTGATTATTATTTTGATTGAACTCGACTCTCGTAAAGTGCTTGAGGCAGGAAAGGGGGACTAATTTATGTGGATACTACGTTTGCGAGTTAATTCGCATGACGACCAGTGAGACTGGCAGAAATTTACAACAACTTGAAGTACGTAAACAATATTCACAATTTTATTTTATTACCATCAATTGTGTTGAGTTTCATTCATATATATTGACCCCCTTCTTTAAATTAGATCCAACGGATGCGGGACGATCTCCTACCAAAGGATCGCGTAAAGGCAATTGAAGAGGAATTGGCGGGATTCTTCCGTAAAGAGGTCATAGCTACAACCGGAGAATACCATCGGAAATTGGTAGTGAATGTTGGTAATTAGATATTAGGGATCGTAAGAGACGTTATTTTGTGTATATGCATGAACGTGTACTATATGTAGTAGCGTCGAACATATATACGAAAACTTGCTGTTCGACCAAGCACGGAGAAAGAGGTCACTTCTCTATATTCATGACGATGTTGTGTAACGGTTCCTTCATTGCTATTAGTAGCTAGCGTCGAGTTGAATGGAAAACATAAAATAAAAATGAAACCCCTAAACCCTCCAAAACCCCTAAACCCCTAAACCCTCCAAAACCCTAAACCCCTCTTTTAAAAAAAACAGCGCTTGGCAGGGGCTGACGCGTGGCGGCCTTTTAGTCCCGGTTGGTGTTACCAACCGGGACTAAAGGTCCTCCTGCCTGAGCGCTGCGCAGCGGCCACGTGGAGCCCTTTAGTCCCGGTTCGTAACACGACCGGAACTAAAAGTGAGGGCCTTTAGTCCCGATTCGTTAGTCCCGGTTGCAGAACCGGGACTAAAGGCCCTTACGAACTGGGACTAATGCCCTGTTTTCTACTAGTGGAGACGCTCCGCATGTTGCTGCTAATAGCGGAAATGCTATCCGGCGAACGTTCCCTGGGAGGGGATGGCAAGCGAAAGCATTTTCCTGACAGTTTTAGTTGCGACGCGAGATCAAACGATGATAGTTTTTGCCCGTTTTTGCCTCAAAATTTCCTTCTTCCTAGAAACTTCCATGCGTCTCTGAAAAAACTGCCAGCTAAAACGTTCACAAATGTTACCCCTCACAGCGAACGTTCGCCAACTATTGGGGTCCATTTATAAACACGTGTTTAAAATATCTAAAACTAATATAGGAATGTTCTCGACTTACATTTAGAAAACAATGAAGCTATGAATTACGTGACAACTACGTACAAAAAGATATTTTTTTTTGAATTGAACTTAACACGACGACACGAACATTTAACAAAAATGTGAAGTATGAACTACATGTTTTTGCTCCAATAGTGCAACACATATACTATCCATGTCCACATATAAATTAACGTAGGAAAATTAATGTGTGATCGACATGCATGACTTGATTCACCGGGGAAAAATAGGCATGCATAAATTGATGAGGTGACATGATTTGCATGGACAGATTAATGCAGAAAACATAACTTATGAGTACATGCATGAGTTGCTGATGCCACACAATTTAGGTCGCACCACTATCAATAATTGAGGTGATGTGGAAGCATGCATGTGAGAGAAATCAAGTAGTGGGGACTTGCTATTTAGATATGGAAAATATCTTCTCCATCGGAAATTTTGTAGTCAAAGGTATGAGACGCCCTCTAGAAGAGAGAATTATCCTTTTTGGCAGTATTTTGTATCATGAGGTTTTTCAGGTTCATCTAATTATTTACTTTTAGATGTACTTCCTTTAGTTTTTTTTTCGATAAAAACTTCTGATCTATTGATTAACTGTCAGGGTAGTATAAAGAACACCAGAAGTAAAAATTACATCCAGGTATGCAAAGACACTTTGGAAATGTCTTAATTCAAACATTGAAAGCTTTGAGCACCCACATTGATTGTAATATTTCAATCTTTAATTTTTAAATCATATGTATATGTATGTCTCTAGAAATATTTTTGGCGTATTATAATTTTATTGGTCACTACACATATATTTCAAAAAAGCTAGTATTCCATGATTATTCATGAGTTATCTTTAATTGTCCCTAAATATAACCTTGATTTGGATCAATGAATGTGTGATTCATCTGCGGAACTCTAAGTTGTACGATGTTATCTAATGTCTCTAGTCACTGGGGGTGTTAGGACACACATCCAAATACTAGTATGATTATCAACAGATTAGTTTAGTGTGGCCTCACACGTTTATAGAGGAGGCTCCAGTGTTACTGATGGGGAGCCTTGCAGATCTGCGAGCGGAAAGTCGTGGTCAGTGACAGGCCAAGGCGACCCAATAGAGGAGAAGGGGATTTCGCTCTATGGGGTTCTGGAATACCGGGTCGACTATCCACCGATGGTCAAAATTACTTCCTGGGCATCAGTGGAGGTCCCCTTAGAGGGTCTGGTTTGTATCTCCGTTGACGACCTATGAGGTGCATGTCAACGATAGCCAGCCCCACCATGGATCGATATGTGTTTGGGTTTCAACAGAAGATCAATCTGTACTAATATAGAGAAATTATTCTTCACCTTATAAAACCGAGTTTTTGCATCCATCGTATTCATGGGTTAATGCACAGCGCCATAAAATTTGACTAAAAATAATGGTAACAAAATTTACTTTACATATGGTTTTTAACTTAGATGTCAAATTTAAAGTCCCAAGCGGCAAAAGATGCATTAAAATAAACTCAAAGAGATAAATGGAGAGAGAAAGTTGATATGTCTATTTTGACCCCTCTTGTACGAGATGCTAGCTAGGAATCCGGATGCCCTTTGTGCTCACATTCTGCTTGCATACTACTCATATGCATATGCTAATTATCCTATTGCAATTTATAACCAACCAAAATATTTTGGAATATTGCACCGTTGGTCGTGAAAAAGTTGTACAGTTACTAACTTTCCTGTCAGTTAATGACTGGAGCATCTAGGCACATATGTCTCCAGTCTAGAAAAGACGGGCATTATCTATCATGTTGTAGCACAAAAGTCATGTCCCTTTCTCATCTGCCTTCTCTTTTATCGATGACCAGTGAGGCTAAAGTCCAAAAAGGCATCTGTTTTTTAGTTAGTTCTTATTAGCTTCGAAATCTGCATATCTTTTTCTGCCCTTTTGTCCCACCTAGCTAGCCTTCCCTTTCCAAATATGCAGCGATTGTATACACACGTACGTTTGCAGCTCAATTAATGGCCATCTTACTTTCAGAAAGACCCATCTAGTGTACTGACCAACTCCAAAATCTAGGAGGGAAATCAAAACTAATGGCTCCTTTGGCCAAAGGAAAAGTGGAGAGCAAATATAGAAATATTTTTTTCCTATGATGGTACTATTCATGTTTTTGGTTCAAAGGAATGGAGCAAACAAAAATGGAGGACATTTTCTTTGATCCCAGTTCCAAAGGAAAAATACAGAAATTCAAACTTCCACTTGGACCTTTTTTCAAATCCCTATGGACAAAGAACAGAGACTAAGATTCTGAATGGTGTAATAACATTCTAACTATATATCTTCATGTGGTTTGACTTTG
This sequence comes from Elymus sibiricus, assembly GCA_039707655.1. Taxonomy (NCBI): domain Eukaryota; kingdom Viridiplantae; phylum Streptophyta; class Magnoliopsida; order Poales; family Poaceae; genus Elymus; species Elymus sibiricus. Next base: position 30,281,207 of record CM077664.1, read on the forward strand.
ATTTGGCCATGTTTATTAAGATTTCTTTGTTTTTCCAATTTCCGTGAACCAAACACCCAAGCTGACAAAATTTCTATGTTTGCTAATCCTCTGTTTTGCACATACATTCATATCATATTCATGTGTTTAGTTCTATTCCTACGTTTTTAGAATCCCACTAGCCAAAGAAGCCCTAAGGGCAACACCCATAGCAATTATCTCTGAATAATGCATCACCTAGGCCATAGCGCCTCTTAGCTTCACAGTGAATCTATCAATTTCACAACCAACAGAAAGGAATGCCAACTCACGCCATCTTGTGAGGCGAGCCACTAAATCTTAACATCTGTGATCTAGGCTCGCCATTACTGGTCTCATGAACTCTGATTTCAAGTTGTTCATATGAAAGGCGAAGCCATAGTCAGAACAGATACTCGACCCCAAAAACAATCGCTTGACACAATCAACGAGGTGAGAGTCTGAAACACCGGCATATCGCTCCCTGATCCGCCAAAGCCGGCTCATAGATTTTCACCCCAAAGATGGAACACACTGGTATGCATGCTCGTTCAAACTATGTAATGGTATCTTTAAACATGAATTTTCCTTTTGAGGAAACAACTTATGTGGGTTGCCCTTTTTTTGTATTTATAGTTTTTTAGATCTATTTTTTTGTATTGATAGTTAGGGAGTGACTATGATTCACCTTGACTTAAAAAATAGTTACTCACTCCTTGCCGGACTTTATTTTTGACCCGAAACTGTGAGAACTTCTTCCCACTGTGATTTTTATAGATTTACAATAATAAATATGTACAAAGGCGAAAAAAGAAGCTAAAGGCCTATGAAAGCAAAGAAAAGCTACTAGTACAGCAATAACAAAAGAATGGGCTAGCCTGTTGAAAGGTGGGGATCTCTGGATACCATGACCATCCACAAGGTGTGGGTGTCAATAGTGAATCAGCTGAAATTTTGTACCCAAGCTGGCAGTGCTTCAAAAGATTTTCGTTTGGCTCTGAAAGTCAACCACTGTAGTTCCTTGCCAGATTATAATGATTAATAATTTTTATAGTCTTGACTAAGTTTATAGAAAAAAAATGAACATTTAAGATAACGAATATATATCATATGAAAACATATTTCGTGATGAATGCACATCATTACTTCTTTATAAGTTATGTGTGGTTCGGAATTTACTACAACATACAAAGAATGTCCTCATAAATATGCACCACACATATATCTAATATATATATATGTACCCTAATCAACAAGGATAAATAAGAAATGACATTGGATTATATTCCGTAGCAGATAACCTTGGAGCAAATCTGTCCTGCAGTGCTTTACGTGAGATGTAACTCCTGCAGTTATCGCGCGGTTGAGCTCCTTATTACTCAAGCAAGTATGTTATTGTCATTTTCGATAAAGATGCTTTTTATTAACTCATAATATAGCATCGTGGGATACAATGACAATGGGTACACACCCGACCTTTGCATAACTAAGATGCACACATCCGACACTAACACACACACACACACAAAAATCACCCCGGCACGGAGCTAAGTCATACAAGACCGAAGCTATGCCCGCGGATGGATAAAAAGAAAAATCCCGAAGCGATGAAAACAGTGATTGACGGTAGACAGCGGTGACCATAAGCATCAACCATCTTTTGACAACACAATAGACCACGAGAAAAGATTCTCCAAAAGCGACGCCTCCAGGAAGGGAACGACGTGCAAGCGCCGCCATTGCTGGATCCAACCATCGAAGGTCAAATCGTGGGTTTTCACCCTGAAGATCATGTCCAAGCAAACTCCGAGCAATGCCCTCGTCAAGGTAACGATGCAAAATGCCGCCATTGCCAGGGGATCTTAGTTTCTTGGCTGGCCTTTGCAATTGTCGGCAGCTTCAAACCCTTGCCATATCAAATAATCCTTTCTCTGGGAGTATCCCCAGCAATTTTGGTAACCTCTCGACTAACCTTGCAGCATTGGAAGCAAATAACAACCATTTTGGTTGGTGGGCTTCTAGAAACAATGTCAAATCTTAGTGGTCTTCGTGGGATAAGCATTTCTGACAACCATCTTACCAAGGAAATACCAGAATCCATCTCTGAGTTGGAGAATCTCCAGGCACTTGGTGTCTCTAGAAATAGAATTATTGACCCAATCCCTGTACAGTTTGGTATGCTGACAAGTATTGTAAACTTCGAACTCCAGGACAATAGATTATCTGGCTCCATACCAGATGCCATGGGCAACCTCACCATGTTAGAATACATTTCATTATCTTATAATCAAATATCTTCGACCATACCATCAATCTTGTTTCATAGTAACCTTATCGTACTAGATCTGTCACATAACTCCCTAAATGGTACACTACCTTCTAATCTTGGCCATATGCAAAGTATGGACTAGATAGATCTTTCTAGTAACATGTTGGTTGGTAGCCTTCCAAGTTCATTTGGATAGGTTGCCAAGTTATTAACCTATCTAAATCTTTCACACAACTCATTCAAGGATTTTGTTCCATACTCTTTTGGCCTCTTAACCAACTTAGCAACTTGGACCTATCATCGAATAATATTTCAGGCACAATACCAGACTACCTCGCCAATTTCACCTACTTTTCTTATCTGAACCTCTCTTTTAATAGGCCAGAAGGGCAAATACCAAATGGAGGTGTTTTTTCAAACCTCACCTCGCAATCTTTGATGGGCAATGTTGGGCTATGTGGTGCCCCTCGTCTAGGACTGTCATTGTGTTTACACAAGTCTCACCCCACTTATGGTCGACAGATCCTCAAATTTATACTCCGAGTTGTCATCATTGGAGCTGGTGCATTTGTAGCTCTCTTGTACCTAATGATCAGAAAGAAAAACAAGAAGCAATCATACGTTACAGCTTCTACTGCCATGACTGATCTGATCAGCCATAGGTTAGTATCCTACCATGAAATTGTTCGTGCTATTGAGAATTTCAATGAGGACAACCTACTTGGAGCTAGAAGTTTTGGCAAAGTTTTTAATGGCCAACTAGATGATGGTTTGGTCGTTGCAATAAAAATTCTCGATATGCAAGTTGAGCAGGCCATGAGGAGCTTTCGTGCTGAATGTCAGGTGTTGCGAATGGCTCAACATCACAACTTGATACAGATATTGAATACATGTTCCAACCTGGATTTCAAGGCACTGCGGCTTCAGTACATGTCCAATGGTAGCATGGAGACACACTTGCACGCTGTCGGTGTAAAAACCGGCAGACCTCGGGGTAGGGGGTCCCGAGCTGTGGATCGAGGACAAATGGTAACAGGAACAAGGGAGACGATGTTTACCCAGGTTCGGGCCCTCTTGATAGAGATAAAACCCTACGTCCTACTCTTGTTTATATCAATGAAGATGTATCAAGTACAGAGTTGATCTACCTTGAGATCGTGAGATGTGTTCTAGTTCTAAGGCTAGGTGAATGAGATTGTGTTGAAGCCCCTCCTAAGGGCTAAACCCTTTGGCTTATATATACGCCAGGTAGGGTGTCTAGGGTTACAAGGTCGGTTATCTAGGTGCGGAGGCGGCAGGAGAAGTCTTGGAGTGGACGTCAAGTCTTCGGCAGATGTAGCCTCGATCTCGTCCCTAGCGTACAGCTTCCGGAGTCCATCTTGAGAAGAATGGGGGCCCATTGGCCCAACCCGAGGAATATAGTACGACTAGGTTGCTACCCCCTAGTCCCGGACACCGTCAGTAGCCCCCGAACTGGTCTTCTACGCCGAGGACGTCTTCTTTGATAAGAATAGCTTCGGATCCAAAGTCCTTGGCTTGACAGACGAGTTCCCCTTTACAATTCAGGACCTCCGCACTGCCCTTTAGGGAGCGACGTCTGGTAAACAAAATCCAGCTGAACTCTTGCCCCATCCGGGGTCATGAGTTTCGAAGGCCAACCGCCTAAGTGTGAAGTGCTCCATAGCCTGACAACTTTATCGAAGTGGCGCTACCCACGACGGGTCAGGTAGTTACTGCCTACCTCAAATCGTGGTTCGAGGCAGCCCTTTTACTGGTGCGTCCCATCGAGGTGGAGATCGTGCCCGTATTCTCAGGGATATCATCAAGATTTCGATTCTCCCCATGCGTATAACGGCATCTATTGCAGGGAGGAGTGCCATTTTTACCGGCACGGCGAGGGGTCTCTTGGCCTTTCAGCAGCCTATAAGAGCAAAAAGCCAATAGAGCCAGCAATCATGCTCTCATTTCCCCCGCCTTCTGCCTCCTCGAGCTCAAGCGCCCAGATCCAATCTCGCCTTCCTCCTCCTCTGCGCATCCGAACCTCCCCAATCAGCCATGGCCGACACCCTCAAAGGGCACTGGGGGGGTTCCACCGTGACGGAGGGCACTGTCTAGGAGCTGCGTAACGCGGGGTACATCCCCGTCAATGTCGCCGCCCGTGCTCCAGACGCCAACCAGCAGGTGCCCGCTCCCAATCCAGGGGAGCGGGTAGTCTTCGTCCCTCACCTCATCAGAGGCTTAGGGTTCCCACTGCACCCATTCGTGCGCAGGGTGATGTTTTACTACGGGTTTGACTTCCACCACATGGCCCCAAACTCCATTCTCCACCTCACCGCCTTTATCATGGTGTGCGAGGCCTTCCTCCGCGTCGAGCCGCACTTTGGCCTGTGGCTGAAGATCTTCGGCGTTAAGCCGAAGTCCAGCAGCTCTGGCCTGGCGGAGTGTGGAGGGGCCATGGTCGGCAAGAACCTGAGTGCCGACTGGTTCAAGGGCACCTTCATCGAGACCGTCAAGGAATGGCAGCGTGAGTGGTTTTATATCAGTGAGCCGCTTGCCACTGGCCAGACCGAGGTCCCAGCTTTTTCGGCTGGCCCCCCAAGGAAGCTCAAGTCCTGGAAGGAGAAGGGCGTCATCTGGGGGAACCCAGAGGAAGTGGAGGCCCTGATCAAGAAGATCCAGTGGTGGTCTACCACGAGGAACCTCCAACTGTCCAACGTGGTCAACGTCATGCTCCATCGCCGCATCCTCCCGCTCCAACTCCGAGCCACCCCGATGTGGGAGCATAAATCCGGGGATGCGGGGCCTGTGGTCAACTTCTTCCGCTCCTCCTTGGCCGGCATGTGGACGCGGCTCTTCAAGCTGTCCAAGGACAAGATCCCGAAGGAAGGGGAGGACCTCGGCTTCGAGGTCGGCTACGATGCCCCACCGGTGAGTATTTGATATACACGTTCATACTCGTCCCCTGTTAAGTGAGACAGGCTTCGACGAATCGCCTTATTTCGTATTTGCAGAACTGGATAGCCAGGATGCAGCGGGTGCTATGCCCAGCGCCGTTGCCATAGGAGGAGAAATCCCCCCTGCTTATGACGCTCCTAGTTGAGGAGCCGCACGTGGTGGTCCCCAAAGGGTCCAAGCCCCAGAAGGGCAGGACGGGTCTTCGGAAGCGGGAGACCTCGGTCCGAGGAGACCCATGCCTTCTCCACCCAAGAGAGCGACAGGGGGGGGGCGAGGAAGAAGAGAACCCTCCCCCAAAGGGAAAGAGGGCGGCGCCAGAAGGCGCCGAGGCTGAGACGCGGCCCGAGGGCCCAAAGAGGTCGAAGAAGACCCCGACCGGAACGTCGGAGAAGGTCATACTTTCCGACGAGTCAGAAGATGATCCCCTAGCACTGGGGAGGAAGAAACCGGCGCCCCGAAGGTCCGTCATCATTTTTTGTGTTTGATTTTACATCAGGTCCTTCCAACAGGACTAAATTCGTATGAGCATTTTTCCACAGCCCGCCCAGGGCACGCCCTAGCAACTCCTCCAGCGGGTAGCCGCCCACCAGCAGGACGCCGGACCACGCTGCCCCGGCTCAAGAAGGGCTGGGGGAGGCAACATCGGCTCCGGCCACCCAGGCTGACACAGCGGGGGCTGAAGAGTTAGTCGTCATGGCCGAGGTTGATACCTCGGCCCTACAAGGCCAAGGGGACGGGGTCCCCGAGGTCATCCAGGAAGGGCTGGGCCGATCGGCGGCCCAGCCGAAGTCTACTCCGGCTCCACTGCCGCAGCTAGAGACCCTCGTACCTGGCACCCATGTGCTGGGGTCTGAGGTCTTACCACCCCACCTCCTGCCCCAGGGCGGGCTAGCGCGGGGTGGACTGAAGAGATAGAGGCGGCCTTGACGGGCTCCTCCCTCAAGAAAGAGCACCGCGCGTTGATTGGCGCGGCGCTGCAGGGATTCTGGTCCACAGAGGCCGGAATGCGTGAGGCCTTTAAGGGCCTTATCACGAGCTTCGAGGTAATCTCCTATCCTTATAAGAACTTCTCTGCTTAGATTTTACTTATCAATCCGTTTCCTGGTGTTTAAATGGCCTAGCCAGTGAGTAGCCCCCCCGAGTCTGAGGCCAGTTTTGAGAAACTGGTATTGGGGTCGAAGTTTAGGAGCGGGAGAAATGTAGCCCCCAGGACTGATAAGGCAGGATGTGTGTCCGAAGTGTCGATAAATTGACCATGGGGCTCATCATAAAGTGTTTATGCAGGTTTCAACCTCGGCTCCGGACTCCGTCTCCGAGGAGATGAACCAGAAGCTTGAGAGGTCCGAGAAAGACCTTGAGCTGATGAACAAGCAGGTCGAGCGATCTCAAGGTAAGCGATCGATGCGACGTATTTTTGACTGTAATTTTGGACATGGATAGTGTGTCATTTTTTAAACTTACGCCGAACTATTTCAATAACAACGGTGTTGGCCGAGCTTGAGGGGCTCAAGGCCGCGCTGTTAAAGGCTCAGCAGGAGGCCAAGCAGCAGAAAGCTGCTGCGGCCAAGGCGGAGAAGGACTTAGCCGCCGAAAAGGTGGCTAGGAAGAAGGACCAGGCGCGGGTCCTGGAGGTCGAGGAGAATCTCAAGGGCGTGTATCTCGAACGCGATTCCCTTGAGAAAAAGGAGAAAGAGATGGGCGAGGAGCTGCGAAAGCTAGGTCTGTCTCATACTGAGCTCCAGACTCAGGACCGGTCCGACCGCGAGGTGCTCCAACAAGCGGAGCAGATAGCCGCGGGTAAGCCATATTTACATCAATGTGCTTTTGGCAGCAAAGGGTTCGCCAAGCTTACCCAAGTATGGTGATCCGCAGAGATCTTCGCCGATCTCCCGAACAGTGCGGCGGACATCGGCCTTCATTTAGGCTAACTGGAGGGCCATGAGACGGAGAAGGAGTTCTTGAGGCAGTTCCAGGAGTCGTCGCAGCCACAGTTGCTCAATCATAGGATGAAGCAGCTAGCGGAACTTCTCCGGATGGCGAGGCCGGCGCTCCAAGATCTCTGTGTCAACCTGTGGCCAACGGAGGTGTTGCCAGCCAGCCTCTTCGGGCTTCTGGTGCGTCTGCAAGAGGCCATTCCGCAAGTCACCCGCTGGAAGCGGTCCGCGTGTCTTGAAGGAGCGCACCAGGCATATGCCTACGTGAAGACGCACTTTCGGAAGGTTGACGCGGAGGTTGTTGCTACGGGGCCCCCTAAAGGGAAGGCGCGCACCGCAGAGCAATTCTTTGCCGAAGTGGAGGAAGGCGCCCGTGTTACCGAGGCCGTGTGTCCTAAGGACAAGTTGTATTTTTAGGTAGCACTTCGGAATGCCGAAGTGCGTGGGGTGTACAAAAATTATCAGTTTATTTTAATGAGTATGGCTTAAGTTCCTCTCATATGTCTTTGTTTTTAATATTCCTCCTGTTTGACCGTGTTTAAACTGAAAGTGGCCAGTCGTCGGCTTCAACCCCTTTGCACAATATGCAAAGGGTTCCCCTTTTAGGCAATCATGACCCTTAGCTGACGTCTCGGTTCCCGGAGGAGGTCTATGCACATAGGGACTAGGCAATCGGACTGTGGTGGCTTTATAACTTTCACTTAGTCATAGGAGTTTGATGGTGGGGACTAATGACGAGCCCCCGGTGAGGGAAGTGGTCGGCTTAGTCAGCCAAGGTCTATGCCCATGCCCACCTCGGCTAATTCGAGGAAGAAGCCCTTCGTTTAACACGGGTGATCTCTAGCAACACGTCGCTTGACGCGGTCTTCGGACGGCCGACCAGTTTTCGCTCACCTAGATAGTCAGTTTTCGGCTTTCTCCACTGAGGCACTCTACCAGTTAAATTGGCGGCACTATCGCAGTGGTTCTCCCGTTACGCCCTTAGCCGAATTTGTCGGGAATGTAAGGGGTACACATAGGAGCCGGGCAACCCAACTATTGACCAAAATTTAGGTTCGAAACTAATGCATATAATGCAACATCCGAGAGGCCAAGTACTTCGGACTTGTGTTTCAGGGTGTAACATCGAGGCCTTGTAGCAATTGTATCTTTAAGGATGTTCTCATAGTTTGTGGCCAACGCTTGAAAGAAAATACGTTTAAAGACCTTTATGGGCACGATTTCTTTATTTCATGTGACCAAGTTTTACATGCCGAACTTTTGAAAAGAGGAACTAAACAAGATACAATGCAAGTAAAGATAATGAAGGAGAAACCAAGAGAAAACATGGCGGATCTTTCTCATCGGGTCTATAGGCCCGGGCCGCTTCCTGCCGCACGTCTACATCTCCACGCTGTTGACCAGCTCTTCCTCGCTGATAGCGGGGGTTGATATTGGTAGCATGCAACTTCGGCCAGGTATGCGCTTGATGCGTTCGTTGGTCGAGCCCTTTGAAGAGGTCTACGGCTGTTTAATTGTGTGGTTAAAGCCACGTGGGCGTGCTAGTGTTGGCTAGCTCTTTGACAGAAGCCTGCCAACGTGTAAGCCCGAGGTTTTGTCGCTGCCCGGTCTAACCGGGACTACGTTTCCCTTGTTTTGGCTCCTCGGCGACCCAGGGAATTTTTAGTGCGAAGTTGTGCACTCTGGGGACGTAATACCCCTCCCAAGGTGAGCGCGCGAGGAGCCCGTGCCCCTATTTAGGGTGGGGAGGTGCCTGTCCGAGGTCAACCAGCCATTCGTTCGCTCGGTCGAAATCGATTCTTCGTTCGATCACTGGGTCGACTGGTCCACGATTGACTGCTGACCGTTGACCGTTGACTTTTTAGAAAAAAGTTCACAAAGAAAAAAGTTCATAAATTTGAAAAAAAAATTAATCTGAAAAATTCATGATTTTAAAAAAGTTCATGAATTTGAAAAAAGTTAATGAATTTGAAAAATATTCATGTAAATTTAAAAAAGTTCATGAATTTGAAAAATATTCATGTAAATTTAAAAAAGTTCATGAATTTGAAAAAAGTTCACTAAAAAAGTTAGCAAAAACTGAGAAAAGTTCACCTATTTGAAAAAAGTTCACTACAAAAAGTTCACAGATTTGAAAAAAATTCTTGAAAATTTGAAAAAGTTCATGAATTTTAAAAAAGTTCACTAAACAAAGTTAGCAAAACTGAAAAAAATTCATGGATTTGAAAAAAAGTTCATGAAAATTTGAAAAAGGTTCACTAAAAAAAGTGAGCAAAAACTGAAAAAAGTTCACGAAGTTCGAAAAGTTCACAAATTTGAGAAAAGTTCATGAATATGAAAAATTTAATGCATTTGAAAAAATCATAAGAAAAGAAAAAAGGAAAGAAAACCAGAGTCATCTTTTTAGCGCTACAATTTGATGCACAACAAAAGAAGAGGAAAAGAGTAAGCATGGAAGGTGCGCTGTCCAAGTTGGTTATAGCGGTTACTACTGAAGCGTGAGGTTCAGAGATCGAATCTCATGTAGGAGGAGGGGGGTGGGGGGGGGGGGGGGTGTGCGCCGGTTTGCGAATAACGAAGTAACGGGCGCTGAGGGCGCCAAATAGGAAATGGGCTAGGCTACTGCCCGGCCGTTCCAACTATCTGGGCCAGTTTGCAGGCTGGCCACATTTCGGCGTAGTTCACGTCCAATTTGGGGCCGTAAGCCCGAAGGATGAGAAACCCATGGCTATGAAACATGCTGGCGGAAGCACATTACTGGAACATTTCTTCTGTTGATCGACGCGAAGGCGGCCGAGGACTACACGCAGAGACTTTTGCTATCGGTGCGATGTCGCAGTCGGCGAGCCCAGATGGACGTAACGGCGGTGAAGTACGTGACATCCTTGAGTGCGCGCGCCACCCTAGCTTGTTAATAAATACTCCTTTCGTTCCAAAATAAGTGTCGCAGTACAGCGACACTTATTTTGGGATGGAGGGAGTAGATGTGACCGCATGTGATGAACATATATACACTAATCCCGTTAGAAAGAAGAACAACGACACTTGTTGCTGCTGCAGGATTCGTGCCCCAGTTGCTACTCGTACTTGCCGCTAGTATATACGGCAGCCCTAAAGTGCACTCCAGTCCCCCGGCCGGCCGGCCAATGTCAGTACGTACAACGCAAGTTGATTACAGTGGTAGATCAGCAAAGCAACTTTACTATCATTTTCTGCTAAAAAAAAAACTTTACTATCATTTTACATACGGTGAATCTTGTGTCCTGGGCCGTGAAAAAAGGCGGCTGCTGCGCCCACCAATCGCACGCCAAAGGTTGATGCTCTAGCTCTCTTTACCCAGGAATAATAACATCTTTACGTGTGTAGATTTTTTTCATTGACTTTATATAATTGTAGAACACAAGGATTGAAACTACTTTGCTTTAAGCCTGGTGCCCTACTTCCTAACGCCAGACAAGATGAGAGAGGAGAGGGTAAGCAGGACGACAAGAGCTGACGAAGTCCAATCAAGCCCGGACTGGAAAGAGTTGAAAATGTCGTCGATATATACTCACTTTGAAAGATCCAGGCATATATTTAGTTCTTAAGAGTATATTTAAAAAAAAAAATCTGACATTTTTGTTAATTTAGAAGAGAGTTTGTTAAGATAACGAACTACTGATCGAGGCCCCTGTGCCACAGATACAATAACACACGCCTACTCTCCTGGCATTAGAGAACTCAAATGTTTTTGAGATTGGCATGTACTCCAGTGTAGTACAATGCAAAGTGTTGATGATGAATCGATCATTATATGCACTTTGGCTGCTGGGAAGCAAGATACTATTTGGAACTTTGAAAGATATTTCTGAAGCATGATACTATAAGATATTTCAGAAACCTAGGACGGTAGACCGTGGAACTCAACTGAAAGAGATGCCACCTAGCTAGCATTATATATACACATACAGATTGATGGGCGCACCAGACATTAATATTGTTCATCGATCATCACTGAGAAGTCACAACAGTCCCATACATAACTTGACATTTAATTATATATTGCCATAATCATGTGGAAGTTGTACAAGACCCAACACATGCATGTGCTTTGTTACTGCGTTAAGTGTGTGTATATCACTCTGTCTTGTAGCAGTCGCTGTCAAGTACACATGTTTGTCTCCCATGCATAACTATATGATTGACTGATGTTCATGCACCGCATAATTGAACACACAAGACCAAGCTGCATATATGTACGTCTAAAGTTGGTGGTACGTCTAAAGTTGCACATATGGCGTGTAGCTCCTCCAATATTGTGTGTTGTATACTATTGGCATCAGTTTATTGCAGACTATATATATAGTGCAGTACCAAGCCATTGATCTAGGGTTCATCCCCCCTTAATTAGCCGTTGATATGCATATATGCATGTGGCTAGTTATACATCGATCATAGTATGCATATATGTAGTGTATGTGTTGCCAATATATATAGATAATGCTTAATTCGTGGCTGGCTTCTTATGACAAACTATATACTGGTAAACTAGCCACGATACGTGGGCGGTGGGTAGGTCAATTGTACATCCTCCTGCCGCCGGAGCCGGCCTCGCGCTGGCAGTTGAAGTAGACGGCGGCGACGGGTGGGCCGAGGTTATAGAACTCGGCGAAGTCCCTGGTGTTGAAGTTCTGGCGCCACCCGGGGGCGTACACCGTCTGCCGCCCGAGCTGCTGGAAGAGCACGAGCACGAAGCGGTGGATCCCCATGGTCGGACGAGGGCTCTCGTAGCACATCACCTCCTGCCCGAACGATGCACCAGTTGTACCGGGGATATGTGTCACAAGCCTGCACACACATGTAGATGCACACACACACACATGAGCTAGTGTGTGCATCTAGGGAAAGAGAAATTATTCAACTGAGTTACAATTACTTACCAGTGGAGATGCTCCCTAAGGTTGGGATCGCTTGGATTTGGAGCATCTGGGTCTACCATCACCTGCGGGCAGTACACGCATGCACATCATGATCAATACTAGAGAAGTAGAGAGTAGTACGACGTACATAAGCATATGTATTTAAGATCGAGCTTTAGTCGTGTGCTTGCTAGGACAAACATGAAACATGTGAACAGAAGCATCGAAAATCGAGAACAAAGGAATTGATGAGTGAGATCAAAAGAAGCATCGAAAATCAATGTTCCCCGTATAGAAAAGAAGCATAAAAAAATCATGATCAACACTAGAGAGCACAGAGACATATGTAAGATGGAGCATTAGTCATGTGCTTGCTAAGACAAACATGTGAACAGAAGCATCGAAAATCAATTTGCCACACGTACTATGGATCGATCATGTGCGTGTGGCAAGCACTTTCAGAGCTAAATTGGCATTAGATAGTGACTGTGTACGTACGAGTGTGTAGAAGGTCCTCATCTCATTGCCGCCGACCTCGACCCTAGGCTGCTGGGCGACCATGGACGGCTTGAGCTCGCAGCCGTTGGACACGGCCCTGTTTCCGAAGGTCACCCTGAGGTTGGTGGTCCGGACGAAGGGGTCCAGCACGTCCCCCACAACTCTGCCAACCACCAGCGGGTCCCTATCCCTCCCGGCCATTTACCCTTCCTCCCTAGTATAGATCGATCGGCTAGCTAGGGTAAGAGGGAGCGAGCAGGGGTTCTCTGGAGCAGGAGTAAGCTGTGAATTGAGGAAGTGGTGATGATGAGTGTTGCCCCACACGGCCGGTGGTCACTTTATATAGGGCCCAAATGCTCAGCCAGGCAGGTTCCATGTCCATGTCCGCACCAGTTCAGCTGCTGCTCTGCGCTCCAGTCCTTGGCGCTTCCTAGCTGGCGTGGCCAGGGAATCTCGTCACCTCTCTCTGTTGAATTGGTTCTGTGGACGTGGTGCAACCGGCAGCGCTTTTGACCCCCACAGGCAGAAGCGAAACCGATGGATGGATCTGTCTGCCGTAATAAGCTCCTGATCATGATCCCCACGCTAATGGTGGTTTCTAGGCCGTGCCTGCTGGAGTGTAGGTTTGCGTTGCGTCTGGGGCTCTGGGCCGACCGGCGGTCACGCCGCGGCCGGCCGGCAGGCAGGCACCGGGGATGTCTGCCAATTAGCTAGCGCGAGACGGTGACTGGGGTGCATGCTTGCTTAGCTCGATTTGATGTAAGCTTCATCAGCTGCTGCCCGCCGTAGCTGGCCAGGTGTCGATAGGCACTAGTAGAAAACTGACCTTTCGTCCGCCCCTTTAGTCCCGGTTTGATTACGGTCTGGGACTACTATGACCATTAGTCCCGGTTTCAACGGCTAGGAGCGGTCGGGGGTACGGGCATCATTAGTCCCGGTTCATTTTCTACCTATAGTCCCGGTTTGGGATACAAACCGGGACTAAAGGGGTGGTGGCAGGCTGGTGTCAGGCTGGGGAGGGAGAGCAAGATCACACAGCCTCGGATGGGTCGTACGGGAGAGATCATTGGAAGGCTGCAGGGTTATTTCTTTTGCTAGGGGCACTGGCCTGGGTGTGTGCGTGGTCGGAAAGGATGAACAAGACGGACTTTCCCGAAATGTTAGCTACACGGGACGCGGGCGAGTTAATATACTCTGGGCTCGAAATAAACTCTCTGAAAATTAATATACCCTCCGCTTTTGTTGCCCTGGCCCCCTTTGAGCGCATCTTTTACTGCCCTATATCTTTTCCTTTGGATTATTTTTAGTCCAAGGTATGAGAGACGCTCCGCATGTTGCTGCGAATAGCGGAAATGCTATCTGGCGAACGTTCCCTGGGAGGGGATGGCAAGCGAAAGCATTTTCCTGACAGTTTTAGTTGCGACGCGAGATCAAACGATGATAGTTTCTGCCCGTTTTTGCCTCAAAATTTTCTTCTTCCTAGAAACTGCCATGCATCTCTGAAAAAACTGCCAGCAAAAACGTTCACAAATGCTACCCCTCACAGCGAACGTTCACCAACTATTGGGGTCCATTAATAAACACGTGTTTAAAATATCTAAAACTAATGTAGGAATGTTCTCAACTTACATTTAGACAACAATGAAGCTATGAGTTACGTGACAACTAGGTACAAAAAGATATTATTTTTTTGAATTGAACTTAACACGACGACACCAACATTTAACAAAAATGTGAAGTATGAACTACATGTTTTTCCTCCAATAGTGCAACACATATACTATCCATGTCCACATAGAAATTAACGTAGGAAAATTAATGTGTGATCGACATGCATGACTTGATTCACCGGGGAAAACTAGGCATGCATAAATTGATGAGGTGGCATGATTTGCATGGACAGATTAATGCAGAAAACATAACTTATGAGTACATGCATGAGTTGCTGATGCCACACAATTTAGGTCGTACGACTATCAATAATTGAGGTGATGTGGAAGCACGCATGTGAGAGAAATCAAGTAGTGGGGACTTGCTATTTAGATATGGAAAATATCTTCTCCATCGGAAATTTTGTAGTCAAAGGCATGAGACGCCCTCTAGAAGAGAGAATTATCCTTTTTGGCAGTATTTTGTATCATGAGGTTATTCTGGTTCATCTAATTATTTACTTTTAGATGTACTTCCTTTAGTTTTTTTTCGATAAAAACTTCTGATCTATTGATTAACTGTCAGGGTAGTATAAAGAACACCAGAAGTAAAAGTTACATCCAGGTATGCAAAGACACTTTGGAAATGTCTTAATTCAAACATTGAAAGCTTTGAGCACCCACATTGATTGTAATATTTCAATCTGGAATTTAATAAATCATATGTATATGTATGTCTCTAGAAATATTTTTGGCGTATTATAATTTTATTGGTCACTACACATATATTTCAAAAAAGCTAGTATTCCATGATTATTCATGAGTTATCTTTAATTGTCCCTAAATATAACCTTGATTTGGATCAATGAATGTGTGATTCATCTGCGGAACTCTAAGTTGTACGATGTTATCTAATGTCTCTAGTCATTGGGGGTGTTAGGACCACATCCAAAGACTAGTATGATTATCAACAGATTATGTTTAATGTGGCCTCACACGTTTATAGAGGAGGCTCCAGTGTTACTGATGGGGAGCCTTGCAGATTTGCGAGCAGAAAGTCGTGGTCAGTGACGGGGTGCCAAGGCGACCCGATAGAGGAGAAGGGGATTTCGCTCTTTGGGGTTCTGGAATACCGGGTCGACTATCCACCGATGGTCAAAATTACTTCCTGGGCATCAGTGGAGGTCCCCTTAGCGGGTCTGGTTTGTATCTCCGTTGACGACCTATGAGGTGCATGTCAACGATAGCCAGCCCCACCATGGATCGATATGTGTTTGGGGTTCAACAGAAGATCAATCTTTATTAATATAGAGAAATTATTCTTCACCATATAAAACTGAGTTTTTGCATCCATCGTATTCATGGGTTAATGCACAGCGCCATAAAATTTGACTAAAAATAATGGTAACAAAATTTACTTTACATATGGTTTTTAACTTAGATGTCAAATTTAAAGTCCCAAGCGGCAAAAGATGCATTAAAATAAACTCAAAGAGATAAATGGAGAGAGAAAGTTGATATGTCTATTTTGACCCCTCTTGTACGAGATGCTAGCTAGGAATCCGGATGCCCTTTGTGCTCACATTCTGCTTGCATACTACTCATATGCATATGCTAATTATCCTATTGCAATTTATAACCAACCAAAATATTTTGGAATATTGTACCGTTGGTCGTGAAAAATTTGTACAGTTACTAACTTTCCTGTCAGTTAATGACTGGAGCATCCAGGCACATATGTCTCTCCAGTCTAGAAAAGACGGGCATTATCTATCATGTTGTAGCACAAAAGTCAGGTCCCTTTCTCATCTGCCTTCTCTTTTATCGATGACCAGTGAGGCTAAAGTCCAAAAAGGCATCTGTTTTTTAGTTAATTCTTATTAGCTTCGAAATCTGCATATCTTTTTCTGCCCTTTTGTCCCACCTAGCTAGCCTTCCCTTTCCAAATATGCAGCGACTGTATACACACGTACGTTTGCAGCTCAATTAATGGCCATCTTACTTTCAGAAAGACCCAGCTAGTGTACTGACCAACTCCAAAATCTAAGAGGGAAATCAAAACTAATGGCTCCTTTGGCCAAAGGAAAAGTGGAGAGAAAATATAGAAATATTTTTTTCCTATGATGGTACTATTCATGTTTTTGGTTCAAAGGAATGGAGCAAACAAAAATGGAGGACATTTTCTTTGATCCCAGTTCCAAAGGAAAAATACAGAAATTCAAACTTCCACTTGGACCTTTTTTCAAATCCCTATGGACAAAGAACAGAGACTAAGATTCTGAATGGTGTAATAACATTCTAACTATATATCTTCATGTGGTTTGACTTTGATTTGGCCATGTTTATTAAGATTTCTGTGTTTTTCCAATTTCCGTGAACCAAACACCCAAGCTGACAGAATTTCTATGTTTGCTAATCCTCTGTTTTGCACATACATTCATATCATATTCATGTGTTTAGTTCTATTCCTACGTTTTTAGAATCCCACTAGCCAAAGAAGCCCTAAGGGCAACACCCATAGCAATTATCTCTGAATAATGCATCACATAGGCCATAGCGCCTCTTAGCTTCACAGTGAATCTATCAATTTCACAACCAATAGAAAGGAATGCCAACTCACGCCATCTTGTGAGGCGAGCCACTAAATCTTAACATCTGTGATCTAGGCTCGCCATTACTGGTCTCATGAACTCTGATTTCAAGTTGTTCATACGAAAGGCGAAGCCATAGTCAGAACAGATACTCGACCCCAAAAACAATCGCTTGACACAATCAACGAGGTGAGATTCTGAAACACCGGCATATCGCTCCCTGATCCGCCAAAGCCGGCTCATAGATTTTCACCCCAAAGATGGAACACACTGGTATGCATGCTCGTTCAAACTATGTCATGGTATCTTTAAACATGAATTTTCCTTTTGAGGAAACAACTTATGTGGGTTGCCCTTTTTTTGTATTTATTGTTTTTTAGATCTATTTTTTTGTATTGATAGTTAGGGAGTGGCTATGATTCACCTTGACTTAAAAAATAGTTACTCACACCTTGCCAGATTTTATTTTTGACCCGAAACTGTGAGAATTTCTTCCCACAGTAATTTTTATAGATTTACAATAATAAATATGTACAAAGGCGAAAAAAGAAGCTAAAGCCCTATGAAAGCAAAGAAAAGCTACTAGCCTGTTGAAAGGTGGGGATCTCTGGATACCATGACCATCCACAAGGTGTGGGTGTCAATAGTGAATCAGCTGAAATTTTGTACCCAAGCTGGCAGTGCTTCAAAAAAATTTCGTTTGGCTCTGAAAGTCAACCACTGTAGTTCCTTGCCAGATTATAGTGCATAATAATTTTTATAGTCTTGACTAAGTTTATAGAAAAAAAATGAACATTTACGATAACGAATATATATCATATGAAAACATATTTCGTGATGAATGCACATCATTACTTCTTTATAAGCTATGTGTGGTTCGGAATTTACTACAACATACAAAGAATGTCCTCATAAATATGCACCACACATATATCTAATATATATATATCTGTACCCTAATCAACAAGGATAAATAAGAAATGACATTGGATTATATTCCGTAGCAGATAACCTTGGAGCGAATCTGTCCTGCAGTGCTTTACGTGAGATGTAACTCCTGCAGTTATCGCGCGATTGAGCTCCTTATTACTCAAGCAAGTATGTTATTGTCATTTTCGATAAAGATGCTTTTTATTGACTCATAATATAGCATCGTGGGATACAATCACAATGAGTACACACCCGACCTTTGCATAACTAAGATGCACACATCCAACACTAACACACACACACAAAAATCACCCAGGCACGGAGCTAAGTCATACAAGACCGAAGCTATGCCCGCGGATGGATAAAGAGAAAAATCCGGAAGCGATGAAAACAGTGATTGACGATAGACAGCGGGGACCATAAGCATCAACCATCTTTTGACAACACAATAGACCACGAGAAAAGATTCTCCAAAAGCGATGCCTCCAGGAAGGGAACGACGTGCAAGCGCCGCCATCGCTGGATCCAACCATCGAAGGTCAAATCGTGGGTTTTCACCCTGAAGATCATGTCCAAGCAAACTCCGAGCAATGCCCTCGTCAAGGTAACGATGCAAAATGCCGCCATTGCCAGGTATAACAATAGGGTCATACCTAGGGTTTTCACCCCGGAGCTCGAGACTAGGTACTCGACAACTACCACCCAATCAAAGTCATGTGTTGTCTCCTTCACTTGCCACAATCCCTGCAGCTGCATACGCGCATGAGCTGCTCGCTACATCACAGCCAAGTCTTTGACGGTGAGGAAGTACATCATCCCGAGTATGGACGCTCCGGACGCCCCACACCGTACTAACAAGTGGTTGCGATGATTAATCTGCATTAGACGACATCACTAAGCACAGCCACTAGCTCAACCGTCCTTGCCTGTGGCAGCAAATCATACCGAGGGAATGGGTACGACCGTTGCCATTCGCCGCCTATAGCAACACAGATGACAAACCATCTGACAGGGGAATGAGAACCAGCTCCACACTGTGCAAATCTGGACCGATCTGATCACCGGCCATTATCGGCTTTGTAGTCGGATTGGAAGGTCAAAGCCCCTCCGAGCGACCTTGCGGTGCTGCGGGCTTTTCGATCCCAGCTGTCCGATCCTATGGCCATCCTCACGAATAACTGGACGACTGATGTGTCCTTCTGCAGCTGGATCGGTGTGTCATGCAGCCGCCGTCACCACTAGCGTGTCACCGCTCTAGAGCTGCCAGGCATTCCACTACAGGGAGAGCTCAGCCCTCACCTCGGTAATCTCTCTTTCCTCCATACCCTCAACCTAACCAACACAAACCTCACCGGTTCCATCTCAGCTGACCTTGGAAGGTTGGCTCGTCTTAGGCATCTTGATCTTAGCCACAATAGCCTCACGGATACAATCCCGTCTACCATAGGAAACCTCACCCGGCTCCAGTTTCTGGTCCTAAACTTCAACCAGCTCTCTGGGCGGATCCCCAGTGAGGCGCGAAACATGCATAGACTTAGGTACCTTTTGTTAGGCCTAGCTAATCTCATGCATGCAACGCGTGAGCTTTCTTTTCTGTTTAGAATAATGTGTGTGTGCATGGTCGTGATGTGACCTGCGCATGCACGTACGTAGTGGGGAGATGCCCCTAGCACGCATCCCTCCTCACCTTGTTTCTCTCCCGGTTGTTGGCGTTCGCTATGTGATGCAGTCGCTGGATGGAGCGACACTTGCGGATCATGGCAGCCCAGCCGGGAGGTAGTTAGCTTCTTTGTGTAAGCCCGGCCCATAAAGAAAGGAAATAGA
The DNA here is from genome assembly GCA_039707655.1 of Elymus sibiricus. NCBI lineage: Eukaryota > Viridiplantae > Streptophyta > Magnoliopsida > Poales > Poaceae > Elymus > Elymus sibiricus. The sequence goes on from CM077664.1 coordinate 30,300,752, forward strand.
GAACAGAAAAGCTGCGCAGTTGTGGCAGCACAAAACGACCACTCTCTCCACGTTCATGTTCTTTTTCCTGAGCTCGTTCTCACACTCTCTCCCTCATCAGATCGGCAACGACACCTTTCCCTGGAAAGAAATTACATTTGCGGCCTGACACCGAATTTTTCATTTGACGGCACACCTTCACTAAGCCACATATACGTTCAGAACTCCGGGTCAATACCATCTGGTATGGGCTCCTTGCTCATGCTCCAGGTTCTTCACTTGCAGCGTAACCAACTCTCCGGTCCCGTACCTCCTACCATCTTCAACATGTCTAGGATTGTTGACATGCGTCTGGGGATCAACAATCTAACACGTCACATACCTAGCAATAGAAGCTTTAGTCTACCCATGTTGCAGATATTTAATGTCCATATGACGAAATTCGAGGGCCAAATTCCACCAGGCCTTGCATCATGCCAGCACCTTCCGGAACTTCTCATTGGTGGAAATCTATTCGTGGATGTGGTGCCGACATGGCTGGCTAAGCTGCCACAGCTTATGTCAATTTCTCTAGGTGGCAATGTCCTCGTTGGCCCAATCCGGCGTGTGCTCGGCAATCTCACCATGCTCACCAACCTTGATATCTCATACTCCAACTTAAGCGGAGATATTCCTGTGGAATTGGGAGAAATGAGACAACTCACTTATCTGCACCTTGCGTTCAATCAACTAACAGGTCCCTTCCCAGCTTTTCTTGGAAACTCGTCAGGAATGTCTCACTTAGGTATATGTTCGAATCACTTGACTGGACCAGTACCATCAACATTTGGAAACAACATTCCCCTTGTGTATATTGATATTGGAGATAATCATCTCCAAGGGGATCTTAGTTTCTTGGCTGGCCTTTGCAATTGTCGGCAGCTTCAAACCCTTGCCATATCAAATAATCCTTTCTCTGGGAGTATCCCCAGCAATTTTGGTAACCTCTCGACTAACCTTGCAGCATTTGAAGCAAATAACAACCATTTTGGTTGGTGGGCTTCTAGAAACAATATCAAATCTTAGTGGTCTTCGTGGGATAAGCATTTCCGACAACCATCTTACCAAGGAAATACCAGAATCCATCTCTGAGTTGGAGAATCTCCAGGCACTTGGTGTCTCTGGAAATAGAATTATTGGCCCAATCCCTGTACAGTTTGGTATGCTGACAAGTATTGTAAACTTCGAACTCCAGGACAATAGATTATCTGGCTCCATACCAGATGCCATGGGCAACCTCACCATGTTAGAATACATTTCATTATCTAATAATCAAATATCTTCGACCATACCATCAATCTTGTTTCATAGTAACCTTATCGTACTAGATCTGTCCCATAACTCCCTAAATGGTACACTACCTTCTGATCTTGGCCATATGCAAAGTATGGACCGGATAGATCTTTCTAGTAACATGTTGGTTGGTAGCCTTCCAAGTTCATTTGGATAGGTTGCCATGTTATTAACGTATCTAAATCTTTCGCACAACTCATTCCAGGATTTTGTTCCATACTCTTTAGGCCGCTTAACCAACTTAGCAACTTGGACCTATCATCGAATAATATTTCAGGCACAATACCAGACTACCTCGCCAACTTCACCTACTTTTCTTATCTGAACCTCTCTTTTAATAGGTCAGAAGGGCAAATACCAAATGGAGGTGTTTTCTCAAACCTCACCTCGCAATCTTTGATGGGCAATGTTGGGCTATGTGGTGCCCCTCGTCTAGGACTGTCATTGTGTTTACACAAGTCTCACCCCACTTATGGTCGACAGATCCTCAAGTTTATACTCCGAGTTGTCATCATTGGAGCTGGTGCATTTGTAGCTCTCTTGTACCTAATGATCAGAAAGAAAAACAAGAAGCAATCATACGTTACAACTTCTACTGCCATGACTGATCTGATCAGCCATAAGTTAGTATCCTACCATGAAATTGTTCGTGCTACTGAGAATTTCAATGAGGACAACCTACTTGGAGCTAGAAGTTTTGGCAAAGTTTTCAAGGGCCAACTAGATGATGGTTTGGTCGTTGCAATAAAAATGCTCGATATGCAAGTTGAGCAGGCCATGAGGAGCTTTCATGCTGAATGTCAGGTGTTGCGAATGGCTCAGCATCACAACTTGATACAGATATTGAATACATGTTCCAACCTGGATTTCAAGGCACTGCGGCTTCAGTACATGCCCAATGGTAGCATGGAGACACACTTGCACGCCGAAACTAGGGAACCACTAGGATTCATTGAGAGATTGGATATTATGCTTGGCGTGTCGGATGCAATGGAGTACCGGCACCATCATCATTTCCAAGTTGTCCTACATTGCGACCTGAAACCTAGCAATGTGTTGTTCGATTACAACATGACGGCACATGTTGCTGACTTTGGAATTGCAAAGTTACTTCTACGTGATGACAACTCCATGGTTTCAGCAAGTATGCCGGGGACAATCGGGTACATGGCCCCAGGTATGTGCTTCTATGATCACACTTGAGGAATACAAATAGAAAACCATCCCGTACTGGTTCGATTAGTTTAACTCTCTTGACTAGTTTTCTTTTCTTGAATCAGAGCTTGCATTCATGGGGAAGGCGTCACGAAAGACTGACGTATTCAGCTTTGGGATCATGATGCTCGAAGTCTTCACAGGGAAGAGGCCCACGGATCCCATGTTTGTCGGCGAATCAAGCCTTAGGCGGTGGGTTACGCTGTCATTTCCAACAAATCTCATTGATGTTATGGATGAGAGGCTACAGCAGGATGAAGTAATGCGCCTCGTCTTCCATCGCCAAACACTTAGTACTTCATTGCCGTCATTATCCATTGCCTGCGATACAAACTTTCTCGTGTCGACATTCAAGCTGGGTCTAGAGTGCTCGAGCGACGTTCCCGCCCAAAGGGCGAGCATGAGCAAGGTGCTCGTGAGGCTGAAGAACATCAAGAAGGATCACTCAGCTTTCACGGTGGCAACTAAAGTGGGACAGCTTAGCAAGGCTGCAGCTGTGGCTGGTCCCCGAAGCCATCGCATCGATGTTGTGTAGTTGTCTAGTTTGGTTTCTTCTTGTCAGAGACCATTTTTTGGGTCTTTGTAGCTGGATTTATGTCCCGAACGTCGTAGCAGTATTTAGTAGCAGTAAGTTTTCATCCCATAGTGAGTGTTTCGACGGCGAGCACTCGTTGCGGATTTCCTACTAGTGCCCTAGCTCGTTTCTCTCTTTCCCGTTCCCTTTTGCTGCTTGTAATAGCTGCTTATTTCCCAGCTCGTTTCTCTCTTTCCCCTTCCCTTTTGCTGCTTGTAATAGCTGCTTATTTCCGTTAAGGGATTAATTAATGGAAACGGTTTTGCCCGGTGGGAAAAGAAAAACTCAAAAGGAAAACGTTCTAAATCGGGCGACCGGTCTCGACTCGCGCCAGTTGCTCCGCATGCGCACGCTTTTTTGGGTCCCACGCAACTACCCTCTCTCTTTTTATCCTTACTAGCAAAAGGGCCCGTGCGTCGCAATGGGAGAAAAAAAATACCACACTCCCCTAACCCAATAACCATGAGTGAAGACCCTAATAGGTCCACGTCCTTTCTTTTAACACATGGCATCCCATCTGTGTTGCCACTTATCCTCCTTCTCACCCTTGCCGACGGTGGCCTCAGTGCTCACACAATCACAACGCATTTAAATGTTGTCAATCCTAAGATGTCTTTCTCTCGGAATAAGATGAGAAGTCTGCCTTTTGTTTCCTGTGATGTTTTGGCAAGGCGTGCATGTGTGGTTATAGATGGTTTCTTTCTTAACAATAGACACCCATCTGTCAGAGGAACCAAGATGACCAAATTCATAACAATAGACACACATCTGTAAGCTGAAACCAAGTTTGAGCATGATGGCCTTCAAATACTTCCACTCGACCCTATCATATGCTTTCATCGTATCGAGCTTAAGGGCACAATGGTGATGCTTAACTGCTTTGTTTCTCTCCATAAAGTGCAAACATTCATAAGCAACGATAATGTTATCAGTAATCAGGCAGCCTGGAATGAAAGCGGACTGCTCTGCTGAAATAATATCGGGTAGCACCACCTTCAAGCGATTGGCAACCACCTTGGATGCAATTTTGCACAGCACGTTGCACAGACTGGTAGGACGAAATTGTGAAAGAAGCGTGGGGTTTTTTAAAACTTCAGCAGATGGAAATAGCGCGCACCAAGATGGTTCCGCAACAGCACGATCAAGTCGGACACACGTATACGTTCCTCCTGCAACCTTTTTTTTTCAAATGTCCAGGTTCGTCCTTTGAAACCCAAGTCGATGAGACCACAAACATCCAGGGCATCTTTAAAACTATCCATTTGGGCTTGGCTTCTTAGAGACACCCGTCGTGCTCGGACTGATGAACCACCTCGTTAAAGTCACCAATGGCTAGCCATGGGAGTCCTGATGTACCTGCTAGGGAACGCAAGGTATCCCAGTTTTGATATCTCTCGCTCACTTGAGCTTCACCATATACACATGTTAGACGCCATGGTCCAGTCCCAAGCTCCGCAATACTAGTGTCTATATGATATTTCGAGTACCCCAGAACTTCAATTTTTATTTCATCATTCCAATATAAAACAATACCTCCACTCCTTCCGGAGCTGCTAACTTCATAAGAATTATTAAAGCCTAAAGACAACGCTAGATTCTCGGCGCGTGAACTAGAAATCTGGGTCTCCAACAAACATAGCACGGGCGGGGTAAATTTGGCCGTTAGAACACGGACCTCTCGAACCGCGACAGTTCCAGCTGAGGATACTCATTGCGCCCGGTGGTCCTCCTCGAGGGAGACCGCCGATGATGCTTCAGATGTTGTTGACTTCGTTGGAGAATTTCCCTTCCTTGCTTTCTTCCTTTCCTTCGGTGTCACATAGGGTGGAGGGGGTGGTGGTATGACCGGCTCCACTGGCTCCCCTGTACCAGATTGTGGAGCACCTTTCATGGCCACGCTAGCTTCACCTTTTCCTGGATCTTCCATATTCAGTTTGCGAGCTGCCCTACTAGCATTTTTAGGCTCCCCTTCCTCACGAGCTGCTGGTTTTGAAGGACTTTCAGATGTGTCCAGATCGTCATTTCCCTCTTCAAAACCTGCGTCACCAGAACTCCCCTTACGCGGCCGCCACGGCCCCTCCCACGGAACATGCCGTGAGGGAAGCCTGGCCGGCGATCGCTCTCTTGGGTCTTGGCTGCCCTATGTCACCCTTCTCTTTGCAACAAGCCACTTCCCCCACTAAATGTTCTCCGGCGGATGCACGCCATGGCCACACTCCTCCATATCGTGACCAAGGAGGCCACATACTTCACAAAAGTAGCCTATTTTCTCATACTTCACCCCCAGGAAAATTCTCTCACCGGCAAGGTTAAGGGGAGTCCACCGGATTAACGGCTTGGAAACATCTATGCTTGCACGCACCCGGACATAGTTTCCTTCAAAATAACGAGTTGGATTGAGCTCAACACTGCGTACTATGCCGATTCTCCTTGCAAGTTGATCGACGATGGGTTCCTTCCGATATAGGTTTGGTATTTTGTGAATTTGTGCCCATACCGACGACCTCTGCAGATTGACAGTTTCCGGTGCACGTTTTCCGTCAAATTCCTTGATCAACACCATGAGCCCATGGAAAATCCATGGACCCTGGAACATCACACGCTTCCAGTCTCCCAGGCAGAACACCTGGATCACGAACAAGTTGTCGTCCACTTCCCTAATCTCCGGTACATGTGCTAGGTTCCATATGAACTTCAGGGTTTCCTTCAATGCTGCACTGCTGAAAGTTTCGGAGGTGTTCGCCTTACCAACAGCAAGCCAACGGGCCTCCTTTGCAAGCTTCCCGATCTCCTCTTCCCCAACGTAAACCTTGTCGAGTTCCCCCTCCTGCAAGCGCATGTTCTTCATCGCTGCCTCCAGCCCTTCGTCACTCTTCTCCTTCCCGTTCTTGGACGCCTGCGAACCAGAACCTGACGCTGCCATGGCCACAACAAAACTCGCTCTCCCGTCAGAACCGATCTACCCCCGTCACAGACACGAAATCCCAAGGCTGGGAAGACAGACTCGCTGTCCCCTGGGTCAGCCCGAGGATCCCAGCGGAGCGAACGGAGGGAGAGGTAACAGCGGAGGCGGTAGAAAACACTCCACGCCGGTGAGAATCCTGGTGGAGTAGAGAAACCCTAGTCGCCTCAGGCGGCTAGGGTAACGATAGCGTGGTGCTCGTACTACCACTACTGTTAACATGAGTTTTTTTTGAAACGGAGGCAAAAGATTTGCCTCATATATTAAATAAGGAGGAGAAAGAGTGTGTTACAACACACACCTATGTTACGGCATGACAATTATTCTCGCAATAAAAAGGACCCTAATATCTTTGCCCCGGCTTTGATCCAAAGGTTTGCCTTGTCGACAATAATGTTGAGCAAAATTTGCAGAGGTGCACTCTTTTGCCTGAACACTCTTGCGTTACGCTCATTCCAGATGACCCACGACACTAGCATGGTAATCGATGCCTTTGCTTTTCGGTCGGCGATGCCCACGGCGCACGTGCTCGCCCACCACGCCTGAACAGAGTCGAACAAGTGCCATGCGGACGTGTCCATGTCATGGATGCGAAATTTCTGAATAACCAGGTTCCAAAGTCTGAGAGTGAAGCGGCATCTGAAGAAAAGATGGGGACCACATTCCTGCACCCCTCCACACAAGGGGCAAGGGCCACAGTTAGGCCAACCTCGCTTATCCAATCTGTCGGCAGTCCAGATCCTATCTTGAAGCGCGAGCCAAGCAAAGAACTTGACTTTCGGTGGGGCCCAAGCCTTCCAAACCATTTGGTCCATGGGGGAGAGGACCAAACCCAAAAACTGTGCCCTGTAGGCAGAGGCCGCGGAGTAGTGTCCAGATTCCGTGTGCTTCCAAAGGATGTCATCCTCAGCAAGCTCATCAAGGTGCACCTCATGCAGTAGCATCCAAAGGGTGAAGAATTGCGCGACATGCTCGATGGAAACCGATGCGGGCGGTCTGATTTTGAGGATCCACGCATTGTCTTTGAGGGCCTCCCGTACCTTCCAGTGCTTCCGGGAGGAAGTCTCGTAAATGAGCAGAGCAATGTCTTTGGGCTTGCGTCCAAGAAGCCAAGGGGAGTCCCAAAATGGAGTCCTCGCACCATTCCCGACCGTGATGGTGGTACAGGCATAGAAAAAGTTGAGGTCCTCCTCATCACACGGGTTCCCTCTCCCAACCCACAACTTTGTGGGCTCCTTCCACTCGTACCAAGGCCACCGCAAACGCAAAGCCCGCGCGAACTTGTTGGTGTTGAGGACCCCAACTCCACCATAGGCAAGCGGCCGAGTGACAATGTCCCAATTGACCTTGCATTTTGCCCCGGTTGTCTTATCCGACCCTGACCATAGGAAGGCCCGCTCAAGCTTGTCGATGTTTTGCAGAATGGTGGGTTGTATGACCAGCGGCATGATGAAGTAGATCACTTGGGAAGCGAGGACCGACTTGACAAGTGCCGCACGCCCAATGGTGGTGATGTTTTGGCCCTCATATGTTGTCAGTCTGCTTGCCACCTTATCCACAAGAAATTGCAGGTCAGCGAGCTTCAGCTTCCACACAGAGAGCGGGAGTCCCAAATAACGGAGCGGAAAGGAAGCCCTAATAGCCGGGAGCCCTTGGGTGATGCGGCCCAAGTCGAGGTTGCCGCACCGAATGGGAACCATCAAGATCTTATGGAAGTTAGTGCATAGGCCGGTGACCTCACCCAAACCTCTCAGAATGGCCGCGAGGTTGTCCACGTCTCTTTTGATCGGCGCTACAAACACAGCCGCGTCATCCGCATAGAGAGAGGTTCGCACCATGACCCCTCTCCCTCAAATCTTGTGCAGTAGGCCCTTCCTTGTCGCCACGTCAAGGATTTGCTTCAATGGGTCAATAGCTATGACAAAAAAGAGGGGAGAGATGGGGTCCCCTTGCCGTAGTCCCTGGCCATGCTTGATGGGAGGACCAGCCACCCCATTCAAGAGGATCCTCGAAGATGAGGAGCATAGGAGAGCCGCAATTCACTCTCGAAATTTGCTTGGGAAACCTCGCCTCTGCAGGAGGTCAAGCAAATACTCCCATTTGACAGAGTCAAAGGCCTTGCGAATGTCCAACTTGAATATGAGAGAGGGAGTCTTGCTCTTGTGCAGGCGACGCGCAAGGTTTCTAACATACATGAAGTTGTCGTGGATGCTCTGCGTTTTGATGAAAGCACTTTGAGCGTTGGAGACGAGGGCGGACATGTGCGGACCAAGCCGGATGGAGAGCACCTTCGCGATGATCTTGGCGATCGCATGAATGAGGCTAATGGGCCTAAAGTCGACGATGCTCTCTGCCCCATCCTTCTTGGGAAGCAGCACAATATTTGCAGAGTTGAGCCAGTGCAGGTTTGTTGTGTGGAGGGAGTCAAAGCGTTGAATCACTCTCATGAGGTCGTGCTTGATGGTGCCCCAACACTTCTTGAAGAAGAGACCGGTGAAGCCATCCGGCCCAGGTGCCTTGTCGCTAGGCATGCTATTTATTGCCTCGATGACCTCCATCTCAGTGAAGGGAGAGTCAAGTTCGTGCAGGTCATGCGACTCCAGATTGAGCTCCTCCCAATTGAAGTCCTTCATGCTTCCGCTTCCTCTTTTCATTACTTGCGAGAAGTGGTCATGAATTATCTTCTCCTTGGCATTGTGCTCGGTCACCCACCCTTGATCCTTCATAATTCGGTGAATATGGTTTTTCCTCCTTCTCGCGTTTACCCGACGGTGAAAGAACTTGGTGTTGGCATCTCCTTCCTTAATGTTTGCGATTCTAGCGCACTGCTTTTTGCGTGCTCTCTTGAACACGGCCAAGCTTATGACCCTTCTCTTGAGCCGAGCCCGAAGATCACACTCCCCAAGGGAGAGCAGCCTTCCCTCCTGAGCAATGTCGAGGTGGAGGATTACCAAGAGGGCGGCATGGAGGTGGACCTTAGCTTTAGAGAAGAGGCCTCTACTCCATTCCGTGAGGCACGTCGCCATTTTCTTGAGCTTGTGGAAAAGGATAATGTATGGGTCGGTATGCTCAACTGGCTCGGCCCAGGCCTTGTCGACCACATCACTGAAGCTGGGCATAGAAGCCCAAAAGTTCTCGAATTTGAAGGTCCTAGGCCTCCTTGGCCCCTTATCCTCGGCAAGCAGAAGCGGGCAATGGTCGGAGAGGGACGAAGAGAGTGCATGGAGCACGTGATCGTTGAATGTCGTGTCCCACTCCGCATTGCAAAGAAAGAGTCAAGCTTGCATAGGGTTGGATTTGACCTCTCGTTGCTCCAGGTGAACCTCCTATTCTGGAGGTGGATTTCTTTAAGCTCACAACTGTGGAGAGTTGCACGGAACCGGTTGATTCGGTTGCAGTTCACATTCCTCTTGTTTTTATCCCTAGCCCGATAAATCTGGTTGAAATCCCTGGAGGCAAGCCAAGCCACCCCAGCGGGTGGCTTTTGGCCAACGAGCTCGGCAAAGAACGCATCTTTGAGCGAGTGGTCGGTGGGGCCATACACGGTAGTTATCTTAAAGCTCACGCCTGAGTCTCTGGCACGAACCATGGCCGAGAGGCAGAAGGTAGTAGTGGTGATCTTGGACATCTCCACCGAGAGATCATCCCAGAGAAGAAGGATACCCCCCCTTGTGCCATTTGCCGGTTGTTGCGCGAAGCTACGCAGCCTATGGCCCCCCCAAAAGTAGCCGTGAACTGATCGATACTGTCGAGCTTCGTCTCCTGGAGGCACAGTACATGGCAGGAGGAGGAAGCAATAGTAGCATTAACCGTCGACCGCCGATCCGGGCAATTAAGGCCCCGAACATTCCAGCTCAGAAAGTTTGTTGGTTGTGCTGACATAATTTAAGTGCGAGGACACTGGAGCATAGCCACTGATCATGGACAAGAATAGACACAACAGTAGTTGAACTAGCAACGGGAACAACAGACGGCCTGCACCCAGATGCAACAGCCAACACCAACGGTTGTAGAAACAACCCCACAGACCTGATACATGGCGCATAGCCAGCACGCCCACAAACTTCACTCCTAAACTTAAACTGGACCCAGCACCTAAACACCCGATGACATGCATCTAGTTGTACTAACATTGTAACCAAGCAGACCCAGGTTTTGAGCAGCAGCTCAAGTTGCTGCCTGCTGCAGCACGGCCTCCTCATCGGCCCTTTCCAGGTCCAGCGCGCCTCCTCCTCCATGCGCCAGGAGGGCCTCCTCCACGGCATCTGCATTGGCATCGTCGAGCTTGAAGAGGCCCCTCATGGCTGTGAGCACCTCCGGCGACAGATGCTCCTTGAAGCGGTCCGCGAAGGCGTCCAGAGCTGCAGCTGTTACGTCCTCTCCATCCTTGACGATGCCAAGAGAGCGACAGACTAGGATTTCTGCCGCTCGAGACACGGGCATGGCCTTGGGGCGGCTTGCCGCCCTTGTCTTGTGCAGCGAGAGGGCACCGTAGACCCTAGAGATGGAGACTCCGGCTATGGTTTTCCGGCGCGCCGTAAGAGCCCGAGGAGGGGTCAGAGCCGGGGTGGGAGTGGGCAGGATGGCTTCCTGACGATCTTCGAACAACGGCGCGAGGCACTGGAGGCCAACCGCACCGGCAGCATCAGCCCTGCGGCGCCGCACGGGCGAGGGGGTGCGGCGCACCGGCCCGCTGGACGGCAGGGGCGGCGTTGGCGAGGCCTCGAACCCGGGGGGGGCTGGAAGGGGACGGCACTGGCAGCAGCATCGTCGAGGGCGCGCAGAGCTGGAGCAGCGCCCGACTTGGCTCTTCAGGCAGTAGCGTGGCCGATCGGGCTTCATTCCTCTTTGACCTTGGAGACGGCGGCAGGACGGTGGTTGGCGACAGCGGCGGCGAGACAGGCGGTGTGAGGGCCTCTTGAGAGCGGCGCCGGGCAGCACGCGGTGAGGGATGCCTTGCGATGCCGCGGCCGCGCCCAGCCTCCAGCGGCACAGCTTGCAGAGGCTGCATCTCGGAGACACGGGCAGCGTTCGCGCTTGAGGATCCGGAGCCCATCAGGACGACCGGTACGTCTGCAGCGCGACGACGACCATCACGATCGCGACCACCATCATCACGGCGGCCGTCGCGCCCGTTGCCGCGGCCATGATCGTGCGAGGCGTCCCACGGTTGCCTGGAGAGGCTGCGCCTGATGCGCGCACCCCACCCTTCTCTGTTGCGCGAGCCGTCGCGGCCCCTGCGGTCCCGGTCGTCGCTACGCCTATCTTGGTCGTCGTGATGTGAGCCTACGGGTTCGTTTGGGTTTTTTCCAGATGCGTTTGGGGGTACTCGGCCAGGGTAAGGTGAAAACTGGGCCGCGCGCAGCTAAAAATTTAGGCTCTCGCGCCTAATTCACGCGATAATTTTTTGGCATTTCGTTGCTTGACCCGTGTCCACATACGCCAACACTTAATCCGTGTCCATACACCCTACCTACGCCAACAGATGCTATGTCGCTAAGCGCAACCTACGCTGACTGAAGAATTATCGGGGTGCACACATCTACCGACAGACGATATGTCGTTAAGCGGTTGCCTGCATGATTACCGACACATAGTTTGTCTACAATGGTGTACATCGGCCGACAGATGATCTGATGACAAAGCTTCAGAGCTACGCCGACAGATCTCCGGTAGAGATTAATGGACCTTTGCCCACAGAAGTGTGTCACCTAATCTCTACCGTGGTGTAGTGTATCAGGATTTCGAACGGAAAACCGTCGCCTTCCACAGAGAACTCAATTTTTTTACATCATTTCGCCTTTACTTTTTTTCTATGTTTAGTACACACCATTTAAAGTGACATGCTAAAATTTTAGACTATTCTGGGTTTAATAAATATATTTTTTCAAGCACTTTTCTTACTTGCTATATCAGTGGCGGGCACCCGTTGGCGCCCCCCACTGCTAACTTTTGGAAAATTTGAAAAAATTGAGCACGGGGAAGCGAAATATTGCTGTGGCGAGCAAACTTTCTGCCCGCCACTGGTACATTACAAACCAATGACGGGCAGTTGTTTGTTGCCCGCCACTGCTATTTTTGCCCGCCAGTGTTGTCCGTATAGCAGTGGCCGGCAACGTTTTCACCCGCCACTGTTACTTTGTCAAAATAGTAGTGGCGGTCCCAGACCACACCCGCCACTAATGTGACCCCACCTATAAGCCTTTTCCTACTAGTGCCACCCAAACCCCTCCAAAACCATCCCAAAACTCAGCCCCTAGCCCCTGCCAATATAAGGCAGACACTCTCCTACCTAATTTGGACAAGTCCCCTAAAAATTAGGGTTCCCCGATCCCCAGCTGCCCCTTATCCACCTCTCCTCCACCAGCCAACCAACGAAACCCTAGCGGGAGCCGCGATCTGGGTCATCAGATCCCAGATCGGACGGTCAGCGCGTCCCCAACCACAGCCTCCAGCCGCATGGCCCGCTTCGGCCCGTTCCTGGGCCTCTGAGCCCTTCTGGGCAGCCGCCGCCCGAAGCTCCCGAGGAGTAGCCCCGGACTCTAGCTCCACGCTCGCGCCGTCTGGGTGCCTCCTCACGCCGCCGCACCGATCCGGCAAGCTGCCCCGACGACCAGCAGCTGCCATACCCCGTCGTGCCCCTCTCCCTTCTCCCTTCTCTTCTTCTCCCTCCCTACCTTATCTCTCTATTCTTCTCGCAAGGATACGCCATTAATGGCCGAGCAGACCTCCTGCACCTCCCTGCCTACCTCGCTCCTGCCGCCGCCTGTGCTCTGCCACGGCCAGGCCCGGCCGTCGACCGCCGCCACATGCCACCGGAAGGCCGCCCCATCCCCGGGTCAACCTCGCCAAGCCGTTTTTCGTTGGATCCCGTCGACCTCCGCCGCCACGAGAGGATCTCCACCAACAGCCGCGTCGACCGCATCCCCGCCGCACCCGACCGCCCCGTGGGCCGCTCGACCTGTGACCTGGGCCGGCCTACCCCGCCTCTCGCCACCGACAGGCCCGTCGGCCGCGAGGTGAGGCAGCCTGCGCAACCTCCTTTTTTTTCTGTGGTTTGCCTGTTGGCCCTCAGCCCAGCCGGAAGTTGCTATTCCATGCGTACGAGCGTGGGATAGAATCCAACGCGCAGTTGCAGCAGGCCAGCCAGCAGATTCGGTTAATTCGTTGCCTGTTTATTAATTTCAGAAAAACCTATTAACTTGCTAAAATCATAGTAAATCAACAGTAACTCAGATCGAGACATGTTATATATGTAAATTGCTTAGAAAAATGTGTAGAATGCAACCATGCTATTATTTTTCCTGTTAACCACTCCTAATATACTATTTAGGGAAGAACCTTAATTATATTTTTATTGCTATGGGGTATTTTAGGAAATGCTATGTATATGTTTTCTACTCCATTTAAATTGACTAGATAGGATAGATTACTTCCGCTTCACCCCTTGCCATGTTAAACAATATTTAAACTTGATGTGTACATAAATGAGTTGGAACCATTCCGAAATATGAAGTATCGTCGTGTGTGATCGGTACTTCACTTAACTTGGTTAGTAATTGCTTCAGATTGATGTTGCATACCACCCTTGCCATGTCATGCATTGCATTCCATGAACATGGTGGATCTTTTGCCGTAGCTATAAGATTGCATCTGTTGCTTGTTCCAGTGTTCCTTGCTTCTTCGCGAATAGGACTCGAAGATGATGTGAGATGCGAGCAACGACTGATCTTCTACCAAGCGTGGACTTCAGGCAAGGCTTACCACCCCTTTTGATCATATCTGATCCATGCTTCTCCCTCCTGCTTGCATTAGCTTTATGATGCTGTAGTGTGTCCTCGATACCTATCTGATGCATAGCCTGTTTTTGACACTCCACTATACAACCTTGGTATTACCTAATCCCAGCATGACCTGCTTGTTTGTGTAGAAGCATTGTTCAACCCGCCCCGCAGTAGTATGCATGCTTAGGATTTATGCTTTACAATGTTATATCCCCTGTTGTTGCTTTGGGTTATTACACTGTTAATTTTGTTCAGATGCTCTCTATTATTAATGTGGCTATATGTGAATATGTGGTAGGAAGTCAGGAAGGCCACGGTGGGAGGCCTTGTTTGAGCGCATGGTGTTTTGTTCCACTTAGGCCATCACTAGGACACCGAGATCTTGATGTATTGTTCCGAGATTGAGCGTGTTTTGTAGGTATGAGGAGATGTTCCAGAGTGATATTAAAATTGGGGTGGAATTCCCTGGTGGTCTGCAACTTGCGCATTAGCCGATAGTTAGCCCTGGACTAGGGTACTAGCTTGTCATAGCCCTTCACGCAGACAGTTGGGTCCGAGTCAGAGATACGACCGGCTCTCGATTCAAGTGTCGACCTGATCGGGTGTCTCCTAGATTAGGATGTAGTAACGGTGAAAGTATTGTTCGTTCGAAACTGCCATGCTCAACCTGTCATGGGCCATAGCTGGTGTTGTCGGGCAAGTGTTGTCGTGTCATTTCGGATCTTCCAGTTCAAGTCCTTCATTGGGCGTGGCTATAATGGCCTAACAATTGGTTTTGATGGGCATGCATATGGAGCCTATAATGGGTATGTTGGTGCACCCCCTGGAGGGTTAAATCTTTTCAAGAAGCCGTGTCCACGGTTATGGATGACTTTGAGCTTTATGCCAGTTCATAGAACAACTTCAACTATTAATCTCTAAAACTTGCCCACCCTTAATATTGTTAGTAATAGGACTTGTGCAACTTCAACTTTTAATAATAAAACTGGCAAACTAAAAGTCTTGGGCATTCTTCTTCGTGGGTGGTGCGAAGGGGAATGCAAGACTTTGTCATGTTTGATGGTAGGTTACTTGCTCAACATGTGCGCAACCCATGTGGTTGTGTTGCATAACAATTAGTGTAGGTGGATCGTATGTGCTCTCTCATATTATCTCTATTAGACGGAAGTTGTAGTGTGTCTCTATAGGTGCTAGTGCATGCTTCCGCTAAACCCCTTACCCCCTTTTGATACCTGATGCATAAATAGTGTAGGTTTCCGGTAAGTCTTGCGGAGTACACCATGTACTCACCTTGCTATAACAAACACTTACAGGTATGGTGATGGACGACGTTAGCTGGTTATCCCACAAACAACGGTCTGGGCAGTGATATGGATGTCATTTGCATTTGTTTCAGCCTTCCTAAGGCAATTTGTATTCTTACATGTCTAAGATTTATTCGCTTTCGTTGTATGAGTTGGATCTTGGTCGTATGACCCTTATTGTATGAGTTTGTGACACCCCCAGACCCTAATAGCCTGTTATGCTAATTAACCTGCCATGTCATCATGCATTAAGATAATTAAATTTAAATCAGGAAATAAATTAAAACCTCAAATCAATTAAATACGAAAAGAAAAAATGTTTTCCAAAAAAAAGTTCCAGAGACAATTTTATAAACCTTAAGAATATGAGTGAAAAATATCATATCCTTTGAATCTTCAAAAATAGTCGACTTGGTATTTTTATACTTAAGGGCAACCTTTTTCAATCCAGCTAAATAATCCAAACAAAATGAATTTAACTCCTTAAAATATGGAACTTGGTGAGTAGCTTTGAAATACTGTTGTTGAACTACAGAAAAAGTTTTAGCTCGGTCAAAAATCATTTGGTGCCCTAATTTAATCCAAAGCAAGGGTAGAATATTTAACAGAAAAGGAAAAAGGAAAAAAAGCCTAACGCTACTGTGCAACTGGGCCTAAGTGCCACAGTGCACTGTGGCCTGCCCGGCAGGGCCTTCTCCTTCCTCTGTACAGAGGAGGAGGCAGAGCCAGGGCGTGGCCACCATCCACGGCGCCATGGCCGCTGCTGTTGCCGTGTCGAACATCCAATGGACCCCCGACGTAGATAAAGCCCTCCCCAACGCAGTAGACAAACCCCTAATCCCCTCGTTCTTCCCCTCGCGCCTCGCTCTTGATCTGAAGCTCGCCCGAGCTCGCGCGCGCCATGGCCATCGTCCTCGTCGTGGCCACTGGCCTCCCCGCGGCCTAAATCCATGTCCAGGAGCTCCCCCGTCGTCGTCTCCTTTGACTACGTGCACCAGTTCGAGCGGAGGCGCCGCGTAACCGTTCTCATCGTTGTCGTTTTCGCCCACGACGGCTGCATCTCACCGTCGAGCTCGTCGCTTCCGGCCACGCCCGCGCTCTCTAACCTCATCCACGAGCTCCACGGTGAGCTTCTCCCCCGATTCCCCTCATTTCCTGGCTTGATCCATCGCCGTGGCTGCCTGCTCCCGTTGAGACCGACATGGCCGAAGCTCCTGCCCATCCCTGCGCGCCCATGCTCCTCACTGATGCCCGTGCTGCTGCTCCTAGCCACTGCTAGTGCTGCCGCTGCCTACTGCTACTGCCGCTGCTAGCTGCGCTACTGCTGCTGCTTGCTAACGCCGCTGCTGCTGCCGCTGCTGCCCGCTGCCGTTTGCTGCTGCTGCTGTGGCCGGCTGGCTCTTTGGATGAGGCCGACCCTGTTTAGGTTAGTTAGCTAATTAGTAGTTAGGCTAATTAGTGGTTAGGTATAGTGCATATGACATGTGGACCCTACTGGTAGTTAAAAAGATAAATTAGATTGAAAATATCTAAGCCTATGACATGTGGGCCACACCTCTCCTTTTGACCAGTCAAATTGACTTGGTCAACTTGAATTAAAACAAAACCAGAAATTCCAGAAAATTGTATAAACTTCGGAAATTCATATAAAATAAACCGCAAGTCGGATGAAAATAATTTATATATGAAAGTTGATCAGAAAAATATAACGAATCCAATTACGTCATCCACATACCTGACAAACACCTCTAACATAACAAACCTTGAACATTTGCACCTGGATCAATACAGACAATAATTCCCGGGATATTTTCCCTCTTCGTTTATAATGCGTAGTAATGCATTAGAGCACCCCTAGCATAACATTTTGCCATGCCATGCATTGTGTTGCATTTGTATGCCTTATATTTATTTGTTTCTTCCCCCTCCTTCTTCTCCGGTAGACCCCGAGACGACTGCCGTTGCCCCCGAGTACGACTATGTCACCGACGATCCGTCCTTTTCTTCTACAGAGTTTCTAGGCAAGCAAAACCCCCTTGATCATTCAGATATCGTCCATTCCTTCCCTCTTATTCTTGCATTAGATTTTGCTACTGTTGTTATTCCGGTAGCTCCTATTCTGATGCATAGCCAGCTTTTGTAACCTGTTGTTGATACCATTCCTGCTATCCTATGATGCTTAGTATAGTTATACTAGAGTTTCATCAGCTGGCCCTACACCCTTGTCCGTTGCCATGCTATATTATCGTGCCGTGATCCCTCTGGGCGATGATCACGGGTATACTTACTTTATTACATTAAAATGTTATTACGGGGTTGAAGGGCAGGTGGTACCATACAGTAAGAGATGGACCTGAGTCCCGACAGCTCCCAATGTTAAAGACGGGTCGGCCCCAAGGGTACCCGCGAGTGAACCTCTTAGTCGGATCGGCAGGGCAGGCGGAGACCATCTAGTGAGAGGTGGGCCTGGCCCCTAGTCGAGTCCGCGAGCTACTAATAATACACTAACGGATTTGGGTATTTGATCTGAGTTGGCCATTGGCTTATACGCACTAACCACCACGCGGGATAACGGTTATGGGGCCCTCGGCATCGTACATTCTCCCGAAAGCTCTGTCAGACGTCACAATTGAGTGGCCTGTAGGAGATATGCCCAAGAGGCAATAATAAATGTTATTATTTATCTCCATGTTCGTAATTAAGTTTATATTCCATGCTATAACTGCTATGGTTCTCGAGTCTGCAATAACCACGAGGCTCGGAGGAAAACTCATATGCATGTGTGGAATAATAAATGGTAAAAAGTATTCCTAGTCAAGCCTCTAAGACTGGCTCAAGTGATTGCATGATGATTATGTTTTCCTGATCATGGGCATGTCTATGCCGGCAACTTTGAGAGCACAATGTTAGAAGAACATTTGTGTTGAATCGACCCGAATTGATGTTATGCTATGAGATACATTCGTCACAAGTTAATGGTTAATAACACAGAGAAATTTAACGTTTGCATGATTCCTTAGACCATGAGAGTATCGAGTTTCTTCATGCTTGCTTCATGAACTTTGGGGTTTGTTAAACGTCATCCGTAAATGGGTGGCTATTACGGCGGCTTACGGGTTCATGGAAAAGTATGACAAGGGACTTGATAGCTCAAGATTGGGATTTGCTCCTCCGACGATGGAGAGATATTCTTTGGGCCCTCTCGGTGTTACGGTATCCATCATCGTCTTGCCAGACACAATGTGATTCGATCACGGGGATGCCGGAACGCGGGAACGAGAAAATATAACAAAACCGGTAACGAGGTAACTGGCA
The DNA here is from genome assembly GCA_039707655.1 of Elymus sibiricus. Classification (NCBI taxonomy): domain Eukaryota; kingdom Viridiplantae; phylum Streptophyta; class Magnoliopsida; order Poales; family Poaceae; genus Elymus; species Elymus sibiricus. The sequence continues at coordinate 30,319,217 of CM077664.1, forward strand.
TAGTGGACAAGTGTTGATTCACGGGGATGCCGATAAATCTCACCTCGTGTGTTTGTAACATATCACGAAGTAAAAGGAATAGCACACATCAACTGGAGGTTCACTCGAATATTTATTCGTGTGGGTATAGGGGTCAATATGGGTGTCCACTGCTCCGATGTTGATCATTGATCGAAAAGTGTTCCGGTCATGTCTATACTTCACCGAACCTATAGGGTCACATGTTTAAGGGTCATTTATCTGCTGAATACTAGACATGGAGTCTGAGAGAAATTCACCGAAAAAGTTTCGGAGACAACGGAAGAGTTCCGGAGAGAGAACACCGGAATAGTTTCGGTAAAACCGAAAAGTTGTTTCGGAGTATACCATTAAGTCAAAATGGTTTCGGCACACACCTGAAAATTCTTGGAGGGTGCCAGAATTGTTCTAGGAACTTCTGGGATTTTTTCGGAGAAAAAAACCGAAAATGTTCCGGAGCTGTCGGAACCGCTTTGGCTGCTTTTCGCTGATGAAAATCATTGATCTGAAAATGTTTCGGCACGCGTCCAGAATTGTTTTAGTGGGTACTGGAATTATTGTAAGACCCACAGAAATATTTTCGGATTTAACGGTCGCGGAAAAATGGTTTCATGAATAGTAAAAATCACTTTATGGTTACTTTTTGGAAAGCCACCTTTTGGGCTTTGTCCCAAAATATCTTGGGGATGACATGGATGGATGGGAGCCCCTCATGGGGGGCCCACTAGGTGTGGCCGGCCACAAGGGGAGCTCCTCCATGGAGCTTCTCTAGCCTTCCCATTATGCCCCTTTGGAAGATCCATGTGATGGGTTTTTTGGGTATTTCAAGTGCCACCCTACCCCTTGGATTTTTCCTATAAATAGAGGTGGAGATGCACTCTCCACACTCAATCTTTCTCACATACACATGCCATGCATGATCTGGCTTTCTCTCTCCCTCCCAGCGAAATAGTTTCGTAGAGCCGAAAGGTTGTCTGGGTTCCGGTGGGAACTAGTTCTGGACGGCGAAGCCCTGCCGGATAGATGACACCGTATGTGTGCAACCCCGTAGAGAGGTCGTAGATTCAATCTTTTGCCAGAGGGGCTATTCGAGGGTCCTTCCGAAGGGCTGTCCGAGTTACCGTCCGAGTTTCGAGGGTCCTTCCGAAGGGCTGTCCGTGACATCGTCCGGGGGACTGTCCGACCGCCTCCCGGAGGGCTGTCCGAGGGACTGTCCGAGGAGCAGACGAGGGAGAACATCCTCGCGGTTGGGAGGTTGTAAATCCTAACTGCGGGGATCTGCACCGACGATCAACATCGACTCTACTTCCGCTGCGCTACGAGTCGATAACGATCAGATCAAACCTTGTATGCATCTCCATAGTGATCCTGGGCATGCTCGCTGTACCAATTTTTTTTGTTTTCTGTCGCGATCCCCTACATGGCTTGATTGTTGGGGTGAGCTGGTTACGCCTGCTTGTGTATACAGAGGCACACTTGGTCCCTGGCTAGTCGGGCAACGCGCAGGAGTGCTTAGGGCGATCGGTCCATGACCCCTTCGCGCTTAGGATGTAGACCGGCGTGCTGACCTCTCTGTGGAGCCTAGGTAGGACTACGGCGTGTCGGTTATCCGAGGCCGGGCATTACCCAGAAAAGTGTGTCCGGCCAGATGTAATCGAGCGTGTTGGGCTATGTGGTGCACCCCTGCAGGGAAGACAAATCTATTCGAATAGCCGTGTCCACGGTAACAGGACGCTCGGAGTTGTATGCCGATCTTCTACAACTATAACCGGATACTAATATAATACTTAACTGTTATAACTGCTCCGAGATAGCTTTCTCGCTGGGTAGTCGAGGAAGGATCTCAGGGTATTGCTGATATATACATGTTACTATATGTTATTTTTATAGCCAGGTTTTATATAATACGCTACTCTCTTTTGATACTGCAAGATGCTAGTCTTCGTTAAGATATGATTTTCCCCTCATCTCTGGCATTTATAGTGCACCGATATAACCCCCTTCTTTGATACCGATGCATACTTAGCATAGTTCTGATGTAAGTCTTGCGAGTACTTTGGATGAGTACTCACGGTCGCTTTGGTACATTTTTCCTCTACCCGGTTGCTGCATTCAGATGGTGGAGTCCAGGAGCCGGAGGTTCCCGAGGATGATTACTACGTGGAGATCAAGGACTAGGAGTAGTTCGGAGGTCCCAGGCAGGAGGCCTTGCCTCTTTCAATTAGTGTCGTTGTTTGTTTATGCATTCTTAAGGGAGCCCCTTGTTTGATCCGTCCGTACCCAGACTTATTTGTATTTATACTGATGTATCCCCGGGTCCTCGTAGCCCCTATTGTAATATAAAGATTTGAACTTAAATTTGTGTCATAGAGTTGTGTTGTGATATCCTACCGTGAGTCTCTGATCTTGATCGTGCATGCTGCGTGTATGTTTAGTTCACGGTTGAGTTCGGGGGCGTCACAGAGTTGTTGTATGTATGTAAATGTTGTTGTTGCAGATTATTGTGTTATTTGTGTTGTGATATCAACTGTTCCACATGGTGGGCACGTTTCGACGTGTTTGTTGTCTGAAGCTTTAGTGTCCTTGGGATCAATTCCATGCGGAGGCTAGTACGGATGGTTAGATCTGCATAGTGCCAGTCCCGGGGCTCTACACATAATTCTTTATATTGAAATATGTCTGAATTTGATTGCATAATTTGTAAATTGATTGGAATGTCATGATAGAATTGGAATCTGGTACTGGAATATAACTGAAAGTATTGGAATTTGGGTTTCATTTGTGATATTTCAATAATTGCATGATTGAGAACTTTATATTTGCATGTGTATAATTCAGAATTTTATATTTGCTTGATTTCAGTTTCACAACTTTGCTTGTGCATGATTCAAATCAGAGTGTATTGTTTTATTGTTGTGGAACTTGTGAAACAGAACTTGAGATCTAGTTCTGGAAATTGTGAAACTACACTAATATTTTACTGAAATTTAAGTGAAATGAAATTTTTGTGAACATTGTTAGTGGTTATTGTTTTATGGATAGTGAAGTGACAATGAAATAGTTGAAATTGATGTGATTTTTTTTTGCTGTTATTGCTTTATGGATAGTGAAATGAAACTGAAAATGTTGAAATCTGTGATATTACTGAAATATGGTTATCCAAAATTTGTGTAATTATTGAAATGTTACTAAAAAATATTGAAGAATGTGTTTATGAAAATGTGTGGAATTATTGAAGTATTAAAATTTGTGAAATTACAGAAATATTGAAATTCGTGAAATATGTGTTTTATGATTTTTTTTAAAGTCACTGAAATATGTGAAATCAATCAAATTTGTGAAATTATTGTAATATGTGTTTTTGAAATTATCGAAATATGGTTTTCTGAAATTTGTGAAATTATTGAAATGTTACTGAAATTATTGAAATATGTGTTAATATTTTTTTTTGAAATTATTGAAATATTAAAATTTGTGAAATTATTGCAATATTGAAATATCTGAAATTTGTGAAAAATGTGTTTATGAAAATTTGAGATATTTGAGAAACATGTGTTTTATGATTTTTTTAAAAATTTCACCGGAATAATCAATTTTATTTTTGGAAAACTTGGAATTATTTTTGTTTTACTAAATTAATTAAAATAGTATTGTTTTTGAAATATTTGTTCTACGGATCATCTAAATTATTAAAAGGAAATAAAAGGGATGGATTTGTTTGGTGAGAGAGTAGAGAGAATCGTGAACTGGCGGTACGTGAAAAATACTAGAAGAGAGAGGAGGCCACCTGGGTGGGGCCCAACTGGTCAAATACTCAAATGCATTAATGGAAAAGGTGGGAGTAACACAGAGATATACCCATGCATGTGCAGTAGCACAAAGCGAGTTGGCAGCACCTTATTGGTGCGGACCGCTCCGCTAGGTAGCGGATCCACTAGAAGTGCTTTTGCGAGTACCGCGGCGGTCGAGATGATGGCATGCGTAGCCGAGATCCCGGATCTTCGCCTCACACGAGAGAAACAACCGTCTCTCCCGAGCTCCCTAGAAACCCTAGCGCCGCCACGCCGCCGCTGCCCCTCTCCTTGCGTCGGCAGCCCCTCGCACTGCGCCTCCGCCACCACCCCCCACCTCCCCCGTCGCTCTCCACGATATTGCCCTTTGCTCTATTCTTTTCTTTTTTGAGAAAGATATTGCCCTTTGCTAAGTTCAATCAGAACGAAATGTATTGGTGTTCCGTTCGTGCAGTAAACCTGCGTCTTGTTTTTGTCTTCTGATTTTACTTTGCAGTACTTGCACTTCACTAACAGGGAATGCAACTCCCAGGCTGATATTATTGAACTCTGCATCCTGAAAGAACCGAGGGCAGGCAGAGGCTTTGATCTGAAGCAACATCCCTCTTGTGGTTCTATCTGAAGCTTTTGTTGAACGAAGCTTATGCAACATGTATTGCAGTATCTAATGTCGCTTCCATCTTCGACCTGACCACATTCATGTAAATACTTGATTATTTATTTTCTTGTGTGAGGAAAACACTTTAATTACTTCTTTCGTGTGTGCGTGAAAAAGAAAACACTTTAATTATGTCAAAATGTACATTTCTCTCGGTATTACTTAATACTTATAATATTGTTTGTAGCTTCTACATGCGACATCTACAGTACATAGTAAAACAAAAAGAGTACATATCTAGTGGAAACCATACATTCAGCGAAAACATGGAAACTTGATCTTGTGCCGTTGGATAGAAAATGTGCGCTTCGAGATGGAAGGATGTACAAATTGCGAATTAAACCCCGCAAGAATTCTATACCTCGGTACAGAAACCTCGTAATTCTGTACCTCGGTACCTTTCCCCTTTCCCCGTGGCGTTATGCCATCCCGATTCAATTTCCTTATCGTCAGAAGCTAGGGTTAAGAGACGAGCCGGCGAGACCCTCTCGTTCTGCGCTGGGCCGGCGAGCGGCGAGCGGCACGGCTGATTCCTTTCTGGTGATTGTCCCGCTAAAAGTGGCAGCCCTCCTCCGAGCCTTCCGTGCTGGGCCGGCGGTCAGCGAGCGGCGCGGCTGATTCCTCTCCGGCGATTGTCAGGCCATACTCGTCCGAGCGATCCCCAATGACGTCATACTGGATCTAGGTCCCCAGGTATGAGGAATTGTACCCTTCATATTTTCTGCTTTGCCCCGTTCTCCTTTGTCCCATGGCTCATCTAGTGGTTCCCTCTTCTCTAGATTGGGCCAGATTTACAAAGCAAACAGAGGAGGCGACAACCACGTGGCTCATTGGGTTGTCTCCTCCAAGTTCAGCACATCCTAAGAAGGAAATAGGAGAGGGGACGAGGTAGTGGCATCTTGCGAGCAGCTGCTTATTTTCCCAGAGGTTACTGTCCAGATTTTGGTCTTGAAGAAATTGGGGAGGTATAATTTATTTGCTCCTAATTAAGTGTTATATGCATCTATGACTATACGTGTGTCACTGCCTGGCGTGTGTGTTGTGTGTGACCGTAGTCTAATGAAAATTGATATCTGTATAAACTGCTACTGATACTGTCTAGATGGAATTTAGATGATGATAAGTATGTGAATTGAAAATTATGTCTAGATGGAAGTTACCAAAGAGAAAGCTTGAGCGGTGTGTAGGGCTTGTACAGGTTCACTTATGTGTGTGTGCTACTGCTAGTAGTGTGATCGACAGTGAGAAAAAAAATCCTAGACTAGTACGTGGGTGCATGCGTGCAAAGTTCAATTTAGCAGAGCATGCGCATGAACTGTAAGAAGAATTACACATGGTCTCTTCAAAAGTCTAAAAAACCAACTGCTTTGTATCATTTGCACATAAAGATGCACATGGTTAACTGCATGCTTAGAATTAGGATCTTGCGTGCACTCCAGGCAGCTCAAAGAAATTCGGCCCAGCCGACGCGGGCGCTCACAGCCCGTCTGCCAGTGCCTGTCATGACTAGCTATAGCCAGGTGAATTTTTCACACACTAATGATATGCTGATGGTTCTGGAAACCAGTAGTACGCCCACAGGCAGTAGATGGTACTATAGATGTGTGTGTGTCCCACTGCTACTAGTGTTGCTGACAGTGAACTAGATGATGTTAGTTTCTATTGCAATTGATTGGTAAAGTGAGCTGAGATTAGGTAATGCTAACACTTGAATGTTCCTTGTACCATTTATTTTTTTCTATGCTATTCTGGAAGACACATATTGAGTGGCTCCTATGATTCCACTTACAAACTGTATATCTTGTTTTGTGCAGTAACTATGGAATGCCAAAGTGAAGTGAGCAAGGCTCCTTCTTTGGCTATTTGTGATGTCCAGTCTGATGCAGAATCAGCCGTCCACACTAGGCCAAGTCCGGACATTGGGTTTACCACACCACAGAAATCGTATAGTGTACCTTTCTGTGTAAGTACTTGCCTAACTAATATGTACTCCCTCGCTACTTTAGTGATCTATAAACGATCTTATATTTCTTTAGAGAGAGAGTACATCTCCATAATTTCCTGTATTCCAACATAGTAAATCTGTTGTGCTTTTCTTTCAAATTGTAGGGCTCATCTTGTACTCCAGAGTGTGATGATGCCATCAGACCAGCCATAGGGATGACTTTTGCTGATTTGAACGCAGCCAAGGAGTTCTATGAAGCTTATGCACATCATGTTGGTTTTTCAGTACGTGTGGGGCAGCAAAAGACTGTCAATGGTGTCATTACTCACAAGCGTTTCTACTGTGACCGTGAAGGTTTCCGTGAAGAGCTGAAAGGTAAGGAAACATTGGTAGCTAGCACTGGTAGTAAGAGGAGATATGAGAGGAAAATCACTAGATGTGGGTGTGAAGCTAAAGTTGCGGTCAAACGCACGGTCGAGAATAAGTACATTGTGACACTTTTCGAACAGGAGCACACACACACACTTGTATCGCCCAGTAAAAAACAATTCATCAGATCAAACAGGAAAGTTAGCCAACAAGCAAAAACTACATTATGGAACTGTCATAAAGCTAGCATTGGCACATCCCTAGCATACAGGTTCCTTCGTGTAGACTTGGGGGGGTTTGAGAATGTTGGCTGTACAAAGAGAGACTTGCAAAATTACCACCGAAACCTTAGGTGCCTCATCAAGTCATCTGATGCTCAAATGTTTGTTGACCAGCTTGCTAGAAAACATCTTGCAAATTCAGGATTTTATTTTGATTATGTTCTTGATGATAAGGGCAGGCTGGTACATGTGTTCTGGGCGGATGCCACATGTAGGAAAAATTATGCTCTATTTGGAGAGCTTGTGTCCTTTGACTCCACGTATAGCACCAATCAATATAACATGATATTCACCCCCTTTACTGGAATCAATCATCATAAGGCAAGTGTTTGTTTTGGTGCTGCAATGTTACACAATGAAAAGGCAGATTCCTATAAGTGGTTGTTTCGCACATTCTTGAAAGCTATGGGAGGGGCTGCACCTAGGTTTATAATAACTGATGAATGTAGTAGCATGGACAATGCAATAAGGGAAGTTTTCCCAGCAGCCGCACATAGGCTATGCATGTGGCATATTATGAATAAGATTCCGCAGAAGGTTGGCCCTGATTTGAAGACCGATGAGGTTTTCCATGAAAGATTAGGTCGGTGTGTGTGGTCTTCTGAAACTCCTACTGAATTTGAGGAACGATGGAAAGAAATTATGTCAGAGTATGGGTTGGAAGATGATGAATGGTTCAGTAAAAGGTTCAACCTTCGAGAATCATGGATACCAGCTTACTTCAAAGAAATAGCTTTGTCAGGGCTTATGCGGACCACTTCAAGGTCAGAGAGTGCCAATTCTTTTTTCTCACGTATTATTGGTTACAAACATGCTTTGGTTGAGTTTTGGCTTAGATTTGACACGGCTTTGGAAGAACAACGTCATAAGGAGTTGCAAGAGGACCATGTGAGCGTACATACGATGCCTGTGTTGAAGACATCGTGGGCGATTGAAAAGCATGGCAGCGAGGTATTCACGCATGAGATATTTCAGGATTTTCAACATGAGTTGCTTGCTGATAGGGATCGTTGCCTTGTTGAGATGATGGCACATGATGGTGAGATTAAAACGGTAACTATACATGATGGCTATAAGAAACTAAGGGTGGTAACTTACAACACAACAACCATGGTAGGTTCTTGCACATGTAAGTTGTTTGAGACGCATGGTATCCCATGTCGTCATCTGATCCATGTCCTAAGAACTGCCCAGCTAAATGAACTACCAAAGCATTATGTACTCAAAAGGTTTAGAAAGGACTACAAAACCGAGCCAGTCTTTGACGAGGATGGCATTCTATTGGAAGGCAATGAGAGCAGTTCAATTGATCCGGAGATACAAAAATTAGCTTCAGAAACATGTAAGAAGATGGAAGACATTTTAGTACAAGCGAAGCAATCTCGGGTCGGCATGCAATTCTTGAGAGATCACATTTTTGCACTTGGAGAGCAATTGTCTACCCAAGTTCCAGCGAAAGAACAAACTCAAACATAAGAATTTGAAGAATTTTTAGGTTGTTCCATTCCAAGTGAGGTTGATATCCATCCTCCAAATGATATTCGATCAAGGGGTAGAATCAAAAGACTAAAGGGGTACAGGGATAAGGGTGGAAAGCAAAGACAGAAAGAGAAGAACAAGAACAAGGACAAGGAAATGCAGCAGACATGATTATGGTACATTCCTCTGGACTTAGTTTAGAGAATAGTTCTAAAAATTTGCTTGCTAATAAATACAACACACACTGATGTAACTATATTCATAGATTAGTATTAAAAATTTGTTTATAAAAATTTGGTATAATTTCCAGCGATTTTTCCTACTGCTTGACCAATTAAACCTTTTTGTTTCAGGTTGCTTGGTGGCCCTACCGACTTCTGCAAGTTATTAGGACTAATAGTATTCCATTGGTGTGTTCTTGGCTAGAGTAATGGAGCTATTAGCTGTTGGCGCCAGACTTCTGCAAGTTATTAGCTAGTGTACTGGAGCTATGTGCTCAATGACTGATGTATAAAGGTGTAGATTTGCTATCACTGTTAATGATGCGTCTATTTTGTAAGTGTGTACTCGAGTGAGGCATTATCTCAAGTGCCTGAATCAGATTGATGTTGCATAATCACACTATGTGCAGTTGTACTGTTTGCCTTACTTAAATCTATTCTAGGCAATGGTTTCAATTGCTGGAATGTGCTATGTGAAGTGCAGGAGTTCTTTGAACTGGGCAATGGTTTGGTTGTGGTTTCGGCATTGATCTGGGCAATGGTTTAAGCTGTTCTATTGTACTGTTTGTTCTATTTAAATTTACAAGTAACTGGGCAGACTAAAATATTTTTGGGCAGAGCTTTGTTGGACATGGTTCTAATTAAGCTAGCTGTGATATGAGGCTCATATACATGGAGAAGCACAGACGCAATGAAGGGCATGTGACGAAGCGTCACATGTGACGAGGAGCTAGCTGTGATACTTGTAAGCATCAGGGGGTTATGTGCAGAATAGCTTCACTGGGAGCGGGCGTTTTTCTGCAAAACTGCATGTAGCAGTTATGGCTGAATCTAGTCCATACATACAAGATCCAACAGCCTGTGGTAAGGTTTCCACGCTTCCACTGAAGGCTGGGTTTTCACCTGATATTGTCTCAAACAAAAAATGATGCCTGCTGCGTTTCCGAACGTGCCTAGCCCGTGTCTTCCTTCCCCTCTGAGGGCTGAAAGCCCTGACCTCCCTTCCCTTCCGAACGGGCCTGCTCCCACCTAACTAGGCTATCAGCCCATGCCACAAGATCGGGATCGGGGAGCGGACGAGCCGAATGTTTCGGCGATCACTTTGGCGTTGGAGTAAGCAGTGGAAACGCCAGTATATGTGGCGTTTCATGCTCTGGCACGTCAGCAGTTGGCAGATACGCGGCTAGGTCTGCAACGCCAAGGACTTCGGCATTTCTAGAAAGAGCTGCAACGCCACGGCTTGTGGCGTTTCTGAAAAGGGTCAGATCGTGAAATAAAATTCGGGAGAGGTCATTTTGTGCCCAAACATTCTGACAAGGTCAGAACAGTGATTTCGGCCGCGCGAGGAGCCGGAATTGGGAGTTGCAGATTTCCTGGAATTGGAGCGTTTCCGAACACGCCCAAACACTGGCGGAGATAGGCAAGATCTTTTTGGGGGGCGAAATACAAAATATGGATGTTGGGGGGGGGGGGGGGGGGGGGGGGGGGGAGGAGGGGGGCAAAAGACTATTATTTTTCTAAAAAATAATAACCTGGTTGATTGTTGCATGTTGATGGTACTGTTTGTGAGGATCATGTGGAGATGAGTAATATGACCACAGAGTTCTATCAAAATCTATATACATCAGAAGGGACTATTGGATTGAGGAGGTTTTGTCTCACGCCCCTTGTAAAGTCACGGCCGATATGATAATCAATTGACTGCGCCCAAAGGCTGGGGGGGCCGTGGCCGCTGTTGGACTCAACGTAGCTCCGCCCCTGCGCCCAAAGTAGTGTTATGCAAGCATGTAATCTTTTTTTTATATTATTGAGGCTACATGGAAATATATTTTAATAAAGTTGGTTGTGTGCATGGATTGACGCAGAGAATAATTAAGGTTTTCAATAAAACAAGAAAATAATTAAGGTTTTCAATCTACATGAATGATTTCAGAGGAAAGTAAAAGGCACATCACCGTAGTGCATGAAGGAAAAAAGGACGCTCAATACCTTCGCTCCTGAGTGGCCTAAGATGTTAAACCAGATATCTGATACCTCCGTGGTATGTTGCCACGATGAGTAACTTCCACCTTCACTTCAAGATGGCAACGGGGCCCCGAAACCCGCGTCCCCGCGGGTTTTTACCCTATTAGGGGACGGGGACGAGCGTCTTTTTAAGCCCGCGAGGCTACTGATGGGTACATTATAAAACCCGACATGTTTCGCGGGTTCAAACCCGTTTGAGTAGTACCCGAACCAGAAACCCGACATACCCGTCTCAAAATACGTCCATCTATGTCTTAAAATATGCCCATCTATGATTTCTATTTCAGAACTTATGTATTGGACCATTTTGTCTCATTTGTGCTCGTTCAGAACTTATGTATTGGACCATTTCTTATCATTTGTGCTCGTGATTTGTGAACCATGAATTTATTTCACAACTTGTGTCATTGGACATCTTGTTGAACCATGTATAGCTGAAATATGCTCCTGTTTATTGCTGAAATATGCTAATCTTTGTTGCTGAAATGGGCTGTTGTATTGTGCTGAAACATGCTCCTTTTAGCTACTGTTATTGCTCAAACGTTGATGAAATGTAAGATTGTATTGTGCTGAAATTTGCTCAAGTTTGGCTGCTGAAATATGCTCCTTTTTGCTGTTGAAATATGCTCCTTTTTGTTGCATAAATATGTTGATTTTTGTTGCTGCTATTGCTGTAATATGCTCATGTTTTTCTTTCAAAAGTATTTGTTTTCACTGACTAATCACGGGGACGGGTTCCCCGCGGGTTTAGAAAACCCGACGGGTTTAGGGGACGGGCAAAAAACTGTCCCCGCACATGGGGACGGGGACGGGCTTGGGATTTTCTCGTGGGGACGGGTTTGGGCAAGCAAAACCCGGTGGGTTTCGTCCCCGTTGCCATCTTGACCTTCAGTCCTCTTAAGGCCTTCTTGATCAAACATATCAGTTTTTCCATTTTCAGTCCAAGCCTTTCTATAAACAACAAAAGAAGGCCTTACGGTTTTTCCATTTAGCAGTTCACAACAAAGAAGTGCATTTACATATCAGTTTTTCCATTTTCAGTTCAAGCCTTTCTATAAACAACAAAAGAGGATCAGGTATACGAGTAAGCTATATGTAAACTTTTTGTTTTCAGACCATGGTACTGGAGCACCATGGCGCATAGTTAATTATACCATATATCATTGTTTTAAATAACGGGCTATGCCTCTTAGTGGAGGACCTCTTCTAAACGTTATAGCGTGCTATAGCGGACCGCTATAGCGCGCTATTTAAAATGTTTGTTCATGTGTTTAGACCAAAGTCCCTTAGCGCAGGTCCTCTTCTAAACGCTATAGCATGCTATAGCGGAACTATATCGCGCTATTTAAAACCATGGCATATATGCATATATTCATGAGAAAGAGTGAGAACTTTACCGATATTAGTGACAATGACATTTGAGTAGGACGAATGCTCTGATAGAACCCACGGCAGCTTTCGATTCCTTCACCAAGGGATCGCCTCCTCCCAAGGCCAGGGGAGAAGAAGGATCGACCATATGCTGCGTAGCTGTGGAACAATGGGAATGGAAAGCATCACTGTACAAATCTCACTGATTTCTCCTATTGCATGATACCTAGAGATTCACTCTACCTTGCAGTTGGTAGCTGACGCAGGACGATATCAAGAACTTGCAAGGCCTCTTGAGGAGTGTATGCCTGCTTTCCAGCTAGAAATTGCTCAAGACCATGAAGATTCGCTCTTGCAGCAAACTTAATCACTACCTTAAAAGTTCTCTGACGCCTAGATCATACAAGAACAGTCAGAAATGTCCACACAGTATGCTTTGCCATATAGCCAGAAAACCATGTTGATGAGAAAGTGTCAAGGACAGACCTATTCAAACAAAAACCCATCATCTTCCTCAAGTAAAGTGATGTGAAATTCTTTCGATGTAAATGGCAATGGACCAGCCGTGTATAGGCTCTTCCTACCATCATAGACTGGAAGCCGCCCTCCCAAATATGATGCCTTGTGCAGCTTCACCAACTCTTCCATCATATCACCGCCTACAACCCGTGACGTAATTTATGGGGTGATTGAAACCTGAGAAGAACCATACCATGGCAAGAACTCTGAGAAGTTAATGACAAGCAGTAGATAAAAAGAGAATGCTATCAGGGGAAAACTAACGCACAACATACTGATGAAGATCCTTGTCTGGCAGTTCCACAAGGAAGTGATTTGCCTTCAGCAAGCACCTGGTGCCGATACTTCCACTGCTCAGGCGGCGAGGAAATTTACAATAGTTGTTGGACAATGGAATTGCTTGCACAATCTCCTGGCTTGCACTCAGTTCACCTTGCATGGGCAATACCTCGAGCTGCTCAGTGACCACCTCAAGAGCCCGTGGTGATGCCTCTGGTGAGGAGATGTCAGCAGGCTCATGTGGAGCATTCCTTGCTTGGCGCAGCTCCCAAGATATTGCGGACGGGCCATCCCCACGTCCACCTTTATCGCCACCATTGTAGTTTTGTGACTGCACTTCTCTGTAGAGCTGTCCATGGCCCAAATACTCTGTAGCAGGACTAGTTGGAAGCCATTGTTGACTCGCCATTGCGCCGCGGGGTTGAGGCGCAGCTCCCTACCCATGGTAATGGTAGGATCCTGCTCCACGGCCACCTTGTTGGTATTGCTGCCGACCACGGCCATGGCCACCTCTTCCCTGACCCCCTCTCCCACCACCATCCTCACCAAACTCAGCCAGTCTTGGTCTCCTTGATCCCATGTTCAGGATAGTGAAACAATGCGGCTCACCAATCAATCAACTATGAAGAGGGTAAAACTTGGTCAAAACAATCGCAAAAAATCAGAACAAGATTTTGGTGAAAACTAAGGATTCTCTTGAAAGCTTCATACGCCCAGAAGCAATCTTTTTTGATCAAACAAAAAGATGATGCATGCTACACTAGCGAAATGAAACATGGAAAATAAAAGGTCATCCAAGGTGTGAACTTATTGAAGAACCCTACTGGGAAAGTACAAAAACAAATGTACCAAAGTACCAAACAAAATAGGATCTTTGTGTTAGAGTTATATTATGTTCCTTGCAGTGGCGGAGCCAGGAATTGGCCAGGCCCCAGGCAGCCTTCGTTGACTGTAGCACTATAGCTACAGTATTAGGTACAGTTACCGAAGGATATGGGCCTCACACACCAGGCCGCCGCCCGGGCTGCCTGGGCCTATCTCCGCCCATGGTTCCACGCATAGCCTATATATTTTCCCCATTGTATGAGTGGTTTCCTGTGTATTTACCACCTATACATGTGTGTGTACTGGCCCTTGGCCCCCAGGAAATACAAATTGCATATTTCCTAAAAATTTGCGGACCAAAAATCTCATCTTTCTTACAGGAAAAAATATAGAAATTTGAAGCATTCCTGCATACTGATGCCCTGAAAGGTATGATGGAGGACTTGAGAACACCTGAAGAACTTGGGAAAACATGGAAAAGAAAAGAAGCCACTGGAACAGAAGGATGATTGGACGCACATTTCTTTACCTAATAATAAAGGGGTGATCGCTTCTTGCCACCGTAATTTCGTCCGTTTTTGGTCCGTTGTGACACCCTGGTTTTGACCACTTTTTCTTTTCGAATATTTTCTGGGATTATTTGCCTTTCTGAATGATTTTCGAATTTGGTTTCCTGGTTTGGACTTGAGGGATTCTATGAACTCTCTTCCTAAGTGATCCAACACCTTCAACACCTTGCCAATATCTTGTCTCACACCCTTTGACCTAAGCCCTAATTTTATTCTTCCAAAATATTTCATTTATCCCTTTGGAAATGTCTATCTTCACTAGGGGTTTTGAAGCAACCTATAATTTTGCTGGTCAGAAAATTCCCATATTAATACCACATCTTCTTGACATCAACTACTTCCACAATCTCCAAAAATATTTCATTGTCCAGTACCAAATTTTGTCTAGAATATTCTTTTACCTTCTGGACAGAATTGACCCTTTGTGAAGCAACATATATTCCCATGACTCAGAAAATTCCCAAATTAATCCCTGGGATACTAGGAGTCATATCTTTCCACAATCTCTAAAAACATCTCCTAGTCCAGTGCAATTTTTCAGCAAAAATATTCTGGCAAGCTTCTGGTCATTTCAGACCTTTGTGAAGGAAGTACCATTTCAGACATTTGATCTGAAATTTTTATGGCATATTGCCACTACCAAATAACCTCCCAATACCCATTTTCAACTCCAGAAGTGCATCCATGTGAGTGCAACAACCTCACCAAGTTTCTGGACCAGATTGTGAGTTGTACATGAACTAGGCTCAAATCTTTGCAAAAGTTTCACAAAACCCTCCGGTATGTACTCCTTCAGACCCAGAACACACCAGACAACTCGTTTGGCTCAATCCCCACCTCATTTCTTCTATGGAACCCTCCCAAGATCTTAGCCAGAAGCTGTTCTTGATGCTACCCTTGAGCTCAGGATGCACCTAGCCGATTCAGTGGCACAGAGAGGCTACGTGACCTAGGGTAGACGCTCTGGACAAAGTTTGACAGGCGTGCGTGGCCTCCAGGTGCCAGCACTCATGGTGAGCACGGCGCTGGCCTGCCTGTGCATGCGCTCTGCGCGTCCAGACGCTCGGACACGACCACTCCGGCCACCCCGCGTCACCGTACCTTGTCTGGTCGTGCCGACGTCGTCGCCGTCACCCACGTACCCTCCTCCAGAGTCTTCCCCTCGCCGGAAACGCCCTCGCCGGCCGCCACCGAACGCCGTCACTGTGGCGCCCGTGCTGCCACTGTGGCCGCGCTGGCTATCCTCTTCCTCCCGTTGAGCCATCGCGTCGCCATAACTCACCTGCGCTCCCCCATCACTTCGCCCGCGCCGCGACAGCCAGCTTGCCGTCCTTGGTCTGGCGACGTGGCCGTGGCGCCGCTCGGCTCTAGAACCCTCCCTCCCGCCTCTAAATAGCCCGCCCGGCTCGTCCCAGCTCCTCACCGCACTCCCTCGACCTCCAATCGAACCCCAGCTCGTCGAGCCAAGGCCGGGAGGCCCTCTGGCCTCGCATCTCGCCGGAGTACTGCTGCCGAGCTAGCTCCGCCCCCAGCACGCTCCACTCCACCCCAGCCTCGCCCGACCTCACCCCCGAGCTCAGCAAGCTCTCCTGGTGCTCCTTGACCCCTTGCCCAGCCGGAACGCTGCCGGAGTTGCCATCCCCGATGGCCACCGAAAGCAGCCACTGCCGGAGAGGAAGGGGGCGACGCCGTCCGGCCATCTCTCGCCAAGCTGCGGGTACATACGGCTCCGCCTCCACCTGCTCGACTCATCCCCGTCATCTCCCGACCTCGCCGCCGTCTCTATCGCCGGCGACCATCGCCGGAGAGTCACGGTGCTCTGTTCTCTCTCTCCCTCCTTTTAAATCTGACAGCGGACCCCACCTGTCAACGGCTCTGGCCCGCGCCCGAAGCGGTATAAGTGGAGGCGCCCCTCCACTTTACGTCTTCAACGTGGCCCGCTGTGGGTTTTTTTTTGTTTTTGCTTAAATTCATTTTTAATCCAGAAATTTGACCAGACTTTGACCAGCCATTTCTTTTAAACCACAAGTCCAATTGAATTGATTCTTTTTGCAACAATTTGGTATTGAGCCCCTCTATTTTCTGGCCAAATTTGGTATTTTTCCAATGTTCACAGAATTTTTGGTCAACAAAAAGGCTCTAAGTAACATTTTCTTTTGCTATTTAAAAATCTTTTCATAAGGAAATTATTGTGGAATTGAAGACCAGGAGTTTGTTGGCACTCCACTTGAGCAAGGCAAGCCACATCATCCATTGCATAAGGCATTACAATAGTGTTGCCTTTATAATAGATCATTTTGCATTTAATTCAATTTAAATATGCCATATTCCATATTCTTTGATATATTGCAATAACCCTGCCATATTAGCTCATTTGTCCAACATAGCTAATATAACCAGTAACTTTACTTGTTGAATAACACTTTGATGGTTGATCAAGTGCCACCGACCCGGACTTACCCGTGCAGCCACATCTGCCGGAATGGGACGGCCTTGACTTGGTCTGACCGCGTGCTCTTTTACCGGTACCACCAAAGAGGGGAGGTTATGCGTGCGTGCTGCCCTGATCAGGTAGAAGACGATAACCTCGTGAGCCCAAGTTGAGTTATTTGCCGGCGTCCCCGTTTGGGACAGTTTAGTTGGCCACGACGGTGGCAGGTGTCAGGAGTGACACATGGGAAACCCAGGGCAAGAACCGGAGGGGGAATGATTGTCGGTCGTACGATAGAGGAGTTACGGGTTAGACAAGTTTCGTTCGACGAATGTCCATGGTGTGGGTAACATGCGCAACCTCTGCAGAGTGTAAGAATCTATTCGAATAGCCGCGTCCACGGTAATGGACACAGTCCGCACTAGGTCACACTGTGTGGTCAACAGTAATAATAATGATGGAAGAACTTGTCTTAAGCTCAGAGGTGACCGATGGGTCACGAGTGTTCCGGAAGCCATGGTGTGAACCCGGAAGAGAGTAAGTTGATAATAGTAGGTGATCATCTTAAAGCATTGAACCTATTCATTGCCATGTTGTTGTTTGCTACACTGTTTTGGTTGCTGTGAGCTTGCGAGTACATTCCAAGTACTCACCTGGCATATCTTGCCAGATGCAGGAGAAGCCGAGGATGGAGATCCCGATGGTTCGTGCTACGCTATCTAGGTCGTGTCCCAGCAGTGTCCCTATGGGATGGAGTGTCCCACACGATGTTCCACTACGCTGTAGTCTTTCCACTAGTATTGAGGCCCTTGAGATGTTTTATAAATAATGTAGATACTGTCATAGCACGAGCAGTGCTCCTGGCCTCGCTATCCTATGTAATATCCGAGCTTGTACTTGTATCAAATTAATAAAGATCAGTTCAGTTCTGTTCCACGTCACTAGTAGGAGAAAGCTTATAGATAGAACCTTAGCAGTAGCACGGGGCTGGGTCGCAGCGCTACCGCTACTTAGTAGTAGCGCGTGGCACTTACCAGCGCTACAGGTAGGAAGGTAGCAGTAGCACTGGCCTGTGAACCAGCGCTGCTGCTAAGTGGTCCCATCGTCACCCACCGGGGCTGCCCGTACTAGTAGCGTCCGACAAAAACCAGCGTTACTACTATAACGTGAACATGAGCGGACACCCACACAATCTCGATTTGAAGAAAAAGTACCATACCATTGTCATTTTTAGGGCGAAAAAGAATGGCCAGAGAGAACCCCATTCTTTCAAGAAAGTTCTAATTAATTATGTCGAAAAAGAAATAAGGAAAATAGGAGTAAGCGAGTAGGGTCAACAAGATTCTAAACGAATACCACAAGTGACGGAACCGACGATGATGAAGAGATAAGGGGCGAAGGATATTTTTTCTATTATTCCAATTCTTATTTATTGATTGATTATCTAATTTATTTAGATCCATATTCATTTTCATTTGCAAATACAAACTCTCTTTCATTTTCTTTTTACACCTTTCCGTCGACATCTACTAAGGCTTCAGCTTAAGTGGGTTCAGCCGCCCCAAATCTGATACTTTCCATACCCTGCAATTCAGAGGCCATCACCTCTGGTCTTTTAGTAACATATCAGTAAACAAGGCTCTCCTCGTGTAGCTTTTTGTTCTCGAGGAAGAAAATCTCATTGATTACTTATAATGCCGGATGAAGCAAGCGCAGTGAACTGGTTTTCTAAAAATATTGGAAGATCCGGCCAAAGAAGGTCATAGCCCTGTTCATTCGTTCCCATGGTTCGATCCTTCCCAGTAAAACGCGGCGTGTGAAAGCCTATTCCTTACTTATACCATACATGCCTCCTTCTAGTCCTATTACATACACATATTACACCGCATCTCCTTCCTCTAACAAATAAAAAAATCCATCTCTTCTCCCACTCCGTCCGGGTTTTGCTTGACTTATCACGCATGCATACTTGAAATACTTTACTTAGCTTTCTAAACCGGTACTACTCAACCTATACCGTTGCTTCTCCGTGTATACATACTTGCCTAGCTAACTACCTTAAGAAGTATTAATCACAAGCAAATGCCTAGCTAGCTAAAATAACCTATCCAGATGCATATCTCGATACTTGTTATTCCGGTGGAGGGGAAGATCTTCTTATGAAATTGTTCAAGAAAGAGTCGTCTCATTTCCTTACTTCTGCTCCCGTAGCAGTAGCGCGTGTCGGTGGCCCACCGCTACCGCTATGTGTGCACGGTGCCAGCAGGTGGGCCCCTCTTAGCAGTAGCGATGGGCCATCGACACGCGCTACTGCTATAGAGCTTAGCAGTAGCGCTATTAGCAATACCGCGCTACTGGTATGCGTAGCAACCACCTTTTCCCCACCCTCCCCCTTTCGCCTCTCCCTCCTTTAGCTCCCTCACTTAGTTCTTACTTCTCCTATCTCTGTTCTCTCCCCATTAATGCCCCCATCCACCATCTCCTCCATTAATGACCTCTCTTTCTCTCTAGCTTCTTCCTCACTTTATTTGTCTCTCCCTCCTTCCCTTTCCCCACTCCTACCTTTGTCTCACTAGCTAGCTCTCCCTCCCTCTCCACTAGTTAGGTAGAGCATCTCCTTCCAACTAGATCTACCCATTTTAGAAGTAAGCCATGCATCTTTGTCCACTACTTTCGATCCCTAGATAGCGGCACCGGCCATCTATAGCTACAGTGTGCTCTATCCCTCTCTCTGGACGATAGGTGAGTAAAAAGTTGTGCTTTGCAAGAATGGAAATATGTGTGTTTGTGCTATGATGGTGGGAATGTTCGTGTGGCATGAGTTGCCGCCTATGTGTATTTGTCGGATCGTGCTTGACATGAGTTGCTTATGTTTTGCCGAAATGTCGATTTATTTCCGTTTCGGCGAATTTCGGGCAAACTCTATATGTCCTATTTTTAGGGAAGGTCATGCCAAATTTTTGTATGACTTTGATGTATGCATATGCATGCATGCATGGTAATAATTTTTTTGCTTATTATACCGCGCAGGCAATCATGAAGGTCAGTGGAAGGGTGGTGGAAAGATGGTTGCGATCCGCGGTGCACGACATGTATTCAAATAACCGGACTGGGATTTTATGTCCGTGTAGAAGATGCAAACTAATCGTCATCTTGGACCCCTTTGACCGTGGGAGTTTGAAGGCGCACCTGCTCATGCATGGTTTCATGGATGACTATACTCGGTGGACAATTGAAGATGATGATGAGGATTTCCACATGGCAGGCAATAACGACATGGGGCTAGACGAAGAGATGACCGGCGATGGACCCGAAGACGAGGGCGCAGGACATGGCGGCAGAGAAGAGGCCGGACACGGCGGGGAAGAGGCCGTACACGGCGGAGAAGAGGCGGACACGCCGCAGTCTTCGACGCGACTAAGTTCAGTCGTGGAGGACCCTCATGTTCGAGACCTGCTTCGCAAGAATACGAGTAGCGACAGAGCTGCTTCTAGAGAGGAGGCCAAGCTGGCGCAACTGGAGGTAGATTCGAAGACTCCATTGTATGACGGTTGTGATTCTGAGGTGACCCGCTTGAGTTTCACGCTCGAACTTCTAAAGATGAAGGCCAAAAACAAATGGACAGACGCAAGCCTCGATGAGCATTTGAAGTATCTACATAATAAAGTTCTTCCCGCGGGGAACCTGTGTCCTACTAGTGTCGATGAGGCCAAGAAGATCGTGTGCCCTCTTGATCTGCCCCACATTAGATACCATGCATGCATCAACGATTGCATCATTTATCGGAAGAAGCACGCGGAAAAAACCAGCTGTCCGGTGTGCAATGCTTCTCGATACAAGAAGGCCGGGAAGAAATCTCCTCAGAAAGTTGTATGGTACTTACCGATCACTCCCCGTCTGCAGCGTTATTTCATAGATCCTAAGGAAGCAAAGCTCATGCGCTAGCACGCAGAGAGGGTGAAGCCCGACGACGGAGATGATCTGAAGCTGAGACACCTCGCGAATGCTAGCCAGTGGCAAGCATTCAACGCCGAATATGGATATTTCACAGATGATGCAAGGAACATCGTGCTTGGCGCGAGTACCGATGGAATGAATCCGTTTGGCAACCAGAACACCAACCATAGCACATGGCCCGTGTTTGTATGGATGTACAACCTCCCCCCTGGTTGTGCATGAAGTCAAAGTACATACACATGAGCATGCTGATTCAAGGGCCGAAACAACTGGGAAATAATATTAATCTGTATCTGGGGCTACTGAAAGAGGAGTTAGACACGTTATGGAAAACACCGTCCATGACATGGGACGCCAGCAAAGGCGACTATTTCTATACGAGAGCCGCGCTGATAACGACGGTGCACGACTATCTCAGTTACGGATATGTCATAGGCTAGGTGTGCCACGGATATTGCGGATGCACCCAGTGCATGGATGATACAACGTCTCAACAGCTAACGAAAGATGGAGGGTCTGGGAAAATCGTGTACACGGGGCATCGAAGATGGCTCGAGAAGGATGACCCGTGAAAAAACCATGGAGATCTATTCAATGGTGAGGCTGAGCATCGAGGACCTCCACGTAATAGGAGCGGCGCCGAAATCGAGGAGCTATTGAAAAACTGGGAACAGTGCCCCGCGCTGGGAAAGATGAAAAACGCGCCGGAGCCGCTGCTGAAGGTATGGAAGACGAGGTCTGTTTTCTGGGGCTTGGAGTACTGGCCCAAACTCGACACGTCTCATTGCCTCGATCAAATGCATATCATGAAGAATGTCCTTGAGAGCTTGCTTGCAACAGTGATGAACATGCCGGATAAGACCAAGGTTGGGCCGAAGGCAAGAAGAGACTTGGAAGATTTGAACATCAGGGCAGATCTCCATATGCCGCCCCGTAAAAAGTCGGAGGAGACGGAGACGGAGGCGGGGGACAGGGGCAAAAAAGTCAACAAGAAGGAAGAGAATTATTGCCCCCCTTCTTGCTTCACCTTAAGTCCGAAGGAGATCGATCAATTCTTCAAGTGCCTTACCGGAATCAAAGTTAGTTCCGGTTACTGTGGGAAGATAAGCAGATTTCTAGACACCAAGAAGAAAAGGTTCAGCGGGATGAAGTCTCATGACTGTCACGTGATGATGATACAGATCCTTCCGGTTGCCCTTAGAGGGATAATGGACAAGCACGTCCATGAAACGCTTATTGGTCTTTGCAACTTTTTCGACGTTATCTCTCGAAAGTCGATTAGTGTGAAGCAACGCCGAAGGCTACAGGAAGAGATTGTTGTCATACTAAATGAGCTTGAGATTTACTTCCCGCCCGCGTTCTTTGACGTCATGGTGCATCTGTGTGTCCACATTGTGGACGACATCATCGACCTCGGGCCGTCATTCCTTCATAGCATGATGCCATTTGAGAGGATGAATGGGGTCATCAAAGGATTCGTTCGTAACATGTCTCGTCCGGATGGAAGCATTGTGCAGGGCTATCTGACCCAAGAGTGCATCTCCTTCTGCGAGAATTATCTAGGTGGCGAAAACCCTGTTGTTGGTTTGCCCGTCACCAAGCACCTTGGGAGGCTCGGAGGAGAAGGTCACACGAACGGCCGGAGGGAATTGCATGTGGACCACTCGGGTCGACGCAACGACTTGGACATAGCAAACTTAGTAGTGCTACAACACCTAGACGTGGTAGATCCTTTCGTGGCACTGCACAAAGAAACCATCGCAAAGAAGTACCGTGACAAGGGGCTAAACAAGACGGACGCCGAAGTTACTAGAGAGCACAACTCCACTTTCTTGCGTTGGTTCAAAGAGCATGTTCTTGCTAATCCCCCGGAAGAGGGCAGTGCGGACGGATTGCGCATACATGCCTTAGCACATGGCCCCGCGGCCAACCTCGCGACCTATCAGGCATATGATATCAACGGATACACGTTCTACACGGAGGCCAAAGACATAGACATTGATTACCAGAACTCAGGGGTGATGATGGAATGCATGACCGGCGACAACGGCGCAACTGAAAGATTCTACGGAAGGGTCGAAGAGATATGGGAGCTTGACTACGTTGTACTGCACAGTGCGATGATGTTCCATGTCAGATGGGCTAAGGCCGTCGAAAGAGAAAACCGGTATTTCACTACCATGTCTATACCCGACGCGAAGAGCGCAGCTACCGTGAACGTCATCGCCAAAACTGAGCCATGGGTACACGCTAAGCACGTGACACAATGCTTCTTCATAACCGACCCGAGCAATCCCAGCCGTGTTGTCATGAGGAGAGGCAAAAGGAGCATCGTCGGAATGGATGGAGTCGCTAACGAGGAAGACTATGATCAGTACGGCGACCCGATGAGGGAAGATGACGATGACGATGAAGCATATGTCAAAAGAAGAAGCAAGACTTCATTACCTAATAAAAATCGTACTCCATGGAAAAGGAAAAGTCACAACGAGGGGCTCAATTATTCGGCAGTGAACAAGAAAGGAAAGAAGCTCACTCAGAAACGACAACGTCGACGCTGAGAAACCATCATTTATATATATGTTCCTATTTTGTATACGCACTTAACCTTTATCGGCCAAATGATGTAATATATATTTCCTTAGTTATATACATTGTATATATCCCCTTCCCACCATGCATATCGGACAACGTCGGCTCGGTCGTCTTTCGGAGGAGAAAAAGGAAAAGTAAACCAAAAAGGAAAGAAAATAAAATGAAAAACAAATAGAAAAGTAAATGAAAAGAAATAGAAAAAGAAGAAAGGAAAAAAGAAAATGAGAAGAAAAAGAAAAAGAAATAAAAAGGAAAGGAATAGAAACGAAAATGAAAAGAAAAAGAAAAAGGAGAAAGGAAAAAAGAAAATGAAAAGAAAAAGAAAAAGAAATAAAAAGGAAGGGAATAGAAATGAAAATGAAAAAAAAGGAAAAGGAGAAAGGAAAAAAAGAAAATGAAAAGAAAAATAAAAATAAAAGAAAATGGAGAAAGGAATATCTGTAGCGCTGGTTTAGATCCCGCGCTATAGCTACTTATTATAGCGGTAGCGCGGGTTTATAACCCGTGCTATAGCTACTTACTATAGCGGTAGCGCGGGTTTCTAACCCGTGCTATAGCTAAGTTAGCTATAGCGTGGGTTTGGAACCTGCGCTACTGCTATTTTGAGTTAAACCGCCCCCCCGCGCGGCCTCTCCTCCTTTCTCCCCCAATTCTCCCCCAAATCCCCACTCCTCTTGTCTCCGTCGCCGTCGTCGCGCCCCCGCCGTCCTCGTCAGCGCTCCAGCATCGCTGCCGTCGCACCCCCTCCCTCGCCGTCGCCCGAGCCCCGACCCTGATGCCGCGCGGTCGACCCCGACGCCCGACACCGACGACCTGCTCCACACCTCCGCCGCGCCCTCGGCCGCTCCGACCTCCTCCTCCTCCCTACCTCCCTCGACACCCGAGGTGACCACGCCTACACCTCCTCCTCCTCCTCCCCTACCTCTGCCTAGTTAGTGTTCCTAGGGTTCATGAAATTTTAGGGTTCATCAAATTAGCTAGGGTTCATCAAATGTTTATGGTTCCTGTGCTTATGTAGTTGTAGATGCTTGCTTAAGTAGTTGTAGATGGTTAAGTAGTTGTAGTTGTTGTGGACAGAAGATTAGGGTTCGTCAAATGTTTATATAAATTCATTTTAGAGAAAAAATTAGTTTAGAGCAAAAATTCAATATAGAAATAAGCTTGCTGTGGACCCAATGTAGTTAACTAAATATTTTTTTAGGACAGTATGAGAGAGTTGCAAATTAGGACAGTATGAGAGAGTTGCTGTCGACCCAATGCTCTAGGGTTTATAGAAAATTTTCTTCAAGTTTTATATTTTCTTGAAGTGGTCCTGTTATATGGAAATTTGAATTGTTCGATTGTGCCCAAGTGGCCTATGAATGTGCCCAAGTGGCCTTTTGTTGTTTGCAGGGAATCTGATTCCGAGTGGCCTATGATTTGCCGGAATGTTGATTCATTTCCGTTCCGGCAAATTCCAGGCGCTCGATTTGTCCACTTTTTAGCAAAGGCCATGCCGAAATTTTCCGTGAATTTCGGCATGACTTGTGCTAGAAACTAGGACATATCGAGTGCCCGGGATTTGACGAAACGGGAATGAATCAACATTCCGGCAAAACATAGGGCCTTTTTTTATGTCATTATTCATTTTATTAGGTCTAGAATTAAACGAGCAGACTTAATCGTAGGAAACATGGCTAACAATGACGAAGGCGGGGGTTCTAGTAACTGCGAAGACGTTTACGAGGCGGCACACAACTTTTTCGAGTATCTGGACGAACAACGGTTGTTGCAGGCCCCCCCTGTCACATCCGAGGGTTGCACCGACACCGACACCGGCGCCGAGACCGGCACCGATGCTGCCGAATTTGCCAGTAAAGAACCGAAAACGAAGAGGATACGGCGCCCAAACCAGCTCGGCACCGGAAGATTGGTGGTCACGGCGATGGACCCCGGCAATTTTGAGACAACAGAGCCTGAGGAAGTGCGCAAGTGCTATGGCAATGAAATAGGATGCATCCTACGGGAAACCGCCAGCATCAACCACGAAAACTTAAGGAAGATACCAAATATGGAGCACTTCCTCCTAACGAAGTTGCACCAGAGATTCCTGTTCCCCGACCGGGATGAAACCAAATATCAATCACCGTGGCTAGACAAGGGAATGAAGAAGATAAACAACAGAGCCATGGGCAAGTTTAGCGGCGCGCTGTCCGCCTGGAAAGTAAGGGTGAAAAGTCGGATCGCCAAAAAGGAACCCTACTCCGAGATTGTAAAGGATAATCCGACAATTATGGAAGAGCAGTTCGAAATATTCAAGGCGGCTTGCGCTGCCGAAGCTGCCAAAGAAAAGTCGGAGTACATGAAGGGGCTTCAGGAACGGAACACGGGGTACCACCACCTCGGAAGCCGTGGTTACTTAGGAAAGAGGCCCATATGGGTCAAGGAGGACGCGAAATGTGAAGCCGCGGGGATCCCAGACCCCTTGGCGGAGTTCACCGTCCCGCAAGAGCATGACTTCATCAGGGCCCGGTACACTTGGGACCCAGTAAATAAGGTTTTCGAAACGGACACGCCCACGAGGGAGTTCATGAGACTGTTGGTAATTATTATTTTACCACCTTATTTTAGCTTCTGATCAATTCGACTACACGTTTAGTCACATTTGTAAACGATCCACGTTCCTTTTGTAGAAAGAGTAGCACAGGATGGCGGCCGAAAGCAACTCATCGTCTGAGTCGTCGGCGAGGCCCAAGTGGGACACCCCTTTCAACCGAGCCTTGAACCTAAAGAAAGGACTCGCGTTGGACAAGCGGCCGTCGTATGGACGTGTGCACGCCGTCGGAGACGGCGCCACGTGGAAGTACTTCTACCATGAGGACGCCGAGGAGAGAAAGCAGAGATGGAAGTTAAACGGAAAGAACATTGACAAAAAGGTTGAGATTGCGGTCGATAAGAGAACAGCTGAGACCAAAGAAGCGATACGACCTGAGTTGGTGAGCGAGGCAGTGAAAGTTGCGGTAGTTGTCTGCAGAGAGGAACTTGTAGCTTCGATTGGTGCCTTGGTTCCGGCAATTGTCAAATGGACAAAGCAAAATCCAGATAAAGAGGCAGCGGACTTTCCCCTTCCCAGCTTCGTCGGGAGCAACTCGGTGAACGTCGCACCAGCACCTGCTCACGCAACCGCACCTGCTCCCGCACCTGCTCATAGCAGCCCGTCCTCCGTCTCTGGCGTGCTCGGCGGGGCTTCGTCTTTGGCTGAGCTCGACGCCCTCACGGTAACTACCTGTCACACCGGCCCTCTTCAACATATATATAATCTTCCGTTTCCGTTGCCTTTCGGATGTCTGACATCGCAGACATGTCTTCGCAGGCCGACGAAACCCCGTGCACCATACTGTACACCATCAGCAGCTAGAAGGTGGACGTGGGAAAGGCAACGATAGTGAAGCCGAAGGATCGCTCGTTCCACAGCCGGCCGATGCCCCCTGGCGTCTTCAAGGTTTCCGTGGCCAGTGTCAAAGCGGGCCACGAGAATTTGGCTCCTCCGGTACCACTAGGGGGAGATGACGACGAGACCCCTCCATGGCTTGGCGATTGCAAGAGTTGGGTCCTGTTGTGGCCGAAGAATCTCCTTCGTCTAGAGGCGGCCGGGAGCACACCAACGACCAAGCCTCAGCAAGGTATGAAGACCACCACCCCACCTACCCAATTAGCGGCGCCTGTCGTGCCGGGTGATAGCGGATGATGTGAGGAAGAGGCTGCATTAGTGGCTGATGACGTCGCCGCCGTCGAAGAAGCAATGGATGATGTCATGGACGAGGATGATGACCCTCTACGGTTTATCAATACCGGCGGCTATGACGACTGAGGATTGATGGCTCGGTAGTATGACTCAGGCTTTGAGCGTGATGAGTTGATGCCTGAATTGCCAGAGCAGGAACATCTTAAGGCTGGTTGCAAGAAGTCTCTCTTCATGCAATCCTCGCAGGACACGCCTCCAGATGCCGCCTCAACCCAGGATCAACAACGTGAGGGTCGTGCAATGCTGAGCCCAACAACACTGGGGGCGGGGGTCAGGGACGGTATGTTAGGCTCACTTCCGGCACCCAAGAAGCATAGGAAGAGACCGAGGAAAGGCCTTACTGGCGACAAAGCTGCTTCTATTAGCCAGCCGCCTCCGCAGCCTCGGGTTGCAGACCGTATACCTATCAAAGGTGCTGCAAAATTCCATGTCCCCGGTGATCCGATCCTACCTAAGGCAGCGCTAGAGGGCATAGATGGCGATCTAAGGAGACTTCATGACGATGTGTTGTCGAGAGAGAAAAGCCTTCTCGTCTCGACAAATCCAGGATACCCGCTCTACGTGGTTAACGTGCCGCAGCAAAGGTTGTACGTCTAGACATTTCCCGCGGATAAGTTCTTCCTTCGATTTGATTACCTCTTCGACATGTTTCACATGACAAAGCTGGATTTTACGTTCGTCCGCCTTTATGCCTTGTACATGAACTACATCCTCAGGCGCGAGCAAATATCTTATATCTCAGTCGCGGACCCGTACTTTATGCAGGAGGCCTTCTTGGCAGTCTGCGCAGAGCACCGTGAATATGCGAGGACCTGCATCGCCGACTTCATGGTCGCCAATAAGGACAAGGAGACGATTCTCCTGCCTTGTCATCCCATGTAAGTCATCCGCGGATATCCTCTGTGACACATAAATACTTTCATAAATTTCAATCATTCATTTGCACGCGTGGAGGCTAATTTGAGGTGTACTTATTTTGCGTAGCGAGGGGCGCACCATCCTCATCATTCTTAACCCCCGATTCTCCCACGCTCTTTACTTGGACTCATCGAAGAACATAAAGAAAAAGGATTACACACATCAAGAGTGTTCTCGACAGTGCTATCTTAAGCTACCGCCAACAGGGTGGAGAGATCACGGTCAAGAGGACAAAGAACCGTGCACCCTACTTCGCCCATAAGACTGACTTCTGCTGCATCCAGCAACCGAATGGTAGTCTCAGTGATGGATTCTACGTCATCCACCACATGCTGGAGTATAGAAGGGATCGGCAGAATCTTCGCATGTCACCTAAATCCGGCGATGCCGATATTCTGCAATGGGCCAAGAAACTAGGAAATGTACCGGATCATCGACTACGAGCTGAGTTCTATCACATCCAGTGTGAACTTTCCCAAGTCATCATGAAGGAGGTCGTCGAAAAAACAGGGATGTTCTACGAAGAAGGGCAAATGTCGCGGGAAGACGTTCGAACACGCGTAGCCGCTCAGCGTCTCAACCTGAAGCCTTTCACGTCGCTCGGGTCCTTCCTCCCTGATTTGGAAGGATGGCACGACATGTTGGAGTGATTGACGATGACAATGTGTCCGTTTAGTCACTACTTTCTCTATGACAAAACTTTGAATTTATGCACGACGAAACTTTGTGATGTAATTAAACCGTCCTCCTCAACTAGAGTAGATCACTCTAGTTAATTAGTTTGGGTACGATGAACTTTGTTATTTATGTTTATGATACGTTGCTTCTATTTTTGCTAACTCTGTCTCTTTGTGTTGCTAAACTATATATTATGTTGCATATTATCGATGAATTCATCATGTGACGATGCAGGTATATAGATCATCGATGGCGAAGAAGTGCTACGCCGTGTACGTAGGGAAGGTTCCAGGAGTGTACGCCGAATGGCCTGTGTGTCAGGCCCAGGTGTACCGGTTCCCGGGTGGCAGCCAGAGAGGGTTCGATAGCAGAGCCGAAGCGGAAGATAGTTACTTGAGGTTCACGCTAGTGCGAGAGAGGGAAAGGAACCGGCGCCTCAAGAACTACTACATTATCGCGCTCTTGCTCATAGTGATCGCTCTTCTCTTCTATATCATAGTTTAGATATAGATAATGAAACATGTGTATTCGAGACATGTCACGTAACTTGTATCGCTATATCGAGATGATGATGAGAGACATCATTTGTTTCGGATGATGTGATGATATGATGAGACTATTATGTGTATGATATGATGAGAATATTGTTTGTTCATGATATGATTAGATTACTGTATAAACCCTGTACAAAGACAACGCAAATACATACCAAAAAAAAAATGCGTAACGTTAGCAGTAGCGCTGGTTGACAAGTAGCAGTAGCGCTCGTATATTAGCAGCGCGGGATGTAGACCAGCACTACACCTATATAGCAGTAGCGCTGCACAAACCAACGCTACTGCTAAGTAGGGATAGCAGTAGCGCTGGTCTAACCAACGCTACTGATACAAGTTAGCTGTAGCGCCATAGTAGTAGCGCGGCCCCCCGCGCTACTGGTAGGCAAAAACCCAGCGCTACTGCTAGGGTTTTCCCTAGTAGTGAGTTGTTGTGTGTTTCTAGAAGACATGATCTCTGGGTTGGGCACACAGGGTAAACCGGTCCTCTGAGCCGGGGTGCCACAATGCTTGGTATCAGAGCCGTGCTGACTGTAGGACACCTTAGTTAACCCCGCGTTAGAGCCCCGACTAGTTTAGAGTCTTGGAGTGTGCCTTGCTTACTGCATTTGTTTGTTGCATAGCATGCATCTCGATTCATTTGTTTTACTAACCGCTGGTCTGATGAGTGTAGATGGCACCAGTTCCGTACCACTACAACCATGAGCTGGCACCGTTCACCTTTCCGGTACTACTTCGCAGCGTCTGGCTTCGGCTCTATCCTAATGGCGAAGACCCAGTGTATCTGATGTTCCGAGAGCAGCTTGCAGGATCAGTGTACGACTATCACGCTGAGGCTTTCCTTACTGCGAGTTTGGAGATCGGCAGCTACTCCCGCTCTTCCAAGGGTGGAACTGCTTCTACTCCCGATCTGGCCATCCAATTTGCTGCTATGGAGGCTCTCACTGACTTGCACTTCCACGAGGTCGAGATGCAGACGCACCCAGGTTTCTTTCACTACCCCACCCTGTCGTCTACGGCAGGGCGAGTCCTCTTTGCGCCTGTTGATCCGGCGAGTGATCGTGCGACTGGTGTTTTATCCTGTTATCTGAACGCCAGTTATCGTATGATTATCTCCTTGGCTGAGGAGCTGTCTTGTGCCCAAGAGGCACTTGCAGCTGCTACTGCAGCACCGTCTCCTCCTCCTCCTGCGTTTTCACCTATGTATACACCGCCTGTTCCACCTCCACGTATGCCTGAGACTCCTTCTAGCTCGCTCGGATAGCCAGGCACTTCGTCTGGTATCCGATGTGAGACCCCAGCTGAGTGGGCCTCGCTGTTAGCCACTCCAGCTGCTCCAATGCTAAGGCGTCGTGCTTCTTCTTCCTCAGAGGGAGAACCTTCCCGTCAGCGTTGTCCTGTTTCCTTTGATCCGGAGGACGTGATCCACATCATCAGCTCTGATTCCGAGGCGGAGTCAGATGACGAGGAGTCTTCAGTCTGCCAGTGTCCGTGTCACCTGCGCTACTAGAATAGATGCTTGAGTTTCAGCATGTGTATGCATCGTAGCATCTTTGCATATGTCAACTGCCGTATGAGTAGTACCAGTCATGATATCCACTACTAGTTTGCTATGTATGATGTTGGGTTGCCTTGTATAATTATGTTGCTTTTCTCGTTTTCCTTTGATTTTGTTTTCTTGGTGTCACATTGTCGTATTTGCCCTATGGATGTTGCTCATCAATTCGGTGTTTTGCAATGGGAACGGCTATAGGATGAAGAGGTGTAGCAATCAATGCGGCGATGGAACTCCGGTCCGTCGATCCGCCAGACAGGCAGGACAACCACCAGAAGATTTGCCACCTCCACCACCACAACCACCGACCATTGACCAGATTATGAGGATGTTTGAGGAGAAAAGAAATCAGGATCTGATGGAGTTTCTGAAGAGTATGCAGATTATGGTAGGACAGAATCAGAACAATGGGACACATTCCAAGCTATCTGATTTTCAGCGTACTAAACCACCCAATTTTGGTCAAGCTGTTGATCCTATTGAAGCTGATGATTGGCTGAGGACCATGGAAAATAAGTTGGAAATAGCTCGTTGTGATGAGTCAGACAAGGTTCCTTTTGTTACTCACTACTTGGAAAGGCCGACAGCCATCTGGTGGGACAATGCAAAAATGGCGTGGCCTCCTGGGGAAAACATTTCCTGGGAGAAATTTAAGGAGGTATTCCGGAGGTATCATATTCCCACTGGCATAATGAAGGTGAAGCAGAGGGAATTCGTTGCTCTTACTCAAGGAAATATGACAGTTGGTGAGTACCTGAACAAATTCAATAACTTGGCATGGTACACCACCCATGATGTGTCCACGGAGGAACCGAAGATAAATCGATTCCTAGGAGGACTCAACCATGCCCTCCGTTGTCAGCTCTGCATGCTGGATTTTCCGGACTTTCAGACCCTGGTAAACAAAGCTTTCATAGCTGAACGAGAGCATAAGTCTGGATATGATGACCGCAAGCGTAAGTTTGAACCCAAAAGGGACAACCGCGAGAAGTTTGTGCAAAAGCCACACATCTGGCAACCGGTTCAGCCTGAGTACAAGCCTACCTGGAACAATGGCAATAATAACAACAAGCCAAGTAACCAGGACAAGACCTATGGCAAGCAGCCAGTACTGGAAGACTGCCGACGCAACAACACTTGTTTCACTTGCGGACAAGGCGGGCATTATTCCAAGCAGTGCCCGACAAGAGTTGGGAAGCCACAGCCCGACTTCAAGCCACAAGTCAACAACATTGGACGCCGCCCCAATCAGAACTTCTGTCGCGGCCATGTCCATCATATCTCTGCTGAGGAAGCCCACGAAGCACCAGATGTGGTCCTTGGTATGTTTTCTGTTAACGACATACCCGCAATAATTTTATTTGATTTCGGGGCTTCCCATTCGTTTATTTCGCGGAGTTTTGGCACCATACACAAATTCTCTCCTTCTCTTTTGGACAAAATCATGGTGGTACAATCCCCTGGCTCCATGCTCAGAACAAATGTCATATATAAGGACCTGTATATCTTGATACATGGAGTTAAGTTTCTAGCCACCCTTGTCGCCATTGAATCCCCTGGACTGGACATAATACTGGGGATGGACTGGGTGACTCCGCATCAGGTCTGCATCAATTGCACCACTAGGACAGTGACATTTGTTAATCCAGCATGCCAAACAGTTCAGTTTACCGCCAGCAGAATGATGTCAAAGAGAGGAATGGCATTCAAGACCACCATTACAGATATGAACCTGATTCCGGTAGTCTGTGAATTCCCAGATGTGTTCCCTGAGGAACTACCAGGAATGCCACCCGACCGGGAACTGGAATTTGCCATTGATGTTATTCCCGGGACTGCTCCAATATACAAGAAGTACTACCATATGCCATCCACAGAGCTGGTGGAATTAAAGAAACAGCTGGATGAATTGCTACAAAAGGGGTACATTCGCCCAAGCATCTCACCATGGGGACCACCTGTACTATTTGTCAAGAAGAAGGATGGCAGTCTACGGATGTGCGTGGACTATCGCCCGCTGAATGAGGTCACTATTAAAAACAAATACCCGCTCCCTCACATTGATGACTTGTTTGACCAATTAAGTGGAGCCCGGGTATTTTCCAAGATTGACCTCCGAACAGGATATCACCAATTAAAAATCAGGAAGGAGGATATCCCCAAGACAACCTTCACCACTCGATATGGTCTGTACGAATTTACAGTCATGTCGTTTGGGCTGACTAATGCCCCAGCTTACTTCATGAGCATGATGAACAAAGTCTTTATGGACTTTCTGGACAATTTTGTAGTGGTGTTCATCGATGATATCCTTATATACTCCAATGATGAAGAGGATCACAAACAACACCTCCGTGCTGTCCTGGAAAGGCTAAGGCACCACCGCTTGTATGCCAAGTTCAGCAAGTGTGAATTTTGGTTAAGAGAGGTGGGATTTCTGGGGCACATTCTGTCAGAACAAGGTGTGGCCATCGACCCCAGCAAAGTGACTGTCGTATTAAACTTGAAGACACCATCCACGGTAACTGAAGTCCACAGTTTCCTGGGATTGGCAGGCTACTATCGTCGCTTCATTGAAGGCTTCTATAAGATAGCCAAGCCACTGACAGAATTGTTGAAGAAGAATCACAAGTTTGTCTGGACGAAAGAATGTGATAGCAGCTTTATGGAGCTAAAGACGAGGCTAACTACGGCCCCTGTCTTAATTCTTCCAGATATTCACAAGAGCTTTGACATATACTGTGAAGCTTCCAGGCGTGGGATTGGCTGCATATTAATGCAAGAAGGAAAGGTTGTAGCATATGCATCCAGACAGCTACGACCCCACGAAGAGAATTACCCCACTCAGGATTTAGAATTGGCAGCTGTGGTTCATGCCCTGAAAATTTGGAAGCATTATCTCATTGGGCAGCGCTGTGAGATATACACAGACCACAAGAGCCTGATCAAGAAAATCTGAGACAACAAATACTCCGAGAGGCACATGAATCCGCATATTCCATTCACCCGGGAGGAACAAAAATGTACCAGGACCTAAGAGAAACTTTTTGGTGGCCAGGAATGCAAAAAGATATTGCCTACCATGTTGCATGCTGCGATATATGCAATAAGGTTAAGGCTGAGCACCAGAAACCAGCTGGACTGTTACAGCCCTTACAAGTTCCCCAGTGGAAATGGGATGACAGATGCATGGACTTCATTGTTGGGCTGCCCAAGTCAACAAGAGGTCACGATGCCATCTGGGTTATCGTGGATATACTTACTAAAGTGGCTCATTTTATCCCAGTAAAGACCACTTTCAGGGCTGACCAGCTTGCACAGCTCTATATGTCCCGGATTGTCAGCCTTCATGGAGTACCTAAGTCCATCACATCGGATAGAGGATCCCTGTTCACGTCAGCATTCTGGCTATGTTTGCATCATGCCCTGGGAACAGCGTGGAAGCATTGCACGGCATATCACCCACAGACGGACGGGCAGACCGAACGAGTGAACCAAATATTGGAAGATATGCTTCGGTCTTATGTTCTCACCTATGGACCCAAGTGGGAGGATAGTCTACCCTATGCGGAATTTTCCTATAACAACAGTTATCAGGCAAGTCTCAAGATGTCACCGTTTGAAGCACTGTATGGGCGTAAATGCCGCACCGCCTTAAATTGGTCACAGATAGGAGACAGCCGTATCTTTGGCACAGATTTGATGCTCGAGGCTGAGAAGCAAGTTAAGGAGATTCAGGAGCGTCTTCGAGCAGCTAAATCCCGTCAAAAGAGTTACTATGACCCCAAACACCGGGAAGTAACTTTTGAGCCTGGAGAGTATTCTTACCTCCGAGTAACTCCGATGAAAGGGGTAAAGAGGTTTCATACCAAGGGAAAAATTGCACCCAGATATATTAGTCCTTTTCCGGTGATTGCTAGAAGAGGCAGGGTAGCCTACCGGTTAGAGCTACCACCAGAGTTGTCTGAGGTTCACGATGTCTTTCACATATCACAGTTGAGAAAGTGCATTGCACCTCCAATCAAATGGGCAGATATGAGTGAACTAGAGTTAACCAAGGATCTGACTTATGAGGAAAAGCCTGTCAGAATTCTGGATGAGATGGAAAGAACCACTAGGAGTAAGGTGATCAGGTTTTACAAGGTACTATGGGATCACCATACCGAGGAAGAGGCTACCTGGGAAAGAGAGGATTTTCTGAGATCAGCATACCCATATTTGTTCCCTGAGCAACCGAATCTCGAGGACGAGATTCATCCTAAGGGGGGTATGTTTGTGACACCCTGGTTTTGACCAATTTATCTTTTCGAATATTTTGTGGGATTATTTGCCTTTTTGAATGATTTTCGAATTTGGTTTCTTGGTTTGGACTTGAGAGATTCTTTGAACTCTCTTCCTAAGTGATCCAACACCTTCAACACCTTGCCAATATCTTGTCTCACACCCTTTGACCTAAACCCTAATTTTATTCTTCCAAAATATTTCATTTATCCCTTTGGAAATGTCTATCTTCACTAGGGGTTGTGAAGCAACCTATAGTTTTGCTGGTCAGAAAATTTCCATATTAATACCACATCTTCTTGACATCATCTACTTCCACAATTTCCAAAAATATTTCATTATCCAGTACAAAATTTTGTCCAGAATATTCCTTTTACCTTCTAGACAGAATTGACCCTTTGTGAAGCAACATATATTCCCATGACGCCGAAAATTCCGAAATTAATTCCTGGGATACTAGGAGTCATATCTTTCCACAATCTCTAAAAACATCTCCTAGTCCAGTGCAATTTTTCAGCAAAAATATTCTGACAAGCTTCTGGTCATTTCAGACCTTTGTGAAGGAAGTACCATCTAGGAGCACCCATTTGATCTGAAATTTTTATGGCATATTGCCACTACCAAATAACCTCCCAATACCAATTTCCAACTCCAGAAGTGCATCCATGTGAGTGCAACAACCTCACCAAGTTTCTGAACCAGATTGTGAGTTGTACATGAACTAGGCTCAAATCTTTGCAAAAGTGTCTCAAAACCCTCCGGTATGTACTCCTTCCAACCCAGAACACACCAGACAACTCGTTTGGCTCAATCCCCACCTCATTTCTTCTCTGGAACCCTCCAAAGATCTTAGCCAGAAGCTGTTCTTGATGCTACCCTTCAGCTCAGGATGCACCTAGCCGATTCAGTGGCACAGAGAGGCTACGTGCCCTACGGTAGACGCTCTGGACAAAGTTTGCCAGGCGTGCGTGGCCTCCAGGTGCCAGCACTCGTGGTGAGCACGACGTTGGCTTGCCTGTGCACGCGCTCTACGCGTCCAGACGCTCGAACACGATCACTCCGGCCACCCCGCGTCACCGTACCTTGTCTGGTCGTGCCGAAGTCGTCGCCGCCACCCACGTACCCTCCACCAGAGTCTTCCCCTCGCCGGAAACGCCCTCGCCGGCCGCCACCGAACGCCGTCACTGTGGCGCCCGTGCTGCCACTGTGGCCGCGCTGGCTGTCCTCTTCCTCCCGTCGAGCCATCGCGTCGCCATAACTCACCTGCGCTCCCCCATCACTTCGCCCGCGCCGCGACAGCCAGCTTGCCGTCCTTGCTCTGGCGACGTGGTCGTTGCGCCGCTCGGTTCTAGAACCCTCCCTCCCGCCTATAAATTGCCCGCCCGGCTCGTCCCAGCTCCTCACCGCACTCCCTCCACCTCCAATCGAGCCCCAGCTCGCCGAGCCAACGCGGGGAGGCCCTCTGGCCTCGCATCTCGCCGGAGTACTGCCGCCGAGCTAGCTCCGCCCCCCAGCACGCTCCACTCCACCCCAGCCTCGCCCGACCTCACCCCCGAGCTCATCAAGCTCTCCTGGTGCTCCTCGACCCCTTGCCCAGCCGGAACGCTGCTGGAGTTGCCGTCCCCGACGGCCACCGAAAGCAGCCACCGCCGGAGAGGAAGGGGGCGACGCCGTCCGGCCATCTGTCGTCAAGCTGCGGGTACGTACGGCTCCGCCTCCACCTGCTCGACTCATCCCCGTCATCTCCCAACCTCGCCACCGTTCCTATCGCCGGCGACCATCGCCGGAGAGCCGCGCTGCTCTGTTCTCTCTCTCCCTCCTTTTAAATCTAACAGCGGACCCCACACGTCAGCGGCTCAGGCCCCGCGCCCGAAGCGGTATAATTGGAGGCGCCCCTCCACTTTATGTCTTCGACGTGACCCGCTGTGGGTTTTTTCTGTTTTTGCTTAAATTCATTTTTAATCCAGAAATTTGACCAGACTTTGACCAGCCATTTCTTTTAAACCACAAGTCCAATTGAATTGATTCTTTTTGCAACAGTTTGGTATTGAGCCCCTCTATTTTCTGGCCAAATTTGGTATTTTTCCAATGTTCACAGAATTTTTGGTCAACAAAAAGGCTCTACATAACATTTTTTTTTGCTATTTAAAAATCTTTTCAGAAGGAAATTATTGTGGAATTGAAGACCAGAAGTTTGTTGGCACTCCACTTGAGCAAGGCAAGCCACATCATCCATTGCATAAGGCATTACAATAGTGTTGGCTTTATAATAGATCATTTTGCATTTAATTCAATTTAAATATGCCATATTCCATATTCTTTGATATATTGCAATAACCCTGCCATGTTAGCTCATTTGTCCAACATAGCTAATATAACCAGTAACTTGTTGAATAACACTTTGATGGTTGATCAAGTGCCACCGACCCGGACTTACCCGTGCAGCCACATGTGCCGGAATGGGACGGCCTTGACTTGGTCTGACCGCGTGCTCTTTTACCGGTACCACCAAAGAGGGGAGGTTATGCGTGCGTGCTGCCCTGATCAGGTAGACGACGATAACCTCGTGAGCCCCAAGTTATTGCAGGCGACCCCGTTTGGGACAGTTTAGTTGGCCACGGTGGTGGCAGGTGTCAGGAGTGACACAGGGGCCACCCAGGGCAAGACCCGAAGGGGGAATGATTGTCGGTGGTACGATAGAGGAGTTACGGGTTAGACAAGTTTCGTTGGACGAATGTCCATGGTGTGGGTAACGTGCGCAACCTCTGCAGAGTGTAAGAATCTATTTGAATAGCCGCGTCCACGGTAATGGACACAGTCCACACTAGGTCACACTGTGTGGTCAATGATACGTCTCCGTCGTATCTATAATTTTTGATTGTTTCATGCCAATATTCTACCACTTTGACATATTTTTGGCAACATTTTATATTATTTTTGGGACTAACATACTGATCCAGTGCCCAGTGCCAGTTCCTGTTTTCTGCTTGTTTTTTGCTTCACAGAAAATCCATATCAAACGAAGTCCAAATGCAATAAAATTTTACGGCGAATTATTTTGGAATACATGTGATTTTTGGGAGGTGGGATCAACGCAAGGCGGTGCTCGTGGGCCCCACGAGGCACCAGGGCACGCCAGGGGGGGCCAGGTGCGCCGCGGTGCCTCGTGAGGCCCTTGTAGGTCGGTTGGTGCTATTCTTCGGGCGCAAGGAAGCTAATATCCATAAAAAAATCGTGTTAAAATCTCAGCGCAATCGGAGTTACGGATCTCCGGGAATTTAAGAAACGGTGAAGGGCCAGAAAACAGGAGCGCGAAACAGAAGAGAACAAAGAGAGAGATCCAATCTCGGAGGGGCTCATGCCCCTCCGCCGCCATGGCATCCATGGACCAGAGGGGAAACTCCCCTCCCATCTAGGGGGGAGGCCAAGGAAGAAGAAGAAGGAGGGGGGCTCTCCCCCCCCTCTCTCCCGGTGGCGCCGGAACGCCGCCGGGGCAATCATCGTGATGGCGATCTACACCAACAACTTCGCCGCCGTCACCACCAACTCTCTCCCCCTCTTTGCAGCGGTGTAACACCTCTTCTCCCCGCTGTAATCTCTACTTAAACATGGTGCTTAATGCGACATATTATTATCCAATGATTTGTGGCCATCCTATCATGTTTGAGTAGATTCGTTTTGTCCTATGGGTTGATTGATGATCGTGATTGGTTTGAGTTGTATGTTTTATTTTGGTGCTGTCCTATGGTTCCCTCCGTGTCGCGCAAGCGTGAGGGATTCCCGCTGCAGGGTTTGCAATACGTTCATAACTCTCTTATGGTGGGCGGGTAGAGTGACAGAAGCTTACACCCGAGTATGGGGGTTGTTGCGTATGGGAGTAAAGAGGACTTGATACTTAATGCTATGGTTGGGTTTTACCTTAATGATCTTTGGTAGTCGCGGATGCTTGCTAGATTTCCAATCATAAGTGCATATGATCCAAGTACGGAAATTATGTTAGCTCATGCCTCTCCCTCATATAAAATTGCAACCATGATTACCGGTCTAGTTATCGATTGCCTAGGGACAAATCATTCTCTTGTGTTACAAAAGCTTTCTACTAAACAACTAACTTTTATTATCTTGCAAATTACTCGTAGTTTTATTCTCGGAAAGTACTTCTAGTTTTATTCTTGCAAAACTATCCTATCACCTACAAAATAGTTTCATACTTGTTCTAGGTAAAGCGAACGTTAAGTGCGCGTAGAGTTGTATCGGTGGTCGATAGAACTTGAAGGGAATATTAATTCTACCTTTAGCTCCTCGTTGGGTTTGACACTCTTATTTATCGAAAAAGCTACAATTGATCCCCTATACTTGTGGGTTATCAAGACCTTTTTTTGGCGCCGTTGCTGGGGAGCAATAGCGTGGGGTTGATATTCTCGTGTGTGCTTGTTTGCTTTGTCACTAAGTAGATTTTATTTTCTATCACTAAGTAGTTTTTTATTTTCTGTTCTAAGTTGTTTTATATCTTTAGTTATGAATATGGAACACGAAACACCAAAAAAATTAGTTGTACTTGCTACTCATGGAGATGGGGAACCTCCTAAAACCCTCGATGCTCGTTATGTGGAAAACATTAAATACTACTTTGATAATCCTGATAAAACTCCGTTCAATTTGATAATGGGAGTTACTTTGGATCAACGGGAATACTTTAGGGATTATCGCTTGTCTCAAAAAGGGAAACTCTTATGGGATCAAATTCATTATTTGCATTGGTATGCTCGGGATTTATGCTTAAGATATGATTATACTTGCTGCTCTAGGATGAAGGCTCCACACCTTCCCTTTTCATGTGAATTTAATGATAATGAAACATTGGCTTCTTATGCTAATGGTATATATGATTACTATGATGTGGAAAGAATAGAAGAATTTGTTGCTTTTAAGGGTGCCTATGAAATTGAATCTTTGTTTGAAAAGTATGAAGATTGTGATGATGCCGTTTACAGATCTGAAAATTTTGTTATACTTAAATATTGCTATGAGAATTATAAATGCAATGCCGATATTGATGAATTTATTGAGAACGTCTCTACTGTCCAAGAAGAGACTAATATTTTGCAGGAATCTATGGAAGAAGAAATTGATGACACTATGAACTCATTGGATGAAAAAGTTGATGAGGAGAGTGAAGAACAAAAGGAGGAAGAGCGGATTAGCTACCCGTGCCCACCTTCTAATGAGAGTAACTCTTCAACTCATACATTGTTTAATTACCCTTCATGCTTACCGAAGGATGAATGCTATGATAATTGCTATGATCCCTTTGATTCGTTTGAAATATCCCTTTTTGATGAAACTGATGCTTGCTATGCTTGTGGCCATGATGCCAATATGAATTATGCTTATGGAGATGAACTTGCTATAGTTCCTTATGTTAAACATGAAATTGTTGCTATTGCACCCACACATGATAGTCCTATTATCTTTTTAAATTCTCCCAACTACACTGTATCGAAGAAGTTTGCGCTTATTTAGAATTATATTGATGGGTTGCGTTTTACTATTGCACATGATGATTTTGATGAATATAATATGCATGTGCTTGCTGCTCCTACTTGCAATTATTATGAGAGAGGAACTACATCTCCGCCTCTCTATGTTTCCAATACGATAAAATTGGAAGAAACTGTTTATACTATGCATTGGCCTTTACTTGATGTGCATGAATTGTTCTTTTATGACATGCCGATGCATAGGAAGAGAGTTAGACTTCTTCATTGCATGATATATGTTGCTTGGTGCTCACTACTAAATTACAAATCATTGTTAATTAAAATTGGCTTTGATATACCTTGGGATCTGGGTGGATCGATTACTTGAGCACTTTATGCCTAGCTTAATGGCTTTAAAGAAAGCGCTGCCAGGGAGACAACCCGGAAGTTTTAGAGAGTCATTTATTTCTGTTGAGTGCTTTTATAAAGTTTAAAAACAAAAAAAAAATATAGAGGGTAACCTAAAAATTTTACAAAAAGAAAAGTGAAAGTGAGACAGATGAGCAATGTGGAAGTGGGGGCTAGCCTTGAACTTTGTTCGTGCCCATGGAAACTTTGTGAACCTTGATTACAGAAACTTTTCAACAAAAATAATTATCCCCTTGTACAAATCCATTGTATTATAAAAATAATGTGCCAAGATTTACCGTTAGGATGTTCAAATTGCTTGTTTGGTATGTGCGGTGCAAAAACAGAAACTTTTGCTGTAGTGCGTGAATTTAAATTTTTTACTGGAACATGGAAAAATTCTGAAATTTTTACACAGTACTTCTATGCAAATTTTTTATTTTTTCCTAATTTTTCAGAATTTTCGGAGTTACAGAATTATGGTCAATGTTCAGATTACTACAGACCGTTCTGTTTTTGCCAGATTCTGTTTTTGATGCATTGTTTTGCTTGTTTTGATGAAACTATGGATTGTATCGGAAGGTATAAGCCATGGGGAAGTTAGAATACAGTAGGTATAATGCAAAAATAAAATATGAATGGGTTTGCAACAGTACTTAAAGTAGTGATTTGCTTTATTATATTAACGGATCTCACAAAGGTTTTGTTAAGTTTTGTGTGGATGAAGTGTTCGAAGATCGAGGTGGTATTGATATGAGAAGAATGAGGAGAGGCAAGACCTCAAGATTGGGGATGACCAAGGCACCCCAAGTAAATATTCAAGGAGACTCAAGCGTCTAAGCTTGGGGATGCCCCGGAAGGCATCCTATCTTTATTCAACAATTATCGGTATGTCTCGGTTTTTGTTTTGTTCACATGATATGCGTAAATTCTTGGAGCGTCTTTTGTTTTTATTTTTCCCTTTTATTTTATGCACCATGCTGGTATGAGATAGTCCTTGGTTGATTTATAGAATGCTCTTTGCACTTCACTTATATCTTTTGAGTATGGCTCTATAGAATGCTTCATGTGCTTCACTTATATCATTTGAAGTTTGGATGCCTGTTTCTCTTGATATAGAAAACCGTTATTTGTAGAATGATTTTTTGCTTCACTTATATTTATTAGAGTGTGGTATTTTGTAGAAAGAATTAAACTCTCATGCTTCACTTATATCTGTTTAGAGAGTCAACAGGAATTGGTCATTCACATGGTTAGTCATAAAATCCTACATAAAACTTGTAGATCACTGAATATAATATGTTTGATTCCTTGCAATAGTTTTGCAATATAGAGATGGTAATATGTGGGAGGTACTAGTGAATGATTGTGATTTAGTAAGAATATTGGTGTTAAGGTTTGTGATTCCCGAAGCATGCACGTATAGTCTCTCGTTATGCTAAGAAGTTGGAGCATGATTTATTATTGATTGTCTTCCTTTGCGTGGAGGTCGGGGGCGCGCGATGGTTAACTCCTACCAACCTCCCCCCTAGGGGCATGCGTAGTAGTACTTTGCTTCGAGGGCTAATAAACTTTCG
This sequence comes from Elymus sibiricus, assembly GCA_039707655.1. Taxonomy (NCBI): domain Eukaryota; kingdom Viridiplantae; phylum Streptophyta; class Magnoliopsida; order Poales; family Poaceae; genus Elymus; species Elymus sibiricus. The sequence goes on from CM077664.1 coordinate 30,361,785, forward strand.
CAATAAGTATGTGAGTTCTTTATGACTAATGTGAATCCATGGATTATACGCACTCTCACCTTTCCGCAATTTGCTAGCCTCTTCGGTACCGTGCATTGCCCTTTCTCACCTCGAGAGTCGGTGCAAACTTCGCCGGTGCATCCAAACCCCGTGATATGATACACTCTATCACACATAAGCCTCCCTATATCTTCCTCAAAACAGCCACCATACCTACCTATTATGGCATTTCCATAGCCATTTCGAGATATATTGCCATGCAACTTCCATCATCATCATATACATGACTAGAGCATTCATTGTCATATTGCTTTACATGATCGTAAGACAGCTAGCATGATATTTCCATGGCTTGTCCGTTTTTTGATATCTTTGCTACGCTAGATCATTGCACATCCTGGTACACTGCCAGAGGCATTCATATAGAGTCATACTTTGTTCTAGTATCGAGTTGTAATTTTTTGAGTTGTAAGTAAATAGAAGTGTGATGATCATCATTATTCATTATTAGAGCATTGTCCCAGTGAGGAAAGGATGATGGAGACTATGATTCCCCCACAAGTCGGGATGAGACTTCGGACAAAAAAAAGAGAGAAAAAAAAGTGAGGCCAAAAAGAGCCCAAAAAAAAGAAAAAAAAGAAAAAAAGAGAAAACAAAAAAAAATGAAATGAGAGATAAAGAGAGAAGGGGCAATGTTACTATCCTTTACCACACTTGTGCTTCAGAGTAGCACCATATTTTTCATATAGAGAGTCTCCTATGCTTTCATTTTTATAAACTAGTGGGAATTTTCATTATAGAACTTGGTTTGTATATTCCGATGATGGGCTTCCTCAATTGCCCGAGGTCTTGAGCAAGCAAGTTGGATGCACACCCACTTAGTTTTCAGTTTGAGCTTTCATACACTTATAGCTCTTAGTGCATCCGTTGCATGGCAATCCCTACTCCTCGCATTGACATCAATTGATGGGCATCTCCATAGCCCATTGATTAGCCACGTCGATGTGAGACTTTCTTCCTTTTTTGTCTTCTCCATATTAACCTCTACCACCGCATTCTATTCCACCCGTAGTGCTATGTCCATGGCTTGCGCTCATGTATTGCGTGGGGGTTGAAAAAGCTGAAGCGCGTTAAAAAGTATGAACCAATTGCTTGGCTGACACCAGGGTAGTACATGATTTATATTTTGTGTTAAGAAGATGGAGCATGACAAAGCTATATGATTTTGTAGGGATAGCGTTCTTTAGCATTTTTATTCTGAAAGGCATGATTGTTTGTTGGGATGCCTGAGTATTGATGTCTTTATATCAAATTATAGACTATTGCTTTGAATCACCCGTGTCTTAATATTCATGCCATGATTAGATTATATGATCAAGATTATGCTAGGTGGCATTCCACATCAAAAATTATCTTTTTTATCATTTACCTACTCGAGGACGAGCAGGAATTAAGCTTCGGGATGCTGATACGTCTCCGTCGTACCTATAATTTTTGATTGTTTCATGCCAATATTCTACCACTTTCACATATTTTTGGCAACATTTTATATTATTTTTGGGACTAACATACTGATCCAGTGCCCAGTGCTAGTTCCTGTTTTTTGCTTGTTTTTTGCTTCACAGAAAATCCATATCAAACGAAGTCCACATGCAATAAAATTTTACGGAGAATTATTTTGGAATATATGTGATTTTTGGGAGGTGGAATCAATGCAAGGCAGTTCTCGTGGGCCTCACGAGGCACCAGGGCGCGCCAGGGGGGCCAGGCGCGCCGTGGTGCCTCGTGAGGCCCTCGTAGGTCGGTTGGTGCTATTCTTCGGGCACAAGGAAGCTAATATCCAGAAAAAATCGTGTTAAAATCTCAGCGCAATCGGAGTTACGGATCTCCGGGAATTTAAGAAACGGTGAAGGGCCAGAAAACAGGAGCGCGAAACAGAAGAGAACAGAGAGAGAGATCCAATCTCGGAGGGGCTCCTGCCCCTCCGCCGCCATGGCAGCCATGGACTAGAGGGGAAACTCTCCTCCCATCTAGGGGGAGGCCAAGGAAGAAAAAGAAGGAGGGGGCCTGTCTCCCTCTCCCTCCCGGTGGCGCCGGAACGCCGCCGGGGCAATCATCGTGACGGCGATCTACACCAACAACTTCGCCGCCGTCACCACCAACTCTCTCCCCCTCTATGCAGCGGTGTAACACCTCTTCTCCCTGCTGTAATCTCTACTTAAACATGGTGCTTAATGCTACATATTATTATCCAATGATTTGTGGCCATCCTATGATGTTTGAGTAGATTCGTTTTGTCCTATGGGTTGATTGATGATCGTGATTGGTTTGAGTTGTATGTTTTATTTTGGTGCTGTCCTATGGTTCCCTCCATGTCGCGCAAGCGTGAGGGATTCCCGCTGTAGGGTTTGCAATACGTTCATAATTCTCTTATGGTGGCGGCTAGAGTGACAGAAGCTTACACCCGAGTAAGGGGGTTGTTGCGTATGGGAGTAAAGAGGACTTGATACTTAATGCTATGGTTGGGTTTTACCTTAATGATCTTTGGTAGTTGCGGATGCTTGCTAGAGTTCTAATCATAAGTGCATATGATCCAAGTATGGAAAGTATGTTAGCTCATGCCTCTCTCTCATATAAAATTGCAACAATGATTACCGGTCTAGTTATCGATTGCCTAGGGACAAATCATTCTCTTGTGTTACAAAAGCTTTCTACTAAACAACTAACTTTTGTTATCTTGCAAATTACTCGTAGTTTTATTCTCGCAAAGTACTTATAGTTTTATTCTTGCAAACCTATCCTATCACCTACAAAATAGTTTCATACTTGTTCTAGGTAAAGCGAACGTTGAGTGCGCGTAGAGTTGTATCGGTGGTCGATAGAACTTGAAGGGAATATTACTTCTACCTTTAGCTCCTCGTTGGGTTCGACACTCTTATTTATCGAAAAAGCGACAATTGATCCCCTATACTTGTGGGTTATCAGTCAACCGTAATAATAATGATGGAAGAACTTGTCTTAAGCTCAGAGGTGACCGATGGGTCACGAGTGTTCCGGAAGCCATGGTGTGAACCCGGAAGAGAGTAAGTTGATAACAGTAGGTGATCATCTTAAAGCATTGAACCTATTCATTGCCATGCTGTTGTTTGCTGCACTGTTTTGGTTGCTGTGAGCTTGCGAGTACATTCCAAGTACTCACCTGGCGTATCATGCCAGATGCAGGAGAAGCTGCGGATGGAGATCCCGATGGTTCGTGCTACGCTAACTAGGTCGTGTCCCAGCACTGTCCCTATGGGATGGAGTGTCCCACACGATGTTCCGCTACGCTGTAGTCTTTCCACTAGTATTGAGGCCCTTGAGATGTTTTATAAATAATGTAGATATTGTCATAGCACGTGCAGTGCTCCTGGCCTCGCTATCCTATGTAATATCCGAGCTTGTACTTGTATCAAATCAATAAAGATCAGTTTTGTTCTGTTCCAAGTTGTTGTGTGTTTCCAGAAGACATGATCTTTGGGTTGGGAAGACAGGGTAAACCGGTCCTCTGAGCCGGGGTGCCACATCCGTCCACCTCGCACATTTAGTTTCGTACGTTGTCTATGTTTCGTGCACCGCCGGCCCGCGTGGGTCATCTCTTTATGGGCCGTCAGCCATGTTCGGAAATTTGTTAGGATACATACAAGTGGGCTTTTTTAGAATCAGCAAAAAATAACAGACGTGTAAATCAGATAGCTTCATGGGTTCGAACTCATAACGTCCTGTCCGATTCAAGGGGAAACAATGAGCTAGCATATTCCACGTCTATTAGTCCCACCTCGCTCTCATGAAGTGATTCTCACCTTTTTATATACATTCACAACTTATCCAGAATATCAACCAGTCTCCTAAGGATCAACAACTAGACGTGAGGACAGAGGAGAGTCTGGTGTGATGCAAGCTAATTAAACGAGGTGGGATGACTTGTAAAAGGAAAAGGAGGATTATGGGCACACACTTTGTGACAAAAACTGGATTGTGGGCTGGCTGGTATAATTAAAAGGAAGAAGAGGATTATGGCACACACTTTGTGACAAAAACAGGATTGTGGCTGCAAGAATCAAACGAGACAAGACACCAACTAAAAAAGGATGAGACCTGCAGCTGCGTGGCCCACGAGGGGAAGAACGGGCTCTCCTCTCGGTCCTCCTCCTATCGACAGCAGGAGGCGGCGGATCTGGCTACTCCGGCGTGGATCCGGCGACGAGCCAGATGATGGATCGAGGCGGAGGAGCAACGAGGCCGACGGAGAGGAAGGAGAAGGGAAAGCCGAGAGAGAAACGGAGCCAGAGATCCCGCCAGACGGGACGCTACCGTGGCTGGGGGGTGGAGCACGACCGAAGAGAGCAGCACGGATGATGAGCTAGCAGGAGGAGGATGCATGGAGGCGGAGCGGCGCTGTCTTGATGATAAGACCGGACTGGGTGGTTGGGTACTCTTTTTAGGAACTGTTCTTGCCAACTAGAACCTGCTACATCGTGCTCTTCGTGCTAGCACTAATTAGAAAATTTACATTTTGCGGGTGAGCACCGATTAGTATTACTTGGCTGTTGTGCATGCCTACCATATGTCACGAATACATTATAATTATATACAATAATTAAAAAACATGTGAGTGAACTATTGGAAACAAATATTTCTGAAGAGAGAATATATTTGCATCTCACCGAAACCTGCTGACTATCACGATATTCCTCCACTATGGTTGTCACCGGTACCGTTGGTGAGACAAAGAGAAGAGAGGAATTAAGAGTAGAGAGAGTGTGACAACGATGCATCTTGGTCGCGTCCTCTTTCACTCCGCACCCCGGCCGGGGGTGGGGGAGGAGAGAAGCATGTGGTCGTGGCTACGACAACCATGTCCTCCCATGCCCATCTCCATGACTTTACTCCTCTCAATTGTACCATCTCTCTCGCATCTCTGCACGCCCCAATCATGATCCCCATCTGGCGCAACGCATCAACAAAAGAGTGTCAACCATTATAAATTCTTTACTTTCTATCCGTTCATCATGGGCAAGTATAAATATGAATTCATGATAAAATGAATTTAAAGATATAGCTCAGTATCTCACTAAACTCTCAAATACCACATGAACTCTTAGATATATTTTATCCCCGGTGCAACGCACGGGCACATTTCCAAAATTACAAAGATCATACAAATCAATTTCGTCTTTTTCGTCCGTCCGTTGCTCAAATTTTTGCATACGTATGTAAACCGGTTTGTTTCTTCGTTCATCTTTCCAGCTCAGCTAACCGTTATTGGGCCTGCTGTATGGCCCAATCCATGCAGCCCGGGAAAAAAAATAGGCGCTGCGCTACAGGATAGAACTCTCGACCTGTCGGGAAGGCTTCGTTCCACCGAGCTACATCATCTTTGTATGCAAATAGTGTCGTTGCCGCAGCCCATCCCTAACTCTCTCTCTCTCTTTCTCTCTAGCACACTCTCCTCACTCTGCTGCACTCGAACGACTCGAGGAAGAAGAAGAGAGAAGGAAGGCGGTAGTTTTCCTGGCGCACGTACGCCACCGCCGCTAGAACGGCGTCCTTTTCTTGAGCACGACCTCAAAACCCGGCCAACGATACACAGAGGATCAGCGAGCCTTTATACGCGCGCACGCACGCCACGCCGCGCCCACGGCGCTCCCACTCGCTCCGCGTCCCACGCCCTACCTGGCCCGCGCTCCCGTCGCGCCTGTACGCGGACGACGCGGCCACTAACACCCCGGGCGAGGCGGTCACACCTCCGGCTCCATCGCCAGCAGACCAACGGCCCCATGTGCACGCACGCGCGGACACACACTCACACACTCTCGGTCACGCACACACGCGCCCGAGCCTGCCACAGGCCGAACCCGACGTGACCACCGCGCGCACACACGCGCACCGCGTCCGAGCCGTGGCTTATTGCCCCACAAATAGCACAGGATTCGCGCATCTATGAAATAGTCCCACCTCGCTAGCTTACAACCCGACCCACTTATTTATATATGTCTCTGATTTGAAATCAGTAAGCAGTCTCAAGAATCAAAGCAGAGGGTAAGGAATCTGTCCCATTCGCTCACAATTAATAGATGGCGTCAGTTGGTGCTGGAAGAGCTGATCACGCACCGGACGCTTATTCAGCTGAGTGAATTGGGAGCTATCGGATTCACGCATTTTCAAATGTTTGTATTGTTTTAAGAAAAGTGCTCATGTATTAAAATAATGCTCATATGACCTGAAAATTGTTTACCCTTTTCTCAAAAAAATAATGTAATTCTAAACAGTGTTGTCATAGTTAAAAATATATTCATTATTTAAAAAATATTCATAAAAGTACATGCGATCTAAAAAGTGTTCATATGTTTTAAAAAGAATGTTGATGCATTTTGAAAACGTATACACAATTTAAAAGGGAGTGGGCGTATGAGGGGGTATAGACTAGGTGTAGGCCGTAGCTCGGGAAGCGTGGCCATCGCATCCAGCTCCACTAGATTAGTTTCAAAACTATTAGCCGTTAACTTGTCATAATATGGTTCAATGATAAGTGTATGTGCGGTCCAAGATCATCACCATGCGATTGACCACATTCGGACGCACTGCGATCAGGTCGACACCATGACCATTGTCCGTGAAGGTGATGAGGATAAGCGACAAGACGAATTAGGTGCTATGTTGAAATAGATAACATGGACCTGTGGAGGGGTCTTGAGTCGTGCTTATTGTGCTACGAGCATGCGATTTTTTTTCTCCTATTGCAACGCACGGGCATGTTTGCTAGTGAGTACACATGGTCCGCTGTTGCATACAAACACCTCCACACGCTTACATTTTAGAAAGAGAGAACAAGAAGCAAAACGAAGGTACACAAGGTCTGCTGTCGCATACGAACACCTCCACACACTTACTTTTTAGAAAGTGAAAACAAGATGCAAAAAGGAGTAAAAAACGAGCACAAAAAACACGCGATTTCCCTGGAAAAAGAAAAAAAATCATAATCGCGGGAACGTACTGATTGAAAGGTCAAAAAAGGGAGAGATTGAACAAATCGATGCATCTAATTTCAGAAATTGTAGAGGGAATGTGAATTCGCTACCACCTTGGCCAGAGGAGATTGGTTCAACTTGCAACTACAAGACTCTTGCTGTTCGTCCAAAAAAGCGAGGAAGGATTGTGGCTGTGAGTGGGATACACTGATAGAGTTCGATATGGAGATGACGAGAGATGACTATTTATGCAGTGGGGCGAGGGTCTTTCTCATGCCTGCTGCTATTTGTAATTCTTTGCTGGTTGGGTTTTACATTTATTTTAAAGTAGTAATGCGTTGGTTGCTGGTACTTTTAAGATATTTTTTGGGTTTTCTATTTTTTGCAAGAAATATTTGTTACCATGCAAAAGAAATCTGCTGTATACTTACCTCCACACAGGGGAAAACCCTTTTTTTTTGCGGGGAGCGGAAAACCCATTTATTTGATGAGACAAACATAAGAAATAGATCGAAGAGATGAGCTGTGCCAGCCAGGAATGCCCCCTGCAGTGTCCTTTTTTTTTATTTTGTAGTACGCATCCCATGCTGCTTTTCTTAGCACCTAAGCAAGGCACAATTATTATGGTTAGACATGCATGTGGTACATTATCAACAGTGGCACTAGTAATGGGGTGGTCTTAACTAAAGGCACCCCTGACTTGGCCACACCAAGTTAGAGAATCCTCCCCGAATGAATAAAGTGTCGTGCCTCTCTCTCTTTCTAGCTATAGCACGTACGTGGTGGCTGACTAGAAGTGTAACTTGATCGTGTGTGCCATGTGTATTTGCTTGCAATACAATACCGGGCTATGTATTTTCATTCATGTATCAAAAGACTTGTGATAATTAAGATCGCATCGCCAGTGAAGGTTGGTACAGCTGAGCATCATTTAGAGGAATGGCGCATGAGGATAAAATTTGTAGAGGGAGGGAAAGATCGATGAACTCACGGTCAGAGCCACTGGCGGAGCTTAGTGCAATGCTGCAGGGGCCAACCCACCCCAAAAGTTCATATTTTCTATTCTGCCCCCCATTGAACTGGTGGACTGGGGTGGTCCTAACTCCTAAGTCACCACTAACTACCAAGTTAGAGAATCCACCCGAATGAATAAACTGTCTTGCAAAAGCAGGTGATCTCGAGGCTCGCTCTTGGCGCTCTCTCTATAGCTCATGGTGGCTGACTAGACCTGTAACTTGATCGTGTGGGCCCAGAGGTGATCTTGGCCCTTGGTCCGGCTCGAGCAGCTTGGCGAGCCCGGTGGCATAGGTCGCTGTCATGTGGGCCCAGAGGTCCATGGCGTGTGGCTGCGAGCAGCGGCGTGCGCTTGGGCGGTTGATGTGGCCGCGCCGGTCGGCCGGTCGCTGTGGGGAGGTGCAGGGTTGCTGTGCTGCGGGCGGCGTGCGTGGTGGCCGGCGGCCGGCGGGAGGGAGCGGAGGCGGTGACAAGTGGCGCACGCACGGGTGCGGCGGCGGCGGTTGAGGTGGGTGCGTCGAGAAATTCTCGTTGCTCACTAACACAGTAATCGGGCCGGTCTAATAATACCGAAGCTACGCTCCGCTTGGCAAGCAGCTTGTTCGTGACCGAAAAGACAAGGCAACCTGAGTATGTAGAAAAATAGAAAAAATGTTCGTGACCAGCTAATTAATAGTTTAATAGACAATTTTAATTAGTAGATGAACAAAAACAAAGTTCACGGTATCTGAAAAATGTTCTTGTAGTTTTAAAGAACATGTGTTCACGTATTTAAAAAAGTGTTCACGTATTTTAAAAAATGTTTTCATATTTTAGAAAAATGTTCATGTAATTAAAAAAAGTGTTTAACACATTAAAAAAATGTTCATGTATTTTAAAAAGACTGTTCATTTTTTAAAATGTTCACATATTTTTGAAAAATGTTCGTGCAATTAAAAAAAGAAAAAGGCCGTATAATGATTAAAAAACTTGAAGAAGAAAAACATACAGTTATATGCTTTACGTAGGCAGCACAAATGGTAATACTCCCTCCAATCCATATTAATTGTCGCTGATTAAGTACAACTTGTACTTAATCAGCGATAATTAATATAGATCGGAGGGAGTACAAGGGCAGTATTGTCATAGACCAATTTTCACTTTTTAGATTTTCTGGATTTTTACTTGGCATTAATTCTTTTGGTGATTTTTCCTTTGCATTTAACCTGGTTTTTTTTGGCTATCTCAAAATTTGGCCAAATGGTGTGGGGTAACCCTATGGATTTCTTCTACTACCCCAGATACTTCACATAGGCCAAAGCCAAAGCCACTACCTTTGGGAAAATATTTATTTTTCCCATTTAAGAAAATCCTCAATATTCCACCTTTATAAAGGATCCCATATTTCCACTGTTTTCTAAAATTCCAAGAATATTTGTGGAGGCTCCCATGATCATATAAAACCCAAATGTGCAAAAGCATGAGACTCCATAGTACAATTATTTCCCCAGAAAATTCCTTGACCATTCTGCCCTAATTATTCCAAAAATAAGAGACTCAATTGAGGTAATTCCTTTTTGCCTGAAACTTCGTGGGAATATTCTATGGCACTCAATACACCTACCACGAGAGGCCATGGACAGTAGACCCCACCTAAATCCTTAAACCCTACCAATGCCATTTTGGACATTTTATTGATGTGATCCAAGTTTGTGTGGTTAAGTTCTTCAATTCTCTCCACATTCACTCTGGGTGTTCCTAGGATTGCTAGAGATGCGTGTACGTAAATTTTGAGCATTAAGAGATGAACACCGTGAGCCCAGCGTCCTGCCTATGCCGATCACAGCGTGGCAACAGGGCGGTCACCACCGCCAGCACGTGTGTGCACAACAGTAATGGCGCTCTGCCACATTGTTCGCCCGAGAGAACCAGTGTGAGCCCCCCCTTGACGCCGTAGCGCTCCGCTAGTGACGCCTGATACGTCCATTTTGCATCATGTTTTCCTACTGTTATTTATATTGTTTTTAATCAAATAACACTTTGCGGAGCAATTCTAATGCCTTTTCTCTCTTAATATGCAAGATTTACATAAGGAGGGAGATTGCCGGCAGCTGGAATTCTGGACCTGAAAAAGCTATGTCAGAGATACCTATTCTGCACATCTCCAAATGAGCTGAAATTTCACGGAGATTTATTTTGGAATAAATAAAAAATATTGGAAGAAAGAAGTACCAGAGGGGGCCACCCAAGTGCCCACGAGGCACCAGGGCGTGCCACCCCCCCCCCCCCCCCCCCAGGCGCGCCTTGGTGGCTTGTGGGGCCCCTGGCCAGCCTCCGGTGCCCATTTTCTGGTATATAAGCCCATTTGCCCAAGAAAAAATAAGGGGAAGACTTTTGGGACAGAGCGCCTCCGTCTCGAGGCGGAACTTGGGCAGGAGCACTTTTGCTCTCCGGCGGAGCGATTCCGCCGGGGATACTTCCCTCCGGGAGGGGGAAATCGAAGCCATCGACATCACCAACGATCCTCTCATCATGGGAGGACCAATTTTCATCAACATCTTCATCAGCACCATCTCATCTCAAACCCTTGTTCATCTCTTGTATTCAATCTTTGTCTCAAAACCTCAGATTGGTACCTGTGGGTTGCTAGTAGTGTTGATTACATCTTGTAGTTGATGCTAGTTGGTTTATTTGGTGGAAGATTATATGTTCAGATCCATTATGCTATTTAATACCCCTCTGATCTTGGACATGAATATGATTTGTGAGTAGTTACTTTTGTTCTTGAGGACATGGAAGAAATCTTGTCATAAGTAATCATGTGAATTTGGCATTCGTTCGATATTTTGATGATATGTATGTTGTTGAGTCTCTTAGTGGTGTCATGTGAAAGTCGACTACATGACACTTCACGATCTTTGGGCCTAAGGGAATGCATTGTGAAGTAGTAATTAGATGATGGGTTGCTAGAGTGACAGAAGCTTAAACCCTAGTTTGTGCGCTATTCCGTAAGGGGCTGATTTGGATCTATATGTTTAATGCTATGGTTAGATTTATCTTAATTCTTCTTTCGTAGTTGCGGATGCTTGCGAGAGGGGTTAATCATAAGTGGGAGGCTTGTTCAAGTAAGAACAGCACCCAACCACTGGTCCACCCACATATCAAATTATCAAAATAGCGAACGCGAATCAAACAAACATGATGAAAGTGACTAGATGAAATTCCCATGTGTCCTCGAGAACGATTTGCTTATTATAAGAGATTGTTTCGGCCTGTCCTTTGGTACAAAAAGGATTAGGTTACCTTGCTGCACCTTAGTCACTATTGTTACTTGTCACTTGTTATAAATTATCTTGCTATCAAACTACTTGCTACCGATAATTTCAGTGCTTGCAGAAAACCGCTTGTCATTTCCTTCTGCTCCTCGTTGGGTTTGACACTCTTACTTATCGAAAGGACTACGATTGATCCCCTATACTTGTGGGTCATCAAGACTCTTTTTTGGCGCCGTTGCCGGGGAGTGAAGCGCTTTTGGTGAGTGGAATTTGGTAAGGAAACATATATATTACGTGCTAAAATTTACTGTTACTTGTCACTATGGAAAGTAATCCTTTGAGGGGTTTGTTCGGGGTATCTTCACCTCGACCGGAAGAAATAAGAATTGCTCCTCCACCTATCGCAAATACTGAAAATATTTATTATGAGATTCCTTCGGGTATGATAGAGAAACTGCTAGCTAATCCTTATGCAGGAGATGGAACGGTACATCCTGATATGCACTTAATCTATGTGGATGAAATTTGTGGATTGTTTAAGCTTGCAGGTTTATCCGGAGATGGAGTTAAGAAGAAAGTATTCCCTTTATCTTTGGAGGGAAAGGCATTGACATGGTATAGGATATGTGATGATACTGATACATGGGACTGGAACCGATTGAAACTGGAATTCCACCAGAAATTTTATCCTATGCATTTGGTTCATCGTGATCGGAATTATATATATAATTTTTGGCCTCGTGAAGGAGAAAGCATTACTCAATCTTGGGGGAGGCTTAAGTACATGTTGCATACATGCTCCAATCATGAGCTCTCAAGAGAAATAATCCTTCAAAAAATTTATGCTCGGCTTTCTCATGATGATCAAACCATGCTCGATTCTTCTTCGACTGGCTCCTTTATAAAGAAGACTATTGAATTCAGATGGGATCTTCTGGAAAGTATTAAACGCAACTCTGAAGATTGGGAACTCGACAAAGGTAATGAGTCAGGTATAACACATGAGTTTGATTGTGTTAAATCTTTTATGGATACCGATGCTTTTCATAAGTTTAGCACTAAATATGGACTTGACTCTGAGATAGTAGCCTCCTTTTGTGAATCATTTGCTACTCATGTTGATCTCCCTAAGGAGAAGTGGTTTAAGTATCATCCCCCTGTTAAAGAAAAGATTGAGGAACCTATTAGCGTTAAAGAAGAAACAATTTCTTACCATGTTGATCCAGTTGTGCTTACTGCTTATATTGGGAAACCACCTTTTCCTGATAGGATTAAGGAACATGCTAAAGTTTCAACTGTGATTAACAAAAGTAATATTAGGACACCTAGATTCTCTGAACAAATTAAAGTTGAACCTAATGTTGCTATGGTTAAAGATCTCTTGGTCGATAATATAGATGGGCATGTTATTTACTTCTGTGATGAAGCAGCTAGAATTGCTAAACCAGATCCTAAAGATAAAAACAGACTTGTAGTAGGCATGCCTGTTGTCTCTGTTAAAATAGGAGATCATTATTATCATGGCTTATGTGATTTGGGTGATAGTGTGAGTGAGATTCCGTTTACCTTATATCAAGAAATTATGAATGATATTGCACCTATTGAAATAGAGGACATTGATGTTACTATTAATCTTGCAAACAGAGATACCATTACACCGCTTGGGATCGTTAGAGATGTTGAAGTCTTGAGTGGAAAAATAAAATACCCTACTGATTTTCTAGTCCTCGGTTCTCCACAAGATGATTTTTGCCCCATTATATTTGGTAGACCTTTCTTGAACACTGTTAATGCCAAGATTGATTGCGCTAAAGAAACTGTTAGTGTTAATTTTGGTGGTATGTCTCATGAGTTTAATTTCTCCAAGTTTCGTAGACAACCTCATGATAAAGAATTGTCTAGTAAAGATGAAATTATTGGTCTTGCTTCTATTGCCGTACCTCCTACTGATCCGTTAGAACAATATTTGCTAGATCATGAAAATGATATGCAAATGAATGAAAGAAATGAAATAGATAGGATGTTCTTTGATCAACCACCTATCCTTAAACACAGTTTGCCTGTTGAAACTCCTGGAGGTCCTCCTCCATCTAAGGGTGACCCTGTATTTGAATTGAAACAATTGCCTGATACATTGAAGTATGCTTATCTAGATGAAAATAAGATATATCCTGTTATTATTAGTGCTAACCTTTCAGAGCATGAAGAAAAGAGATTAATAAAAACCTTGAGGAAGCACCGTGTTGCTATTGGATATACTCTTGATGATCTTAAGGGCATTAGTCCCTCTCTATGTCAGCACAAAATTAATATGGAGTCTGATGCTAAACCAGTTGTCGACCACCAATGACGATTAAATCCTAAGATGAAGGAAGTGGTAAGAACTAAAATATTAAAGCTTCTGGAAGCAGGTATAATCTATCCCATAGCTGATAGTAGATGGGTGAGTCCCGTTCATTGTGTCCCTAAGAAGGGAGGTATTACCATTGTTCCTAATGATAAAAATGAACTCATCCCACAAATAATTGTAACTGATTATAGGATGGTAATTGATTTTAGAAAATTAAACAAAGCCACTAGAAAAGATCATTACCCCCTACCTTTTATTGATCAAATGTTAGGAAGATTGTCTAAGCAAACACACTTTTGTTTCCTAGATGGTTATTCTGGTTTCTCTCAAATACCTGTATCAGCTGAAGATCAAGAGAAAACCACCTTTACTTGTCCTTTTGGAACTTATGCTTATCGTCGTATGCCTTTTGGTTTATGTAATGCACCTGCTACCTTTCAAAGATGTATGACTGCTATATTCTCTGACTTTTGTGAAAAGATTGTTGAGGTTTTCATGAATGATTTCTCCATTTACGGAACTTCTTTTGATGATTGCTTAAGCAACCTTGATCGAGTTTTGCAGAGATGTGAAGAAACTAATCTTGTCTTGAATTGGGAGAAGTGCCACTTTATGGTTAATGAAGGTATAGTCCTTGGGCATAAAATTTCTGAAAGAGGTATTGAAGTTGATAAAGCTAAGGTTGATGCTATTGAGAAAATGCCATGCCCTAAAGATATTAAAGGTATAAGAAGTTTCCTAGGTCATGCTGGTTTCTATAGAAGGTTTATAAAAGACTTCTCTAAAATTTCTAGACCTCTTACTAATCTCTTGCAAAAAGATGTTCCATTTGTTTTTGATGATGATTGTGTAGAAGCCTTTGAAACACTTAAGAAAGCCTTAACCACTGCACCTATTGTTCAACAACCTAATTGAAACTTGCCTTTTGAAATTATGTGTGTTGCTAGTGATTATGCTGTTGGTGCTGTTCTAGGACAGAGAGTTGATAAGAAATTAAATGTTATCCATTATGCTAGTAAAACCCTAGACAGTGCTCAAAGAAATTATGCTACTACTGAGAAAGAGTTTCTAGCAGTTGTGTTTGCATGCGATAAATTCAGATCTTACATAGTTGATTCTAAAGTAACTGTTCACACTGATCATGCTGCTATTAAATACCTTCTGGAAAAGAAAGATGCTAAACCTAGACTCATTAGGTGGGTTCTATTACTACAAGAATTTGACTTGCATATTACTGATAGGAAGGGAGTTGAGAATCCCGTAGCAGATAATTTGTCTAGAATGGAAAATGTTCTTGATGACCCACTTCCTATTAATGATGATTTTCCTGATGAACAATTGGCTGTCATAAATGCTTCTCGTAATACTCCTTGGTATGTAGACTATGCTATTTATATTGTTGCTAAATTTATACCACCTAGTTTCACATACCAACAAATGAAAAAGTTCTTCTTTGATTTAAGACATTACTTCTGAGATGACCCACAACTTTATAAAGAAGGAGTAGATGGTATTATTAGACGTTGTGTACCTGAGCATGAACAGGAACAGATCCTACGTAAGTGTCACTCCGAGGCCTATGGAGGACACCATGTGGGAGACAGAACTGCGCATAAGGTACTACAATCTGGTTTTTATTGGCCCACTCTTTTCAAGGATGCTCGTAAGTTTGTCTTATCTTGTGATGAATGTCAAAGAATTGGTAATATTAGTAGACGTCAGGAAATGCCTATGAATTATTCACTTGCTATTGAACCATTTGATGTTTGGGGATTTGATTATATGGGACCTTTTCCTAAATCCAATGGGTATACTCATATTTTAGTTGCTGTTGATAACATTACTAAGTGGGTAGAAGCTATTCCAACTAGTAGTGCTGATCATAACAATTCTATTAAAATGTTTAAAGAAGTTATTTTCCCGAGGTTCGGAGTCCCTAGAAATTTAATGACTGATGGTGGTTCACATTTTATTCATGGTGCATTCCGTAAACTGCTTGCTAAATATGATGTCAACCATAGAATTGCATCTCCCTATCACCCTTAATCTAGTGGTCAAGTTGAATTGAGCAATAGAGAAATAAAATTAATTTTCCAAAAAACCATCAATAGATCTAGAAAGAATTGGTCTAAGAAACTTGACGATGCATTATGGGCTTATAGAACTGCTTATAAAAATCCTATGGGTATGTCTCCTTATAAAATGGTTTATGGAAAAGCATGTCATTTACCTCTTGAGTTAGAACATAAAACATATTGGGCAATTAAACAACTCAATTATGATTTTAAACTTGCCGGTGAAAAGAGCTTATTTGATATTAGCTCACTAGATGAATGGAGAACCCAAGCTTATGAAAATGCCAAATTGTTTAAAGAAAAAGTTAAAAGATGGCATGATAAAAGAATTCAAAAATGGGAATTCAAAGTGGGTGAGTATGTTCTATTGTACAATTCTTGTTTTAGATTTTTTGCAGTAAAACTTCTCTCTAAATGGGAAGGACCGTATATCATCGAAGAAGTTTATCGCTCCGGAGCCATCAAAATAAACAACTCCGAAGGCACTAATCCGAGAGGGTGAATGGGCAAAGAATTAAGCATTACATCTCAGGTACGCCTATTAATGTTGAGACTAACATTATTCAAACTATGACACCGGAGGAATACATAAGAGAGACCTTCCAGAACACTCCAGAACCCTGAAAAGGAAGAGGTACATGATACGGTAAGTAAACCGACTCCAAAAATTCCATAAAAATACGTTCTGTCAATTTTGGAATATTAGAAAAAATACAAACATAAGAAACAGCCGAGGGGACCCATGAGGTGCACACGAGGCACCAGGGCGCGCCACCCCCCACCCCAGGCGCGCCCTGGTGGCTCGTGGGCCCCTCGTGAGCCTTCCCGACTCCGTTTTCTTCTGGATTAATTGTTTTGCAAGATAAAAATTCTTTATATATACTCCCAGATGTTTTGACCACCGTATCGCAGAAATATCCTCTGTTCTTGTTTCGTGCTATTTTTCTGACAGATCCGAAAGTATGTCGTCTCAAGACTCAGATGGAGAGAGCTTCGTATCACACTACGTTTCAAATCCAAGGATCTATGGGGATATAAACCCCTATGGATGGTCCGCGGAGGAGGAGCGAGATGCCAACATGAAGGGAACGGAAATACGCGAGCTCGGATGAACAAGATGCCCCTTTACCTCAACCGGGAGATATGCACGTGGAGTTCAAGAAGTCGAGCCTCCGAAACACAGTAAACAAATCTAAGATCCAATTTATCCCGTTCCGTCTTCTACAGGAAAACAAGAATGTATTGTGTGAGAAGATATTGGAGCTTGAGCAAGAAATTAGCAAGTTGAAGGAAGAAATCTATGTTCTGAAGCGGAAACTGAGGGACAAGCCCACCACTTCATCACCATCATCATCACCGAAGAAGGAAACTTGAGTACATGGGTATGGGCGCTCCCCTTGGCTTGTGTCAAGCTTGGGGGAGATGCTCCGGTATCGTATCACCATCACCTTTATTATCTTTACCTATTTTTAGTTCGATCATTAGTTATTTAATGATCTAGTTGAATAAAAGTTTAGCATGATCTATTTTCGAGTGCTAGTTTCGTGATCTATCTATCTATGTAATTGAGTTGAGAGTTATATAATAAAGAGTAGTTTGAGCTTTTGCTTCTTTACTTTTATGTTTCAATCCTAGCAATGAAAATAATGAAAAATATCATATGCTAATCTTATGGAAAGTAATGACATTACATAAAGAAAAGTATAAGTGGTAAAATTTATTGGAAGTTAACAAATATAGCATTCGTCAATGATGCAATTCATGAAAAAATTAATAAGGGAAGAGAAGATTCACATGCAAATACACTATCTTGGAGATCTTTTATGATTGTGAGCCCCCATTGAGTATTTTTTGTCACATTACTGACGTTGGACAAGGAAGACAACGTAATGAATTATGTTTCCTTCTATTCACATAGAAGTTATATTGTCATAGTTCCTCCAACATGTGGTGCTTGCCCAATATCTTTGCTAGCCAAAAATCAGCACCAAGTAGAGATACTACTTGTGCATCCAAAACCCTTAAACCCAGTTTCATGTCATGAGAGTCCACTATATCTACCTATAGATTGAATAAGATCTTTCAAGTAAGTTGTCATCGGTGCAAAAAGCAATAAAAATTGCCTCTAAATATGTATGAACTTTTATTGTAAGGGAAAATAAGCTTTGGACGAACTTGTGATGGTAAAGAAATAAAAGCGACGGACTGCATAATAAAGGTTGCTATCACAAGGGGAATATAAAGTAACGTTCCTTTGCATTAAGAGCTTGTGCATCCAACAACAAAAAGCGCATGACAACTGGCCCTTCCCTCTACGAAGGGCCTATCTTCTACTTTTATGTATTTATTTTTTTATGCAAGAGTCAATAGTGTTCTCCTCTATTCCTTTTTATTTTTCTCTTTTGAAAGCATCATGTGGTGGGGAAGATCTAGGCATATATACCCAGTTGGATATGAGTGATCATGCGTTATTATTGTTGACATTACCCTTGAGGTGAATAAGTTGGGAGGCGAAATTATAAGCCCCTATCTTTCTATGTGTCGGGCTGAAACTTTTTGATCCATATATATGTTGTGAGTGTTAGCAATCATAGAAGACTAAATGATGGTTGAGTATGTGGACTTGCTAAAAAGCTCCTACATGAGACCCTTCCTGAAAATATGATGAATTGCAATTGCATTGTTGACTGAGAACATAGTTTGTTAGTATTCAAGAAAGTTTATGCCTTATACTTCGTTATTGTGATGAATTTTTACTTGCTCATGAGAAGTTCTATGATAAGGAATATTGCTGTTATAATAGTGATCATGATGCTACTATGTCCATATTTTTTTTATCGACACCTCTCTCTCTCTAAACATGTGGACATGATTATCGATATCGGCTTTCGCTTGAGGACAAGCGAGGTCTAAGCTTGGGGAAATTGATACGTCCATTTTGCATCATGTTTTCCTACTGTTATTTATAGTGTTTTTAATCAATATAACACTTTGTGGAGCAATTCTAATGCCTTTTCTCTCTTAATATGCAAGATTTACATAAGGAGGGAGATTGCCTGCAGCTGGAATTCTGGACCTGAAAAAGCTATGTCAGAGATACCTATTCTGCACATCTCCAAATGAGCTGAAATTTCACGGAGATTTATTTTGGAATAAATAAAAAATATTGTAAGAAAGAAGTACCAGAGGGGGCCACCCAGGTGCCCACGAGGCACCAAGGCGCGCCACCCCCCCAGGCACGCCCTGGTGGCTTGTGGGGCCCCTGGCCAGCATCCGGTGCCCATTTTCTGGTATATAAGCCCATTTGCCCTAGAAAAAATAAGGGGAAGACTTTTGGAATGGAGCGCCGCCGTCTCGAGGCGGAACTTGGGCAGGAGCACTTTTGCTCTCCGGCGAAGCGATTCCACCGGGGATACTTCCCTCCGGGAGGGGGAAATCGAAGCCATCGACATCACCAATGATCTTCTCATCGTGGGAGGACAAATCTTCATCAGCACCATCTCATCTCGAACCCTAGTTCATCTCTTGTATTCAATCTTTGTCTCAAAACCTCAAATTGGAACCTGTGGGTTGCTAGTATGTGACGCCCCTGCTCGACCGTGCACTAATCATACACGCAAACGTGCACGCTCGAGATCAGAGACTCACGAGATGATATCACAACACAACTCCAAACTCAAATTTAAACGTAAATCTTCATATTACAAACCAGGGGTCACGAGGACCCGAATACATAAGTCATACACACAAATAATATCTGGGTACAGACATAGTTAGTCATGTTTGCCTTAAGAAGGCTAGCACAAACAGAGATACTGATCGAAACGGTGAAGGCCTCCTGCCTAGGGCCTCCGAACTACTCTTGGTCGGCTGGCTCAACCCAGTAGTACATGCCTCCTGGGCTCTACTGGTAGTAGTCTCCTGCGGTGGTGTCTGGCTCCAGGACTCCATCGCCTGATCGCAGTAACCGGGTATGGAGAAAAAGAGATAGCAAAGCAACCATGAGTACTCATCCAAAGTACTCGCAAGACTGACATCAGAACTATACTAATTATGCATCGGTATCAAAGGAATGGGGCTATATCTTTGGATTAAACTGCAGAAATGCCAGAACAGAGGGGGAGAGGCCTAGCCTATCGAAGACTAGCATCTTGAAGCAGTTCTTGCAGCAATAGAAGAGAGTTGAACAAGATAATATATATTCAATCATATTTTAGTAATGCACTGAGATCCTTCCTCGACTACCCTGCGAGAAAGTGATCCCGCGAGCAGTAGTAACACTTTATCATTGTATCAGTATCCATTTTTAATTGTAGCAGATCAGGATACAACTCTGAGCGTCCTGCTACCGTGGACACGGCTATTCGAATAGATAATTTCCCTGCAGGGGTGCACTACTGTTACTGAACATGCTCGATCACATCTGGCCAGACACACTTGCTGGGTAATGCCCGGCCTCGGGTGATCAACACGACGCAGTCCTACCTAGGCTCAGCAGAGAGGTCAGCACGCCGGTCTAAATCCTAAGCACGAAGGGGTCTTGGGCCATCGCCCTTCGCACTCCTGCACGTTGCGTGACTGGCTGGGGCCCAGGCGCGACACTGTATACACCAGTGACGTAGCCATCCCACCCCAGCAATCAGCCCGCATCTCTGAGCTGTGACGTCTGAAGAGCTTTCAGCTGATACATACGATGTAGAGGGTCCCATAACCATTATCCCACGTGGTGGTAGTGCGTATAGGGCCAACGACCCACTCAGATCAAATACCCAAATCCGTTAGGCGTATTTAGTAACTCGCAGAGATGAACGGGGTTCTTGTCGCTCCGTCTTGGTAACACATGACGCGCGGGTGCTCTTGGAGCCGACCCGTCTTTAATATCATCCTCTCGCGGGCACCCTTGGAGCCAGCCCGACTTTAACCGTTTAAGTATTGCAATATGTAAACATTCCCGTGATCATCACCCAGAGTGATCACGGCCCGATATCAAGCATGGAAAACGGACAAGGGTGATGGGCCATAGATGAATCAACATTAAAGCTAACTAAGCATCATGGCTATGCATCAGAATAGGAGCTATCGGGATAACAACAGAAGCAATTCTAATGCAAGCATAAGAGAGAAGGAGTGGGTGATATCTGGATGATCAAGGGGGTTTTGCTTGCCTGGAAGCTCTGCTGAGAGGGGCTGGTCGTCTGAAGGCTGCTCGTCCGGAGCGTAGTCGTACTCAGCTGCGTCGGCGGCGGTCTCGGCGTCTATCGGGAGAGAAGGAGGGGGAAGAAACAATAAATACACGGCAACAAATGCAATCACTATGCATGACATTCCTAAATGATATGCAGAGGTGATATAATGCCTATCTAATTGTTTTAGTTAATTTAGGAATTTATATGAAATTATTTTACTAAGGTCATGCACTATTCATCTATCGAATACGGGCAAAAAGTCTAGATATGAGTGATGCTCAAGCATTTTGACCACATATTCAGATTCTTCATATTTTTCTGATCATTTTTCATATATAAATTATTTTCATCCGAGGTACGGTTTCATTTATATGATTTTTCAAAGTTTTAATTATTTTCTGGAATTTCTGAAATTATTTAATTCGAATTATCCAAAACAGTAGCCAGATGACGTCAGCATGACGTAAATGTGATGTCAGCGGGTCAAACCGGCTGACCAGAGTCAAACCTGACCAGTGGGTCCCACGGGTCAGTGACTCAGCTAATTAAACAAGTTTTAGTTTTAATTAATTAGGTTAATTAACTAGTGGGGCCTACTGTCAGTGACTAATTAGAAATTACTTTAATTAACAAATTAATTAACATTTTATTTATTTATAAAATCATTTTATTACATGTGGGACCCGCATGTCAGTGGCTGGGTCAGCCCAGTCAGCAGTTTACTGGGTCAACCCAGTCAACTGGGGCCAGTGGGGGCCCGCTGGCAGCGTCCCAGGGGTGGGCCCTGGCCGTGCCACGTCGGCGCCGTCGCCGGAGTTACTCCAGCGACCAAATCCGCGGCGGCGCGCGTTGGGAGGTCGTCGGGTTTCGCATACAGGGGGTCTCCGGGCACGCGCGAGGGCGCGTTTGAACAAGGGCATCGAGCCGCGTCGAATGCCGGTGGTGGTTTGGCCAGAAACATTCTAATTCGACGGCGGCGACGTACGCGACGGACGCTGGAGTTTGGCTGTTGTCGGAATCGGCGACGCAGGCCACGGCAGGTCCAACGGAGGGGTTCTACGGGGTCCTAGAGGTGCCCGGAGCATGGCTACGTGCTCAGTTGTACATGTCATCGCCGATAGCGACGGCGGCGAGCTGCACGGCGGAGCAAAGCTTGGGCGACGACGGCAGTGGCGGCTACGGGGTTGGATTCGCACGCGAGAGGGAGGGGAAAGAAGCCCGGGCTCACCGTGAGCCTGCAGGTGAGCAACGTGTGCGCGGGGAGGGCTCGACGGCGCCGAAATCATCGACGAACGCCGGCGATCCGAAGGTTGAAGACGAGCTTGTTCCGGTCGAATGAGAGGCATTCGGCTCGATCCCGTGGTCGGAGAAGAAGCAGAAGGGGTAGGCGGAGCGGACGGGCTCGGTCTCAGGTGCCGGGGAGGTCTGTGGCCACGCCGGCGAGCTCGGCCATGTCGACGGCGTCGGGCGTTTGCGGGGGAGGAAGAAGACGTGCGAGGGAGAGGGAGAAAAGATCTGGGGGGGCGGCTAGGGTTGCCGCGCTGGTGGTCTTATCCATCCCGCCGCCCTGTAGCGACGCGGTGGCTGGCCGGGTGCGGCTGGCATGGCTAGCCGGCGACGGGCGCGGGCGTGCGCGGGCGACCGCGGGTGAGCAGTAGGAAGGAAGGAGGTGGCGAGATGGGCTGGGCCGCTCGGCTGACTAGAGCCCAGTAACAGCGACCTTTTTCTATTTCTTTGTTTTCTTTTCTGTTTTCTTTTTAGTTTCTGTTTTACCAATAGTTTAGCCACAATTTGAGTTTTGCAAAATAGGTGACTTAGCTCAATAATTACAGTGCCATATTAACTACTACCAGAAATTGGTTTGGAGACAATATGATTTCATTTGCAATTTTATTAAACAAAATGGTATTAAAAATTGCTATTTGGTTCTGTTTTGCTGATGTTATGGTCATCTAGGTAATTTAGGTGATGTGGTTTTTCTTAACATAATTAGTTATGGATTATTTGCTATTTAATGAACATTTTTGTTTCCAAATTGGAACAACTTTTATTTTCATTTTATATTTGGATTTCAATTTGATTTGGAATTTGAAATGAGATATGATGCAAATGATGACCATGCACTGTCAAGCATGGTGACTTGGCACTATCAAAAGGTGATCACTGTAGCTTAATTACAGAAGGTGTTACAATTCTCCTCCTATAAAAGAAATTCTCGTCCCGAGAATTAATAGGTAGGCTGAAAGAGAGTGGGGTATTCTTCACGAAGACGATCTTCGCGTTCCCAAGTGGCTGCATCTTCAGAATGATTCGACCACTGAACTTTAAGGAACTTGACTGCCTTCTGACGGGTTCGATGTTCAGCTTGATCAAGAATGTGGATCGGATACTCTTGATAAGAAAGATCCTCCTGCAATTCAAGCATTTCATGATCCACTGCTCGGATAGGATCCTTGAAGCAGCAACGGAGTTGCGATACATAGAAGACATCATGCACTTGAGAAAGGTTCGGCGGCAATTCCAATTGATATGCCACTTCTCCTCGTCTTGCGAGAATACGGAAAGGGCCAATGTAGCGAGGAGCTAACTTGCCTTTGATCCCAAATCGATGAGTGCCCTTCATCGGAGTGACACGAAGGTAAGCTTGTTCGCCAGGTTGATAGACCATTACCTGGTGTTTTCGATCATAGTTGCTCTTCTGACGAGACTGAGCAGCTTTCAAATGTTCATGGACAATGCGGACTTGTTCTTCAGCTTGTTGAATAATGTCCGGACCGAAGAGTGGCCGTTCCCCAGTTTTTGACCAATTCAGAGGGGTTCGACACTTACGTCCATAGTGAACTTGAAATGGTGCCATCTTCAGACTAGCTTGGTAGCTATTGTTGTATGTGAATTCAGCATACGGGAGAGATTCCTCCCATTTCTTACTGAATGAGATGACACAAACTCGAAGCATATCTTCAAGCACTTGATTGACTCGTTCAACTTGTCCTTGGGACTGGGGGTGAAAAGCGGTGCTGAAGGACAGATGAGTTCCCATAGCTTCCTGGAAACTGTTCCAAAATCTTGAGGTAAAGAGGCTGCCACGGTCTGAACTAATTTCCAACGGAATACCGTGGAGTGACACAATTCTGGAAACATATAAGTCTGCTAACTGACTAGCAGTGATCGTCTCCTTGACTCGCAGAAAGTGAGCAACCTTGGTGAATCGGTCAATGACGACAAGAATAGCATCATGACCCTTCTGCAATCTGGGAAAACCAGTAATGAAATCCATTTCGACTTTGTCCCATTTCCATTCAGGAATAGCAAGTGGTTGCAGAGTTCCAGCAGGCCTTTGATGTTCTGCTTTGATGCGACGATAAACATCACACTCAGCAATATAATGAGCAATGTCTCGCTTCATATCAGGCCACCAGTACCTCTGTCGAATGTCTTGGTACATCTTGGTGCTACCAGGATGAATTGAAAGAGGTGTATCATGCGCTTCCTTCATAACGCGCGGGGTCAGATCCAGGTTATCCTTTCTAGGAACCACTAAGCGATTTTTGAAGAACAAGGTGCCATCAGCATCAATAGTGAAGAATGAGGGCCTTCCCCTTTTGAGATCGCGCTTAATCTTCTCGACCTCAGAGTCGGCTTTCTGTATATGCTTGATGAGGTCCTCGAGATCTAGTTCAACAACCAGGGTATTGAGATGACCCTGTGGGACAATGTGAAGGTTCAACTTGCGAAGTTCTTCGTAAAGAAGGGGTTGTGCTTGTTGAACCATGAGGTTGTTGCAATACGACTTACGACTCAAAGCATCGGCCATTACATTAGCCTTGCCAGGGGTATAAGAGATATCCATGTCATAATCGGCTATTGTCTCGAGCCATCTTTGTTGACGGAGATTCAAATCTGGTTGAGTATACAGATACTTCAGACTTTGGTGGTCCGTGTATATCTCGCAACGATTACCGAGAAGGTAATGTCGCCACAGCTTCAGAGCATAGATAATGCTGCTAACTCGAGATCATGTGTTGGATACTTATCTTCATGAGGACGCAACTGACGAGAGCCATAAGCAATCACTTTGCGCTCTTGCATTAGGACACAGCCTAATCCTTGACGGGATGCGTCGCAATATATCACAAAGTCCTTGCGAGAATCAGGGGGAGCTAGCACGGGGGCAGAGGTCAACTTGTCCTTAAGTGTCTGAAAACTTTCCTGGCACTTTTCCGTCCACTCAAACTTCTTGCCTTTGTGGAGCAAGTCAGTCAGTGGCTTAGCAATCTTGGAGAAGTTCTCGACGAAACGACGGCAATAGCTAGCAAGACCGAGAAAACTTCTGACTTGTTTGACATTCTTCGGGGGAGTCCAGTCAAGAATAGCCTGAACTCGTTCTGGGTTAACAGCAATGCCATCCTTGGAAATCACATGACCAAGATCGGTCACCTCAGATAACCAGAATTCACATTGGGAAAATTTGGCATACAATTGATGTTCTCGAAGTTTCTCCAATACAAGCCGAAGATGTTCGGCGTGTTCTTCTTCATTCTTGGAAAATATAAGGATATCATTCAAATAAACCACGACGAATTTGTCGAGATAGTCCATGAAGATATAGTTCATTAGTCAAGAGAAGGTTGCTGGAGCATTAGTTAATCCGAAGGACATGACGGTGTACTCATATGATACATAACGAGTAACGAAAGCGGTCTTCGGAATATCCGATTTACGAACTCGGATCTGATGGTAACCCAACCTTAAGTTGAGTTTAGAGAACACAGAGGATCCAGCAAGTTGATCATAAAGATCGTTGATCCGGGGAAGTGGATATTTGTTCTGGATTGTTGCTTGGTTAATAGGCCGATAGTCCTGAACCAATCGGTTTGTTCCATCCTTCTTCTTAACGAAGATAGAAGGTGCTCCCCAAGCAGAGGAACTGGGGCGTATGAAACCCTTTTTAAGTGACTTGTCGATTTCCTCCTTAAGTTCAAGGAGTTCATGCGGCGGCATCTTGTAGGGGCGCTTAGCAATAGGAGTGGTACCTGGTTTCAAGTCGATGACGAATTCAATGGCTCTCACAGTGGGTATTCCTGGAAGTTCTTATGGAAAGACATCCGGAAAATCGCGAACGACTGAAACGTTCTCAATTCCTTCAAGAGGTGAAGCGTTCAAAGCATTCAGAGCATATATCTGAGCTTCGGCATTCCGGGTAATTCGGGTGGTGTAGTTCACTATCTCGTCGGAGGGGTGAAGGAGTTGGACGACTTTAGTGGCACAATTGATCGAAGCAATATGAGCTTTCAACCAAAGGCGAAGGCCTCCTGCCTAGGGCCTCCGAACTACTCCTGGTTGGCTGGCTCAACCCAGTAGTACGTGCCTCCTGGGCTCTCCTGGTAGTAGTCTCCTGCGGTGGTGTCTGGCTCCGGGACTCCATCGCCTGATCGCAGTAACCGGGTATGGGGAAAAAGTGATAGCAAAGCAACCGTCAGTACTCATCCAAAGTACTCGCAAGACTGACATCAGAACTATACTAATTATGCATCGGTATCAAAGGAATGGGGCTATATCTTTGGATTAAACTGCAGAAATGATAGAACAGAGGGGGAGAGGCCTAGCCTATCGAAGACTAGCATCTTGAAGCAGTTCTTGCAGCAATAGAAGAGAGTAGAACAAGATAATATATCTTCAATCATATTTTAGTAATGCACTGAGATCCTTCCTCGACTACCCTGCGAGAAAGTGATCCCGCGAGCAGTAGTAACAGTTTGTCATTGTATTAGTATCCATTTTTAATTGTAGCAGATCAGGATACAACTCTGAGCATCCTTTTACCGTGGACACGGCTATTCGGATAGATAACTTCCTTGCAGGGGTGCACTACTGTTACCCAACACGCTCGATCACATCTGGCCGGACACACTTGCTGGGTAATGCCCGGCCTCGGGTGATCAACACGACGCAGTCCTACCTAGGCTCAGCAGAGAGGTCAGCACGCCGGTCTAAATCCTAAGCACGAAGGGGTCTTGGGCCATCTTCCTTCGCACTCCTGCACGTTGCGTGACTGGCCGGGGCCCAGGCGCGACATTGTATACACCAGTGACGTAACCAGCCAACCCTAGCAATCAGCCCGCATCTCTGTGCTGTGACGTCTGAAGAGCTTTCGGCTGATACATACGACGTAGAGGGTTCCATAACCATTATCCCACGTGGTGGTAGTGCGTATAGGGCTAACGACCCACTCAGATCAAATACCCAAATCCGTTAGGCGTACTTAGTAACTCGCAGAGACGAATAGGGTTCCTGTTGCTCCGTCTTGGTAACACATGACGCGCGGGTGCACTTGGAGCCGACCCGTCTTTAATATCATCCTCTCGCGGGCACCCTTGGGCCAGCCCGACTTTAACGGTTTAAGTATTGCAATATGTAAACATTCCCGTGATCATCACCCAGAGTGATCAGGGCCCGATATCAAGCATGGCAAACGGGCAAGGGTGATGGGCCACAGATGAATCAACAGCAAAGCTAACTAAGCATCATGGGACAACAGGTAGAGTATCAATAGCAGATGAAAAAATCAGTCTATGCATCAGAATAGGAGCTATCGGGATAACAACAGAAACAATTCTCATGCAAGCATAAGAGAGAAGGAGTGGGTGATATCTGGATGATCAAGGGGGTTTTGCTTGCCATGAAGCTCTGCTGAGAGGGGCTGGTCGTCTGAAGGCTGCTCGTCCGGAGCGTAGTCGTACTCAGCTGCGTCGGCGGCGGTCTCGGCGTCTATCGGGAGAGAAGAAGGGGGAAGAAACAATAAATATACGGCAACAAATGCAATCACTATGCATGACATGCCTAAATGATATGCAGAGGTGATATAATGCCTATCTAATTGTTTTAGTTAATTTAGGAATTTATTCGAAATTATTTTACTAAGGTCATGCACTATTCATCTATCGAATACGGGCAAAATGTCCCATGTTCATCTAGATAGGAGTGATGGTCAAGCATTTTGACCACATATTCAGATTCTTCATATTTTTCTGATCATTTTTCATATATAAATTATTTTCATCCGAGTTACGGTTTAATTTATATGATTTTTCAAAGTTTTAATTATTTTCTGGAATTTCTGAAATTATTTAATTCGAATTATCTAAAACAGTAGCCAGATGACGTCAGCATGACGTAAATGTGACGTCAGCGGGTCAAATCGGCTGACCAGAGTCAAACCTGACCAGTGGGTCCCACTGGTTAGTGACTCAGCTAATTAAACAGGTTTTAGTTTTAATTAATTAGGTTAATTAACTAGTGGGGTCTACTGTGAGTGACGAATTAGTAATTAATTTATGTAACAAATTAATTAAAATTTTATTTATTTATAAAATCATTTTATTACATGTGGGACCCGCATGTCAGTGGCTGGGTCAGCCCAGTCAGCAGTTGACTGGGTCCACCCAGTCAACTGGGGCCAGTGGGGGCCCGCTGGCAACGTCCCAGGGGTGGGCCCTGGCCGTGGCACGTCGGCGCCATCGCCAGAGTTACTCCGGCGACCAAATCCGCGGCGGCGCGCGTCGAGAGGTCGTCGGGTCTCGCGTACAGGGGGTCTCCGGGCACGCGCGAGAGAGCGTTCGAACGAGGGCGTCGAGCCGCGTTGAATGCCGGTGGTGGTTCGGCCGGAAACGTTCTAATTCGACGGCGGCGACGTACGCGGCGGACGCCGGAGTTCGGCCGTTGTCGGAATCGGCGACACGGGCCACGGCAGGTCCAATGGAGGGGTTCTACGGGGTCCTAGAGGTGCCCGGAGCACGGCTACGTGCTCAGTTGAACATGTCATCGCCGATAGCGACGGCGGCGAGCTGCACGGTGGAGCAAAGCTCGGGCGGCGATGGCAGCGGCGGCTACAGGATTGGATTCGCGCGCGAGAGGGAGGGGAAAGAAGCGCGGGCTCACCGTGAGCCTGCAGGTGAGCAACGTGTGCGCGGGGAGGGCTCGACGGCGCCGGAATCGTCGATGAACGCCGGCAATCCAAAGGTTGAAGACGAGCTTGTTCCGGTCGAATGAGAGGCGCTCGGCTCAATCCCGTGGTCGGAGAAGAAGCAGAAGGGGCAGGCGGAGCAGACAGGCTCAGTCTCAGCCGCCGGGGAGTTCTGTGGCCACGCCGGTGAGCTCGGCCATGTCGACGGCGTCGGGCGTTTGCGGGGGAGGAAGAAGACGAGCGAGGAAGAGGGAGAAAAGATCTGGGGGGGCGGCTAGGGTTGTCGCGGTGGTGGTCTTATCCACCCCGCCGCCCTGTAGCGACGCGGTGGCTGGCCGGGTGCGGCTGGCACGGCTAGCCGGCGACGGGCGCGGGCGTGCGCGGGCGACCGCGGGTGAGCAGTAGGAAGGAAGGAGGTGGCGAGATGGGCTAGGTCGCGCGGCTGACTAGAGCCCAGTAACAGCGGCCTTTTTCTATTTCTTTGTTTTCTTTTCTGTTTTCTTTTTAGTTTCTGTTTTGTAAATAGTTTAGCCGCAATTTGAGTTTTGCAAAATAGGTGACTTAGCTCAATAATTACAGTGCCATATTAACTACTACCAGAAATTGGTTTGGAGACAATATGATTTCATTTGCAATTTTATTAAACAAAATGGTATTAAAAATTACTGTTTGGTTCTGTTTTGATGATATTAGGGTCATCTAGGTAATTTAGGTGATGTGGTTTTTCTTAACATAATTGGTTATGGATTATTTGCTATTTAATGAACATTTTTGTTTCCAAATTGGAACAACTTTTATTTTCACTTTATATTTGAATTTCAATTTGATTTGGAATTTGAAATGAGATATGATGCAAATGATGACCAAGCACTGTTAAGCATGGTGACTTGGCACTATCATACGGTGATCACTGTAGCTTAATTACAGGTGGTGTTACATAGTAGTGTTGATTACATCTTGTACTTGATGCTAGTTGGTTTATTTGGTGGAAGATTATATGTTCAGATCCATTATGCTATTTAATACGCCTCTGATCTTGGACATGAATATGATTTGTGAGTAGTTACTTTTATTCTTGAGGACATGGAAGAAGTCTTGTCATACATAATCATGTGAATTTGGCATTCGTTCGATATTTTGATGATATGTATGTTGTTGATTCTCTTAGTGGTGTCATGTGAACGTCGACTACATGACACTTCACCATCTTTGGACCTAAGTGAATGCATTGTGGAGTAGTAATTAGATGATGAGTTGCTAGAGTGACAGAAGCTTAAAACCTAGTTTATGCGCTATTCCATAAGGGGCTGATTTGGATCCATATGTTTAATGCTATGGTTAGATTTATCTTATTTCTTCTTTCGTAGTTGCGGATCCTTGCGAGAGGGGTTAATCATAAGTGGGAGGCTTGTTCAAGTAAGAACAGCACCCAAGCTCCGGTCCACCCACATATCAAATTATCAAAATAGCGAATGCGAATCAAACAAACATGATGAAAGTGACTAGATGAAATTCCCATGTGTCCTCGAGAACGCTTTGCTTATTATAAGAGATTGTTTCGGCCTGTCCTTTGCTACAAAAAGGATTTGGCTACCTTGCTGCACCTTAGTTACTATCGTTACTTGTCACTTGTTACAAATTATCTTGCAATCAAACTACTTGCTACCGATAATTTTAGTGCTTGCAGAAAATACCTTGCTGAAAACCGCTTGTCATTTCCTTCTGCTACTCGTTGGGTTCGACAGTCTTACTTATCGAAAGGACTACAATTGATCCCCTATACTTGTGGGTCATCACCACCATGCTCTACTATGCCCCTTTCCATGACAAGCAGCTTCCAGTCACCTCTCCCATCGTCATCCTACCTGCCACTGTGACAGCATGAAGATGAGCTCCCATGGCCGCTCTTATCCGCTCTCGTCGCCGCACTATATAGAGCCTTGTTATGATCGCGGACGCGGCTTTAGTTTTTGCTGTTTTGATCGACGCCCTTTTATGCATAAATAATGTACATAGATGCCGCACTGGATGTGCCAATCTCTGTTGCCTCGCTACTATTGTAATAACCGGACCTTTTTAGCCGCCATACCAGTAACATATGTTGGTTTGGTACATGTTATCAAGTTATTTGTGTGGCCAAAAGATATGATTCTGGGCTGGCGCACATCACATCCAATTAAGTGAATTGGTGTGTGACAAGTATAAACAGGATGAAAAGTGCAGTATGAATATGACCCGTCTAGAAACCTAAAACCGAGGTGTACACATGTTAAATAGAACTCAGTACAACACCAATAGAGAATGCAAGACAACCTCTACAGCGAGCTCTATGTGCCTCTCTTCCAAACCCCATAGCCTTTGCCACCACCATCTCTAGGCGGTGCTTCCATGCCTTTCCTCCCTACAGCTATAAAGTACTATGTTTTAAGCTTGCCGGATGACCACCCACAGATGACCGCTGTCGACCTAGCGGGAGATGTTTCTGCAGCCGCTGCTAGTGATCTCAGTTCCGCGAATAAAGGTGGGTTCGCGAAGATGAAGCATTGCCATGCGGGAGTGCTCTACGATGGGTCGGGCACATGTCTTCTCGGAACGATATGCTAACTCTCAAGTATACAGAAATAGAAGTACACTAATTAATAAAGTGAACCACGAGGCAACACAGATCTACAGGTTCACGTACACGTGGACATGACTTAAGGTTCCTCCGAGTTCCCACATGTGGCTTCGAGAACACTACTCGTCCCACGAGTTCCCGGACTTAAGTTGATAGCTGGTAGCAGCTCTTAGCAGAACGTGCCAACTCCCAAGTGTTCGCAAAGTCATTTGGATGAACCTTGACAGTGTATCACATGCAACATTCCTTTTGTCCATTCTGGGTTAACTCTTAATCTAAGTCGCATGGCCATACTTTCCGAATCTGATCATTTGAGAGGGCCTAGAGAATATCTCCCCAATTCGGAGGGGTAAATCCTGTCCTGGTCGACCATGCCTCGCTGCATGTTTTATTACTAACTTGGAAGCTACCTTTATAACTACCCAGTTATGGAGTAGCGTTTGATAGACCCTAAGCAAGTCGATTCACCTCCCGAGAACTTGCGAAGACCTCAAGTCTAGGACATGGCATATACATTGTACTTGAGACTAACAAATGATGACATCTCACTACGTCTCAAAGTGGATCTGTCCAACTCGGTGATGTCCGTCCATGAGTTCATACTATCAGGTTAGCATCTATATTCCCATGACTTGTGAAACATAGTCATCAACCCGAATCGCATACTAGTCATAGGATATGCGTAAGCATAACATTATCAACCAGCGACCATTAGAACAATCATCATACAATATATAGTCACACAAACAAGTCACGTACTTGTTGATACATATTAGTGATGGAGTTCAATGATAATACAAATGACTCATGAATATCATCATCACATGATTGCCTCTAGGGCATATTTCCATAAATGTGTGCCTCTCTCCCAAACCCTATTGCCTCTGCCACTACCAGCTCCCGGCGGTGCTTCCCTGCCTTCTCTCCCTACAAAGTACCCTGTCTTGATCTTGTTAGATGACCACTAACAGATGACTGATGTAGACCTTGTTGAAGATGTTTCTAGAGTCACCACCAGTGATCTCGGTTCCGCAGAAGAAGGTGCATTCGCGAAGACGAAGTAGTGGCGTACCGGAGTGCTCCTCGATGAGTCGGGCACATGCCATCCTGGGACGATATTCTACATCTCAAGTGTATAGAAATGCAAATACACCAATTAATGAACTGGACTATGGAGCAACACAAATCTATCTTCTACTACTTATAAAAGCACGAGTTTGGAAAATAAAAACAAACTCGGCCATTCAACCACCTATATCTAACATTCCACTTTGCTCCAATGATGTATCTATCACATCTTCGATAATCCGAAAACATCATTAATCATAATTAATCTTGGAAACAACATTAATTGCATTAATGGTAATTTATCTTGGAAACAACATTAATTGCCCAAATAATCTTCATAATGGCATACCCTGATTGCTCTCTCTCCCCTCAATTGTTTCAGACCATGACCAATTCTATGAATAAGAAGGGCGGGAGGAAGTGTTCCTGCACCGGTGAGGATGCAGTCCGTGTTATGGATTCCATGGCTTCCAAAGCCCTCATAGTCCAGCAGCAGCGCGCGGCCGAGCCAGCTAACCGGTGGGGCACACAGAGAAAGCACCTGGAGCTCGAGCGGAGCAGCTAGGAAGCAGCATCACCCAGGACGATGACCCCTATGCTGTGAGCCAAGACCATGCCTCGCTGAGAAGTGGAGAAATGGGGATGCCATTGCAGGTCTGTAGCCGATGCAAAGTTACTGTTAGAGTCAGACCATCCGACGGTGCCGCATCGTGACGACCAATGTGGAGTGCAAGTCAAGCTGCTACCAAATAGATAGTTTCTATCTTTGATTGTCTATTCGTATTGTACACAAACTCTATGAGTCCTGGATGCATATATATACGAGGAGGCTGCACCGTGGCTGGCATTGAGCCGCCCGGTGTATTCCAGTTTACATGGTATCAGGCCGAATCGTTCCTCTCCTCCCAAGCATCGATCTCCAAACCTAATTGCCGCGGCCGCCGCCGCCGCTTCCCACAACCTCCACCCTCTCTGCCACCATGAATGCTGACGATCTAAAGAAGCTCAAAGAGGTGCTCAAGCAACGCAAGTCCAGCATGAAAGCTGGAGAGGAAGAACTCCAGCGCCTTGCCAAGGAG
Source organism: Elymus sibiricus (assembly GCA_039707655.1). Taxonomy (NCBI): domain Eukaryota; kingdom Viridiplantae; phylum Streptophyta; class Magnoliopsida; order Poales; family Poaceae; genus Elymus; species Elymus sibiricus. The sequence goes on from CM077664.1 coordinate 30,395,398, forward strand.
AGGGGCAAGACCATTCTCGCACCCTCACCTGCACCTGTTCCTGCACCCTCCTCCTATGCTGCTACAATGAAGACGTATGTTCCCATCACTCTTGATCTCAGGACTCCAACTACACCAAGTGGTGTGAGCTTTTTCTCGTAGCCCTCAGGCGCTATGGAATCTCCAACCACGTCATCGGTGCCGCCGATGCCACCCCCTCCGACACCTCCCCTACCTCGGATTGGGAGGCGATGACTACACGGTGCTCTCCTGGATCTATGGCTTGATCTCCATCGAGCTCTTTGGCATCATCATGGCTCCCGGCTCCACGGCGCGGCAGTTCTAGGACTTGATCGCCAACCTCTTCCACGACAACAAGAAAAGCCGTGCCCTAGCCCTCGATGCCGAGTTCTGCAACACCCCACAAGGGGACATGTCCGTCCATGACTACTGAGCCAAACTCAAGTCTCTTGCTGATGCTCTCAGCGACGTCGGCAAACCTATCTCCAACGAGACGCTCATCTCATGGTGCGCCACGGCCTCAACGAACAATTCAACCATCTTTGGTCTTTTCTCCTGTTTCAGGTGCCGTTCCCATCCTTCCTGCAGATGTGTTCCGCTCTCGTCCTCGAGGAGACGCATAAAAAGATGGACGCCAAGAACGCGGCCACGACGGCGCTCTGGGCAAGCGGAAATAGCATCCTCCCTCAGGCTGGCGGGGAGCGTGCTCCTTCTTCTGGCCGCGGCATTGGCTACAATGGCAGCGACTCACGCAACCCAGCCTCCCACTCCACCACGCCCTACCCCAACCCTGGGCGTGGCTATGGAAACGACGGACGCCACGGATGTCGAGGCAGCCGCGGACGGGGCCGCAACAATCCCTGGATGTTCAACCCATGGACCGGGCTCCCGACTCACGCTCAACAACAAAAACAACACTCTCCCTCCACACCGTGGCAGCCCCGCTGGCATGCTCCCAAGGCCGGTGTCCCGGGTCCTCGCCCCGGTGCTGCTCCTTTCCAGGCGTACACTGCATACGGTCAGCAACACACCAACAACGGCACCATGATGCCATTACCATCGACAGGCTATCCAGGAGGTCACCAGCAACTTGATCCAACCCTGCTCAACGCCCTTCAGAACATGCATGTGACACCCTGGTTTTTGGCAACTTTTTCTTTTCGAAATCTTTCTGGCTTTATTTGCAATCTGGTTGGATTTTGAACCTTTTTAGTTGACTTTGGACTTATGAATTCCTCTCAGTGATCCAGAGCCCTTACCATCCTGCCAAAATCTTGTCACTCACCATCTGGATCAATTTTCAATTATTCATCTTTCCCAAATATTCATTTTCTTCGTTTGGGAAAATCTGTCATCACTATGGGTTACAAAGCAACCTATAGTTCTGGTTATCAGAAAAATCCCAAATTAATCCCAGACCTTTTTGTCATCATCTACTCCCACAATCTTCAAAAGTATCTCTGGTCGAGTACAAAGTTTTTTCCAGAAAACTCCATTTGTTCTCTGGACAGTACTGGTCATTTGTGAAGGAGCTCATATTTTCCCTACTCAGTTAATTCCCAGAAAATTCCCAGAGATATTAGGGAACCTATCTTTCCACAATATCCAAAAATATCATCTTGTCCAGTACAAATTTTCATCACCAATATTCTGCGAAGTTTCTGTTCAGTTGAAACCTCTGTGAAGGAAGTACCAGCTAGAGGTATCCAACTGAGCTGAAATTTTTATGGCATCTTCTTCTCACCAAATAACCCTACCACACCAAATTTCAGCCCCACATGATCAACCAGATGAGTGCATCAAGCTCATCTCTATTTCTGGTTCAGTACATCACTTGTACATGAATTATATTCATTTCTTGATGAAATCTTCTCAAACTTGGCCAGATTGGAGTTCTTCCAACATAGATCATCCTAGACATCTCCTTTGGCTCCATCCCCAGCTCACCTCTTCTCTAGATCACTCTCAAGATTGCTGTCAGGAACTGTAGCTGAAGCTACACTTCGGTTCAGAGTGAACCTAGTCGAACAGAGGCACAGGGAGGCTAGATGATCAAAAGAGAAGGCACTGGACATGATGCGCTGGACTTGGACGGCCTCGAGACATCAATTCCCGTGGTGAGCACGGTACTGGCATGCCAGTATGCGTGCTCTGCACCTTGCCGGCGACGGCCGAGGTCATTCCAGAGACCTCGTGCTGCCATTTCATGTCCTGAGGTGCCGACTAAGCCGCTGCCGTCCACGTAGCCCTCTCCCGATCCTTCTCCTCGCCGGAAACGTCCTCGGCGGCCGCCACCGCATCCGAGCATTGTGGCGCCTGTGCGGCCATAGTGGCTTAGCGGCGCGTCCTCTTCCTCCGCTAGCTACCGCCGCGCCTTAACTCCTTCCTGCCCTCTCCCGTCCCGTCACCTGCTCCTGGCCAGCCAGTTCAATGTCGCGACGCCAACGACGTGTCCCGGTTCCCGCCGTTTCCAGAGAGCTCGCCCGAGCTTGCTTCTTGCCTATAAAAGCCCTCCCCGGCCTCTCCCGAGCTCCTCACCCCACTCCACCATCTCACAATCGTCCTCCCGAGCAACGAGCCACGGCCGAGAGGCCCTCTAGCCTCGAATCTCGCTGGAGCACCGCCGCCACCCGAGCTCTGCCTCCCCGCCGTTCTACTCCTCCCCGAGCTCCACCGACTACACCCGCGAGTTCACCTCGCTCCACTGACCCTGCCCAAGCCCTTGCCCGGTCGAATTGCTGCCGGAGTCGCCGTCTCCGACGACACCCGAGCGCCGCCGCCGCCGGAGAGGATGGGGACAACGTCGTCTGGCCGTCTCTCGCGAAGCCACGGGTACGTGCTTGTTCATCTCGGAGTGCTCGATCCATTCCCTCTCTCTCCCGATCTCGCCGCCGTCTGTATCGCCGGCGAGCGTCGCCGGAGCTCTGCTGTCTCTGTTTCCCTCCCCTTCCCCTTTTAAACCTGACCGCAGGGCCCGCCAGTCAGCGACACACTGAAGCGGTAAGTGGAGGCGCCCCTCCACTTTACGCCTTCGACGTGCCCCCCTGGCAGTTTATCTATTTTCTATTTTATTTCCAGAGTTGACCAAAAACTTTGACCCTCCATAACTTTTAAACCATAAGTCCAAATCAATAGATTCTTTTTGCATCTAGTTTGTCTTGAGCTCCTCTATTTTCTAGACAAATTTGGTATTTTTCCCATGTTCCCAGAATTTCTGGTGCTCAAAACAGTAGCATGTGACAATTTCATTTTTATTTTAAAAATATTTTCAGAGGGAAATAACTTTGGATTTGAAGCCCAGGAGTTTGTGGACAACCCAACAGAGCAAGGCAAGCCATGACATCCATTTCGTGAGGCATTTCAATAGTGTTGGTTATTTAATTGAATTATGTGCATTATTTAAATATGTGTTAATTCATAGTAAATTATTTTGATGCATAGTTACTGCCATGTTAAGTTAATCTTGATGAATACCCATACTGGTTAAATTCTTGACACCACTAAACTTAGTTGGTTGATCAAGAGCCACCTACCCGGACTTTTCCGTGCAGCCACATTTGCCGGTATGGGACGGACTTGACTTGATCTGGCTTAGTGCCCTTTTATCGGTACCACCAAACTAGGGAGGGTTATGCGTGCGTGCTACCCTGGTCAGGTAGACGACGATAATCCTGTGAGCCCAGTTGAGTTATTTTGCCGGCGTCCCCGTTTGGGATAGTTAGTGGCCACGACGGTGGCAGTTGTCACAGGGTGACACAGGGGCCACCCAGGACATGACTCTGGGAGGGTATGATTGTCGGTGGTATGATAGAGGGGTCACGGGCCAGGCATGTTTCGCTGGAGCACCACCGGTCCACCCGAATGGGATCACGAGGCCAGGTACTCCATGGTGTGGGTAAAGTGCGCAACCTCTGCAGAGTGTAAAACCTATTCCAATAGCCGCGTCCACGGTATTGGACAGTCAGTTTAGGCCTCTCTAGGATGGTCAACCGTAATGATAATAATGATGGAAGAACTCGTCTTATGTTCGGAAGTGCTCGGTGGACTGTGAGCATTCCGAGGGTTGTGGGACAACCCAGATGAGAGTAAGTGGGTACTGGGTACCAGTAAGTAAGCAACCTAATCTTTTAATCTGTTAATTGCCATGCTATTGTTTGCTGCTTTGTTTTGGTTGCCATGAGCTTGCGAGTACATTCCAAGTACTCACCTGCCGTATCATGCCAGATGCAGGAGAAGCAGAGGACGGAGGTCCCGAAGGTTCGTGCTATGCTAACTAGGCCGTGTCCACAGCAGTGTCCCTGTGGATGGAGTTTCCCGCGCTATGTTCCGCTACGCCGTAGTCTACCCAGTAGTATCGAGGCCTTGCTATGTCCCATAAATAATGTAGATATTGTCTCAGCACGTGTAGTGCTTTGGCCTCGCTATCGATGTAAATTATGAGCTTGTACCCGAGATATTTTAATAAAGTTTAGTTCAGTTCTGTTCCAAGTTATTGTGAGTGTTTCCAGAAGACATGATCTCTGGGTTGGAAACACTGGCAAACCGGCTCTCTGAGCCGGGGTGCCACAACGCTTGGTATCAGAGCCGTGCTGACTGTAGGACACCCTAGTTAACCCTGCGCTAGAACCGCGAGTAGTTTAGAGGCTTGGTGTGTCTTGCTTGCTGCATCTGATTGTTGCATTTGATTGCTTGCATTGCATGGCATGCATATAGTTCTTATTGTGCTAACCGCTGGTTTGATGAGTGTAGATGGCACCCGTTCCGTACCACTACCACCACGAACCGGCACCGTTCACTTTTCCAGTACTGCTTCGTAGCGTCTGGCTTTGGCTGTATCCCAACGGCGAAGACCCAGTGTTCCAGGTGTTCCGAGAGAAGCTTGCTGGTTCAGTATTCGAGTACCACGCGGAAGCCTTCCTCACTACGAGTTCAGATATTGGAAGCTACTCCCGTTCTTCCAAGGGCGGAACTGCTTCTACTCCAGAGTTGGCGATCCAGTTTGCTGCGATGGAGGCTCTCACTGACTTACACTTCCATGAGGTCGAGATGCAGACTCATCCAGGTTTCTTTCACTACCCCACCCTGTCGCCTACGACAGGGCGAGTCCTTTTCGCACCCGTTGACCCGGCGAGTGATCGTGCTACTGGTGTTTTATCTCGTTATCTGAACGCCAGCTACCGTACGATCACTTCTCTAGTCGAGGAGCTGACTTCTGCTCGCGAGGCACTTGCGGCCGTTGCGGCAGCACCGTCTCCTTCTCCACCTTCGTTTTCTCCTATGTATACTCCACCTATCCCATCTTCCGACACTCCTTCCAGTTCGTTCGGACCACCCGGCTTTTCGTCTGATAGCCGACGAGAGACCCCGTCAGAGTGGGCCTCACTCCTAGCTACTCCAGCTGCTCCGATGCTGCAACGTCGTGCTTCTTCTCCTTCCGAGGGAGAACCGTCCAGTCAGCATCGTCGTGTTTCCTTTGATCCGGAGGACGAGGTTCACATCATCAGCTCAGATTCTGAGACAGGATCAGACGACGAGGAGTCTTCAGTGTACTAGTGTTTGTGCCACCGGCGTCACTAGAGCGGAGGCTTGAGTCTCAGTGCATGCATCATAGCATCCTTGCATATGTCAACTGCCGTATGAGCAGTCTAGTCATGATCAATCCCCCTACTAGCTTGTCATGTATGATGTTGGGTTGCCTTGTATAATTATGTTGCTTTCTTTATTTGCTCTTTTTATTTGGCTTCTTTTCTGGTGTTATACTACCCTTCTTTTCCTCATCGATTCGGTATTTTGCTATGGGAACAAAATTTAGGATGAAGAGGTGTAGTACTCAAGGCGGCGATGGAACTCCCGTTCGTCAATCCGCCAGACAGGCAGGACAACCACCAGAAGATTTGCCACCTCCACCCCCACAGACACCAACCACTGATCAGATTATGAGGATGTTTGAAGAGAAAAGAAACCAAGATCTCATGGAATTTCTGAAAAGTATGCAGGCTATGGTGGGTCAGAACAACCACAATGGGACACACTCTAAGCTGTCCGATTTTCAACGGACAAAGCCACCCAGTTTTGCTCAAGCTGTGGATCCGATGGAAGCTGATGACTGGCTGAGGACCATGGAAAAGAAATTGGAAATAGCCCGCTGTGTTGAGGCAGATAAGTTTCCTTTCGTCACTCACTACCTGGAAGGACCAGCAGCCATATGGTGGGACAACACAAAAATGCTATGGCCTTCTGGAGAGGATATTTCTTGGGAAAAAATCAAAGAGGCATTCCGCAAGTATCACATTCCTACTGGCATAATGAAGGTGAAGCAGAGGGAATTTCTTACTCTCACTCAAGGGAATATGTCAGTGTGTGAGTATCTGAACAAGTTCAATAATCTGGCACGGTACTCTACCCATGACGTGTCCACTGAAGAAAGGAAGATTGACTGATTCCTCGGAGGGCTAAATCATACCCTCCGTTGTCAGCTCTGTATGCTGGACTTTCCTGATTTCCAGACTCTGGTAAACAAGGCCTTCATAGCTGAACGAGAGCATAAGTCAGGATACAATGATCACAAGCGGAAGTTTGAACCCAAGAAGGACAACCGTGAGCAGTTTGTGCAGAAGCCACGCATTTGGCAACCAGGACCGTCTGAATACAAGCCTGCATGGAAAAATGGTAACAACAACAACAAGCCTGTCAGCCAGGACAAGACCTTCGGCAAACAGCCAGTGCTGGAGGATTGACGCCGCAACAATACATGCTTCACTTGCGGCCGGAGCGGGCACTACTCCAAGCAATGCCCCACAAGAAATTGGAAGCCACCATCCGACTTCAAGCCGCAAGTCAACAGTGTTGGACGCCGCCCCAATACGAACTTCTATCGCGGCCAAGTCCATCATATCTCCGCTGAGGAAGCCTGCGAAGCACCAGATGCGGTCCTTGGTATGTTTTCTGTTAACAACATACCCGCAATAATTTTATTTGACTCTGGGCTTCTCATTCGTTTATTTCGCGGAGTTTTGCCACCTTGCACAAATTTTCTCCTTCTCTTTTGGACAAAATCATGGTGGTACAATCCCCTGGCTCCATGCTCAGAACAAATGTGATATACACGAATCTGGAAATTTTGATACACGATGTGAAGTTTCCAGCCACTCTCGTTGCCATTGAATCCCCTGGACTGGATATAATACTGGGAATGGATTGGTTGGTACCACACCAGGTGTGTATCAACTGTGCCACCAGGAAGGTGACACTGGTTAACCCGGCAGGCCAAACAGTGCAATTCACTGCTAGCAGAGTGATGTCAAATAAAGGAATGGCATTCAAAGCCACAGCTACAGACATAAGTCTGATTCCAGTAGTCAGTGAATTCCCGGACGTATTTCCAGAAGAGATACCGGGAATGCCACCTGATCGGGAACTAGAGTTTGCTATTGAGGTTGTTCCCGGAACTGCTCTAATATACAAGAAGTACTATCGCATGCCTTCCCCAGGGCTGGTGGAATTGAAGAAACAGTTGGATGAATTATTGCAAAAAGGGTATATTCGTCCAAGCACTTCACCGTGGGGATCACCCGTGCTGTTTGTCAAAAAGAAGGATGACAGCCTACGAATGTGCGTAGACTACCGCCAACTGAATGAGGTCACCATCAAAAATAAATATCCGCTCCCCCACATTGATGATCTGTTTGACCAGTTGAACGGAGCCCGGGTATTTTCCAAGAATGACCTCCGAACGGGGTATCATCAGCTAAAGATCAGAAAAGAGGATATCCCCAAAACAGCCTTCACTACCAGATATGGTTTGTATGAGTTTACAGTCATGTCATTCGGGCTGACAAATGCTCCAGCATATTTCATGAGCATGATGAATAAAGTCTTCATGGACTTTCTTGACAAATTTGTGGTAGTATTCATTGATGACATTCTCATCTACTCCAAAGATGAAGAAGAGCACACGCAACATCTCCGTACTGTCCTGGAAAGACTAAGGACCCATCGCTTGTATGCCAAATTCAGTAAATGCGAATTTTGGCTAAAAGAGGTGGGATTTCTGGGACACATTCTGTTAGAACAAGGTGTCGCCGTCGACCCCAGCAAAGTGACTGCTGTATTAAATTGGAAGACCCCAGCCACGGTAATGGAAGTCCGCAGCTTTCTGGGCTTGGCAGGCTACTACCGTCGCTTCATCGAAGGCTTCTCAAAAATAGCCCAGCCATTGACAGAACTGTTGAAAAAGAACCACAAATTTGCCTGGACGGAAGAATGTGACAGCAGCTTTATGGAGCTAAAGACGAGGCTAACCACCGCCCTTGTCTTAGTTCTTCCGGACATTCACAAGGGCTTCGACATATATTGTGATGCTTCCAGGCGTGGAATCGGCTGCGTGTTAATGCAAGAGGGAAAGGTTGTAGCCTATGCATCCAGACAACTACGACCTCATGAAGAGAACTACCCCGCTCATGATTTGGAATTGGCAGCCGTGGTACATGCACTAAAAATTTGGAGGCATTATCTCATTGGGCAGCGATGCGAAATATACACAGACCATAAGAGTCTCAAGTATATTTTCACTCAGCCTGATCTGAATCTCAGGCAGAGAAGATGGCTTGAATTGGTCAAGGATTATGACCTTGGGATTAATTATCATCCGGGAAAAGCCAATGTGGTCGCCGATGCCCTCAGCAGAAAGCAAGGTACCCTAAATGCAATAATGGAGGGAATGCATCCGAAGCTGCGAGAAGAGTTTGCCAAGATGAATATGGTGTTATGCGGCCCAACTAGCCCGGATACAATGGAAATTACCCCAACACTTATGGAAGAAATTAAAGCAGCTCAGAAATCAGACCAAGAAATACAAGAGATCAGAGAGCGCATTCCGCTAGGAAAGGCCAAGTCCATCCGAATTGATGATCAGGATACTGTATGGTTTGAGAACCGAATATGTGTGCCTGATCAAGACAGCTTGAGACAGCAAATACTCCGAGAGGCACATGAATCTGCATATTCTATCCATCCGGGAGGAACAAAAATGTACCAGGACTTGCGAGAAACCTTTTGGTGGCCAGGAATGCGAAGGGACATTGCGTACTATGTCGCCTGTTGTGACATCTGCAACAGAGTCAAGGCTGAACATCAGAAACCCGCTGGGCTACTACAACCTTTACCAGTTCCCCAGTGGAAATGGGATGACATATGCATGGACTTCATTGTTGGACTACCCAAGTCAACAAGAGGCCATGATGCTATCTGGGTCATCGTGGATATACTTACGAAAGTGGCTCACTTCCTTCCGGTAAAGACCACTTTCAACGCGAATCAGCTCGCACAGCTCTATATGTCCCGGATAGTCAGGCTTCATGGAGTACCCAAGTCTATCACGTCAGATAGGGGTTCCTTGTTCACTTCAGCATTTTGGCTGCGACTGCATCAAGCCCTGGGAACTGTGCTAAAGCATAGTACGTCAAATCATCCACTGACAGATGGGCAGACAGAATGTGTGAATCAGATAGTGGAAGATATGCTTCGGTCCTGTGCTCTCGCTCATGGACCCAAATGGGAGGATAGCCTACCCTATGCAGAATTCTCCTACAATAACAGTTACCAGTCAAGTCTCAAGATGTCACCATTCGAGGCTTTGTACGGACGGAAATGCCGCACTCCTTTAAATTGGTCTCAGACAGGAGAGAGCCGTATGTTTGGCACAGATTTGATGCTCGAGGCTGAGAAACAAGTCAAGGATATTCAGGAACGTCTTCGAGCGGCCAAGTCCCGACTAAAGAGTTACTATGACCCGAAGCATCGGGAAGTAACGTTTGAGCCCGGAGAATATGCCTATCTCCGAGTAACCCCCATGAAAGGAATAAAGAAGTTTCACACCCGAGGAAAGCTTGCACCGAGGTATATCGGACCCTTTCCAGTCATGGCTAGAAGAGGCAGAGTGGCATATCAGCTAGAGTTACCACCAGAGTTGTCGGACGTTCACGACGTCTTCCACATATCACAGCTGAGAAAATGCATTGCACCCCCGATCAAACAAGCAGATATGAGTGAGCTGGAATTGGCCCAGGATTTGACCTACGAGGAAAGACCTGTTAGAATATTGGATGAGATGGAAAGAACTACCAGGAGTAAGACAATTAAGTTTTACAAGGTACTGTGGGATCATCATACTGAGGAAGAGGTTACCTGGGAAAGAGAAGATTTTCTGAGATCAGCCTATCAACACTTGTTCCATGAGCAACCGAATCTCGAGGACGAGATTCATTCTAAGGGGGGTAGGTTTGTGACACCCTGGTTTTTGGCAACTTTTTCTTTTCGAAATCTTTCTAGCTTTATTTGCAATCTGGTTGGATTTTGAACCTTTTCAGTTAACTTTGAACTTATGAATTCCTCTCAGTGATCCAGAGCCCTTACCATCCTGCCAAAATCTTGTCACTCACCATCTGGATCAATTTCCAATTATTCATCTTTCCCAAATATTCATTTTCTTCCTTTGGGAAAAAATCTGTCATCACTATGGGTTACAAAGCAACCTATAGTTCTGGTGATCAGAAAAATCCCAAATTAATCCCATACCTTTTTGTCATCATCTACTCCCACAATCTTCAAAAATATCTCTGGTCCAGTACAAAGTTTATTCCAGAAAACTCCATTTGTTCTCTGGACAGTACTGGTCATTTGTGAAGGAGCTCATATTTTCCCTACTCAGTTAATTCCCAGAAAATTCCCTGAGATATTAGGGAACCTAACTTTCCACAATATCCAAAAATCTCATCTTGTCCAGTACAAATTTTCAACACCAATATTCTGCCAAGTTTCTATTCAGTTGAAACCTCTGTGAAGAAAGTACCAACTAGAGGTATCCAACTGAGCTGAAATTTTTATGGCATCTTCTTCTCACCAAATAACCCTGCCACACCAAATTTCAGCCCCAGAAGATCAACCAGATGAGTGCATCAAGCTCATCTCTGTTTCTTGTTCAGTACAGCACTTGTACATGAACTATATTCAATTCTTGATGAAATCTTCTCAAACTTGGCCAGATTGGAGTCCTTCCAACATAGATCATCCCAGACATCTCCTTTGGCTCCATCCCCAGCTCACCTCTTCTCTAGATCACTCTCAAGATTGCTGTTAGGAACTGTAGCTGAAGCTACACTTCGGTTCAAAGTGAACCTAGTCGAACCAGAGGCACAGGGAGGCTAGATGATCAAAAGAGAAGGCACTGGACATGATGCGCTGGACTTGGACGGCCTCGAGACATCACTTCCCGTGGTGAGCACGGTACTGGCATGCCAGTATGCGTGCTCTGCACCTGGCCGGCGACGGCCGAGGTCATTCCAGAGACCTCGTGCTGCCATTCGATGTCCTGAGGTGCCGACTAAGCCGCTGCCGTCCACGTAGCCCTCTCCCGATCCTTCTCCTCGCTGGAAACGTCCTCGGCGGCCGCCACCGCATCCGAGCACTGTGGCGCCCGTGAGGCCACAGTGGCTTAGCGGCGCGTCCTCTTCCTCCGCTAGCTGCCGCCGCGCCTTAAGTCCTCCTTGCCCTCTCCCATCCCGTCGCCCGCTCCCGGCCAGCCATCTCAACGTCGCGACGCCGGCGACGTGTCCCGGTTCCCGCCGTTTCCAGAGAGCTCGCCCGAGCTCGCCTCCTGCCTATAAAAGCCCTTCCCGGCCTCTCCCGAGCTCCTCACCCCACTCCACCATCTCCCAATCGTCCTCCCGAGCAGCGAGCCACGACCGAGAGGCCCTCTGGCCTCGAATCTCGCCGGAGCACCGCCACCACCCGAGCTCTGCCTCCCCGCCGTTCTACTCCTCCCCGAGCTCCACCGACTACACCCGCGAGTTCACCTCGCTCCACTGACCCTGCCCAAGCCCTTGCCCGGACGAATTGCTGCCGGAGTCGCCATCTCCGACGACACCCGAGCGCCGCCGCCGCCAGAGAGGAAGGGGACGACGTCGTCCGGCCGTATCTCGCGAAGCCACGGGTACGTGCGTGTTCATCTCGGAGTGCTCGATCCATTCCCTCTCTCTCCCGACCTCGCCGCCGTCTGTATCGCCGGAGCTCCGCCGTCTCTGTTTCCCTCCCCTTCCCCTTTTAAACCTGACCGCAGGGCCCGCCAGTCAGCGACACACCGAAGCGGTAAGTGGAGGCGCCCCTCCACTTTACGCCTTCGACGTGGCCCCCTGGCAGTTTTTCTATTTTCTATTTTATTTCTAGAGTTGACCAGAAACTTTGACCCTCCATAACTTTTAAACCATAAGTCCAAATCAATTGATTCTTTTTGCATCTGGTTTGTCTTGAGCTCCTCTATTTTCTGGCAAAATTTGGTATTTTTCGCATGTTCACAGAATTTCTGGTGCTCAAAACAGTAGCATGTGACATTTTCATTTGTATTTTAAAAATATTTTCGGAGGGAAATAACTTTGGATTTGAAGCCCAGGAGTTTGTGGACAACCCAACAGAGCAAGGCAAGCCATGACATCCATTTCATGAGGCATTTCAATAGTGTTGGTTATTTAATTGAATTATGTGCATTATTTAAATATGTGTTAATTCATAGTAAATTATTTTGATGCATAGTTACTTCCATGTTAAGTTAATCTTGATGAATACCCATACTGGTTAAATTCTTGACACCACTAAACTTAGTTGGTTGATCAAGAGCCACCTACCCGGACTTTTCCGTGCAGCCACATTTGCCGATATGGGACGGGCTTGACTTGATCTGGCTTAGTACTCTTTTATCGGTATCACCAAACTAGGGAGGGTTATGCGTGCGTGCTGCCCTGATCAGGTAGACGACGATAATCCTGTGAGCCCAGTTGAGTTATTTTGCCGGCGTCCCCGTTTGGGACAGTTAGTGGCCACGACATGACCGTGGGAGGGTATGATTGTCGGTGGTACAATAGAAGGGTCACAGGGTGACACAGGGGTCACCCAGGACATGACCGTGGGAGGCTATGATTGCAGGTGTCACGGGGTGACACAGGGGTCACCCAGGACATGACCGTGGGAGGGTATGATTGTCGGTGGTACGATAGAGGGGTCACGGGTCAGGCAGGTTTCGTTGGAGAACCACCGGTCCACCAGAATGGATCACGAGGCCAGGTACTCCATGGTGTGGGTAAAGTGCGCAACCTCTGCAGAGTGTAAAACCTATTCGAATAGCCGCGTCCACGGTATTGGACAGTCCGTTTAGGCCTCTCTAGGATGGTCAACCGTAATGATAATAATGATGGAAGAACTTGTCTTATGTTCGGAAGTGCTCAGTGGACTGTGAGCATTCCGAGGGTTGTGGGACAACCCAGATGAGAGTAAGTGGGTACTGGGTACCAGTAAGTAAGTAACCTAATCTTTTAATCTGTTAATTGCCATGCTATTGTTTGCTGCATTGGTTTGGTTGCCATGAGCTTGCGAGTACATTCCAAGTACTCACCTGGCGTATCATGCCAGATGCAGGAGAAGCCGAGGACGGAGGTCCCGAAGGTTCGTGCTACGCTAACTAGGCCGTGTCCACAGCAGTGTCCCTGTGGATGGAGTTTCCCGCGCTAAGTTCCGCTACGCCGTAGTCTACCCAGTAGTATCGAGGCCCTGCTATGTCCCATAAATAATGTAGATATTGTCTCAGTACGTGTAGTGATTTGGCCTCGCTATCGATGTAAATTATGAGCTTGTACCCGAGATATTTTAATAAAGTTCAGTTCTGTTCTGTTCCAAGTTGTTGTGAGTGTTTCCAGAAGACATGATCTCTAGGTTGGAAACACTGGTAAACCGGTTCTCTGAGCCGGGGTGCCACAACGCAGCTTCCTGGCAATCAAGAGCGGTACACGGACTCTGGAGCATCATCCTATATGGCATCCGATCATCGTATTCTCTCCTCCTCCCAACCCTCCTCTGCTCACACCATCACTGTTGGTAACGGTGCCTCCCTTCCCATCTCTCACATCGGCACACACACCCTACGCTCTCTTATATCTTAACAACATTCTTGTCGTTCCACACATCATCAAAAATCTTCTTTCCGTTTGCAAACTTACCATTGATAATTTTGTTTTGATAGAATTTGAACCCTGGGGTTTTTCTGTGAAGGCACTTCCCACCAGGATCGAGATTCTTTGATGTAATAGCTCCGGACCACTCTGCCCAGTATGCCGCCCCACACCCGCCGAAGCACACGTCATCACCACCACCCTCGACCTTTGGCATCGCCGACTTGGACACCCTGGTCATCTCACCAAGAAGCGTCTTCAAAGTTCTCGCCATATCTCCTACAATAAAGTCATGCCGTCCCTTTGTCATACTTGTCAACTTAGGTGACATGTTAGATTACCCTTTCATCCATCTGTCTCTTATACTAGCAAACCTTTTCCATTATTATAGTGTGACCTTTGGACTTCTCCCGTTCTAAGTACGTCTGGCTTTGCTTATTATCTTACAATTGTCGATGATTTCACTCATTATTTTTGGACGTCCACTCTGCGCAAGAAATTTGATGTCTATGTAACCCTTCTAACCTTCCATGCTTACGCTCGCACTCAATTTGATCTATCTATTTTAGCTTTCCAATGCGACAACGGACGGGAGTTTGACAATACTAAAATAGATACATTTTGTGCCTCTCACGGTATTCTTCTTCGCTTCTCCTGTCCATACACCTCTCAACAAAATGGCAAGGCCGAACGAGCTATTCACACCACCAACAATGTCATCCGTACCCTTCTGGTTCATGCTTCTCTCCCCCATCCTTCTGGGCCAAAGCGCTACACACTGCCACCTTTCTTATAAACATTAGACCGACGTCGTCTACCAACTTTCTCACACCATATGAAACCCTTCTTGGTTCGTCACCGCCATATGACTCACTTCGTGTTTTTGACTGCCTCTGTTAGCCTAACACTACATCCACCTCTCCTAACAAACTATCCCCACGCTCCACCAAATGCATCTTTCTTGGCTACCTGACACGCCATGAAGGCTATCGTTATCTTGATTTAACCACACGACGGATCATAATCTCTCACCATGTGTTTTTTTACAAGTCCTCCTTCCCTTATGCACCCGCCCCAATTCTAAATCCACCACGTTGCACCAAAATTTTCAACCCACCTGAACCAATCCATCTGCCCGTTCCCCCTGCCATGAACGCATCCGCTCCACCCGTGCCTGCTATGCATGCGCCCGATATGCATGCATCCGATATGCATGCACCCAACACAGCCCCACGACGCCTTCTCCTTCAAACTCGTCATGTACACCGCCTACTAGCAGCCTGCTCGCCTCTCCATGATCGGGCTCTTCCTCCACTCACGGGGTGCAGCCTAGCCCACCTGTGCAGCCCACCCCACCTGGCTTGCCATCACCTACCCCCATACCACCGTCCGCTGCCATACATCGCACACGCTCCACTACTGGCCGGCTTCCTCCACCCATCGACCGCCTTAACATCTCCGCTATTGCATCTTCTCCACTCCCACACAACTATCTTACGACGTTACGAGATCCTAACTGGCATCAAGCCATGCAAGAAGAGTTCGATGCTCCCATCCTCCATCAAACATGGACACTTGTCCCTGCTCCTCCCGGTGCAAACATTGTGAGCGGTAAATGGATCTTTCATCATAAATATCATGCTGACGGCTCTCTCGCTCATCACAAACCTCATTGGGTAGTTCATGGTTTTTCCCAACAACCAGGAATTGACTTTCATGAAACCTTCAGTTCTGTTGTTAAACCTGCCACTATTCTCATTGTTCTCTCTCTTGCTATCTCCCAATCCTGGCCTGTACACCAGCTTAATGTCAAAAATGCCTTCCTCCATGGTCATCTCAATGAAGTTGTCTATAGTCAACAACCCTCTGGCTTTGTTGATCCACGTCACCCCACTCATGTGTGTCGTCTTCTTAAATCTCTATATGGTTTAAAACAAGCTCCCCGCGCATGGTTTCAGCGTTTTGCCACCTTTGCGTGTTCCATTGGGTTCGTTGAATCCAAATGCGATGCCTCTCTTTTCATATCTCATCAGGGCACCAACTTAGCATATCTCCTTCTTTATGTCGATGACATCATTCTTACTGCCTCAACCCCATCTACTCTCGCTACTATCACCCATGCCATGGCACGCAAATTTGCTATGAAGGATCTCGGCCCCCTACATCACTTCCTTGGCATTTCTGTCACACGTACATCTAGTAGTCTCCACCTATCTCAATGACGCTACATTCTCGACATCTTGAATCGTGCAGGCATGCATGATTGTCATCCCGTCACTACAACTATTGACACCAAAGCAAAACTCTCTTCCACATTCGGGTCCCCTGTTTCTGATCCTTCTCAGTATCGTAGATTAGCTGGCGCACTACAATATGCTTCACTGACTCATCCTGACATTGCTTACCCGTCCCGCAAGTCTGTCTCCATATGCATGATCCACCTCAACCCCATTTTTCTCTCATCAAATGCATTCTCCGCTATCTCCCTGGCACTCTCGACCTTGGTCTTTTCGTGCATCGCACTTCTCCCACTCTCATTGCCTACTCGGATGCCGACTGGGCTGGTTGCCCGGATACACGACACTCTATGTCTTGATTTTGCATGTACCTCGGCGATAATCTGATTTCTTGGTCCGCACGACGACAGACGACCGTCTCCCGCTCTAGTGCCGAGGCAGAGTATAGGGCGGTATACGCGGCTGTTTCAGAGTCATGTTGGGTTCGGCAGTTCTTACACGAACTTCGACGGCCGATCTCGACTGCCACCATTGTCTACTATGACAATGTCAGTGCCGTCTACTTGTCTGCCAACCCCATTCAGCATCAACGGACCAAGCATATTGAGCTGGATATTCACTTTGTTCAGGAGAAGGTAGCCCTTGGAGACGTGCGCATTTTACATGTGCCCTCGTCCTTGCAGTTGAGAGAATTTGTGGACATTTTCACAAAGGGTTTGCCTACTACTCTTTTTCAAGAGTTTCGCTCCAGTCTTCAGGTCAAGTCCTCTCCCGGTTCAGACTGCGGGGGCGTGTTTAGAGTCAGACCATCCGACGGCGCCGCATCGTGACGACCAACGTGGAGTGCAAGTCAAACTGCTACCAAATAGATAGTTTCCATCTTTGATTGTCTATTCGTATTGTACACAAACTCTGTAAGTCCTGGATGCATATATATACGAGGAGGCTGCACCGTGGCGCGCATTGAGCCGCGCAGTGTACTCCAGTTTACAGTTACCACGGCCATACCGGCATACGGTGTAGCTCAGAATCCCAAATGGCCAAACTTTAGTTAACATTCGTGCAATGACAGGGGAGAGTCGCGGGAGTGGGAGACGACGAGGTAAAGCTACTGAAGATACTATAAAATTGTACGTGCACGATTACGAGTTCCGTAAGAAGCGCAATACAAAAATATTGCGGAAGATATAGGTGTATATCTCTATGCATAGTGCAGAAAATAGTTCCTGGTCGAGGCATCTAGATTGTTCTCAAAATGATCCCTCTCAAGTCATGTTCCAACCAAAGCAAGTGCATCGAGATTGCTTGCTCTAATTTTCTAACTCCGGCTTCTTTGACAGGGAGATGGATAAAGAGGTCAGGCTTAACTTTGTTCAACACAAAAAAGAAAAGCTTTGTTAATATATTTTCTTGATAATGACATTTGCCGAGATATTGAACGATACCCATATGGCCATATCCATGCTCGTCATCCTTGACACGTAATAAACATCATTTTTCCACCCCACCAATTGACCATCTTCGACGACTTCGACACCACTGGCTGCGAGGACGCCAGCCTCGCCAGCGCTGACGACACCCTATCGCCTCGACGAGGGGTCACAGACGTGGCCTCATCTTCAGGGGGAGGCAACCGCAGTGGCCTCCCCATGCGCTTCATCGCCAACGCCGTTGCTGACCATTCCGCTGCGGGGAGTGGTATTCTCTCCTGCGGTTCAGGCGGATCGTGACTCGGCGATGGCAGAGCTGCGTGCTTTGTCTTCTACTCCTTCGTCACCAGGTGAGGCGACGGTGTCCAGGGCCTCGACGCCACCCACACCGTCTCCTCCGCTCGAGGTCGCAGAGGGTGAGGTGCAACCCTCTGGGCCCTCTTCACCTTCGCCGCATTCGCCTACTCCTCCGCTACTACCGACTTCACCCCCTCGCCACTGAGACGCAGCGGGCGTCACTTCATTGGTGCCGATGGTACGACAGCGACTGACGAGGGCCATGCGTAGGGCGGCAGCCCGCAACCTCGATTACGAAGGTACATCCTCCCGTAAATCTTTTTTGTCTTTAGATAACTCTAGAGTTTCAGCAAATATTGCTAGCTTGGGTGTTTCGTTAGGACGTAATGAGAAAGAGGTTCAAGTTTCTGTTAAGGCTCTTAAACAAATGGAGTTCGACCGACTTACGGTTGCTCCTAGGTTGTCCACTTTTTCCGACTCTCTTGTCTCGGATGAGGAGGATGAGGATGCTCATGCCGATCATGATGGCAAGCTTTTCTTCCATCTGGTTAATGACACGACTGAAGTAGATTTGGAGGATACTGTACGCGACACCATGCTATGTGAGCTTGTCGCGTCGGTACGAAAAAACAAGTCTACTTCAGCAAAGAAAAGAGGGCGCCCATCTAAGAGGGCAAACGTACCTAAACATAAATATGGTTCATCATGAGAGGCATGTTTTGGAATAGCAGAGGTCTTGGTGACTTGGCTAAACACAAAGATATTGCCGATTGTGTAAAGGATCATGCCTTGGACTTTGTGGCCATCACTGAGTTGGGTAAACATGATTTCCAGACACGTGATCTTGACCACTTTTCATGTGGTTATGATTATGAATGGCATGTTTTACCACCATCCGGGAGGTCAGGTGGAATCTTGCTTGGCATCTACTCGACATACTTGGAACTTTTATCCACGTCGAAGGGTGAATTTCACATCAAATTTCACCTTCGAAACAAGTCCGACAACTTCCTCTGGAGTCTGGTGGCTGTATATGGCGCCGCACAAGAGGAGTTTAAGTCCGCTTTTCTTAAAGAGCTTGTTAATACCTGTCGGGACAATCCCCATCCCATGTTAATTGGTGGGGATTTCAATATCCTTAGATATCGGCAGGAAAAAAAACAATGACCGGTTTGACACTACGTGGCCTTTCCTCTTCAATGCTATCATTGACAGCCTGGACCTGCGGGAGCTCACTTTGTCTGGTCGCCAGTACACCTGGGCCAATAATCGATCAATCCCTACTTATGAAAAGCTTGATCGGGTGCTAGTGACCACTGACTGGGAATATAAATATCCCCTTGCATTGGTACACGCACTAGAAAGAATCGAGGCCCTATCGGATCATGCTCCTTTGCTAACCGATTTTGGGCAAACAATTCCGAGCTCTAACCGTCCACAGTTTAAATTCGAACTGGGATGGCTCACTAGAGAGGGATTCCACGACCTGGTTAAGAAAGTGTGGTTGCGTCAACCTCGGGATAACACGCCCATTCAACGATGGAACAATCGAATTCGCGCCTTGCGACGATTCCTTCGTGGATGGGCTAAGCACACCGCCGGCATATACAAAAAAGAAAAGTTGCGACTATCTACCTTAATCGATGCTCTTGATAAAATTGCGGAGGTGAGGCCTCTCTCTCCTGCTGAGATTGAGCAAAAAAGCCATCTAAATGAGCAGATTGCCCACCTTTTACGCGAGGAAGAGATTAAATGGTACCAACGTCGCAAGGCCGACTCGCTTGTTCACGGTGATGATAATACGAAGTACTTTCAAATGCTGGCCAATGGCAGACATAGAAAGAAACGTATTTTCGCTCTTGACCAGGACGAAGGCCGTATCAAGGGGGATGCACCACTCAGAAATTACATTACTAAGTACTACAAAGAGCTTTTTGGACCTTCACCTGAAAGCCCTTTTACGCTGGATGAGTCTATTACTCATGACATACCTCAAGTTTCGGAGGCGGAAAATGAGTTTTTAACCTCTCCGTTCTCTGAAGAGGAAATTCGGACCGCGGTGTTCCAAATGGAACACAATAAGGCTCCAGGACCAAAGGGTTTTCCGCAGAGTTTTATCAATGTTTTTGGGATATGATTAAGGCGGATTTGGTTCAATTGTTTGTGACACCCTGGTTTTCGCTCCTTATTTTTTTCCTTCGCGGGATTTGACTCCCGTCTTTTTCTTTCGGTGTTATTGGATTTTCTCTTGCCTTTGGGTATATGAAGATGGTCATTTAGCCTTGCCTTTCCTATCCAACTAGAGACTCTCTCCAACCCAACCTTGCTATCCCAGATTTATTCTCAGGATTTCATCGCCGAAACCCTACCTTCCGAATTGCCGAAAGGGAAACTCCAATTCCTTCCGTTACAAAGGAACCCCAATTTCCTTTAATCTATTGCCTCCCAAACTTTTCCAAGTGATCATCCCACATCTATAAACCCTGGATATGTAAAAATATTGCCAAGTCATTTACAATATTTTTCATTTAAAATTAATTCCTTTTTCTGCCAGTTATAGGAATTAAATCCAGGAAAATATCTATCCATCTCCAGAGTTCATGAAAACTTGTGGAGATATCCTTTGTGATCATATTGAGCTCCCATAAAAATATTGGCCATAATTAAATAGGGGAAATTGCCTTTTCCTATTTAAAGCCAATATTGCATTTTGGGCACTTTCCAAAGGAGCTACTATTTTGGTAGCCAGGAAAAATCCCAAATAACTTGTGGAGCTTCTCCTATCCATATCTTCACCATTTCCATCAAGATCCCAAGTTCCACAGATCAAAATTTGAGAGCATCATCCAATTCTTGTTTTTGGATCAATTTTGAGGTTATGAGGCAACTATATTTTATATTACTTCAAAAATCCTCAAATTAATCCAGGACCTCAAATTCCATATATGATGTGAGCATGCAAAAATTCACATCATTTTATCTAGCCATTTTTCTCCAAAAATTCCATCTAGTTTCTGTCCAGATCCAAGCTCTGTGAAGGAAGTACCACTTTGTAATTTCCAAATGAGCTGAAATTTTTCCAGGGCCTTCATATCTCCAAATCACCTCCCTCCACCAAAATTTAGCTCATTTCATCAAGCCAGATGAGTGCAGCTTCAAGGTCAAGTTTTTGGACCAGATTTGGCATTGCAAAGGAAGTATATGCAAACTTGGTCCAAATGGCTTCAAATTTTGGCAGCACCTAGTCCTTCCTACCACATTTCCCTGTGACAACTTGGCCAGCTCATTGGCATCTCTGTCTGACCACAACTTCCTCCCCAAGTTTCTGTCCAGAAGTTGTTCTGGATCACCCCGGCCATTCTAGAGCAATCCTGGTCCATCCAATGACCCATCTCATCTATATGATCTATGCCTTCCGTGTTTGACAAGATTTGGCACCCAAAGGAGGGCCAGAACACGACATGCACGTGGTGACCGCGTGGACAGCAGGAAGAAACGGTGCTCTGCGGCACTATGCTCGTCGGCAGGCTAGCTCCGGCCAGCTCCGGCGTGTCCCGACCTGTCTAGTGGCTTCGCGGAGTCCATCTGCCCCTCTCTAGGCCCTTCTCCCCTCCTCTTTCTTCTTCTCCACGCCACGGCAGCCACCGCCATGGCACTGTCCTCCCCGTGATCCCTCTCGGTTGCCTCCCTCCGTTGGCTCTTTCCTCCCTGAGCCGTCCCCTCCCTCTGGTCGTCGTCAGGTCGGCACCTCTCCTCTTGCGCCACCTCGCCGGAGCTCCAGTGCGACGATAGGAACGCCACGGCGGCCATCCCGATCCACAAGCCTCGGTCGGCTATAAATAGCCGTGGCCGAGCTCTCTCTCGAGCACCCACACCTCCCGCAGCAACCTCCTCTCCCTCCTAGACCCTCCCCTGCCCGAGGGAGCTAACCCCGGTGCCCAATCACGCCGCCACGGTCGCCATAGCCGCGCCGGCCCTCCGCTCGAATTCGAGCTCTGTGGTCTCTTCCCTCTCCGCCTAACCACCGTGGCCGACCTCCACCATCTCCACTACGCCCTCCCCGCCTCCATTCTGCTCGGAGAAGGCCATGGCCTCGACCCCGAGCCTACCAGTAGCCGTGCTCCGCCACCCCCCTCGTCCCGCCGCCACGGGCCGCCCCAGCCTCCACCGCGGGTACGTGCGGGTGCGGCTTGGAGCACCTCATCCATCCCCATCCTCGGTCGGCCCCCTCGAGCATCACCATCGCCGGAACGAGCACCGGCGCACGTCCAGCCGAGCTCCTCCTCTGTTTCGCGAGGAGGGAGAAGAACCTGTCGGGCGGGGCCCCCTGTCATAGAGACAGCGAAGGGGTAAGTGGAAGCGCCATCCGTGGAGTACGCCTTCATTTTGAGAAAGCGCAATTTCCCGCAGTGTTGACTGGGAATACGCTTTCCTTGAGAAAAGACGTATTCCAGAAAGTGCGCTTTCTCTTTTAACCCAGCCGCCGAAACAGTTATTCTGTGAACGTTCACTGCTTAGCGGCTAAAATGAATAGTTTTTATTCATTTTACCACTTAACGAACGAACGCTCACAACTTCTCGCTCGTAACTCCGATTCAGGTGAATCCAAAGCCCACTTCTTCAGTTCGTCGAGCCCGTTCCGATGGAATCATTTTCATAATGTTTCCACACTGTGAAAATGACCATTTTTCCGTTGCCCTTCAATCAGCCCCTCCGAGAGAGAATCTTTTCCGGCAAATTCTTCCGTGAGGTGATCGCACTTCTCCCGGAGTATTCCTTCACCCCCAGGCAAACCGACCATCTGATATGTGCGCTGAAGCATTGCTCTATGTTATTCTTGCGTGTTTAATTAATGTTTATGCCTGTGTTAGAAATAGTTAAACTCCTGCTAGTTTGAATTTGCTATCTGCATTACCTGCTAATGTTCATCATATTATCGCACTATCGACTCGTTGTGATATTGTATGGAGATAGGTTGTTAGGTTTTCATAATTGTTACATCTTGCATGGTTACTGTTATTGCAATATTATGAAATGTGACTTAATAATGACAACAACCTCCTCCGTCGACTGGATCGAGTCATAGTGCCACCTATCCGGACTTACCCGTGCAGCCACATTTGCCGGTATGGGACGGCCCTGACTTGGTCTATTGTCTTGCCTCTTGTCGGTACCACCAAACTAGGGAGGATTATGCGTGCGTGCTACCCTGGCCCGGTAGGCGACGATAATCCTGTGAGCCCAGTTGAGTTATTTAGCCGGCGTCCCCGTTTGGGACAGTTTAGTTGGCCACGACGGTGGCAGGTGTCACGGGGTGACACAGGGGCCACCCAGGACATGACCCTGGGAGGGTATGATTGTCGGTGGGACCGTAAGAGTGCCGGGCAATAGACAAGCTTTTGTTGGAGCAGCACTGGTCAACCCGAATGGGAACATGTACTAAAGTACGAGGCCAGGAGTTCCATGATGTGGGTAAAGTGTGCAACCTCTGCAGAGTGTAAATCTATTCGAATAGCCGCGTCCTCGGTCATGGACAGTTCGTATAGGCCCCTATTTGGTCTGTGTCGAGTCTGGAGGAACAAACTATATAATGTTATTGCTAAGACTAAACCAGAGAAAGGTAAGATTTGTCAGACTTACAGTGCTGATACACGGACATCAGATGATGTCAGAGGTATGAATGTTAGCCATGCGATGGCTATGAGATGAGTGGTCGGATGACCGCAAAGTTTGGATCAGACTTGCATAGTGAGCATATTCAGAGTATAGATCATCTATTTGATATGCTTTACTTCAGTAGTTATCATGTTAGATAATCCTGCTATGATATAATGATTAATGCTGCTAGATGTTTAATCTTGCTAGATAATCCTATCATAACATGATAGTTAATACTGTTAAGATAACAAATGCATGCTTGAATGACATGGATTGCATTGCTTGGTGTATATGTTGGTTTGGTTTGCTTGCGAATATAATCAAAAGTACTCAGCGGCCTTCAATGTGGCTAGGTTCACCTAAGGATCCGACGTTCACTAGCGAGGAGCCGGTGTGTTCGCGGGCTAGAAGAGTAACACAGTCAGATCCCTGTGGATTGGAGCCGCACCAGGACCATGCTGCCTTAGATAGAGCTTTTCCGCTGCCAGCACCCTTGTAATATATCATGTAAGCCTTATATATCCATTAATAGAAGAGCTTGTGTTCTTGATACTTGTTGTAAACGCGCACGCCAGAGTGATTTCCTAGGCTGGTGTGTGCGGCGACCGTCTGGCTACAGTGGTATTCAGGCGGGGCGCCACATTGTTTAACCAATTGCATGCCTAAAACCTTGATATCGCCAGATTAAACTTTGGGGAAATTATCCTTCTGCCCAAGACTAAGGAGGCTAGTCATATTCAACAATACAGACCGATCTGCCTTCTGAATGTCAACTTTAAGATATTCACAAAGGTGGCAACTAACCGGTTGAACGGGGTGGCTGACCACATGGTCAAACCCACCCAAACAGCGTTTATGCAAGGACGCAACATATTAGATAGAGTTGTTGTGCTGCATGAAACTGTGCATGAGCTTCACCGTAAAAAGTCGAATGGAGTCATCCTCAAAATAGACTTCGAAAAAGCATATGACAAAGTCAAATGGCCCTTTCTCTTGCAAACTTTGCGCATGAAGGGGTTTTCACCAAAATGGTGTCGATGGGTAGAGAGTTTTGTTTCTGGAGGTAGCGTGGCTATCAAAGTCAACGATGATGTTGGCAACTACTTTCAGACTAAGAAGGGGCTTCGCCAAGGGGACACCGCATCCCCTATTTTGTTCAACATTGTGGCCAATATGTTAGCTACCCTTGTTGAGCGGGCTAATGTGGCTGGTCAAATTAGCGGTGTCATTCCACATTTGGTAGAAGAAGGTCTGTCTATTCTACAATATGCGGATGACACTATACTTTTTATGGATCATGATCTAGATAAAGCAAGAAACCTCAAATTGCTTTTATGTGCGTTTGAGGAGCTCTCTGGTCTCAAAATTAACTTCCATCAGAGCAAGCTTTTCTGCTTCGGTGATGCTGTAGAGTCCGCGTCAGAGTATGCTGAGATTTTCGGCTGTCAGCTCGGCCAGTTCCTGATTAGGTATCTAGGTATTCCGATTTGTAGGGGAACGCAGCAGAAAACAAAAAAATTCTGACCTACTCACCAGCCCAGGACCACTATCAAGACTGCATACAAGGTTTCGATACGATCGTTACCGACTCGTAGCGCAGCGGAAGTAGAGTCGATGTAGATCATCGGTGCAGATCCCCGCAGCTAGGATTTACAACCTCCCAACCGCGAGGATATACTCCCTCATCTGCCCCTCAGACAGTCCCACTGGGAGGCGGTCGGACAGTCCCTCGGACGGTGTCACGGACAGCCCTTCGGGAGGACCCTCAAAACTCGGACGGTCACTCGGACAGCCCTTCGGGAGGCACTCTCGAACAGCCCCTCGGGTAAAAAGATCGAACCTACGACCTCTCTACGGGGTTGCACACATATGGTGTCATCTATCCCGCAGGGCTTCGCCGTCCAGAACTAGTTCCCACCAGAACCCAGACAGCCTTTCGGCTCTACGAAACTATTTTGCGGGGAGGGAGAGAAGAAGCCAGAACATTGCAATGGCATGTGTATGTGAGAAAGAGTGAGTGTGGAGAGTGCCTCTCCACCTCTATTTATAGGAAAACCCAAGGGGTAGGGTGGCTCCCAAAATACCAAAATGCCCTCAAATATTTTGCAAACTATTCATAATAGTGCTACCACTATTCATAATAGTGTTTCCACTATTTGTGAGATATTTTCTCCCAAAAGTGTTTCCACTATCCATAACACTATTCACTAAATATTTTTCGCGACCGTTAAATCCGAAAATATTTCCGTAGGTCTTAGAACATTTCCAGTACCCACTAAAATAATTTTGGACGCGTTCCGAAACAATTCCGGATTAGTGATTTTCATCTGTGAAAAGCAACCAAAGCGGTTCCGGCAGCTCCGGAACATTTCCAGGTTTTTTTTCCGGAAAAATCCCAGAAGTTCTCAGAACAATTCTGGCACCCTCTAAGAATTTCCAGGCATGTGCCGAAACCAGTTTGACTTAATGGTATACTCTGAAACAACCTTTCGGTTTTACCGAAACTATTCCGGTGTTCTCTCTCCGGAACTCTTCCGTTGTCTCTGAAACAATGCTGGTGACTTTCTCTCAGACTCCCTGTCTAGTATTCAGCAGGTCAAACCTTGATTCCTCAGACACCCTTAAGCGTGTGACCCAATAGGTTCGGTGAAGCATAGACATGACCGGAACACTTTCCGATTAATGATCAACATCGGAGCCCTGGACACCCATATTGACCCCTGTACCCACACGAATAAATATTCGAGTGAACCTCCAGTTGTCGTGTGCTATTCCTGTTGCTTCGCGATATGTTACAAACACCCGAGGTGAGATTTATCGGCATCCCCATGGATCAACACTTGTCCACAATGCCAGTTACCTCGTTACCGGGTTTGTTCTCTTTTCTCGTTCCCGTGTTTCGGCATCCCTGTGATCAAATCACATTGTGTCTGGCCAGACGATGATGGATACCATAACACCGAGAGGGCCCAGAGATATCTCTCCATCGTCGGAGGAGCAAATCCCAATCTTGAGCTATCAAGTTACTTGACATACTTCTCCATGAACCCGTAAGCCGCCGTAATAGCCACCTATTTACGGATGACGTTTAACAAGACCCAAAGTTCATGAAGCAAGCATGAAGAAACTCGATACTCTCATGGTCTAAGGAATTATGCAAACGTTAAATTTCTCTGTGTTATTAACCATAAACTTGTGACGAATGTATCTCATAGCATAACATCAATCGGGTCGATTCAACACAAGTGTTCTCCTAACATTATGCCCTCAAAGTTTCCGGCATAGTCATGCCCATGATAAGGAAAACAGAACCATCATGCAGCACTTGAGCTAGTCTTAGTGGCCAGACTAGGAATACATTTTACCGTTTATTATTCCACACGTGCATATGAGTTTCCCTCCGAGCCTCGTGGTTATTGTAGACTCGAGAACCATAGCAGTTATAGCATGGAACATAAACATAATTATGAACATGGGGATAAATAATAACATTTATTATTGCCTCTAGGGCATATTTCCTACAGACTCCCACTTGCACTAGAGTCAATAATCTAGTCAATGCTAAAACACTTTACACATATGGCATACCGGTGTAAAATATGCTTCGCTTGTGGTATAGCCTGATGTCCAACGGATCTGACAACTTTAGTTCCGTGTGTATCTTTGCATCTCCTCGCATTTTTATGCTTTCGCAAAATTCATATTTTGTGTGGACTTGGCTTTGTAAATATGTGAATCACAGGTCAAACCTTGATTCCAGACTGAGCTATGGAGCAACTATCTACAATAGTGTCCCATTGACCAAAGCCATCTTGGAACCATACTAAGTTCATGAATAAACTATATGATTCAATATCTTCTTTGTCGCTTCCAAAGCGTCAACATACTTAGCCTTTGTTATAGAAATCGCCACAGTAACTTGTTTGGATCAATTTCCAACTACCGTGCCACCATATCGTGTATTACACAAAACCCTTAACTGCAATCAAAAATCGCATGGAGCATTGATGAAGACCGCATCGATGTAATTACTTACAACGAGCACTTCATAATCTCTGCTTGCGAGAAAATATGTCATCAGTGCTACTTTAGTACTCAATGACATTTTCCACTATTGTCCCATGATCAGTACTTTGATCATTTTGGTATCTATACTCGCAACAGCTTGGGAGTATCGGACATATCTGGTTGTTTTACATACCATGGAATACTTGATTAATCCAAACACGAAAGTGTGTGGAATCTCCATCATGTATTTTTCTCATCAGTGTTTTGCGACACCGAGTCTTGCAAAACTCTTTCCATGTGACTTCGGCAAGAATCACTCCTTAGCGTTTTAATGTTAAACTGTTTTAACATCTTGTCAATATGTATTTTTGGCTTTAGCCTATTAGGCCATATTTATCTCCATAGATAAATATGCCTAATATCGAGGCTACCTAGCCCAAGCACTTCATCGAAAAACTATTTTTCAATGAAGTCCTAATCCGTGTCAAGAAATTTATATTATTTCCAATCAACAATGTGTCAAGCACACAAGGTTTTAGAAATATTATTATGCTCCCACTTACTTTCTTGTAACCACAAGCATCTTCGTTATCCATTGATGAAATCAAACTCTTTTGACTATTTCATCAAAAACGAAGATTCCAACTCCATTTTGCTCTCTTCTGTCCATCGCTGGAACTCTGAAGTTTTCATACTCACTAGCATCCTCTGGATGACAAAATTACTTTGGACTGTATCACATGCAAGTCCTAGGTAGCATTTCCATCTCATGGAAATCCTTGTGGCATCCATGTATCATATCTCATGATTGAAATATGTATTAATTGCTAGTTTAACTCGAACCGACTTTAAGCATCGCTACGGAGAGACAATCTCGCCGTAGTTAATTCCTTGAATTTGTTATAAGCAACAAGTCGAGCTTTATGGATAAAACATTTTTATCCGTATCTGTTTATAGTTCCATTAATATTCGTTAGACTCTAAGTCTTCCAAAAGGTGGTATCAAGATATGATCTTGAATCATTTATATGGAAACTATCTCGGATTATATTGGCATTTAGCCAATTCCGGAGTCAGGGCCCATCAACGCTTCCTTGTGTATCGTAGGTATACTGTTGTCTAACAACAATATCTCGTTTGCGCACCTAAGAGGTTTGCATGAGTTTTGCCTACGTGGTTCAGCTACAAGTTCGACCAAAGTCCATACATCTCATGTAGAGGCTTCCGTATCAGTCGCAGTAGGAAACTCTGGAATTACTTCCAAGGTTTCTTTCCTTTGATCTGATGATGAAGATATTGTTATCTTGTCGAGTCGCACTGTCCTCCCACTCACCTTTTTGCAAGAATCATTTTCTTCAAAAGCATACCGTTCTTTGTGGCAAAACTTTTTGCCTCGGTAGAGTGGTGGGGGAATACCCAATAACTTGGGATAACCTACAAAGTAGCACTTGTCTGATTTGGAATAAGTTTGTAAATATTTTACACAAGCCCCATATTCCAAATGTTAAGAAAAGACATAATATGGTTGGGTGTCCCATACCATGGAGTCATTTCAACATATCTGATGGCGCTCTTTTCAGTGTAAAATCCGCAGTCTCTAAAGCATTACTTTTAAAAGGGATAATGGCAAATTGATTTATGTCATCTTTGATCTTACCATGTCATAAATGGTTTGATTATATCTTCAAGGAAATTCCGCTCACAGTGGTGCTCCGTGAGGTGTAAGTTATGAAACTCTTTTTACAACTCATGAGACATTCGCTAAACTTGTAACTCAAATATTCCTTTCGGCAATCTAGTTTGCAGAAACATAATTTTCTTGTTACAATAATTTCTACTTCATTTTTGAAAACCTTATGAATGATTTCAAAAGATCCAGACTTACGTCTCATCAAGTAAATATCCATATATCTACTTGAGTCATTTCTGAAGATATATAAATCCACTGCTAGCAACAACATTTATCGGACTACATACATCAAAATGTATGATCACCAATAAGTTCGTTGCTCGTTCCTTATGGCCTGTGAACGGTATTTCAGTCACTTCACTTTTCGGAGGAAAGTTGCAAGTGTCAGATGATTCATAATCAAACGACTTCAAAATCCATCATTATGGAATTTCTCCGTGCGGGTTTCTCCAATGTGACCAAATGCAGTGCCACACATGTGCGGTATTCTCTTAGTCTTGCGATATTTAGCGTCAGTGTTATGGATATATCATATTACCATCAATATTCATAACATACATCCCATCCATGATGGAAGTACGGCCCTTATGTTATTCATAATACTGAACAACAATTGTTCTTTTATGAACAACACTCTTGCAACAAACATTTATGCAAATGGGCTAGAGTGTATAAAACTCTAAAATGAATTATGAAAGTAAATACAGAGGTAATATATTATTATCAATATTCATAACATACATCTCATTCATAATGAAAGTATGGCCCTTATGTTATTCATACCACCGAACATCA
Organism: Elymus sibiricus; assembly: GCA_039707655.1. Taxonomy (NCBI): domain Eukaryota; kingdom Viridiplantae; phylum Streptophyta; class Magnoliopsida; order Poales; family Poaceae; genus Elymus; species Elymus sibiricus. The sequence goes on from CM077664.1 coordinate 30,425,507, forward strand.
AAAGTTCTCTTATGAACAACCTTCTTGCAAGATACCTTATGCAATGGGCTAGAGTGTATAAAACTCTAAAAGTGAATTATGAAAATAAATACATAGGGAATACACCGATGGAAGGTATAGCAACATTTACTATGTTCCCAGCGCGTATCTAAACCTCACTCCGGCATGTCTTTTAGGCCGTAGTAGTTCTTGCATCGAGTCGCAACAGAATGCAATCGAGCGGGTATCTCTGTGATCAACTCACAATACCCAAGAATTAGTGATTAACAGGTTTAATCATAATTACCAAGAATTATATCTTTGACCAGCCTTCTATACATCAATAACTTGCATGACTTTCATACACGAGCTTGACATTCCAGTCTTCTCTCCTTTTGCCATTTTACTTCTAACAGTTTAACTTTTAGTATTTCTCATACTCGCAGAAGAAGCACCCAACTTAAGAGCGGCGTTAGCCCCATACTTCCTAGGTGTGTAAGTCACACTAACACCCTTTGGACATTTCCTTTCTCTTTAAGTTGTTGTTTTATTCATCTTCATCATATGATAGGCGTTCTTCTGAATCCCTCTCGTATTAGTCAAATGCATAGTAAACATTTTTACTAATTGTTTGTAAAACAAACATTACTTTGGATATCCCATATCTTCTAGCCTTTGTTTGTATCTGAAACTAAGTTTCAATTCCATGAATATCACATAGCTATCCCAAACTTTTGAAGTTCGGGTCTCATGGAAGCAAACATATTGCACTTGACCGTAACGGAATTCTACCTTTTGGATCGAAGGACGAGAGTCACATCATCCATAGCATTAGCGGGAGAATACCGAAAGTATGCGATAGGACAAAATCCTTCTCGGCATTCTTGAGGACAATCCTCACATTACGTTACCAACCGTAAAGTTATAACCAGATATTTAATAGCTATTCAAATTATAATAAGGAAGGTGGAAACGCGAGCCATTCTTCTATAACTATTATGCATATAACACTTAGATAGTGTTCATAATTAATTGCACTAAGAATTAAAAGAATTAATTCTAAAGTGCGCTCTCACTCAAATCAATATCTCTCATAATTGATTGTGAGTGATACAAGACCCGCATTTCAATTCAACGCCATTGATGGAAACATCACTGATGACGGGAACTTCAATCGGTAGGCCAACTTGCCGATCACATGTCTATGTGACTCTTGTTCATCTTTCGATGGGCGTGTTCCGAGCTTAGGACTCTCAAGCCAGAACGTCAAGACAACCAAGTGATCTCGCTGCGAGGTCTCAACTCACCCGCCTCACACTTCTCTAATCGTTCGTACTCATGGAAACATGACGCACCCCGAAAAGATAGGTGCGGTGATGGTGCTACACTTGGGAGAACACTAACTACTTGATATTTTTGTGAGAGATCACCATAATAAAAGCGACTACCGCGCAATCAAAAGGATGCATCATAAGGGATAAACATCTCAGGCAATTCATAGTAGCATGATAAGGTATAGCCCTTTCTGACGAAGAAGTCTTTAATTTCTTCATCTTCGGCATTCGCGTCGGTGTTCACCTTTGCGAAGATTGCCACCACCTTGTCGATCCACCAGATAATATTGCTATCTCTATAGCTAATAAAATTAAGTGCATTACTTAAGGTTGACATGCAGGGCATTTAAAGTGACAATCATATGGCTCCGGCCATCATGCCGAGTCATGACACGCAGGTCATGTTAATTTACAATGTATAGTCATCTCATACATAATCAAATTAATGTAAGAACTGCTATACCACATCACATGCACATCCTGCAAAACCAAGTTAGACGCCTCTAATCGGTTTATGCAAAATTTTATTTTACGTGGCTTCTAAGGTTTCGAAACAAACCGAAGCTACCAACGTCCATCATCAAGTATGATTATCCAAGTCGCTAGATTAACTTTGCGGGGTGTATGAAACACGAGATAATAAAATCTCGAGCCCCATACTTAACTTCGTCTTACGCATGACCCCCGTGCAGATCATATCTGTATTGCCCTTTCGTCTACGAAATTTCATCTTTCTTTTAACAATGGTGGAATTCAAAGAACTATTAGCACTTCGTTGATCAATCAGGATCGCGGATTGTCAGAACTTTGAAACTCCACCATACGGTTATCAACATCAGAAATATGCAAATTCAAGGGAACCAACAAGAACATCGGGAAATATATTTCATCTGCTACCCGCATAAATAATTTTCAGCAATAGATCTCTATGTATTCTATATCGTAACCTGCATCTACGTATAGCATGGCTCATGATGCCACTGTAGGGGCACGCAGCAGAAAACAAAAAAATTCTGACCTACGCACCAGCCCAGGACCACTATGAAGACTGCATACAAGGTTTCCATCCGATCATTACTGACTCGTAGCGCAGCGGAAGTAGAGTCGATGTAGATCGTCGGTGCAGATCCCCGCAGCTAGGATTTACAACCTCCCAACCGCAAGGATGTACTCCCTCTTCTGCCCCTCGGACAGTCCCTCTGGGAGGCGGTCGGACAGTCCCTCGGACGGTGTCACGGACAGCCCTTCGGGAGGACCCTCAAAACACGGACGGTCACTCGGACAGCCCTTCGGGAGGCACTCTCGAACAACCCCTCGGGCAAAAAGATTGAATCTACGACCTCTCTATGGGGTTGCACACATACGGTGTCATCTATCCGGCAGGGCTTCGCCGTTCAGAACTAGTTCCCACCGGAACCCAGACAGCCTTTCGGCTCTACGAAACTCTTTCGCGGGGAGGGAGAGAAGAAGCCAGATCATTGCAATGGCATGTGTATGTGAGAAAGAGTGAGTGTGGAGAGTGCCTCTCCACCTCTATTTATAGGAAAACCCAAGGGGTAGGGTAGCTCCCAAAATACCAAAATGCCCTCAGATATTTTTCACACTATTCATAATAGTGTTTCCACTATTCATGACATATTTTCTCCCAAAAGTGTTTCCACTATTCGTAATAGTATTTCCACTATTCATGAGGTATTTTCTCCCAATAGTGTTTCCACTATCTATAACACTATTCACGAAATATTTTTCGCGACCATTAAATCTGAAAAAAATTCTGTAGGTCTTAGAACATTTCCAGTACCCATTAAAATAATTTTGGACGCGTTCCGAAACAATTCCGGATTAGTGATTTTCATCTGCGAAAAGCAACCAAAGCGGTTCCGGCAGCTCCGGAACATTTCCGGATTTTTTCTCTGGAAAAATCCCAGAAGTTCCCAGAACAATTCTGGCACCCTCTAAGAATTTCTAGGCATGTGCCGAAACCATTTTGACTTAAGGGTATACTCTGAAACAACCTTTCGGTTTTACCGAAACTATTCCGGTGTTCTCTCTCCGGAACTCTTCCGTTGTCTCCGAAACAATTCCGGTGACTTTCTCTCAGAATCCATGTCTAGTATGCAGCAGATAGATGACCCTTAAGCGTGTGACCCTATAGGTTCGGTGAAGCATAGACATGACCAGAACACTTTTCGATTAATGATCAACATCGGAGCCGTGGACACCCATTTTGACCCCTATACCCACACGAATAAATATTCGAGTGAACCTCCAGTTGCCGTCTGCTATTCCTGTTGCTTCGCGATATGTTACAAACACCCGAGGTGAGATTTATCGGCATCCCCGTGGATCAACACTTGTCCACAATGCCAGTTACCTCGTTACCGGGTTTGTTCTCTTTTCTCGTTGCCGTGTTCTGGCATCCCTGTGATCAAATCACATTGTGTCTGGCCAGACGATGATGGATACCGTAACACCGAGAGGGCCTAGAGATATCTCTCCATCGTCGGAGGAGCAAATCCCAATCTTGAGCTATCAAGTTACTTGACATACTTTTTCATGAACCCGTAAGCCGCCGTAATAGCCACCCATTTACGGATGATGTTTAACAAACCCCAAAGTTCATGAAGCAAGCATGAAGAAACTCGATACTCTCATGGTCTAAAGAATTATGCAAACGTTAACTTTCTCTGTGTTATTAACCATAAACTTGTGACGAATGTATCTCATAGCATAACATCAATCGGGTCGATTCAACACAAGTGTTCTCCTAACATTGTGCCCTCAAAGTTGCCGGCATAGTCATGCCCATGATCAGGAAAACAGAACCATCATGCAACACTTGAGCTAGTCTTAGAGGCCAGATTAGGAATATATTTTACCGTTTATTATTCCACACGTTCATATGAGTTTCTCTCCGAACCTCCTGGTTATTGTAGACTCGAGAACCATAGCAGTTATAGCATGGAACATAAACATAATTATGAACATGGGGATAAATAATAACATTTATTATTGCCTCTAGGGCATATCTCCTACACGATTCACTATCGGCGTTTAACTATCGCTGAGTGGAAGCACGTGGAAGATAGACTTGAGAAACGTCTAGCCAGCTGGAAGTCCAAACTCTTGTCGTATGGAGGACGGTTAGTTTTGTTCAATTCCGTCCTCTGCAATATGGTTTTATACATGTTGTCATTCTTTCACTCACCGAAAGGGGTTCTTCAGCTTCTCGATTCTTTTAGATCCAGATTTTTCTGCCAGTGTGATAATGAATCCAAGAAATATCGACTGGCTAAGTGGAGTGTATTATGCCGACCTAAAAGTCAAGGGGGTCTTGGAATCCAGGATCTTGAGATTAAAAACATCGCTCTTCTGAGCAAATGGTTATACAAACTACTCACTGAGAATGGAGTGTGGCAGGAAATCATTCGTAACAAGTATGTGGGGTCCAAAGCCATTTCTCAAGTTCTTTGGAAACCCGGTGATTAACATTTTTGGAGTGGCGTGATGAAGGTCAAGGAATTCTTTTTCCAATTTGGTAGTTTCTCGGTTAGGGATGGTTCTCAGGTTCGATTCTGGGAAGACACCTGGCTGGGGGCCACTCCACTTATGGTGCAATACCCTAGCTTGTATAGGATCGTCAGACATAAATTCGTCATGATCAAACAAGTATTGGGACAAGAAAACCCTGACATTTCTTTCCGTAGGGACCTTTTTGGGCCACGACTGGTAGCATGGAATGAGTTACTCATTCGTCTGGAGGCCATTCAGCTATCAGGCGAACCAGACAAGTTTCGATGGAATTTGCATCAGAACGGTAGCTTTTCAGTCAAATCCTTGTATGATGCAATGGCTCACACTGATGTTCCGGTTGATAACAAGAAATTGTGGAAGCTCAAAATTCCTCTAAGAGTGAAGATATTCCTCTGGTTTCTATGCAGAGGGGTCAAATTAACTAGAGATAACCTGGCTCGACGCAACTGGCAAGGTAGTAAGACATGTGTCTTTTGCCACCATGATGAGTCCATTAAACACTTATTCTTTGAGTGTAAGTTTGCTCGTGCAGTCTGGGCCATAGTTCAAGTAGTTCAAGTGTCTTTTGCCACCATGTTCGGCAATTGGTTGCGGGGTATCGATAAACAATTTTCTGCACATCTACTCATGGGTGCGGCAGCCTTTTGTTGGGCATTGTGGCTTACCAGGATTGATGTGGTTTTTAACAATAAATGTGTTTCATCTCCTGTGCAGGTTACTCATGCGTGTACGCGATGGCTCCGTATGTGGTCTACCCTGCAGAGGCCGGAGGACAGAGACTTTTTTATGATGGCGTCTACACAGCTGGAGCATACGGCCAGGGAGGTTTTCTCCCAACATGGATGGCGGCATAATCTCCGGATAGGATTTGCCCCCCCCTAGGCTGGACTGATTTACTTTTGCTGTAAAACGATATACTTTTCTAGGCTTGTTGGACTTGTTGGCTGTGTGCATCACGCTATGCAGAGGCCGGGTATTCTTTCAATGCGGTTGTATCACCTCGATATATCAATTGAATGAAATCGAAAAAATCAATTGACCATCGCGTGGAAGGAATCAAGTAACCTGTCCAAAGGGGCCAAAGAATAAGGTTTCCATGTGCCTGTCCAGAGGGGCCACGCTTGCTTGACGCCATCCGTCAAGTATCGATCCTGTTTGTCGAATCGACCAGAAGTCACACATCTCTCACTATATATAAGGCTGGCTGATTGCTCGTCTTATCGCAGGCAGGGAGCGAGGCGTTCAAACCACTTCAATACTTGAGCGAGAAGAGATCGAGCTGACAACTCTGAACAAATGGGAGGGATACATTAATTTGTTTCCTCCGCGTCCATTCGTTCAATTTCTTTCGAGCATTAAGGATGTAGTCGTTCTGTTCCTAATAAATATATAAAATGTAGGTTATTTTAGAAAGCTTGCAGTTACTTTTTTTATATCTTGCATAACCAACATATAAAATGTAAGTTAGCTGAAAATAGCGCTACTATTTTATTTATTTTTTATTTACAGGTCAAAATAGCACTACTAGATTTCTCATGAAAAATAGTTTCACAATAGTATTATTATTTTTAATATTTTACTTATATGTTCATATAATAAATAACTTGAAGTTTTTACTTAAGTGTACACACATCACATGTACCGCACGACGAGGTAGTTCTGATCATTGTATCCAAGTACTGACTTTCCTGTATATACGTCCTGCAGCCGTAACCGGTGTCTGCTACGGCGTGGTCGGCGACGACCTCCCCTCGCGGAGCGGCGTCGTGCAGCTGTACAAGTCGCGCAGCATCCACACCATGCGCATCTACTACCCGGATCAGGAGGCCCTCGCCGCCCTCCGCGGCACTGCCATCGGTCTCATCCTTGACGTCGGCGGCATCGACCAAGTTCGCCGCCTCGCCAATGACCCCTCCTATGCCGCCGGCTGGGTCCGGAGCAACGTCCAGGCCTACTACCCAGACGTCCTCATCCGGTACGTTGTCGTTGGCAACGAGGTCCCCACGGACGACATGGGGCTCATCGGCCTCCCGGCCATGCGAAACGTGTACAACGCCCTCGTGTCGGAGAGCGGGTGGCCGTCGGCCGGTGGGTTTGCGGCGACAGTGGATAACACGCGGAGGCACAACCAGGGCCTGATTAACCACGCCTGGGACGGGACGCCGAAGCGGCCAGGGCCCATCGAGGCCTACATATTCGCCATGTTCAACGAGAACGAGAAGCCAGGGGACGAGACCGAGAGGAACTTCGGGCTCTTCTACCCCAACATGGAGCCTGTCTACCCAATCAGCTTCCCGAATTAACAACCGCATGCCCGCAGTCTATAGATTGGTGTGCCCCGTGTGCTGTGCTCAACTTATTTTTTTAATCTTCTGTTCAAATGTAGCCGTTGAAAATAAAATAAAAAATGGTTAGCAAAACGATAAAATAAGCCAAAGCTAGCTAGCCAAACGCAGCCATTATGTTGCTGGTTACATTAATTTGTTATAAGTCATACGGTGCCGCCGCAATCTCTACTGTAGATTTTCTTTTGTTTCATATCTATGAATTTAACCGTCGTCTCGAGGCCGCATGATCGGTACTCCCTCCATCCGGGTTTGTAAGGCGGGCATGGGTTTTTAGATCTTCAATTTGAGTAACAAAACATGTGTAATATGTCACCAAAAGCATATATTCAGAAACTTCATTCGACGAATCAAATGATATATTTTTAGTGGCATATAACACACGTTTCGCTAGTAAAAAATGAAGACTTAAAAACCCGTGCCCGCCTTACAAATGCTCGTCTGTTTGCTTTGATGCAATAAAAAAAAAGTATTATCTCAACATGTCTAATCACCATCGCAGCCCGATGGAGTGTCACACCTGTCCACATTGCACCTCAGCTTCCGTCCTCACCCTGCGCCTAGGCTCATGCAAGTTGGACTCAATTTGGCATAGACATGTTTGTTTGGGTTGCAGCTTTTTCAAAAGCACGGCTTCCCTCACAAGCGCCTAGTTTGAAAAGCCAAACCAGCCCACAAATGCTATGTAACGCCCGTCGTGAGCTATACATGGCGCTCGCCTACATGGGCGCCCCGACTTGGCCAGCGTCGGGGGGGGGGGGGGGGGGGGGGGGGGGGGTAAAAATGCGCGGAACACATTTTAACAGTACATGATTTTTTTTAAATACGTGTCCTCCCACGATGAGAGGATCGTTGGTGATGTCGATGGCTTCGATATACCCGGAGAGAAGTATCCCCGGCGAAATCGCTCCTGCCCAGGTTCCGCCTCGAGACGGCGGCGCTTCGTCCTGAAGGAGGGGGTCAGGGGCTCCTGCCCAGGAAATCGCTCCTGCCCAAGTTTCCCCCTTACTATTATTTTTAGGGCAAATGAGCTTATATAGCAGAAGGAGGGGGTCAGGGGCCAGCCAGGGGCCCCACAAGGCATCAGGGCGCACCCAGGGGGGCCGCACCCTGTTGCCTTGTGGGCAACTGGTGGGTCCCCTCCACTATCTCTTTTCTCCAGTATTTTTTATATATTCAATAAAAAATCTCCATGAAATTTCAAGTCAATTGGAGCTCTGTAGGATCGGTATCTCTGCTGTAGCTATTTCAGGTCCAGAATTCCAGCTGCCGGTATTCTCCCTCTTCATATAAATCCTGCAAATTAAGAGAGAAAAGGCATAAGAATTGCATCATAAAAAGAAATAATGATCAAATACATTATAAATAACAGTAGGAAATCACGATGCAAATTGTACGTATCAACTCCCCCAAGCTTAGACCTCGCTTGTCCTCAAGCGAAAACCGAAATCGATAATCATGACCACATGTTTAGAGAGAGAGGTGTCAATAAAGATTAAAATACGGACATGAAGGCATCATGATCTTTATTATAACAACAATACATCATCATAAAACTTCTCAAGAAAAAGTGTCAATTCATTCACAAGTTAAAGTATGAGCCATAAAACGTATTGAAAACTAACAAACTATGATCTCAGTCACTGAAGCAATTGCAATTCATCATATTATCAAAAAGAGTCTATGTAAGAGTTTTGTTTAGCAAGTTCAAATATTCAACTATCATTTAGTCTTCTATGATTGCTGACACTCACGGCATACTTATGGAGCAAAAGTTTCAGTCACACACATAGAAAGATAGGGGCTTATAATTTCGCCTCCCAACATATTTACCTCAAGGGTAATGTCAACAATAATAACTCATGATCAACTACATCCAACTGGATATATATGCCTGGATCTATCCCCACCACATGATGCTTACCAAGAGAGAAAATAAAAATGGAATAAAGGAGAATACTATTAACTCTTGCATGAAAGTAAATACATAAAAGTAAAAGATAAGCCCTTCACAGAGGGAAGCAGAGGTTGTCATGCGCTTTTTGTTTTGAGATGTGCAAACTCTTAATGCAAAGGAACGTCACTTTATATTGCCCCTTGTGATAGCGACCTTTATTATGCAGTCTGTTGCTTTTATTTCTCCACCATCACAAGATCGTACAAAGCTTATTTTCCCTTACAATAAAAGTTCATACACATTTAGGAGCAATTTTGATTGCTTTTGCGCCGATGACAACTTACTTGAAGGATCTTATTCAATCCATAGGTATATATAGTGGACTATCATGACATGAAACTTGGTTTAAAGTTTTTGGATGCACAAGTAGTATCTCTACTTAGTACAGATTTTTTGGCTAGCAAAAGATAGGGGGCAAGCACCACATGTTAGAGGATCCAAAACAATATAACTTCTATGTGAATATAAGCAAACATAACTCATTACGTTGTCTTCCTTGTCCAACGTCGACTAATTGATATAGAATATTTAATGGGGGCCCAGAATCAAAAAAGATGTCCAAGATAGTATATTTATATGTGAGACCTCTCTCCTTTATTACTTTTTCATGAATTGCAACAATGACCGATGCTATGTTTGTTAACTTCCAACAAGTTTTATCAATTATACTTCTTTTATGTGAAGTCATCACTCCGCATGACATTAGCATATGATCTTACTTTTTATTCTCTTTATTTTATTTCTAAGATTGGATCAACAAAAGCAAAACACTCAACTCAAGCTACTCTTTATTATATAACTTTCACACACGATTACATAGATAGATAGACCACGAAGCAAGCACTCGAAACTAGATCATACTAAAACTTTATTCTTCTAAATCACGAAATAACTAAGGATCGAACTAAGATAGATGATGATGATAAAAGTGATGGTGATACGATACCGGGGCACCTCCCCCAAGCTTGGCACAAGCAAAGGGTGGTGCCCATACCCATGTACTCAAGTCTCCTTCTTCAGTGATGGTGGTGATGAAGTGGTAGGCTTGTCCTCCGTCTTCCATGGCATAGGTTCTCCATCATAAAAGGATGAAAGTGTTTCTGGAGTCTTGAAATTTGCTGCTAAACTCATACCTTTGAACTTGGCCTCATACTCAAAATTTTGATTTTGTAGATCATAGATTTGGGCCTGAAGAAAATCAATCCGGTCATTGAGCTTGAAGATGACGTCCCCAATATTCTTGTCGTCCACCTTGTGCTCACGGATGAAATCCGTGATCATGGAGTGGTTAGCACTAAGTCCACGCTCCACCATCCCTTGGCAATTGAAGACCTCCTGTTCCACCGCTTCCAACCTGGCCTTTTCGCTCCCGGTCTTCTTAGGTCCTTGAACGTCCTAGATGTGGAGCACCCCCTCACACATCTCGATGGCTTGAGGGTGCTTCATCACCTCTGGTAGGTATGGGTTGATAACCTTCTCGTAGAACTTATCCTTGGAAGAGCTTGGAGACGCCATGGTGATCTAGATCTGTCAGAAAAACAGCCCGAAACAAGAACAGAGGGGAAACTTGCGATACGGTGGTCAAAACACCCGTGAGTATATAGAATTTTTATCTGGCAAAACAGGCATACGAGAGGAAAACGGAGTCGGGAGGGCACACGAGGGGCCCACAAGGCATCACGGCATGCCCCAGGGGGGGTCGCGCCCTGTTGCCTTGTGGGCGACTGGTGGGTCCCCTCGGCTGTTTCTTATTTTTGTATTTTTTTCTAATATTCCAAAACAGACAGAAATAAATTTTATCGATTTTTTTGGAGTCGGTTTACTTACCGTATCACAAACCTACCCCTTTTCAGGGTTCTGGAGCATTCCAGAAGGACTCTTTGATGTGTTCCTCCGGTGTCATTGTCTGCATCATATTAGTTTCAACATTAATGGGGGTACCTGAGATACAATGCTTAATTCTTTGTCCATTCATCACTCTCGGGTTGGTGCCTTCGGAGTTGTTGATTTTGATAGCTCCGGAGCAGTAAACTTCTTCGATGATATATGGTCCTTCCCATTTAGAGAAAAGTTTTCCTGCAAAAAATCTGAAACGAGAGTTGTACTATAGAACTTTCTCACCCACTTTAAATTCCCGTTTTTGGATTCTTTTATCATGCCATCTTTTGATCTTTTCTTTAAATAACATGGCATTTTCATAGGCTTGGGTTCTCCATTCATCTAGAGAGCTAATATCAAATAACCTCTTTTCACCGGCAAGTTTGAAATCATAGTTAAGTTCTTTTATTACCCAATATGCCTTATGTTCTAAGTCAAGAGGTAAATGACATGCTTTTCCATAAACCATTTTATATGGAGACATACCCATAGGATTCTTATAAACAGTTCTGTAGGTCCATAGTGCATCATCAAGTTTCTTAGACCAATTTTTCCTGGATGTATTAACGGTCTTTTACAAAATTAATTTTATTTCTCTATTACTCAATTCAACTTGACCACTAGACTGAGGATGATAAGGAGATGCAATTCTATAATTAACATCATATTTAGCAAGCAATTAACGGAAAGCACCATGAATAAAATGTGAGCCACCAACAGTCATCAAGTATCTAGGGACTCCAAACCTTGGAAATATAACTTTTAAGCATTTTAATAGAAATGTTATGATCAGCACTACTAGTTGGAATAGCCTCTACCCACTTAGTAACGTAATCAACAGCATCTAAAATATGTGTATACCCGTTGGATTTTGGAAAAGGTCCCATATAATCAAAACACCAAACATCAAATGGTTCAATAACAAGTGAATAATTCATAGGCATTTCATGACGTCTATCAACATTACCAATTCTTTGGCATTCACCACAAGAAAGGACAAACATACGTGCATCTTTGAAGAGAGTAGGCCAATAAAAATCAGATTGTAATACCTTATGTGCAGTTCTGTCTCCCGCATGGTGTCCTCCGTATGCCTCGGAGTGACATTTCCATAGGATTTGTTCCTGTTCATGCTCAGGTACACAACGTCTAATAATGCCATCTACTCCTTCTTTATATAAGTGTGGGTCATCCCAAAAGTAATGCCTTAAATCAAAGAAGAACTTTTTCTTTTGTTGGTATGTGAAACTAGGTGGTATATATTTGGCAACAATATAATTAGCATAGTCTGCATACCATGAAGTGTTACAAGAAACATTTATTGCAGCTAATTGTTCATACAGGAAATCATCATTAATAGGAAGTGGGTCATCAAGAACATTTTCCAATATAGACAAATTATCTGCTACAGGATTCTCAGCTCCCTTTCTATCAACAATATGCAAATCAAATTCTTGAAGCAGAAGAACCCACCTAATAAGTCTAGGTTTTGCATCTTTCTTTTCCATCAGATATTTAATAGCAGCATGATTAGTGTGAATAGTAACTTTAGAATCCACAATGTAAGATCTAAATTTATCACATGCAAACACAACTGCTAAAAATTCTTTCTCAGTAGTAGCATAATTTCTTTGAGCACTGTCTAGAGTTTTACTTGCATAATTGCTACTTGTAGTCTGCGTTGGTATTTCTCCGAAGAGGAGAGGATGATGCAGTACAGTAGAGATAAGTATTTTCCTCAGTTAAGAACCAAGGTTATCAATCCAGAAGGAGAACCAAGCAAGATCCAGTGAACAGCACCTACACACAGAAAAGCAAACACTTGCACCCAACGCAAATAAGAGGGTTGTCAATCCTCTTAGCGGTTACTTTCAAGGATTCAGTCTGATAGAGATAAATAGATAAACTAAAATAATAATAAAAATAAAAGTAAATAAGTTGCAGCAAGGTATTTTTAGGTTTTTTATATGATAAAGATAGACCCAGGGGCCATAGTTTTCACTAGAGACTTCTCTCTCGAGCACAGAAACATACGGTGGGTAAACAAATTACTGTTGGGTAATTGATAGAAAAGCAAATAATTATGACGGATTCATGGCCATGATCATGTATATAGGCATCTCGTCCGAGACAAGTAGACCGACTCCTGCCTGCATCTACTACTATTACTCCACTCATCGACCGCTATCCAGCATGCATCTAGAGTATTAAGTTAAAAACAGAGTAACGCCTTAAGCAAGATGACATGATGTAGAGAAGCAAATTCAAGCAATATGAATAAACCCCATCTTTTTATCCTTAATGGCAACAATACAAATACGTGTCATGTCCCCTTCTATCACTGGGATTGAGCACCGCAAGATTGAACCCATCACAAAGCACCTCTCCCATTGCCAGATAAATCAATCTAGTAGGCCAAACCAAATCGATAGATCGGAGAGAAATACAAATCTATATTTAATCATGCATAAAAGAGTACATATAAGACTCAAATATTTCTCATGAATAATCTGAGCATAAACTCACAATTCATCGGATCCCAACAAACACACCGCAAAAGAAGATTACATCGGATAGAACTCCAAGAACATCAAGGAGAACATGGTATTGAAGATCAAAGAGAGAGAAAAAGCCATCTAGCTACTAGCTATGGACCCGTAGGTCTATGGTAAACTACTCACACATCATCGGAAGGGCAGCAAGGTTGATGTAGAAGCCCTCCGTGATCGATTCCCCCTCCGGCAGAGTACCGGAAAAGGTCACCAGATGGGATCGCGGAAGAACAGAGTCTTGCGGCGGTGGAAAGGTTTTCTCTTCTGGCTCCCTGTTGGTTTCCAAATATTTGAGAATTTATAGAAGTGGAATTAGGTCAAACGGAGTCATGTGGGCCCCACAAGGCAACACGGCGCCCCCCCCTTAGGCCGCGCCCTGTTGCCTTGTGAAGCCTCCGTGAGGCTTCTGGCCTCCTCCTGAAGCTTCCAAGGTCTCTTTTGTCCTGAAAAAAAATCTCCAAAAAGTTTAGTGGCATTTGGACTTCGTTTGGTACTGATTCTCTGAAAAGCCAAAACCAACCAGAAAATTGCAACTGGCACTAGGCACTAGGTTAATAGGTTAGTCCCAAAAAATGATATATAATTGCATATAAAAACATCCAAGATTGATACTATAATAGCATGGAACAATCAAAAATTATAGATACGTTGGAGACATATCAAGCATCCCCAAGCTTAATTCCTGCTTGTCCTCGAGTAGGTAAATGATAAAAACAGAATTTTTGATGTGGAATGCTACCTATCATGTTTCATCATGTAATCTCTCTCTTACGGTATGAATCATAAGATCCAAATGATTCAAAGCAATAGTCTATAATTTGATATAAAGACATCAATACTCAGGCATACTAATAAAAAATCATGCCTTTCAAAATAAAGATGCTAAAGAACGTTATCCCTACAAAATCATATAATCCTGTCATGCTCCATCTTCTAAAGTATTTATCATGCACTACCTCGATGACAAGCCGAGCAATTGGTTCATACTTTTTAACGCGCTTTAGCTTTTTCAACTCCCACTCAATACATGAGCGCAAGCCATGGATATATCACTATGGGTGGAATAGAGTGTGGTGGTAGAGGTAAATAAGAGAAGTCAAAAATAAAAAGATAGTCTCACATCAGCGAGGCTAATCAATGGGCTATGGAGATGCCCATCAATTGATGTCAATGCGAGGAGTAGGGATGGCCATGCAACGGATGCACTAAGAGCTATAAGTGTATGAAAGCTCAACATGAAAACTAAGTGGGTGTGCATCCAACTTGCTTGCTCATGAAGACCTCAGGCATTTGAGGAAGCTCCTCATCGGAATATACAAGCCAAGTTCTATAATGAAAAAATCCCACTAGTATATGAAAGTGACAAAATAGGAGACTCTCTATATGAAAAACATGGTGCTACTCTGAAGCACAAATGTGGAAAAGGGTAGTAACATTGCCCCTTCTCTCTTTTTCTCTCATTTTTTTTCATGGCTCTTTTTCGCCTCCTTTTTTAGAATGGTCTCATGGACCTCATCCCCACTTTTTCGAGGACTCAATAGTCTCCACCATTCTTTCCTCACTGGGACAATGCTCTAATAATGATGATCATCACACCTCTATTTACTTACAACTCAACATTACAACTCGATACTAGAACAAAAATATGACTCTATATGAATGCCTCTGGCAGTGTACCAGGATGTGCAATGATGCTAGGGTAACATGTATAAAAAATGATGAACGGTGGCTGAGCCACAAATACTATGTCAGCTATATGATCATGCAAAGCAATATGACAATGATGATGTATGTCATAAAAATGGAACGGTGGAAGTTGCATGGCAATATAGCTCGGAATGTCTATGGAAATGCCATGATAGGTAGGTATGGTGGCTGTTTTGAGGAAGATATAAGGAGGCTTATGGGTGATAGAGCGTATCATATCACGGGGTTTGGATGCACCGGCGAAGTTTGCACCAACTCTTGATGTGACAAAGGGTAATGCACGGTACCGAAGAGGCTAGCAAATTGCGGAAGGGTGAGAGTGCGTATAATCCATGGACTCACATTAGTCATAAAGAACTCACATACTTATTGAGAAAGTTTATTAGCCCTCGAAGCAAAGTACTACTACGCATGCCCCTAGAGGGATAGATTGGTAGGACAAGGACCATCGCTCGTCCCCGACCGCCACTCATAAGGTAGACAATCAATAATAAATCATGTTCCAACTTCTTAGCATAACGACAGATCCTACGTGCATGCTTCGGGAATCACAAACCTTAACACAATTATTCTTACTAAACCACAATTATCTACTAATACCTCCCCCATATTACCATCTTAATATCACAAAACTATTGCAAGAAATCAAATTTATCATATTCAGTGATCTACATGAAAGTTTTTATTATATCCCTCTTGAATACCTATCATATCAGGACCAAATTCATAACCCGTGCATATTACCATTGCTATCATGAGACTCTCAAAAAGATATAAGTGAAGCATGCGAGTGCAAATATTTCTTTAAAATATAACCACCGTCGTGCTCTAAAAGATATAAGTGAAGCACTAGATAAACTGCCTAGCTCAAAATATATAAGTGAAGCACATAGAGTATTCTAACAAATCACGAATAATGTGTGTCCCTCTCAAAAAGGTGCGTTCAGAAAAGATGATTGTGACAAATGAAAAAGCAAATAAAAGCAAACAAACTATATCATAATACGCCCCAAGTAAAATACATATTATGTGATGAATAAAAATATAGCTCCAAGTGAGTTACCGATAGATTGTAGACGAAAGAGGGGATGCCTTCCGGGGCATCCCCAAGCTTAGACGCTTGAGTATTCCTTGAATATTACCTTGGGGTGCCTTGGGCATCCCCAAGCTTAGGCTCTTGCCGCTCCTTATTCCTTTATCCATCGTAGTCTCACCCAAAACTTGAAAACTTCAGCACACAAAACTCAACAGAAACCTCGTGAGATCCGTTAGTATAACAAATAAATCTTTAACTATAGCTACTGTTGTAAATTGATTCATATTTAATATTGGCATAATGCTACTGTACTCCAACTTCTCCATGACTCATACCCCCCGATACGATCCATAGATTCATCAAAATAAGCAAACTATGCAACAAAAACAGAATCTGTCTAAAACAGAACAGTCTGTAAAGATCTGAATTATGGTCATACTTCTGTAACTCCAAAAATTCTGAAAAATTAGGATAACGTGGGAAATTCATATATAAATACTGTGTAAAACATTCAGAAGGTTCTGACACTCTAGCAAAAATTAGAAATTCCAGCACTGGACACAAAAGTTTCTGTTTTCAAACAGCATCTACCATATTATCTTCCAAATCATCCCAAAGGCATTACTTAGCACAAACACTAATTAAAACATAAAAAAACAATCATAACAGAGGCTATAATCATGCAAACACTCAAAAACAGAAGGTAAAAGCAAAATTTTATTTTATTCATTGGGTTGCCTCCCAACAAGCGCTATTGTTTTATGCCCCTAGCTAGGCATAATGCATAGTTTCAAGTGTTGTCATCCTTGGTTTCCAACCCCTCAATCACACATCCATTTTTTCTAGTAGATTTAACATAGGAGTTTCTCATCATCACACTTCTAGGCACAAAATCAAGAATTTTACTTTTATGGACATGTTCCTTAACTACATCAATGAAATTGGGGTGCACGCTAATCATTTTAACATCATCACTCCCTTTACCAGAGGTAGCACCCTTGACCTTAGGAACATATATAAACTTGCAATTTTTATTTGAAGGAGTCCTATCAATGTTTTTTGCGGAGGAAAATGCGGAACCTAAGTTACTGATAATCTCTTCCAACTTGTCAATTCTAGCGGGGCTTTGTTCTATCCTTTCGTCAATTATCGGTTCCTTTTCCTATAAAGTTTTCAAAGAAATTCCCACCTTAGAACCAAATTGAGTAATATAATTGTGGACCTTTTTCTCTAAATTTTCAAGATGTTCAATAGTAGGCATTTTATTTTCTATAGCTTCTAACCTTTGCATAACATGCTCCAAAGTCAATGTCGTTTCATTAATAATGATAGGGTGTGAACCCACTAAATCTCCCATAGCATTGAAAGCATCCAAAGTGGGAAACATCAAGAAATTTCCTCCGGTAATAGTGTCAAGCACAAATCTATACCAAGTAGTAATTCCCACATAAAAATTTCGAAGAAGAACGGTAGTGGATTGCTTACGAGTTTATCTATTTTGAGCATCGCAAATCCTATACCAAGGCTCTTTTAAATTATCTCCTCCCCTTTGTTTAAAATTAAGCACTTCATTTTCAGGGGTAATAGTAACAAGTGAAGGACTAGCCATAATGACGAAGCGAACAAGCGAACTAGCAAACAAGCAAATAAAATATTTTTGTGTTTTTGTAAAAAAAAAATTAGAAGCGGGGGAGATGAAAACGAGAGGCAAATGCAAATAAAAGGCAAATAAAGTAAATGCAAGTGATTGATAGTTTGTGCGGAGATACTTGATACATTTTGATGATGTCGCCCCGACAACAGCGCCATAAATTCTTGCTGCTACTTGTAGTCTGCGTTGGTATTTCCCCGAAGAGGAGAGGATGATGCAGTACAGTAGAGATAAGTATTTCCCTCAGTTAATAACCAAGGTTATCAATCCAATAGGAGAACCAAGCAAGATCTAGTGAACATCACCTACACACAGAAAAGGAAACACTTGCACCCAACGCAAATAAGAGGGTTGTCAATCCTCTTAGCGGCTACTTGCAAGGATTAAGTCTGATAGAGATAAATAGATAAACTAAAATACTAATAAAAATAAAAGTAAATAAATTGCAGCAAGGTATTTTTAGGTTTTTTATATGATAAAGATAGACCCGGGGGCCATAGTTTTCACTAGAGGCTTCTCTCTCGAGCACAGAAACATACGGTGGGTAAACTAATTACTGTTGGGCAATTGATAGAAAAGCAAATAATTATGACGGGTTCATGGCAATGATCATGTATACAGGCATCTCGTTTGAGACAAGTAGACCGATCCTGCCAGCATCTACTATTACTCCACTCATCGACCGCTATCCAGCATGCATCTAGAGTATTAAGTTAAAAACAGAGTAACGCCTTAAGCAAGATGACATGATTTAGAGAAGCAAATTCAAGCAATATGAATAAATCCCATCTTTTTATCCTTAATGGCAACAATACAAATACGTGTCATGTCCCCTTCAATCACTGGGATTGAGCACCGCAAGATTGAACCCATCACAAAGCACCTCTCCCATTGCCAGATAAATCAATCTAGTAGGCCAAACCAAATCGATAGATCGGAGAGAAATACAAAGCTAAATTTAATCATGCATAAAAGAGTTCAGAGAAGACTCAAATATTTCTCATGAATAATCTGATCATAAACTCACAATTCATCGGATCCCAACAAACACACCGCGAAAGAAGATTACATCGGATAGAACTCCAAGAACATCAAGGAGAACATGGTATTGAAGATCAGAGAGAGAGAAGAAGCCATCTAGCTACTAGCTATGGACCCATAGGTCTATGGCAAACTACTCACACATCATCAGAAGGGCAGCAAGGTTGATGTAGAAGCCCTCCGTGATCGATTCCCCCTCCGGCAGAGTACCGGAAAAGGCCTCCAGATGGGATCGCGGAAGAACAGAGTCTTGCGGCTGTGGAAAGGTTTTCTATTCTGGCTCTCTGTTGGTTTCCCAATATTTGAGAATTTATAGAAGTGGAATTTGGTCAAACGAATTCACGTGGGCTCCACAAGGCAACACGGCGCCCCCCGGGCCGCGCCCTGTTTCCTTGTGAAGCCTCCATGATGCTTTTGGCCTCCTCCCGAAGCTTCCAAGGTCTCTTTTGTCTAGAAAAAAATCTCCAAAAAGTTTTGTGGCATTTGGACTTCGTTTGGTACAGATTCTCTGAAAAGCCAAAAACAACTAGAAAACAGCAACTGGCACTGGGCACTAGGTTAATAGGTTAGTCCCAAAAAATGATATATAATTGCATATAAAAACATCCAAGATTGATAGTATAATAGCATGGAACAATAAAAAAATATAGATACGTTGGAGACGTATCAATAATGAATAACATTAAATTTCTTGTCAACTCTTTGTCCTGGAACAACACCAACAGCATAATCACTAACATCACACATAATTTCAAAGGGTAGCTTCCAATTAGGTGGTTGAACAATAGGTGCAGAAATTAAGGCTTTCTTAAGTATTTCAAAGGCTTCTACGCAATCATCATCAAAAACAAATGGAACATCTTTTTGCAAAAGATTAGTGAGAGGCCTAGAAATTTTAGAGAAGTCTTTTATAAACCTTCTATAGAAACCAGCATGACCGAGGAAACTTCTTATACCTTTGATATCTTTAGGGCATGGCATTTTCTCAATTGCATCAACTGTAGCTTTATCAACTTCAATACCTCTTTCAGAAATTTTGTGCCCAATGACTATACCTTCATTCACCATAAAGTGGCACTTCTCCCAATTCAAGACAAGATTAGTTTCTTCACATCTCTGTAAAACTTGATCAAGGTTGCTTAAGCAATCATCAAAAGAAGTTTTGTAAACAGAAAAATCATCCATGAAAATCTCAACAATCTTTTCACAAAAGTCAGAGAATATAGCAGTCATACATCTTTGAAAGGTAGCAGGTGCATTACATAAACCAAAAGGCATACGACGATAAGCATAAGTTCCAAAAGGACAAGTAAATGTGGTTTTCTCTTGATCTTCTGGTGATACAGGTATTTGAGAGAAACTAGAATAACCATCTAGGAAGCAAAAGTGTGTATGCTTAGATAATCTTTCTAACATTTGATCAATAAAAGGCAAGGGGTAATAATCTTTCCTAGTATCTTTACGTAATTTCCTGAAATCAATTACCATCCTATAACCAGTTACAATTCTTTGTGGGATAAGCTCATTTTTATCATTAGGAACAACAGTAATACCTCCTTTCGGAGGAACACAATGAACAGGACTTACCCATCTACTATCAGCTATGGGATAAATTATACCTGCCTCCAGAAGCTTTAATATTTCTGTTCTTACCACATCGGAGCAGCTGGAGTAGCTAGGAGTGAGGCCCACTCTGCCGGGGTCTCACGTCGGCTACTAGACGAAAAGCCTGGCGGTCCGAACGAGCTAGAAGGAGTGTCGGATGGTGGAGTGGGTGGAGTGTACACTGGTGAAAACGGAGGTGGAGGAGGAGACTGTGCTGCCGCAACTGCTGCAAGTGCCTCACGGGCATGAGTCAGCTCCTCAGCTAGTGAAGTGATAATACGGTAACTGGCGTTCAGATAACGAGATAAAACACCAGTAGCACGATCACTCGCCGGATCAACAGGTGCGAAAAGGACTCGCCCTGTCGCGGGCGACAGGGTGGGGTAGTGAAAGAAACTGGATGAGTCTGCATCTCGACCTCGTGGAAGCGCAGGTCACTGAGAGCCTCCATCGCAGCAAACTGGATCGCCAACTCTGGAGTAGAAGCAGTCCCGCCCTTGGAAGAACGGGAGTAGCTGCCAATATCTGAACTCGCAGTGAGAAAGGCCTCCGCGTGATACATGTATACTGAACCAGCAAGCTTCTCTCGGAACACCTGATACACTAGGTCTTCGCCGTTGGGATACAGCCGAAGCCAAACATTACGAAGCAGTACTGGAAAAGTGTACGGTGCCGGCTCATGATTGTAGTGGTACGGAACTGGTGCCATCTACACTCATCAAACCAGCGGTTAGCCCAATAAAAACTATAGGCATGCCATGCAATGCAGCAATCAGATGCAACAAGCAAGACACACCAAGACTCTAAACTACTCGCGGCTCTAGCGCAGGTTTAACTAGGGTGTCCTACAGTCAGCGCGGCTCTCATACCAAGCGTTGGGGCACCCCGGCTCAGAGAACCGGTTTACCAGTGTTTCCAACCCAGAGATCATGTCTTCTGGAAACACACAACAACTTGGAACAGAACAGAACTGAACTTTATTGAAATCTCTAGAGTACGAGCTCATAATTTACATCGATAGCGAGGCCAGAAGCACTGCACGTGCTGAGACAATATCCACATTATTTATGGAACATGATAGGGCCTCGATACTACTGGGTAAAACTATGGCGTAGCGGAACATAGCGCGGGAACTCCATCCACAGGGACACTGCTGTGGACACGGCCTAGTTAGCGTAACACGAACCATCGGGACCTCCGTCCTCGGCTTCTCCGGCATCTGGCATGATACGCCAGGTGAGTACTTGGAATGTACTCGCAAGCTCATGGCAACCAAAACAATGCAGCAAACAATAGCATGGCAATTAACAGGTTAAATAATGGGTTGCTTACAGTTACCAACTTACTCTCGTCTGGGTTGTCCCACAACCCTCGGAATGCTCATAAACCACTGAGCACTTCTGAACATAGGACAAGTTCTTCCATCATTATTATCTTTATGGCGTTTGATCATCCCGTGGCCTAGTACGGACAGTCCAATACCGTGGACGCAGCTATTCGAATAGATTCTTACACTCTGCAGAGGTTGCGCACTTTACCCACACCATGGAGCTCCCGGCCTCGTACTTAGTACATGTTCCCATTCGGGTGGACCGGTGCTGCTCCAACAAAACTTTGTCTATTGCCTGGCACTCTTACGGTCCCACCGACAATCATACCCTCCCAGGGTCATGTCCTGGGTGGCCCCTGTCTCATCCCGTGACACCTACCACCGTCATGGCCAAACCAAACTGTCCCAAACGGGGACCGCGCGCAAACAAACAACTGGGTTCACAAGGTTATCGCCGCCTACCGGGCCAGGGTAGCATGCACGCATAACCTTCCCTATTTGGTGGTACCGACAAGAGGCAGGAGAATAGACCAAGCTAGGGCCGTCCCATACTGGCAAGTGTGGTTGCACTCGATGATCTCGGTTCGGTGACACTATGATTCGATCCAGCCGACGGAGGAGGTTGTTATTATTAAGTCACATTCTTTACTATTGCAATAACAACAGTAATGCATGATGAACAACTTATCTCCATATTGTCACCTACAAGTCACTAGTGCGATGATATGGTGAGCATTAGCAGGTAATGTAATTAGCAAATTCAGACTAGCAGGAGTTTAATTATTTCTAACACAGGCATATTCATTAATTAAACACGCAAGAATAACACAGAGCAATGCTTCAGGGCATATATCAGATGGTCGGCTTGCCTTGCTCTGTTGGGTTGTCCACAAACTCCTGGGCTTCAAATCCAAAAGAATTTCCTTCTGAAAATATTGTAAAAAGACAATTGAAAATGTCACATACTACTGTTCTGTGCACCAGAAATTCTGAGAGCATGGGAAAAATACCAAATTTTACTAGCAAGTAGAGGAGACCAAGACAAACCCAGAGCAAAAACAATCAATTGATTTGTACTTATGGTTAAAAAGTTATGGCTGGTCAAAGTTTCTGGTCAAATCTGGAAATTAACAGAAAATAGAAAACCCAGCGAAGGGCCACGTCGAAGGTGTAATTCGCACGGGCGCCTCCACTTACCGCTTCGGTAAGCCACTGACGAGTGGGCCCCAGCAGTCAGATTTAAAAGGGGGTGGAGGGAATAGAGAGATGCGGGGCTCCGGCGATGGTCGCCGGCGATGCGGTCGACGGCGAGGTCGGGAGAGAGCAGGGATGGAACGAGCGCTTGGAGACGAACACGCACGTACCAGTAGGGTGACGAGAGATGGCCAGACGGCGTCGTCCCCTTCCTCTCCGGTGGCGGCAGCTTTCGGGGGTCGTCGGCGACGGCAATTCCGGCGGAGATTCGGGCGGGCAAGAGCTCAGGCGAGGTCAGTGGAGTGCGGTGAGCTCGTGTGTGCAGTCGGTTGAGGCCGGGGAGGAGTGGAACGGCGAGGTGGCTGGGCTCGGGTGGCGGCGGATCTCCGGCGAGAAGCGAGGCTAGAGGGCCTCTCGGCCGTGGCTCGGGGCTCGGGAGCTCGATTAGGAGTAGGAGGAGGTGGGGTGAGGAGCGGAGAGAGGCCGGGGAGGGCTTTATATAGCAGGGGAAGGAGCTCTCTGGAAGCGGTGGGACTCGGGCCACGTTGCCGGCGCCAGGACGCCGAGCTGGTCGTCGCGACGTAGGGCGAAGTGACGGGAGAGCTCAGTGGAGTTATGGCGGTCGGTGGCGGCTAGCGGAGGAAGAAGACGTGCCGCAAAGCCAATGTGCCCGCACGGGCGGCACAGTGCCCGCGTGCGTGGCGGCCGGTGAGGGCCAAGTTCCAGAACGGCCAGGTGGATGAAGGAGAGGACGCTGGCGAGCTGGGACAAGCAATGGTCACGCGGGGCAGTCGGACGCGACGCCACAGACACGAGCATGGTGCAGAGCGCGTGCATTGGTATGCCAATGTCGTGCTCACCACGGTTACTGATGTCTAGAGGCCTCAAGAGCCTGGTGTTTCTTGTCCAGCACGTCGACCCTCGATCACTTAGTCCACTTGTGCCTCTGGTTCGGCTACATTCACTCTGAGGCGAAGTGTAGCTTCAGCTACAGTTTCTGACAGCAAACTTGAGAGTGATCTAGAGAGGAGGTGAGCTGGAGATGGAGCCAAAGGAGATGTCTGGGGTGATCTATATATCTTGGAAGGACTCCAAGCTGGCCAAGTTTGAGAAAATTTCATAAAGATTTGGATATAGTTGATGTACAAGTGTGGTTACTGGAACAGAAGAGAGATGAGCTTGTTGCACTCATCTGGTTGATCTGCTGGAGCTGAATTTTGGTGTGACATGGTGATTTGGTGGATAGAAGATGCCATAAAAATTTCAGCTCAATTGGATACCTCTAGATGGTACTTCCTTCATAGAGGTTCCAGCTGAACAGAAACTTGGCAGAATATTTCTGATGAAAATTTGTACTGGACAAGATGATATTTTTGAATATTGTGGAAAGATTGGTTCCCTATTATCTCAGGGAATTCTCTGGGAGTTTTCTGAGTTGGGAAAATATGAGTTGCTTCACAACTGACCAGTACTGTCCAGAGAGCAAATGGAGTTTTCTGGACAAAATTTTGTACTGGACCATGAGATGTTTTTGAAGATTGTGGGAGTAGATGATTACCAGAAGGTGTGGGATTAATTTGGGATTTTTCTGATCACTAGAACTATAGGTTGCTTTGTAACCCATAGTGATGACAAATTTTCCCAAAGGGAGAAAATGAATATTTGGGCAAGAATTGAGAATTGGAATTTGATCCAGAAGGTGAGTGACAAGATGTTGGCAAGATGCTGAGGGCCTTGGATCACTCAGAGGAATTCATAAGTCCAAAGTCAACTGAAAAGGGTTCAAAATCCATCCAAATTGCAAATAAAGCCAGAAAGATTTGAAAAGAAAAAGTTGCCAAAAACCAGGGTGTCACAACAGCAATAGAAGCAAGATCTATAATTTCATCTTTATTGGGTAGTTCTTTATCATGAGGTTGTCTATGAAACTTAGAGAAATTAAATTCATGTGATATATCACCAAACATAACCCTAACTTTCTCTTTAACACAATCAATTTCAGCATTAACGGTATTCAAGAAGGGTCTACCAAATATAATGGGACAAAAATTATCCCAAGACTTCAGCATCTCTAACAAGACTTTAGCATCTCTAACAATCCCAAGTGGTGTAATAGTATCTCAGTTTGCAAGCTTAATAGTAACATCAATATCTTCAATCTCAACAGGTGCAATATAATGCATTACTTCTTGATATAAAGAAAATGGAATAGCACTCACACTAGCACCCATATCAAACAAACCATGATAGCAATGATCTCCATTCTTAATAGAAATAACAGGCATGCCAACTACGGGCTTGTTCTTGTCTAACATATCTTGTTCATTTCTAATAGGTTTAGCAATTCTAGCAGCCTCATCACAAAAGTATATAACATGCCCATCAATATCATCAACCAAAAGATCTCTAACCATTGCAATATTAGGTTCAACTTTAATTTGTTCACAAGGTCTAGGTGTTCTTATATTACTTTTGTTAACTATGGTTGAAATTTTAGAATGTTCCTTAATCCTAACAGGGAAAGGAGGTTTCTCAATATAAGCAGTAGGCAAAACTGGATCAACATTGTAAACAATTGTTTCTTCTTTAACACTAATAGGTTCTTCATTTAATTCAATGGGTGGATGATATTTAAACCATTTCTCCGTTGGGAGATCAACATGAGCAGCAAAAGATTCACAAAAGGTAGCTACTATCTCAGAGTCAAGTCCATATTTAGTACTAAACTTATGAAAAGCATCAGTTTCCATAAAAGATTTAACACAATCAAACTCAAGAGTTATACCTGACTCTTTACCTTTGTCGATTTCCCAATCTACAGAGTTACGTTTAATTCTTTCCAAAAGATCCCATCTGAATTCAACAGTTCTGTTCATAAAGGAACCAGTAGAAGAAGTATCGAGCATGGATTGATCATTATGAGAAAGCCGAGCATAAAAGTTTTGAATAATTATTTCTCTTGAGAGCTCATGATTGGGGCATGTGTACAACATATACTTAAGCCTCCTCCAAGCATGAGCGATACTTTCTCCTTCACGAGGCCAAAAATTATATATATAATTCTGATCACGATGAACGAAATGCATAGGATAAAATTTCTGGTGAAATTCCAGCTTCAATCGGTTCCAATCCCATGTTCCAGTATCATCACATAGCCTATACCATGTAAATGCCTTTCCCTCCAAAGATAAAGGGAATACTTTCTTCTTAACTCCATCTCCGGATAAACCTGCAAGTTTAAACATTCCACAAATTTCATCCACATATATCAAGTGCACATCAGGATGCACCGTTCCATCTCCTGCATAAGGATTAGCCAGCAGTTTCTCTATCATACCCGAAGGAATTTCATAATAAATATTTTCAGTAGGTTCAGTAGGTTGAGGAGAAAATCTCAATGCTTCCGGTTGAGGTGAAGATTGTAACACCCCTGTGTAAATGAGCTACAGTGATCATCATATTAATGCTAAGTCAAGTTGATTTGCAATGCTTGATCAATGTGGATTCATATCTCATTTCAAATTCCACCACTGAATTCAATTCAAATTGCAAGTGAAATTTGAAGTTGCACAAAATTTCTGAAAAATAGTTCATCATTTAGCAAATATTCCAAAACAAATATTTGTTCAGGAAAACAACATCACCATCAAGCTAATTGTGGACTAGGGCAATTAAAACAGTGCTAAAACAACATATTTAAATGCTATTTCATTTGTGAAAAATTCAAATGAATTCAAATGGCCTCCAAACTTTTTGTGTCACTCCAGTATATAGCAATGTAATTATGAGGCTAAGTCATATATTTTACAGAAGTCATTTGGCAGCTCAAACTTTTGCAAAATCTTTCTGTAAAAAGAAAAACAGAAAAAGAATTAGGGAAAAGGGAAAAGGCCACTGTGCATGGGCCTCAGTGCACAGCGCCGGCCCAGCCTGCTCCCCACCGTCTCCTTCCTCTCTCTCCTCCCCGTGTCGGCTCACGCGTGCGCACCCGACGCCGCGCGCCATCGCCGCCGAACCAGCCCGCCGCTCCGCGCCGCTACAGCGCCGCGGGAGGCGATAAGAATGCCACTGCACGCCTCGGGACCGTCCCCCGTCCTCATCTTTTTCTGCCACGCGCTCTCTCTCTCTCGCTCTCACCTGCACCCGAACGCCGCCGTCGCCATGGCCCGTCGCCACTGCGGCCACTGACCGCCTCGCGCCTCGCCACCGTGCTCAGAAGCTCCGCCGTGCTTCGCTACGCCGTCTGCGACAACGAACCGGAGACGGGAGCCGCCACAGCCTCGCCCACGACCTCGTCTTCCTCCTCGGATCGCCGGCATTTGTCGTCGATTCTGGCCACCCCTGCTGCTACTAACCCCTCGCCGGCCTTTCTTGAGCCTCCCGGTGAGCTCCTCTCCCTCTACTCTCACTCCCCTACTCCTCTCCGCGCCGTAGCCGCCGTTTCTGCCATGGCCGTACCCATCACCGTAGCCGAGCTCGTCGCCGTGGCCACACTCGCCGTCGAGCTCAACCGAGCACGGCTTCGTGCTCATCACGCTCCCAGCAGCTCAACGCGCTAGCCCGCGCGCTTTACCGTGCCCCGCAACACCATACTCGTGCTCGCCCAAACTCTGGTGCCGCCACAGCTCGTCGCCGGTGTCGTTTCCGGTCGCCCTAGCCGATGCCACCGCCACCAATCGACGTGCGTCGAGTGCTCGTTCGAACGGCACCGGCCGCGCTTGATTTGGTCCACTATGGGCGTTTTCCGCCGCAGTCCCGAACGCGCCGCAGTGTATTTGGTCGCCGGCGGCTAAACGCCAGCCGCCGCCGACGTGGCTGGCCTGGGGCCCACCCTAGGTCACTGACCAGTGGGCCCCGCGGGCCCAGTTGACCACGTTGACAGGTCAACGTGCTGACTAGGCAGCACTGTGCCACTGACAAGCGGGCCCTACTCACTAATTAATAGTTTTTTATAAATTAAATTAATCTATTAATCTAATTAGTCACTGACAGTGGGGCCCCACCTGCTAATTAATCTCTAATTAGTTTAAATAATCTATGTTTAGCCCACTGTGTATGGAATGTCGGTCCCAGCCGTCAGGTTTGACCTAGACCGGCTGGGTTGACTGCTGACGTCATCCTGACGCAATGCTGACGCAATAAAGCTTTTTCTGTTATTTTCGAATTTAAATTAATTCCAGGAATTTTAGAAAATTGCTTAAAACTTTGAAAAATCATAGAAAATAAACCGTAGCTCGGATGAAAAAGTTTTCTACATGAAAGTTGATCAGAAAAATGAGACGAACCCGAATATGCCCTCCATGTAGCTATCACATGCCTACAACACTGCAAACATAGAACCTTCCCCTCCGGTTCATCTGTCTGACAGATGCCTAAAGCCAGGAAAATATTTCCAGATATTTTCCCGCTCCGTCTGTAATGTGTAGTGCTGCATTAGGTCACCCCTAGCACAGCATATTGCCATGCCATGCATTGTGTTGCATTTGTTTGCTTGTATTTATTGTTTCTTCCACCTCTTCTCTCTGGTAGACCCCGAGCCCGACGCTGCTGCCAATTACGACTACACCCCTGACGACCAGACCTTTTCCGCAGAGCTTCCAGGCGAGCAAACCCCCTTGAACATGCCTATATCTCCCATTCTTTCTCTCTTCTGCTTGCATTAGAATTGCTACAGTTGTTGTTCCGAAAATACCTATTCTGATGCATAGCCTTTTTTTTGTAACTGCAGTTGATACCATTCCTGTTATCCTAAATGCTTAGTTTAGGTTGGTTAGTGAACCATCTGTGGCCCCTCATCCTTGTCCCTGTTACCCCGCTTTGTTACTGGTGCCCCGATCAATGTGATCGATGGGCTGAGACCGACACATCACCACACACCCCTAAGTTGTACAACACTGCAGAGCTACCATCGAGTGCAGAGGGTGATACCTCTTACCTCACTCCTGATGTTGCCTCTATAGAATAGCTAGTCGGTTGTGGGTTAACGAGGGTGATTCCTCTTTCACCACCTCCGATGATGCCTCTGTTGTACAGCCCCTCAAGTGTGAACTCATCGAGGGTGATTCCTCCAAGTTCACCTTGACGAATACATCGAGTGGGAATCCAACGAGGGTGATTCCTCGGATTCCTTCTTGATGTTATGGACACACGGATAACTTGAATTTTACCTCAGTCCCTGATTAAAGTCGGGTCGGACCCGAGGGGTACCCGCGAGACATGTGAAGTTGGGTTGACCATGAGGGTACCCGTGAGATAAATATGAGGCACGGCCGGGAAGGCAAACTGCCCCAGGAGAGGGGTGGATGGGCCTGGCCCTTGCCGTAAGTCCTCGAGACGGGGCGACAGGAGCACTGATCGTCACCGCGAGCTCCCAACACACTAATGGGTTAGGATATGTGATCTGAGTAGGCCTCTGGCCTTTACGCACTAACCACCACACGAGAATAGTATGGGCACTCGGCGTCGTATGTATCAGCCAAAGCTCACCAGACGCCAGCAGTTGAGCGGCGCGCGTCGGGTTGGACAGGAACCGCCTGCGCTTGTATTAAGGGGGTGGGTCTTCTCCCGGCCGCGTACGCAACGCGCAGGAGTGCAAAGGGCGATGGGCCCAAGACCCCTGAGCGCTTAGGATGTAGACCGGCGTGCTGGCCTCTCTGTTTAGCCTAGGTAGGGCTACGACGGGTCGATCAGCTGAAGCCAGGCATGGACTGAGTAAGTGTGTCCAGCCAGAGTTAATCGAGCGTGTTGGGTAAGTTGGTGCACCCCTACAGGGAAGTATATCTATTCGAATAGCCGTGTCCATGGTAATAGGACGCTCGGAAAGTATCCCGATCTACTACAACTAGAACTGGATACTTGTGAACTAAATTAATATGTTAGCTCTGGGTTTGCTTCCTCGCAGGGAGTCGAGGAAGGATCTCTGGGCATTGCTACTATATACTTATTACTATATGTTATGTTACTAATCTGCACTCTTCTAATGCTGCAAGACGGTGAAGATGCTAGTCTTCGATAGGCTAGCCTTTCCCCTCTATTCTGGCATTTCTGCAGTCCAGTCCACAGATACAGCCCTTCATTGATACCGAAGCATAAGTAGAATAGTTCTGATGTAAGTCTTGCGAGTACTTTGGATGAGTACTCATGGTTGCTTTGCTTCCCTTTTTCCCCATACCCAATTGTTGCGATCAGGCAACGGATCCCAGGAGCCAGCTACTCCCGCTGACGTCTACTACTACCCTACCGGTGGAGCCTACTACTACGTGGAGACTGACGACCAGGAGTAGATTCGGAGGCGCCCAGGCAGGAGGCCTGTGCCTTTTCGATCTAGTGTCGTTGTTTTGCTCAGCCTTCTTAAGGCAGACTTGTTTAACATTTATGTCTGTGCTCAGATATTATTGTTGCTTCCGCTAACGCTTGTACGCGAGCTTGTGTATTCGAGCCCTCGAGGCCCCTGGCTTGTAATATAAAGCTTGTATGACTTTTATTTGTGTTTAGAGTTGTGTTGTGATATCTTCCCGTGAGTCCCTGTGCTTGATCTTGCACATTTGCGTCTATGATTAGTGCACGATTGAGTCGGGGGCATCACAAAGATACCCCGAACAAGCCCCTCAAAGGATTACTTTCCATAATGACAAGTGACAGTAAATTTCAGCACGTAATATAAATATTTCCTTATCAAATTCCACTCACCAAAGGCGCTTCACTCCCCAGCAACGGCGCCAGAAAAGAGTCTTGATGACCCGCAAGTATAGGGGATCAATCATAGTCCTTTCAATAAGTACGAGTGTCGAACCTAACGAGGAGCAGAAGGAAATGACAAGCAGTTTTCATCAAGGTATTCACTTCAAGTGCTGAAAGTAGCGGTAATAGATAGTTTCAGTAGCAAGATAATTCATAACAAGTAACAAGTAACAAGTATAATAAAGTGGAGCAAGGTGGCCCAATCCTTTTTGTAACAAAGGACACTCCGAAACGATCTCTTATAATAAGCAAAGAGTTCTCGAGGACACATGGGAATTTCATCTAGTCACTTTCATCATGTTTGTTCGATTCGCGTTCGCTACTTTGATAATTTGATATGTGGGTGGACCGGTGCTTGGGTGCTGTTCTTAGTTGAACAAGCCTCCCACTTATGATTACCCCCTCTCGCAAGCATCCGCAACTATGAAAGAAGAATTAAGATAAATCTAACCGTAGCATGAAACATATGGATCCAAATCAGCCCCTAGGGTTTAAGCTTCTGTCAGTCTAGCAACCCATCATATAATTACTACTCCACAATGCCTTCCCTTAGGCCCAAAGATGGTGAAGTGTCATGTAGTCGACGTTCACACGACACCACTAAAGGAAGCAACAACATACATATCATCAAAATATCGAACGAATACCAAATTCACATGATTACTTATGACAAGACTTCTCCCATGTCCTCAAGAACAAAAGTAACTACTCACAAATCATATTCATGTTCAAGATCAGAGGGGTATTGAATAGCATTAAGGATCTGAACATATAATCTTCCACCAAATAAACCAACTAGCATCAACTACAAGATGTAATCAACACTACTAGCAACCCACATGTACCAATATGAGGTTTTGAGACAAAGATTGAATACAAGAGATGAACTAGGGTTTGAGATAAGATGGTGCTGGTGAAGATGTTGGTGAAGATTGGTCCTCCCACGATGAGACGATCGTTGGTCATGTCGATGGCTTCAATTTACCCCTGCCGGAGGGAAGTATCCCCGGCGGAATCACTCCTGCCCAGGTTCCACCTCGAGACAGTGACGCTTCATCCTGAAAGTTTCCCCCTTATTATTATTTTTAGGGCAAATGAGCTTATATAGCAGAAGGAGGGGGCTAGAGGCCAGGCAGGGGCCCCACAAGGCATCAGGGCGCGGCACCGTGGGCAACTGGTGGGTCCCCTCCAGTATCTCTTTTCTCCAGTATTTTTTATATATTCAATAAAAAATCTCCATGAAATTTCAAGTCAATTGGAGCTCTATAGGATAGGTATATCTACTGTAGCTATTTCAGGTCCAGAATTCCAGCTGCCGGTATTCTCCCTCTTCATATAAATCTTGCAAATTAAGAGAGAAAAGGCATAAGAATTGCATCATAAAGTGAAATAATGATCAAATACATTATAAATAACAGTAGGAAATCACTATGCAAATTGGACGTATCAACTCCCCCAAGCTTAGACCTCGCTTGTCCTCAAGCGAAAACCGAAATCTATAATCATGACCACATGTTTAGAGGTAGAGGTGTCGATAAAGAATAAAATACGGACATGAAGGCATCATGATCTTTATTATAACAGCAATACATCATCATAAAACTTCTCATGAAAAAGTGACAATTCCTTCACAAGTTAAAGTATGAACCATAAACCATATTGAAAACTAACAAACTATGATCTCAGTCACTGAAGCAATTGCAATTCATCATTTTATCAGAAAGAGTCTATGTAAGAGCTTTGTTTAGCAAGTTCACATACTCAACTATCATTTAGTCTTCTATGATTGCTGACACTCACGACATACTTATGGAGCAAAGTTTCAGTCAGACACTTAGAAAGATAGGGGCTTATAATTTCGCCTCCCAACGTATTTACCTCAAAGGTAATGTCAACAATGATAACTCATGATCACCTACATCCAACTGGATATATATGCCTGGATCTATCCCCACCACATGATGCTTGCCAAGAGAGAAAATAAAAACAGAATAGAGGAGAGTACTTTTGACTCTTGCATGAAAGTAAATACATAAAAGTAAAAGATAGGCCCTTCGAAGAGGGAAGCAGAGGTTGTCATGCACTTTTTGTTTTGAGATGTGCAAACTCTTAATGAAAAGGAACGTCACTTTATATTGCCCCTTGTGATAGCGACCTTTATTATGTAGTCTGTTACTTTTATTTCTCCACCATCACAAGATCATACAAAGCTTATTTTCCCTTACAATAAAAGTTCATACACATTTAAGAGCAATTTTTATTGCTTTTGCACTGATGATAACTTACTTGAAGGATCTTATTCAATACATAGGTATATATAGTGGACTATCATGACATGAAACTGGGTTTAAGGGTTTTTGGATGCACAAGTAGTATCTCTACTTAGTACAGAATTTTTGGCTAGCAAAAGATAAGGGGCAAGAACCATATGTTAGAGGATCCAAAACAATATAACTTCTATGTGAATATAAGCAAACATAACTCATTACGTTGTCTTCCTTGTCCATCGTCGACTAATTGACATAGAATATTTAATGGGGGCTCACAATCATAAAAGATGTCCAAGATAGTATATTTATATGTGAGACCTCTCTCCTTTATTACTTTTTCATGAATTGCAACAATGACCAATGTTATATTTGTCAACTTCCAACAAGTTTTATCAATTATACTTATTTTATGTGAAGTCATCACTCCCCATGAGATTAGCATATGATCTTACATTTTATTCTCTTTATTTTATTTCTAAGATTGGATCAACAAAAGCAAAACACTCAACTCAAGCTACTCTTTATTATATAACTTTCACACACGATTACATAGATAGATAGACCACGAAGCAAGCACTCGAAACTAGATCATACTAAAACTTTATTCTTCTATATCATGAAATAACTAAGAATCAAACTAAGATAGATGATGATGATAAAAGTGATGGTGATACGATACCGGGGCACCTCCCCCAAGCTTGGCACAAGCCAAGGGTGGTGCCCATACCCATGTACTCAAGTCTCCTTCTTCGGTGATGGTGGTGATGAAGTGGTAGGCTTGTCCTCCATATTCCATGGCATAGGTTCTCCATCATAAAAGGACGAACGTGTTTCCGGAGTCCTCAAATTTGCAGCTAAACTCATACCTTTGAACTTGGCCTCATACTCAAAATTTTGATTTTGTAGATCATAGATTTGGGCCTAAAGATAATCAATCTGGACATTGAGCTTGAAGATGACATCCCCAATATTCTTGCCGTCCACCTTGTGCTCACGAATGAACTCCATGATCATGGAGTGGTTAGCACTAAGTCCACGCTCCACCATCCCTTGGCACTTGAAGATCTCCTGTTCCACCGCTTCCAACCTGGCCTTCTTGCTCCAGGTCTTCTTAGGTCCTTGAACGTCCTGGATGTGGAGCACCCCCTCACGCATCTCGATGGCTTGTGGGTGCTTCATCACCTCCGGTAGGTATGGGTTGATGACCTTCTTGTAGAACTTATCCTTGGACGAGCTTGGAGACGCCATGGTGATCTAGAAAAGTCAGAAATACAGCCCGAAACAAGAATAGAGGGGAAACTTGCGATGCGGTGGTCAAAACACCCGTGAGTATATATAAAGAATTTTTATCTTGCAAAACAGGCATACGAGAGGAAAACGGAGTCGGGAGGGCACACGAGGGGCCCACAATGCATCACGGCGTGCCCTAGGGGGGTCGCGCCTTGTTGCCTTGTGGGCGACTCGTGGGTCCCCTCTGCTGTTTCTTATTTTTGATTTTTTTTCTAATATTCGAAAACGGACAGAAATAAATTTTATTGATTTTTTGGAGTCGGTTAACTTACCATATCACATACCTACCCCTTTTCAGGGTTGTGAAGCATTCCGGAAGGACTCTTTGATGTGTTCCTCTGGTGTCATTGTCTGTATAATATTAGTTTCTACATTAATGGGGGTACCTGAGATATAATGCTTAATTCTTTGTCCATTCACCACTCTCGGGTTGGTGCCTTCGGAGTTGTTGATTTTGATAGCTCCGGAGCGGTAAACTTCTTCGATGATATATGGTCCTTCCCATTTAGAGAGAAGTTTTCCTGCAAAAAATCTGAAACGAGAGTTGTACAACAGAACTTGCTCACCCACTCTAAATTCCCATTTTTGGATTCTTTTATCATGCCATCTTTTGACCTTTCTTTTTAAATAACTTGGCATTTTATAGGCTTGGGTTCTCCATTCATCTAGAGAGCTAATATCAAATAACCTCTTTTCACCGGCAAGTTTGAAATCATAGTTAAGTTCTTTTATGGCCCAGTATGCCTTATGTTTTAACTTAAGAGGCAAATGACATGCTTTTCCATAAACCATTTTATATGGAGACATACCCATAGGATTCTTATAAGTAGTTCTGTAGGCCCATAGTGCATCATCAAGTTTCTTAGACCAATTTTTCCTGGATCTATTAATGGTCTTTTGCAAAATTAATTTTATTTCTCTATTACTCAATTCAACTTGACCACTAGACTGAGGATGATAAGGAGATGCAATTCTATGATTAACATCATATTTAGCAAGCAATTTACGGAAAGCACCATTAATAAAATGTGAGCCACCATCAGTCATCAAGTATCTAGGGACTCCAAACCTCGAAAATATAACTTCTTTAAGCATTTTAATAGAAGTGTTATGATCAGCACTACTAGTTGGAATAGCTTCTACCCACTTAGTAACATAATCAATAGTAACTAAAATATGTGTATACCTGTTGGATTTAGGAAAAGGTCCCATATAATCAAAACACCAAACATCGAATGGTTCAATAACAAGTGAATAATTCAAAGGCGGTTCCTGACGTCTACCAACATTACCAATTCTTTGACATTCTTCACAAGAAAGGACAAACTTACGTGCATCTTTGAAGAGAGTAGGCCAACAAAAACCTGATTGTAATACCTTATGTGCAGTTCTGTCTCCCGCATGGTGTCCTCCGTATGCCTCGGAGTGACACTTCCGTAGGATTTGTTCCTGTTCATGCTCAGGTACACAACGTCTAATAATACAATCTATTCCTTCTTTATATAAGTGTGGGTCATCCCAAAAGTAATGCCTTAAATCAAAGAAGAACTTTTTCTTTTGTTGGTATGTGAAACTAGGTGGTATATATTTGGCAACAATATAATTAGCATAGTCTACATACCACGGAGTGTTACGAGAAACATTTATTGCAGCTAATTGTTCATCAAAGAAATCATCATTAATAGGAAGTGGGTCATCAAGAACATTTTCCATTCTAGACAAATTATTTGCTACGGGATTCTCAGCTCCCTTTCTATCTACAATATGCAAGTCAAATTCTTGTAGCAGAAGAACCCACCTAATAAATCTAGGTTTTGCATCTTTCTTTTAAATAAGATATTTAATAGCAGCATGATCAGTGTGAATAGTAACTTTGGAATCCACAATGTAAGATCTAAATTTATCACATGCAAACACAACTGCTAAAAATTCTTTCTCAGTAGTAGCATAATTTCTTTGAGCACTGTCTAGAGTTTTACTAGCATAATGAATAACATTAAATTTCTTGTCAACTCTTTGTCCTAGAACAACACCAATAGCATAATCACTAGCATCACACATAATTTCAAAGGGTAGGTTCCAATCAGGTGGTTGAACAATAGGTGCAGAAATTAAGGCTTTCTTAAGTATTTCAAATGCTTCTACGCAATCATCATAAAAAACAAATGGAACATATTTTTGCAAAAGATTAGTGAGAGGCCTAGAAATTTTAGAGAAGTCTTTTATAAACCTTCTATAGAAATCAGCATGACCGAGGAACTTCTTATACCTTTGATATCTTTAGGGCATGGCATTTTCTCAATTGCATCAACTTTAGCTTTATCAAATTCAATACCTCGTTCAGAAATTTTGTGCCCATGGACTATACCTTCATTCACCATAAAGTGGCACTTCTCCCAAGTCAAGACAAGATTAGTTTCTTCACATCTGTGCAAAACTCGATCAAGATTGCTTAAGCAATCAAAAAAAAAAAAGTTCCGTAAACGGAAAAATCATCCATGAAAACCTCAACAATCTTTTCACAAAAGTCAGAGAATACAGCTGTCAAACATCTTTGAAACATAGCAGGTGCATTACATAAACCAAAAGGCATACGACGATAAGCATAAGTTCCAAAAGGACAAGTAAATGTGGTTTTCTCTTGATCTTCTGGAGATACAGGTATTTGATAGAAACGAGAATAACCATCTAGGAAGCAAAAGTGTGTATGCTTAGATAATCTTTCTAACATTTGATCAATAAAAGGTAAGGGGTAATGATCTTTCCTCGTAGCTTTATTTAATTTCCTGAAATCAATTACCTTCCTATAACCAGTTACAATTATTTGTGGGATAAGCTCTTTTTTATCATTAGGAACTACAGTAATACCTCCTTTCTTAGGAACAACAGTAATACCTCCTTTCTTAGGAACACAATGAACATCACTTACCCATCTACTATCAGCTATGGGATAAATTATACCTGCCTCCAGAAGCTTTAATATTTCAGTTCTTATCGGATCCTTCATTTTAGGATTCAACCTTCTTTGATGATCAACAACGGGTTTAGCATCGGGCTCCATATGAATTTTATGCTGACATAAAGTGGGACTAATGCCCTTAAGATCATCGAGAGTATATCCAATAGCAGCATGGTGCTTCTTCAGAGTTTTAAGTAATCTCTTTTCTTCATGCTCTGAAAGGTTAGCACTAATAATAACAGGATATATCTTCTTTTCATCAAGATAAGCATATTTAAGTGTATCGGGTAATTGCTTTAATTCAAACACAGGATCACTCTTCGGTGGAAGGGGATCTCCCAAGGTTTCAACAGGCAAATTAAGTTTAAGGATAGGTGCTTGCTTAAATAACAACTCATCTATTTCATTTCTTTCATTCATATGCATATCATTTTCATGGTCTAGCAAATATTGTTCTAAAGGATTAGTAGGAGGCACAGCAATAGAAGCAAGACCTATAATTTCATCTTTATTGGGTAGTTCTTTATCATGAGGTTGTCTACGAAACTTAGAGAAATTAAATTCATGTGATATATCACCAAACATAACCCTAAATTTCTCTTTAACACAATCAATTTCAGCATTAACGGTATTCAAGAAGGGTCTACCAAATATAATGGGACAGAAATTATCTTGCTGTGAACCAAGTACTAAGAAATCAGTAGGGTATTTAATTTTACCACACAAGACTTCAGCATCTCTAACAATCCCAAGTGGTGTAATAGTATCTCTGTTTGCTAGCTTAATAGTAACATCAATATCTTCAATCTCAACAGGTGCAATATCATGCATTACTTCTTGATATAAAGAAAACGGAATAGCACTCACACTACCAACCATATCACACAAACCATGATAGCAATGATCTCCAATCTTAACAGAAACAACAGGCATGCCAACTACGGGCTTGTTCTTGTCTAACATATCTCGTTCATTTCTAACAGGTTTAGCAATTCTAGCAGCCTCATCACAAAAGTATATAACATGCCCATCAATATCATCAACCAAAAGATCTTTAACCATTACAATATTAGGTTCAACTTTAATTTGTTCACAAGGTATAGGTGTTCTTATATTACTTTTGTTAACTACGGTTGAAACTTTATGTGACACCCTGGTTTTTCCCAACCTGTCTTTTAAAAAAAACCCATTTGAATTTTATTTGGAATTTGGTTTGGATTTTAATTTGAATGGCTCTATGGACTTAAAACTTGGGAATATTTTTTTTACTTTCCTTTCCCAAGTGACTCAAAGCTTCCAGAAACTTCTCCCAAGTCATGTCATTTCCATTCTTGCCCAATCCTAATTTCTATCCCTATATTCCTTTTCTGTTAAAGGAATAGCCCTTCTCCTTTAGGTTGTGAAGCAACCTATATTTCTGTCTTCCCAAAAATTCTAGGAAAATTCTCATAAATTCTTTGGGCCATGTGAAACTTGGATATGTGAAAAGACTCAAGATTCCATTCTCATGGTGAGCACACCATCCAATCTTTATTTCTGGTCATAATTTCAGTTTGTGAAGCAACTATATTTTACATTGCTCCAAAAATTCTGAAATTAATCCAGGACTCAGGTATCACTATATCCTTTGAGCAAGCCAAAATTCACATCATTTTGTCAAGCCATTTTCTACACAAAATTCCCCCAAGTTTCTGTCCAGTGGGAGGCATTGTGAAGGAAGTACCATTTACACTCACCCAAATGGTATGAAATTTTTATAGCATCTTGCCACCACAAAATAACCCCCAAATACCAAGTTTCCCCTCAAGGAGCCCATCGATATGAGTGCATCATCTTCAACAATTTTCTGGACCAGAGATGTAGTTATGAAGCAATTATATTCAAAACTTGTCCATTTGGTCTGAAATTTTCCCAGAATGGGCACCTTCCTACTACATTTCAGTGGGGCAAACCCTCTCCCTGAATTTCCTAGCATTTTTAGCTCAGCATCTTGCTCAAGTTTCTGTTCAGAAACTTTTCTGGAAGCTAGCCAGCTGTCCAAGCTATTTCTTGTCAAACCAAGTGCACAAGGAGGCTACTGGTTGAGAAGACAACCGCGTGGACATGATCAGGAAAGCCAGAGCGCACCGCGTGCGCCAGTGCAAGCGGTGACCACGCGGCTAGCGTGCCATGGCCGCGCTCTGTGCACTGACCGCGCTCGATCGCGTCGGCCAGGCCAGCTGTGGCCGCCCCCGGTTGTCTTCTGGTGCCGACGTCGTCCCAGCCGCACGCGTGTCCCCTCCAGAACCCTCTCCCACCTACGGCGAAGCTCGCTACCACTCACGGCCAAGTCCACCCACGGACAGAACAGTGCGCCGCAGTCGCCGCCGTTGTCCGCATGCCCTTAATGGCTCCGGACCTGTCTTGTCGCCCCTGCGCGCTCACGTCCCCTCCCTATGCGCTCCGCAGGCCAGCGCGACGGCCAGCTCACCCCGGAGCTCGTGCGCATCTCCTCGGCGCCGATCGGCACAGGCACCTCCCGCCCGGCTATAAAAGCCGCAGCCCAGAGCCCCAGCTCCTC
Organism: Elymus sibiricus; assembly: GCA_039707655.1. Taxonomy (NCBI): domain Eukaryota; kingdom Viridiplantae; phylum Streptophyta; class Magnoliopsida; order Poales; family Poaceae; genus Elymus; species Elymus sibiricus. Next base: position 30,465,469 of record CM077664.1, read on the forward strand.
ACCGCTCCACCCCTCCCCCTCCCAAGCACGAAGCCCGGACCCCTCTTTTCCACAGCTCCGGCAGTGTGCTTCGCCGCACAGCCACTCCTCCTCCCGCTCGCTCCGATGCGCTCTAGTGCCAACCAAGCCTACCCACGAGGTCCTAGTGATCCCCTGGTCCTCCCCAGCCCCTCCTTTGCTCGAGTGCTCGCCGGAATCGCCGACCCCGACAACCACCGTAGCTCGCCGCCGCCTGAGAGGAAGGGACTGACGCCATCCGGCCACCTCCCGACAGGCTATGGGTACGGGCGTGCTCGCCATTGAGTGCCCGATCCATCCCCACCCTTTCCCAGCCCCGCCGCCGCCTCCACGCCGGCGAACGGCCGCCGGTATGCTGCCATCTCTCTGCTCCCTCTCTTTCTCTTTAAATCAGACAGTCGGGCCCCACCCATCAGTGATCCAACCGCGCCCGAAGCGGTACGCAAGTGGAAGCATACTCTGGGTTTACACTTTCGACGTGGTCCGCTGGAAGTTTTTCTGATTTTTGTTTTAATTCAATTAAATCCAGAATTTTGACCAAACTTTGACTAGCAATATCTTTTAAACCATAAGTCCAAATGAGTTCATTATTTTTGCATTATTTTTCTTATGAGCTCCTCGATCGGCTGTAAAATTTTGGTAATTTTCTCTGCTGTCTAGAATTTCTGGACAGAGAAAAATGCTCTATGCATTATTTTCAAATGTTTCCAAAAATGTTTTTCAGAGTGATTTGAATAGTTGGTGAAGACCAGGAGTACTCCCACACTCCTTTGGTGCAAGGCAAGCCACAACTCTCATTTGCATGATTGCATTACAATGCCATGGTTTAAATAATTAATTAGGCTAAAATTTGAGTTATTTAATATTGGCTTACTCATGCAACACTTGGGGAATCCTTGGATATGTTATTGTCATGCTGATGATTGGATTATTAGTGATTAGTAGTCTACAAGTTTGATGATGCCAAGATGCTGTTGGATTAGGACATTATCGTCTATGAATACTTTGTGATTTCCGTCCAGCATTTTGATTATGGAATTAGTAGCAGCAGCTTAATCATGATGCTCATTGGATTACTAGATGGCCAATAATATAACTTGGATCACTATAATAGCGGAGTATCAGTTATGATAGAGAAGTCACTTGGGGATAACTTCCTTCATTCGTTGATCAAGTGCCACTGAACCGAGCTTTCCAGTGCAGCCACATCTGCTAGAATGGGATGGCCTTAATTGGTCTAACCTTGTGCTCTTTTATCAGTACCACCAAAGAGGGAAGGTTATGCATGCGTGCTACCCGGATCAGGTAGACGGCGATAATCTTGTGAGCCCGGTTTGGTTATTGAGCTCAGGTCCCCGTTTGGGACAGTTTAGTTTGGCCACGACGGTGGCAGGTGTCAGAAGTGACACAGGGGCCATCCAGGGCATGACCTCAAAGAGGACGTGTCGGTGGAACGATAGAAGGGTCACAGGTTAGGCAAGATTCGTTGGACGAATGTCTATGGTGTGGGTAAAGTGCGCAACCTCTGCAGAGTGTAAGAATCTATTCGAATAGCCGCGTCCACGGTATTGGACACAGTTCGTACTAAGTCACACTGTCTGATCAACACCAATGAGGGAATGACTAGTTAATGATGGAAGAACTCGTCTTGGTATAGTGGGTAACCGTTTGGCCGAAGGCCGTTGATAATATTGGAAGTGATCTCGGGAAGGGTCGTCAATGGGTATTGAGACGATCATGAGTGGATGACAAGAATAGATGGTTCGGCTGGATAACTGTAACACCCCGATTTTTGCCCCTTTCTTTTTCTTTTGGTTTTCTTCGAATTTTTATTTGGAGTTCTTTTTCCGTGGTTGTGTGGTCTTAAAACCTGGGGAGACCATCTCTCAAATCTTTCTCAAGGCCATGTCATTTCCATCTTAGCCCAACCCCAATATTTATTTCTTGGGAATATTCCTTTTTCTATTAAAGGAATAACCCTGTTTGCTCTAGGTTGGGAAGCAACCTACATTTCTGTCTTCCACAAAATTCCCAAAAAATTCTCATAAATTTTTTGGATCATATCTTCCACAAATATGGCAAAACCCATCCTTGCCTAGTTCAAAAATAATTCAGGAATATACATTTCCTATTCTATCCAGTATGGCACTTTGTGAAGGAAGTGCCATTTATCTTTTCTTGATTGACCTCAAACTTTTTGAGCATTCTTTCATATCCAAATAAATGCCACATGCCAAAATTCAGCTTCTGACCAAACATTACTATATCTTTGCCTAGTAAATCTTCCTCAGAAAATTTCCAAAGTTTCTGACCAGAGAGAAGCTTTGTGAAGGAAGTACTAGCTAGGCTTATCCAAATGAGTTGAAATTTTGGTAGATCGTCCATATGATCAAATCATTATTCTCCACCAAATTTCATCTCCATCCAACAATCTATGTGAGCACAACATCCAATCTTTGTGTCTGGACATAATTTCAGTTTGTGAAGCAACTATATTTTATATTGCTTCATAAATTCTAAAATTAATCCAGGACCTAAACATTACTATATCCATTGAGCATGCCAAAATTCACATCATTTTGCCAAGCCATTTTCTCCACAAAATTCCCCCAGGTTTATGTCCAGTGTGGATCATTGTGAAGGAAGTACCATTTATATTTATCTAAATGGTATGAAATTTTTATAGTACCTTCATATGACTAAATGATCACGCTCTACCAAAGTTTAGCTCAATCCAACACTCCATGTGAGTGCAGCTTCATGATCTAGATTCTGGACCAGATTTTGCAGTTGAGAAGCAACTATGATAAATCTTGGCCCAAATCTTTTCATACTTCACAGGACTGTAGTCCTTCCTACCCTAAACCCTTGTGACATCCTGGTTAGCTCTTATCCCCTTCATTTTGACCACAACTTCATGACCAAGGTTGCTACAGCAAACTTCAGTTGATGCTACCCATCAGCACAGAGGTGATTTAACCTAACCAAGACCACAGTGTTACTCCAGCAAGTAGGGTCTACACGCTAGACATCTTTTTGCTGGCCAGAATGCAACGCGTGCGCCTGTGCACGCGGTGACCACGCGGGCTGGCAGGCCAAACGCGTGCTCTGGACGCCAGAACCCCTCTACCACCACCCAAACGTCGTCCTCGCGCCACCGCGGCATGTCCACAGCGCTGCTCTTCCCCTCCTGCATCCACGCGCCCCCTCTGGACCCCTCTCCCCCTCCTCTTTCCGCTCCGGCGAGCCACGCCGCACCACGTGCCCGTGGCCCTCGTCGTTTTGCCGCTGTCCTCTTCCTCCTCCTCGATGCTCTAGCACTCCACTACCTCTCTCCCATCGCCATCCATGCCTGCCCGCGTGCGCATGCGTACGTGGTCGTGCCAGAGCATCGTTCTCGCGTCCGTGGCGGCATCCGGCGAGGGCATCATTTCCACGACTATTTAAGCCCTCCCCGGCCTCGGTTCTCCTCACCAAGCTCCTCTCCTCCCTCCTAGAGCCCTGCCCCTCCACTCAACCGAGCTCGAGGAGCCCTCCTCGCTCCACATTGCCTCCATGGCCGCCGCTCTGCTTCGCCTAAATACGGGCAGTGCCGAACTCATCGCCTCCTCCTTTCTTCACCAGAGCGATCACTAGGACCAGGCGAAGCTCCGGCGCTCTTCTCCTTCTCCTCTCCGTGGCCGTAGCGCCGTGACCAACCACATCGCCGCCGCCGTCCGCCATGGCTGTGGACTCGCTCGGCCCTGTGCTCTCCGGCGAGCGTGAAGCCCCCAGGAGGATGCGCCTCGGCCTTCTGAGCACTCCGGTGGCCGGAGCTCCATCAGCGGTGGTGGAGTCGCCCGGAGGATGCGCCTCGGCCTTCTGAGCACTCCTCTGTCCCGCGGGCGCGTGCAAGGTTGAAGACGATGGCCTGGCCAGGCGGGCCCCACCTCCTCTGCGGCCCCACTCGTTAGTCTAACAAAGGGGTTGACCCCGGGCCCGCGCGGGAGTAAGTGGAGACGAATTCCGCAAAATACGCTTTCCTATTCCGAAAGCGTACTCTGGTGCCTCTTCAGAGAAAAATACGCTTTCACTGTTTGAAGACGTATTTTCAAAAATACGTTTTCTGTTTTTCAGCCGACAGCGCCGAAACCCTTATATTGTGAACGTTCACCCGTTAGCAGCAGAAATGGACAGATTTTATTTGTTTTTCTGCCTAACGAACGAACGGCCACAACTTTTTAGTCGTGACTCCGATTCAGGTGATTCCAAAGCCCACGTTCTCTGTTCGTCGAGCCCATTCCATTGGTATCATTTTCATCATGTGGTAACATTCTGAAAATGACCATTTTGCCCCTGCCCTTATTCAGCCCCCTCCGAGAGAGAACCATTTCCGGCGAAATTTTTCCGCGAGCTTCTCGCACTCCTTCCCGATGAATCTTTCACCCCCAGGCAAGCCACGACAGCCACTTTCAAGATGGCATTGCAATAGCCATGGTTTCCACTTGAATATTTGGATAATTGTTTGCTCATGTAATTATTTTGTTAATGTTATATGCATGTGAATCCATGCTCATTTCTTATGCCATGTTCATCTAGTAAGTGAAATGATTAATTGCTAATGTTATTATTATCATGTTTCATTCTTGTAATCATTCCCAATGCTATTGATAATAATGTGCTCATATGAATAGTTATCGGTTGGTTATGCAAATACTTATGAGATTCATGTTCATCTCAATGCCATGCTCATTGGCATCCGATAGACTAAATGATTTATCGTTGTTGATGTTAAGATTCATATGTTTAATGCTTGTGTTACCCATCCATGCAAATGTTGACATCATGCTCATATGCAATGTTATTTTATTGTGACTCATCTCATCACCATTCAAGTTGAACCTGACATTAATCAAACTTGAACAAATCTATTGGCTGAGTCATGGTGCCACCGAATTGAGCTCACCAGTGCAACCACACTTGCCTGAATGGGAAGGCCCTAATGCGGTCTATTGTCATGCCTCTCGTCGGTGCCTCCTACTAGGGATGGTTATGGGTGCGCGCTACCCTGATCAGGTAGGCGGCCATAGCCTTGTGTGCCCGAGTTTTACGGTATCGAGGTCCCTGTTTTGGACAAGGTTTTGTTTTGGCCACAATGGTGGCAGCCACAAAGGTGGCGGATGTCACGAGTTGACATCGGGGCCACCCATGACATAGCCCAAAGGGGAGTTTGTCAGAGTGGCCTGGAGAGTGTCATGCAATAGATTGGTTTTGTCGGAATGTCGTTGGTCCACCCGAATGGGAGCACGAGGCCATGAGTTCCGTGGGGTGGGTACAGTGTACCAACCTATGCAGAGTGTATAATCTATCGATAGCCGCGTCCTCGGTCATGGACACAGTTCATAGTAGGTCACACTATGGGTCAACAGTAATAATAACCTGGATAATAACAACCCCGGTTCGATGAGGAAAGAAGTTGGTTGATTTTTATGTGGTCACAAGATGATCACGATGGTATTCTTGATGATGGTTGATCATGAGGTGATCGTTTGATGATCACGACGGTAAGAAAGATTGATACCTATAGTGGTTACGAGATTAACCTCCGAGCAGAGTAAGTTGGTCCATGAGACCTTAAACGTCGACCCCCTTGCATGCTAGTACTAATATCATCATGTTCATATCATGAATTCTATGTACCCGCCATGCGCATGTTGTTCTAGTAGTATTGTGTTCATCATTGATGATTAACATGTAAATGCCATGCCGTTGTTTGTCTTGATTGCTTTGGTTGTTGTGAGCTTGCGAGTACATTCAAAGTACTCACCTGGCGTGTCATGCCAGATCACAGGTGATACCATGATTGATTGTTTGTCGAGGATCCTGAGGTTGCGCTCTAGGATGCATCCCAGCCAGAGTCCCTGCGGAGTGGAGTTCATCACCGTCGTCGTTGTTCCGCTGCTAGAATTTATTCCGCTTCGAGATGTTCCGCTGCTAGCATAGAACTACCTTAGCAGGCGAAGTGTCGCTGTGCCCCTGTAACCTTTGTAATATCGGACCCTTGTACCGCGATTAGTTGTAATAAAGAGCTGATTTGTTCTATGCCAAGCAGTGCCGTATTCCAGAAGACTTGATCTCTGGGCTGGAATACGGGTTTTTCCGGGGTCTCTGAGCCGGGGTGCGACAACGCTTGGTATCAGAGCCAGTTTGGTTGTTGGACGCCCTAGTCAGTGCGAGGGTTAGAAATCGGTAGTTCAGAGTCTAGCTTGCTTGCTGCATTTGATTGCTGCATTCGTTTGATGCGTAGCATGCATATAGACTCACTATCTTGTCGCTAACGATCTTATCTTGTGAGTGTAGGTGGCATCGGTTTCGATCCACTACCTGCACCTTCCTGTGTTTGGTGTCATCTCTGTCCCAGCGGAGTGATGCTGAGGTACATTGTGATGTCGATCTCTTGCAGGATTGATGCACAGGTATCGCACCAATAAATTCTCTTCAGCCACACCTATCGTTTCGGTGGTAGACATGTTTCTACCCCGGATCTTGCCATCCAACCCGCCGTTTTGGCAACCCTCACTGGTCTTTGTTACCAGGAAAGGGCAATGCCAGGAGAGCCTGCTTTCTACCGCTATCCGACTCTATCGCCCATTCCCTGGACGAGTACGATTCCCTTCCGTACGCTTGATGATGTGGCCGTGACATCCATATCACGCTACATGATCACCGAGTACGTCCTCATCCCTAAGCCCATCCAGATGCAATCGGTGCTGAGCCAGCGCTTGGTGTAGCTCTGTTTACACCAATCTCTCCACACGCTGAGCCACTTTCGTGCACACCGCCACAGCATATTAGATCGTAGTACCGGAGTTTCCGCGAGATTTTTGTGCTTAAGTAGGCATGCATTTTGTTGTGGATAGCAGTAAAATGTGATGTTGCTTGTATGTAATCTTGATGCCTTGTGTGTTTTTGTTTGAGTCATTTCTTTCGCTTATTTCTTTGGGCCTTCGGTGTTACCTTATTTCCCCTTATAAAAGTTGCTCATCAACCGACATCGGACTCGAAGAATCAGTGGGGATTTCAAATAGTTGGAAGCTCAGCTAAACAGTATGGAATTATCAGCCGACTGCATTATATTGGGAATATCTGGTTTGAATACAAAATGATATTCTGGATTGACTATCAGCATCAAGTCTACCTCAGTGTGCAACCATTACAACCGTAATGAACCAGCAGGAAGATGATTTGTGTGCAAGACAACGGTACATTTCCAGTCAAAGGAATATCAAGGGTATAAATATATATGGCATTCAGTCTGCATATCACGGAGAAGCTTCTGGAGTAAACAACCCAGTCTTCCTCCGCACGCTACTAGAGAAACTTATGATGCAAGGTTCCTCAGTCTTCCTCGATACGGCATATGGATAGCTTCCAGTGTAAGATACTCAGTCTTCTTCGGTAAGCCACCATAGAAAGCTTCCAGCATAAGTCACCAAATCTTCCTTAGTAAGCAACCAGACGAAAAGCTTCTGAAGTGCGATACCCAGTCTTCTTCAGCAAACTATCCCGGCAAAAGCTTCGAGTGCAAGATATCCAGCCTTCCTCAGCACGCTACTCTCAGATAGCTTCCAACACAAGCTATCCAATCTTCATCAGTACGATACTACAAACAGTTGACAAAATTACACAGTGAATTGGCAGCATATGGCAGTGCATCTCAAGAGTCATGCCCACAACAGTTTGGTCAGAAACACGAGCCACTCAGGACCCAAGTGTCTGCCCTGGGAATCAAATGATCAGCTACACATACTTCCATATTTATTGTGAGCATGTTGCCAAGGTAATGCAAGTCACTCGTACGATGATGCAAGCATGGTGAGAACCTGACAACCACATGAGTTATGTAAGAGGAAGAAAGCCAGCTATACACCTCAGTGTAATGCAAGCAAGACAACAATAGGACAGCAATCTTGGCAGTGGATACCAAGGCCAGTTTCCTCACGCCCAACGAAGTGATATCATTAACCCTTGTCACTATGATGGACCACAACAATGAGCTCCATACGAGTACATGTGAACCTGGTATATTTCCTATGACACGAGTCATGAACAAGGCTAAGGTATGATTACCGGAATATTGCACCTGACAGCACCTATGGGCACACGAAGAATTAAGGGTATCTATGGCCAAGCTCTTCCAGCAAAAGATTCAGAAAAAGAGAACAATAATGAAGGAGCAAGACTGGAAATACAGGTATGATAATTGTTGCAGGAACAACATGGTATGGACACCCAAGACAGCCTGATTCCATGTCACTCACCATGGATATACACCCAAGAGGTCTACTCTGTTTCGAAGGGACCTCACATCAATGTGACCCGCTTGTCCAAATATATATGTTCAGAATTGTCAGTATGGGATATTTTAAGTCTGTCATGACCGACCAAAGATTCCTTAGCCAGTCTAGCAGTTTGACTTCCGTGACCATGTTAAAGCATCACACGGCCTATGGATACACCGACAGAATGAGTAATCAGAATATTGAACAACGATCTCGGCTCATGTGCTCTCACATATGGTACCCGGTCATGAACAAGATTCTTCAGCCAGAACCACCGCCAATCAAGTCTCTGGATGCTATTGTTATCAGGCCGTACTCCTTGATACTGGCCACGACAAGCGACAGTCGAATCTTTGGTATAGATTTGATACTCGAGACAGTGAAGCCAGCCAAGATGATTCTGAACTCCCTACAAGTAGTCAGATTCCGCCAAGACAAGGGTTATGATTCCCAGTATGGTTTCGAACCAGGAGGACATTCATCTAGTAACCCAATGCAATGCTTAAATGTTTCATGTCCATCGAGGGAATTTGTTCACAACTCCATTGAATACCATCGGAGCTGGATAAAAGAATGTCACGTCAATTGGAAATCACTCCCGGACTTATGGAAATTCCAGTCATGATAATATCAGACAAACCAGCAGACATAAAAGAATTGGAGTTAGCGTAAGGATGAACATATGAGGTAAGACTTGTCAGAATGTGGGATACAGTGAAGCAAACCACCCCAGAGCAAGGCAGTCAGTCATATGAAATTCAGAGGGAACATAAAGGAAAAGGATACCCGAGTTGGAAACGGTCTCCTTAAGGCAGAATATTCATACTTGTTCCCTGAGCAACCAAATCTTGAGGAAGAGATTTTTGTAAGGGGGGTAGGTTTGTAACACCCCGATTTTTGGCCCTTTCTTTTTCTTTTGGTTTTCTTCGAATTTTTATTTGGAGTTCTTTTTTCATGGCTGTGTGGTCTTAAAACCTGGGGAGACCATCTCTTCTGCCTCTCCCAAGTGGCTTGTCACTTGATACGTCTCCAACGTATCTATAATTTTTTATTGTTCCATGCTATTATATTATCAATCTTGGATGTTTTTACAATCATTTACAGCAATTATCTATCATTTTTGGAGACTAACCTATTAACCTAGTGCCCAATGCCAGTTGCTGTTTTCTGCCCTGTTTTTGCTTTACAAAAAATCAATACCAAACGAAGTCCAAATGCCACGAAACTTTTTGGAGATTTTTTATTGGACAAGATAAACACTAGAAGCTTTGGGAGAAGGCCAGAAGATGAAGGAGTGGGCCACGAGGCACCAGGGCGCGCCCCAGGGGGGGTGGCGTGCCCTGGTACCTCGTGGGGCCCACCCAGCTCCATTTGACCTAATTCCAGCACTATAAATTCCCAAAAAATTAGAAACCCTCAAGGGAGTACATGAAATACTTTTTCCGCCAGCGCAAGTTTCTGTTCCAGAGAGATCCCATCCGGAGGCCTTCTCCGGTACTCCGCCGAAGGGGGAATCGATCACGGAGGGGCTCTACAACAACCTTGCCACCCTTCCGATGATGCGTGAGTAGTTTACCACAGACCTTCGGGTCCATAGGCAGTAGCTAGATGGCTTCTTCTCTCCTTTTTGATCTTCAATACAATGTTCTCCTCGATGTTCTTGGAGTTCTATCCGATGTAATCACTTTTTGCGGTGTGTTTGTTGGGATCCGATGAATTATGAGTTTATGATCAGATTATCCATGAAATTATTTGAGTCTTTGCTGCACTCTTTTATGCATGATTATTATAGCCTCGTATTTCTTCTTCAATCTATTGATTTGGTTTGGCCAACTAGATTGATTTTTCTTGCCATGGGAAGAGGTGCTTTGTAGTGGGTTCGATCTTGCGGTGCTCAATCCCAGTGACAGAAAGGGACATGACACATATGTATCATTGCTACTAAGGGTAAAAAGATGGGGTTTATTCATATGTGAGTTTATCTTGTCTACATCATGTCATCGTTCTTAAGGCATTACTCCGTTCCTTTATGGACTTAATACACTAGATGCATGCTGGATAGCAGTCGATGTGTGGAGTAATAATAGTAGATGCTGGCAGGGGTCGGTGTACTAAACTTGGACGTGATGCCTATATACATGATCATTGCCTTGGATATCGTCATGATTATTTGCTTTTCTATCAATTGCACAACAGTAATTTGTCTACCCACCGTATGCTATTTTCTCGAGAGAAGCCTCTAGTGAAACTTATGTCCCCCGGGTCTATCTATCTCTTATTACTAAAACCCTAAAAATATTGCTGCCATTATCTTTTTATTTATTATATTTTGTATTTTTATTTCAATCTATCAAATACAATTTAATCTTGCAACTTACCGCCAAGGGATTGACAACCCCTTGTTTGCGTTGGGTGCAAGGATTTGTTGTTTGTGTGCAGGTGCTACTAACGAGGTATTGTGTGATTCTCCTACTGGTTCGATAACCTTGTTTTCATAACTGAGGGAAATACTTATCTCTACTGTGCTGCATCATCCCTTCCTCTTCAGGGAAATACCAACGCAAGCTACAAGTAGCGGGAAGAATTTCTGGCGCCGTTGCCGAGGAGACATCATCAACATCCATCAAGTACCTTTGCACAAACTCTCATCTCCTTGCATTTACATTATTTTCCATTTGCCTCTCATTTTCATCTCCCCACTTCTAAAACATTTTTACAAAAATACAAAAATATTTTCCGTTTGCCTTTTTCTTGCTTGTTTGCTTGTTTGCTATCTTTATCGTTATGGCTAGTTCCTCGCTCGTTATTATTACCCCTAAAAATGAAGTACTTAATTTCAAACAAAGGGGAGGAGAGAATTTAAAAGATGCTTGGTATAGGATTTGCGATGCTCATAATAGACCAACTCGTAAGCAATCCTCCACTATTCTTCTACGCAATTTTTATGTGGGAATTACTACTTGGTATAGATTTGTGCTTGATACTATTACTGGAGGGAATTTCTTGATGTGTCCCTCTACGCATGCTTTTAATGCTATGGGAAATTTAGTGGGATCACCACCTATCACCGTCAATGAAATGACTTTGACTTTGGAACACGTTATGCAAAGGTTAGAGGCTATTGAAAGTAAAATGTCTACTATTGAACACCTTGAGAATTTGGATAAAAAACTTCATAATCATATCACTCAATTTGGTTCTAAGGTAGGCATTGCATTGAAAACCTTAAAAGAAAAGGAACTGATAGTTAATGAAAGAATAGAACAAAGCCCCGCTAGAATCGATAAGATAGAAGAAATTATTATCAACTTGGTGTCGGCTTTTTCCTCCGTTAAGAATATTGATAAAAATCCTCCCAATAAAAATTCAAGTTTGTTTATGTTCCTAGAACCAATGGTGCTACTTCCAGTAAGGGGAATGAGGATCTTAAAATGATTAGCGTGCATCCCAATTTCATTGATATAATCAAGGAACCTATTCACAAAAGTAAAATTCTTGATTTTGTGCCTAGAAGTGTGATGGTGAGAAACACCTATGTTAAATCCATTAGAAAAAATGGATGTGTGATTGAGGAGTTGGAAACCAAAGATGACAACACTTGAGATTATGCATGATGCCTAGCTAGGGGCATAAAACAATAGCGCTTGTTGGGAGGCAACCCAATGAATAAAATAAATTTTTGTTATAAATTTCTGTTATGGTGTGTTTTTACTGTAATGCTACTGGTATGATGGTGTTTTTATGTTTTTAATTAGTGTTTGTGCCAAGTAATACCTTTGGGATGATTTGGAAGATAGTATAATTGATGCTGTTTGAAAACAGAAAGGTTTACGTCCAGTGCTAGAATTTTTTTTCTGTACTGTAACGTCAGAACCTTCTGATTTTTTTACACAATATTGATATATGAATTGCCCACGTTGTCCTAATTTTTCAGAATTTTTGCAGTTATAGAAGTATGACTATAATTCAGATTTCTACAGACTGTTCTGTTTTTGACAGATTCTGTTTTTGATGCACTACTTGCTTGTTTTGATGAATCTATGGATTGTATCGGGGGGTATAAGCCATGGTGAAGTTAGATTACAGTAGGTATAATGCAAAAATAAAATATGAATGGGTTTGCAACAGTACTGATAGTAGTGATTTATTTTGTTATACTAACGGATCTCACGATGGTTTTGTTGAGTTTTGTGTGATTGAAATTTTCAAGTTTTGGGTGAGATCACGATGGATGAAGGAATAAGGAGTAGCAAAAGCCTGAGCTTGGGGATGCCCGAGGCACCCCATGGTAATATTCAAGGAAGACTCAAGCGTCTAAGCTTGGGGATGCCCCGTAAGGCATCCCCTCTTTATTCTCCCAACCATCAGTAATTTTACTTGGAGCTATATTTTTATTCGTCACATGATATGTGTTTTGCTTGGAGCGTCTTGTATGATATGAGTCTTTGCTTTGTTTGCTTTTTAGTTTTTCACAATCACCTTTGCTGCACACACCTATCTTGAGAGAGCCACATGTTTATCATCATAATTTGTTAGAGTGCTCTATGTGCTTCACTTAAATTTTTTGAGCTAGGCAGTTGCTCTAGTGCTTCACTTAAATCTTTTTTACCACGGTGGTGGTTAAATTTTGAAGAAATAAACTCTCATGTTTCACTTATATTATTTTGAGAGTTGATTGAAATTTTGAAGAAATGAATTCTCATGCTTCACTTATATCATTTTGAGAATTGAGTAGATTAAAAAAATTTGAAGAAATGAATTCTCATGCTTCACTTATATTATTTTGAGAATTGATGAGATTGAAATTTTGAAGAAATATTTGCACTCTCATGCTTCACTTAAATCTTTTTGAGAGATGATGATAGTAACGGTAATTTGCACAAGTTATGAATTTGGTCCCAAAGTGATGAATATTCAAGAGGGATATAATAAAAACTTTCATATAGATCATTGGATATGATAAGTGTGATTCCTTGCAATAGTTTTGTGATATGGAAATGATAATATGTGAGTCATGTTAGTGAGTAATTGTGGTTTAGTAAGAATATTAGTGTTATGGTTTGTGATTCCCTATGCATGCATAATAAGTCAATAGTTATGCAATGAAGTTACATCCTACTTATGGTGCATTATTCGGTGTTAGTTATGTTCAATGCATGTTTATGACCGTTTTCGTTTTTTGGTTGGTTGCTTCTCAATCTTTTGCTAGCCTTCATTTGTACTAAGCGGAAATACTGCTTGTGCATCCAAAATCCTTAAACCCAGTTTTGCCATATGAGTCCACTATCACTACAAGAAATATGTCAACTTGTGACCTTCTGTCAGTGACCCTGGAAGAAATGGTCGTAAATCTACGACCATTTGAGACCAATTGGTCATAAGTTGTTCGGGGGGCTCCAAACCCTAAACGATAACGACCATTTTGGTCAGAAAGGTCATAATTTCCTTACACGAAATGGTCGTAAAGCAGACAGCACTGGTCCGCTGCCTTATTTCTAGCTGATCACGACCAATATAGATGGTCATAGCCTTGTAAATTGTGGTGCATTGCTATGACTAGGCGCCACCTCATCAGTTTTGCCTATGTGTCATGTCCATGTGTCAATTTTTGCCCTAGGTTGTGAAGCAGCCTACATTTCTGTCATTCCTAAAATTGCCAAAAAATTCTCATAAATTCTTTGGATCATATCTTCCTCAAATATGTCAAAAACCTTCCTTGCCTAGTTCAAAAATAATTCAGGAATATTCATTTTCCTATTCTGTTCAGAACAGCACTTTGTGAAGGAAGTGCTATTTATATTTTCTTGATTGCCCTCAAAAATTGTGGGCACTATTTCCTATCCAAATCATTGCCTCATAACAAAATTCAGCTCCATTTGCCTAGTAAATCTTCCTCAGCAAATTTCCAAAGTTTCTGTTCAGCTAGAAACTTTGTGAAGGAAGTACTAGCTAGGCATATCCTAATGAGTTGAATTTTTTCCAGATCTTCTATATGCCCAAGTCATAGCTCTCCACAAAATTTGAGCCACATCTAACAATCCATGTAAGCTCACCATCCAATCTTTGTTTCTAGTAATAGTTTCAGTTTGGGAAGCAACTATATTTTATATTACTTTATAATTGCTGCAAATTTACCAGGACATGACCCTGACCATAGAACCTCCCTCCACCAAATTTTAGCTCATTTAATTTAGCCAATTTCCTCAATATTTTTCCCAATTTTCTGTTCAGTGGAGAGCATTGTGAACGAAGTACCATTTTTATTTATCCAAATGGTATGAAATTTTTACAGTGCGTTCATATGCCCAAATTACAATCCTCATCCAAATTGCAGCTGAATCGAATCATTTATGTGAGCCCAGCTTCAATTTCTATTTTCTAGCCAGATTGGCACATTGCAAAGCAAGTGCTATCTAGACCACTCCTATTGCCCTCAAACTTTTTGGGCACTCTTCCATATCCAAATCATTGCCACATGACAATATCCAGCTCCATTTGCATAGTAAATCTTCCTCAGAAAATTTCCAAAGTTTCTATCCAGAGAGAAGCTTTGTAAAGGAAGTACTAGCTAGGATTATCCAAATAATTTGAGACTTTTCTAAATCTTCCATATGCTCAAATCATCACTCTCCATAAAATTTGAGCTCTATCCAGCAATCCATGTGAGCTCATCATCCAATCTTTTATTCTGGTCATATTTTCAGTTTGTGAAGCAACTATATTTTATATTGCTTAATTATTGCTGAAACTTTACCAAGGCATGTTCCTGCCTATATAACTTCCCTCCACAAAATTTTAGCTCATTTAATTTAGCCAATTTCCCTCAATATTTTTCCCAATTTTCTGTTTAGTGGAGAGCATTGTGAAGGAAGTACCATTTTTTTTATCCAAATGGTATGAAAATTTTACAGTGCGTTCATATGCCCAAATTATCATCCTCATCCAAATTGCAGCTCAATCGAATCATCTATGTGAGCCCAGCTTCAATTTCTATTTTCTGGCCAGATTGGCACACTGCAAAGCAAGTGCTATCTAGACCACTCCTATTGCCCTCAAACTTTTTGGGCACTCTTCCATATCCAAATCATTGCCACATGACAATATCCAGCTCCATTTGCATAGTAAATCTTCCTCAGAAAATTTCCAAAGTTTCTATCCAGAGAGAAGCTTTGTGAAGGAAGTACTAGCTAGGATTATCCTAATGATTTGAGATTTTTCCAAATCTTCCATATGCTCAAATCATCACTCTCCATAAAATTTGAGTTCTATCCAGCAATCCATGTGAGCTCATCATCCAATCTTTTATTCTGGTCATATTTTCAGTTTGTGAAGCAACTATATTTTATATTGCTTAATTATTGCTAAAACTTTACCAAGGCATGTTCCTACCTATATAACTTCCCTCCACAAAATATCAGCTCAATACATTCGTTCATTTGAGCCCAGCTTCAACATCCATATTTCTTTCCAGTGTGGTACTTTGCAAAGGAAGTGCCACCTAGGCTCCTCCATTTGAGCTGCAAATTTGCCAAGACAGTCTCCTTAGTAGATGATCATCCTCAGCCAAAACTCAGGCCCATTGGCCATGTGCATTTCCCCCACCGCTAATCAAACACTTGGCTGCTAATTCATGTTTGAGCTTAGTTCAGTCTCCTCGTGAGATTCTTCTGTTGTATTCTTCTTCCTAACACCTACCGGGGCAGTGCCCAACCCACCAGACATATCTAGGCCACCCAGAACGCCTGGCAACGCCACGGTCACGCGGTGACCAGGCGGTTGGCATACCAGTTTACGCGCTCTGGAGTTGGGGACCTCGGCCGACATCCAAACCTCGACGTCTCGCCACCACACCATGTATCTCTGATTAAATAAATACTTATGTACCTAGAAATGATTTTTGGAAAAAATAACGAGCAAACTATAAGGCAGCTGCAGTTCAAATTTGACCCGCTTCCTACTGAATCGGCGAAAATTTGTCTTTTTCACGAGAGGTGGATCATAGCTTTTGACACGCAACCATGTGGTCAATTGTACATTAAATATGGCCTAATATTTTATAAAATTGATTTGGTCTAATTTAGCAACAAATATATGGTAGGTCCTTCACAAAAAATCTCATTTTGGGCACTCGAAAAATGGAAAATGAAATTTTCGTCCAAAGAAAATGAAAACTTTCTTAGGCAACATTGTTTTCCATTCCAAGATGCACCTTTGTGCACAATATGAGATCATTTGAACAAACTATGTCATGAATGTGGCCATAAGATTGATCATTTGACTTGAAAGCCGCGAATCTTCACATATGATAGCTCATTTCTGAGAACACTTTTTTAAAATAATTCTCATATTACAAGTTTATTATTTTTCCTGGTAACTTGGTCACATATAATGATACAATGCGAAGGTTTTCCAATTTTTTGATTTTTTTTGAATTTTTCATGCCCATTTCAAAATGTGGTCAAAACGGCGGGCATGACCGTTCCTAGCTAGTGGTTGAATCATGGAAAACGTTTGGTGTTTCTCTAATTAAATAGATACTTGTGTACCTAGAAATGATTTTTGGAAAAAATAAAGAACAAACTATAAGGCAGCTGCAGTTCAAATTTGACCCGCTTCCCACTAAATCGGCGGAAATTTGTCTTTTTCACGAGAGGTGGATCACAGTTTTTGACAGGCAACCATTTGGTTAATTGTACATTAAATATGGCCTAATATTTTAGAAAATTTATTTGGTCCAATTTTGCAACAAATATATGGTAGGTCCTTCACAAAAAAACTCATTTTGGGCACTCAAAAAATGGAAAATGAAATTTTCATCCAAAGAAAATGAAAACTTTGTTAGGCAACATTGTTTGCCATTCCAAGATGCACCATTGTGCACAATATGAGATCATTTGAACAAACTATGCCATGAATGTGGCCATAAGATTGATCATTTGGCTTGAAAGCCATGAATCTTCACACATGATAGCTCATTTCTGAGAACACTTTTTTAAAATAATTGTCGTATTACAAGTTTATTATTTTTCCTGATAACTTGGTCACATATAATGACACAATGCGAAGGTTTTCTAATTTTTTGATTTTATTTTTATTTTTTCATGCCCATTTCAAAATGCGGTCAAAACGGCGGGCATGACCATTCCTAGCTAGTGGTTGAATCTTGGAAAACTTTTGGCGTTTCTCTGATTAAATAGATACTTATGTACCTAGAAATAATTTTTGGAAAAAATAAAGAGCAAACTATAAGGCAGCTGCAGTTCAAATTTGACCCGCTTCCTACTGAATCGGATGAAATTTGTCTTTTTCACGAGAGGTGGATCAAAAGCTTTTGGCATGCAACCATTTGGTCAATTGTACATTAAATATGGTCTAATATTTTATAAAAATGATTTGGTCCAATTTTGCAACAAATATTTGGTAGTCCTTCAAAAAAAACTCATTTTGGGCACTCGAAAAATGGAAAATGAAATTTTCGTCCAAAGAAAATGAAAACTTCCTTAGGCAACATTGTTTGCCATTCCAAGATGCACCTTTGTGCACAATATGAGATCATTTGAACAAACTATGCCATGAATGTGGCCATAAGATTGATCATTTGGCTTGAAAGCCATGAATCTTCACACATGATAGCTCATTTCTGAGAACACTTTTTTAAAATAATTGTCGTATTACAGGTTTATTATTTTTCCTGGTAACTTGGTCACATATAATAACACAATGCGAAGGTTTTCTAATTTTTTGATTTTTTTTGAAATTTTCATGCCCATTTCAAAATGCGGTCAAAACGGCGGGCATGACCATTCCTAGCTAGTGGTTGAATTTTGGAAAACTTTTGGCGTTTATATGATTAAATAGATACTTATGTACCTAGAAAATATTTTTGGAAAAAATAAAGAGCAAACTATAAGGCAGCTGTAGTTCAAATTTGACCCGCTTCCTACTGAATCGGCGGAAATTTGTCTTTTTCACGAGAGGTGGATCAAAAGCTTTTGACACCCAACCATTTGGTCAATTGTTCATTAAATATGGTCTAATATTTTATAAAAATTATGTGGTCCAATTTTGCAACAAATATTTGGTAGGTCCTTCACAAAAAAGCTCATTTTGGGCACTCGAAAAGTGGAAAATGAAATTTTCGTCCAAAGAAAATGAAAACTTCCTTAGGCAACATTGTTTGCCATTCCAAGATGTACCCTTGTGCACAATATGAGATCATTTGAACAAACTATGCCATGAATGTGGCCATAAGATTGATCATTTGGCTTGAAAGCCATGAATCTTCACACATGATAGCTCATTTCTGAGAACACTTTTTTAAAATAATTGCCTTATTACAAGTTTATTATTTTTCCTGGTAACTTGGTTACATATAATGACACAATGCGAAGGTTTTCCAATTTTTTGATTTTTTTTGAATTTTTCATGCCCATTTCAAAATGCGGTCAAAACGGCGGGCATGACCGTTCCTAGCTAGTGGTTGAATCTTGGAAAACTTTTGGTGTTTTTTGATTAAATAGATACTTATGTACCTAGAAATGATTTTTGGAAAAAATAAAGAGCAAACTATGAGGCAGTTGTAGTTCAAATTTGACCTGCTTCCTACTGAATCGGCGGAAATTTGTCTTTTTCACGAGAGGTGGATCAAAACCTTTTAACACCCAACCATTTGGTCAATTGTACATTAAATATGGCGGAATATTTTAGAAAATTGATTTGGTCCAATTTTGCAACAAATATCTGGTAGGTTCTTCACAAAAAAACTCATTTTGGGCACTCGAAAAATGGAAAATGAATTTTTCGTGCAAAGAAAGTGAAAACTTCCTTAGGCAACATTGTTTGTCATTCCAAGATGCAAACTTGTGCAAAATATGATGTTATTTGAACAAACTATGCCATGAATGTTGCCATAACATTGGCCATTTGCCTTGAAAGCCATGGATCTTCATACATGATAGCTCGTTTCTGAGAACACTTTTTAAGACATTTGCCTTATTCCATGTTTGTTATTTTTCCTGGAAACTAGGTCACATATAATAACACAATGCAAAGGTTTTCAATTTTTTGATTTTTTTTTTAATTTCTTATGTCCGTTTCGAAATGCGGTCAAAACGACGGGCATGACCGTTCGTAGCTAGGGGTTGAATCTTGCAAAACTCTTGGCGTGTCTCTGATGAAATAGATACCTATGTACCTAAAAATGATTTTTGGAAAAAATAATGAGCAAACTACGAGGCAGCTGTAGTTCAAATTTGACCAGGTTCCAGCTGAATCAGCAGAAATTTGTCAATTTCACCAGAGGTGGATCAAAAGCAGTTTACATGAAACCACTTGGTTAATTCCACATGAAATGTGGTCTAATATTTTTGAAAATTGTTGTGGTCCAATTTTGCAACAGATATTTGGTAGGTTCTTCACAAAAAAACTCGTTTTTGGCACTCCGAAAATAGAAAATGAATTGTTTGTGCAAAGAAAAATAAAACTCCCTTTGGCTACATTGTTTGCCATTCCAAGATGCACCCTTGTGCACAATATAAGATCATTTGGACAAAATATGTCATGAATGTGGCCATAACATTGGTCGTTTGACTTGAAAGCCATGAATCTTCATACATGATTGCTCACTTCTGAGAACACATTTTAAAGATATTTTTCATATTCCAAGTTTGTCATTTTTTCTGAAAACTAGGTCACATATAATGACACAATGTGAAGGTTTCCTATTTTTTCGATTTTTTTTAATTTCTTATGCCGATTTTAAAATATGGTCAAAACGACAGGCATGACCATTCGTAGCTAGGGGTTGAATCTTGCCAAAATTTTCTTGCATCTCCGATGAAATGACTACTTCTGTACCTAAAAATGATTTTTGGAAAAAATCATGAGCAAAATATGAGGCACCTTTAGTTGAAATTTGACCCGGTTCCTGCTGGATCAGCAAAATTTTGTCAATTTGACGAGAGGTGGATCGAAAGCTTTTGAGTGGCAAGCATTTGGTCAACTGTACAGAAAATGTTGTCTAATATTTTTGAAAATTGGTGTGGTACAATTTTGCAACAAAAATTCGATAGGTTCTTTAAAAACATCATTTTAGGCACTCGAAAAATGAAAAATGTTTCTTTAAAACTCATTTCTGAGAACACTTTTTAAAGATATTTGACATATTCCAAATTTGTTAGTTTTACTGAAAACTAGGTCACATTTGGTGACACATTGCGAAGGTTTCCATTTTTATTTTGTTATAAATTTCCTAGGTCATAAAATAGCTAACATGATTTAATATCTTATTCTGAATCGATTACGACCAATTTAGATGGTCATAACGTCATCAAAGAGTATACTGCGTTCTAATTGGTCCATTCGCATCTCACGCGGATCATGCTCAAACACCGTCGGATGCTTCTGGATCCAACAGCAGCCCACACCCCACCCACCAAAACCAAATGGAAAAGAAAAAGAAGAAGAAGAGAAAAAAAAAAGAGCCCATCCACGGATCCGCTGAACAGAACCCTCTCCCTCGTCCAACTCTCTCCCACTTGACTCACTCGCCGCCGCCACCTCCGGCGCCCGATCCCGGCAACCTCCGGCGGGAATCGACGGCGCCCAGCACACCAACGTGACCTCCACGCTCCGATCCTCCCTCCTGTCCGGCGAGATCCGGCGCACGCGTCCTCGAGTGGCTAAGCGCGGCCGTCTTCCGTCGCTAGGGTTTCGTTCGCCGGCGTTGATCCGCAGCCCACCTTCCACATCTTCCGCTCCCTCTCTCCAGCCGTCCTGCTCTCGCGCTATCCCATCGATCCACGGCCGACAACGCCAGATCCGCCGCCCAACTTCATGGTCGACAGATGCACCGCCGCCACGGCGTCGCGGCTGACACGCTCGCCGGCACGTGCGGTAACTTCACGGTCGATCTGGGCGGACCGCGGCGGCCGCGGAACCTAGGGTTTGCGGTGGCCTTTCCCCACGCCGGCCACGGCTCTCCGGCAATAAGGACCGTACCAACTTCAAGGTCGCAAGCAGAGCAGAGCTCACTCCGTTCGGCACTACACTGCACTACTGCGATGAAGGTAATCTGATCGATCTATCTATCTATCTGCTTTGAGTGAATGGCAGGGATGCGATGCTTGCCTTTCTCATATCGCTCTGATGAGTGACTCTGCCCTTGTAGTGGAGGGGACTGGTGGCTTGTCCTCAGTTTTCCCCTCCCTTGGTGAAGATACCGCTGGCATATATCAGCATCCCGATGCGTGTTTGGCCTTAAAAACCATTGTTCATCAGGCAAAGAACATGTGTGTGTGATATTCGTTCCAGTGCTAGTGTTGGATGGCATGTTGGATGATGCAGTCCAGCACCATAGGCGCACAATAAGCATGACTTCTTATGTGTTTCTTTTGCTATTATTATAGTAGGAGTTTGCTAATTTTTATTAGAACAAACTTGAAATTGGTTGCTCTATTAAGCAACTCATGTTTTGTGTGTTGTGTCCTAGAGCTTTGAGTGAAGAGCAGGGTTGCAATGCCTGCCTTTCTCATACTGCTCCAAAAGTCTATGGCCTTCTCATGAGGGGAGTGGATGTCCTGTCCCCATTTCTCTTTGTTGGTAAAGATACTGTTGGCATATATTATCAGCAGCACATTTTCATATATATTTTTTTTTAAATGTTGACTTAGGTCCAGACGGGTATCTGCGCAATATAGCCTTTCTGTTTCCTGTTTCCCTAGTCTGGGTGTGTGTTCAAGCAAAAAAAGCCGGGCGTTGATGTTGTTATTGTGTCATGGCGCTTCGAGTGAAGGACAAGGATGCATGCATCCTTGCCTGTCTCATACTGCTCCAGAGAGTAACTGTGGCCTTCTCATGGAGAGAATGATGGCTTGTGTAGGTAATTAGTATCATGTCCATGTTGTTGTTGGCTAGATGGTAATGGCTCATCAGAATATATACACATGAATGTATCATGTAACAATTGACAGGGTTACCAGAATATATACACAATAAATCTATTGTTCTGTTTTATCATTTTGCTGCATATGTTTCTAACTCCACTATTTCTGTTTTTCTTTATCACCTTATCCAACATTGTTAGATTCCTGTATTGAATATTGATGCATGCCAACTATGAATATGATCTTGTATTAAGCTTTAGCTGGCTGTTAATTATGTTGTGTTAGCTGCTGACTAACCATGGCCTGCGGCGGCTGGGTGTTTCTTTTGGGCGCAGGTGACTTGTACACGAAGCTGTACGACTAGCTGGATGATCACGATCGGTGCCGGAGAGCCTGCACCTTGAAGTTGGGCTTTTCCAGCTATGTTAATTTCGTGATGGGGTAAGTGACACTCCAGGACCATGGTTGTGATGTGCTTGGTTTTAGTGGTCCTGATGTATGAGCCTACTTTTAATGTTTCTACCTATTTGATATCATGTTTGATTTCAATATTGGGTCGATCGAGTTAAATCAGATAGTCGGGCCCCACTGTCTGCGACCCAACCGCGCCCAAAGCGGTACGCAAGTGCAAGCGTACTCTGGGTTTACGCTTTCGACGTGGCCCGCTGGAAGTTTTTCTGATTTTCTGTTTTAATTCAATTAAATCCAGAATTTTGACCAAACTTTGACTAGCAATATCTATTAAACCATAAGTCCAAATGAGTTCATTCTTTTTGCATTATTTTTCTTATGAGCTCCTCGATCTACTGTAAAATTTTGGTATTTTTCTCTGCTATCTAGAATTTCTGGACAGAGAAAAAAGCTCTATGTATTATTTACAAATGTTTCCAAAAATGTTTTTCAGAGTGATTTGAATAGTTGGTGAAGACCAGGAGTACTCCCACACTCCTTTGGTGCAAGGAAAGCCACAACTCTCATTTGCATGATTGCATTGCAATGCCATGGTTTAAATAATTAATTAGGCTAAAATTTGAGTTATTTAATATTGGCTTATTCATGCAACACTTGGGGAATCCTTGGATATGTTAATGTCATGTTGATGATTGGATTATTAGTGATTAGTAGTCTACAAGTTTGATGATGCCAAGATGCTGTTGGATTAGGAGATTACCGTCTATGAATACTTTGTGATTTCCGTCCAGCATTTTGATTATGGAATTAGTAGCAGCATCTTAATCATGATGCTCATTGGATTACTAGTTGGCTAATAATATAACTTGGATCACTATAATACAGGAGTATCAGTTATGACAGAGAAGTCAATTGGGGATAACTTCCTTCATTCGTTGATCAAGTGCCACTGAACCGAGCTTTCCAGTGCAACCACATCTGCCGGAATGGGACGTCCTTAATTGGTCTATCCTTGTGCTCTTTTATCAGTACCACCAAAGAGGGAAGGTTATGCGTGCGTGCTACCCTGATCTTGTAGATGGCAATAATCTTGTGAGCCCGGTTTGGTTATTGAGCTCAGGTCCCCGTTTGGGACAGTTTAGTTTGGCCACGACGGTGGCAAGTGTCAGAAGTGACACAGGGGCCACCCAGGGCATGACCTCAGAGAGGACGTGTCGGTGGTATGATAGAAGGGTCACAGGTTAGGCGAGTTTCGTTGGACGAATGTCCATGGTGTGGGTAAAGTGCGCAACCTCTGCAGAGTGTAAGAATCTATTCGAATAGCCGCGTCCACGGTATTAGACATAGTTCGTACTAAGTCACACTGTCTGATCAACACCAATGAGGGAATGACTTGTTAATGATGGAAGAACTCGTCTTGGTATAGTGGGTAACCGTTTGGCCGAAGGCCGTTGATAATATTGGAAGTGATCACGGGAAAGGTCGTCAATGGGTCTTGAGACAATCACGAGTGGATCACAAGAATAGATGGTTCGGCTGGATAACCTAGAGTAAGGCGGTCCCTGTGACCTTAAACAATGGTGACTATTGCAAATAGCTCAGAGATAACATGTTTAATATTTTCTTCCACTCTTTTAATAACAACTAATTCTGATATAATCAACTTTGTTGTGATATTGCTTTGCCTTGATGCTCTTGTTTGTTGTGAGCTTGCGAGTACATTCAAAGTACTCACCTGGCGTGTCATGCTAGTTTGTAGGTGCTGCCATGTTTGCATAGCCCGAGGATTCCGAGTTGCGAGCTAGGAGGTGTCCCAGCCAGAGTCCCTACGGAACGGAGTCCATCACCGTCGTTGTTATTCCGCTATTGCGAGTTAGTCCGCTGCTAGCATAGAGCCACCTTAGCAGGCGTAGTGTCGCCATGCCGATGTAATCCTTTGTAATACCTCAAACCTTTGTATCCCAGTTATTTGTAATAAAGAGCTGATTTGTTCTATGCCAAGCAGTGTTGTATTCCAGAAGACTTGATCTCTGGGCTGGAATATGGGCGTTCCGGTTCCTCTGAGCCGGGGTGCCACACTTCAGCATGTTCCTTAATCCTAACAGGGAAAGGAGGTTTCTCAATATAAGCAGTAGGCACAACTGGATCAACATTGTAAACAATTGTTTCTTCTTTAACACTAACAGGTTCTTCATTTAATTCAATGGGTGGATGATGTTTAAACCATTTCTCCGTAGGGAGAACATGAGCAGCAAAAGATTCACAAAAGGTAGCTACTATCTCAGAGTCAAGCCCATATTTAGTACTAAACTTATGAAAAATATCAGTTTTCATAAAAAAAATAACACAATCAAACTCAAGATTTATACCTGACTCTTTACCTTTGTCAATTTCCCAATCTTCAGTGTTACGTTTAATTCTTTCCAAAAGATCCCATCTGAATTCAATAGTTATGTTCATAAAAAAACCAGCAGAAGAAGTATTGAGCATGGATTGATCATTATGAGAAAGCCGAGCATAAAAGTTTTGAATAATTATTTCTCTTGAGAGTTCATGATTGGGGCATGTGTGCAACATATACTTAAGCCTCCCCCAAGCTTGAGCGATACTTTCTCCTTCACGAGGCCAAAAATTATATATATAATTCCGATCACGATGAACCAAATGCATAGGATAAAATTTTTGGTGAAATTCCAGCTTCAAACGGTTCCAATCCCATGTTCCAGTATCATCGCATAGACTATACCATGTCAATGCCTTTCCCTCCAAAGATAAAGGGAATACTTTCCTCTTAACTCCATCTGCGGATAAACCTGCAAGCTTAAAAAATCCACAAATTTCATCCACATATATCAAGTGCACATCAGGATGCACCGTTCCATCTCCTGCATAAGGATTAGCTAGCAGTTTCTCTATCATACCCGAAGTAATTTCATAATAAATATTTTCAGTAGGTTTAGTAGGTTGAGGAGCAACTCTCAATGCTTCCGGTTGAGGTGAAGATACCCCGAACAAGCCCCTCAAAGGATTACATTCCATAATGACAAGTGACAGTAAATTTCAGCACGTAATATAAATGTTTCCTTATCAAATTTCACTCACCAAAGGCGCTTCACTCCCCGGCAACGGCGCCAGAAAAGAGTCTTGATGACCCACAAGTATAGGGGATCAATCGTAGTCCTTTCGATAAGTAAGAATGTCGAATCCAACGAGGAGCGGAAGCAAATGACAAGCAGTTTTCAGCAAGGTATTCACTTCAAGTGCTGAAAGTAGTGGTTACAGATAGTTTCGGTAGCAAGATAATTCATAACAAGTAACAAGTAACAAGTATAATAAAGTGCAACAAGGTGGCCCAATCCTTTTTGTAACAAAGGACAAGCCAAAACGATCTCTTACAATAAGCAAAGACTTCTCGAGGACACATGGGAATTTCATATAGTAACTTTCATCATGTTTGTTTGATTCGCGTTCGCTACTTTGATAATTTGATATGTGGGTGGACCAGTACTTGGGTGCTGTTCTTAGTTGAACAAGCCTCCCACTTATGATTACCCCCTCTCGCTAGCATCCGCAACTACAAAAGAAGAATTAAGATAAATCTAACCATAGCATGAAACATATGGATCCAAATCAGCCCCTTACGGAATAGCGCATAAGTTAGGGTTTAAGCTTCTGTCACTCTAGAAACCCATCATCTAATTACTACTCCACAATGCCTTCCCTTAGGCCCAAAGATGGTGAAGTGTCATGCAGTCGACGTTCACACGACACCACTAAAGGAAGCAACAACATACATATCATCAAAATATCGAACGAATACCAAATTCACATGATTAGTTATGACAAGACTTCTCCCATGTCCTCAAGAACAAAAGTAACTACTCACAAATCATATTCATGCTCAAGATTAGAGGGGTATTAAATAGCATTAAGTATCTGAACATATAATCTTCCACCAAATGAACCAACTAGCATCAACTATAAGATGTAATCAACAATACTAGCAACCCACAGGTACCAATCTGAGGTTTTGAGACAAAGATTGAATACAAGAGATGAACTAGGGTTTGAGATGAGATGGTGTTGGTGAAGATTGGTCCTCCCACGATGAGAGGGTCATTGGTGATGTTGATGGTTTCGATTTCCCCCTCCCGGAGGGAAGTATCCCTGGCGGAATCGCTCCGCTGGAGAGCAAAATAGCTCCTGCCCAGGTTCCGCCTCGAGACGGCGGCGCTTCGTCCCGAAAGTCTCCCTCTTATTATTATTTTTAGGGCAAATGAGCTTATATAGCAGAAGGAGGGGGCCAGAGGCCAGCCAGGGGCCCCACAAGGCATCAGGCCGTGCCCAGGGGGGGCACTTTGTTTGCCTTGTGGGCAACTGGTGTGTCGGGGATATAACCCGCCGGCTTAACCCGCCCGTTCAGGGTCGGGTTACTGATTGGCGGCTTACAGGATAAAGGACGCACCATTCAAAGAACAGGAGGCCCATCTGGCGACTCATCGAGGAGGCCGGGTTAGGGCCCAATACTTGAGGCGGCGGCTTATCCAAGGACGTGATATGTTTTCCTTTCTTGAGGAGGACGATGAGTAGGACAAAGACTAGATCACGGGTCATGTTACGACCCGGACTCTGTTGTAAACCCAGGGCCTCGACCTGTATATAGAGGCGAGCCCCTGAGGCGAAAAAGACTTAAGTTACAAGTTCTCAAGTACTAGGTTAGCCAAGTTGCACCCTTGTAATCGAGATCATCATCATCAATACAACCAAAGCAGGACGAAGGCTATTACCTCCTTCGAGAGGGGCCGAACCTGGGTAAACCCTTGTCTCTCGATTCCGATCAACCCCGTTCAAGCTACCACCTAGCTGTGATGGCCTCACCACTAAGTCCTTTCACGAGGACATCTGCCGTGACAAAACCACGACAGTTGGCGCCCACCGTGGGGCTCTCCCTCAGTGGTGTTGATGTAGGAGATATGCCCTAGAGGCAATAATAAATGTTATTGATTATCTCCCTGTTCATAATTATGTTTATGTTCCATGCTATAACTGCAATGGTTCTCGAGTCTGCAAAGAAAACGAGGCTTGGAGGGAAACTCATGTGCACGTGTGGGATAATAAACGGTAAAAAGTATTCCTAGTCAAGCCTCTATGACTGGCTCAAGTATTGCATGATGATCCTGTTTTCCTGATCATGGGCATGACTATGCCGGCAATTTTGAGGGCACAATTGTTGGTAGAACACTTGTGTTGAATCGACCCGAATTGATGTTATGCTATGAGATACATTCGTCATTAGTTAATGGTTAATAACACAGAGATGGTTAATGTTTGCATGATTCCTTAGACCATGAGAGTATCGAGTTTCTTCATGCTTGCTTCATGAACTTTGGGGTTTGTTAAACGTCATCCGTAAATGGGTGGCTATTACGGCGGCTTACGGGTTCATGGAAAAGTATGTCAAGTAACTTGATAGCTCAAGATTGGGATTTGCTCCTCCGACGATGGAGAGATATCTCTGGGCCCTCTCGGTGTTACGGTATCCATCATCGTCTGGCCAGACACTTTGTGATTTGATCACGGGGATGCCGGAACACGGGAACGAGAAAAGAGAACAATACTGGTAACGAGGTAACTGGCATAGTGGACAAGTTGTTGATCCACGGGGATGCCTACATGTCTCACCTCGGGTATTTGTAACATATCGCGAAGCAACAGGAATAGCACACGGCAACTGGAGGTTCACTCGAATATTCATTCGTGTGGGTATAGGGGTCAATATGGGTGTCCACGGCTCCGATGTTGATCATTGATCGGAAGGGGTTCCGGGTCATGTCTATGCTTCACCAAACCTATAGGGTCACACGCTTAAGGGTCATCTATCAGCTGAATACTAGACAGGGAGTCTGAGAGAAAATCACCGAAAAAGTTTCGGACGCCGGAAAAGTTTCGGACAGCGGAAAAGTTCCGCAGAGAGGTCACCGGATGAGTTCCGGTGAAACTGAAAAGTTGTTTCAGAGGATACCATAAAGTCAAATTGGTTTTGGCACATGCCTGATAATTCTTGGAGGGTGCCAGAATCATTCTGGAAACTTTCTGGAATTTTCCGGGATGAAAACCGGAAATGTTCCGGAGCTGCCGAAACCGCTTCAGATGCTTTTCGCAGATGAAATCACTAAACCGGAATTGTTCCGGCTCGCGTTGAAAATTATTTTGGTGGGTACTAGAATTGTTCTAAGCCCACATGAATATTTTCAGTTCGATCAGACGCTGAAAAATGTCGTCGTGAATAGTGAAAGTGCTTTTTGGGATATTTTTGGAAAGCCACCTTTTGGGGCTT
Source organism: Elymus sibiricus (assembly GCA_039707655.1). Lineage (NCBI taxonomy): Eukaryota > Viridiplantae > Streptophyta > Magnoliopsida > Poales > Poaceae > Elymus > Elymus sibiricus. The sequence continues at coordinate 30,494,439 of CM077664.1, forward strand.
TGCTCCAAAAGATCTTGGGGATGACATGGATGGATAGGGGCCAATTTTGGGGCCCCACATGAGGGTGTGGCCGGCCACATGGTGGACTCCTTCATGGAGTCCCCATTGTTCCTTGGTTTCACCTTTTAGGTCCTTGGGAAGGACTCCTTTCCATGTGGGTTTTGGGTTTTCTTGTAAAACCACCCTACCCCTTGGGTTTCCTATAAATAGGAGGTGTGTGGTCTGCCATAAGACACATTCTTACTCTCATACACAAGCCATGCATGATCTGGCATTCTCTCTCCCTCCCAGCGAAATAGTTTCGTAGAGCCGAAAGGCTGTCTGGGTTCCGGCAGGAACTAGTTCTGGACGGCGAAGCCCTGCCGGATAGATGACACCGTATGTGTGCAACTCTGTAGAGGGATCGTAGTTTCGGTCTTAGTTCGAGAGTGCCTCCCGAAGGGCTGTCCGTGTGACTGTCTGAGTTTTGGAGGTCCTCCCGAAGGTCTGTCCGAGTGACAGTCCGAGTTTCTGAGGTCCTCCCAAAGGGCTGTCCGCGACACCGTCCGGGGGACTGTGCGACCGCCTCCCGGAGGGCTGTCCGCGGGGCAGATGAGGGTATACATCCTCGCGGTTGGGAGGTTGTAAAATCCTAGCTGCGGGGATCTGCACCGCCGATCGTCATCGACTCTACTTCCGCTGCGCTACGAGTCGGTAACGAAAATCATCAAACCTTGTATGCAGTCTCCATAGTGGTCCTGGGCTGGTGCGTAGGTCGGAAAAATTTTGTTTTCTGCTGCGTTACCCTACAGTTGAGTACTTGAAGGGAACTCCCGCAGGGATCGAGGGATTCGCAATCGGCCGCATGACCAAGAGTCGCCGCGGCAAGCTCTACATCGACGATTCAGGCTGGGGCCCCGAGGCCGACTCAATCGAGTACGGGTACCGGGTCCCCTTCGGCAACATCCACGTCTTCATCGGCAAAGCCGGCGGATTTGAACCCGAGCCGGACATCTGCACCGACATCGTCGAGCCGGCTCGGCGCGCGCAACCCGCCCAGGCTCAAGCCGCGCGGAAGCACGTCTTCGTCGGTTTCACCCAGGGGGTGGACCTTGCAGACAACTCTACGTCTGGTGGCGAAACCCTCGTCTACTCTGATGGCGAGTCCTCGGTAGGCGAAACCGAGTCGATCCTCCCGCTTTACGATGGCGGGCTTGGGGGCTACTCCGACGACCAGCCACCTCAGGACTCTTTCGACACGCCCCCCCCCGGGCTGCTGTTTATATGGCCGGCTCAGCCCCGGCCCTTAACTCCACGATGGCAGGCGCAGCGACGGGAACCGGCACCTCAGGGGCCGGCTCAACCATACCGCCGGCTCAGGCCTTGACAGAATTGGCAACCGCCCTGGCGACTCTCCTTGCGACGCCGGTGACCGCAGAGAACTAGGTGGAACGCAACACGGAGGTGACAAAATTCCGCGAACAGATGGCTAAGGTACAGGCAGATATCAACGCCGAAAACACTTGCATGGCAGAGTTACAGTCTCAATTCCAAGCTATGGCAGAACGCCTAAAAGCTGAAACCTGACGCATGGGGCTCCGTCATAATGCCTCAGAGGTGGTTCATCAGAGGCGCCATATGAGTCGTCTACCGCCCAGCTATGAGCCCATGCGTCTGTTTAACACGCCGCAGGATACGCCTGTTCAGGGGGCAGGGGCAGGAACCCCGGAAGCACCACGTGTACCCCCGAGCAGAGGCAGGCAGCCGTCGCTGGGTCAACCTCATCAACCGGCTCAGCAGCGCCCGCGTGAGCCGGCCCAGCGGCTCCCGCCGGTTCAGACGCCTCCGCATCGTTTCCTCACACCGGCGGGTCACTTCACCAATCCTTTGGACAACTTGGTGGCAGCAGCGACCAACTTGGCCGCGCTCCCAATCACGGGAAACTCGCCTGTTGAGATCGAAGCCCGGAATTCCATTGAGATGTTAAAAACTGCAGTCGCCCAGCAGGCGAACTACTCCTACAGCCGGCAGCGAATCCACTCTACCCCGCTTCCAAGCCATAGCAGGAGCCACCATGATGAGTCGCCGGCCGTCTCTAGTAGTGCTCGTCGACATCGTGAGCAGCCTCATGACCCGCCGCGCCGTGAGCCCCTTAACGCCCAGGAGATTGTTGACACGGCTCGGGCTCAGCGAGCAGCGGAGGCGGCGAATACGGTGGCTCAAGCGCCGCTTGTCACAACCCAATTGACTTCCAGTAGTAGGACCATCAGGATACCATGTTTGGTACCGGCTTTACGCAACGAGTGCATGCCCAAGGACTTCAAAGGCCCTCGTAAGGTTCCAAATTACATGGCTGATCTTGAGCCGACTGCTTGGATTGAGAGCTACGAGATAGCCACGGACATGCTAGATGTCAGCGACGCTGTCTGCGCCAAGTACCTCACGATGATGTTGGAAGGGCCGGCTCGTACATGGTTGAAACACGGGCCCCCTAACTCTATTAACACTTGGGCGGAGTTGAAGGACCGTTTCATCAAGAACTTCCAGGGAACCTGCAAGCGCCCGATGACGAGTGTCGATCTTCAGCTCTGCATCCAACGTGAGGGTGAGTCGGCCCATCACTGGACGCGCCGGGTCGCAGAAATTATTCACGCCTCCGACAACATTACGGCGGCTCAGGCGGTTCTGATCCTGGAGAAAAACTGTCACTTTGAGCCCCTCGTGTAGAAACTGGGCCTGCTTAAGCGGAAGGTTCAGGATATGGGCGAGCTCATTGATGTCCTCACCAGGTATGCCGAGTCAGACACCATGAAGGATCCTAGCCCAGACGATGATCAGACTGGCAAGGGAAAGAAAAACAATGGTGGCAAGGGTAACCAGCAGAATAATTCAGGGAACAATGGAAATCATGGCAAGGGAGGGAAGCGTAAGAATCAGGAAGGAGGATCAGATTTGGTTGCTAATACCAACACTGGTTACAAATACCCAAAGGGGAATAATTCAGGAAGATCCTATAGTGGCAACAAGCCCCGTAATTTTGAGGAAGCCCTCAAAGGCCCATGCCCAAAGCACAGCCTCCCTAATAAGCCATCAACCCACTCTTGGGAGAACTGTCACATAATGCAGGCTTTCGGCGAGCAATTCTTTCAGAACCGTCAAGGCGGCGGCGGAGGCAACCCGGGGCAGCCTGGAGATGGCTCGTCTGGTGGTTTTCATAACCCGGGGTTTCATGGCCCTGGCGGCTCAGGTGCAGGTTATCAGGGTTCTGGCAACAACGGTGGCAATCAACATCCGGGGCAAGGAAATCAGCAACAGGGCAATCAACATGGCAATCAGTCTGGTTTTCAGAGTAACCCCAAACAGTTGAATAGTGGGCAGTATCACATGTTCACGACCCATACTGACAAGCGAGACCGCAAACTTCGGAAACGAGCCATCAGTGTTGTTGAGCCGGTAGTCCCGGAATATCTGCGTTGGTCGGAATACCCCATTACATGGAGCAGAGAGGACCATCCTCCTCGGGTTGACAGTCCGGGTTGTTTGGCTTTGGTGATGGCGCCTCAAGTGGGCGGCTATTCCCTCACGAAGGTGCTCATGGACGGAGGATGCAGCATAAACATCTTATACTACGACACTTTCCGACGTATGAACCTGTCTGAAAAACAGCTCTAGTCGTTTCCACCATGTTTCACGGGATTGTTCCCGGAAAGTCTGCGTATCCTATCGGGCGGATTAAGCTGGATGTCGCGTTTGGCACTGATGATAATTTCAGGTGTGAGTCTTTGACCTTTGAGGTGGTCAAAATCAAGAGCCCGTATCACGCCCTGTTCGGGCGGCCGGCTTATGCTAGCTTTATGGCTCGGCCTTGGTACGTCTACCTCAAACTCAAGATGCCCGGACCAAATGGCACTATCACAGTTAATGGAGATCGCAAAATCGCCCTTGAGTGCGAGGAAGGGGATGAAGCCTATGCTGAGACGGCTTGCGCCGCAGAAGAGCTGAAATTTTACACTGCAAATGTTGACCCGGCCGATATGACGCCCTTGAAGAAACCCACCGCCGAGTCTGGCCCGCCACTCAAGTTCAAGTCGGCCGAGGACACCAAGCAGGTTGAGTTTGTTCCTGGCGACTCGTCCAGGACGTTCACTATTGGGACTGCTCTGGATCCCAAATAGGAAAGCGCGCTCATCGAGTTCATCCGTGAGAATCGGGACATCTTCGCGTGGAAACCTTCTGACATGCCAGGTGTACCGAGAGAACTCGTTGAGCACCACCTTAATGTGGATCCAAAAATGAAGCCTGTTCGACAATTCCTCCGTCGTTTTAATGAGGAGAGACGCAAGGTTATTGGGGAAGAAGTAGCCCGGCTCCTAGCTGCCGGGTTTATCGTTGAAGTTTTTCACCCTCAGTGGTTGGCTAATCCAGTGCTTGTTCTCAAGAAAAACGGCACTTGGCGCATGTGTGTTGACTACACAGATCTCAACAAGGCTTATCCCAAAGACCCATTCGCCCTCCCTCGCATTGATCAGATCATCGATGCCACGGCGGGTTGTGAGAGTTTGTGTTTCCTGGATGCTTACTCCGGCTATCATCAGATAAAGATGGCCGTCGGGGATCAGGAGAAGACGGCTTTCATCACACCCTTTGGGGCCTTCTGTTATGTCTCTATGCCTTTCGGGCTCAAAAGTGCAGGGGTGACTTATCAGCACTGTGTCTAGAATTGCTTCCACAAACAGATTGGGCGCAACGTTCATGCTTATGTGGATGATATCATGGTCAAGTCATTGAAGAAGGAGACCTTGTTGGATGATCTCAAGGAAACTTTTGCTAATCTTCGGACTTACCAGATGAAGCTTAACCCGGATAAGTGTGTTTTTGGCGTTCCTGCAGGCAAATTGCTGGGTTTCCTCGTATCGGAGCGAGGCATTGAAGCCAACCTGGATAAAATCAAGGCAATCACCTCACTTGCAAAGCCAGAGAATATCAATGACGTTCAGCGCATGGCGGGTCGTATTGCAGCTCTTAGCCGGTTCATAAGCCGCCTTGGTGAGAAGGCTATCCCCCTGTACCAGATGCTGAAAAAGACTGACGACTTTGTCTGGAGCGATGCTGCTGATGCTACCTTTGAAGCCCTTAAGAAGCAGCTGGCTGAGCCGCCTGTCCTCGCTGGTCCTATCGCTAAAGAGCCTATGCTCCTGTACATTGCTGCTAATAACAAAGCGGTCAGTGTTGCAGTTGTTGTCGAGAGGAAAGAGGCAGGGAAAGAATATCTAGTCCAGAGGCCAGTCTATTATGTCAGTGAAGCTCTATCTGAGTCCAAGCAGAGATATCCACATTGGCAGAAATTGGTTTTTGGCGTCTTCATGGCTAGTCGCAAACTCAGGCATTATTTCCTGGAGCACCCCATTACTGTGGTCAGTTCAGCACCCTTGGGCGATATCATCCAGAACAGGGAAGCGACAGGCCGGGTTGCCAAGTGGGCGATTGAGCTTGACCCACATCATCTTAAGTACGTGCCTCGCACGGCCATCAAGTCCCAGACACTTGTCGATTTCATCAATGATTGGACTGAACTCCAAGCTTCGGAAGAGAAGCCTAATAATACATATTGGACTATACATTTTGATGGTTCCAGACAGCTAGAAGGCTCGGGGGCTGGAGTCGTCATATCTTCCCCTCGAGGTGATAAATTTTGTTATGACCTGAGGATTCTGTTTACTTGTACTAACAATGCAGCTGAATATGAGGCTCTCCTCCATGGTCTTCGGATAGCTAAGGAGATGAATCTCAGCCGGCTCAGGTGCTTGGGCGACTCAGATCTGGTCGCTCAACAAGTTTCAGGAAAGTGGGATTCCAAGGACCCCCTTATGGCGGCTTATCGACAAGAAGTAACCAATGTGGCTGGACACTTCAAAGGATATCAAGTTGATCACATCGACCGGCGGCTTAACGAGGCGGCTGGCGCATTGTCATGACTCGACTCTCAACGTAAGCCGGTCCCCCCTAATGTGTTCCTTGACGTGCTACATCATCCTTCTGTCAAACTGCCCCCCAAGGAAGATCTCGCTATTCCTGACCCGGAGGCACTGTTGGTGGCGGATCTTCACGCTATTCTGGACTGGACAGTTCCTTATCTGGATTATTTGACTCGAGGCGAGCTCCCTGCAGATGAAATCATGGCTCGTCAGATCGTCCGCCGCTCCAAGTCTATGTCTATCGTCAACGGCGAGTTGCACAGGAGAAGCATCATAGGGGTTTTCCAGCGTTGTGTTTCCCCTGATGAAGGGCGAGAGATCCTTAACGAGATTCATTCTGGAGATTGTGGTCATCATGCCGGCTCAAGGTCCTTAGTGGCAAAAGCTTTTCGACATGGTTTCTACTGGCTTACTGCACACGCCGACGCAGAGGATATCGTACTCAAGTGTGATGGTTGTTAGAAGTTTGCACGTCAAGCTCATGTTCCGGCTCAAGAACTCTGGATGATCCCAATCACTTGGCCCTTTGAAGTCTGGGGGCTCGACATGGTTGGTCCATTTAAACCGTCCAAGGACAAGAAGACCCATCTTTTGGTCGTTGTTGATAAATTCACCAAGTGGGTTGAGGCCGAGCCAGTCAGCAATTGTGACGCAGCCACAACATTCAAGTTCTTGAAAAAGTTGATTTTTCGCTTTGGTTATCCACATAGCATCATCACTGACAATGGCACAAATTTATCGAAGGGTGCTATGAAGAAGTTTTGTCAAAAAGAGCATATCCGACTTGATGTTTCCTCCGTTGCACATCCTTAGTCCAATGGCCAAGCAGAACGTGCTAATCAAGAGATTTTACGAGGTATCAAGCCAAGGCTTATGGTCCCCCTCGAGTGCACGCCGGGTAGCTGGGTTGAGGATCTTCCTTCTGTCCTTTGGAGCATCCGGACTACCCCTAACACATCAACAGGCTTTACGCCTTTCTTCATGGTATACGGTGCAGAAGTTGTTTTACCCAGTGATATTCGTCATGATTCCCCCCGGGTCACTGCCTATGTCGAAGCAGATAACGACCAGGCTCGTCAAGATTCTCTCGATGCATTGGAGGAGGAACATGATTTAGCAGCAGCACGCTCTGCAATCTATCAGCAAGACCTACGTCGCTATCACAGCCGTCGGGTTCGCAGCCGTACTTTCCAAGAGGGCGACTTAGTACTCCGTCTGATTCAAGAACAGGCGGGTATGCACAAGCTTTCCCTCCCTGGGAAGGGCCTTTTATCATCAGCAAGAATCTCAACAACGGTTCATATTACCTGATGGATATACGTGAGCACAATAAATCACGTACGTCGGAGGAGGAGACCAACAGGCCTTGGAATATCACTCATCTCCGTCCTTATTACACTTAGTGCCACCGGCTCAAGTTTGCTTGTACATACCTTTGTATATATTATGAATCAATAAACATAAGCCGGCACCCTCGAAACTCGGGGTCTCTGTCGTTTCATTTCAAATATTGTGTATGAGTCTTTTTGTTTTTGATCATTGGTCACTTGGGGGCTTCCAACTCACCGAGTTTAGCTATCTCACCCTCTTGACCCGGCAATTAAACGCCACATTATCTTGGTTAAACCTGCCTGTCTGCTTGATGCTACTCCGATTAGGTGACCCGGTGTACTCTTGACAAGTCAATCATCTCTTTGACCCTGATCTTGTCTTGGTTAAAACATCGGATGTCACGTGAGAGCCGGCTTATAGAGAGCGAGGATAAACCATGGGCTATCACGCTAGCTTCATTGAAGCAAGACTCGAGCCTCGAAAGCCGGTCTATATTGTCGTGCCTCGAAAGCCGACTCAACATTAATATCTGTTCATGATTTCAGTTCAATTTTTACAGGGGTTATTTTTGTTTCCCTTTGGCCATGAGCCTCCAGATCATGGATGAAGCCGGGTTACAACAAACATCTTAAACTGGTTTTTTCAGCTGTGCTAATCATGAGCCGGACAGCTATTAAGCAACCCGGATTTTTTCTAAGCCTATGTTCTGCGGTGAAGGATAAGCTACTGCTGGTTCATACAAATATAACTCGCCATACTGATATTCAATGAAGCCGTTTCTTCCAAAGGAGACTGGGCAGGTTAATATATCATCACACCAGCGCAAGAGTTTCAACCAAAATACTGCCACATATTTAAGTGCGCGAAGACACGATAGAACACCCAAGTGTTTTCAACTATCCTATTACAAAAAGCCACAACTGGGCTCCATGATGTCAAAGTTTTTTAAGAGACCTACTCCTGGGCACCAGTTCCTGTGCCCTCTGGGTTATCAGTTCTCGGGTTAGCACCTTCTTGATGTTCATCAGCGGCTTGAGCCTCCGGGTCATCCTGCTCTGGCTCCGCTCTTCTTCCGATCTGAAGTTTGTCCAGATCCCAGTCGATAGTTGTCAAGGCTTGGAAGACGGCGTCCTCTTTCATGATAATTGATGGGTCAACATCAGGAGCAAAGATATGCTTACGCCGTGATGGAGTGAGGTCGATGGACGTGTAAGATGGCGGGGTGACTCGGACGTTTTCTTCGTTGTAAGCCGGCTGGTACCTCTTGAAGTCCAATTCTTCAACAAGTTGACTCGCCAACACACGAGTTCCCCTCATGCACCGGGTGTAATCCTCTTTCGAGAATTCGCTGCCGTCAGTGTTGAACTCTGGAAACCCGCCGGCCATCTCGGCCGGATCCATATCTGGCACATACGCTTTGGCTCGGCTTAAGGCCAACATGGCGCCTGCTCGGGCGGCTGATTTTTTCAACTCTTTGATTTGGGCAGGCACGGTTGAAAGTTGCTTCAGCACATCCCTTATGAAACGTGGCGGCTCTTTGTGACCCATAACAGACATAATGGTGAACAGGCTTCCTGCATACAGTTGCTCCAAGAATGTGTAAAACGCCTTGAGCTTGACACGGGGATCTTGCCGCAGATTGATGCTTCTGCTACCTGCACAATTTCAACACATTCGATTACAGCATTCCCATACAAGTCAATGATTTCGGGCGAGTTATTCCTGACAGATTGGCGGGTCACTTACCAAAGATAGCCTGGGTCATATCAGTAATATAGCGCTTCAAGCTGCTTAATTCGTCAGTAATGGGCTTCAGCCGGTTCTCCGCCTCTTCAGCACGTTTCAACAGCAATGTTCTCTCTTTCTCATGAGAAGCCGTCAACGCTCTCAATTTTTCGGCAGCAGTGGATGCTGATTCTTCTAGAGACGCGGCTGCTGACTCGGCATCAGTTCGAAGCTTCTTTTCCGCCTTAAGTTGCTTTTGCAAGCCGGCCGCTCTTGACTCAGCATCATTCAACAGATCCTGCATCACCAGGTCATATCAGTACAACAATATATGATCTAGAGCTTACAAAATTGCCCACTTTTGTGTTTGATAACTGAAGTCCCAAGCAGTTGCTAGCAATCTACATGGCACTTGGGGGATAATGCAAGTTCATTTTTCTTTTACAAATATCAAGGGAAAGCTCCAACTCATCTCAGTACAATGAGTCGGCCCTTAGGCGGCTATCACAGTCAATTTTCTTCTACATATTGAATCTATATTATGAAGACCCGGCTGTTTCACAGAAACAAGCCGGCCCTTGGGGGCTACATGTCACTTTGTTCTTAATATTATTGAAGACCCGGCTGTTTCATAGAAGCAAGCCGGCCCTTGGGGGCTACACGTCACTTTTACAAAGGACAATTGTTGAAGACCGGCTCATCTTATCAAAATGAGTCGGCCCTTGGGGGCTACGTTGCTTTTCAGACATATGCTACAAAACTGGCTTGTTATATACATAACAACCCGGTCCTTGGGGGCTACAGTTCTGCACCGAAGTATATCATCCTGGAAGTCTTACACACATTCATGCTGACCTCTGTCTAAGACTTGGCGGCTATACAAGATATATAAGTATGGAAAGGACGAGATTCTATTTACCTCATATTTCCTTTTCAACATGTTGACCAAGTTGGCTTCCATCTCCCGGCTTGTAGATAGCCGGGTCAGATAAAATTCATGAATATCAGCCGCGCTGAGTCCTTCAAGCATTGGGAGTTCAAGTTTGTTTTTCCCTTTCTCAGCCTCCACCGGTTCATCTTTTGCTGCAAGTTTGGTCAACACAGTTGATAGCTCTGGGCTTTAAAAGACGCCCCTGTGATGGTGACTTCGTCGGCGATTTGCGGAGATGATAAGGCTATATCTTCAGTTGCTTTCCTCGGACTGGAAGGGTGAATAGGACCTGGCGGGTTAAGATCCCCCATCGTGTCAGATGCGCCGACTTGAGTGTCCACTTCTTCAGTTGTTGGTGGCTCGTTTTGCTTGGGCGGATCAACATCTTCATTAGTTTGATTTTTCGCCATCTCGCGTTGGCCTACAGGGGTCACCAAATTGGGATTTTCCGGTTCAAGGTTCTCTGGGGTCGAAGATGACTCGCCAGTTTTCCTCTTCTTGGCCTTGGCCCTGTGAATATGCACGAAGAGTAAGATAAACAAATTCAATGGTTGCAGCAAAGCATGACTTGGTGAAAAATAATACTTACCCCGGCTTAATAACCAAGGGGGGAGTTGAGTGGCAGATAAGTCGCCCGACGACGGTGGCGACTCCTGATAATCCGAATCAGATGGGTTAAGTGGTTGTTTAAAAAGGCCGGCAAGCGGGTGAGATGGAGTTGGACTGTGAGGCACCTCATTGCGTCGCTTACGGGCGGCTGAACCGTCAGGTAAGCCAGTCAAGAGTTCTCCAGAGCCACTTCGAGTCTGGCGTCATGTAGAGCCGGCATGCTGCGATTTATTTAAAGAAAATTGTGGGTCTAAATAAGCGTGTGGATGAGAAAATGGCACTTTTCTGACAGTTTTCCTGACTCTTTGGGGAACAAAGTTTTCTGAGTCAGAGGAGATGGAAATTACCTCAACTTCATCAGCCCGGCTGGTTTCAGCATCGCCCTGAGAATAAGAGGCGTCAGCCGGTTCAATAAAAAGATGGAAAGAAAGTCAAGTTTTACCTCTGATTCATCATCAGCTGTTGGCGACTCGCCTCTAGCTACCGTCTCATTTTCAATTTCTGGTTTATTCTTCTTCTGAGCCGGCGCAGCCTTAGCAGCCTTGGGCTTGACCGCTGGTACTTTCTTTTTCTTCCTGTTCCAGAACGAAGAGTCGGCCTGCACAGTTTAAAACAAGATCAACCAAGTACGTTTAGAGAATTGACAAGCTGGACAAGTGATCACAGAAATACTTACTGGAGGAGCCTGGTTAAGGGCATAGAATGGTTTCAATCCGGTCTTGTTGCATGCTTCTTGAGGCTCCCCAAGTAGCTTCTTCGTAGCCTTATTGACTTCATCAGCTGACATATCAATAGGACTGAACCGTTGTGGGTCAATTGACTCGCGAGAATAATTACACATCAAGTTGTCTTGGCGGCTTAAGGGCAGGATCTTCCAGGTAAGCCAGCACCGGGTCAAGTCAACACCAGTCAGACCGTTGGCTAGCAAAGCCCTCAACCTTGGATATATGTGGGCGACTTGGGCACGTTCTTCTTGAGAAGCCTATCCAGGAAGTTCGAAGGTTGGGGGAAGACGTTCAGTTCTAAAACCCGGCAGAGGGTTTTCATCAGCTGGAGTTGTGTTCTTGCAGTAGAACCATGTTTTGTTCCAACCTTTAGGATGACTCGGCAGAACAGCTGAAGGAAAAGGAACGTCTATTCGTCTTTGAATTGAGACCCCGCCAAGTTCTAGGCAGGGGCCATCAGCGCACTCAGTTTGGCGGTTGAGATAGAAGAACTCTCTGAAGAGAGGAACGGTGGGCTCTATTTGTAGATATACTTCACACAAGACTTGAAATTGGCACAGGATGGATACAGAGTTTGGACCAATGTCTTGAGGATGAAGGTTGAAAAAGTGTAGAACATCCCGGAAGAATTTTGACCCGGGTGGAGAGAAACCTCTAAGAAGATGGTCTGAAAAAATCATGACTTCTCCTTCGCGGGGGTGAGGGGTGTCTTCTGCTGCTGAAGGGGCTTGATAGCCAATTACTTCTTGAGCCGGCAGGAGGCCTTGCTCTTTGAAATCATTTAGTACAAGGTCAGACACTTGAGAACACATCTAGTTGCAGACTGTGGTCTTCGCCATAGCAAGTTGCCTAAATATGAACAAGGAATGCAAACACATAAATGGCAGGGTTACTCGTGTTCATAATAAGCTCGCATCATACAATCGAAGGTACAGGGGCGAGTCACCATGTTCAGTAAGTCGCCAACAGTGGATTTTCAAAATTGGGCGGATCATAATAAGCAGACATGAGTCGCCAAGAGTACGGGCGGCTCATCCTAAGACCAACGTTCTTGGATTTATCCTAAGTATTGCAGAAACAAGTTTCAAACAAAGTGGCTAAAATTATGGATCTACAAAATACGAGAAAAAGGAAAATATTTGCTATTCCCAACTCATACAGTGGAAGCGCGGTTTGATTTATTCGCAGTGTTTAATGAAGATTAGAGGTCCCTAGATGCAGAAATGGTACTACGGCTAACATCGGAGTATTTCTACAACAAGTTCATCAGCATCTAGATCTATAAACAACAATGGTGGGATGGACAGACGAACATGGATGAACTAGGTCAATGGATACACGACCGCTACGAATCTAGGGAGCAATGAGGCGTACCTGGATGCGGCGAGTGGCTCTGAGATGATCCTAGGCAGCCTCGACGACGGCGCGTACGAAGGAGAGGATGCGGTTAGGGCCGCCGGCGCGCGTTGGGGTCGTACGGCGGTGGAGCTCTGACACGAGTGGACGCGTCGCAAGGAAGAAGAAGAAGTGGGCGGACGAAGCGGTAAAGTGAAAACGGAATCCCCCTCGGGCGTATTTATAAAAAAAAGAAGGGGAAGCGGCAGGTGCGAAAACAGAGGAGCGCAGTAACTTTTGTGAGTAGATGACGCCTCGATTTTCGGGCTTGACAGATATACTCAAGAGATTCGCTATGATGTGGCCCCTGAACCCCGCGATTTCCGGAAGATGACGTCATGACACCGAAGAACCAGAAATGTTAAGTTACCAGTGCTTTATGAGCCGGCGAACTCACGTGACTCGGCTATGGAATGAACCTAGATGATGAAAGGAAGGATAACCCGGCAATGTGACTTCTAGAGATTGATGCGAATAAATTCACCTCACTCTGGGGGCTAATGTCGGGGATATAACCCGCCGGCTTAACCCGCCCGTTCAGGGCCGGGTTACCGATTGGCGGCTTACAGGATAAAGGACGCAGCATTCAAAGAACAGGAGGCCCATCTGGCGACTCATCGAGCAGGCTGGGTTAGGGCCCAATACTTGAGGCGGCGGCTTATCCAAGGACGTGATATGTTTTCCTTTCTTGAGGAGGATGATGAGTAGGAAAAAGACTAGATCACGGGTCATGTTACGACCCGGACTCTGTTGTAAACCCAGGGAATCGACCTGTATATAAAGGCGAGCCCCTGAGGCGGAAAAGACTTAAGTTATAAGTTCTCAAGTACTAGGTTAGCCAAGTTGCACCCTTGTAATCGAGATCATCATCATCAATACAACCAAAGCAGGACGTAGGCTATTACCTCCTTCGAGAGGGGCCGAACCTGGGTAAACCCTTGTCTCTCGATTCCGATCAACCCCGTTCAAGCTACCACCTAGCTGTGATGGCCTCACCACTAAGTCCTTTCACGAGGACATCTGCCGTGACAAAACCACGACATGGTGGGTCCCCTCCAGTATCTCTTTTCCCCAGTATTTTTTATTTATTCAATAAAAAATCTCCGTGAAATTTTAAGTCAATTGGGGCTCTGTGGGTCCCATGCTCAGCTCCAGCACCACCAGGCTCGGGAACATCCCCTGTTGGAAACAGAGACCGATCTCTTCACACACGAGTGACTTCCCCAACAGATGCAGGAACGCCAGATTGGGTAGATTCACTGCCCTCAGGACAAGTTTTGGTGCCCATCACAGATTTGCAAAAGGTGAACATTTTCACTGCCCTCAGGACAAGTTTTGGTGCTAGCACCAGCAGCAAATTGGCAACAAAACTAAGGATGGTCATGTAGGCTGGATTTCTCTCCTCGTTTGGCACTGTAATAGTCATTGCTGTGTTGAGGCTCAAGTAGGAGAACGACACAGGGAGCTGCATTGTTTGTCAGGGCATGTAACGTTACTCAAATTTTACTTGTTTTTGGTACCCTTCACCCTGCACTACAGACAGTCAGTGTTGCTCAAATTTTGTTACAGATTCAGCCGGATCTGGCACTGCTGCACACCCTTGTGCAGCTAGCATACTTGCAAGAGAGAAGAAAACAAGACAAAGTGAAACCACACAAGAGAAGAAATCAGTTGGCGGCCATCGCGAGCGTGCGATGCCTATCTATGAAAGGGAAGAAAACAGGTTACCCTTCATGAGATCGGAGACTCGGCACATCGACCAAAAAGATCACACCTAATGCTCCAGTAGTAGCACACATATATATAGGAGGATGAATCAAGGAGCCATATCTTATCTCTCCAGCATGGCATGCATGACCTTATATATGCCATCAAGGTGTTAACAATTGAAGAGAGCAATGGTTGGTTTGAACAATAGACAAGTACAACAGGCTGGAAACGGTCCCGACACATACATGGCCAACGGCATGTTCTCCTGAAAACTGTTATCAGGACACCACCATCTGGCGTGACTTATAGTACATAATTAGCTGCTGATATGAGACTTACAAACAAGTGAATGGAAATGCCAATGATTAACTGCACGCAAATGGTTGATTGTTGGGCGTGGTCCACTCCAGGTTAAGATCAAATCCTCTTCAGCAATGGTTGATTTGGATATCCTGCGAGCTCGCTCCTCAGGTATTCCAATTCGATGCCAAAGTAGCCACCTTCTAGCACAAATTCCTTTAAGCTGGCGAGAGATGGTAGCCCTGAAAAGAAACCCCTGTTGATGAATGTAGTCGTACCAAACTTGAGCACCTCAAGCTTCGGGGCTGCTCCTTGTTCAAACTTGACAGACTTGAGCCATCCTACGAGTCCCATGCTCAGCTCCAGCACCACCAGGCTCGGGAACGTCCCCTGCTGGAAATTGAGACGGACCTCTTCACCCTTGATTGACTTCTCCAACAGATGCAGGAACACCAGATTGGGTAGATTCCCAAGGACTTGTATGGCAGCATCGTGCTCTCTTATCCTGGAGCTCCGCAACTTCAGCTTCACCAGATTCTTGAGCCCCTAGATCCATTCTGGCAACTTGACCAGGTTGCCGTAAAGCTTGAGGCTCTGGAGTGTCTCTGGAAACGAGAATTTTCCCTCCAAGAAGCCACATAAACCAGGTTTCCCCTCTAACCGGATTGACAATGACTCCAGGTGGCTCAGAACAACAATTGCTGAACATAACTCTTTGCCATTTCCCTCATTGACGCCAGTCACTCCCAACTTGCGTAGCTGGGCGAGTCCTTTTATGTCCAGTAGAACATCCTTCCCTCGTCGCGCAATATTCACAACACCAAGTGTGCGCAGGGCTTTCAGCTTCCTCATCCCTCTTGGTAATAGAACACCATACAAATCCAGGCGCATTGCAATAGCAGGCAATACATAAGACCAATTGTAGGTGCATGAATCACCGTCGATCACCTCATCATTACTAAAATCCTGAGGTACAGAATACTCTAAACAAGAAAACACTGATATGAAAGACAAAAGGCATGGCATGTTTTGGATGGTCTTTGGAAAGTAATCTACTATCTCATCATCAACTAAGATCAACTCATCTTTTGGTTTTCTACCAGCACGAAGATTGTTTAGCTTCCGATGCTTGATGATTGTCTTTGGCAGCATCAATATGGAGGTACCTCGGATGTCTAGTGTCACGAGCTGTCTCAGGTTACCCAATGAATCTGGCAGGTGATAAACACAATAACATCCACTTAGAGAAAGGTATCTTAGGTTCAGAAGCACCCAATGTGCTTAAGGTGATGAACATATAGACCTGTTGTGTCTTCTAGGTCCAGCACTCGTAGCAACCCCATCTTATCAGAAATGAAAAATGACTTCCACTCTCCAAAACATGTAATTGACCGCAGACGGGACATGTCCACCATGCTCTCAAACTCAATTTTATCTCCCTTCCAGTTTCCGCTGATAGCCAAGTGGCGCACCATGGCCTGGCTATTTGAGCTGCAACCTTTCTCAAGTGTAAAAACAAGTTTTTCTTCCATGGACTTTGAGACACCAATTTCACGGATAAGATCATGGACTTGGGAGGAATCAATTACTTTTGTACTATGAATTGATTGTTGCGATGGTAGGATTTATACTCCTGCTTATAAGTTTCATGAAGTAGCTATCTGCTACTTCCTGAAGCAGCACAAGGTTGTGGAGGAGCAACTCCACCTTGCTAATACAATGTGTACAGCACAAATGTTGAAGGAACAACTTCAACGTGCTGTGCTAGATATCGCTCTAGAGGCGAATGTAGGCCGATAGGGCAGCAGGAGTTCAATCCAAAACTCCTAGAGCACAAGATCTTGCTCCAAGAAATTAGATAAGAACAACAAGTTCTATTATAGGTAGTGGGTACATAGTCTGGATACAAAGTAGAGGTGAGGACCTCTATTTATAGGGCTTTGAAAAGCCTTCACATACTTCTACTTATAGCTGGAATACTCTAGAAAACATTATTTAAGTTTCACCATTCTACTCATAGCTACTCACAACTAGAAGACTCTAGAAAACAGTAGGTAGGGTAGAAAAGAAAAGAAAAGAAAAGAAATACTACACTAGAGTGGAAGCATCTAGAAGTAGCCAAACAAATCTGCCTGGCCTACTGGAGGGTATAACTCGTTTATCCCACTCCTGTTTATTTCTGTGTTAGCCGTACTAGCATTATGTGTAGACTGTTTGCGTAGTACACGCATGTCTAGATCATAATCAGTATGTCATTAATTTTGTCAATGCCATGTTCATGATTATTTCCTGTATTAAATTAATAAAAAAAAGGAGAGTGCACGCTACTAGCCACTTTACCTCACAGCTGCTTGTGGTGTTCTACAGAGCGAAATATATAAGAACACAAAACATCATAGATACATTTCTTGAAAAATTTGATGTTTTTTTAAAGAATGTGACTTTTTTAAATGCCAAATATTTTTAGAATTTATGAACTTTCTTGAAATTACAATCATTTTTTAAATTTGAAAAAAATAATTAAAACATGATTTTTTAATTTCCGAACATCTTTTGAAACATGAACAATTTTTTTAAGAAAAAAGAACATTTTTTGAAATTCCTGAACATGTTTTGAATTTATGAAGAAAATTTGCAAAGAGGAACATTTTTTGGTATCCCAAACAATATTTCAAATTTTTAAACAGGTTTCAAAACGAATAATAAAGTTCAAAAAGGAGAAAAATAAATTAATAAAAAAAAGAAAAAGAAAAAAATAGAAAAGAAAAAAAATACGCTTAGGCCTTGGCCCACCTAGCCACGGCATTGCTCCCATTCGGTAACTGTTGGGCCGGCCCAAGTGTTCACAGATTTGCAAATTTTCATAAATTTTGAAAAAAAAAGGTCATGTATTTGAAAAAAATTGGCAGCCTTGAAAGAAGTTTGTAAAAGTTGAAAAGAGTTCATGGATTTGGAAAAAAGTTCACGAATTTATGAAAAAGTTACAAATTTAAAAAGTTCACGAATTTAAGAAAAATTCAGGATTTAAAAATAGTTCGTGAATCTTAAAATATAGATGAAAATGGAAAAAGAAAAAGAAAAATAAATGTAAAAAAATGAAGGAAAACGGGACAAACAAAAACCAAAAAAAATAAAAAATACAAATTTGAAAAACTATTCATGTTTCGAAAGATGCTCAATTTTTTTTTAAAATGTTCACGTTTTAAACTTTTGTTCAAATTTTGAAAATGTTTGTGTTTTAAAATTTTGTTCATAAACTAAAAAAATATTCGGTATTTCAAATTATTCACACTTTATTTGAATAAAAGTTTTGAATTTTTCAGAAATGTTTTCATATATATGAACGCTCTTATGGGTTCTTATATATTTCGCGCTATAGAATACCACAAGCAGCGGTGAGGTGATGTGGCTAGCAACGCCCGCCTTAAGTGCGAGGTCAAGTCCTCGCAGGCTCTTTCTTTTCTCTGTATTTTTACGTCGCTTGGATAGAACGTGGTAGGAGAGTCATGACTTAATAAACTGGCCCAGTCGCTCGGCGCCTGTGCAATTCGTATACGAGTCCCATGTATCGGCGCGGGCGACGTACTTTTAAGAAAGACCATCCCGCACTTTATTATGAATATGAGGTAATCTCAGTCGTCGATGTGTTTAGGGGGTGTACTGAAGCAGAAGCAATAATTTTTTTCATATGAAAATAAGGTCAGCACACCACCATGATTAGGAACCGCAAATTGAGCCAAAGTGCTTGAAACGGGTTTACCCAAGCTCAATGTACAACATTTGGAAAAGGGAAGTGATCTGAGCAAATAGGCTCAGTTGGTGACTGCCAAACTGTGGTGTGCTAACTTATCTTGTAATCTACTCAGGAAAAATAGCGCTGAGAAAAGAAAGAAAATAGTTAGCCAAACAGCAAAAATGGCAAAATCTTGATGGAAAAAACTGAATTATCATATCACAGCATCAGATGCAGCCAAAGTCTATATGGACCAAAACTGACATTTTCCACTAAACAGACAGTTTTGAACAAACACTACTTTTACTTTTCCATCAACTGAGCCGAAATAGCAATGCCTCAACTCAACTGGGAAGAGCCAAGTATTTCCACTAGACTCAGCCCTCGCGTCATGACGTCAATGTTGTATGCGTATTAATTTTTTATGACGACAGATGGATGGATAGTTGTTGCTGCACTGAGCTAATTAAGTAGAGTATTTTGGTCATGCAGAGGGAAATCACATGCTACTCTAGAATCGATGTTAGGTGGGATGACGTGTGGGATGCTAGAACATGATCACAAGAAGCAAAAGGGAAAAAACAAGAACTATAATCCACATTTTTGTATTCTGCAGATGACTATGAAGAAGGTACATGACCTGGCATTTGCATAATCAATCTATACTGCCCAACTAATTCAGTTAATAAGAAGAATAGAATATCGACCACCCAATGTATTAATTGCCCCTACCATGCATAGATGTACCTCCTTTTCTAAAAAAAAAATCATAGATGTACCTCAGGCATCAACATTTCACAAGATCATATTTCTTCTTCTGACAAACATGCCGGTCCAGTTACAGTGTTGACATATTAATACAAATCCATCTTCAATCAGGCCATTCTGTTATAATATATTCCCTGCATACTAATAATCATTATTGGTGCAAGTGAGAACATGTGGGATGCCTCAACAGCATTGTTGGCTAGGAGATTGACTTGTTTACAAACCGGGCTATATGTGCAAGTCCCAACAAACTAATTATAAATATTGGGGCTTGTGTGTGTTAGGAGGATTGAAACTTGTATTACTCAATGGCCAAGGGCCTGCCGGTATATAGAGAGGAGCAGGTGAAGGGAAATAGGCAAGAAACACCGTATACAGTGGTTTGTGTGGATTTGTTTTGTTCGAATGCTGGGTGCTGTGTAGATACAGAAGCTGATACATGGGTTAAAATGATTAGCTGGCTTGGCCGCAAGAGTCAGTGTATCCACAAGTTGCCTGATTTGGCATAGTAAATTGAGCAATTTGTAACAAAATAAGAAGAAGACTAAGACTCGAGGCTATGCTGGGTCCAAGTCCTAGTAATTAAACTTCAGATTGTAAATTTCAAATTAGAAGAAGAAGAAGAAGACTAAGACTCGAGGCTGCGCTGGGTCCAAGTCCTAGTAATTTATTGCCCATATGCTGATTGCATCAGCAATAAGGACCTTTTTTGGCATTAGGGGTTGATAAGTTCCACAAATAATGCTAAGAAATAAATTGGAAATAATATTGACATTCAATCCTTATATCTGCGTCCTCAAAGAATCTGAATTAGAAGTTTAGAGAATCATATATTTGCAACCCGTTGCAAATTTGCCACATACATTTACTGATGACAACGGTGTTGCTAAATTTTATGTTCCTGCAATATGGTGTCGGAAAGACTGGAGGTACCTGATACACCACTACTCTTCTCCCCAAATGAGACCAAGAGGGGAGAAATCTGACCACACAAGATATAATTTCTCATATGCTTCCATGGAAATAGAGAAAATTAGATCCTCAACCAGTAAATGTAATTCAATATCAAGTTGAAAGACATCTCATGGGATGCTCATCATCCAAAGCCCGGCATAAATGTGCACAAAATGTTTTGGTGTCGGGACATCAAAACACCTTGACTCCATTGTTGTAGGTAATCACAAGGAGCTAAAAAGGTAGAAATACATTTCCCCAAATTTTATCGATTCCACCAGAATCATTTAACACAAAGACTACATTTGTCGACATATATTTCTTCTAGAATTGCTAAAACCTTTTGGGACCTAAACAAAAAAAATCCATAGTGTGCCTCTTGTCCTCATATTAGTTCACATGAAAGAAAGCAAGTTATAGAAGAATAGCACTCGCTCAACAAGAGTTTTATTTACCGCAGTAATACATACTCATGATAAGTATTTTCCATACAGATTACAAATAACTATTCATTAATAAACAAAGTAAATGAGGTGGTGAGAAAGTGAGGCTTGTAGCAAAAGGGTTCATGCAAAGATCCGACATTGATTACGATGTAACATACCCTCTTGGTATGTGTGGAATTATGTTTTGATACAAAACATAGTTGTAATTACAAATACTTTATCCATGTAGTTAATGTATGCAGTGAATAGATACTCATATGTGTCACTCATTTCGGATATCTATATTATAAAGTCCCTGAAGGTCTTACAACTCCAAATCCAAAAACAAATCGCAACATGTTTTATGTAAAACTTCAAAAGTCACTCTATGACTTGAAATAGTCGGAAATCATATGGTACTACCGACTAAATGAGTTTCTTATTCAGATAGCCTACTCAAATAATGATGATTTTTTATGTGCTTATTAAAGGAATCCCAAATTTTATTTCCTTATATCACCTTATATTAGTGTATATCGATGATCTCATCATCGATGTATATACAAGACATAAACATAAACAAAATCTTCTTAAGACGGAAATTTGGATTCAATCAAATTTTTCTTAAGTTTACAATCTGAGCATTACATATCAGTCTATAAATATCCAAAACATATGAGAAGTTCAATATGGATATATCATATCAATAAATACATCTATAGTCATATTTTCCCTGGTAGGGATACAAATCCATTCAAAATTAGGGGTGATAATGAAGTGATATCAGGACCTGAAGTTCCATATCTCAAATAACACTAAAGCACTCGTATAATTGCAAACTACATCATGCCTGCGACTATACTTGCTATGTTTATTCAGAGTGCAACTTCCAACAAATGGTATATTTAAAGGATATCCGCTTATATCTCAAGCTCATAATGTATCTTGATTAATTTCATAAGGAAAATCAATATACGACCATAATATGATATAATGATACTGACTACTTATTTGATCCCAACAATACCATATGAATGACTGGATTTGCTGGAATAGCCTTCTTATAAATGTCATATAAATATAGTTTAACGACTACTTCCACTTATCATTCTGACATAAATGCTTTAACCGAAGAATTGCAAAATATGTATGGATTGGCAGAATGATTGACCACACTCAAAATCATATGGCTAAGATTCCTCAGAATCACATATTATTATCTAGAAAGATAATATCCCTTGTATCATTTCAATATCTTTGGGTTATATGAAGATTAATATTACTCATAAATTATTTATCCTCGCAAATTATTAAAAAGCGAGGAGATAATTTGGAAACAAAATATTGTGAAGATGTAACAGACTATTCATGGTTCCATTACCAACTTCTACATTCCATACATATTTATGATTTACAAGACAAATTCTGATAGGATTAATCTGAAGCTGAAACAAACGGTTAAATTAGACCAGTTGTGGAATCGGAGCCGAGAGCCGATTCGGGCTGTCCGCAGTGCAATGGGCTGAAGCACCCATCGGTGTACTTCACCAGCGAAGCTGGTTCCCACGCCCACCCTACCCCTGGCACTTCACCGAAATTACGGCAAGAATGCCACCGCAGCCAGCCATCGACATAAACCTGACCCGTCTCGTTCGATCCCCTCCTGAAACAGATCGAGGCTAGGTTTTCCAGCCACATCCAGCGCCGCCGCCGCACACCTTATCGCCGCCACCCCTCGGCGCCAACGTCCCAACTCGGGTCGGCTAGCCGGATCCACCCCTGCCGCCTCACCCCAACTCCGGTCGCCTGCCGCCTCGCCCCAACTCCGGTCGCCTGTCACCTCGCCCCAACTCCGGTCGCCTCGACCCAACGCCGGCCTCCCCAACCTCAAGGAGCAGGATGCCTCCCCAACCCCGGAGCACGCCGGCCTCCCTACCTCCCGGAGAGTGTCGCCCACTTCTTGTGCATCATGGCGTCGCCTGGGGTGAGCATGCCCATACATGATGTTGCTAGCTTCTTGCTCCTTGTGGATGTAGATAGTACAGGTAGTTGTTGTATGGTTCCTTGTTGTGGATGATTTTTATAGTTGATGTAGATGCATTTTCTTATAGTTTTTTTCTGTATGCTGGACATATATTTATGTATGTATGCTGGTATATATCATGGTGATAATGCACTAGATGGACAAGGCAGCGATGAAGGCAGCGAAAAAGGCAGAGAAGGCAGAGAAGGCAGACAAGGCACTTTGGGATGCATACCACACTAGGATATTTTGCGAGTTATGTGCAAAGGAATGTGAAGCAGGCAACAGGCCAGGGCCGTTCTTGAGTGGTAAAGGATATAAGAATTTGGGAGAGAATTGGACAAACATAACTAAGAAAACTTATTCGAGGTTGCAATTCAAGAATAGATGGGGTTCACTCAAAACGTTGTATTGCCAATGGAAACAACTGCAAATTGATGCATCTGGACTTGGATGGAATGCTAAGCTAGGAACTATCGATGCTGATACTGATTGGTGGAACACTCACCTAAAGGTATTTTCTTTCCTGTTACTCATTGTATGTACATTGGATTTTATCATTTCTAATTGTCTAATCTTTTGTTCTTGCCTATTTTTTCAGAAACACCCAGAGCATGCAAGGTATAGGAATGGAGGACCACCCAACTTGATAGAAATTGATCTGATGTTTGATGATCGTCACGTCACCGGTGCCGAGTCCGCTATCCCCGGTGAGATACCATTGGACAAGGAGGCAATGACTATTGATGACACTGATAGTGAAGAAGAAGAAGATGAAGTCATCAAAGAAAAACCAAAGAAAAAGAGAAATACGAAGAAGTCTACCAAATCTAATTTTTCTGCACAAGACGAGAAGAATCCTTTTGTTAGGATGTACAAGAAGGCTAGTGAT
The DNA here is from genome assembly GCA_039707655.1 of Elymus sibiricus. Classification (NCBI taxonomy): domain Eukaryota; kingdom Viridiplantae; phylum Streptophyta; class Magnoliopsida; order Poales; family Poaceae; genus Elymus; species Elymus sibiricus. The sequence continues at coordinate 30,517,915 of CM077664.1, forward strand.
GCCATATGTGTGACAGCTGAAAGCATAAAAGAGGCATCGAGCTCCAACAAGGCTCCTCCTCCTCCTCCTCCTTTGGTTGGCCCTAGTATGCAAGATGCAATGGAGATGGTTCGCGACTGTGGAGTCGAGGAAGGAACTCCTCTCTTTTTCTCATCGAGCATGCTTTTTATGAAGCCTGAGTATAGAGAAATGTTTGCAACGGTTAAGACCAAGGAAGGGAGGTCTGATTGGCTCGAGAGAGCGCATGAAATGTAGTAAATTTCCGTTTACAATAAATCCTAGTTTTTAGCTTTCCTGGATGCGAACTATTTCCTTGTCATATGTATGGATGTGAACTATTTCCTTTCCTGGATGTGAACTATTTCCTTTACTGGATGTGCACTATTTCCTTGTCATATGTATGGATGAACAATGGATATGACAACTAATGTTGTTGTCATGTTGCATTTGTAGACGGATGGAATTGACAGCGGAGGTGATGACAATGACGCTAACATAAAGACAGTACAGCTTCAGCATTTGCTCAAGTTAAGTACTGATCTTGCAACCTTAGGCCAAATGGCTATGCACTACAGCAAGTATTATTTGAATAAGCAACCTAGGAGGATTGCAGTACAAACTGGTTATGAATGGGTGATGGAAAAATTAGCACGTCCCAAGTCTTGCTACAAAATGTTTAGAATGTTTCCAGAAGTTTTCTTGAGTTTGCATGGTCTTTTAGTGAGTGACTATCATTTGGAATCAACTAGCGATATGAGCTCACTGGACTGTCTAGGCATGTTCTTGTGGATGCTTGGAGGACCTCAATCATTTCGTCAAACCAAAGACCGCTTTGTTCGGTCAACTGAAACAATTCATAGGAAATTCAATCATGTGTTGCACTGTGTATATTCTCTAGGGGGGGACATTATCAAACCTATGGATCCTACATTCGGAGATGTGCATCCCAAAATAAGAGACAAACGTTTCTGGCCTCATTTCAAAGGTTGTATTGGTGCAATTGATGGAACGCACATTCCTGTTATAGTTCCTGCAAAAGAGACCATGAACTTTACAGGAAGACACAGTTACACAAGTCAAAATGTGTTGGCAATTTGTGACTTCGACATGAGATTTACCTTTGTCGTTGCCGGTTGGGCGGGGTCGGTACATGACACACGGATTTTTCATCACAGTATCGAGAAGTATGCTAGTACTTATCCTGCACCTCCTAAAGGTACACAAATCAACTAATTTTGTAAAGATTGTTTCTATTGATTACTGCATTGTTCTAATTCATCTCTATGTATGTAGATATGTACTACCTTGTGGATTCCGGTTATCCAAACCGGGAGGGATATCTAGCTCCTTACAAAGGCCAGACCTATCACCTTGCAGAATTTCGGGCGGGACGCCCACCAACTGGAAAGTTCGAGGTGTACAATCATTCTCACTCTTCTCTTCGGAATGTGGTTGAGCGCACATTTGGTGTTCTCAAGCAGAAATGGCGCATCCTAAGGGATGTGCCCCAATTCAAGATGGCAAATCAAACGATGATTATCAGTGCTTGTATGACATTGCACAATTACATTAGGGACAGCAAGCTACGTGATAAAGAGTTTGACAAATGTGATGAGAATGAAAATTACATGCCAGCGGTGGCACGGGCAACACCATTGCTTGGTGATGTCGTTCTGACATCCTCTGATGAAGGCAATATGAACGACACGCGTGACAGGATTGCGACCTCTTTGTGGATTGCACGACAAGCTAGATAGTTTACTTTCTGTACAAATATCTAATTATATGTATGATCCAAACCTTTAGCTCTCTTTTGTATGGTGGATTATTAATTATATGTATGATCCAAACCTTTGGCTCTCTTTTGTATGGATTACTAAATTATATGGACTATCTTCTCTATTGTTAGATAAATTGTTACTTGCATGGACTAGCGGCGTGACAACATCATCATTTTACGTTCTGTTATTCTATTTATCTATGAGCAAGATAGTGAGAGAAATATTATTATGAAATATTTTATACATTATTAGAGAATAAATCGTTCACTGTCGGTCCAAATATCATTTAAACATAATCAGCAAGTTACACTCATCTCTCAGTACTTTAGGGGCATTTCAGCGTTTTCACTAGCTCAATGTCGAATCCACAGCCACGTTGCCAAACGACTAACCTTCACTGCAGCTGATTCGTCAGCGAATCAGCTTTGACACCACAGTGAATCCACAGCTGATTCTGTCCAAGCCGAAGCCCAAACAAACACAGCCATAGTCATGCCAATGGAATTAATACGACACATCTCTAGATTTGCATTGTTTAGGGGGAGTAAACTCGAAAATTATAACCACATAATAAGGATCAGATTGCATATATTGTATTCTTTTTCCCTTCATGAATATTTCCCTAATGGTTTCTCCGAAAAGGGTTTTAATGAGACAATATAGATACAAGTGTTAACATATGTCATATCAGTTTCTCCTTATATTTTTCCCATTGGATTTAAAATAGTTTTCCAATGGCAGTTCAGATCACACTCTATTCCGTTACGAGTTTTTCTCTCAAAAGTTTCTCATAACGTTTTTTAAAGAGACAATATCTTCTCAAATATCATATGTCAGACTTCTTATTTTTCCTATTGGGGTTTTTAAATGAAGTACACAAGACATATTTATTGTTCTCCAAACTCACAAACGAGTTTTCTCCTTCATAAAAGGTTTTTTCATATGAGTTATAAAGAGACAATAATCATTATATGTTGTATCATTTTCTCCATATTTTTCCACTTGGTTTAAAGCAGTTTTAACAACATGTCAAGTACTACTCTTCTCATATTTTTCCCATAGGATTTTTGCAGGAGTATTTCTCAAGATGAAGATGATGAACATTCTCAAAGGCAAACACATACACAGAGGAGTCTTTATCAGGATGATTTATGTTCACAAAGACAAGCATTGATTAGGGGGTGTTAGGAATTACTCCCTCTGTAAAGAAATATAAGAATGTTTAGATCACTAAAATAGTGATCTAAATGCTCTTATATTTCTTTACGGAGGGAGTAGTTTATTAGTTTAATTAAAGGGTTAATCCCTGCCTATATCGGATCCACTTTTGGAACCACTCTTTGGAACTGCCTTTGTACCAGGGTATATATACCCAAAATTCATCCATGAAAGCAATAATTGCCCCTACCATGCGTAGATGTACCTCAGACATTAACATTGCACAAGATCATATTACTTTTTCTGACAAACATGCCGGTCCAGTTACAGTGTTGACATATTAATACAGACCCATCTTCAACCAGGCCATTCTGTTATAATATTCCCTGCATACTAATAATCATTATGCGTGCAAGTGAGAACATCTGGGATGCCTCAACAACATTGATGGCTAGGAGGTTGACTTGTGTACAAACTAGGCTATATGTGCAAGTCCCAACGAACTATTATAAATATTGGGGCTTGAGGATTGGAACTTGTATTACTCAATGGCCAAGGGCCTGCCTGTATACAGAGAGGAGCAGGTGATGGGAAATAAGCAAGAAACACCATATACAGTGGTTTGTGTAGATACATAAGCTGATATATGGGTTAAAAGGAGGAGCTGGCTTGGCTGCAAGAGTCAGTGTGTCCACAAGTTGCCTAATTTGCTGTAGTTTTTTTTTTTTTGAACACGAACTGACAGTAGGATTTGCCTACTGCCTTTATATTAACACCAAGGGATATTCAAGGTTTACATGGTGGTTTTACAAGCTAGTGTCTCCAGCCCCTAAGCCAGCCCAAGAAGTTGGCAAGAGGCAATGAGACACAGAGGGGGAGGGGGCAAGCTAAGAACTAGATTACAGAGCCACTAATTTGCTGTAGTAAATTGAGCAATTGTTATTACAATAAGAAGAAGAAGACTAAGACTCGAGGCTGCGCTGGCTCCAAGTCCTAGTAATTAAACTTCAGATTGCAAATTGCAAATTAGAAGAAGAAGAAGAAAACTAAGACTCGAGGCTGCGCTGGGTCCAAGTCCGAGTAATTAAACTTAAGATTAGCAGGGAGGCATGTGCTTCATGACGCTCCAATGAGGATGGGCAAATTAGGATGCTGGGTGGGTATATTCCATTAGGATGAGTACAAAACATGGAGTAGATGGGAACATGATGCCTAATAACTTAGAATCTAATTATGCCTTGTTCGTCATAAAATGAGAAAAAGAGGAGCTTGATCAAGAACATGTCAGTTGGCTGGTTTAGTTCCTTAATAAGCTCGATCAAGATTCAAGACTGCTTCTGTAGGACATGTGGATACGTGGTACTCGCCAAATGAAAAATGGCAACTCAGACGCAAAAATAACAATGAGGTGGAGGATGAAATCACCTAGAGAGGAGTGGAATTGGCGAGGGTGTAAGAACGGCATATGGCAGTGAAAATTTGGAGAGACCCCAGATAAAAAAGGAATTTAGAGCGACGACGTGGATGCCACGTGGCAAGGTCACAGCCCACGTCATAAAAATAGTTTTTTTTACCAAAAAGGACCGCGTCAGGTTTTATAGATAAAGCAACAACAACCGTACAACTCGTCACGACAACACCAAAACACACTCTGGAATAGATAAAAGGGTGCTTAAGCGGCTACACAACCCCAAACCACTGCAATCACACTACAAGTAGGAAGAAAGGGCATCGCCTCAAGTCGTTGGAGCCTTCTACGAGTCACCATGAAGAGACGAAGGTGGCACCTTTAGGAAGGGCATGACATCGGAGCGCCCCACCGCCCGATCCAGGGATCAAGGTTTCCCTCGGAGAAACATGGAAGGCCCAGAGGAACCGCGACGCTGCCTTCAACAAGGAGACGACTCCCGCAGGCACCTCCGCGTCGGCCTGACATAACCAAATAGAGTTTTCACTATGGCAAGCCCTCTGCGCCTCCAAGACGTAGTACCGAACACTAGTAGGAAAAACCTTGTAGGAATAAGTAATTAGGGGCGCCGCACTTTTTCTGAACGCCGGTGCTATTTTCGCAGAATAGCACCGGCATCCTGAAAAAAGTAAACCCGGAAGGTAAAACTTAGTAGCGGCGTTGAATTTACAGCAAATGCCCCTGGTGTTTTGCAAAATAGCACAGGCGTTGGCACATCTTGCAACGCCTCTGGTTCTTGATGTACCAGCAAAGTGGGAACTTTGGGTCCACGCCGCGCTACAGGAGGAAAATATTTGTGGCGTTGGGTCTGTTGGAGAATGCCTTAGTTAACTTACCCACCAAATTTGGCTAAAAAAAATCTCATAATCCTTGAATATATAACATTTTAAACTAAATTTTTGCCACATGCACACGTACAAAATGAAGTTAAACTCGATTATATAGACATATAGAACTTATAGTTGCTTGCATGCATCCATCGGCCATCAAAATATACGACATGCGCCGATTTTGATCATCAGCTTTCACGTACGTTGTCGTAGCTCTAAAATGTGCGACATCTAGCTGAACTACACTACACTACTACTAAGGTAGCCGGCTGGTCGCGCCCACGCGCCTAGAGCGCGGGGCCGGAGTGGTCGCGAATGGAGGCTGCCAATGATTAGCAGTGTTTAAACAAGCAAACGCCACAAATATTATAAATTAGCAGCGTTCGCTTACCATAGAACGCTGCTAATGATTGGTTTGCCGGAAAAATTAATTTGCCACGGCAGCACAAATTGCTGCCGTGGTAGTGTTGCACATTTAATATAGCAATTGTAAAATTCATGCGTTTACATACTGCATTAATATCGATCGTTCAAAAGATATAGCAATATATATATGGGCCCACTTGCAATTTTTTCATAAAACTCACTTTGGAGTATCTTAGATATAGTATATGCTCCGTCACATGGTAGTACATGAGACATGTGTGTAACTACACCCGGTAGTAGGATGTATTTTCCCTAAACATACAGATAATAGTTATTGGATGGCCACAATTTCAGTTTTGGTAGCCACAAAATCAATAATGTAAGATGCATCACCTAGAAAAAAAGAATGAATGGAATGTTCTAATAAAAATATTAGTTTGCAAAGTTGAAATAATGAATGAGAATAAGTTTTCCACATGCGTAATTTTACATGCGGTTTTCTATGTCTGAAGTAGAGACACTATTTCAAGTGAAAAAGAGGTAAATATATTGAAGATATAATCGGCAACAAAAATGGAAGATTTCGGTTTACAAATTCTGCATTGTCCACACATTGCTCAGTAAACGAGAGACAAAAATTAGAAGATAGATCTCTTAACAACCACGGTAGTTTAAATAATGTATGTCCTTCATTGTCTAACAGAATAACGTATCGAATATTAAAGTCAAGTGCGACATTAGATGTATTGATTTTAGAGACTGTTTAAAATTGAAATACCATTAGCAACCATGCTTAGACTTCGTCTTACTAATCTTTTACTTAAATACCAGTCTTTTGACAAAAAAATTATTATTCATTTATTCAAATTTGCAATATGTCGTTTATATAGCCACTAAGATTCCCTAGAACCTCTTGCGGCTATCTTGAAAAACAATTCATGAGTAAAATCCATATCTTGGACAGGTAAATAAAAGGGTTAATTGGATCTATGCCACTCCAATTTTCACAGATTGGAGATATGCCATTACAAAAACTCAAGTTGGAAATATGCCACTGCAACTTCTTCGTATCTCTATCCATGCCATTTTCTTCAATACCAAACCATATACTCCCCTTATACGTGCGCACATACATACGTATACGTACCTGTGAGACACAAGCAGACTCGAGCCACATACATAGACCGCACACACACATCGCAAACCTTATCCACCCGACTCACACACACGAACCCTAGCACGCGGGCGGCGGCGGCTTGCTCGACGCGTCGGGGCCCAAGGCGGCGGGAGTCGGGCGCCGCGGCTGCTGGCTTGCGCCGCTGCGGTTGGAGACGCGGGCGACGGCGGCTGGAGACTCGGGCGACGGCGGCTTGCTCGACGCGGCGAGAGGAGGGCGCCGCAGCTGCTGGTTTGCGCGACGCGGACGACGGCGGCTTGCTCGACGCGGCGAGAGGAGGGCGCCGCGGCTGCTGGTTTGCGCGACGCGGGCGACGGCGGCTTGCTCGACGCGGCGAGAGGAGGGCACCGCGGCTGCTGGTTTGCGCCGCTGCGGCTGGAATTGCGGCGAGTGCTGCGGCTGTTGACCCGAGCCGCTGTGGCTGCTGGATCGATGGAGACCCTGAGCCCCAACTCGTCGTACGAGTGAGTTCCTCGTGCCTGAACCTCAAGCCTGAACCCTTGTACTAAAAACTTGTTACTGTTGACTGAATTTTTTCATGGATGTCAAATAGCCTTTTACTTGATCAAATTCATGGTAGTTATGAAGATTGTTTTCCATTGCTTTTTAACTGGAAAGCTGAGATAGAAAATAAATGCCCGGGGAGTATTATAGAGATAGAGCTGTTAAAAAATGGAGATAAATATCATTTTAACAGAATGTTTGTTGCATTCAAGCCTTGCATCGATGGTTTCTTAGCTGGTTGTAGGCCCTATGTTGGTGTGGACTCAACGGCACTTTATGGCAAGTTTAAGGGTCAGTTAGCATCAGCAACTTCTGTAGATGGGCACAATTGGCTATATTATGTAGCATTTGTTGTGTTTGATTCTGAAACCGGTGAAAATTGGAAATGGTTTATGAAACAATTGCATAGAGCTATAGGTTCCCCACCTGGTCTTGTTATTTCTAGTGATGCATGCAAAGGATTAGAGACTGCCATTGACCTTGTGTTCCCTAATTGTGAAAACCGAGAGTGCGTGCGGCACTTGTATGCAAACTTTATGAAGAAATTCCATGGTAAAGTGTACACAGATAATCTTTATCCAGCTGCAAGGTCTTTCTCACATCGAAAGTTTATGCATCATATGAAGAAAATTAAGGAAGCAGATCCAACAGCTATTGAATATCTAGAGATTCATCACAATAGGTTGTGGTATAGATGTGGTTTTGGAGAGGCCAGTAAGGTTGATTATTTGACGAACAACATATCTGAGAGTTTCAACAAGCAAATAAAAGACTTCAAAGGGCTCAATATCCTCAACCTTTTTGATAAAATTAGGGAGCTCATCACAGAGAAGTTCTATATTAGAGGACAAGTAAGTAAACAGCTAAAGGGTAGGATTCTTCCTCATGTCATTAAGCAGCTAAATGCTCTCAGCAAAACCATTGGTCGAAACAAGATTCTTTGGACAAGTGAAAATGAGGCAGAAGTCACCTTGTTGGATCTGAAATTTGTCAAAAGACACATTGTCAACTTAAAAGATAGAACATGTACTTGTAGAGTTTGGCAAGTTTCGGGAAAGACATGCATGCATGCATTGGCCTTCATTTGTAGCATTAACGGTGCTGAGATTCAAACATATGTGGATGATTACTATTCTATAGAGAAGTTCAAGGCAGCATATGCTGGGAACATCCCTTCCATGACAGATAAGTCACACCGACAAACAAAAGGTGATGCAACAACTGCTACAACATAAGTATTTTCTGAATTTGTTTTCATGACTAATCTTCACAAAAATGATTTGTCTTGTTTGTACCGCAGGAAGAAATGTGATGGAACAACGGCTACAACAGATGGTGATGCAAGAGATGATGAAGTCCTTATCAATCTTATAAGGTAAATTACTGCACTTGCCTTAATCTATGATTACTCAATCTAAAATAGATGTTGTCAATGCAGGAAAAAGGCCAGAACAACTCCACAGAAGCCGAAGGCACCTGAAAAGGCCAATACACCAGCCAAGAAGAAGACACCTGTGAGGATAGCTGCAGTACAAGAGAAGGCCAAGAAAAAGAGTCCTGTGAAGAAAGCTGCAACACACCAGAAAACCAAAAAGAAGACCCCCCGTGAAGAAAGTTGCATCACAAGAGAAAGCCAAGAAGACAACTAAAGGGAAGAAAGTGAAGAAAAATGTTCCATTTGCACCTGTTATACCTCCACCTCCGCCTCCACCTCCATAAGGGCAGCCTACAAATGGTGCAAAAAGAAGCCTTCTTTATTGGCTTGGTGGCTAGCAGCTTGTGAACCTATTTACTCAGTTGAATCATGATTGTGAACCTACTTATATGAATTCTGCTTGTGAACCTACTTATATGAATTCTGCTTGTGAACCTACCTATTTACTAAGTTAAATCGTGATTGTGAACCTGTTTATGAATCTATATGAATTATGCTTGTTAATCTGTGTTAATTTGAGCCAAAATGCTGCCCAAATATCGTGTAAATGGAGTCGAAGTTTCTGGCCAGAACTTCACATGTCCATTTAAGGCTTCATATGTGCCCAGAAATGGATCATATTTGAACAGTAGAGTGATAATAGTGTTTATGATTTTCTGTAATTCTTATAATTTTTTCTGAGAAGTTTGAATTTTGTGTTAAAATTTAAAAAATCAAACTTTTTGGCGCGTGGAAGACCCAAACGTGCTGCTCAAAGTTGGAAATATGGGTACTATGGTAAATACTCGAGTACACGCCGAAATACATGTATTATTTGAACCGTTATTCTTTTAAGTTGACAAAATGGCATGCATAGAGGTATAAGGAAGTTAGAGTGGCATATGTCCAAGTTCAGTTTTTGTAATGGCATATCTCAAACTGGTGAAAATTGGAGTGGCATAGATCCAATTGACCCTAAATAAAATTACATATATAAGACATAATTTTGGAACACAAATTGCCTAATTTCCCATTATTTCTAATTCATGTGCTTTTAGGATCAATGAAAGTTGGTGTATCTACTTACTAAGACTAGCACGTGCAGATGCACAGGTTGATGCTAGTGTATATGAAGCACAAAGGATAACAACCATTGGGATTATGGGTGGTTCAGGGTAGTTTTAAATTTTTAAGCACGAGCATTATCTAAGAGATGTCATGGAAAAGCTGACCTTTGTATATGAAAGTTGGTTTTTATGTCAGATTTAGTCCTTTTTCCAACATCAAGACAGTGTAAGAGAAGGAAAATCTGGAGCAAGCTCCTGCTCGTGACTTGCTCTTGTCTGTTCGTGCTTTCTTCCTTGCTAGTACTATGTAATCTGTCCCCATCCTGCATATATGTGATCATCCTCTCTATATCCTTGCTTTATCTATCTGCTAAAGGTTTGTATGACTGCCCAGTCCTTCGAATAGCAATATGATACAGGCGGGGGTGTCTTGTCATTCTTGGAAAAAAAATATTTAAGCGCTGTCCTTCAGAATAAAGGTTGAGGGGGAGGGAAAAATGAGCTGCCTGAGCAGTTGTCTGCAAAGTAAATTAACAGCCAAATTTTTATTTCAGATGGCAGAAGTGATTGCAAGAAAACTAATCACTCGACCACACACTAATGAAATCTTGGACCATCTGAGGCTTAGAATATGATAGGCGCGTCAAGGTACTGGACATATAACACAGCAAGTAATTTGTATACCTGCAACTATTGTTCTTTTTACGTAGTTGGTGTAGCGTAGAAAATTCAATTACTCATGGTGAGTCGTGACCAAAGCTATCTACATATCAAATAGTTGGTTAGAGGCTCAGAGCTACACATGCAGTAGATAGAAGCAATAGTATTAGCATCCAATAAATAGTTTAGAAAAACTGGTGCAGCAGAACATAGTATAAAAATCACTGGATTAGTCTATGATGTAGATTTACTTTTGCATGCTGAGACTAAGAAGCATTATACTTATAGACACAGTAGGAAGAGGTGAGCGCTTTTCTTAATTGAGAATGACATTGGCATCATTGACGACGGAGCTCCGGTAATGCTGCAACAGATTACTCATGTTTGGCAATTGAGTACATGGACGGCATGCTGCCGCCGGAGACTAACATTAGCGGCGATGCAGAATGAATCAAATCAATACGAGGCTTGGTGGGAGAACATGACGGTGACCATGATGAATCTCCTGACCCCTGCATCGGGAGGTGCAGAGGAGATCGTTTTGAGGAAGTTGTGTCCTGTCCACCAGAGTTCCTCAACTCGTCAGACTAGCTGATGACGGCAACTTCGGAACTGCCCTTTATCTCCTTGAAATTGCGGTCAACATACCTCGTCAACTGCATCGACAGCCTTGAAATAGATCAGCTGATTGGCCCACAAATAAATTTTGGATTGCAGCCTGGTTGGTGCGTGGAGCTGAGGGGAATTCAATGGTAGGATGAATTGGATCAGATGGAAAATTGAAGCTGAAGATATTCATGGTATGAAAGATTGGAGCTTGACTTCAATCAAAAACTGCACCATGGACGCTACTTCCAAAATGTGGACGGTGGTGATGGGGCGCGGTGAGGCGAGGCGGAAGAAGACCCGCGCTTTGGTTTGGTTGACTAACCGGCCGGTGGAGCAGGCGAGCGATGAAGAGAAGAATCTCCATTGTCAACGTTTATTTTTTTTCTTTTCATGAGACGTCTGGTTGAGAGCATGGAGGATTAGAATACTAGTCAGGTCAAGGTTTTTCTTTTTCTTTCCGATGGAAACATCGGGAGAAAGAGGGGAGAGGCTTTTATTTTATTTTATTTTTTGAACACAGTACAGACGCAAGCGCTCATATACACGCGCATACACTCATCCCTATGAACGCACGCACGCACACCCTACCCCTATGAGCACCTTCGAGAGACTGAGCCGGCATATCATCTTGAAATTTACGAAGTCACCGTAGGCACCTCGTCATCGACGGGAACGTCTCCTCCCACTGAATGCGCATCGCCGGAAATCCTAAAATAAATCCAGGAATAAATGCGAGCACCAAGATTTGAGCCCTGGTGGGCTGGGGATACCACAGTCCCTCTAACCATCTAACCACAGGTTGGTTCGCAAAGAGGGGGAGAGGCTGAGGTGAGTACGTATGGCTGAGATGAGATGACTACTCGCGTACGTGGCTCACGAACCACGTCTCATGTTTAATCCAACGGTGATGGTGATATTGATATTAATCATACAAATGAAATTTATTATCTTCTACGATTAACGTGGTGCCTTGAATGGCGCGTCCAATTAGTAAATATAAGATATAAGATATAGGATATAAGATTTAGATGACTGACCATATACAACGAGCAAACTTTCAATGAAAGATAGATGTTTGATTGTCTCGTGATGATGACAGAGGACCAACTTCGTACTCCCATGCAATGGCAGAGCTATGTGGTGGGCTGGGGGGCACACGATCTTATTTAAGGGCTTAGATTAGGAAAAGATAGCCTTTGGCCCTCCAACTCTTCATCTTTTGCGTTTCGCCCCCTCAGCGGTTTCTGTCTAGCTCCGCCACTGCTCCCATGCCAGTTGAGTTGAATAAAATTGTATTTGATAAGGATTACCCCTTTTCTGAGATACCATATTTTTTCTTAATTTTTAAAGGTATCTTCATTTTCCAAAAATAAATTACTAACAATTATGACCAGCCTCACCAGCACATAGAAGTGACAAGTACAACACCCTTCACGAATCTTAAAGCGACAACAATCCAAATGCTGGGCGTGGAACTGAGACTTTGCTAAATCTCTGTTGACATTTAGCAAATCCGTATGTAATTTTTTTTTTGAACCGGGCATCGCCCCTTTCCATTACTTGCATAACGGAAATACATTAGTTCCGATCCAGAACGTCAACAAAGGAAATGGGAAAGGGGAGAGCAAGTTCAGCACCACTGGGGAACGCACTGTGAATGCGCATCATCGACACATCACCTATGGGACAAAACCCCAGTCACACTCATCATCTCAACTACCCTACCAAAAGTATAAGGAAGAGGTATCAACACTCCAACACAGGAGCATACTTCAGGCAAAACATGCCAAAGCACCCACGCCGGAGGCAGCAATATAATGACGAATAACCAGCAGTGCTACCCAGCAGCGCAAAGATCATGCCTGGATAGATCTTCAGTCCATCGCCACCTCCTCCTGCGCTGCCGCGTAGATCCTCATCATGTCTCCCGCATTGCTCTTCAACAGCATCGCCCCGCGTCGCATCGCTTCCTGACCATCATTCTTAAGAAGACCTGCCCAATAGTCCAGGAGAACACAAGACGAAAAGACCACCTCCAACGGAGTTTTAGGAAATTTAAACTCGAAAGTAGTTTGGTTGCGGCAATCCCTAATGGCCCAACATATAGCCGCCAGACCAATGGTATAAAATTTGCACCCATCAGGAAGAAAAGAATAACACCACGAATAGAACAACCAAATGTTATCAGGACAGAAATCAGTGCCAAAAACCGAACCCATGGTTCTCCAAACCACTCTAGCCACTGGGCATAAGAAGAAAATGTGTTGGAAGTTTCCCGCTTGTTACAAAAAGAGCACCGGGGATTCCCTGCCCACTTTCTTCTACTCATAACATCCCTAGTAAGTACAGCATCCTGGAACAATTGCTAGAGAAAAATTTGAATCTTAGAAGGGATCTTAGCTCTCCAGATCCATCTAAAGTCACAGCCAGCAATATTTTATTCCAGGTGCTCATACAATGATCTGGTAGTAAACTTTTTATTGGGACCAAAGGACCAAACGACTTGGTCACCGAATCGACTTTCACTGTTTCACACTAGCAAGTCCGTATGTATAAATGGGGCTGGAGCTAATGTGCAGAGAGCAGCAAGCAGATCGGGGAGCAAGCCCTAGCTAGTAGCTACCTACTTACACAATGGCGGGGCTCTCCTCCTCCTCCTGCTTCTCTGTGCTGGTGATGGTGGTCGTAATATACGTGGTCCGGAGGCTGAGTTCCATGTGGACATGCTCATCCGGGTCGCTCCCTCCGGGGCCGTCGCCGTGGCCGGTGGTAGGCACCCTCCCTGAGCTGATGTTTAACAAGCCGGCGTTCCGGTGGATCCACCAGGTGATGGACAAGATGGGCACCGACATCGCCTGCTTCCGCTTTGGCGGCGTCCACGTCATCCCGATCACGTGCCCTCGGATCGCCAGGGAGGTGCTCAAGAAGCAGGACGCGATCTTCGCGTCCCGTCCGGTGACTTTCGCCTCGTGCGTGGCCAGCGGAGGGTACGTGGAAGCGGCGCTGGCGCCGTTCGGCGCGCAGTCGACCAAGATGCGCCGGGTGCTCACCTCCCACATCGTCTCCCCGTCCCGCCACAAGTGGCTCCACGACAAGCGCGCCGAGGAGGCCGACAACATCACCTGGTACATGTACAACCTCACCGGCGAGGAGGGCAGCAACGTGGACGTCAGGCACCTCGCGCGGCACTACTGCGGCAACGTCATACGCCGGCTCCTCTTCGGCAGGCGCTACTTCGGGGAAGCCGGCGACGGCGGCGGCCCCGGGAAGCTGGAGATGGAGCACATGGACGCCTCCTTCGCCGCGCAGGGGATCCTCTACTCCTTCTGCGTCAGCGACTACCTGCCGTCGCTGCTGGGGCTCGACCTGGACGGCCACGAGAAGATTGTCAAGGAGGCTAACGCGGCGCTGGACAGGCTGCACGACGCGGTCATCGACGAGCGGCGGAGGCAGTGGAACGCCGGTGAGAGGAAAGAGGTCGACGACTTCCTCGACGTCCTCATCACGCTCAGAGAGCCGACATTGAGCATGGAGGAGGTGAAGGCACAGGCCAAGGTACGTAGCGGTAGCGTAACGTACGTATAGCAATGCATGCATGTACCAGCACCACCTGGACTGGAGTAGTCGCTGAGGGGAACGCAACGTACACATGTGCAGCTCATCAATCTCGCGGCCGTCGACAACCCGTCCAACGCCGCCGAGTGGGCGCTGGCGGAGTTGGTGAAGAGGCCGGAGCTGCTGGCGCGGGCGGCGGAAGAGCTGGACCGGGTGGTGGGCAGGGAGCGGCAGGTGCAGGAGTCGGACATCGCCGAGCTCAACTACGTCAAGGCCTGCATCCGGGAGGCGTTCCGGCTGCACCCCATCGCCCCCTTCAACGTGCCGCACGTTGCCCTCGCAGACACCGTCGTGGCCGGCTACCGCGTGCCCAAGGGCAGCCACGTCCTCCTCAGCCGCGTGGGCCTTGGCCGGAACCCGGCCACCTGGGAAGACCCGCTCCGCTTCAACCCCGAGCGCCACATGGGAGGAGGAGGAGGGAACCTCGAGCTCACCGAGAACGACCTGCGCTTCATCTCCTTCAGCACAGGCCGCCGCGGCTGCGTCGCCCCCATGCTCGGCACGGCCATGAGCGTCATGCTCTTCGGCAGGCTCCTCCATGGCTTCACCTGGACGAAGCCGGCGGAGGTGCGGGACATTCAGCTCACCGAGTCCAAGCACAACCTCTCGATGGCTAAGCCGCTGGTGCTGCACGCCAAGCCACGCCTGCCGCTGCACCTCTACCGCCCGTGAATTTATTTACTCGCTCGTGTGTGTCCGGAGAAGTTAATAAGGGACTGACTAATAGGCAGTCGCCTGACTATGTAATTTAGTCTTGCTAAGTCTCAGTCGACTAAGACTTAACGAAATCTCAGTCAATGTTATATCCGTGAGATCTTATGTTGAGATCCGTGCAAAATTTTATTTTCAGTTTTTTCTTTTTTTCTCTTACATATTATGTCACATGACTGAGACTTGGTTAAATTTCAGTCGACTGAGACATAGCCACACCCTATGTAATTTGGGCCAGTCACTTTTTTTTTGCATGCAGGAGAGTGTGGTGTGCCGTGTGCGTGCGCGCGACGAGCTATCTAGCTCCGGTTGGGCGTGGTTTGCCGTGCGCGAGCTAGCGAGCTCCGGTTGGTGCGTGCAACGAGCTAGTTAGCTCCGGCTGGTTGTGGTTCATCATGCGTGGAGCAGAGTGTGATGTGTGGTGTGCAAGCGTCCGTGGGCTTCCTTCAACCAGCCGTAGCACCGGTCTCGTCTATGATGAAGCAGCCGGATTGTCACAGTGCGTGGATAGCTTGTACGTGGTGCATGTGCGCGAATAAGTAATGTCATTTCAGGTATTAGAGTTGTGCATGCAATACACAAGAATACAAGTGTGGTCTCTCTGCATGCAACGGCTTTTGTCAGGAGAGAGAAGGTGGAAAGGACACTTGCATGCATGTACATATATTCTCTCTCCCCCACGCAAGACCTCCATTTAATTTCTTGGGGAAATTTTGGATGAAAACTTTTTACATATTCGAAATCAGGGCGACAGGACCTTTGAAACAAGACCAATTTTGGATATATGTTGAACAATTTGAATTTTATAGTTTCCATATTTCAGTTCAAGTTGTATTTCACAAACACCAATTTCACACATTGAATAAACAACCTGACAAACACATTAAAATATGTTTAATGTATTTCATAAATTAAAATACCAGTTTTAGATATTTGAAACAATCATTTGAAGTATTTGAAATAACCCATTTAACATATTTTCACACACCGAAAAAAGCAATTTCAGAAAACTAATTTCACTCATTTTAAAAAACTATTACTTAAAGTACAATTTCACTCCTTCCAAAAATAGATTTCACTAATTACAAAAAACACATTACACTCATTTCCAAAAGATATATTTCAATCATTTTAGAAAGCACATTACACTCACTCAATTGAAATATTATATTTCATTCGTTTAAAAAAACTGATTTCACTCATTACAAAATATAGATCTCAAAACTAATTTTACTGATTTCAGAAAACACATTACACTCAATTACATAAGTTAGATTTCACTCATTTCAGAAAAACACATTACACTCAATTACATAAGTTAGATTTCACTCATTTCAGAAAAACACATTACACCCAATTACATAAGTTAGATTTCACTCATTTCAGAAAAACACATTACACTCACTCAATTGAAATACTATATTTCACTCTTTTCAAAAAATTGATTTCGCTCATTCCAAAAGATAGATTTCACTCATTTGAAGAAACATATTTCACCTGTGTTCAGGAATTTATATAAAAAGTTCAATAATACTGAAGAAAATAATTTGAAGACACATATTTCGGTCATCTGAAGAAAATAATTTCACTCAGTTGAGAAAACATATTACACTCAGTTGAGAAAATATATTTTGAAATTGATTTCACTCAATGCAAAGAACGGATTTCAATTATCTCAAAAAACCTATTTCGTCTATTCTATAAAATATGTTTCACTCATTTGAAAGGTTGAAATTAAAACATGTTTGAATATATTCAAGATTGATCTTGTTCTAAAGGTCTTGGCATCAGGAGTTCAAATATATAAAAAGTTTCTAAAATGGAATTGCAGTTTAAAAGATACTCCCCCCGTTCCTTTATATAAGGTGTATTTGTTTTTTGATAAAATTCCACAATGTAAGGTGCATTTGTTCTAATTAGATGATACCCCGCGCATTGCGGCGGAACATGTGGAAATTGGTTGCAATATACCCTGTTTAGGAGATTTGGTTGCCATGAATTTGAATATGAGATTAAAGATTAAAAACACATATGATTCGTCGTATTTGATTACTATATAGTGATAAAATATTTATTAAGTATTATTTCTCATGCTTATTGAGAGAAATAAAATTAGCGGGGTTAATAAAGTGGGATGTGTGCATGTTGAGGGAATTGGTATAGGTAGCATTTTCATGCATGCATGTTAAGAGAAATAAAAGTAGTGGAGTTGATGAGGTGACATGTGTGATGATGTGGCATATGTGCATGTTGAGATAAATAGAGGTAGTGGGGATCAAGTTCTTAAGTATATAGGATTCCTCATAATCCCTTTTTTAGCCCTCCAGAAAAAAAAGTATCTTTCTCCTGATTACGTGTATCTTTCTTTATAGGAAAATATGGAAAATATCTCTCCCCTGATTGCGTGTATCTTTTCCTTTCCTAGCCTAACTAATTTACTTGTCACTAACCAACAAATTTGCCAAGGGTGATTTTGTCCTTAATTATCTATAATATGTTGCCTTGGTCACCGTGCCCAAAAAAATACACCTTACATAAAGGAACGGAGGGAGTATGAAAGAATGAAATTGCCAAAGAGAAAATAAAGGGCATGAATTAATCTCGCATGCACCTGTCCGTGAGAATGAGGAGAGAGAATGGACCATGCATGCGTCCAGTACTACTTTATTGCTGACATGGGCCCATTTCATCTGATGTTTATTTGACTATTAATAAAGATACAAGAGATGTTCATTATACACAGCTATACATAGTATGTGGGCCTCCAATAGCACGAATCACTGCGCATTTGAGTGGTAGATGACTCGCCGGTAGCTATCCTAACTGGTAAAAAGAGCTCTGCGTGCATGTACGTTCTCTGGACCAATGTTTCTTCACATCGGTGGAGCTAGCACATGACAATTTGAACAAAAGACAAACAAACATTAAAAAAATCTTTGTAAAAAAAATGAATCAGGCGAGTGGATTAAAACTAAATTAAACAGATACAAATTTTAAAAGGAGAATAATATTATGTAACTATGTGTAACATAAGAACATAAAACTTCTACTTTCTCTAGCCTTCTAATTCCATCTATACTAATATGCTAAAAAAACAAAAATATAGTTTTTAAGGAAAAATGAAAGTAAATAAAAATATCAACCCATAGATGAGGACAGAACTTTTTTCCTTGTTCGCCATGATGAAGGACCTAACATGCGCATCCCAGTATTTGAGGCAGTAGCATGGGTTGTTTTTCTTGGATTTCCATTGGATTACCAGAACGAGTACTATGTCAATAAAGCGGTGAGCTGTTTTGGAAGCTTTGAGATATGGCACAACCCGGGGCAAGTGAAGACTAGAGTTCTTGTCAGAGTTATCATCAACCAATTTTCAAACGTGCCGCACAGTCTGATCATCAAAAGGGAAAATGTCTTTGGTGGATTGGGAAGATCTTGGACAGTGCCAATTTACATCTTGACTGCAGGAGATATGCCCTAGAGGCAATAATAAATGTTATTGATTATCTCCCTGTTCATAATTAGGTTTATGTTCCATGCTATAACTGCCGTGGTTCTCGAGTCTGCAATAACCACGAGGCTCGGAGGAAGACTCATATGCACGTGTGGGATAATAAACGGTAAAATGTATTCCTAGTCAAGCCTCTATGACTGGCTCAAGTATTGCATGATGATCCTGTTTTCCTGATCATGGGCATGGCTATGCCGGCAATTTTGAGGGCACAATTGTTGGTAGAACACTTGTGTTGAATCGACCCAAATTGATGTTATGCTATGAGATACATTCGTCATAAGTTAATGGTTAATAACACAGGAAGTTAATGTTTGCATAATTCCTTAGACCATGAGAGTATCGAGTTTCTTCATGCTTGCTTCATGAACTTTGGGGTTTGTTAAACGTCATCCGTAAATGGGTGGCTATTACGGCGGCTTACGGGTTCATGGAAAAGTATGTCAAGTAACTTGATAGCTCAAGATTGGGATTTGCTCCTCCGACGATGGAGAGATATCTCTGGGCCCTCTCGGTGTTACGGTATCCATCATCGTCTGGCCAGACACAGGGTGATTTGATCACAGGGATGCCGGAACACAGGAACGAGAAAAGAGAACAATACCGGCAACGAGGTAACTGGCATTGTGGACAAGTGTTGATCCACGAGGATGCCGATGTTTCTCACCTCGGGTATTTGTAACATATCGCGAAGCAACAGGAATAGCACACGGCAACTGGAGGTTCACTCGAATATTTATTCGTGTGGGTATAGGGATCGATATGGGTGTCCACGGCTCCGATGTTGATCATTGATCGGAAGGGGTTCCGGGTCATGTCTATGCTTCACCGAACCTATAGGGTCACACGCTTAAGGGTCATCTATCTGCTGAATACTAGACAGGGAGTCTGAGAGAAAATCACCGAAAAAGTTTCGGACGCCGGAAAAGTTTCGGACAGCGGAAAAGTTCCGCAGAGAGGTCACCGGATGAGTTCCGGTGAAACTGAAAAGTTGTTTCAGAGGATACCATAAAGTCAAATTGGTTTTGGCACATGCCTGATAATTCTTGGAGGATGCCAGAATCATTCTGGAAACTTTCTGGAATTTTCTGGGATAAAAACCGGAAATGTTCCGGAGCTGCCGAAACCGCTTCAGATGCTTTTCGCAGATGAAATCACTAAACCAGAATTGTTCCGGCTCGCGTTGAAAATTATTTTGGTGGGTACTAGAATTGTTCTAAGCCCACATGAATATTTTCAGTTCGATCAGACGCTGAAAAATGTCGTCGTGAATAGTGAAAGTGCTTTTTGGGATATTTATTGGAAAGCCACCTTTTGGGGCTTTTCCCAAAAGGCTTCTAGAAGGGCTTGGGGATCAAGGAACCCCCTTTGGGGGGCCCCCATGAAGGTGGGACGTTCACATGTGCAGCTCCTACATGGAGCTCCACATGGCATCCCATTTTGCACTTAACACCCTCATGTGTGAGCTAGTGCATGGCAGTTTTTGGGTTTTATTGTAAAACCACCCTACCCCTTGGTTTTCCTATAAATAGGAGGTGAGTGGGCTGCCATCTCACAGACTCTTGCTCTCATACACAAAGCCATGCATGATCTGGCATTCTTCTCTCCCTCCCAGCGAAATAGTTTCGTAGAGCCGAAAGGCTGTCTGGGTTCCGGCAGGAACTAGTTCTGGACGGCGAAGCCCTGCTGGATTGATGATACCGTATGTGTGCAACTCTGTAGAGAGATCGTAGTTTCGGTCTTAGTTTGAGAGTGCCTCCCGAAGGGCTGTCCGTGTGACCGTCCGAGTTTTGGAGGTCCTCCCGAAGGGCTGTCCGAGTGACAGTCCGAGTTTCGGAGGTCCTCCCGAAGGGCTGTCCGCGACACCGTCCGGGGGACTGTGCGACCGCCTCCCGGAGGGCTGTCCGCGGGGCAGATGAGCGTATACATCCTCGCGGTTGGGAGGTTGTAAAATCCTAGCTGCGGGGATCTGCACCGCCGTTCGTCATCGACTCTACTTCCGCTGCGCTACGAGTCGGTGACGAAAGTGATCAAACCTTGTATGCAGTCTCCATAGTGGTCCTGGGCTGGTGCGTAGGTCGGAAAATTTTTGTTTTCTGCTGCGTTACCCTACAGTGGCATCAAGAGCCGTGCTATGCGTAGATGCAGGTTGCGATCTAGAATACATAGAGATGTATGGGTGTTGCACAATATAATTAGGTAGTAGATGAGATCTATTGCTGAAAATTATTTGTGCGGGTAGCAGATGAAGTCTGTTACCCGATGTTCTTGTTGCTTCCCTCGAATTTGTATATTTCTGATCTTGATAACAGTATGGTGGAGTTTCAATGTTCTGGCAATCCGCGATCCTGATTGATCAACGAAGTGCTAACAGTTCATTGAATTCCACCGTAGTTAAAAAGAAAGATGAAATTTTGTAGACGAAAGGGCAATGCAGATGTGATCTGCACGGGGGTCACGCGTATGACGAAGTTTAGTATGGGGCTCGAGATTTTATTATCTCGTGTTTCATACACCCTGGAATGTTAATCTAGCGACTTGGATTATCATGCTTGATGATGGACGTTGGTAGCTTCGGTTTGTTTCGAAACCTTAGAAGCCACGTAAAATAAAATTTTGCATGAACCGATTAGAGGCGTCTAACTTGGTTTTGCAGGATGGTTTGCATGTGCATATGATGTGGTATAGCAGTGTTCATAATAATTTGATTATGTATGAGATGACTATATGATGTAAATTGATTAACATGACCTGCGTGTCATGATTCGGCATGATGGCTGGAGCCATATGATTGCACTTTAATGACCTGCGTGTCAACCTTATGTAATGCACTTATTTTATTAGCTATAGAGATAGCAATATTATCTTGTGCATCGACAAGGTGGTGGCAATCTTCGCGAAGGTGAACACCAACGCGAATGCCGAAGACGAAGAAATACAAGACTTCTTCGTCAGAAAGGGCTATACCATATCATGCTATTATGAATTGCCTGAGATGTTTATCCCTTATGATGCACCCTTCTTGATTGCGCGGTAGTCGCTTTTATTAGGGTGATCTCTCACAAAAATATCAAGTAGTTAGTGTTCTCCCAAGTGTAGCACCGTCACGGCACCTATCTTTTCGGGGTGCGCTGTGTCACACGGGTACGAACGATTAGAGAAGTGTGAGGCGGGTGAGTTGTGACCTCGCAGCGAGATCACTTGGTTGTCTTGACGTTCAGGCATGACCGTCATGAGCTCGGAACACACGCATCGAAAGATGAACAAGAGTCACATAGAGATGTGATTGGCAAGTTGGCCTACCGGTTGAGATTTTCGTCATCAGTGGTGTTACACCAATGGCGAACAATTTAAATGCGGGTCTTGTATCACTCACAATCAATTATGAGAGATATTGATTTGAGTGGGAGCGCACTGTAGAATTAATTCTTTTAATTCTCGGTGCAATTAATTGTGAACTTTGTCTAAGTGTAAATTGCATAATAGTTGTAGAATAATGGCTCGCATTTCCACCTTCCCTATTTAAATTGAATAGCTATTATATATTTGGTTAAAACTTTACGGTTGGTAACGTAATGTGAGGATTGTCCTCAAGAGTGCCGAGAAGGACTTTGTCCTATCGCATGCTTTCGGTATTCCCCGCTAATGCTATGGATCATGTGACACTCGTCCTTCGATCCAAAAGCTAGAATTCTGTTTTAGTCAAGTGCAATACGTTTGCTTCGATGAGACCCGAACTTCGAAAGTTTGGATAGTTATGTGATATTCAGGGAATCTGAAAATCATTTTCAGAGACAGACAAAGGCTAAAAGATATGAGATATCCAAAGCATTGTTTGTTTGCAAACTATTAGTAAAAGTGTTTACTGGGCATTTGACTGATAAGAGAGGGATCCAGGAGAACGCCTGTCATATGATGAAAGGTGAATAAAACAACAACTTAAAGAGAAAGGAAGTGTCCGAAGGGTGTTAGTGAAACTTTCACGCCTAGGAAGTCCGGGGCTATCGCCACTCTTAAGTTGGGTGCTTCTTCTGAGAGTAGGAGAAATACTAAAAGTTAAACTATTAGAAGTATAATGGCAAAAGGAAAGGAGACTGGAATATCCAGCTCATGTATGAATGTCATACAAGTTTTTGTTGTATAGTAGGCTGGTCAAAAATATAGTTCTTGGGAATTATGGTTAAACATGTTAGTCACTAATTCTTGGGTATTGTGAGTTAATCACAAAGATACCCGCTCGATTGCATTCTGTTGCAACTCGATGTAAGAACTACTACGGCCTAAAAGACTAGCCAGGAATGAGGTTTAGATACACACAGGGAACATAGTAAATGTTACTATACCTTCCATTAGTGTATTCCCTATGTATTTACTTTCATAATTCATTTTAGAGTTTTACACTCTAGCCCATTGCATAAACTATCTTGCAAGAAGGTTATTCATAAGAGCACTTTTGATGTTCGATGTTATGAATAACATAAGGGCCATACTTTCATTATGAATGAGATGTATGTTATGAATATTGATATTAATACATGGCCTCTGTATTTACTTTCATAATTCATTTTAGAGTTTTACACTCTAGCCCATTGCATAAAGTATCTTGCAAGAAGGTTATTCATAAGAGGACTTTTGATGTTCGATGTTATGAATAACATAAGGGCCATACTTTCATTATGAATGAGATGTATGTTATGAATATTGATATTAATACATTACCTCTGTATTTACTTTCATAATTCATTTAGAGTTTCATACACTCTAGCCCTTTGCATAAGGTATTTTGCAAGAAGGTTATTCATAAGAGAACTTTTGATGTTCGGTGTTATGAATAACATGAAGGGCCATGCTTCCATACAGGATGGGATGTATGCTATGAATATTGATGGTAATATGATACATCCATAACACTGACGCTAAATGTCGCAAGACTAAAAGAATACCACATATGTGTGGCACTGCATTTGGTCACATTGGAAAACCCCGCATGGAAAATTCCATTATGATGGATTTTGATGTCGTTTGATTTTGAATCATCTGACACTTGCAACTTTCCTCTGAAAAGTGAAGTGACTGAAATACCATTCACAGGCCATAAGGAACGAGCAAAGAACATATTGGTGATCATACATTATGATGTGTGTAGTCCAATAAATGTTGTTGCAAGTAGTGGATTTATCTATCTTCAGAAATGACTCAAGTAGATATATGGATATTTACTTGATGAGACGTAAGTCTGGATCTTTTGAATTCATTCATAAGGTTTTCAAAAATTGAAGTAGAAGTTATTGTAACAAGAAAATTATGTTTCTACAATTCGATTGCAGAAAGGAATATTTGAGTTACAAGTTTAGCGAATGTCTGATGAGTTATGAAAGGGGTTTCATAACTTGCACCTCCCGGAACACCACTGCAAGTGGAAAGTCCGTGAAGATGTAATCGAACCATTTATGACATGGTAAGATCAAAGATGACATAAATAAATTTGCCATTATCCCTTTTAAAAGTGATGCTTTAGAGACTGCGGCTTTTTCACTGAAAAGAGCTCCATCGGGTCTGTTGAAATGACGCCATGGTATGGTACGCCCAACCATGTTATATCTTTTCTTAACATTTGGAATATGGGGCTTGTGTAAAAGGTTAGAAACCTATTCCAAATCAGACAAGTGCTACTTTGTAGGTTATACCAAGTCATTGGGTATTTCCCCACCACTATACCGAGGCAAATAGGTTTGCCACAAAGAACGGTATGCTTTTTGAAGAAAGTGGTTCTTTCAAAAAGGTGAGTGGGAGAACAGTGCAACTCGACGAGATAAACAATATCTTCATCATCAGATCAAAGGAAAGAGACCTTGGAAGTAATTCCGGAGTTTCCTACTGCGACTGATACGGAAGTCTCTACAATAAAATGTATGGACTTCGGTCGAACTTGCAGCTGAACCCCGTAGGCAAGGCTCGTGCAAACCTCTCAGGTGCGCAAACGAGATATTGTTGTTGGACAACAGTATACCTACGATACACAAGGAAGCGGTGATGGGCCCTGACTCCGGAATTGGCTAAATGCCAATACAATCCGAGATAGTTTCCATATAAAAGTTTTCAAGATTAAAATCTTGATATACCTTTCGGAAGGCTTAGAGTCTATCGAATATTTATGGAACTAAAAACTGATACGGATAAAAATGTTTTATCCATAAAGCTCGACTTGTTGAAATAACAAGTTCAAGGAGTTGACTACGATGAGGTTGTTTCACCGTAGCGATGCTGAAAGTCGGTTCGGGTTGAGCTAGCAATTAATACATATTTCAATTATGAGATATGAAACATGGATGACAAAAGGATTTCCATCTGATGGAAATGAAACCTAGGACTTGTATGTGATACAGTCCAAAGTAATTTGTCGATCCAAAGAATGCTAGTTAGTATGCAAACTTCAGAGTTCCAGCAATGGACAGAAGAGAGCAAAATGGAGTTGAATTCTTCGTGTTTTGATGAAATGGTCAAAGGGGTTTGACTTCATCAATGGGTAACGAAGATTCTTGTAATTCAAGAAATTAAGTGGGAGCATAATAATATTTCTAAAAACCTTGTGTGCTTGACACATTGTTAATTGGAAATAAATTTCTTGACACTAATTAGGACTTCATTTGAAAATGGTTTTTCGATGAAGTGCTTGGGCTAAATAGCCTCAATATTATGCATGATGATCTATGGAGATAGATTTACCTAATAGGGCTAAGCAATGAATACATATTGACAAGGTGCTAAAACCTTTTAGCATTTAAAACGCCAAGGAGTGATTCTTGCCAAAGTCACATGGAAAGAGTTTTGCAAGACTCGGTGTCTCAAAATACTGATGAGCAAAATACATGATGGTGATTCCACACACTCTTGTGTTTGGATTAATCATGTATTCCATGGTATGTAAAACCAACCAGATATGTCCGATACTCCAAAGATGTTGCGAGTATGGATACCAAAGTGATCAAAGTACTGATCATAGGACAACAGTGAAAGATGTCATTGAGTACTAAGAGTAGTACTGATGACATGTTTTCTCGCAAGCAGAGATTATGAAGTGCTCATTGTAAGTAATTACATCGATACAGTCTTCATCAATGCTCCATGCGATTTTCGATTTAAGTTAAGGGTTTTGTGTAATACACAATGTGGTGGCACAGTAGTTGGAAGATGTTCCAAACAAGATACTGTGGCGAATTCTATAACAAAGGCTAAGTATGTTGACGCTTAAGAAGCGACAAAGAAGTTGTTGAATCATATAGTTCATTCATAAACTTAGTATGGTTCCAAGATGGCTTTGGTCTATGGGACACTATTGCAGATAGTTGCTCATAGCTCAGTCTGAGGAATCAGGTTTCGACCAATGATTCACACATATGCAAAGCCAAGTCCACACAAAATATGAATTTTGTGAAAGCGTGAAAACGCGAGGATATGCAAAGTTACACACGGAGCTGAAGTCGTCAGATCCGTTGGACATCAGGCTATACCACATGCGAAGCATATTTTACACCAGTATGCCATAGGTGTAAAGTACATTAGCATTGACTAGATTATTGACTCTAGTGCAAGTGGGAGTCTGTAGGAGATATGCCCTAGAGGCAATAATAAATGTTATTGATTATCTCCCTGTTCATAATTAGGTTTATGTTCCATGCTATAACTGCCGTGGTTCTCGAGTCTGCAATAACCACGAGGCTCGGAGGAAGACTCATATGCACGTGTGGGATAATAAACGGTAAAATGTATTCCTAGTCAAGCCTCTATGACTGGCTCAAGTATTGCATGATGATCCTGTTTTCCTGATCATGGGCATGGCTATGCCGGCAATTTTGAGGGCACAATTGTTGGTAGAACACTTGTGTTGAATCGACCCAAATTGATGTTATGCTATGAGATACATTCGTCATAAGTTAATGGTTAATAACACAGGAAGTTAATGTTTGCATAATTCCTTAGACCATGAGAGTATCGAGTTTCTTCATGCTTGCTTCATGAACTTTGGGGTTTGTTAAACGTCATCCGTAAATGGGTGGCTATTACGGCGGCTTACGGGTTCATGGAAAAGTATGTCAAGTAACTTGATAGCTCAAGATTGGGATTTGCTCCTCCGACGATGGAGAGATATCTCTGGGCCCTCTCGGTGTTACGGTATCCATCATCGTCTGGCCAGACACAGGGTGATTTGATCACAGGGATGCCGGAACACAGGAACGAGAAAAGAGAACAATACCGGCAACGAGGTAACTGGCATTTTGGACAAGTGTTGATCCACGAGGATGCCGATGTTTCTCACCTCGGGTATTTGTAACATATCGCGAAGCAACAGGAATAGCACACGGCAACTGGAGGTTCACTCGAATATTTATTCGTGTGGGTATAGGGATCGATATGGGTGTCCACGGCTCCGATGTTGATCATTGATCGGAAGGGGTTCCGGGTCATGTCTATGCTTCACCGAACCTATAGGGTCACACGCTTAAGGGTCATCTATCTGCTGAATACTAGACAGGGAGTCTGAGAGAAAATCACCGAAAAAGTTTCGGACGCCGGAAAAGTTTCGGACAGCGGAAAAGTTCCGCAGAGAGGTCACCGGATGAGTTCCGGTGAAACTGAAAAGTTGTTTCAGAGGATACCATAAAGTCAAATTGGTTTTGGCACATGCCTGATAATTCTTGGAGGATGCCAGAATCATTCTGGAAACTTTCTGGAATTTTCTGGGATAAAAACCGGAAATGTTCCGGAGCTGCCGAAACCGCTTCAGATGCTTTTCGCAGATGAAATCACTAAACCAGAATTGTTCCGGCTCGCGTTGAAAATTATTTTGGTGGGTACTAGAATTGTTCTAAGCCCACATGAATATTTTCAGTTCGATCAGACGCTGAAAAATGTCGTCGTGAATAGTGAAAGTGCTTTTTGGGATATTTATTGGAAAGCCACCTTTTGGGGCTTTTCCCAAAAGGCTTCTAGAAGGGCTTGGGGATCAAGGAACCCCCTTTGGGGGGCCCCCATGAAGGTGGGACGTTCACATGTGCAACTCCTCCATGGAGCTCCACATGGCATCCCATTTTGCACTTGACACCCTCATGTGTGAGCTAGTGCATGGGAGTTTTTGGGTTTTATTGTAAAACCACCCTACCCCTTGGTTTTCCTATAAATAGGAGGTGAGTGGGCTGCCATCTCACAGACTCTTGCTCTCATACACAAAGCCATGCATGATCTGGCATTCTTCTCTCCCTCCCAGCGAAATAGTTTCGTAGAGCCGAAAGGCTGTCTGGGTTCCGGCAGGAACTAGTTCTGGACGGCGAAGCCCTGCTGGATTGATGATAACGTATGTGTGCAACTCTGTAGAGAGATCGTAGTTTCGGTCTTAGTTTGAGAGTGCCTCCCGAAGGGCTGTCCGTGTGACCGTCCGAGTTTTGGAGGTCCTCCCGAAGGGCTGTCCGAGTGACAGTCCGAGTTTCGGAGGTCCTCCCGAAGGGCTGTCCGCGACACCGTCCGGGGGACTGTGCGACCGCCTCCCGGAGGGCTGTCCGCGGGGCAGATGAGCGTATACATCCTCGCGGTTGGGAGGTTGTAAAATCCTAGCTGCGGGGATCTGCACCGCCGTTCGTCATCGACTCTACTTCCGCTGCGCTACGAGTCGGTAACGAAAGTGATCAAACCTTGTATGCAGTCTCCATAGTGGTCCTGGGCTGGTGCGTAGGTCGGAAAATTTTTGTTTTCTGCTGCGTTACCCTACATTGACCAATTGGCCGATCAACCCACCGAATGCGGGTACTAAGGAACCGCCGCCACCCATGAACGCCTCACCACATCCCCGAGCGACTGCAGCACAACATCTGGCGTTTGAAACAATGGTACTACAACAGCAGCAAGCGAATGCAGAGTGGGGAGCGGATCTCCAACCACCACCACAACAGCAGATGCAAGAAAATGGTGGGCAGGCGTGGCCTGAACTCCCTCCCCAATACAGAGGAGAAAACTGGAGGCAAATAACAGGATATTCAGGACCATCCATGATGGATGGTGTAGAACCAGAAGACAATGTGACTGATGATGGACTAGCAGCATGGAATGCTCATGTGGCGGAAGTAGAGGTTGCAGCTGAAGATATCCTGCTTGGCACTAACAGAAATCACCTGAACTTTGTTAGAGGTGAGGCAGAAAGTCTGAATGTTAGGGTACTGCCATTCAGGAATTTAATTGCTTTCTTCAGAGAGTTCATATATCGGACCATGCCACCAATGATCCTTCCTGGTGACACATTAGACAGTGATGCCATTAACTTCTGCAAGAAACTCCAATACACCTTCATTGTGCATGCAGCCAGAGCGTCTTTGAACCCCATTATCCCCCCAAGTGTTCCTCTTATAATCAGGGTGGAAAAGAGGACTTGGGACACTGCTTTCGCTCCAATGCATCTTAACATCAACTCCAATGGGAATAAAGATGGACTGATCTGCACTATGACGGGGAAAGAGCAAGAGGACAGCTCGGAGCTTATAATGGACGAGGTAATACAGAATTTTGCAAATCCGGGCATGATCGATGACACTGCAGCAAAAGGTTATGATAACCGTAAGGGTCGAAAGAAACAGAACCTAATCGAGGTGGACACAACCCAGCTTCGTCGCAGCACCCGCACCAATAAATATGACAGGTTCAAAGCACCATCCATGACTGAAGGGAGAACTCAAAAAAGCAAGGTCAAACCAAGGAACACCCCAGCTGCACCAAACCCAAAGAATACTACTTCACCTGCTGATGGTCTGCCTCCACCGACGCCAATCGAGATGATGCAGCAGATAGGACAGGTGCGATGCGGCATACCAGCGGAGGAATTGGTGGCCTCCAAGCTTATGGCAGGACAAGGGGGGCCTTCTTCATCCTCTACATAATTTAAATCCCTATGCCGTCAAATAAAAAGTGGAACATCCTAGTCTGGAATGTGCGCGGAATAAATTCCGATAAGAAACTCTTAGCTATTAGGAATGCTATCGAACTATCTGGATGTATGGTTATTTGTTTACAAGAGACTAAGCGCACACATTTTGATCAAAATTTTATTCGTACCTTCTGCCCCAAACGATTTGATAAATTTGAATATGTTCCATCTCATGGTGCATCCGGCGGTATTCTCACAATATGGAACAGTTCGGCACTGGATGGCTCTCTGGTTTTCTCGGATTTATTTGCTTTGGGGATTTCCTTTAACTCTAAAACTTCTGGGCATTCTTGGACTCTGTTTAACATCTATGGCCCCTGTCGCGGCAATGAAAGAACCCTTTTTACAGACTGGCTGTACGGTCTGGACATCCCAGACACTGAAGATTGGGCCCTCGTTGGAGATTTTAACTTTATTCGTTCAAATGAAAATCGAAACAGACCGGGTGGTGATACAAATGATATTCTTCTGTTCAATGATATAATTAGATCCCAGGCGCTGGTTGAAATTCCATTCAAAGGACGTTCCTTTACATGGAGCAATATGCAGGAAGACCCGCTCCTCGAACAGCTTGACTGGTTTCTAACGTCGAGCCACTGGACACAAACCTTCCCTAATACCCTTGTTACACTCCTTGGTAAGCCTGTGTCGGACCACTCCCCGTGCGTCATCAATATTGAAACTACCATCCCGAAAAGCAAACTCTTTCGATTTGAAAAGTACTGGATAAATCACCCAGGCTTTATGGATGTTGTACGGACCTCTTGGAACAAGCCATGCTATGCAAAAAATAGTGCAGCGCTCATGTGCAGAAAAATGATGAACTTAAGATATGACTTGAAAAACTGGAGTAAGGGGATTTCACATCTCACTGTACTAATCCAAAATTGTAACTGGGCTATAAATGAGCTAGATGGACTGGAGGACCAAAGATCTCTCTCTATACCAGAAGCCAATTTCCATAAAATCGTCAACGCCCATTTACTCAAACTGTTGGAGTATCAAAACCATTACTGGAGGAAACGATGCACGATTCGCTATATAAAATTTGGGCAGGAAAACACAAAACTGTTCCAAGCCTTAGCCACGGAAAGATACAGGAAGAACTCCATAGCTTCACTTAAAAACCATAATGGAGAAGCAGTTTCTGATCATGCTTCCAAGGAAGATATATTGTTTAGCTCATTCAAAAAGAGACTAGGCGAGTCCTCTCCCCCGAATATGAAATTTAACCTTGCAGGGATAATTAAAAAGATCGACGGCCTCGAGGCTCTTTCTACCCCATTTACTACTAAAGAAATTGATGACGTTGTGAAAACAATGCCTACTGATCGAGCACCCGGGTCGGATGGATTCAATGGGGCCTTCCTGAAGTCTTGCTGGCAAATCATCAAAACCGACTTCTACAAATTATGTGAGGACTTTTATCACGGCACCTTGGACATGAAAAGCATTAATTCAGGATACATCACCCTGATTCCCAAAATTGGATCGCCTGAAACCGCGAATGACTACCGGCCCATCACACTCTTAAACTGCTGTCTAAAAATTATCACGAAAATTTTGGCAAACAGACTACAAAAATTGATCCTCGGCATAGTGCTGGTGGTGGATTATGCGCAATCAATTGGACTCAAAATCAATTTTCAGAAATCTACTTTGGTCTCCCTGAATGCCCAACCAACACTAATGGCTGAGCTAGCGGATTTGCTACAATGCTCGATCGGCTCGATGCCGTTCACTTACCTCGGACTACCAATGGGAACGACCAGACCTACCGTGAATGATCTTATGCCGGTGATCGATAGAGTGGAACGAAAACTTTCAAGCTCGCTGTACATGCTGGACCCAGGGAGTAAATTGACCCTGCTCAACTCACTGCTTACCTCGATTGCTATATACCCCATGTGCACAATTAAATTTCCACCAAAACTGATCGAACATCTAGACAAGATCCGAAGGCGCTGCTTGTGGAGAAAAAGAACAGAAAATGGGGAGAGCAATAACTCTTTAGCGGCTTGGGAACTAGTGTGTCGCCCCAAGAACAGAGGAGGATTGGGAGTGCTGAATATTAAAGTGCAGAACACAGGATTGCTGCTGAAATTCCTTCACAGTTTTTACAACAAAAAAGATGTCCCATGGGTCAGCTTGGTCTGGTCCTCGTATTATGAAGGGGTAGTGCCCCATTCACAAGACCCCTGCGGATCATTTTGGTGGCGAGATGTCATGTATTTCAGTGATGTATACCGTGGAATTACCCAAGTGAAGGTTGCAAGAGGCGACACAGCCCTCTTTTGGAAAGATTTGTGGCATGATGAACTTCCGATGAACTCACACCCCCGGGCTTTCTCATACACCCGGATGCCGGACGCCTCGGTCAATGATTTCCTTGGGATTGCTGCTCTAAGAGATGGATTTCATTTACCACTGTCGCCACAGGCTAGAAAAGAGGTCCTGGAGTTACAGGAGATGTCGGCCTCCCTGGAACTTGAGATGGGCAGCCAAGATATATGGACATGTGTTTGGGGGGCAAAGTTCACCTCGTCTAAGTATTATCGCTTCTATTTTCAGAACGTCGAGGTGGACGAAGCATTTAAAATGATATGGAAGTCGAGATGCACCATGAAACTGAAAATGTTTGTCTGGTTAATTTTGGCGGACAGGATCAACACGAAAAATATGCTCCGAAGAAGACATTACAACGTGGCTGATAATGTACAATGTGTACTCTGTAACAGTGGTGAGGAGGAGACTGTTGAACATCTTTTCTTCAATTGTGAGTTCAGTAAAAACTGTTGGGATAAAGTGGGCATGAACTTTACCTCCGCGGACGGTGGAGCCACCAGGATACATCTATTGCACGCTGGAAAAGGAAGGTGGACACGCCCAATGTTCATGGAAATATTTATTACATCAGCATGGAGCATCTGGAAGGAAAGGAATGGGAAAAATTTCAAAAGGATCCCCCCCACGGTTGAAACCTGGAAGGAGAGATTCAAAAAAGACTTGGTGCTGTTAACTTATAGGGCTAAGCCGACTCTAGTCCAGTTTATAGAAGTTTTTTCAAACTCTGTAACTTAGAAATAGTTTTACGCCCACTCTTACACCTACCTAACAACTTCGATTGTGGGCATTGTAAGGGACCGAACCAATGTAACCACACCATGTAAAATTTTGTATGTGATTGGTGAGTAATACAAAGTCAGTAGGAGCCTTTCCTACTGTCAGTTGATATTCAAAAAATAAAATAAAAATATCAAACAAATAATGATAAAATTTGCACACAATTTACACATAAATTATAATATTTTAATACGCAAGAATAAGCATATAATAGGAGAATTTTAAAAGAGGAAAATGGGCGGTTGACTAAAACTCGAATACATGTGGTGTTGTCACCTTAAGGAATAGTAGAATAAATGAACGTAATTAAAAATAAAGATGGAAAATTATCATTAAAAAGGATTGAATTAGTGGAAATACCAAAGAATTAAATCAAATCAAATAATGACACAATTTTTACGCAATTTACACAAAAATTGTATTTTTTTTAAATATGCAAGAATAAGCATATAATAATGAATTTGGCGCAAAAAAAATAAGTTTTTGAAAAAGAATGAATTAGTGTCATTGTTATTACCCTTAAAGCAGAAAGAAAATGAAACAAAAGCTAAAAAATAAAAATAATTTAATTTTACAAGGAAGAATGATATACTGAGATTGGTATTACTGTTAAAAATAAAGAAAAAAATTTAAATTAAAAATTAAAAATAAAGTATGGTAAGAAAAAATGAATTAGTGGCATTGGTATTACCCTTGGAGAAGAAGGGCAATAAAAAAAACTAAAACAAAATCAAAATAATGAAGTTCTATAAGGAAAAATGAATTAGTGGCATTGGTATTACCCTTTAAGAAGAAAGAAAATGAAGTAAAAACAATAGTAAAATCAAAATAATGAAATTTTCTAAGAAAAAATGAAATAGTGATAATACCAATGAATTAGTTGTTTCTACGAAGGATTGAATTAGTGGCGTTGGTATGACACATAAAAAGAAAAGAAACTATAAAAATCAAATAATGACATAACTTGCACACAATTTACACGGTAATTACGAATTTGAAAAATATGCAAGTATAAGCAAATGACAGTGAATGTTTCGCAAAAAACAAATTTTCTAAGAAGGAATTAATTAGTGGCATTCTTACCCTTAAAGAAGAAAGACAATGGAAAAAACCTTAAAAAATGAATTTTACAAGGAAAAATGAAATACTAGCATTGGTATTACCCTTAAAGAAGAAATAAAATAAAAAATGAATTGTTATAAGGAAGAATGAATTAGTGACGTTGGTATTACCCTCAAAGGATAAAGAAAATGAAAAATAAATAAAAATAATAAAAATAATGAAATTTATAAGGAAGAATGGGTTAGTGGCATTGATATTGTCCTTTAAGAAAAAAATGAAATGAAATACAAACTAAAACATATCAAAATAATGATGTTTTCTAAGAAAGAATGAATTAGTGGCATTGGTATTACACTTTAAGATGAAGAAAATTGAGAAAAAAAACTAATAATAACAAAATTTGAACAGAATTTACACCGAATTTGCGCTTTTTCATAACATGCAACAATAAGCATATAATAGTGAAATTTTCGCAAAAAAGAATTTTCCTAAGAAGGAATGAGTTAGTGGCTTTAGTGTTTTACCCTTCAAGAAGAAAAATAAAATAAAATAAAACTAGAACAAAATCAAAATAATGAAGTTTTCTAAGGAAGAATGAATTAGCGTTAATGGTATTACCCTTTAAGAAGATAGAAAATGAAAAACATGAAACAAATAATGACAAAATTTGCACAAAATTTACATAGAAATTGGGGTAGTTTACTAAGAAGGAATATGTTAGTGGCATTGGTATTTTACCCTTAAAAAGGAAAGAAAATAAAATAAAAACTAAAAATTGGTGAACTAGTGGAATTGGTATTACCCCAAGTTTGCACTGAAATTGCACTTTTTAAATATGCAATTAATAAACATATAATAGTGAAATTTTCACACTCTAATGTAATTTACACACATACACTATAGTGCTTGTGTGTTTACATTTCTACTCATCCAATATGCAAAACATACCCATACAGAAAAATGAAA
The DNA here is from genome assembly GCA_039707655.1 of Elymus sibiricus. Classification (NCBI taxonomy): domain Eukaryota; kingdom Viridiplantae; phylum Streptophyta; class Magnoliopsida; order Poales; family Poaceae; genus Elymus; species Elymus sibiricus. The sequence goes on from CM077664.1 coordinate 30,552,906, forward strand.
AACCAGCTAAAAAATAAATATAAAAGCAAAAGCAAAAAAACACATACAAAAAAAGGAAAATTGCCTTACCCCGAACAGGGGAAGGTAAAAAAATTGGCCTAAGAAAAAACCGACTTACCCCAAAAAGGGGCAAGTCAAAAGTTCAGCCCAGAAAAAAAAAACCGACTTACCCCAAACAGGGGCAATTCAAAAATTCAGCCTAAGAAAAAATATTGACTTACCCCAAACAGAGGCGAGTCAAAAATCAGCCTAAACACAGATAAGAGAAAAAAACAACACGAATCTTGACAAAAGAATCAACGGTCAGAAAATTGACTTACCCAAATTTAAAATTCAGGCGACTTACATATAGCCACCGATCTGCTCCGTGATTCGAACACATGTTTTCATGGAAAATTACTTGAAAAATAGATAGAAATTCTTAAATGTCTGAATACAACACAGTATACGTGTTTATTCTGTACAAATACTTCCGCGGGTCCTTCTTATACGTCTTTCTACCTGTGTGTATGGTACATCTCCCATTCTGTTACATACCCTGTTCGACGAGTTCACTGCACTGTTCATCTTCTTCTTCCTTCGTAAGATAAGCAAGTCATCTCAGCCCCTGTTATCAATTATTTTTCTAGAAGAATTATTAGTAGGAGCAGCGTCGATAATACCGTGACATGCATTTCCAATATTTTATGAAGCGGGAGAGTTGCTGTGTCGTAGAAATTTCTGGAACGTCTTTCAACCATTCATTCATTCATTGTTAATTTGCATCCAACTTTTTTTTGTTTAAGACCTTTTCATAGGGAAAATTCAGCGCATTTAACGATTTTTATCTTGTGATCTTCAGGCTAGGCTGCTGAGAGGCGACTTTATGGTTAAACCACAGAGCGTTTACCAGACCCACGAAGAGTTCTGGGACGGTGAAAATTAGTGCCCGTCAGTTCATTTTTATCTCAAAAGTTGTTCTTCACAAATGAAGGTTCCGTGCTCAGAGCTCTGATTCTATCCTGTATCATGGACTATGTTGTCACTATGCGTCTAAGCCTCTGGTGATGTTATCCATCCACTAGCGTCAAGATGCCCCTGATGGTGCGTAGTCCGCCCCCAGCACCGTGTTGCGCCGTGGGCGATGCCACAGTGAAGGTTGGTGCATCGTCCTCGCATTTTGGGGGCCCTGTTCTGTTTGAGTATAAAGAGAAACATGAAGCTAAGTTCCGTAGCTTTTGTAAGCTAACTGGCATTCAGCTCTCTGCAGCAGTGTGCCGCACCATGTATGTGTATCCACTAGAAAAGTTAGCAAAATTGTGTTTAAAAATCCTATTTGTGTTGTTGGGTATACGTTTGTTTAGGCCTTATACATGGAAAGAAAAGGAATTTCACACATCTAGATGCCCGGACTCGCGGTTTTATAAAAGTTGTGATGTACGCTAAATAGAAACCAGATCATGAGGAAGAATCTAGGTTTTGAGATACAACAGGTCAGATTTGAAGGTGAAGCGGCCGCTGCTTTCGTTAGTTGACCTTGATATATTTCATACACTAAACATACATCATTACATGTCATTTGTTAAAATTTGGCTTTTTTCAGGTTTGGTTTGTTATATTTAAGTCATTTAATGCATTTCTAGTCATGTCACAAATATAATTAAAATTTGAAATGGAGCTATTTGACCCCTAGGTGGTATGGTGGGGGAGGAGACTCTTTTGAATGCGCTTAATCAGGGGTGCATGGGCGGAAAAAATTCAAAGAAAATAAAATAAAGAAAGAAGAGAAGAAAGAATAAAAACAAAAAATTATGTTTGCCGAGGGCTTTTTAGCTGACACTCTGATTGGTCAATGCGACCGTCCCACGGATTGCCAACGGCCCATCCATTTAGACAGTCCATTCGTCCCAGATCCAACGGCCGCCCCAAGCTGAGGTGCCGTTGTTGCTCGCTCGACGACCTTAACTTATTCTTCTCGCAACACTGTCCTTGCCCAACGTCGTCTCGCCTCCGATGTTGCATCACCTCGCCTGCCTCTCTATCCGCTCGCTGTCGCCCACTCTTTCTCTTCCATGACATCCTCGATGCTCACCATGACCAGCTAGAATTGACGCGTCGGTAGCACCAGCTCCTCCTCCCCGGCCACCACTATTGCTCCTCTTGCCGGCCGCCATGGTCTTATTGGACAAGAATGAGTAGGGCGTGCCGGAGGGCAACCTCTACGAGCTTCGGGCATGTCGTGGTGAGGTGTGGTCGTGCTGTGGGGTGGCTTAGACGCGGTGGCGTGGTGCCGCGGCCTGGACGGAGCCTCACCAATGTTGTTTTTTCGGTTATTGTTCATCATGTTTGTTGATTGTTTACACTAGGTAAAACCTTCCCTTTTGCAGAGCGCATGCACTCAGCAGATCACCTGCACCAGGTGGCAATGACCCCATCCGCTCCATTCCATGTAATTGTTTTTATTTGTCTTGTACCAAATTTTGACACTCGGCGAAGATTTGCCGAGTGTGCGACAAAAAAACCCAGCAAAGAGCTCTTTGTTTGAAGGAGGAAGCTCGCAGGAGCACACACGTCCGGGGGCACTCATACTTTGTGCGTTCCCCGTTCATTTAATTTGAGGTCTTTATAAGCTCACGGGCCCTTATGATCACGATCAAGACGACAAGTGATTATAGTCATTGTTCACATTAGTATATGTTGTAACGTCGATTAGAGTAACATATATACCTGTCAGTTCACTTGCATTCACATATATCACCATCTAACAAACTACTGCTTCTCTAGTGATCAGTTTTGCACACGCTAGTAAATGTTTTCCACCAAGTGGAAGAAGAACAACGACTGAAGCTGATGATTTGGGTCGATCTATCTCTCCATTCTCGGCAGAAGAGAACACCAGTCCATTTCTACTCTTGTCATGTTTTTTACGATGTCATGTTTTGTCAAAAGAAAAATATTCTTGTACTGATCGGTCGTATATATGGGCTTGATCGACACCGAGCGATGACAATCGAAAGAAGGAGGAACGCAAGTGATTTTTTGCTTCCCCTTTGAAGAAAGGTTGGGGACAGGTGAAGTAGCAGACAAAGGCAATCAATGCGCTGCAAAATAAATAACTCAAGCATGCACATGTTCTCTTTACGTGACTCATATGTTGATGCCAAGCTTTACGTGACTCATATGTTGATGCCAATCATACACACCATTGAGTATACAGTAGTACACTACCTAGCACTTTCTCTGAAGCGACCTCGTTCGCCATGACGACGCTCTCTTTCGCGGTGCCAGTGCTGGTGGCCCCAGTCAGGCCGACACCCCGAGGGACGAAGCGCCTCTCCGGCATCGACTGCACGGAGTGGCCGCCGTGCTACATGCCCGCCATCTTCATCTACCGCGGCGGCGGCGGGCAGGCGGCACGCGGTGACCCGGTGGCTGTCATCCGCCGAGCCCTGTCCGAGGCGCTAGTGCACTACTACCCACTCGCCGGGCGAATCAGGGAGGTGGTGGGTGGCCGGGGCCTCGTAGTTGACTGCACCGGGGACGGGGCGTTGTTCGCCGAGGCCGAAGCCGACGTCCGGCTGGAGGAGCTCGAAGCCGCCGGGCTCCGACTACCGTTCCCGTGCAATATGGATCAGCTGCAACTCGACGTGGACGCCGCACTCGACTGTCCCTTGTTCATGATCCAGGTGACCCGACTTGTGTGTGGAGGCTTCATCGTCGGTGTCCGCCTCTGCCACACCATCTGTGATGGCCTCGGCTTTGCCCAGTTCCTGGCCGCCATCGCAGACCTCGCCCGAGGTCTGCCTTCGCCGGTGATCGATCCCGCGTGGTGCCGCGAGCTTCTAGGCGGAGACGGGGCCGCGGCCGCGTGTATCACCAGAGCCCCCAACACCAGAAACAGGGAGCCGCCGACCGCTCACGTTGACGACATGGTAAGACGCTCCTTCATCTTCGGCCCCGCAGACATCGCGGCGCTAAAGAGAAACCTGTCACTGCCGGGCCTCCGCCCGGCGACGACGAGGTACGAGCTCCTCGCGGCGTCCCTCTGGATGGCTCGCACCAGGGCGATCGCGCTGCCGCCGGGCGAGGACGCGGTGCTCACCGTCATCGGGAACTTCAGGAGCAACGCCGCTCTGCGCCTGCCCGCCGGCTACTACGGCAACGCGTGCGCGCCTGTCAGAGCGGTGGCGCCCGCCGGCGCGCTGACGGGCGGCTCGCTGGGCGACGCAGTGGAGCTTGTGCGGAAGGCCAAGGCGGCCGCCGGGCACGTTCGGTCGGTCGCCGACCTGCTGCTGCTGCACGGGACGCGGCCGCTTCCCGTGCCCGAGATGTTCCGCGTGTCCGACCTCCGGCACCTCGGGTTCCACCGCCTGGACTTCGGGTGGGGCAAGCCGCTGTACGGTGGGCCTACCCAGGTCATGTTCTGGGAGACCTTCCTCGTCTCCGTCAAGAGCAGCAGCTGGGAGGAGGATGAAGATGATGATGATGTGGCCGTGCCGGTCGCGCTGCCGAGGCCTGCCATGGACCGCTTTGTCGAGGAGATTAACAACTTGCTCAAGGCTTAATTAGCATACGTGCGTGGCTGCTCCTGCTCACGTCGTGTGGTCTGTTTTTTGAAGTGTCATAAAATAAACTAGTGCCGCATGTACCCGAATAAATTGAATTTAATTTTGAACAATTTAATTTGGAAACATTATGTATGATTGTAATATTTTTATATTTAAACTATTGTATTTGAATATTATCTTTGAATTATTCATGTATTGTACTATTAGTATTTTTATTTTTAATATTCGGAGAAAATTCACTTGGAAAAAAAGCGCATATTTGGGGTATAGTATTGGAGGGCCGTCCTCCGGCCGGCTATCCGCGAACACGTCTTGACGTGTCCGCGAACATATTGGAGCGTTCGTTTCATGATTATCATTGGAGATGCGCTAACATCCACGCACCAACTAATTTTATCCAGATTTTAAAACTATAATAGTTAGACGCATATATAATGAGAAATAATGTATTTAGGGCACCTCCAACGCTGACTCGCAAAGTGCGGACGGAGATGCGGGAGCCGCCCACCCAATACTAGCCGCCTGCAATTGCACTTCGGTGATTAGTGCCCAATCAATGTAGTTGGTCCGCGTGAGCATCATCGGAGGCATCCCGCCGCCGCCCCTGCTTCTGCTGCCGCCTTCTTCTTCTCCAACTCCTTCTTCGCCTTCTCGCCGTCGCTGTCAGTCATCTCTTCGGCAGATCAGACACCGCCACCGCCTAGGATGGATCGGACACCACCTTGGCTCTGATGCCACTTGATGTTACCTAGCCCTGATGATCGAGCGTGTGAGAGAGTGTCGCGAGGAGGAAGATGAACTGTCACATAAGGTTTTGCGCTGCCAACTGAACTGTAACTTTTCTCTGTTTCTATTATTTATGCAGTCACCAACGACTAACGAATTACAAGGAAAAACACCCACTTCTCGAGCTGGCCTACTGATCGTGCCATCCCATGATGCCGCGTTGAGATTGAGCCACTACGCCGCCCACAAGATCTGTTGTGTTCATGCCATCCCATGAACCGGTCAGGTGAGCGTATCTAGCTAACAGACTAACTGAATGCTAACTGAACTACGAACAGAAAAACCAAACAAGAACCGGACGTGGACAAGACGCACGCTGCCGGTCCAATTATTCAGTAACTAAGTCTGAAAATATGGTTAGTGCTAGATCATGCAACAGATTAGCTATCAATGTGCACTATATAACTCATCCGTATACTGATTCAATAGCACTAGCAAGTACATCACCATGTTAATCTTCGTTCTCAGCACGCCACTGTTTTTCTAAATTGTATGAATTTATATCTGAACGTGCTAGTAATTAATTTATGTCCGAAAGTTAGCGCTTGCGTCCCTGCCAAAGTGCTAAACTGAAGTTAATCACCATGTTAATCCCCTGTTTTTCGAAAAGATATGCCTTCCTTAATTGCTTAGCAGACATGATTGCCCGCTATAGCGGCTGTAGCGTTTGGGACCAGCAGCCGCAAAATGAAATCTCCCGCGATCCAAAAGTTTGGTTGTGTGGATGGGTTGTGTGTGGATGTTTGGTGCTGTGTAGATACTGAAGCTATGGATGATATTTGGGTTTAAAGGAGGAAGCCGCCACTAGTAGAAAACAGGGCATTAGTCCCGGTTCGTAAGGGCCTTTAGTCCCGGTTCTGCAACCGGGACTAACGAATCGGGACTAAAGGCCCTCACTTTTAGTCCCGGTCGTGTTACGAACCGGGACTAAAGAGGCTCAACGTGGCCGCTGCGCAGCGCTCAGGCAGGAGGACCTTTAGTCCCGGTTGATAACACCAACCGGGACTAAAAGGCCGCCACGCGTCAGCCCCTGCCAAGCGCTGTTTTTTTTTTTTTGAAAGGAGGGGTTTAGGGTTTAGGGGTTTTGGAGGGTTTAGGGGTTTCATTTTTATTTCATGTTTTCCATTCAACTCGACGCTATCTACTAATCGCAATGAAGGAACCGTTACACAACATCGTCATGAATGTAGAGAAGTGACCTCTTTCTCCGTGCTTGGTCGAACAACAAGTTTTCGTATATATGTTCGACGCTACTACATATAGTACACGTTCATGAATATATACAAAATAACATCTCTTACGATCCCTAATATCTAATTAACAATATTCACTACCAATTTCCGATGGTATTCTCCGGTTGTAGGTATGACCTCTTTAAGTAAGAATCCCGTCAATTCCTCTTGAATTGCCTTTACGCGATCCTTTGATAGGAGATCGTCCCGCATCCGTTGGATCTAATTTAAAGAAGGGGGTCAATATATATGAATGAAACTCAACACAATTGATGGTAATAAAATAAAATTGTGAATATTGTTTACGTACTTCAAGTTGTTGTAAATTTCTACCAGTCTCACTGGTCGTCATGCGAATGAACTCGCAAACGTAGTATCTACATAAATTAGTCCTCCTTTCCTGCCTCAAGCACTTTACGAGAGTAGAGTTCAATCAAAATAATAATCAAGCATGATAATGGTACTGAAATTAAATATAATCAAAGAGATGCGTGGACCTAACTAGTACTACTTACAGTGAGTTGTCGAAATTGCAGCTCCTCTTTCCATTCACCCCTAGCCTTCTTGGTGAACCGTTTTCAAACCCTGCCCGGCAAAGAAAATAAATAAAAGAGTTATTAATTACTTGATATCAGGAAATGAACGAAAGTTGCCGATATAGTGCGATAATGATTGAAATTACCTCTGGAGCATATCACGCAGGTCTGCCCACATCTTAGGGTCTTTACGTAGCGATTCCATGACAAGTACGCTTCCTGAGTCAACCCGAATGACTAGCAGAATAAAGTGGAAGCTGCGCACGCAGCATAACTCATCAATTACACTTAACATCGAGTAAGCGAAACAGAATATGTACAAGACAGTATAACACTCACTTGAAGTTGTAAGGAAATAGTATTTTCCTTTTGTTTTGTTGTTCAATTAACGCCCTTAGCAAGATCTTCTCTGTATCCTTGGCGTTCATTTGTACCGTAACTTCATGAATAGTATTTGGGTTAATGAACAAAATGTCATAGATTTGTCCTCTTTTGCATTCGAGGATCTTCATTCTGCATAATATAGTGAGGATAATTATACATGCAATGAACGAGCTGAGCTAGAGACTTAATTACAGAAATGATACTTACAGACAATAGCAACTGACGATAGATTTGTCGACGGCGTCTTGATTGTAAAACTGAAATAATTCATCAAATTCAACGTAAATCTCCTCGTCTCCATTGAAGTAATGCTCATCTTTAACTCCCGCAATGATATAGTTGGTCCCTTCCTTTGAGGCTTCCATGTACCACTCATGCAATTTTCGCATTTGTGTTGGTAGTAGCCGGACCTCCTCAGGTTTGACGAGAGGCTTCCCGTGCTGGTATCTGTATGCTAACTCAGCCATGGAGAACTGTACCTCCTCGGCTAAGTAATCACCAAGAGTGAAATCAACATCATCGGCCGCTACCCCCGGATCATAATCGATATCGGTAAACACCTTGAGCAGGGGGCACGATTGGTTTTTCTGTTCGCCGAGCTGGGGAATTGTTTTCCCACTTGCACTACTGCTACTTCCCGGCCGCTTCACATGTTCTCCATATGACTTTACAATAGACCGGTCATAGTCTGATAGCAGCGGAGGCGGTGGTGGTCGCGTAAGGTTTTCTATACAGTGCTCCGCTATTGCCGGATCTAATTTCTCCTTTGGATCGGGCCGTTTCGGTGCAAGCTGGCATTTCACATCGGCATCCACGACATTCTTGAGTTCCTCATCAGTCATATCATATGGTAATTTGGCAGGAGCCTTCTTGACGCTTGTATTTGCTCTGGATTTCTTCGCAGTTGTACTACTAGCCACCGGAGCGGCAGCTCTCTTCCGCCGATGCTGAGGCGGCGGAGGAGGCGGAGTCTGCTGACGCGGCGGATTCTGCTGAGGGGCCTCCTCCGGCGGAGTGTGCTGATGCGGCGGAGACAGCTAAGGCGGCGGAGTGTGCTGACGCGGCGGAGACGGCTGAGGCAGCGGAGATAAAGCTGGACTGTGAGGAGTCTGCTGAGGGGCCTCCTCCGGCGGAGTCTGCTGACGCGGCATCCAATGTGGAAGCACGATGTGTTCCTTTCTCCATAGAACGGTAGTCCTTCTGGCATCTCCCAGATGAGTCTCCCCTTCACCTGTAGGGTACTCAAGCTCCAGCTGCTCAAATCCGTTGATAACTTCATCCACCCCGACAACAGCATAGCCATCTGGAATCGGAGAGCAATGGTAAGTTCCATCAGGTACACGAGGTAAGGCATAGCCGACCGCCACCTTCAAGGATATGTTCATGCATTTCGCATGTAGATCACAATGTTCTCTCTGCGTGATATCATCCACGGGGTAGCGAGGAGCCGTGATATCAGGCCGAACGAGCTCCGAGGAAGCCTCGCTGCTTTTCCGCTGAGATGGTGGGGTAGCTCCGTGGGCAGTATCGAATGAAGGATCTTCGTGCCACTGAGATGATGGGCCGGTAGCTCGCTGGCTGGTAAGTGCCTCTATTAGCTTCTGCTGCAACGCTACTATTTCTTCGACCTTCTGCAGCCGGTCTGCATCCTGTTTCTTCTTTCTCCCTCGGCTTCTGTAAGTGTCACTGCTGTCGGGAAACCCAACCTTCCACGGAACGGAGCCTGATGTGACTCGTGTTCGTCCAGGGTGTTCAGGATTCCCGAGGGCGCGTGTCAGCTCGTCCTTCTCTCTGTCGGGATGGAACTTCCCCTCCTGCACGTCCTTCATTGCAGCTTGAATGGCTTTGACGGGTGTTGCAAGTTGAGCTTTCGTATAAACACACTTCCCTGTTTCTGGGTTCAAAGTTCCCCCATGCCCGAAGAACCAAGTCCTTGCCCGTTCGGTGCAGTCCAATGTCTCCGGATGGATCCCTTTATCAAGCAGGTCATTCTCAACTTTCTTCCACTTATGCCGGGCAGCCTTGTAGCCACCTGACCCTGTAACGCGGTGATATTCCTTCTTTGCAGCATTTTGCTTATTTATATTTGACCTTTTCTTACCTACCTCCGATGTCTTGTACTCCACAAATGCGGGCCAGGGATCTTGTAACTTCTCATCTGCTCTGGTGAATGTTGGAGTCTTCCCTTTCAGGACATACTTTTCGTGCAATCTTTTTTCTTCCAGTTGTTGAATTGTTGGGCCATCTTTTTAAGAGCCCACGCCTTGACTTTTTGCTCCACCTCTGGCGGTAGGGTGAAATTTGTCATGAGCGTATTCCAAAGCTCATCTTTGGATCTATCGTCGACATAAGAAACTCCATCCGCCTTTGGCTTATTCCATTCATGAATGCTGATCGGGATGCTGTCCCTAACAACAACTCCGCACTGACTTATAAATCGGTCTGCAGTCCGCTTGGGAGCAGTCGGTTTGCCATCTGCAGCGAGTTCTTCGATCGTGAACCTTTCATTCTCGCCCAACCTTTTCTTCGGGCCTCGTCTCTTTATAGAAGTTTGGCTCGATCCGGAGGGCTAAAAGAAGAAAGAAGCGTTAATATATATACATACAAATCAATTAATGCATCTAGTCAGCAGAGGCTTAATTAATATACCTCGCCGGACTTTGCAACAGTTAAGGCTCCAACACCGCCGGAGCCATCATCTTCTCCCTCCATTCGATCACCGGAGCCGTCATCTTCTCTTCCCTCACCATCGGAGTCGTCGTTGAGAAACTGTGAGGTGATATCATCATCTCCGTCGTGGATTATTTCCCCCAACATCTCTTCTTGTTCTAAGTCTCTGTCGTGTTCCATAGTTTCTACAAATATTACAGTATGGCAAAACAGTAACATTATGATGACAACTTGAGAGCAAGATTGAGTCATGCTACAACAACTTTACATGGCAACCAAGGGCATGGCATCAAAGTACAAATTAGATAGACCAAATCACAAGAAGCAATCATATGCATATGAGCAATGGATTAGTGGCAAACATCATGCAAAGTTGACAAGTTTTATAACAGTCAGTTTCAGACTTAGCAGTTTTTCAGCAAGTGTAAAACAGCAAGAGTATCATAGCATGTTTGCAAGCTTGTTATAGTGCCTAAACATGTTTACCATGGCATGGGAAAAAATAGCAGCAGCAAATAGACATGAAAATGCACCAAACACATGTACAAAGTTTATTCATATGATGCTTGCATTAAATCACACAAAAATAACAAAATGGCAAGTTTTATCAGTTGCATGTAAGGTAACCCTCCGGCGATCGTCGGGGACTCCTCCGGCGATCGTCGGGGACTCGTCACCGGCAATCGTCGGGGACTCCTCCGGCGATCGTCGGGGACTCCTCACCGGCGATCGTCGGGGACGACTCCTCCGGCGATCGTCGGGGCCTCCTCCGGCGATCATCGGGGACAACTCCTCCGGCGATCGTCGGGGCCTCCTCCGGCGATCGTCGAGGACTCCTCCGGCGATCGGTAATAATAATTCCGCAATTACTCAATTGTTTGCTAAACTTATGACTTAGACATATTTCTTCATGAAAGAAGAATTATTTTATCTTTCGTCATAATGATATTATATCTTCATCCTGAATTTCTTTGAACTATGTCAAATATTTTTCAGTTCTTATCAAGTAAATCATGCATATTTACTCATAATTTTAGTTGAAGTATAATTTTCTGCCACACTCTGTTATATCTATCGGATGTATTTAGTCAATTCAAACAAAAGACTTTTATGCTTCATTTATATGAAGATCAATATTATCCAATATAACTATGTGGTGTCATACAAAAATGGCCGGTTTCATCAAGTCTTCTCAAGACATTTATATGAAGACGTTTCATCAAGTCTTCTCAATATAACATGAAACTTCAAAATGCCCGCGGTGCCCAACAATCTGAAATCATTCACTAATATTGATGTTGGACTCAACTAAGTACTCCAAAGTGCAATCAACTATATAAGCCCGCGGTTATCAATGCAAACACATACGTACGTACATGTTACAAAAATTTCTATGTCACAAAAATATATAAGCCCGATCGAAGGGAATTGAACGGCGGCGGCTCACATAGCGGGGGCGGCGAGGCTCGGGGAGGAGGGCGATCGAGGAGGTCCGGCGAGCGGGGGCGGCGACGACGAGGACGGGCTCGGGGGCGGCGATGAGGAGCGGGCTCGGGGGCAGCGATGCTCGGGGAGGAGGGCGAGGAGGTCCGGCGATGGTCAGCGGGCTCGGGGACGGCTCGGAGGCGACGGCGATCTCCGGCAGCCTGGCGGCGTCGTGGTGTGGTTCGGCGTCGGTGGTTGGAGTGGAGAGGAAGATTGGGGGGGAGGGAGAAGGCGCGGTTAAATACCCACAGCTTTAGACCCGCTTGGTGCCCCCAACCGGGACTAAAGTCCTACCTTTAGTCCCGGTCCGAGCCACCAACCGGGACTAAAGCTAAATTTCAGCAGCCCAAAGGGCGCGAAACCAAGGCCTTTAGTCCCGGTTGGTGGCTCGGACCGGGACTAAAGGTAGGCCTTTAGTCCCAGTTGGGGGCACCAACCGGGACTAAATCTGTTTTTCCTATTTTTGGTTTTAGACCTTTTTAGGATATTTTAGTTTTAGTTTTCTTTTAAACAGATTCAAAAACAGTAGCATACATGCCTAGTTTTGATTTAATTCTTTTTGCTATTGAAGAATATTATAGTTTTGTTTTAGTTGATCATAACTAGAATTTTATATAACTTTATTTGATGATATAGATTTTCATCAGATAGTGACAAATAGTTCTATCAAGTTATTTTTCATAGGTACCATTGCCGCAACATTTTGCATTGAAGGGCCATCATCAGGTTTGTCAATATGTTTTTGAAAATATGACACAAGGCGATCAATGCTATCATAATCTTTCTTCCGGAATCTAAAGCCCTTTGAGTATAACCCAACATACTCATGATGTGGGTTTGTACTCCTTTTGTAAGATAAATATAAAGGTGCCTGGATGTTCATGAGATATGCCAAAGCAATAGACTATTCTCGAGAATGGCCATCTGAGATGTTGTCCTCAGTTTCACCAGAAAGCAACCAGAGAACTCCTCATCTGGACCTCCAACTTTATGTCATACAACGTTTCTCTCTTATCATCTCCGATGCTTCTGCTGTATTCATCTATGTAAAGACGTTTAAGCCATGTCTATATTAACCTTGTTATTTTATATGGAGCCACCAACCGGGACAAACTGCGTAGGATCAACCTTGCAAAACTTGGGAATGAAATCACTACAACTGGTGAGGGTGTGTATGGCCTATGCTTGTCAACCTCAAGCGACTTATCTGGAATGCTCAGTAGACATTCATATTTTGTTTGGACATAATTGCATTGATTAACTCCTCTGTATAATTAAAATACTAAAAGGATAGGAATAATTGAAATTTCATAACTTAATAAATAATTATTCTAAAATCATGTTTCAAATGCCAAAATGCCCTAGCTAGCTTTTACAAAGATTCCCTCCGGTTTGTCCGAAGTGGCACTTTCCAGCTAAAACTTTTTCTTCGCATGTGTCCCTTGCTTATTGCGCCATAACCATGGATAATCTTCATCATTTAACATGATGCTTGGGTCAGTCTTCACTGTGAAGGGAGGAATTTCATGAAACTTTTCTTAATCTTCTGACATGTCTGTCTTGTCCTCCACTCCCACGATGTTTCTTTTCCCTGAAAGAACTATGTGGCGCTTTGGCTCGTCGTATGATGTATTCGCTTCCTTATCTTTTCTTTTTCTCGGTTTGGTAGACATGTCCTTCACATAGAAAACCTGCGCCACATCATTGGCTAGGACGAATGGTTCGTCTGTGTACCCAAGATTGTTGAGATCCACTGTTGTCATTCCGTACTGCGGGTCTACCTGTACCCCGCCTCCTGTCAGATTGACCCATTTGCACCGAAACAAAGGGACCTTAAAATCACGTCCATAGTCAAGTTGCCATATCTCCTCTATGTAACCATAATATGTGTCCTTTGCCCTATTGGTGTTTGTTGCATCAAAGCGGACACCACTGTTTTGGTTGGTGCTCTTGTTATCTTGAGCGATCGTGTAAAATGTATTCCCATTTATCTCGTACCCTTGAAAAGTCAATACAGTCGAAGATGGTGTCCTGGCCAACAAGTACAGCTCATCTCCAACAGTGTTGTTACTCATGAGATGTGTTTGCAACGAACCGACGAAAGTCGACATGTGTGCACATGTAATCCAGTCGTCAGACTGCCCCGGGTGTTGGGAGCGTACAATATTCTTGTGTTCATTGATATACGGGGCAACCAAGGTAGAATTTTGTAGAACTGTGTAGTGTGCTTGCGCCCAAGAATGCTAGCGTGCCTTTTCCACTCAGTCTCCCCTCATGCCGCGATTGAGGAACACCAATCGGCTTAAGCTCAGGAATAAAGTCAACACAAAACTCAATAACCTCCTCTGTTTCATGGCCCTTGGAGATGCTTCCTTCTGGCCTGGCACGGTTATGAACATATTTCTTTAAGACTCCCATGAACCTCTCAAAGGGGAACATATTGTGTAGAAATAAAGGACCCAGAATGGCAATCTCGTCGACTAGGTGAACTAGGACATGCGTCATAATATTGAAGAAGGATGGTGGGAACACCAACTCGAAACTGACAAGACATTGGACCAAATCATTCTGTAACCTTGGTAGGATTTCTGGATCGATTACCTTCTGAGAAATTGCATTGAGGAATGCACATAGCTTAACAATGGCTAATCGAACATTTTCTGATAGAAGCCCCCTCAATGCAACCAGAAGCAATTGCGTCATAATCACGTGGCAGTCATGAGACTTTAGGTTCTGAAATTTTTTCTCTGCCATATTTATTATTCCCTTTATATTCGACGAGAAGCCAGATGGGACCTTGATACTGAGCAGGCATTCAAAAAAGATTTCCTTCTCTGCTTTGGTAAGAGCGTAGCTGGCAGGACCTTGATACTGCTTTGGAGGCATGCCGTCTTTTTCGTTCATACGTTGCTGGTCCTCCCGTGCCTCCGGTGTATCTTTTGTCTTCCCATACATGCCCAAAAAGCCTAGCAGGTTCACGCAAAGATTCTTCGTCACGTGCATCACGTCGATTGCAGAGCGGACCTCTAGGACTTTCCAATAGGGTAGCTCCTAAAATATAGATTTCTTCTTCCACATGGGTGTGTGTCCGTCAGCGTCATTCGGAACAGATTGTCCGCCAGGACCCTTTCCAAAGATTGCTTTTAAATCCTTGACCATATCAAATATATCATCACCAGTACGGGGGACAGGCTTCTTCCGGTGATCTGCCTCACCTTTGAAATGCTTGCCTTTCTTTCTTAAGGCATGCTTGGTCAGAAGAAATCGACGATGTCCCAGGTACACATTCTTCTTACATTTGTCCAAATATATACTTTGAGTCTCATCTAAATAGTGCGTGCATGCATTGTATCACTTGTTTGTCTGTCCTGAAAGGTTACTAAGAGCAGGCCAATCATTGATGGTTACAAACAACAATGCTCGTAGGTCAAATTCCTGCTGTTTGTGCTCATCCCACACACGTACACCTTTGATATCCCACAGCTGTAAAAGTTCTTCAACTAATGGCCTTAGGTACACATCAATGTCGTTGCCGGGTTACTTAGGGCCTTGGATGAGCACTGGCATCATAATGAACTTCCGCTTCATGCACAATCAAGGAGGAAGGTTATAGATACATAGAGTCACAGGCCAGGTGCTATGATTGCTGCTCTGCTTCCCAAAAGGATTAATGTCATCTGCACTTATACCAAATCATAAGTTTCTTGCATCATCTGCAAACTCCGGCCACTTTCTCTCGATTTTTCTCCACTGCGACCCATCAGCAGGTACTCTCAGCATCCCGTTTTTCTTACGGTCTTCTTTGTGCTATCGCAACAACTTGGCATGCTCTTTGTTTCTGAACAGACGTTTCAACTGTGGTATTATAGGAGCATACCACATCACCTTGGCAGGAACCCTCTTCCTGGGGCGCACGCCCTCAACATCACCAGGGTCATCTCGTCTGATCTTATACCGCAATGCACCGCATACTGGGCATGCATTCAAATTCTCGTACTCCTCACCGCAATAGAGGATGCAGTCAGTAGGGCATGCATGTATCTTCTGCACCTCTAATCCTAGAGGGCAGAGAACCTTCTTTGCTTCGTACGTACTATCAGCTATTCGTTATCCTTTGGAAGCTTCTTCATTATTTTCAGTAACTTCTCAAATCCCTTGTCAGATAAATCATTCTCTGCCTTCCATTGCAGCAATTCCAGTGTGGTACCGAGTTTTGTGTTGCCATCTTCGCAATTTGGGTACAACCATTTTTTGTGATCCTCTAACATGCGATCGAACTTCAATTTCTCCCTTTCACTTTCGCATTCTCTCTGTGCATCAACAATGACCCGGCGAAGATCATCAGCGGGCACATCTGGTGCCCCTTGATCTTCAGCTTCCCCCATTGCAGTATCACCGTATTCAGGGAATATAGGATAGTTGTCATCATCCTCTTCTTCTTCATTGTCTTAAATCATAACCCCTCTTTCTCCGTGCTTGGTCCAACAATTATAATGGGGCATGAAACCCTTCTTAAGCAGGTGAAAATGAAGGGTTTTCGAGGAAGAGTAATCCTTCGTATTCTAACAGACAACACATGGACAATACATAAAACCATTCTGACTGTTTGCCTCAGCCACATCGATAAAATTATGCAGGCCCGTAATGTACTCGGAAGTGCGTCGGTCACCGTACATCCATTGCCGGTTCATCTGCATTATATAATTAAGTATATCAAAAACCATTACAGAACATCTTGAATAGAGAAATGACCAAATTAATACAAGTTCATCATCACATTAAAACCAAAGTACAGTAGTGATCAAATGTTATTACTACAAAAATAAATACATAAAGGTCATACATAGTTCTCATAAAACAACATACAACTATGTAAAACATTTAAATGCAACAACAAATGCGATCAAAATCGCAACTAAGGTAACAATTGATCCAACAACATAATGATACCAAGCCTCTTTATCAATGGTATATTTTCTAATCTTTCTAATCTTCAAGCGCATTGCATCCATCTGGATCTTGTGTAGATCGACGACATCGGCAACATGCAACTCCAATTTCATCTTCTCTTCTTCAATTCTTTTCAATTTTTCTTTTAAATAATTGTTTTCTTTTTCAACTAAATTTAACCTCTCGACAAGAGGGTCGGTTGGAATTTCCGGTTCACATACCTCCTAGATAAAAACATCTATGTCAAGTTGGTCGGTATAATTGTCATAAATACTAAATGAAACAAATAGTTATAAAAGATAATATACCACATCCGAATCATAGACCGGACGAGAGCCGACGGGGGCGGATATCAAAACCATGGCACTATATAATAACAAACAATAATACAAGTAAGAAAATTATACAAGTAGCTATTTAAATCATACAAGTAAGAATTTTTTCTTTTTAAAAAAAGATAAGAACAAGAGGCTCACCACGGTGATGCCGGCGACGAGATCGGTGCGCGCGATCGACGGCGGTGAGGACGGGGACGGGGACGGGCTTGGAGGAAGAACAGAGGAGAAGAAAGAGGAGAAAGCTTAAGTGTGGCTCGGGCACCTCATATCATGTTTGTTTTGTGTGAACTCAAGTGGCATCATGCTCTCAGGCATTTCATCGAACACCTCATGTGCATAGGAAGGGAGAGCAAAGTAGCACACACCTCCCACCTTCTATCAGCCAAAAACAGAGGAGAGGGCTGGCAGGGGCGAGGATATATATAGGCATTTTTTTAGTCCCGGGACTGAAGACAGACCTTTTAGTCCCGGTTGAAGACACCAACCGGGACTACAACCCCTTTAGTCCCGGTTGGTGTCACCAACCGGGACTAAAGGTCCCATTCGAACCGGGACTGATGCCTGCCGAGCCCCGGCCGGCTTCCTAGCCGCTCGAACCGGGACTGATGCTCACATTAGTCCCGGTTCGTAATGCGACCGGGACTATTGCTCCCATCCGGCTAGAACCAAAGCCCTGTTTTCTACTAGTGCGCTTGGCTGCAAGACACCAAGTGTGCATCCACTAGTTGCCTAATATGCTTTAGTAAATTGAGCAATTCGTATTACTATAAGAAAAGACCAAGACTCGAGGCCGGCTGGGTCCAAGTGCTAGTAATTAACTTCTGCTTAGCACTTTGGCAGAGACGCAAGTGCTTCGTGACTAATGTGAGCAGTGTGGGTACCTTCCATTAGGGTGAGTAATGTGCTGGGTGGGTACCTTCCATTAGGGTGAGTAATGTGCTGGGTGGGTACCTTCCATTAGGGTGAGTAATGTGCTGGGTGGGTACCTTCCATTAGGGTGATTACAGAACATGGAGTAGATGGGAACATGATGCCTCAACAACACTTCCAAGTATAACCTATTCTAATGAAGCCTTCTTCGTCATGAAATAAGAAAAAGAGGAGATTGATCAAGACTGCGTCAGTTGGTTGGCTTACTTCTTTATCTAATTAATACCCCACACGTTGCTGCAGAAACTTTCAAAGGATAGAAAACATACATGAATAGATCCTTCCGAACAATTAGTGTTTTCAAGTGTAACAGATAAAGTCATGTATTTTTCCAAAGGTAGTATAATCATAGCTGCTGCTGAGTAGCATGGATTTTATGTTGGAGATAAGAATACTAACAATTCAGCATGTACAGTATGATTTCTCATATGGATTTGCCTGAATTGTACGTGTGCACCGATCATTAAGGTAAATTGTGCAAAAAAAAAAAAACCAAACGCATCACTATAAACATGAACTTTCATATTCTTTAGGGATGGTAGAGAATGGCACCCTTTGGAACATTACATAACCTCACTAAAAAAAAGAACTAACATAATCTGCATAATGTACTCCCTCCTTTCCGGTTTATAGGGCTCAATTTCAAAATCTCTCCAACCAAGGCAGATGGTGAGTGGTGGAATAAATTTCGTAGTTTGCATAAGTACTTAATTAGTACGCTCGTTTTTCTCAAAAAGTTATGTTTACCTATGCATTAATTACAGCGAATGCATGCATGACCACTAAATGTCCATGAACTTCTACATGCATTGGTGAGTTTTCTCTTGATACTTGCATTGGGTGATTTAATGCACCTCGAAATCCAAATGTGTGATGGTAAGTATTAAATTTGAGACTTATAAAACGGAAAAACAAAATTTTAGAGATGAGCACTGTAAACCGGAAAGGAGGGAGTATAACAGAAGCAAAATTTATGTTCAGTTTCTGTATCATATACTAATGAGTTAAAATCTGAAAGGAAGTGAAGTTGCTACTTGCATGGTTAAAAAAAGACTATAATTTGTTTTTTTGGTGGTTACTATAAATAGTTAATTTGGGAGCATTCAAAGACATATTTGTACAATTACCAAAGGGATAGGTGGGAATGGCTAATACGCGCGCGCCCGCGCCAGCGCACGGTTTCCGACCAGCCAATTGTTTGGAAAGTGCACACGGCATCCTTGTTCCTTCACTATTACATGGAGGCTTAACACAAAATTAGCACATTTGTTTAATAGGAAATTACAGCGGGCCCACCCCTGAAATCAGGGAGGCAGAGATTAGATGAGGTTTAATAGGAAATTGCAACGGGCCCACCCCTGAAATCAGGGGGGCTCAGATTAGATGGAGCCTTAATAAGAAATTAAAGAGGAAAGAGTAGCATGCAGCGTGGAGATTTAAAAGGAAACTAGCGAATGCAACGTGGTACTGCACCTGGTGTGCCCCTTCCTATTTGGTCCCCCACCTGGTCAGGGCACTTCCCCGCGTCTCCCATCGCGCGTTGGCATGCTCGCGCGAAAGAGTGATTTCGAAGGGGTAGATAGTCTATTACAACTTACAAAAAATAATGGTTGCCAATTCAGGAAGTAAATCAGTTGATGAACTTACCTTCTATGTTACATACCCCCAAATTTCCGCAATACAAAACCAAGAAAATGACCCCCCTTGATATATACAGAGTCTTAATTTATGGCATCGAGAGAAGGTTAGCCCAATAATAAAGCAAATGATTGCATGGTGGGACAACGATGAAAAGGTAAGCACGCATGTTATCTAGACGGAGAAAGGGAGAAACCAATTCACAAGAACACACTTCAGGATGGAGTTTACTTCCATGCAGACACGTAGATCCAAAGGTTTGACAAAGACAGTATGCAAATGCTACCGTGGAGGTCCTACTCGTCCAACGGCTTGGATGTAAACGTTCCCGACTTTGAATTCGCTCTGCTTGCATGCGATCCGATCTCGGCCCACACATGACGCCTAGCTTGCCTCTTCGTCGGCCGGATCATCGCCTTCTTCTCCTCCCAGCGTCTCCACAGAAGCAACAACTCTCTGGTATCAACATCGCTTGGCGGCATGGGTGACGCCGTGACGGCATCGCGGCGCCGATGTTCCTGATGCAGCTCGTCCCCACACTGCGGCCCGTGTTCTTCCTCCGTGACACGACACTGCAGTTCCCGATGCATGTCTCGAGCGTACCAAACAAACAAAAGGGAAAGTCAAAGACTTGTCCGTACAAATTGTGAATGGGCGAAGGGGAAAAGGCAACAGCCGCTGAGATCCATGACATTTGGACTGCGGAGCTAATATGGTTTGTACGATCCAATTTAATTTATGGAAGGTTACTAGGAGTACTTTCTCATGTGAGACCTACCAGATTAAAATCAGTAGTGGGCCGTGTCTTTGGTAAAAGCCATAACTGAAGGCTTTCTTCTCCGGATGGAGGCAAAGAACTGGAGATTGCAGCGACCCAAGTGGTTTCGTCCCCAACGTCATTGAGGTTGAATTCAATCAGAAACTGTTTTGACCCGATTGCGTTTTTCATTTACAGCTCGGGGTCCTGTTTGCACTAGTCAGTGACTGGTCTTTATTTTTTCTTTTCTATTGGGTCCTTATGTTCAATGTACTGCCACACTTATCAGTGGAATCTAGATCCTTCGGGGCCTTACCCTGTTCCAAAAACAAGGCTAAGTGGGTAGTTGAACAGTTGTTGCATGTGGGGTCAGGAAGCACTCCAGGGATCCTTATGAAAGAAGAGGGGCATGACCGGTGGTTTACCGCTGAAACTAATTGCAAGAAGGGGCTGGCTTGGGTGAGTTGCGTACGATGGAAACCGGACCCATGACATGGCACGACTACATTTCTACAGCTGCAGATATGGTAAGATGCTGAGGTGGATAGACTGCATGTTTAGATAAATAGATTGATGGGGGTGACACTCTTAGGTATATATAGGGTAAGCTGGATCGAGATTCTAGACTATCTCAGTAGGACATGTGGAGGACTTGCACAACGTTGTCACCGCAGCCAGCTATACGTGCTATTCACTAGATAAAAGATGGCAACTCAGACAGATGTACTATTCTTGAGACGCGAAATTGACCGTGTAGGGACACCGACATGGAGAAATAGATCACCCAGAGAAGAGAGGAATTGGCGGGGCCTCACCTTGCGCTGAGAACGACGCGAGGATGTGGCCCTTCCGGAGCTAGCGAAGTTGAGGCCGATTCCGCCGCGCTGTTATGGCGGAGGTCGCGTGCGTCCCCATCCTGATGCTCCTGCAGGTACGAACAACCAAGATGGGGTGAGATTTCTCAGTGGGGTGAATGGGGCGGCGGGCTCGGATAGAGGGGCGGCGGCGCGGCGGTAAAAAGGAGGAAGGCAAATGAGAAATGCCTGTGCGAAATTAGAGCGACGTGGATGCCACATGGACAAGACCCACTTCTATGACATAATTTAAAAGAAATCGAATAAAGTTTTCTATTAAATAAGTCCATTTTTTAAAAAGGTCTAAGTCAGCCCTTACAAGAACTTCAGTACAAGAATAAGATATTATAGTGAGGTCCTTGAAGAAAGTACCGTAGTGTTTCTAACGCATCCGCCGATGACGCGCTGTGAGCAGAGCACGTTGTCACCTCTGGGCCTTCGTCTTACAGGAGCAATCTTGTTGAAACCTAGAAGCTTGTAGAAGCAGTGGCGAGGAGATGTGAGCGACCGACAATGTAGACAGAAGATGTGAGCGACCGACACATGGAAAGATCGTTGTCCCAAAGAAGCTAGTACCACCAAGGAGGGATCATAATCCCAACTCCGGGCAGACGGAGGCGGAGGGACACAAACCTCACCAATTCCCGTCGTATCCTGCTAAGCTTCATCGAACGAAGATGGAACTGGAGAAAAAAACACTCTGCAATGCCATCCCCTCTCCAGGACGCCGCTGCCATGTACAAATGCTAATCACGCCAGACTTGCACAGCGATTGAATCGTTCTCCAACTTGTCGATGCCCCCTTCAAGATAATCATCCACATGGCAGATTAGATAGTTTACTAGATAAGTCCTACTTGTTAGGAATGAGCAACTAGTATTCACTGTGGGCCAAAGGCCAGTACATATACATGTGAGGTATTACAAGCGGTAGTACCGCACTCATAGCGGTAGTACCGCCTCGGGCGGTAGTACCGCACTCAGAGCGGTAGTACCGCCTAACACACATCTAACACACATCTAACACCCCCCCTCAAACTCATGGTGGATCAACAACACTGAGTTTGGAGAGAAAGAAGCCATGCTGCGCTCGAGTCTGTGCCTTCGTGAAGAAGTCCGCCAACTGTAACTCAGAGGGCACATAGTGAAGAGCCAGTGTCTGATCCTGCACAGCAGCACGTACAAAGTGGGCATCCACACCGATGTGCTTGGTGAGCTCATGCTTCACCGGGTCACGCGCAATACTGATAGCACCGGTACTGTCTGACAGTAGGGGAGTCGATGTAGTAGCAGACACACCAAAGTCCTCAAGTAACCATCGTAACCAGATCACCTCAGCCGTCAGCATAGCCATCGCTCGCAACTCAGCCTCTGTACTCGAGCGAGAAACCGCAGTCTGCTTCTTCGTCTTCCAGGCAATAAGAGAGCCACCAAGGAAGACACAGTAAGCAGACAACGAGCGTCGATCAGAGGGATCACTAGCCCACGTAGCATCAGAGTAGGCCTGGAGCTCGAGAGAACTGGAGCGGGGAAAGAAAAGACGATGAGAGATCGTGCCACGAAGATATCGTAGAACACGGAGGAGGTGACTATAGTGGACAGAGGTGGGGGCTGAGACAAACTGACTGAGAATGTGGACAGGATAGGAGATGTCAGGACGCGTAACAGCAAGATAGACAAGGCTCCCAACGAGGTGGCGATAGCGAGTGGGATTAGGAAGAGGGTCACCGTCAGAAGCACGAAGCTGAACGTTGAGCTCCATAGGAGTCACAACAGTGCGCTCATCACCGAGAGCGGCACGAGTAAGAAGATCCTGAATATATTTTTCCTGGGAGATGAAGAAGCCTGCAGAGGTCTCAGAAATCTCGATCCCAAGAAAGTAGCGAAGAGGACCAAGATCAGACATCAGAAACTGTTCCCGGAGGCGGGCCTTAACAAAGGCAATATATTCAGAATCGTCACCAGTGATGATCATGTCATCCACATATAGAAGGAGAAGAGTCCGACCACGAGGAGAGGTGTGGACAAACAGAGCTGGATCATGATCACTAGGCAAGAAGCCAGCGGCAGTAACGACAGAGGCGAACCGCGAGAACCAGGCGCGAGGGGCCTGTTTAAGACAATAGAGGGAGCGGCGAAGTCTGCAGACCACACCATCAGGAGCATAGTACCCCGGTGGTGGCTGCATATAAACCTCCTCACGCAACTCACCATTGAGAAAAGCGTTCTGGACATCAAGCTGAGATACAGACCAATGACGAACAGAAGCCACAGCAAGGAGAGTGCGGACAGTGGTCATGTGGGCCACAGGAGCGAATGTCTCATCATAATCGCGTCCCTGCTCCTGCTGAAAGCCACGAGCCACAAGACGAGCTTTGTATCGCTCAAGGGAACCATCGGAGCGAGTCTTAATCTTATAGACCGACTTGCAGGTGATGGGACGAACACCGGAGGGAAGAGAAACTAGATCCCACGTGCCATTGCGCTCAAGCGCCGCAAGCTCCTCGGCCATCGCAAGCTGCCATTCAGGCTGAGTCATGGCAGCCCTATAGGTGGTGGGCTCAGCAATGGCAGAAAGACCATACCGGTCAGGAGAATAGCGATCAGGAGGGGGACAAGGCCTAACACGGAGGTTATGGACCGGCGGAGGCGTGAGAGGAGGTGCACTGGAAGTAGAGGGCACATCAGTAGGATCATCCACAGCACGAGGACGACGAGTGTAGTGGAGAGGAAATGGGGAGTGAGGTCGAAAGACTGGGGAGGAGGGTGGGGAGGGAGGGGATGGTGGAGACGAGGGAGAGGAGGAGGAGGAAGGGGATGGTGGTACCGGTGGTGTAGGGGGACGCACCGGGGGAGAGGGAAGAACAGGAGGCACAGTGGGAGATGTGTCAGGAAGGAGAAGGAAGGAAATATCTTCCACGGAAAAGCTCAAGGAGGAGGGACGCGGATAGTAAGAACGAGACTCATCAAACGTCACATCACGAGAAATGCGCAGACGGCGACCAACAGGATCCCAACAGCGATAGCCCTTGTGCTCATCACTGTAGCCAAGGAAAACACACTCAACAGACTGAGCAGTCAACTTGGTTCGTTCTCGCGGAGCAAGAAGAACATAGCACACGCATCCAAACATACGAAGAGCGGAGTAGTCAGGAGAGCGACCAGAGAGACGCTCCATAGGAATACCACCCTTCAAGGCAGCCGAAGGTTGAATGTTGATGAGGTGGGTGGATGCGGAAACGGCCTCAGCCCAAAAATGGGATGGAAGAGAGGCGGCGATCATCATCGCACGAGCCGTCTCAAGCAAATGGCGATGTTTGCGTTCAGCAACTCCATTTTGAGCATGGGCACCAGGGCAAGAGTGCCCTGCTCCGCAAGAAAACCACGCAACATGTGAGAGATATACTCTCCAGCTGAGTCAGCACGGAAGATACGGACAGGCGTGGAAAATTGAGTGCGAACCATGGCAGCAAAACGTTTATATATGGGGAGAACCTCGCTGCGAGATTTCATGCAATAAAGCCAAGTGTAGCGAGAGAAATCATCAATAAACAGAACATAGTAGCGATGACCCCCTTTCGAGTCAAAAGGAGCAGGACCCCATACATCAGAGTGAACTAAGTCAAAAGGACGCTGAGATACAGACTCACTGGTAGGATACGGTAACTGAGTCTGTTTGCCAAGCCTACAACCTTCACAATGCAACGAAACATCACCGGAGACAGACCCTAAGACGCCTTGGTGTACTAATGAGGACAAGCGAGAGCCACGGATGTGACCAAGTCGATGATGCCACTGCTGGAAGGACGCAGAAGAGGAGGCAGCAAGAGCATGAGAACTGGTGTATGTGGTAGCAGCGGAAGGAACACGAAGCCAGTCAACCTCCCAAAGGCCCTCAGACTCATGGCGCCGAGGGCCACCGCCAACCAGAGCCTGAGTGCGACGATCCTGAACAGAGCAAGAGTCGGCATCAAGAATGACACGACACCCAGAATCAGTAAGTTGGGCAGCGGAAAAGAGATTCATAGTAAGACGAGGAACATGAGAAACACTAGGGACCGAAAAAGACGGAGTGGAAAGGATGCCATGACTAGCAACAGGAAGAGGTGTGCCATCGGCAGTGAGAACATTAAGAGGAAAATCAAGAGGTCGAAGAGAAGATAAAGCAGAGGAATCAGAAGACATATGAAAAGAAGCTCCAGAATCCAGAACCCATGAGGATGTACCTGACTGAGTATGCTCCGGCGGGGGCGGAGTTGTGGTGGCAGTCACAGCGGCAACAGAACCCGTCGAGGAAGGGCCGGAGGAAGCCAGGATGCGCTTGAGCCGCACAATGTCCTGATCAGTGAGTGACGGAGTCGAGGAAGGTGCATGAGTCCCACTGGAAGATCGCCTCTGGTCTCGCTGTTTCTGGCGACACTCAGACTCTGGGTGACCTGGCCTGGAGCAGTAGCCACAGAAGGTGTCACGGCGCGACCGGCCCTTCTCAGCATAAGGAGGGCGACCCACCCCCCCTGAAGGTGTGGGCAGGAGCGGTGGAGTGGTGAGGCGAGCAGACGACACAGGAGCTCGGGCAGCAAGAACAGTGGGAACCACAAGCAGACCAGCAGAACGGAGGCGTGTCTCCTCAGCACGAAGCTCTGCAAGCACCTCCGAAATAGGAACACGACCACGAGCAAGCAGGTGAGCACGCCGAGGCTCAAACTCTGGACGAAGGCGAGATAAGAACTCATGGAGGCGATGAAACTCCAAGTCAGACCGCACAGTCTGGCAACACCGGCAAGTGTCACAAACAACTGTCCTGAGAGAGTCAAGCTGGCGCCAGATGGCAGAGCTCTGTGAGTAGAACTCATCAACAGAAGAGTCACCCTGATGAAGAGCGTGCTCCTGACGCACCACAGATAAGTAGAGAGCATCACCAGATGGCTGATATCGCTGACAAAGATAGGACCACATCGCAGCAACAGGACCGAGACCCATGAACTCAGATGCAAACTGAGGTAAGACACTCGCAGTAAGAACAGCAGCAGCTCGAGCATCATCGTTGCACCACTGAGTGTAAGCAGACAGATCATCTCGGTAAGCAGAAAGAGCATCTGAGTAGGCAGATACCTGCTGATCATAAGCATCAACCGCAGCATCGTCAAGGGCCTTGGCTGTATCCCGATCAGCCTGAGAAGCATCAGCAGCAAGAACAGGCGGCACCGGCGGGGTAGGAGCCACAGGTGCAACAGGGCAAGGCGGACAGGGAACCTCGCCAGAGAGAACGCCCCACAGGAGAAGACCGCGCAGGTGGATGCGCATGAAACCCACAAACTCAGCATAGTTGGTGCCATCGAAGATCACCGAGCACCGAGGAACAGCCACATAGCCCGACGAAGACATGACGCCTGGGCAACACTTCTCAGCGGTAGTACCGCTTCGGGCGGTAGTACCGCTCTCTTGCCAGCGGCAGTACCGCGCTGCACAGGGCGGTAGTACCGCTATTCTACCGCTTGGGCGGTACTTCCGCGGTCCAGTGCCGTGGCACTTCCGCTTCTGGAAAGTCTTCGGGTATGCCTGGCCTTTAAGCGGAAGTAGAGCGGTAGTAACGGGCGGTAGTACCGCTTCAAGCGGTAGTACCGCTCTTGCCAGCGGTAGTACCGCGGAGCCGAATCGGGATCGGGATCGGGATCAGGATTCAGGGCAGCGCCGGGGGCGCCGGCGGCCAGTCGAGGCGGGCGAGGGCGGCCGGTCGAGGCGGGCGAGGCCACGCAGCAGCTGGGGGCGGCGGCGGCCGGTCGAGGGCGGCGGCGCGGCCGGTCGAGGGCAGGCAGCAGCAGGAGGACGAGCAGCGGCAGCGGCGGCCAGGCGAAGCAGGCGGCGACGGCGGCGGCTGCCGGACAAGGAGGAGGCGGCCGGTCGGACGGCGACGAGGAGGGGGGGGGGGCACGGAGCTGCGAGCGTGCGGGAGCGGGAGAGAAACCTAAGCATCTGATACCATGTTAGGAATGAGCAACTAGTATTCACTGTGGGCCAAAGGCCAGTACATATACATGTGAGGTATTACAAGCGGTAGTACCACACTCATAGCGGTAGTACCGCCTCGGGTGGTAGTACCGCACTCAGAGCAGTAGTACCGCCTAACACACATCTAACACACATCTAACACTACTGACAATGTCGTTTGGACGGCAGATTAGAAAGTTTATAGACTAGAGACAAATTTCTATAAAGTGAGAGAGACGTCTCAACTAAACAGGGTAGGGAAGAGCCAAGGGGGAGGTATTTCCTCACAACACCACGTCACAAAATTTCTAAGTGATCAACGTGTTTCTTCTTCGGTAGGACGTCGTTCTCCTTGGAGGTTAAACTATTGTTACTGAACTATCATGAAAATCAAGACTGGTCTGCCAGCTACTTCTTCCCAAATCACTCCCTCTCCTACCCACCGCTGCTGCTTTTGTAACTTATTGCAAGACTGGTCTTACAATAAGTTACAAAAAGCCGACCGGTTCGTTATATCATACGTACAATCAACCCCTCTCTACCCACCGCTGCTGCTTCATCAATCCCCTGTTAGTGCCGTGCGGGAGAGAGAGTCGGCAATGGCGAAGCACTTCCTGCTCAACACCGGAGCCAGGATGCCCTCGGTAGGGCTCGGCACCTGGCAGGCTGACCCCGGCATCGTCGGCGACGCCGTCTACGCTGCCGTCAAGGTCCGCACCAACTTCCTCCTATTTTTTTTCCTCACCACTCGCTTCACCATCCCGATGGCATGTTTTTCACCCTCTATCTATCCCTTCGTACTGTCCTGTTTCCTTGTTTTTTCATCGATGAGATCGTGAATATTTCATAACTGCTTCCGGATCGTGCAGGCGGGTTACCAGCAAATCGATTGCGCCAGCGATTACGGCAATGAGAAGGAGGTAAAACTACTGTCAAGTCAACCAGCTACCTGTAAAGATTTCTTTTGTTCAGTCCACTGTAAAAAAAACAGCTTTTGGTTAGTCATGTATGTTTTTTAATGTGTACATGATCTACTGCCCTTGCAAACGCAACCAGAAAAGCATAGTGAATTAGTGATATAAGTCCTGATTTATGGCATCGAGAGAAGGTTAGCCCAATAATAAAGCAAATGATTGCATGGTGGGACAACGATGAAAAGGTAAGCACACATGTTATCTAGACGGAGAAAGGGAGAAACCAATTCACAAGAGCACTCTTCAGGATGGAGTTTACTTCCATGCAGACACGTAGATCCAAAGGTTTGACAAAGACAGTATGCAAATGCTACCGTGGAGGTCCTACTCGTCCAACGGCTTGGATGTAAACGTTCCCGACTTTGAATTCGCTCTGCTTGCATGCGATCCGATCTCGGCCCACACATGACGCCTAGCTCGCCTCTTCGTCGGCCGGATCATCGCCTTCTTCTCCTCCCAGCGTCTCCACAGAAGCAACAACTCTCTGGTATCAACATCGCTTGGCGGCATGGGTGACGCCGTGACGGCATCGCGGCGCCGATGTTCCTGATGCAGCTCGTCCCCACACTGCGGCCCCGTGTTCTTCCTCCGTGACACGACACTGCAGTTCCCGATGCATGTCTCGAGCGTACCAAACAAAACAAAAGGGAAAGTCAAAGACTTGTCCGTACAAATTGTGAATGGGCGAAGGGGAAAAGGCAACAGCCGCTGAGATCCATGACATTTGGACTGCGGAGCTAATATGGTTTGTACGATCCAATTTAATTTATGGAAGGTTACTAGGAGTACTTTCTCATGTGAGACCTACCAGATTAAAATCAGTAGTGAGCCGTGTCTTTGGTAAAAGCCATAACTGAAGGCTTTCTTCTCCGGATGGAGGCAAAGAAGTGGAGATTGCAGCGACCCAAGTGGTTTCATCCCCAATGTCATTGAGGTTGAAATCAATCAGAAACTGTTTTGACCCGACTGCGTTTTTCATTTACAGC
The DNA here is from genome assembly GCA_039707655.1 of Elymus sibiricus. Taxonomy (NCBI): domain Eukaryota; kingdom Viridiplantae; phylum Streptophyta; class Magnoliopsida; order Poales; family Poaceae; genus Elymus; species Elymus sibiricus. The sequence continues at coordinate 30,581,960 of CM077664.1, forward strand.
TCGGGGTCCTGTTTGCACTAGTCAGTGACTGGTCTTTATTTTTTCTTTTCTATTGGGTCCTTATGTTCATTGTACTGCCACACTTATCAGTGAAATCTAGATCCTTCGGGGCCTTACCCCGTTCAAAAAAAAGGCTAAGTGGGTAGTGGAACAGTTGTTGCATGTGGGGTCAGGAAGCACTGCAGGGATCCTTATGAAAGAAGAGGGGCATCGTTATTGCAGGAATGCCTAGCAGTGGCGGGAGGGAAAAGCCTAGCAGTGGCGGGCAAGGCTCTCAGGGGCGCCTGCCACTGACCTTCCGCCACTGCTAACATGCCATCAGTGGCAGGCGTTCGCCCGCCACTGGTGGGTCCATACTCTATAGTAGTGGCGGGCGAACTGTAGTTCCCACCACAACTAGTGCTCTATGCCCGTCACTGTTGTGCGTAGCAGCAGTGGCATGCACTAGTGGCTCCCGTCACTGGTAGTGATCTAGGCCAATATAAGAACTGCGGCCGTGGCAGTGTTTTTTTGCTGCAATGGCAGCATTTTAATGACGCGGTTGCAGTATGTTGCACTTGATCATCACATTGCATTACATATATAGAATATTTTGTCTCAGCATTCAAAAAATCATGCATACAATAGATTACAATGTCGATACAATAATTAAGAGTATTAGTGAAGCACAACAGTGAGTATAAAAAGTGCACGGAAACAAACATGCATGTCTCAACAAATAATGAGCAGTTTCTGAAGCTTCTTTCAAGCATTGTCTCTATCGACTTGGCTAGTCGCTGGCAATCGATGACCGAAATGTGCCTTTGACTCGGTGAAGTTGTTCTTCATCTGGCTCTGGCTGGCAGTGGAACATCCCATCCTCATTGACAACCTCCGTGTTGATGATTTTGGTCAACACCTTTTGGATGCGCTCAGGCTCTCTTAATAATTCCCCTATGTCTATGTCCCTATCCAACTTCTCAGACCACTTGATGATCTGGCTATGATTTCGCAAATATTGAATTTTCTTAAAAAAAGTCGTTCATGATGGCCATGGCAAAGTAGCCAGACATATGGGAGGTTTTGATATTTGGTTCTTGATAGCAACAAGCGCTAGTGATGAACTTGAATTGTGAATACTGTGTTAGCGTGTTGTTGAAGTTCTTACACTTGCGTAGAACCTCATTTAGAACCTCCTTCAATTTTGTCCATTGCTTATGAGGGTCTCTCTTTGAATTGGAGAAATAAGCCAAGCCTTGCGTCGGCAATAGTGCGATTACGATCCAATGTCGGTGGTTGCACAATAAAACGAAGAAATTAGCATTGATGAGATCAAACCAGAAGGTCAATAATAAATGAGTGAACGTTAATGACTTACTTGTCGCGGTATGGAAAGAGAAAGGTGTACATTTGTGGATGAGTCGCATGTTGGGAAATGTAGTAGAAAACAAAAAAATCGCCCTACGATCACCCAGGAACACTATGAAGATGTGATAAACGGTTTGGATCAGATCGTTACCGACTCCGAGTTGCAGCTGAAGAAGACGAGTCGGTGTAGATCGTACTTGGAGTCCCTCGAACCGTAGATGAACGATCCCGTGAACCGCCCATGAACAGTCCCTCGAACGGAAGGCCGAAAGCACGGCCTCTCTACGATTTGCAAGCGTACGGTCTTCACGATCGGGCAGCGCTTCGCCGTCCAGAGCAACTCCGAGTTGCAGCGGAAGAAAACGAGTCGGTGTAGATCGTACTTGGAGTCCCTCGAACCGTAGATGAAAGATCCCGCGAACCTCCCACGAATAGTACCTCGAACGGAAGACCGAAAGCACGGCCTCTCTACGAGTTGCAAGCGTACGATCTTCAAGATCCGGCAGCGCTTTGCCGTCCAGAGCTAATCGTCGCCAAAGAATTAGACAGAGGAGATTAGAACCACACTGGGCTTCTAATTATGAGTATTAGAGGATCTAAGTCTTGCTCTAATTGATCAACTAGGACCAACTAGAAGTAGAACTAGAGAACTATAGGAGGCTCCAAAACTTGTGTGTCAAAAGGGCAAGAGCCTTTAGTATATATAGGTTGGAGGGAGAGGAGGGAGAGGAGGGGGCGCCACACAAGGAGGGAAGGATTCCCTCCTTGGTGCGCCGGCCTAGGGGGGGGGGAGTCCCTCCCCCTCTCCAATTCGGCCTCCCAAGTGGAAAGGGGGGCGCCTCCGTCTATTGGGCCCTTGTGGCCAAATTCTCCTACCACCACTTGGCCTTTTAAGGCCTGTTGATATTTAGTTAAGTATAAAAGCCTCCTAACTATTATTAGAGCCTTTTATTATTAATTTAACATCTCCGGAAACATTTTCCACCAATATATTATTTATCGGTAATACCCGGTATTGCCCGATAAACTCCGAAACCCTTCTAGTGACCCCGAAACGCTTTTGGTTCCTCTCGAAACTATTTCGAATTTTAACGAAACTATTTCACAACTAAATCCTCGTTACTCCCATCCTACTAACACTCATCAGATCTTGATTACCTTAAGCTTGTGACCCTGTAGGTTCAGAAAAACGTAGACATGAACAAAAACCCTTGTTCAATGACCGATAGCGGAACCGTAGACATCCATATCGATCCCTATGATTACATGAATTATATTTGAGTAAACCTTTGGTTATCTTGTGATATTCCCTTTGCTTCGCGATACTTTACAAAACCCAAGGTGAGATGTATCGGTATCCTTTTGAGTCATACACATGCTCACTATACTGGTCTCCTCGTTAACGGTTTTTTTCTTCTTTCTCGTTGACATGTTTCAGCATTCCCCTGACATAGTCACCTGTGTCTGGCTAGATGATGATGGATGTCGTCACACCAAGAGGGCTCTAAGAATATCTCTCCATTGTCAGAGGAGCAAATTCCACTCTCGAGCTACCTAGTCCCTAGTCAAACTTTCCGATGAACCTGTAAGTTGTCGTTATGATCACCGTGTTACAGATGACGCTTGAGCAACCCCAAAGCCCACCGTACGGTAAGAACTGACTACGATACTCTCATGGTCCAAGGAACTAAATCACATGTTAACACTCCGTGTTATAACAATTGACTTCTGACGATATTATCTCAAAGTATAACAAACAAGTTTGGGTCGATTCAATATGATCGTTCTTCTAACGTCATACTCTCAATATTGATTTAGAACTATCGTTACACTTAACGATATCCTAAGATCCGGAAAACATGATCACCAACAACACTTGAGTCAGTCTTAGAGGCAAGACTAGGAACCTAATTAATTTTACCGTTTATCATTCTACACGTGCATATGAGTTTTCCACTGAATCGCATATTGCAGGATCATAGCATTTATAACATAGAATATAAATTATTAATTATGAATATGAAAATATAATAATACAATATTATTGCCTCTAGGGCATTTTTCCAACATCGCAATCATGGACGGGAATATGTAGTGTGACGAGATGAGCTCCTGGCTAATTTCGGATTCTAGGTTGTGGCAGTGCATGTAAAAAGGATCAGGTAAGGACACTTTACTATGACGGAGCAGGGGATCTGAAGCTTGATGAAGTTCCCAAAGCCTCATTAACTCCAGGGAGAGTGCACTCACATAGAAGATATTTCCATGGACCACCTCATAAAATGGCAGATCAATTTTATTGGCCGAAAACTGAAGGACGAAATTATAACCATGTAAACCTTGGCCGTGTAACCATCTTGACCTTCTTTCTACATACCACGTCATCGTGTAGAACATTAAGATTGGTCGAGAGGGTCCTCAACGTAGAGTCCGATAGAGATGGTTCACCGGGCTTATGCTGATTCCATTTATGTCCTTCGGGGAAGACAATTGTCACAGGTGGTTTTGTCTGCGGATGTTCCGCAATTGGCACGTAGATCCTTCTTCGCTGATTGCGGAATATCTTTGGCTATGTCTCCGGTGCCGACAAAGTTGAAAAGGGGGGCAAGGTTCACGAAGGCGGGATCATCGTCAGTACCAGAGAATCCGTGGGGTATAATCTCCTCTATATCACTGTGTGCCCACTTAAGCAGGTGGCCCTGTTTCACTTGTCCAAACATAGTGACGCCTTCTTCAGGGGGGTGAGGCAACAACCATGATTCAAAGCCCGGCATTACGTCCTACACCAGCACCCTCATCATGTCCAGTGGCAGGGCGACCCCGTGCATCATTCTAGTATCATTTGAAAACGGGTTTATTTGCCTCTTGGCAACCCTCGCCGACACGCCGTTCACAAGGGCTAGCAGCCGGCATGAAACAAGTTGTGATGCTCATGGCTGTTGGGTGCTACTATATAGACGATGCTGGGTAGGACTCGGCGTGCCTTGCGGAAATAATTCAGCTAACTTCTTTTGAACCGCTGCATCTACTTTCACATCTAACTCGAGGTCTACTCGTGCTTGCACTTTGGTGTCGATCCTTTCATCAACCCTATTTTTCCTTCTACATTTTTTGACTCTTTGGTCTGGGGATAAGCCTCATCCCACAACATCCTACCCGCGCCAAACACACGCCCAGTCTTGGGCTGCCTGTTAACCCCAAAGCCTTTGTCCACTGCCCGTGTAACATGGTCATCATACCTATAGCCGTACGGAGATTCTTCAGGACTGGGTCCAAATTCCTCCTTCATTTTTATCTAGAAAAATACATAAGTTGTGGTAAATGATTTGTATGATAATAATTGTAGTAGCTACTAAGTTATTAGTCTTCAGTGACGTTACCAGGTTCTCCTCCATCGAGCAAAGTTGCGGCATCGGGAGGACCAACTTGTTACTATCTGGGTCTCGGACTACACGGGCCTTGAGGAAACGGAAGTCACGAGACGATCTAGATGTTCTGAGAACGGAAAAAGAGGAGGTTTACCCGCGGCTAGAAAGTCCGCAACCTCCTTCTCCCACTTGGGTATTGCAGCTTTGTAACCACTGATACGTCCCCAACGTATCTATAATTTTTTATTGTTCCATGCTGTTATATTATCAATCTTGGATGTTTTATATACATTTACAATCAATTATATATCATTTTTTGGGACTAACCTATTAACTTAGTGCCCAGTGCCAGTTGCTGTTTTTTGCCTGTTTTTTGTTTTACAGAATACCAATACCAAACGAAGTCCAAATGCCACGAAACTTTTTGGAGATTTTTTTCTGGACATAACAAAACTAGAAGCTTCAGGAGAAGGCCAGAAGCCCCAGGAGGTGGCCACGAGCCACCAGGGCGCGCCTGGGGGGGGGGGGGCAGGCGCGCCCTAGTGCCTCGTGGGCCCACCTCTGCCTCTTTTGACCTAATTCCACCACTATAAATTTCCAAAAATCGGGAAACCAACAGGGGAGTCCACGAAATACTTTTTCCGCCACCGCAAGCTTCTGTTCTCGAGAGATCCCATCTGGAGGCCTTATCCGGTACTCCGCCGGAGGGGGAATCGATCACGGAGGGGCTCTACATCAACCTTGCTGCCCTTCCGATGATGCGTGAGTAGTTTACCACAGACCTTCGGGTCCATAGTTAGTAGCTAGATGGCTTCTTCTCTCTTTTGGATCTTCAATACAATGTTCTCCTCGATGTTCTTGGAGTTCTATCCGATGTAATCACTTTTTGCGATGTGTTTGTTGGGATCCGATGAATTGTGAGTTTATGATCAGATTATCCATAAATATTATTTGAGTCTTTTCTGAACTCTTTTATGCATGATTATTATAGCTTCGTATTTCTTCTCCGATCTATTGATTTGGTTTGGCCAACTAGATTGATTTATCTTGCAATGGAAAGAGGTGCTTTGTAATGGGTTCGATCTTGCGGTGCTCAATCTCAGTGACAGAAAGGGACATGACACGTATGTATCGTTGCTATTAAGGGTAAAAAGATGGGGTTTATTCATGCGTGAGTTTACTTTGTCTACATCATGTCATCTTACATAAGGCGTTACTCCGTTCTTTATGAACTTAATACTCTAGATGCATGCTGGATAGCGGTCGATGGGTGGAGTAATAGTAGTAGATGCAGGCAGGAGTCAGTCTACTTGTCTCGGACGTGATGCCTATATACATGATCATTGCCTTGGATATCGTCATGATTATTTGCTTTTCTATCAATTGCCCAACAGTAATTTGTTTACCCACCATATGCTATTTTTATGAGAGAAGCCTCTAGTGAAAACTATGGCCCCCGGGTCTGTTCCTATCATATATTAAAAATCCTAAAAATACCTTACTGCACTTTTTCTTTATTTATTTTATTTTGTATTTTTGTTTAATCTATCACCATACAATTTAATCTTGCAATTGACCGCCGAGGGATTGAGAACCCCTCATTTGCGTTGGGTGCAAGGATTTGTTGTTTGTGTGCAGGTACTGCTAACGAGGTGTTGCGTGATTCTCCTACTGGATTGATAACCTTGGTTTCATAACTGAGAGAAATACTTATCTCTACTGTGCTGCATCATCCCTTCCTCTTCGGGGAAAATACCAGCACAAGTTATAAGTAGCAACCACCAGGGCCCAGATGGTGGTCACCTGGCAACTGTTTCCGTAAATTACGAAAATGATCGCTGACTTCCTTGCTTGATTCGCTTTCGGAGTATTCCAAAAATTCGACCATTCATCAGGATCCATATTGGGAGTGATCCGCTTAACAATCTCGAAGTCCTTACCCATTAGATTGCAATTAATGGGCCCTGCTCTTCGAGTCACTAAACATCTTTGGCCATTTCGATGGGGCATATCTTCGGCCTTTTTCTTTGGAGTCAGGCGGAAATGCATAACTATGGTGTAACGCTTGGAGTAGCTTCTCTTTTTCTCCGCCCAAATCCTTGCAACCGATCTGGACGTTATTTCGCAAGATGCAACCTAGCATTTTTCTATACGTCTTTGCTGCGTCATCTGGGGTGACGGGCTCTCCTTTTGGGCCAACTTCGGTTATTGTGATGATACCTTCGTGAAGCTTGTTCAGATCCCTAGGCTTACGCTTGCTCTTGTTGCTGGTGGCATTGCTGGATGAAGTCCCGTCCATGTGGCTCGTTTATCCTCACCTAGTGGGCGGTTCTTCATGTTGGTCGTCGCCCGTCTCGACGTAGAGGCGCCCATCTCAACGTCAGGTGTGCCCAATATATGTTGATCCTCTAGAGATGATGCTCCAGCATGGGGATCCATTCGTCGAACTGAAGAGTTATTATGGAAACACAAAAAAAGAAATAGCGGTTACAAATTTCGGCATGACCTTTGCTAAAGTAGGGCATATTGAGTGCCAGAAATTTGACGAAACAGAAACTAATCAATGTTTCGTCAGAATGTTGACACTCATATTAAGTCCTACAAATCAAGCCCAATTTTGTCGTTGTACATCGACCCACACGAATATAGTTTGCCACCAAGAGTAATGGGAAAAAAACGTTATAACAACATACAAATTTCGGCATGACCATTGCTAAAAGTAGGGCATATTGAGTGCCAGAAATTTGACGAAACAGAAACTAATCAACATTTCGTCAGAACATTGGCACTCATTTTAAGTCCTAAAAATAAAACCACAATTTTGTCGTTGTAAAAACATTATATCGTCCGGTGTAGACATTTCATCGAACACGTTGCATTGCTCCAATGGTTTTTATGTTACTTGTTGATGGAGACGGGCCAGCGGCAATATATACGTACCTCGATGGGAGACGGGTTGGTGGTGGTGTTGGAGGAGAGGAGCGCGCCGGCGACGGTGTTGGAGGAGAGGGGCCAGCGATGGTGTTGGAGGAGATCTAGGGGTCGGCGGCGGTGTCGGAGGAGAGGGGGCACGTGACGATGTTCCTGCGGCGGCGGCGTCTCCGGAGGTAATCAAGCAGGGACGGCGAGCACCGGAGACGGCGGCTTCGGAGATGAGCAAGCAGGGCTGGCGAGGACTAGGGCACGCGGCGGCGGCGGCGGGCGAATTCGGGGAGCGTGTGAGAGGAGAGAGATGCGAGCGCGGTTTGAATCTAGGAAAACCGTCTAAGGTAGGGGAGAGAGAGGCGGGCGATTTCGGGTCAACACCACGTGGCGAGTAGTGTGCAATGCCCGCCATCGCAAAATTTTGCCGTGGCGGGCCCGTTGTAGCGCCCGCCACCTCAAACTTTTTTCTTTCAGTCAAACCTTCTAATCTATCCATTTTCAATCATGGCAGTACGACGAACAACGGAAATAATAAAAATTACATCCAGACTCGTAGATCACCTAGCGACGACCACCGTGGTCAAATTGGCAGCTTTTTGAGTTGGTTTGATATTTTCGCATCAATCATTGACTTTTCGGCAACTAATCAGGGAAAAAAACTTTGGGCATGCAAGCAAGCTCGGAATGGGATGAAATTTTGCATGGTGTCTTCATTTGGTACCTGTAGGGTGCTGTAAAAAATTTGAGATCGTTACGGCAAAAACTTGATGCACATCGTGTACAAACCAGACACTCTTCCACCAAGTGTAACGGTTTCGAACAAAACAGCCCCCTCGCCAAACAAATTATTTTAAAAACTATTTTTTACTTCAAACTTTTCCATGAGTAATAAACGCTGTTGGAAGCCCCACGCTCAAAATTGGCACCTTTTAGAGTTGGTTTGTAATTTTCGCGGCATTAATTGACCTTCTGGCAACTAAAAAGGGCAAAGAACTTTGGGCATCCAAACAATCTCCGAATGGGATGAAACTTTGCACGGTGTCTTCATTGTTTCATTGGGCACCCGTACGGTGCGCTAAAAATTTGAGACCGTTACTGTAAAAACTTGATGCACATCGTATACAAACTGGACACTCTTCCACCTAGTGTAACAGTTTCGAACGAAAACAGCCACCTTACACACAAATCATTTTTTTAAATGTTTTGAAGTTCAAACCTTTTCCATGAGTAATAGACACTATTGGAAGCCCCGTGCTCAAAATTTTCAACTTTTTGAGATGATTTGCCATTTTCGCGGCAGTAATTGACTTTCCGGAACTAAAAAGGGCGAAAAGCATAGGGCGTGGAAAGTAGCTTGGAATGGGATGAAACTTTGCATGGTGTCTTTATTGGACACCTATAGGGTGTGGTAAAAATTAAAGATCGTTACGACAAAAACTTGATGCACATCGTGTACAAACCGAACATCCCCCCGGAGTAGCAAACAAACGAGCTATTCTAGGTTTAGTAAATATGATTTCCTTATGAATTATAGCAGTGCAACATAGATAATGACCGAGGGCGATATAAAGAGTGAAAATATGCAATGAGCCAGTAATATTATTGTTACGTCAAAAAATTGTCATACTGAGTATTGGCTGAGCGAAGTTATAAAACAACACTTGTTTACACATTCCAGAAAAATAAGAAAAAAGATGACTTGGAAACGCTTCATTTCTAATTGTAACTTTCTGAAAAGGATGAACAAAAGAATATATTATATTCACAACAATTGTGTGAAACAAATAATACAAAAAATAAATATCATTAAGCAAAAAAAAGTGACGCCAGACTCACGTTTTATAACTTCCCTTCTCGATCTTTCATCTTCTTAAATAGATGAATCACATCATCCTTTGTTATTTGTTGAAAATATGTCTTTCTCCACATAGCAAGTCAGGCAATCACTCAACCCGTCACCCATTTTGTTCTACAAAACACTCTGACAATATTCATTCTTGAAAAGCATATCTCCACTGACGTTGTGGCCACTGACAAAATTAGCACCAACTTTAGAAGTTGGTACACCAAAGGAAAAAAAAGCAAGATGCTTCTTCTAATTTCATTTTGCTTCTTTAGATTCTTAGAGTACCGCGCTATTCTTGTTTGATCAGCTGGATCAGGAGAAATTCATCTAAGTTAATTTCTGATGCAAGATCTTATCTTGGTCTAACCGACCTTGAAGTCACTGCCACATCAGTATCTGGTGCTGTCGTTTCAACAAAAAATTATCCATATCCTCCTGGTTCTAGGTGAATGAAAGAACAGAGACTAAAAGAATTACTTAGCCAATAGCCATCACAAAATCACAGCACATCTAGGTGAATGAAAGAACAGAGACTAAAAGAATTACTTAGTCAATTGACACCAATGGCTACATGTGAGCTCCGTACCTAGCTCCATGCCTGGGAGGGGGAATTGAACAACAAATGTCGATCAACCGCCATGATGGCCATCCTTTGGAATATTTGGAAAAGACGAAACGCCAAGGTTTTCAGGAATGAGCAACAAGGCCTCCACATTGTTGCTTGCTCTGCCGCTGATGACCTACGCCTATGGTCTCATCGATGTGCCAATTCTCACAAACAGATTCTGCTCCGGGATTGGGGCTCCATGTTGTTTCACCTTGCTGCGAGATTATAGTTTTTGAGCAGTTTGTAATTTTCCTTTTTCCGTTTTCCTCTATCCCCTCCCAAACCGCTTGTATCTCTGGTTCCCAATGTAACTTCATTTGGTTGATTTGGCAATAAAGGTTCAGGCAGGTGTAAGCCCGCCGTTGACGCGTCAAAAAGAATTGTAGCCGTATATAGCTGGTTGGAGACGACAATATATAGTAGGTGGTTGCAGACTTTGCAGTGCACCGCGTCGAGTACTACCTTGGCTTTCACACGTGAGTTAGTTGGTGGCTTGCTGCGTGTCGCGTTGATTTTATTTGATGATATGTGACTATGGTAAACCCAGTTAGCTATAGTCATGGAAATACCCAAGTTCACTTGCATTGAGATGTACTAGCAAACATACCCGTTGTTGAATTATAGATGGGCTTTGGCCCATATAAGACAATAATTCCTGGTTAATCTTTAAGGCTCATGTAGGTGCATGGCAAGTGGTGGGAAGTTTAATACCACCTTGCTAGTTGAGAAGAGTTGAGACCCCTTTATAAGGGCTGCTCTACTACATGCCATTTGGAGCTTGGGAAGAGAAGTGGTACACACGCGCTACTCCTCCTCCGCCGCCTCGCGTCACGTGCGCACGCGTCATGTTTCATGAATGAGCTGAGCTGAGCTCACACCTATGTGGCCACTGTCTGAGACGTTGGACCATGGGCTGTCAATAACATTTACACTCTCAATCAATAACATTCAGCAGGCCGCCAACATCTACACTCTTAATGAGTACTCCCTCCGTTTTTAAGCTAAACTAGCCAACAAAAAGGTCTTATATTTTGGTACGGAGGTAATAGAATAGAGTTACCGAACTGAGATGGTGCTTCCAGAAAAATAAACAGTAAAATACACATGTCCTCCATGCCGGTGTAATCTGCTGCCACGAGCGAGGACGACGAAGGTGGTGGCGGCATGTGTTGATGTTGTCTCATGCATATCGGTCATCGCTGCCACTTGCGAGGATGGTGCAAGAACGCTAGAGCGTCCCAAACTCAGCAATTTGGCGGTGCGTGGCCTTCCTTCCTTGTCAAAGTCTACGTCTTGTTGTGCTGTCGGGATCATGGAAAATGGACGAGATAACATATGATGACTTAGATTGGGTGGCGCTTCTTGAGTACCCGGTCTCGAGCTCCAGGGTGAAAATCCTAGGTTTGTTACAACCGGCAATGGCGGCTTTTTTTTTGCGTCGTTACCCTAGACATTGCTTGGAATTTGGCTGGACTTGATCTTCAAGGTAAAAACTCATGATTTGGCCTTCAGAGGTTGGATCTGGTGACAGCGTCGCTTGTGCATCATTCCCTTCCCGAAGGCGTCGCTTTTGTAGAACCTTTCTCGTAGTCCTTGTCTTGTCAAAAGATAGATGGTGCCGATGGTCGTTGTTGTATATCATTGATGGCTGCTGTTTTGATCGCTTTAGGTATTTTTTTTTCTTTTTCTCTCTTCGCCTTGGCATAGCTTCGGTCTTTTATGGCTTAGCTCTTTGCTAGCATGTGTGTTAGTGTTGGCTATGTGCATCCTAGCTATGCAGATGCCAGGTGTTTTCTCATTATGCCTGTATCCCTCGATGCTACATTATGAGTAAATAAAAGACGCCCTTTATCGAAAAACTAAATCCCTTGCAAACTTACAATCATCATGTGTGCAAGTTAAAGATGCATCATCAACATTGTTGGTTAGGAAGTTCACTTGTCTACAAGCTGGGCTATCTGAGCAAGTCCCAACAAATTTATCTTAAATATTGGGGCTTGTGTGTTAGGAGGATTGGAACTTATACTAGAAGGATTGGGCGCGCTTTGCTGTGCTGTTGGTGTTGTTGGGTTTCTTCAAAAAATAATCACTCGGTTTCAAAATATATGGTGTATCTTTTTTGAAAATTCAAGCCTTTTAAGGTCAATATTATTTGTAGAGAAATATATCAAAATCCATAATATCAAATCAGTATTTTTAAATTCATCATGAAAATGAATTTCCATACTTTTTTTGTTTAATATTGTGGATGTCTATATTTTTGCTCTAAACTTGGTCAAAGTTGAAGAAATTTGACTTTCTACAAAAATAATACCACTTATATTTTGGAACTGATGGAATATTTAGTTTGGCGGGTGGTGGATATGATAGAGTGTGTTTTATATTTATTTATAATGCAGTGATTTGTGTCGGTCTTTCGTGGTGTGATTCTGAGTTAGCTGCTAACCAACCTATATTTATGTGGGGAAATTTCGGTGTCGGTGGTCTCATGTACTACTATATTGCTGCTACAATATCACATGATGGCGCTATCTTTTTACAGGTGATGGGAGGGTCCGCGGGATTGATATATTTTTATAGGCCGGTTCCTGCTGATTGATTTGAAAAATTGTTGGCCCGATTAAAATCATAACCAAATTCAAAATTAAATACCTCAATTGTATGAAAAAGCTTCAAAATTAGGGAACATGGTGAATTAAAAGAATTGAATGGGAAAGCTTGATAAAGTGTTGACCCGGTCAAATTCGTAATACCTCAATTAATTTGAGGCCTTAAAAATTAGGAACCATAGTGTATAGTATAAAAGAATTAAATGAGAGAGCTTTGAGAAATCGCTGACCCAGTCAAAATCGGGTGACCCAATTCTAATCGGAGACCTCAATTGAATGTTGACTCTTTAAAACTAGGGAGCTTAGTGTTATAAAGGATTACTCCAAGGCCAAGGGAAATAAGCAAGAAACGCCATATACAATGGTTTGTGTGGATTGGTTGTGTGCAAATTGTGGGTGCGGTTTAGGTAAAGAAGCTATGGATATGGATAGAAGGAGGAGCTTGCTTGGCTGCAAGAGTGTGCCCACTAGTTGCCTAACTTGCTTTAGTAAATTGAGCATTTGGTATTACTATAAGAAGAAGACCAAGACTCGAGGCTGTGCGGGGTCCAAGTCCTATTAATCAACTTAAGTTTAGCAGGGAGGCAAAGTACATCGTGACGCTCCTCGACAGCACTGCAAAAAACATGGAGTAGATGGGAACATGATGCCTCAACAGCAATGCCTCAACTTATTTTAGTGGGACGCGAAATTGGCTGCACATGGACAAAGACATGGAAGAGATCACGCAGATGAGAAGAGAGGAATTGGCGAGGGGATCACCGTGCGCTGGGAACGGGGCGCTGATGAAAGCTCATGTATTGCTAATCAGTTTGCCCTCTTCAAATTCAAATCAGATCAACACCGAATCTCAATCCACACTACGAAACAAACATCATACCTATATTATACATACAAAAGGTCACCAGGACAAGGCAAGCTAGATGTCGAAGTTGCAACTAATTAGAGAAAAAGAAACACACGCAAATAAAAAGAGAGTGGGGCAGGTGTGGTGATGATCTCGTTCTCGTCAATGTGTTGAGCGTGCAAAAAGCGGATGCAGTGGCACCTGCTTATCAAAACCACCTCCTCTCCTGCCCACCGTTCCTGCTTCCCCAGTCCCCTGTTGGGAGAGAGAGAGAGAGAGAGAGAGAGAGAGAGGCGGCTATGGCGAGGAACTTCCTGCTCAACACCGGAGCCAGGATGCCCTCGGTGGGGCTCGGCACCTGGCAGGCCGAACCCGGCGTCGTCGGCGACGCCGTCTACACGGCCGTCAAGGTCTGCATATGCCCCCTCCTTTTTTTTTTGCTCACCACTCGCTTCAGCAATCACCATCTTTTATTTTTGGCAACAAGCTTCACCATCCTGATGGCATTTTTTTGCCCCCTCTATCCACCCCTTCGTTCTGTGTTGTTTCCTTGTTTTTTTCTTCGACAAGATCGTGAATAGTATTTCATTTCTCAATTGCTTGTGGGTCGTGCAGGCGGGTTACCGGCACATCGATTGCGCCAGAGAATACCACAATGAGAAGGAGGTAAAACCACTGTCAACTAGCTATCTGTAAAGTTTTTTTTTGTTCAGTCCACTGTTAAAAAAAACAGCTTCTGATGTGTGTATGATCTGCTACCCTTGCAAACGCAACTAGAAAAGCAGAGTGATATAAGTACTGTAATTTCAAGCCATGTCCCTCCATCATCTCAGCAAGACAGCAAGATAACGTCATACTGGGAATTTCTTCTGTCCATCTCTTTCCAACATTTAACTAGGCGATATGGGCTTATAACATGAACCTGCTGAGGATTCAGATAAGGGGTTAATTCAGGACTATTTTGAAATATCAGTGGCCAGATTGACATGGCATCCACAGCTGACAAGCAGCATTTACCCCCTTCATACCTTAAGACATGTGCTGCCTGCAGTATTGTCTTGATTCATGCTACATAACAATGGGAGTAGTGGAAGCCTGATATCAATTATTTGCACTATCCAGATTGGTTTGGCGCTGATGAAGCTATTCGAAGAGGGTGTGGTGAAGCGCGAAGATCTGTTTATCACCTCTAAGCTATGGTAACCCCAAATCTCTGGTGGTGTCTTACTAGTTCTGTCTCTGCGGCACAAGTCGAGTATGTAGATGCAGTTTTTAGTAGGTCACATCTAACTTTGGATGCCTTATGTTTGCAGGAATGACTGTCACGCTCCTGAAGATGTGCCAGAGGCACTAAATGAAAGCTTGAATGATCTACAGCTTGATTACTTGGATCTTTATCTTGTGAGCACCCTCCTATTCATGATTATATTTCAGTACCCGACTTCCTCTATTCTGGTCTCCATATCTTTAATAGCTCACTTTTATGTGTACTGATATCACTACTTTTGTACGTTATCATTTAATTAGAAAGTCTCCTCAGCAGGAAATGAAATGAGTACTTGTCTGGTCTATATTATACTGAAATGTTAACATAATTACTGACAAATTATGTGTCCATGCTAGCCTATTGTGTGCTTTTCTATGGTATATAATGGTATCCGTACTAGTCCTGTGCATTTTTTTAATACATGTGTCCTATTCTCTTTATTCTGTCTACTCTGTTAACCATATTACATCCATGAACGTTTTCCCATCTTTTTGGTATGGATTACCATGGTGTTATGGATTTCCAGTGTCAAATTGTTAATTGTTTCAAGATCACTTTTATCGTTCGTTTTTGGCATCTTGAATACATTGCAGAAAAGATTATGTGTGTTCAATGAGTTTGATTTTTTTTGTTGTTCAACATATTCTTGTGCTACCTTCACCTTGGCATTAGATGATTACGTGTTAAAAGTTGAAACTGTTTACAATGATATTTACAAATGATTTGGTTAAATATCTCCGTGTATTTTATAGATCCATTGCCCATTTAGTGTCAAGAAGGGAACAGACCACAGTCCTGAAAACTTTGTTACACCAGACATCCCTGCTACTTGGGGGGCAATGGAAAAGTTACATGATGCTGGCAAAGCTCACGCGATTGGTGTGAGTAACTTTTCATCAAAGAAGTTGGGTGACTTGCTTGCTGTAGCTCGTGTACCTCCTGCTGTTAATCAGGTGGAATGTCATCCTTGTTGGCAGCAAACCAAGCTCCACAAATTTTGTCAGTCAACTGGCGTTCATCTTAGTGTACGTCTGATTACCTTTTGTGTTATTTACCACTAAAGAAGCTGGATGGCTTTTGCGGAATACTTTTGTTGTTTTTCTTTCCTCACCTGTATGTTTTTTGCAGGCTTACTCACCACTAGGTTCACCTGGTACTACTTGGATGAATGGTAATGTCCTTGAAGAGCCAATAATCATCTCAATAGCTGAGAAACTCGGGAAGACACCTGGACAAGTGGCTCTGGTCTGGAACATTCAGATGGGTCACAGTGTACTACCAAAGAGTACCAATCCAGAAAGGATAAAGCAAAACCTTGATGTCTATGGTTGGACATTTCCAGATGATGTGCTTGCAAAGTTCTCAGAGATTAAGCAGGTACATATCATATATGCACCGAGTAACCTTAGCAATACTTTAATGAGGATAAAGCTTTGATATTTATTGGTGATAACTAAAGATCTTTATAGGATGACAAATGAACAAATCTCTTGGATCATGCTAAATTGCTAGGGTTAAGTAGCATTTGTTCAGTTTTGTGCTTCTTGGAGCTTGGAACACCAGTGTATCGTGACAGGATTCTAATAAGGGCACAACTGTTTTATTCACTATTATTACTGGCAGTATTAGTTACCTTGGGTAGAACCAAATTCACACTATATCGATATCTGATGTTCATTTTGCTTGCTGCATAGGGCACAGCCGTATTGTTCAATAGTATAAATAGCTCGAGTTTGGTATGGATCCACCTAAGATAAGCATAAGTCATCTCGATCAGCCCCTGTTATCAATTGTTTTTCTTGAAGAATATTAGTAGCAGCAGCAGCGTCGATCATAATACCGTGGCATGCATTTCCAATGTTTTATGAAGTGGGTGAGTTTCTGCGTCACAGAAACTTCTAGAACGTCTTTCGACCATTCATCTATTCATTGTTAATTTTCATCCCCTTTTCCCTTTTAAGACCTTTTCACGGGAAAAGTGAGCGCATCTGACATTTTTTATCTTTTGGTCTTCAGGCTAGGCTGCTGAGAGGCGACATGATGATTAATCCACAGAGCGTTTACAAGACCCACGAGGAGCTCTGGGACGGTGAAATTTAGGGCCCGTCAGTTCATTTTTATCTTAAAAGTTGCTCTTCACAAATGAAGGTTCAGTGCTCAGTGCTCTAATTCTATCCTGTATCATGGACTATGTTATCACTATGCGTCTATCCCTCTGGGGATGTTGTCCATCCACTAGGGCCGTGGGCGACGCCACAGTGAAGGCTGGCGCGTCGTCCTTGCATTTTGGGTGCTCTGTTCTGTTTTGAGCAAATAAATCGAATCGTGAAGCTAAGCTCCGTAGCTTTTGTCAGCTAACTGGCATTCATCTCTCTGTGGCTGTGCGCTGCACTATGTATGTGTATGATGTATCCACTAAAAAAGTTGTCAAAATTGTGTTTAAAAATCATGTTTGTGTTGTTGGGTATATGTTTAGGCCTTATACATGGAAAGAAATGGAATTTCACACATCAAGCTGCCAAAACTTGATCCCGGACATGGAGCTTATTGGTCTTTTAATTCTGAAAAAGTGCAAAAGATGTCTGAAAAACATGAAAGCTAGCATGGTGTCATTATATGATCTCTAGAGTTTGTGATAAAAATTTGAGAAGGTTTCATAGAAGTTGTGGCGTACACTGCTTAGAAACCAGACCATCTCCGAGAAACCAAACCATCTGTGAGGGAGAATCTAGGTTTCGAGATAGAATGAGTCAGATTTTAAGGTGAAGTGGCCGCTGCTTTGTTGGTTGAAATATGTCATAGGCTCAACATACACCATTCACTACAACAGAAACCGAATAGCATTGACTGATGAAATCATATCATTATTGCCACCCTTGAGGCCCGTTTGTGGCTAGGGGTTAGTGATGACTTTCTCAGCACAGACGGGCCAGTTGACCAGTCAGTGATGACTTCTGAACACAGAACACTGGCCGGTCAATAATAACATCTCCATTACTTTCCTTGCGGGCCTTTGTTTATGTTTTATTGTCACCATGGAAGAGAAATTGACAAAAGGCTTACACACAAATTATACACGCACACATCATACTTTTGCACAAGCACTTTACTTTTCTTTTTTTGCACAAGCACTTTACTTTTGATAACACACAAGTGTATAATTGGAGTTCACAACCAACATGTACATTAATTGAACACACTTTGGAGTCAATGTATTGAATATACTTGTAAAAGCTACAAATATAAATTTGTTGTGATGTGCTTATACTAGCTCACCGTCCCTAGTAATTCAGCCGTCTCTCCTTTGGTGCACGCGCATGGTGGAGGAAATGAGACTTGGTGTTTTTGTGCAGTGCCACTAATATATAACATGTCCCAAAACAAATTAACAAGCAAGTTGTGATTTATAATAATATAACACGTGAGTACGATTGCAGTTAATGAAGATTGTCTGGAATAATTGTACTTTCTAAGACATATTTTCGATGACGTCTACATCTACAGGTTCATCACTGCATCTAGATAAGAAGTTGATAGGATGAAACAAGAAGGTAACAGTCCCGGTGGTAAACCTATAAGTCTGGAAGGCAAACCTAATCATCTGGAGTAGCTGGTGCTTTCTCCTAACCCTTCATCTTCTTTCCAGATTTTTTTGTGCACTACAACTACAACATAATGTCATTACCGCCTTGACATTTCGATCACACGATATTGGTACACCAAGTGAGATATGTAACCTAAAGCCTCAATAGATGTGTCTAGCCATGGTAGCATGATTTAAAGAATTTTTGTTATTTTTCAACATCACTAAAATATTTTTACTAAATTTAAGGAATTAACATAATTCTACAAGCATTATCTATAAGAAATACGAAGGTAACAAGTTTCATCATCGGTCTAGTGGCTAGTGCAACACCATTAGCATAGCTTGACTAAAATCTAAAGTATTAACAAATTTCTACAAGTATTAGCTATAAATTGTGAAGATAACAAGTATCATTATCGGCCAAGTGGCTAGTGCAACACCATTACCATATTTGTTAACATTAAATCCTAAATAGATACCAAAAGCAGCCAACTCTACAAAAATTCATAAGCATATATATAATCCTAAACCCTAAAATGTTCATCGACGTGAAGGCTGATAACACAAGAATGAAGCTCACCAACTTGGCAGTCGCTGGGACCACAGAACAAGGCACCAATGAAGGGTGTACGACCGCACACGCCGGCGCAGGAGACTCAACGTCCCATGACAAGAAAAACGGTTGGACGGAGAAGCCGCTTGTGACGCGTGTGAGCGGCCATGCCAGGAGGTTGTCGGAGCGTCGGGGCGGTGTCGCCGCGCAGTGTGGCCACGGTGGCTTCGGGGCTCTGCGGCGCAGTGATGGTTTCCTGGAATGGAAATAGGCGACGTACTATAGATTATAAAGAGGCTTCATACAGAACAACACTGACAGCTAAAAAAACCGGAAGGTCATAATGAAAGGATCAACATAGATGGGTCAAATGTATCAGGCAATTAGTTAAAAGTATTGGTCCATTTTGGTTGTCGGAATACACGATCACTAACTGGTCATTTTCTGACCCTTCTACGATAAGCATCCAACTGAGAGCCAAATGCAATATCACTAACGCGTTTCAGTTGGCCGATCAGTGCTACTGCTCATCACTGATGCGTGGTCATTGGCGGATCAATGACGAGGATCAGTGCTATTCGGATCTGTAGTGATGATTACATGTTCCATGTCAAAATTTGACATTTTTCGGGCTTCATTTGCTATATTTAAACCAATTTATGCATTTCTAGTCATTTAATAAACATAATTAAAGTTTGAACTGCAAGTGGATGAAAAAGTTGGCAAATTTGGGTAAAAACATCACATTTTTATTCTTGAGTCCATGTTTAGGCCTTATAGAAGAAAAGAAGATGATTTTTAAACATCAGGGTGCCAAGACTTGACCCTCGAACATGGAGTTAAATTGTTTTTAATTTCCAACATCCAAACGATGTCTGAAAAATATGAAACTTGGCATTGTGTCATTATATGAGCTAAATTAGCTATGGTACAAAATGGAGAAGGTTTTACAAAAGTTGTAACCTACACTGCTTTGAAATCAAACCATCCCTGAGAAAGAATCATGGTTTCGAGAGGGAACGAGTCAACTTTGAAGGTGAAGTGCATGTTGCTTCATCGTTTGAACTTGAAATTTTTTCTGCACTAAAAAATACACCATACAATTTTACATTCCAAATTATGGCAATTTCAAGGTACATTTGTCGTATTTAAGCTATTAAATCCATTTGTAGTCATTTAATTGATATAATGCAAATTTGAAGTGCAAGTGCATTAAAAATTTGGCAAAAATGGTTTAAAAAAAATCATGTTTGTGTGCCAGAGTCTATGTTTAGGCCTTATCTGGAAAACAATAGAAATTTCAAACATTAGGGTGCCAATAGTCGACCACCAACACCGAGCTTATTGGGTTTTTAATTCTAAAAAATTTCTAATGAAATCTCAAAAATATGAATCACTTGGCGTCATGATATGGCATCACTCCAACGAGAAATGTCCCGCTACGACAGGAAACCGAGTGGGAAGGGGAGGGTCCGACGGGAAAAGAGTCCATCGTGGGGTGGGGTTTGTGTTGGGTCCGCGTGTTGGAGATAACATGGCGGATAGTCTGAACAATCACATTTCTCTGTCACATATGGTCTGGACTTAGGGCACCCGGACTATCTAGACTGTCGAAACTCATTTCTCCCTCATACGCCCGTTCATGTTCGGGCGTATGAGGGAGAAATGAGTTTTGACCTTGGAGATGACCTTAATTATTTGAGTGATTCATATATATGCATTGTAGCCCGTAGCAACGCACGGGTGTTCTACTAGTACTTATAAGGTTTCGCAAAAGTTGTGACATATGCTGCTTAGAAACAGAATCATCTCCCGTGAAGAATCGTAGTTTTGAAAGTTCAGGCAGTAGGGTAGCACCCGTCCTTGCCGGCGTACCAATCGTTGAGGGCTAGGAGTGTTGGGCGCAATGGCGATATTTGACCAGTAGGTAGTATGGGGGAAGAGGACAAACTCCTTTGACAGGGCTCTACCTGGGGTCCGGGGTGTGTGTGGGGGGGGGAGGGGGGTGGGGAGGAAACAAAAGAAATCAAAGAAAATAGTATAAATAAAGATGAGAAGAAAGAAAAAGAATGGAAAAAGGTCTGCTGAGTGCTTTCTAGCTGAACACTCGGCAAAGCCCCTGAACTTTGATTGGTCAATTCGACCGTCCCATGGATCACCAACGGCCCATCCATCTGGACCGTCCATCCATCCCCAATCCAACGCCGGCCTCATATGGAGGTGTCGTTATTGCTCACTCGACGATCTTATCCTCCTTCCAGCACTATCATTGCTCAACGTCGTCTTGCCTCCGATGCTGCATCACCTTGCCCGCCTATCTTGCCACTCACTGTTGCCTATTCTTTCTATTCCAAGATGCCATTGACGCTCGCCGTCACCATCCGAAATCAATGTGATGACAAGCAACACTAGCTCCTCTTCCCCCGGCCACCGATGCTGCTCCTCTTGCTAGCCGTTGTGGTCTTCTTGTTGGACGAGCACGAGTAGGGCGTGCGCGAGGGCAACCGCTGTGAGCTTCAGCCATGACGCGATGGTGAGGCATGGTCCTGCAATGGTGCAATTCGGACGTGGTGGCGTGGTGCGACCGATGGTCTAGATGGGGCCTCGTCGACGTTGATTTTTTTGTTATTGTTCATGTTTGCCGAGTGACACTCGGTAAAACCGTCCCTTCTACCGAGTGCATGCACTCGGCAAATCACATATGCCACATGGCAATGACGCCATCTGCTTTGTTCCGTCTAATTGTTTTTCTTTGCCGAGTACGAGATTTTGACACTCGACAAAAGATTTGCCAAGTACGCGACAAAAAACCTCAGCAAAGACATTTTTGCTTGAAGGGTGTGTGCCGACTCCGTTTTGCCAAATGTAACACTCGGTGAAGACTTTACAGATTTTTTTTGGCCTTCGACAAGTGTAACTGGCACTGAACAAATAACGTGTTTTGAGTAGTGCAATGCACCTGGCGTGCCACACCATGCACAAAGGGACTCCCACGCCTATTGTAACTTAATATCCCTAAATATGTGATGAGAGGAATTGTGCCAAGAGATCATCTCGTAATTAAGTGAAGGCAAGCGTTTTATTATAGTTTCTTTCTCCTCCAAATCATTATTAATCTTACGTGAAACTCCTAAGATATCTCTACTCCTAATGTCTCAGTTGGTAGTGTAGCATCCATGGGTTTTTTTCGTCTCCCACTTTCGTCTGGTTTTTTTTCGTCTCCCCTCCCACCAGCCCACCTGTTTATTTTTGCGTCACCTCTCACACAACGAAAAAAATCTGAACGGATCAGAACTTTCCATGCTGACGTAAATTATTTAGTAATGTCTTTATGTGAAAGAATCAATCACGATCAATCTCTAAAGATTAAATCTAAATTAATTAACCTTACCATAAATCGCTCAATCACATTAAATCTCTACTCTAAAGGAGCAGTACGTACGTCGTTCGTTCGTTCGCTAGCCCATTCCTTCGTTTGCCCCCTCCTCACACCTCTTGGCCCCATCGATTTTTCTCCCCCTCTTAAATTCCACGCAACAGAAAAAACCAGCGAAAGAGGAAAGAGGAAAAACCGGCCAACGAAAACAGAAACAAACGCTCATCTCTATCCCATGAGAATCACCACGCTAGCAGCGTTAGGGTTCCTCCATGGCCGCTGCGGCACGCCTCCACTGCGAATCACCATGCACCGCCAACGCCCCAATTTGGCGATCTTTGATCCCACCCGCCTGCTCGTTCTGTATCCCGGAGTTGCTTGTCGCTGCATGCAGCGCACCACCGCGCCGCCCAGGATTCCCTGCCTCCCGGACATGCCAAATTGCCGCCGTTCCTCTACATCACCGGCCCGTACCGCGGCCTCTCCATCACCTCGGCCGGCCGACGCAGCCAACGCTTCTCTTACCTCGACGGACATCACCCGCGCCTTCCTGATCCTATCGCCGGTGGTATCCCCTCACGTCGGGACCGCACATGCCTCCCCTCACCCCGTTTTGGGTGGGATCCCCTCACCCGACGCCATCTCCTTCCACCATAGTGAGATGCCGCACACGGGACAACGAGATGGTGGGGAAGGCCACGTAGATGCCTGGGCTAGGTCAGGATTCCCTTGATTGGGCGTTGTTGGTCACTGCCTTCTTCTCCCAACAAGCACGTGTGGCGGCGGGTCTTTGCCGAGGCGAGTGGGGTGGCCTAGGCTCGACGATGAGCGCAAGAGGCTGAGGCCGGGCATCAGAGGCTGCGAGCGGCGGCGAGTCTTTGCAGATGGTGAGCGTGACAGTCAGGCCTTGAGGAGGGCGTCGACCAGAGCCCGGTCGTCTGAGGTGTGTGCAGGTTTGTGATTGACGATACCCGCGAGCCGGCGGCTAAAGGCAGAGGGCACGCCATGTGCTGTTTCTGATGTGTGTGTGTGTGTGTGTGTGTCGTTTTTCTGCTTGTGCGTGTGTGACTGTGGTGTGGACAGCGTGTGTGCGTTCTGTGTTCTGCTCTCCTCCAGCATGTGTGCAATGATCTGTTCGCTGTTTTTGGCCTGGTTATACATGCATGTAAGTTTTGGGAGTTTATACAAACCTAGATGATCTAACGTGTTGTGATTTTTTTTTCAGGAGTGTTGTGATTTCTAAATAATGCACTTTTGGGAGTTCCACATTCTGATATGCATATCAACTGTCAGTCATGTGAGGCTGCCCAACGGAAAGATGTGTGTGTTGCTTCTCCTGTTCCTATTTTTCTACATTTTTTTTTTGGATCACAGTAGCAAACGAGTTCATCTTGCCTGGGTTTCAGCTGATAAGATAGAAGATAGAGCTTCAGGTGAAGCATGTCGTCCGTACTCCCTAGGAATTTGTTGGCCTCGAGGATTGTTCCAGGAAGCACTTCTGATGACAACATGATGTTGGGCCTAGGAGACATGGTAAGCTACTTATGTTACAGTTTTCATCCATGCAGACTTATTTTTGTGATTCTTGTACTACCACTGATCCGGATATGATTTCTCTGCAACAACAGTGCACGCCGCCGGCACCATATGATAGATGTGGTAATCGGTGATGGGAAAGAAGCAGGGGTGGTGGGATCATCACCGGTGGGGTCGTCGGGGAGAAGACGGAGGCAGAGAAGAAAGGAACGGGCTCGGTCGGGTGTGAAAAGGAGAACGAGAGAGATAGCGTGATATGGTGCTGCACCACTGCTCTCCTACTACTAGCTGAATTTTGGTATTGTTGCTGCTATCTGAATTTCGCATACACACGGCGAGGTGTTTGATTCAGGCCGACGTCGCGCCCGTTGCGAGGGTGATTTCGTTGCTTGGGAATCTCCAGGGAGTGGTGCTGACCTAAGAGGCAAGAAGCATCCCTCTCCATGTGCTCGACAGTCTGTGTCCGGAAATAATTTAATTATGCAAATAATTATTATTTTTCTCCGAGAAAGTTACAACAATCTTTGTCCAGAAAGAATTTCATTATGCAAATAATTCACACACCATAGCATATACATCATTAAGGAATTATCTTCCATATAAACCAACACTACCTGATTCATGTCATTTCACAAGTGAGTAAACTAGATCTTGGAACTGCAGTAACATCTTATATCTGAGTGTGTATCCTAAATGCTGGCTAGGCCATATGATAGAAAAACAATTGTTGCATGATGCAAGGAGTAGAAGCCTAGAAAACTTTCATTCTGCCCTGCTAACTTTTTAGCACTTATGTGGAATTCAGAAATGTTGCATTGTTTTCTTGCAGTGTAACCAACATCTATGGACCCGTCAAAGGGTCTTGCTGCGTGTGGTTATGGCTGCATTGCGCGGAAGGAGCGAATGGAGAGCTGAAAGCAGAAGCACATGAGATGATGTACACTATGAGGAATGATGGTAAAGGCTGGAACTGTGATGAAGGTGATGCCCGATCTGACCATTAGTATATCTCTACTCCTAATGTCTCAGTTGGTAGTGTAGCATCCACGGTTTTTTTTTTGGCTCCCACTTTCGTCTGGTTTTTTTTTTGTCTCCCCTCCCACCAGACCACCGGTTTATTTTTGCGTCACCTCTCACACAACGAAAAAAATCTGAACGGATCAGAACTTTCCATGCTGACGTAAATTATTTAGTAATGTCTTTATGTGAAAGAATCAATCACGATCAATCTCTAAAGATTAAATCTAAATTAATTAACCTTACCAAAAATCGCTCAATCACATTAAATCTCTACTCCTAAAGGAGCAGTACGTACGTCGTTCCTTCATTCGCTAGCCCATTCCTTCGTTCGCCCCCTCCTCACACCTCTTCGCCCCATCGATTTTTCTCCCCCTCTTATATTCCACGCAACAGAAAAAAACCAGCGAAAAGAGGAAAGAGGAAAAACCGGCCAATGAAAACAGAAACAAACGCTCGTCTCTATCCCATGAGAATCACCACGCTAGCAGAGTTAGGGTTCCTCCATGGCCGCTGCGGCACGCCTCCACCGCGAATCACCATGCACCGCCAACGCCCCAATTTGGCGATCTTTGATCCCACCCGCCTGCTGGTTCTGTATCCCGGAGTTGCTTGTCGCTGCATGCAGCGCACCACCGTGCCGCCCAGGATTCCCTGCCTCCCGGACATGCCACATTGCCGTTGTTCCTCTACATCACCGGCCCGTACCGCGGCCTCTCCATCACCTCGTCCGGCCGACACAGCCAACGCTTCTCTTACCTCGACGGACATCACCCGCGCCTTCCTGATCCTATCGCCGGTGGTATCCCCTCACGTCGGGACCGCACATGCCTCCGCTCACCCCGTTTTGGGTGGGATCCCCTCACCCGACGCCATCTCCTTCCACCATAGTGAGATGCCGCACACGGGACAATGAGATGGTGGGGAAGGCCACGTAGATGCCTGGGCTAGGTCAGGATTCCCTTGATTGGGCGTTGTTGGTCACTGCCTTCTTCTCCCAACAAGCACGTGTGGCGGCGGGTCTTTGCCGAGGCGAGTGGGGTGGCCAGGGCTCGACGATGAGCGCAAGAGGCTGAGGCCGGGCATCAGAGGCCGCGAGCGGCGGCGAGTCTTTGCAGATGGTGAGCGTGACAGTCAGGCCTTGAGGAGGGCGTCGACCAGAGCCTGGTCGTCGGAGGTGTGTGCAGGTTTGTGATTGACGGTACCCGCGAGCCGGCGGCTAAAGGCAGAGGGCACGCCATGTGCTGTTTCTGATGTGGGTGTGTGTGTCGTTTTTCTGCTTGTGCGTGTGTGACTGTGGTGTGGACAGCGTGTGTGCGTGCTGTGTTCTGCTCTCCTCCAGCATGTGTGCAATGATCTGTTCGCTGTTTTTGGCCTGGTTATACTTGCATGTAAGTTTTGGGAGTTTATACAAACCTAGATGATCTAACGTGTTGTGATATTTTTTTCAGGAGTGTTGTGATTTCTAAATAATGCACTTTTGGGAGTTCCACATTCTGATATGCATATCAACTGTCAGTCATGTGAGGCTGCCCAACGGAAAGATGTGTGTGTTGCTTCTCCTATTCCTATTTTTCTACTTTTTTTTTTGGATCACAGTAGCAAACGAGTTCATCTTGTCTGGGTTTCAGCTGATAAGATAGAAGATAGAGCTTCAGGTGAAGCATGTCGTCCCTACTCCCTAGGAATCTGTTGGCCTCGAGGATTGTTCCAGGAAGCACTTCTGATGACAACATGATGTTGGGCCTAGGGGACATGGTAAGCTACTTATGTTACAGTTTTCATCCATGCAGACTTGTTTTTGTGATTCTTGTACAACCACTGATCCGGATATGATTTCTCTGCAACAACGGTGCACGCCGCCGGCACCATATGATAGATGTGGTAATCGGCGATGGGAAAGAAGCAGGGGTGGCGGGATCATCACCGGTGGGGTCGTCGGGGAGAAGACGGAGGCAGAGAAGAAAGGAACAGGCTCGGTCGGGTGTGAAAAGGAGAACGAGAGAGATAGCGTGATATGGTGCTGCACCACTGCTCTCCTACTACTAGCTGAATTTTGGTATTGTTGCTGCTATCTGAATTTCGCATACACACGGCGAGGTGTTTGATTCTGGCCGACGTCGCGCCCGTTGCGAGGGGGATTTCGTCGCTTGGGAATCTCCTGGGAGTGGTGCTGACCTGAGAGGCAAGAAGCATCCCTCTCCATGTGCTCGACAGTCTGTGTCCGGAAAGAATTTAATTATGCAAATAATTATTATTTTTCTCCAAGAAAGTTACAACAATCTTTGTCCAGAAAGAATTTCATTATGCAAATAATTCACACACCATAGCATATACATCATTAAGGAATTATCTTCCATATAAACCAACACTACCTGATTCATGTCATTTTACAAGTGAGTAAACTAGATCTTGGAACTGCAGTAACATCTTATATCTGAGTGTGTATCCTAAATGCTGGCTAGGCCATATGATAGAAAAACAATTGTTGCATGATGCAAGGAGTAGAAGCCTAGAAAACTTTCATTCTGCCCTGCTAACTTTTTAGCACTTATGTGGAATTCAGAAATGTTGCATTGTTTTCTTGCAGTGTAACCAACATCTATGGACCCGTCAAAGGGTCTTGCTGCGTGTGGTTATGGCTGCATTGCGCGGAAGGAGCGAATGGAGAGCTGAAAGCAGAAGCACATGAGATGATGTACACTATGAGGAATGATGGTAAAGGCTGGAACTGTGATGAAGGCGATGCCCGATCTGACCATTAGTATATTCTCATCAAGGCAACCTGTAATTTCTACTCTGATATAGATTTTCTATTGTGAGGGGTGTTTGTCATGAAAAATGTGATCTCTGCATGATACAATGTTGTTAGAGTGAAGATTCTATGCAAAGAATGACATTTAAGAAGGATGTAGTTAAAGGTAAACCTTGATAGAATATTTTAACTTTTCATGAGGATCTTTTCATTCAGCACATACATGTTGAGTTTTTCATGTGTTTAGAAGTAAGAGATGCAGCATGCCGGACGTCCTTGCAGGAGTAGTCTAGCAGAGGATCTCCCCAGCAATTTGGATGCACAGAGTTTATGTTATACTGAGACCTAATTTTTGTACTGACTATAAAATCTTCTCCTTTATATTTCTTCCTATGTTTATTGAGATGGTTTAACTTTCTAAACTTTTGTTTCTTCCTTTGTTTTTTCAGTTCTTGGTGGATTTCTTGCCTTACAAGCACTTTGTGCTATGTGCAACAGTGTCTTCTTGCGGTCTATTTTCTGTCATATAAAAGTAATTATACTTTTGCTTTTAGCATCTTCTTCATTTTCAACAGGATTCACTAATAGCAGGGGCTGGAATTCGTATTGGCTTTGTGCCCAAGGAATAGAAGTTTCCGATTTCTCATACTTGCTTTCCATGTTATTCTGTTGCTGGCTCATATCATTTCACCAATTTACGGTAGCAGGCTGCCAGGTGCCAGCTATCTGATGGTTCTATATTTTGTTCATATTTAGCTCTCCTGCATAAGAAATTAAGCTATACAAAAATCGAACTAGGAGAATGGTATACCACAACACTCTCCGTGGATTCTAAACTGAACATTGATTGTCAAGAAACAAATATTCCAGAAAGTTGCAGTTTGCTCAGGAAACATAGACTTCCATTTGTAAGTAATAGTACTACTGTAAAAAGTCTTTCGTATTTTTAAATTATATACCTTTGTATTGTTCCCAACCTGACCGAGTAGTTGAGCTTTGCGACGTTAGATTATTAGCCTGTTATGCTCACTTCTCAAGAAAAAAATTTATTTAATTGTTAATGTAATAGAGTTGTCACTGAAGTGCTTACAAATTGTCCATTTTGGAGAGGATAAAAGTATGATTTTAAAAAAAAATCCTCACTTTTTGTTAAAAAAACGTCATGTAACATTATATCTAGAACAATTGCCTGTTTTGGCTATTTCTTTGCTGGGTTTTGTGATTATGTATCTGACACACTAATGAGAGCTGATGTTGTCCATTGTGTATTAACATTTCTATGGTGGTACATTTTAAAAATGCGGTAGTTAAGTGATGTAGTGAATAATTTTGTAAGGAACCTAATAATATAAGTAGTGCCTCTTTCAGTTGCTTCCATTAAAATATTACGGAAGTTCAAGTTGTAGTACAATAACTTTTTTCATAGCCTTTTTCATGTGTAGATTATGTTGTGAGGGACAAAGCTCTTAGCAATTTATACATAAGTTCTCATATGTATCTCTTATCGTGGGTGAGCACTCAGCAGGAAAAGCAAGCTCTAAAGAGAACCTTGTAAGATTTGGCATCTGTTGCTCCAATAGGAATACTTAAGCTTTTCTTAGAGAGTCTTTAATGTGCTTAAATTCACACCTCCCATACTTGTCACCACAGGTCCATATTGTTGTTTATCTTCCAATTTAGTCTGGGATTTGTCCATCACAAATTTCGTTGAGACCCCTTTGGTTCCAGATGAACATAGATGCATGATGTATTGTGCTTCCTTGCTCCATTGATATTATGCCTTGTTGCAGCAATTCAAGAATTATGGAAACAATATTCATTTTCATTGAAGTACTTATTCACGTTGAAAGTGCATGTCCCGTGTTGCAGCTTTGATTAGATTGCAGTTGAAGACACTCCAAGGTTCCTTTGCACATGATTGGTGTGGGATATATGTAAAATCTATCCCCATGGTCTATCTAACTTCTTCAAAATTGCACTTCTTTTAGGTGGTGCTACTAATCTATCTTGGAGTAGATCACAACTGTATTGTGCTAAAGTTAACACTCAGTGACATTAATGATCCAACATAGCAAAGTTGCAATTTTTTAGTCCGCCGGGGAATGGGGCGCGGACTACGCGGTCACAACTCAGAGCCGTGAGGGGGGCTAGGGAAAACAGGCAGCACGATGCAGCAGAGACGGCTGCCGGTGGGGGCAAGGAGCCACAAACGTGGCTACACGGGACACCAATTTATGTGGAGGTCACCCTCGGCACGGGAAATCAGCCTGGGATGGCCAGGTCGACGGCGCGGCTCGCCTGAGATAGAAGTCAGCCTAGAGGTTGCCCTCAACACCGGAAATCAGCCTGGGATGGCCAGATTGACGGCATGGCTCGCTCGCGGCCAGATCCGCCTGCTCACCGCAACACATGTGCTCACCGCTGCAGCGTTGCTCACCGAATTCGGCTGGAACAGATAACCGTACCGGGGAGTGGAGGGGGCGGGTGACTGTAGCGGTGGAGGGAATGGGAGGCGGAGTTGAGCGTGGAGGGGAGGCGACAAGGACATGCCATGGCGGGGAGATATGGCGGCGGCGACCCGTGCGGGGAGAATGAGATGTGTGAGTCAGGGCTTGCCGTGGGGTGAGAGAGTGAGAGGGGTGAAATAGTTAGGGCTTTGTAGGAAAAGGGGTAGTTTTCTTATATATAAGGGAAAAGCGGCTGTTGGCTTTTTTTCATATATAGGAAAAGTTCATGGACATTGGAGATGCCTTGTAATGAAAGATGAGTTGAAATGCCCTATAAAGATGATATGTTCTTGGACGACAATGTAAGGCCAATTGCCTTAACTTTGTACTTAATAATATAAAACATAATTTGTTATATTCTATATATGGAATTATAGGCGATAAATGCTTACATATATTGTACGCATGCTCGAGATCATCTACGAGATAGAGCGGGTGAAAAGGTACGTATTGTTAGCACGTTCGTCAGAGATTAAAACTCTAAGGCATTTAGTGAAATTACTGAGATTTGCTAAGGAATTCAACTATGCACTCAAAATAGCGCAACCCGGTAGAATTTTGACATATCTAGATGGCAACGTATATTTCCAACTGGTATTTCAATGAGCATGGACTGGTATTCCAACATATATTTAGGAGGCAGGCAAGGAGAATGAAGATGATGTCATGTCTTTTTGCGGTGGTGACTAAGGAGTATTTTTTTTTTAAATTGTATGGATTGCTTACCACATGTGTCATGTGGTTGGTGACTAAAGAGTAAATAGAAAGGAAAAGAGATAAGAAAGATTATCCTGTCTTCCCACAATTTTGGTATGTATATAAAAGTACATTAGCTGTATGTAGAAAAGCTGAGGGACTGCATTTTGTTGGAGAAGATAAAAGATGACCACAACTTATGCTCTTGTGTTCATCTATGTTTCTCTTGCGCCCGCGCCCGTAGCAACGCACGGGCATTCTACTAGTAATCATTGTATACGCTCTAAAAGGTTTAATTGTCAATAATTATTTTTTGGAAAGAATTTGAGAAGATTTTTAGACATACATATGATATCTATACCTACGAGGTGATATTTATAGTCCGTCGTGCGCTTTACAAATAAAACCTAGGATTTTTTAGCATCAAATCCACAGTAGAGCCATGCAAAAAAAAAAATCCACAGTAGAGCAGATTTCGTCTGTCCCGTGTGTGTGTCAGCTGCCCATGCATACGTATTTCCTACGTCAACCTATGTTAGTCCGTCGCCTGCACTGCATGCTATTTCTCGCCGTAAGCGAGACACGATCGGATGTTTCGCTTAAGGATCTACAGTACCGGGCCGGCGACTTTAAAACAAATGGGAAGAAAAAAGGGAGGTAAGAGGATTCGGTCATAGGTCTTTGGGATGATACGCAGTGCTGCAAACCAGTGTGCTACTACTATGTTCATGAAATCCTGCAGGGCGCGACATACTTAATCCTCCAATGCTGCAAACATTTTAATACACTCTACATTTTAAACATTTTTTCTTCTTCATTTTTTGTTTGGTTTTCTTTTTTCTTCTCCATTTTTTGTTTTTGTTTGTGTTTTTTCTTATGTTTGTTTTCGTTTTCACTCTACCTTTTCGTATATGCGAAAAACATTTTTTTAATAACTGATCAACATTTTCGTATACACGTTCAACATTGTCCGGACGCTTATTCAACATTTCTCAAACACTTGTTCAACATTTTTCAAATACTCGTTCAGCATTTTTAATACTCGTTCAACATTTTTTAAATACTTGTTCAACATTTTTAATACTTATTCAACATTTTTCAAATACTTGTTCAACATTTTTAATACTTACTTAATATTTTCCAATACTTGTTCAATATTTTTTAATAATTATTCGACATTTTTTCAAATGTATATTTTAAAGAGTGTTATTTTTAATATATATATATATATATATATATATATATATATATATATATATATATATATATATATATATTATATATAATATTTTAAAGTATAAAGACCATTGCTAAAAGTTATAACAACATACAAATTTCGGCATGACCATTGCTAAAAGTAGGGCATATTGAGTGCCAGAAATTTGACGAAACAGAAACTAATCAACATTTCGTCAGAACATTGGCACTCATTTTAAGTCCTAAAAATAAAACCACAATTTTGTCGTTGTAAAAACATTATATCGTCCGGTGTAGACATTTCATCGAACACGTTGCATTGCTCCAATGGTTTTTATGTTACTTGTTGATGGAGACGGGCCAGCGGCAATATATACGTACCTCGATGGGAGACGGGTTGGTGGTGGTGTTGGAGGAGAGGAGCGCGCCGGCGACGGTGTTGGAGGAGAGGGGCCAGCGATGGTGTTGGAGGAGATCTAGGGGTCGGCGGCGGTGTCGGAGGAGAGGGGGCACGTGACGATGTTCCTGCGGCGGCGGCGTCTCCGGAGGTAATCAAGCAGGGACGGCGAGCACCGGAGACGGCGGCTTCGGAGATGAGCAAGCAGGGCTGGCGAGGACTAGGGCACGCGGCGGCGGCGGCGGGCGAATTCGGGGAGCGTGTGAGAGGAGAGAGATGCGAGCGCGGTTTGAATCTAGGAAAACCGTCTAAGGTAGGGGAGAGAGAGGCGGGCGATTTCGGGTCAACACCACGTGGCGGGTAGTGTGCAATGCCCGCCATCGCAAAATTTTGCCGTGGCGGGCCCGTTGTAGCGCCCGCCACCTCAAACTTTTTTCTTTCAGTCAAACCTTCTAATCTATCCATTTTCAATCATGGCAGTACGACGAACAACGGAAATAATAAAAATTACATCCAGACTCGTAGATCACCTAGCGACGACCACCGTGGTCAAATTGGCAGCTTTTTGAGTTGGTTTGATATTTTCGCATCAATCATTGACTTTCCGGCAACTAATCAGGGAAAAAAACTTTGGGCATGCAAGCAAGCTCGGAATGGGATGAAATTTTGCATGGTGTCTTCATTTGGTACCTGTAGGGTGCTGTAAAAAATTTGAGATCGTTACGGCAAAAACTTGATGCACATCGTGTACAAACCAGACACTCTTCCACCAAGTGTAACGGTTTCGAACAAAACAGCCCCCTCGCCAAACAAATTATTTTAAAAACTATTTTTTACTTCAAACTTTTCCATGAGTAATAAACGCTGTTGGAAGCCCCACGCTCAAAATTGGCACCTTTTTGAGTTGGTTTGTAATTTTCGCGGCATTAATTGACCTTCTGGCAACTAAAAAGGGCAAAGAACTTTGGGCATCCAAACAATCTCCGAATGGGATGAAACTTTGCACGGTGTCTTCATTGTTTCATTGGGCACCCGTACGGTGCGCTAAAAATTTGAGACCGTTACTGTAAAAACTTGATGCACATCGTATACAAACTGGACACTCTTCCACCTAGTGTAACAGTTTCGAACGAAAACAGCCACCTTACACACAAATCATTTTTTTAAATGTTTTGAAGTTCAAACCTTTTCCATGAGTAATAGACACTATTGGAAGCCCCGTGCTCAAAATTTTCAACTTTTTGAGATGATTTGCCATTTTCGCGGCAGTAATTGACTTTCCGGAACTAAAAAGGGCGAAAAGCATAGGGCGTGGAAAGTAGCTTGGAATGGGATGAAACTTTGCATGGTGTCTTTATTGGACACCTATAGGGTGTGGTAAAAATTAAAGATCGTTACGACAAAAACTTGATGCACATCGTGTACAAACCGAACATCCCCCCGGAGTAGCAAACAAACGAGCTATTCTAGGTTTAGTAAATATGATTTCCTTATGAATTATAGCAGTGCAACATAGATAATGACCGAGGGCGATATAAAGAGTGAAAATATGCAATGAGCCAGTAATATTATTGTTACGTCAAAAAATTGTCATACTGAGTATTGGCTGAGCGAAGTTATAAAACAACACTTGTTTACACATTCCAGAAAAATAAGAAAAAAGATGACTTGGAAACGCTTCATTTCTAATTGTAACTTTCTGAAAAGGATGAACAAAAGAATATATTATATTCACAACAATTGTGTGAAACAAATAATACAAAAAATAAATATCATTAAGCAAAAAAAAGTGACGCCAGACTCACGTTTTATAACTTCCCTTCTCGATCTTTCATCTTCTTAAATAGATGAATCACATCATCCTTTGTTATTTGTTGAAAATATGTCTTTCTCCACATAGCAAGTCAGGCAATCACTCAACCCGTCACCCATTTTGTTCTACAAAACACTCTGACAATATTCATTCTTGAAAAGCATATCTCCACTGACGTTGTGGCCACTGACAAAATTAGCACCAACTTTAGAAGTTGGTACACCAAAGGAAAAAAAAGCAAGATGCTTCTTCTAATTTCATTTTGCTTCTTTAGATTCTTAGAGTACCGCGCTATTCTTGTTTGATCAGCTGGATCAGGAGAAATTCATCTAAGTTAATTTCTGATGCAAGATCTTATCTTGGTCTAACCGACCTTGAAGTCACTGCCACATCAGTATCTGGTGCTGTCGTTTCAACAAAAAATTATCCATATCCTCCTGGTTCTAGGTGAATGAAAGAACAGAGACTAAAAGAATTACTTAGCCAATAGCCATCACAAAATCACAGCACATCTAGGTGAATGAAAGAACAGAGACTAAAAGAATTACTTAGTCAATTGACACCAATGGCTACATGTGAGCTCCGTACCTAGCTCCATGCCTGGGAGGGGGAATTGAACAACAAATGTCGATCAACCGCCATGATGGCCATCCTTTGGAATATTTGGAAAAGACGAAACGCCAAGGTTTTCAGGAATGAGCAACAAGGCCTCCACATTGTTGCTTGCTCTGCCGCTGATGACCTACGCCTATGGTCTCATCGATGTGCCAATTCTCACAAACAGATTCTGCTCCGGGATTGGGGCTCCATGTTGTTTCACCTTGCTGCGAGATTATAGTTTTTGAGCAGTTTGTAATTTTCCTTTTTCCGTTTTCCTCTATCCCCTCCCAAACCGCTTGTATCTCTGGTTCCCAATGTAACTTCATTTGGTTGATTTGGCAATAAAGGTTCAGGCAGGTGTAAGCCCGCCGTTGACGCGTCAAAAAGAATTGTAGCCGTATATAGCTGGTTGGAGACGACAATATATAGTAGGTGGTTGCAGACTTTGCAGTGCACCGCATCGAGTACTACCTTGGCTTTCACACGTGAGTTAGTTGGTGGCTTGCTGCGTGTCGCGTTGATTTTATTTGATGATATGTGACTATGGTAAACCCAGTTAGCTATAGTCATGGAAATACCCAAGTTCACTTGCATTGAGATGTACTAGCAAACATACCCGTTGTTGAATTATAGATGGGCTTTGGCCCATATAAGACAATAATTCCTGGTTAATCTTTAAGGCTCATGTAGGTGCATGGCAAGTGGTGGGAAGTTTAATACCACCTTGCTAGTTGAGAAGAGTTGAGACCCCTTTATAAGGGCTGCTCTACTACATGCCATTTGGAGCTTGGGAAGAGAAGTGGTACACACGCGCTACTCCTCCTCCGCCGCCTCGCGTCACGTGCGCACGCGTCATGTTTCATGAATGAGCTGAGCTGAGCTCACACCTATGTGGCCACTGTCTGAGACGTTGGACCATGGGCTGTCAATAACATTTACACTCTCAATCAATAACATTCAGCAGGCCGCCAACATCTACACTCTTAATGAGTACTCCCTCCGTTTTTAAGCTAAACTAGCCAACAAAAAGGTCTTATATTTTGGTACGGAGGTAATAGAATAGAGTTACCGAACTGAGATGGTGCTTCCAGAAAAATAAACAGTAAAATACACATGTCCTCCACGCCGGTGTAATCTGCTGCCACGAGCGAGGACGACGAAGGTGGTGGCGGCATGTGTTGATGTTGTCTCATGCATATCGGTCATCGCTGCCACTTGCGAGGATGGTGCAAGAACGCTAGAGCGTCCCAAACTCAGCAATTTGGCGGTGCGTGGCCTTCCTTCCTCGTCAAAGTCTACGTCTTGTTGTGCTGTCGGGATCATGGAAAATGGACGAGATAACATATGATGACTTAGATTGGGTGGCGCTTCTTGAGTACCCGGTCTCGAGCTCCAGGGTGAAAATCCTAGGTTTGTTACAACCGGCAATGGCGGCTTTTTTTTTGCGTCGTTACCCTAGACATTGCTTGGAATTTGGCCGGACTTGATCTTCAAGGTAAAAACTCATGATTTGGCCTTCAGAGGTTGGATCTGGTGACAGCGTCGCTTGTGCATCATTCCCTTCCCGAAGGCGTCGCTTTTGTAGAACCTTTCTCGTAGTCCTTGTCTTGTCAAAAGATAGATGGTGCCGATGGTCGTTGTTGTATATCATTGATGGCTGCTGTTTTGATCGCTTTAGGTATTTTTTTTTCTTTTTCTCTCTTCGCCTTGGCATAGCTTCGGTCTTTTATGGCTTAGCTCTTTGCTAGCATGTGTGTTAGTGTTGGCTATGTGCATCCTAGCTATGCAGATGCCAGGTGTTTTCTCATTATGCCTATATCCCTCGATGCTACATTATGAGTAAATAAAAGATGCCCTTTATCGAAAAACTAAATCCCTTGCAAACTTACAATCATCATGTGTGCAAGTTAAAACATGTTGATGCATCATTAACATTGTTGGTTAGGAAGTTCACTTGTCTACAAGCTGGGCTATCTGAGCAAGTCCCAACAAATTTATCTTAAATATTGGGGCTTGTGTGTTAGGAGGATTGGAACTTATACTAGAAGGATTGGGCGCGCTTTGCTGTGCTGTTGGTGTTGTTGGGTTTCTTCAAAAAATAATCACTCGGTTTCAAAATATATGGTGTATCTTTTTTGAAAATTCAAGCCTTTTAAGTTCAATATTATTTGTAGAGAAATATATCAAAATCCATAATATCAAATCAGTATTTTTAAATTCATCATGAAAATGAATTTCCATACTTTTTTTGTTTAATATTGTGGATGTCTATATTTTTGCTCTAAACTTGGTCAAAGTTGAAGAAATTTGACTTTCTACAAAAATAATACCACTTATATTTTGGAACTGATGGAATATTTAGTTTGGCGGGTGGTGGATATGATAGAGTGTGTTTTATATTTATTTATAATGCAGTGATTTGTGTCGGTCTTTCGTGGTGTGATTCTGAGTTAGCTGCTAACCAACCTATATTTATGTGGAGAAATTTCGGTGTCGGTGGTCTCATGTACTACTATATTGCTGCTACAATATCACATGATGGCGCTATCTTTTTACAGGTGATGGGAGGGTCCACGGGATTGATATATTTTTATAGGCCGGTTCCTGCTGATTGATTTGAAAAATCGTTGGCCCGATTAAAATCATAACCAAATTCAAAATTAAATACCTCAATTGTATGAAAAAGCTTCAAAATTAGGGAACATGGTGAATTAAAAGAATTGAATGGAAAAGCTTGATAAAGTGTTGACCCGGTCAAATTCGTAATACCTCAATTAATTTGAGGCCTTAAAAATTAGGAACCATAGTGTATAGTATAAAAGAATTAAATGAGAGAGCTTTGAGAAATCGCTGACCCAGTCAAAATCGGGTGACCCAATTCTAATCGGAGACCTCAATTGAATGTTGACTCTTTAAAACTAGGGAGCTTAGTGTTATAAAGGATTACTCCAAGGCCAAGGGAAATAAGCAAGAAACGCCATATACAATGGTTTGTGTGGATTGGTTGTGTGCAAATTGTGGGTGCGGTTTAGGTAAAGAAGCTATGGATATGGATAGAAGGAGGAGCTTGCTTGGCTGCAAGAGTGTGCCCACTAGTTGCCTAACTTGCTTTAGTAAATTGAGCATTTGGTATTACTATAAGAAGAAGACCAAGACTCGAGGCTGTGCGGGGTCCAAGTCCTATTAATCAACTTAAGTTTAGCAGGGAGGCAAAGTACATCGTGACGCTCCTCGACAGCACTGCAAAAAACATGGAGTAGATGGGAACATGATGCCTCAACAGCAATGCCTCAACTTATTTTAGTGGGACGCGAAATTGGCTGCACATGGACAAAGACATGGAAGAGATCACGCAGATGAGAAGAGAGGAATTGGCGAGGGGATCACCGTGCGCTGGGAACGGGGCGCTGATGAAAGCTCATGTATTGCTAATCAGTTTGCCCTCTTCAAATTCAAATCAGATCAACACCGAATCTCAATCCACACTACGAAACAAACATCATACCTATATTATACATACAAAAGGTCACCAGGACAAGGCAAGCTAGATGTCGAAGTTGCAACTAATTAGAGAAAAAGAAACACACGCAAATAAAAAGAGAGTGGGGCAGGTGTGGTGATGATCTCGTTCTCGTCAATGTGTTGAGCGTGCAAAAAGCGGATGCAGTGGCACCTGCTTATCAAAACCACCTCCTCTCCTGCCCACCGTTCCTGCTTCCCCAGTCCCCTGTTGGGAGAGAGAGAGAGAGAGAGAGAGAGAGAGAGGCGGCTATGGCGAGGAACTTCCTGCTCAACACCGGAGCCAGGATGCCCTCGGTGGGGCTCGGCACCTGGCAGGCCGAACCCGGCGTCGTCGGCGACGCCGTCTACACGGCCGTCAAGGTCTGCATATGCCCCCTCCTTTTTTTTTTGCTCACCACTCGCTTCAGCAATCACCATCTTTTATTTTTGGCAACAAGCTTCACCATCCTGATGGCATTTTTTTGCCCCCTCTATCCACCCCTTCGTTCTGTGTTGTTTCCTTGTTTTTTTCTTCGACAAGATCGTGAATAGTATTTCATTTCTCAATTGCTTGTGGGTCGTGCAGGCGGGTTACCGGCACATCGATTGCGCCAGAGAATACCACAATGAGAAGGAGGTAAAACCACTGTCAACTAGCTATCTGTAAAGTTTTTTTTTGTTCAGTCCACTGTTAAAAAAAACAGCTTCTGATGTGTGTATGATCTGCTACCCTTGCAAACGCAACTAGAAAAGCAGAGTGATATAAGTACTGTAATTTCAAGCCATGTCCCTCCATCATCTCAGCAAGACAGCAAGATAACGTCATACTGGGAATTTCTTCTGTCCATCTCTTTCCAACATTTAACTAGGCGATATGGGCTTATAACATGAACCTGCTGAGGATTCAGATAAGGGGTTAATTCAGGACTATTTTGAAATATCAGTGGCCAGATTGACATGGCATCCACAGCTGACAAGCAGCATTTACCCCCTTCATACCTTAAGACATGTGCTGCCTGCAGTATTGTCTTGATTCATGCTACATAACAATGGGAGTAGTGGAAGCCTGATATCAATTATTTGCACTATCCAGATTGGTTTGGCGCTGATGAAGCTATTCGAAGAGGGTGTGGTGAAGCGCGAAGATCTGTTTATCACCTCTAAGCTATGGTAACCCCAAATCTCTGGTGGTGTCTTACTAGTTCTGTCTCTGCGGCACAAGTCGAGTATGTAGATGCAGTTTTTAGTAGGTCACATCTAACTTTGGATGCCTTATGTTTGCAGGAATGACTGTCACGCTCCTGAAGATGTGCCAGAGGCACTAAATGAAAGCTTGAATGATTTACAGCTTGATTACTTGGATCTTTATCTTGTGAGCACCCTCCTATTCATGATTATATTTCAGTACCCGACTTCCTCTATTCTGGTCTCCATATCTTTAATAGCTCACTTTTATGTGTACTGATATCACTACTTTTGTACGTTATCATTTAATTAGAAAGTCTCCTCAGCAGGAAATGAAATGAGTACTTGTCTGGTCTATATTATACTGAAATGTTAACATAATTACTGACAAATTATGTGTCCATGCTAGCCTATTGTGTGCTTTTCTATGGTATATAATGGTATCCGTACTAGTCCTGTGCATTTTTTTAATACATGTGTCCTATTCTCTTTATTCTGTCTACTCTGTTAACCATATTACATCCATGAACGTTTTCCCATCTTTTTGGTATGGATTACCATGGTGTTATGGATTTCCAGTGTCAAATTGTTAATTGTTTCAAGATCACTTTTATCGTTCGTTTTTGGCATCTTGAATACATTGCAGAAAAGATTATGTGTGTTCAATGAGTTTGATTTTTTTTGTTGTTCAACATATTCTTGTGCTACCTTCACCTTGGCATTAGATGATTACGTGTTAAAAGTTGAAACTGTTTACAATGATATTTACAAATGATTTGGTTAAATATCTCCGTGTATTTTATAGATCCATTGCCCATTTAGTGTCAAGAAGGGAACAGACCACAGTCCTGAAAACTTTGTTACACCAGACATCCCTGCTACTTGGGGGGCAATGGAAAAGTTACATGATGCTGGCAAAGCTCACGCGATTGGTGTGAGTAACTTTTCATCAAAGAAGTTGGGTGACTTGCTTGCTGTAGCTCGTGTACCTCCTGCTGTTAATCAGGTGGAATGTCATCCTTGTTGGCAGCAAACCAAGCTCCACAAATTTTGTCAGTCAACTGGCGTTCATCTTAGTGTACGTCTGATTACCTTTTGTGTTATTTACCACTAAAGAAGCTGGATGGCTTTTGCGGAATACTTTTGTTGTTTTTCTTTCCTCACCTGTATGTTTTTTGCAGGCTTACTCACCACTAGGTTCACCTGGTACTACTTGGATGAATGGTAATGTCCTTGAAGAGCCAATAATCATCTCAATAGCTGAGAAACTCGGGAAGACACCTGGACAAGTGGCTCTGGTCTGGAACATTCAGATGGGTCACAGTGTACTACCAAAGAGTACCAATCCAGAAAGGATAAAGCAAAACCTTGATGTCTATGGTTGGACATTTCCAGATGATGTGCTTGCAAAGTTCTCAGAGATTAAGCAGGTACATATCATATATGCACCGAGTAACCTTAGCAATACTTTAATGAGGATAAAGCTTTGATATTTATTGGTGATAACTAAAGATCTTTATAGGATGACAAATGAACAAATCTCTTGGATCATGCTAAATTGCTAGGGTTAAGTAGCATTTGTTCAGTTTTGTGCTTCTTGGAGCTTGGAACACCAGTGTATCGTGACAGGATTCTAATAAGGGCACAACTGTTTTATTCACTATTATTACTGGCAGTATTAGTTACCTTGGGTAGAACCAAATTCACACTATATCGATATCTGATGTTCATTTTGCTTGCTGCATAGGGCACAGCCGTATTGTTCAATAGTATAAATAGCTCGAGTTTGGTATGGATCCACCTAAGATAAGCATAAGTCATCTCGATCAGCCCCTGTTATCAATTGTTTTTCTTGAAGAATATTAGTAGCAGCAGCAGCGTCGATCATAATACCGTGGCATGCATTTCCAATGTTTTATGAAGTGGGTGAGTTTCTGCGTCACAGAAACTTCGAGAACGTCTTTCGACCATTCATCTATTCATTGTTAATTTTCATCCCCTTTTCCCTTTTAAGACCTTTTCACGGGAAAAGTGAGCGCATCTGACATTTTTTATCTTTTGGTCTTCAGGCTAGGCTGCTGAGAGGCGACATGATGATTAATCCACAGAGCGTTTACAAGACCCACGAGGAGCTCTGGGACGGTGAAATTTAGGGCCCGTCAGTTCATTTTTATCTTAAAAGTTGCTCTTCACAAATGAAGGTTCAGTGCTCAGTGCTCTAATTCTATCCTGTATCATGGACTATGTTATCACTATGCGTCTATCCCTCTGGGGATGTTGTCCATCCACTAGGGCCGTGGGCGACGCCACAGTGAAGGCTGGCGCGTCGTCCTTGCATTTTGGGTGTTCTGTTCTGTTTTGAGCAAATAAATCGAATCGTGAAGCTAAGCTCCGTAGCTTTTGTCAGCTAACTGGCATTCATCTCTCTGTGGCTGTGCGCTGCACTATGTATGTGTATGATGTATCCACTAAAAAAGTTGTCAAAATTGTGTTTAAAAATCATGTTTGTGTTGTTGGGTATATGTTTAGGCCTTATACATGGAAAGAAATGGAATTTCACACATCAAGCTGCCAAAACTTGATCCCGGACATGGAGCTTATTGGTCTTTTAATTCTGAAAAAGTGCAAAAGATGTCTGAAAAACATGAAAGCTAGCATGGTGTCATTATATGATCTCTAGAGTTTGTGATAAAAATTTGAGAAGGTTTCATAGAAGTTGTGGCGTACACTGCTTAGAAACCAGACCATCTCCGAGAAACCAAACCATCTGTGAGGGAGAATCTAGGTTTCGAGATAGAATGAGTCAGATTTTAAGGTGAAGTGGCCGCTGCTTTGTTGGTTGAAATATGTCATAGGCTCAACATACACCATTCACTACAACAGAAACCGAATAGCATTGACTGATGAAATCATATCATTATTGCCACCCTTGAGGCCCGTTTGTGGCTAGGGGTTAGTGATGACTTTCTCAGCACAGACGGGCCAGTTGACCAGTCAGTGATGACTTCTGAACACAGAACACTGGCCGGTCAATAATAACATCTCCATTACTTTCCTTGCGGGCCTTTGTTTATGTTTTATTGTCACCATGGAAGAGAAATTGACAAAAGGCTTACACACAAATTATACACGCACACATCATACTTTTGCACAAGCACTTTACTTTTCTTTTTTTGCACAAGCACTTTACTTTTGATAACACACAAGTGTATAATTGGAGTTCACAACCAACATGTACATTAATTGAACACACTTTGGAGTCAATGTATTGAATATACTTGTAAAAGCTACAAATATAAATTTGTTGTGATGTGCTTATACTAGCTCACCGTCCCTAGTAATTCAGCCGTCTCTCCTTTGGTGCACGCGCATGGTGGAGGA
This sequence comes from Elymus sibiricus, assembly GCA_039707655.1. Lineage (NCBI taxonomy): Eukaryota > Viridiplantae > Streptophyta > Magnoliopsida > Poales > Poaceae > Elymus > Elymus sibiricus. The sequence goes on from CM077664.1 coordinate 30,624,876, forward strand.
AATGAGACTTGGTGTTTTTGTGCAGTGCCACTAATATATAACATGTCCCAAAACAAATTAACAAGCAAGTTGTGATTTATAATAATATAACACGTGAGTACGATTGCAGTTAATGAAGATTGTCTGGAATAATTGTACTTTCTAAGACATATTTTCGATGACGTCTACATCTACAGGTTCATCACTGCATCTAGATAAGAAGTTGATAGGATGAAACAAGAAGGTAACAGTCCCGAAGGTAAACCTATAAGTCTGGAAGGCAAACCTAATCATCTGGAGTAGCTGGTGCTTTCTCCTAACCCTTCATCTTCTTTCCAGATTTTTTTGTGCACTACAACTACAACATAATGTCATTACCGCCTTGACATTTCGATCACACGATATTGGTACACCAAGTGAGATATGTAACCTAAAGCCTCAATAGATGTGTCTAGCCATGGTAGCATGATTTAAAGAATTTTTGTTATTTTTCAACATCACTAAAATATTTTTACTAAATTTAAGGAATTAACATAATTCTACAAGCATTATCTATAAGAAATACGAAGGTAACAAGTTTCATCATCGGTCTAGTGGCTAGTGCAACACCATTAGCATAGCTTGACTAAAATCTAAAGTATTAACAAATTTCTACAAGTATTAGCTATAAATTGTGAAGATAACAAGTATCATTATCGGCCAAGTGGCTAGTGCAACACCATTACCATATTTGTTAACATTAAATCCTAAATAGATACCAAAAGCAGCCAACTCTACAAAAATTCATAAGCATATATATAATCCTAAACCCTAAAATGTTCATCGACGTGAAGGCTGATAACACAAGAATGAAGCTCACCAACTTGGCAGTCACTGGGACCACAGAACAAGGCACCAATGAAGGGTGTACGACCGCACACGCCGGCGCAGGAGACTCAACGTCCCATGACAAGAAAAACGGTTGGACGGAGAAGCCGCTTGTGACGCGTGTGAGCGGCCATGCCAGGAGGTTGTCGGAGCGTCGGGGCGGTGTCGCCGCGCAGTGTGGCCACAGTGGCTTCGGGGCTCTGCGGCGCAGTGATGGTTTCCTGGAATGGAAATAGGCGACATACTATAGATTATAAAGAGGCTTCATACAGAACAACACTGACAGCTAAAAAAACCGGAAGGTCATAATGAAAGGATCAACATAGATGGGTCAAATATATCAGGCAATTAGTTAAAAGTATTGGTCCATTTTGGTTGTCGGAATACACGATCACTAACTGGTCATTTTCTGACCCTTCTACGATAAGCATCCAACTGAGAGCCAAATGCAATATCACTAACGCGTTTCAGTTGGCCGATCAGTGCTACTGCTCATTACTGATGCGTGGTCATTGGCGGATCAATGACGAGGATCAGTGCTATTCGGATCTGTAGTGATGATTACATGTTCCATGTCAAAATTTGACATTTTTCGGGCTTCATTTGCTATATTTAAACCAATTTATGCATTTCTAGTCATTTAATAAACATAATTAAAGTTTGAACTGCAAGTGGATGAAAAAGTTGGCAAATTTGGGTAAAAACATCACATTTTTATTCTTGAGTCCATGTTTAGGCCTTATAGAAGAAAAGAAGATGATTTTTAAACATCAGGGTGCCAAGACTTGACCCTCGAACATGGAGTTAAATTGTTTTTAATTTCCAACATCCAAACGATGTCTGAAAAATATGAAACTTGGCATTGTGTCATTATATGAGCTAAATTAGCTGTGGTACAAAATGGAGAAGGTTTTACAAAAGTTGTAACCTACACTGCTTTGAAATCAAACCATCCCTGAGAAAGAATCATGGTTTCGAGAGGGAACGAGTCAACTTTGAAGGTGAAGTGCATGTTGCTTCATCGTTTGAACTTGAAATTTTTTCTGCACTAAAAAATACACCATACAATTTTACATTCCAAATTATGGCAATTTCAAGGTACATTTGTCGTATTTAAGCTATTAAATCCATTTGTAGTCATTTAATTGATATAATGCAAATTTGAAGTGCAAGTGCATTAAAAATTTGGCAAAAATGGTTTAAAAAAAATCATGTTTGTGTGCCAGAGTCTATGTTTAGGCCTTATCTGGAAAACAATAGAAATTTCAAACATTAGGGTGCCAATAGTCGACCACCAACACCGAGCTTATTGGGTTTTTAATTCTAAAAAATTTCTAATGAAATCTCAAAAATATGAATCACTTGGCGTCATGATATGGCATCACTCCAACGAGAAATGTCCCGCTACGACAGGAAACCAAGTGGGAAGGGGAGGGTCCGACAGGAAAAGAGTCCATCGTGGGGTGGGGTTTGTGTTGGGTCCGCGTGTTGGAGATAACATGGCGGATAGTCTGAACAATCACATTTCTCTGTCACATATGGTCTGGACTTAGGGCACCCGGACTATCTAGACTGTCGAAACTCATTTCTCCCTCATACGCCCGTTCATGTTCGGGCGTATGAGGGAGAAATGAGTTTTGACCTTGGAGATGACCTTAATTATTTGAGTGATTCATATATATGCATTGTAGCCCGTAGCAACGCACGGGTGTTCTACTAGTACTTATAAGGTTTCGCAAAAGTTGTGACATATGCTGCTTAGAAACAGAATCATCTCCCGTGAAGAATCGTAGTTTTGAAAGTTCAGGCAGTAGGGTAGCACCCGTCCTTGCCGGCGTACCAATCGTTGAGGGCTAGGAGTGTTGGGCGCAATGGCGATATTTGACCAGTAGGTAGTATGGGGGAAGAGGACAAACTCCTTTGACAGGGCTCTACCTGGGGTCCGGGGTGTGTGTGGGGGGGGGAGGGGGGTGGGGAGGAAACAAAAGAAATCAAAGAAAATAGTATAAATAAAGATGAGAAGAAAGAAAAAGAATGGAAAAAGGTCTGCTGAGTGCTTTCTAGCTGAACACTCGGCAAAGCCCCTGAACTTTGATTGGTCAATTCGACCGTCCCATGGATCACCAACGGCCCATCCATCTGGACCGTCCATCCATCCCCAATCCAACGCCGGCCTCATATGGAGGTGTCGTTATTGCTCACTCGACGATCTTATCCTCCTTCCAGCACTATCATTGCTCAACGTCGTCTTGCCTCCGATGCTGCATCACCTTGCCCGCCTATCTTGCCACTCACTGTTGCCTATTCTTTCTATTCCAAGATGCCATTGACGCTCGCCGTCACCATCCGAAATCAATGTGATGACAAGCAACACTAGCTCCTCTTCCCCCGGCCACCGATGCTGCTCCTCTTGCTAGCCGTTGTGGTCTTCTTGTTGGACGAGCACGAGTAGGGCGTGCGCGAGGGCAACCGCTGTGAGCTTCAGCCATGACGCGATGGTGAGGCATGGTCCTGCAATGGTGCAATTCGGACGTGGTGGCGTGGTGCGACCGATGGTCTAGATGGGGCCTCGTCGACGTTGATTTTTTTGTTATTGTTCATGTTTGCCGAGTGACACTCGGTAAAACCGTCCCTTCTACCGAGTGCATGCACTCGGCAAATCACATATGCCACGTGGCAATGACGCCATCTGCTTCGTTCCGTCTAATTGTTTTTCTTTGCCGAGTACGAGATTTTGACACTCGACAAAAGATTTGTCAAGTACGCGACAAAAAACCTCAGCAAAGACATTTTTGCTTGAAGGGTGTGTGCCGACTCCGTTTTGCCAAATGTAACACTCGGTGAAGACTTTACAGATTTTTTTTGGCCTTCGACAAGTGTAACTGGCACTGAACAAATAACGTGTTTTGAGTAGTGCAATGCACCTGGCGTGCCACACCATGCACAAAGGGACTCCCACGCCTATTGTAACTTAATATCCCTAAATATGTGATGAGAGGAATTGTGCCAAGAGATCATCTCGTAATTAAGTGAAGGCAAGCGTTTTATTATAGTTTCTTTCTCCTCCAAATCATTATTAATCTTACGTGACACTCCTAAGATATCTCTACTCCTAATGTCTCAGTTGGTAGTGTAGCATCCATGGTTTTTTTTCGTCTCCCACTTTCGTCTGGTTTTTTTTCGTCTCCCCTCCCACCAGCCCACCTGTTTATTTTTGCGTCACCTCTCACACAACGAAAAAAATCTGAACGGATCAGAACTTTCCATGCTGACGTAAATTATTTAGTAATGTCTTTATGTGAAAGAATCAATCACGATCAATCTCTAAAGATTAAATCTAAATTAATTAACCTTACCATAAATCGCTCAATCACATTAAATCTCTACTCTAAAGGAGCAGTACGTACGTCGTTCGTTCGTTCGCTAGCCCATTCCTTCGTTCGCCCCCTCCTCACACCTCTTGGCCCCATCGATTTTTCTCCCCCTCTTAAATTCCACGCAACAGAAAAAACCAGCGAAAGAGGAAAGAGGAAAAACCGGCCAACGAAAACAGAAACAAACGCTCATCTCTATCCCATGAGAATCACCACGCTAGCAGCGTTAGGGTTCCTCCATGGCCGCTGCGGCACGCCTCCACTGCGAATCACCATGCACCGCCAACGCCCCAATTTGGCGATCTTTGATCCCACCCGCCTGCTCGTTCTGTATCCCGGAGTTGCTTGTCGCTGCATGCAGCGCACCACCGCGCCGCCCAGGATTCCCTGCCTCCCGGACATGCCAAATTGCCGCCGTTCCTCTACATCACCGGCCCGTACCGCGGCCTCTCCATCACCTCGGCCGGCCGACGCAGCCAACGCTTCTCTTACCTCGACGGACATCACCCGCGCCTTCCTGATCCTATCGCCGGTGGTATCCCCTCACGTCGGGACCGCACATGCCTCCCCTCACCCCGTTTTGGGTGGGATCCCCTCACCCGACGCCATCTCCTTCCACCATAGTGAGATGCCGCACACGGGACAATGAGATGGTGGGGAAGGCCACGTAGATGCCTGGGCTAGGTCAGGATTCCCTTGATTGGGCGTTGTTGGTCACTGCCTTCTTCTCCCAACAAGCACGTGTGGCGGCGGGTCTTTGCCGAGGCGAGTGGGGTGGCCAGGGCTCGACGATGAGCGCAAGAGGCTGAGGCCGGGCATCAGAGGCCGCGAGCGGCGGCGAGTCTTTGCAGATGGTGAGCGTGACAGTCAGGCCTTGAGGAGGGCGTCGACCAGAGCCTGGTCGTCGGAGGTGTGTGCAGGTTTGTGATTGACGGTACCCGCGAGCCGGCGGCTAAAGGCAGAGGGCACGCCATGTGCTGTTTCTGATGTGGGTGTGTGTGTCGTTTTTCTGCTTGTGCGTGTGTGACTGTGGTGTGGACAGCGTGAGTGCGTGCTGTGTTCTGCTCTCCTCCAGCATGTGTGCAATGATCTGTTCGCTGTTTTTGGCCTGGTTATACTTGCATGTAAGTTTTGGGAGTTTATACAAACCTAGATGATCTAACGTGTTGTGATATTTTTTTCAGGAGTGTTGTGATTTCTAAATAATGCACTTTTGGGAGTTCCACATTCTGATATGCATATCAACTGTCAGTCATGTGAGGCTGCCCAACGGAAAGATGTGTGTGTTGCTTCTCCTGTTCCTATTTTTCTACATTTTTTTTTGGATCACAGTAGCAAACGAGTTCATCTTGCTTGGGTTTCAGCTGATAAGATAGAAGATAGAGCTTCAGGTGAAGCATGTCGTCCCTACTCCCTAGGAATCTGTTGGCCTCGAGGATTGTTCCAGGAAGCACTTCTGATGACAACATGATGTTGGGCCTAGGGGACATGGTAAGCTACTTATGTTACAGTTTTCATCCATGCAGACTTGTTTTTGTGATTCTTGTACAACCACTGATCCGGATATGATTTCTCTGCAACAACGGTGCACGCCGCCGGCACCATATGATAGATGTGGTAATCGGCGATGGGAAAGAAGCAGGGGTGGCGGGATCATCACCGGTGGGGTCGTCGGGGAGAAGACGGAGGCAGAGAAGAAAGGAACGGGCTCGGTCGGGTGTGAAAAGGAGAACGAGAGAGATAGCGTGATATGGTGCTGCACCACTGCTCTCCTACTACTAGCTGAATTTTGGTATTGTTGCTGCTATCTGAATTTCGCATACACACGGCGAGGTGTTTGATTCTGGCCGACGTCGCGCCCGTTGCGAGGGGGATTTCGTCGCTTGGGAATCTCCTGGGAGTGGTGCTGACCTGAGAGGCAAGAAGCATCCCTCTCCATGTGCTCGACAGTCTGTGTCCTGAAAGAATTTAATTATGCAAATAATTATTATTTTTCTCCAAGAAAGTTACAACAATCTTTGTCCAGAAAGAATTTCATTATGCAAATAATTCACACACCATAGCATATACATCATTAAGGAATTATCTTCCATATAAACCAACACTACCTGATTCATGTCATTTTACAAGTGAGTAAACTAGATCTTGGAACTGCAGTAACATCTTATATCTGAGTGTGTATCCTAAATGCTGGCTAGGCCATATGATAGAAAAACAATTGTTGCATGATGCAAGGAGTAGAAGCCTAGAAAACTTTCATTCTGCCCTGCTAACTTTTTAGCACTTATGTGGAATTCAGAAATGTTGCATTGTTTTCTTGCAGTGTAACCAACATCTATGGACCCGTCAAAGGGTCTTGCTGCGTGTGGTTATGGCTGTATTGCGCGGAAGGAGCGAATGGAGAGCTGAAAGCAGAAGCACATGAGATGATATACACTATGAGGAATGATGGTAAAGGCTGGAACTGTGATGAAGGCGGTGCCCGATCTGACCATTAGTATATTCTCATCAAGGCAACCTGTAATTTCTACTCTGATATAGATTTTCTATTGTGAGGGGTGTTTGTCATGAAAAATGTGATCTCTGCATGATACAATGTTGTTAGAGTGAAGATTCTATGCAAAGAATGACATTTAAGAAGGATGTAGTTAAAGGTAAACCTTGATAGAATATTTTAACTTTTCATGAGAATCTTTTCATTCAGCACATACATGTTGAGTTTTTCATGTGTTTAGAAGTAAGAGATGCAGCATGCCGGACGTCCTTGCAGGAGTAGTCTAGCAGAGGATCTCCCCAGCAATTTGGATGCACAGAGTTTATGTTATACTGAGACCTAATTTTTGTACTGACTATAAAATCTTCTCCTTTATATTTCTTCCTATGTTTATTGAGATGGTTTAACTTTCTAAACTTTTGTTTCTTCCTTTGTTTTTTCAGTTCTTGGTGGATTTCTTGCCTTACAAGCACTTTGTGCTATGTGCAACAGTGTCTTCTTGCGGTCTATTTTCTGTCATATAAAAGTAATTATACTTTTGCTTTTAGCATCTTCTTCATTTTCAACAGGATTCACAAATAGCAGGGGCTGGAATTCGTATTGGCTTTGTGCCCAAGGAATAGAAGTTTCCGATTTCTCATACTTGCTTTCCATGTTATTCTGTTGCTGGCTCATATCATCTCACCAATTTACGGTAGCAGGCTGCCAGGTGCCAGCTATCTGATGGTTCTATATTTTGTTCATATTTAGCTCTCCTGCATAAGAAATTAAGCTATACAAAAATCGAACTAGGAGAATGGTATACCACAACACTCTCCGTGGATTCTAAACTGAACATTGATTGTCAAGAAACAAATATTCCAGAAAGTTGCAGTTTGCTCAGGAAACATAGACTTCCATTTGTAAGTAATAGTACTACTGTAAAAAGTCTTTCGTATTTTTAAATTATATACCTTTGTATTGTTCCCAACCTGACCGAGTAGTTGAGCTTTGCGACGTTAGATTATTAGCCTGTTATGCTCACTTCTCAAGAAAAAAATTTATTTAATTGTTAATGTAATAGAGTTGTCACTGAAGTGCTTACAAATTGTCCATTTTGGAGAGGATAAAAGTATGATTTAAAAAAAAAATCCTCACTTTTTGTTAAAAAAACGTCATGTAACATTATATCTAGAACAATTGCCTGTTTTGGCTATTTCTTTGCTGGGTTTTGTGATTATGTATCTGACACACTAATGAGAGCTGATGTTGTCCATTGTATATTAACATTTCTATGGTGGTACATTTTAAAAATGCGGTAGTTAAGTGATGTAGTGAATAATTTTGTAAGGAACCTAATAATATAAGTAGTGCCTCTTTCAGTTGCTTCCATTAAAATATTACGGAAGTTCAAGTTGTAGTACAATAACTTTTTTCATAGCCTTTTTCATGTGTAGATTATGTTGTGAGGGACAAAGCTCTTAGCAATTTATACATAAGTTCTCATATGTATCTCTTATCGTGGGTGAGCACTCAGCAGGAAAAGCAAGCTCTAAAGAGAACCTTGTAAGATTTGGCATCTGTTGCTCCAATAGGAATACTTAAGCTTTTCTTAGAGAGTCTTTAATGTGCTTAAATTCACACCTCCCATACTTGTCACCACAGGTCCATATTGTTGTTTATCTTCCAATTTAGTCTGGGATTTGTCCATCACAAATTTCGTTGAGACCCCTTTGGTTCCAGATGAACATAGATACATGATGTATTGTGCTTCCTTGCTCCATTGATATTATGCTTTGTTGCAGCAATTCAAGAATTATGGAAACAATATTCATTTTCATTGAAGTACTTATTCACGTTGAAAGTGCATGTCCCGTGTTGCAGCTTTGATTAGATTGCAGTTGAAGACACTCCAAGGTTCCTTTGCACATGATTGGTGTGGGATATATGTAAAATCTATCCCCATGGTCTATCTAACTTCTTCAAAATTGCACTTCTTTTAGGTGGTGCTACTAATCTATCTTGGAGTAGATCACAACTGTATTGTGCTAAAGTTAACACTCAGTGACATTAATGATCCAACATAGCAAAGTTGCAATTTTTTAGTCCGCCGGAGAATGGGGCGCGGACTACGCGGTCACAACTCAGAGCCGTGAGGGGGGCTAGGGAAAACAGGCAGCACGATGCAGCAGAGACGGCTGCCGGTGGGGGCAAGGAGCCACAAACGTGGCTACACGGGACACCAATTTATGTGGAGGTCACCCTCGGCACGGGAAATCAGCCTGGGATGGCCAGGTCGACGGTGCGGCTCGCCTGAGATAGAAGTCAGCCTAGAGGTTGCCCTCAACACCGGAAATCAGCCTGGGATGGCCAGATTGACGGCATGGCTCGCTCGCGGCCAGATCCGCCTGCTCACCGCAACACATGTGCTCACCGCTGCAGCGTTGCTCACCGAATTCGGCTGGAACAGATAACCGTACCGGGGAGTGGAGGGGGCGGGCGACTGTAGCGGTGGAGGGAATGGGAGGCGGAGTTGAGCGTGGAGGGGAGGCGACAAGGACATGCCATGGCGGGGAGATATGGCGGCGGCGACCCGTGCGGGGAGAATGAGATGTGTGAGTCAGGGCTTGCCGTGGGGTGAGAGAGTGAGAGGGGTGAAATAGTTAGGGCTTTGTAGGAAAAGGGGTAGTTTTCTTATATATAAGGGAAAAGCGGCTGTTGGCTTTTTTTCATATATAGGAAAAGTTCATGGACATTGGAGATGCCTTGTAATGAAAGATGAGTTGAAATGCCCTATAAAGATGATATGTTCTTGGACGACAATGTAAGGCCAATTGCCTTAACTTTGTACTTAATAATATAAAACATAATTTGATATATTCTATATATGGAATTATAGGCGATAAATGCTTACATATATTGTACGCATGCTCGAGATCATCTACGAGATAGAGCGGGTGAAAAGGTACGTATTGTTAGCACGTTCGTTAGAGATTAAAACTCTAAGGCATTTAGTGAAATTACTGAGATTTGCTAAGGAATTCAACTATGCACTCAAAATAGCGCAACCCGGTAGAATTTTGACATATCTAGATGGCAACGTATATTTCCAACTGGTATTTCAACGAGCATGGACTGGTATTCCAACATATATTTAGGAGGCAGGCAAGGAGAATGAAGATGATGTCATGTCTTTTTACGGTGGTGACTAAGGAGTTTTTTTTTTAAAATTGTATGGATTGCTTACCACATGTGTCATGTGGTTGGTGACTAAAGAGTAAATAGAAAGGAAAAGAGATAAGAAAGATTATCCTGTCTTCCCAAAATTTTGGTATGTATATAAAAGTACATTAGCTGTATGTAGAAAAGCTGAGGGACTGCATTTTGTTGGAGAAGATAAAAGATGACCACAACTTATGCTCTTGTGTTCATCTATGTTTCTCTTGCGCCCGCGCCCGTAGCAACGCACGGGCATTCTACTAGTAATCATTGTATACGCTCTAAAAGGTTTAATTGTCAATAATTATTTTTTGGAAAGAATTTGAGAAGATTTTTAGACATACATATGATATCTATACCTACGAGGTGATATTTATAGTCCGTCGTGCGCTTTACAAATAAAACCTAGGATTTTTTAGCATCAAATCCACAGTAGAGCCATGCAAAAAAAAAAATCCACAGTAGAGCAGATTTCGTCTGTCCCGTGTGTGTGTCAGCTGCCCATGCATACGTATTTCCTACGTCAACCTATGTTAGTCCGTCGCCTGCACTGCATGCTATTTCTCGCCGTAAGCGAGACACGATCGGATGTTTCGCTTAAGGATCTACAGTACCGGGCCGGCGACTTTAAAACAAATGGGAAGAAAAAAGGAAGGTAAGAGGATTCGGTCATAGGTCTTTGGGATGATACGCAGTGCTGCAAACCAGTGTGCTACTACTATGTTCATGAAATCCTGCAGGGCGCGACATACTTAATCCTCCAATGCTGCAAACATTTTAATACACTCTACATTTTAAACATTTTTTCTTCTTCATTTTTTGTTTGGTTTTCTTTTTTCTTCTCCATTTTTTGTTTTTGTTTGTGTTTTTTCTTATGTTTGTTTTCGTTTTCACTCTACCTTTTCGTATATGCGAAAAACATTTTTTTAATAACTGATCAACATTTTCGTATACACGTTCAACATTGTCCGGACGCTTATTCAGCATTTTTCAAATACTCGTTCAGCATTTTTAATACTCGTTCAGCATTTTTAATACTCGTTCAACATTTTTTAAATACTTGTTCAACATTTTTAATACTTATTCAACATTTTTCAAATACTTGTTCAACATTTTTAATACTTACTTAATATTTTCCAATACTTGTTCAATATTTTTTAATAATTATTCGACATTTTTTCAAATGTATATTTTAAAGAGTGTTCTTTTTAATATATATATATATATATATAATATTTTAAAGTATAAAGAAAAGTACAAAAATAATAAAAAAGAGAACATAAAACAGAAAAAAGATAGGCCCATCTGGGGCTCCCCGCACGGCTGGGCCGGCCCATCTGGGGCTCCCCCAGACGCGAGGCTTCCCACTGTCTCACTTAAAGCGAGAAATAGGGGGCGCCCACGTGGCAAGTCCTATCGTAGACAACTAGGATGTTTACCCTACTACAGGACGCGACCCTATAAAACTAGGGTTTTGCTAAAGCACATATAGATGTGCTTTTTGTATTGCACATTTAAATTCTATGTCATTGATTTTACGCTAAGATTCGTGCAAACATTTTCTTTTGTCTTTTTCCTTTTTCTTTCTTGATCGGAGCGTGAACAAAGACTACTCCATGAAGGAGAGGCGACCACACCACCCTGCAGCTGCTGCTTAGCCGCCTCAATGCCGCCAGCCTGACCGTGGCCTCCTGGCCACGCCTTGAGTAACCTCCCGCACGGCGTCCTTCACCCAGCCGGCGACTGCCTTGGCTACATCGCCCAGCAAGGCATCTTCCGAACGCGGCCCTGCCGATGCTATTGCGTTCGTGGCCCTGGCCGTTCACTGCAGTGGTGCACTGCAGTAGCGTGTCTGCATGCGATCACCGTCTTCATGCGTCGCGAACGGGAGAGGTGAATTTTGACGCTGACGATCGAGAACCAGATCTTCAGGGGCGGGATGTTGCAATAATAGCAGATGCTTGTAAGGCCTCTTGATCAGTCAGATCAAGAGGTAAATTGGTAATCAGTCTGTTAGATAAAAAGAGAATAAACAAGACACGAGAGACACGGATTTTTACGTGGAAACCCTTGCGGGAAAAAACCACGGACGCACAAAGGCGCAATCACTATGATGGAGGAGTATTACAAGCACGAGACGACAGGCCGTCTTTAGGTGCGACTACATGGGGTATATATGAGGGGCAATACATAAGAGTCCTTAGAGGACAAGTAAACGAGTTGTACTCATACGCGTCGGTACCAACGCAAAGGCCCACACCGTTTGTACTACGTCTAGTTCAATACGGTACTAGAATTTGGATCATAATTTAACAATCTCCACCTTGAGCCAAATTCCCTCCAGTAGTCGAAGAAAGTAAATAACTCTATCCAAATCAGCATAAACACCTTGTGCGTCAAAGTCCATAGGACTAGTGAGAAATACCAACTAAGCCTGAGCAAAGCTCAAACTTATTGGTAGGAACTGGCTTTGTCATCATATCAACAGGATTATCATGCGTACTTATCTTGCATACCTTCAAATCGCCTTCAGCAATAACATCTCGAATATAATGAAATCTGACATCAATGTGCTTTGTTCTCTCATGATACATTGGATTCTTTATAAGACATATGGCACTTTAACTGTCAGAAAATATGGTAGGGCAAGATGAATATCCACAAAGTTCAGCGTACAAACCTCTCAACCAGATAGCTTCTTTGCATGCCTCAGAAATAGCCATATACTCGGCATCGGTAGTGGAACATGCCACAATAGACTGCAAAGTTGCTCTCCAACTCACAGCACAACCACCAATGGTGAAAACATAACCTGTGAGCGATCTTCTCTTATCCAAATCACCAGCAAAATCAGAATCAACAAAACCAACAAGTCCATCTCCAGTTTTCCCAAACTATAAATAAGCATTAGAAGTACCTCGCAAGTATCTGAAAATCCACTGAACTGCTTTCCAATGCTCTTTTCCAGGATTAGCCATGTATCTACTAACAACACTCAGTGCATATGATAAATCAGGACGAGAACAAACCATGGCATACATAAGTGAACCAACTGCACTTGAATAGGGAACTCTAGACATGTACTCAATATCGGCATCTGACTTAGGACATAAAGCTGATGATAATTTGAAGTGTGCAGCTAACGGTGTACTCACCAGCTTGGCATTATGCATATTAAAACGACGAAGAACTTTATCAATATATCTCTTCTGACTTAGATATACTTTTCCAGACGGTCTATCTCTGGATATTTCCATGCCAAGTATTTTCTTTGCTGCACCCAAATCCTTCATCTCAAATTCATTACTCAATTGCTTCTATAGTTCATTAATCTCTGGCATACTCTTTGCAGCAATTAGCATATCATCAACATAAAGGAGCAAATAAATAGATGAACCATTGACAGTTTTCAAATAAACACAACTATCATAATTAGACCTTTTGAAACCTTGAGAGAGCATAAAGGTGTCAAATCTCTTGTACCACTGTCTAGGAGATTGCTTCAATCCATAAAGAGTTTTCTGTAACTTACAGACAAGCTTTTCTTTTCCAGGAATAACAAAACCTTCAGGTTGTTTCATATAAATATCCTCTTCTAATTCTCCATGTAAGAATGCAGTTTTAACATCCAATTGTTCAAGCTCAAAATCATGCATGGCAACAATACTGAGTAAAGTGCGAATAGAGCTATGCTTCACAACAGAAGAAAAAACTTCATTATAGTCAATACCTGGAATCTGGCTATAACCTTTAGCAACTAACCTTGCTTTATATCTTGTCTCATCATTAGAAGAAACACATTCTTTTCTTTTGAAAATCCACTTGCAACGAATAGATTTCTTCTCTCTAGGTAATCTTACTAAATCCCAAGTGCCATTCTTTTCAAGTGATTCCATCTCATCATGCATAGCGGTCATCCACTTATTACTATCACCAGAAATAATAGCCTCGGAATATGAAGAAGGCTCAGCATTGCCTTCAATTTCCTCTGCAACAGATAAAGCAAAAGAAACCATATTGCACTCTTCAATTAACCTTTTAGGTTTCTCAATACCCCGCCTAACTCTGTCACGTGCGAGATTCCAACTGAATGGAACAATAGGCTGATTTGGAGTGACATGTTCATCATCAACGACGGGTTCATCATGTGCATCAACATTCTCCTTATCAGATGTATCACCTGAATCAATAACATGCTCCACCTGAACAGTAGGCTGCGGGATAGTAGGCTGCTGTTCACTCTCAACAGGAATATTAGTAGATGGAACATCATGTAAAATAGCAGATTCATTAAAGATAACATTTCTGCTAATAACAACCTTCTGGGTTTCAGGATTCCACAATTTAAAACCTTTAACACCAGACTTATAACCAAGAAAAATGCACTTAACAGCCCTAGGCTCCAACTTTCCATTATCAATATGAGCATAAGCAGTGCAACCAAAAACTCTCAACTGTGAATAATCAGCAGGTGAACCAGACCATACCTCAATTGGAGTTTTCTTGTTAAGAGCAATAGATGGTGACCGATTAATGAGATAACAAGTAGTGGAAGCGGCCTCAGCCCAAAAACGCCTATGCAAACCTGGAAATAATGCCCTGTTCAAACGCTCAGCAACACCGTTTTGTTGAGGAGTATAAGGAACGGTGTAATGTCTGACAATGCCTTTAGACTTGCAATAATTCTCAAATTGCTTAGAACAGAATTCCATTCCATTATCAGTGCGAAGTATTTTTACCTTCTTTTCATTTTGCCTCTCAATCATAACCTTCCACTCCTTAAAAGCTGAGAATGCTTGATATTTATGCTTCAAGAAATAAGGCCAAACTTTTCTCGAATAATCATCAATAATAGTCAGCATATAACTAGCACCACCTAGTGACTTTCTGCGAGATGGTCCCCATAAATCAGAATGCACATAATCAAGAATACCTTCAGTTGTATGAGTCGAAGTGTTGAACTTCACCCTCTTGTGCTTGCCGAAGATACAATGCTCACAAAATTTCAATTTGCCAGTTTCATATCCATCAAGAAGACCTCTCTTATTTAACTCTGCCAAACCAAGTTCACTCATATGTCCAAGACGCATATGCCAAAGGTTAGCAGCATCACAATCAGAATTCTTTGAAATAGCTGGAGTAGCGTTACCTGAAACGGTAGAACCTCGCAGGTAATAAAGACCATTGGTCGAACTTAAGTCACCTTTCATCACAATAAGAGAACCTTTCGTGACCTTCAAAACACTATCTCCACCTGAATACTTGTATCCCTTTGCATCAAGGGCACTCATAGAGATAAGATTTCTCTTCATCTTCGGAATATACCGAACATCTGTCAAAGTTCTGATTGTGCCATCAAACATCTTGATTCGAACGGAGCATATGCCTTCAATCTTGCATGGTGAATTATCAAAACCCAAAACGGAACCAGCAGTAGTAGTAGAATCAAAAGTAGTAAACCAATCTCTATGCGGGCACATATGAAAAGTACATGCAGTGTCAAGTACCCACTCATGATTGGTCTCAGCACATCCAGCAATAACAACAAGAGCATCATCGGAACTATCATCACGAGCAACATTAGCAAAATTTTCACCTTGTTTGTTACCTTTCCTCTTTTCTTTGTTCTGCAACTTGAAACACTCTGAGATGTCATGCCCGTCTCTCTTGCAATACCTGCAATACTGTTTCTTGTCTCTGGATTGCGGCCGGCCCCTATAGCTGTTTTTACTTTTGCCCCTGTTTTCATTATGCGAGTTCTTTTCCTTTGTCCTACCACTTGTTAGATAAAAAGAGAATAAACAAGACACGAGAGACACGGATTTTTACGTAGAAACCCTTGCGGGAGAAAACCACGGATGCACAAAGGCGCAATCAGTATGATGGAGGAATATTACAAGTACGAGACGACAGGCCGTCTTTAGGTGCGACTACATGGGGTATATATGAGGGGCAATACATAAGAGTCCTTGGAGGACAAGTAAACGAGTTGTACTCATACGCGTCGGTACCAACGCAAAGGCCCACACCGTTTGTATTACGTCTAGTCCAATACGGTACTAGAATTTGGATCATAATTTAACACAGTCAATTCAGCTGCTCTGATTTACTGCAATATTATGCTTTCGACATGGGTGAGCTCGGCCTCCATCGACCAGTGGCACGTCGTGGCATGCTGACGAACGGCGAGAACTTGGCACCTGATCAGGCTGTTCACTACGGCTCGGCGACCTGACACATAGAGGCAAGAGAACGCATGCAAATTCATAAAAAGAACGGCTTACTGCAGCATCGCGAGAGCCAACTAAGAATAGTGCAACCCTTCGAACTCACAAATCCAACTACCCAAGCAAATCTACTACTCCACCCAGCATGCAACCCTTGGAACTCACAAATCCAACTGCTAAGTGACCATAGCGAAAATCGAGAGTTGGTCTCCAGACCTCGCATCTGCCAGAAGCTCTCACCTTCCTCAGACCTAAACATGGACCAAAACTGTGCTGCAATTTTTTTACTTTTAAATTATGCCAGCGGGGTCTTGAACTCAAGACCTATTGCCTCCGATACTATGTAGAACTGCACACACTAATCAGTTCATCCAAAAATTCAAATTGATGGGGAAAGGTGGGTTATGCATTTATACGCCAACATCTGAAACAATTGCCGCCTACCCACGCCGCACTTGCAAGGCCAGATCGAGAAGCACACTAAGCTACAACGTAATTACAGGCTTCTCACCTTCTTCTCGTAGGGGAACGGGCGCTTGCCAGGAGTCCCTCGGCATCAGGTTGTGAGGCAACCGCGACCCCCTCCTGCGTCCTACCGGTAGCTGGGGCAGTAGGCCACCTACAACAGCGCAGCTTCCTCCGTTGCCGCCAGCGCCAGCATGCCGAGGAGGAAGCCCACCAGGACCCCCACGGCCATCCTTTGCTGCCGACGGCGTCACCGGCGTGGAGAGGGACTGGACTACGAAAAGAGGAAAGTTTGGGTTCTCGCCGCATGAGAAACTGAACGCGTGGCTTGGAGCGGAGGAGTCGAAAAGTTATCGGGCGGTTATCGCAGCCGTGGCAGGAGCCCACCAGTCAGTGGTTGGTAAAAGTACGTGTGCGTGCAAGGAAAGCTTTCTGGTTCGAATTTGATCTAAACATTGATATTGTTGCATGTCTCCTATTCCACGTGCTCAACATCTTCGATGACTCGAGGAGCGTCCCTCGCACACGCACGCCATCATGTTCGATGACTCAGGGAGCGTCCCTCGTGCCCTTCGTGGGAACTCCTCTGGAAGCACGACATGAATGGCACCAATCAAGTCTTCTTCCTGGGGCACCAGTGGACACTTTATAGAACGGCGGCTACAAAAAATCTATCGTCGAGGGTGGCACCTAGCAGGGGCAGGCCTACTTTCGACCATCACCCTAATGCCCCTGGCGATGGCGACGGTTAGATGGATATCATGTGCGGGCCTCAAGTACGTGATTAATTATCTCCGCCACTCTCCAGAGCATATCATCCATGCCATGGTCTCCAAGAATGTAAGGGACAGATGGTAACGGTGTTGGTCACGACACCCACGACGAGCTACGCCACTCCTGCATAACGAGCGGCTACGAGGTGTTCATTGATGCGCAAGTAGTGGCATTGAAGAAGGAAAAATGATTTTTTTATTAAATAATTAAATGGTCACATGGTAAGTAATTTATTATATTTTGCCTCACTTTTTAAATCTTTTTCTTTAACTTTAAGTCTAAAAGAGAACTAATTAGATATTTTATATGGTTTTGATGTATGTTACGTGATTACTCCCTCGGATCACAGCTTTGAACTAAGATTGCACTAATCTTAGTTGAAAGGCGCAACACTTGTTTTGGATCGGAGAGAGTATATTTTTGTCACTTTTAAATCTTCTTCTTACCTTTAAGTCCAAAAGAGAGCTAACTAGATTTCTCATTTGGTTTTGTGTATTATTAGATTAGAGATGTATGTTATATTTTTATCTCATTGCAACGCACGGGCATTTTTACTATTATAATTTTAATTTATTCAGCCATAGAAAGAAACGACAAGCAAGCATCAATGGCCCATTAACATTACGCTTTGCTTCTATCCAGAGGGAACTACCAAAGACCGAGAGGTTGCTAAAAAAAAGATCGAGAGTCCCTCAAAAGAAAAAACCAAAGACCGAGAGAAAATCAAAGACACAATTAAGCTAGTGGGCAGCTGCATGCAGGCATTATTCGGCATGCGACCACAACAGGGTCGAACCGCCGTCCAATCCTGCGGACGGCGTGCAGCGGCGCTCAGAGAAGTTGATTATGCGGTCCGTGCACCGGATGCCATCGGTGGACTTTTTTTTTGCGGGTCAGATGTCATCGGTGGACTTGACGCAGTTCTCCCAGGCTGGGTTGCACCTGGTCGGCGATGCTTCCATGCACCAGCACTGTGGCGGGTCGAACCTGGTGCACGCGTCGCACTCGTCGCAGCATGGCCACACGCTCGTCCTGCAAGGAAACAACGAGGGGCAATAGCTTCGCTACACCGGCATACTCGGCCAGGAACAAAACGGAAGCGATTTTGACAAGGGGGAATGATTAATGAAACTAAGAAGAATTTTGGAAGCTTGACAACAATTGTTGCTGGTTGCACAACTCGAGCTTTTACGACAGCAAAATCATGAGGCTGTCCGTTTTTAATTAGTTCACGATGAATAGCATTGCATAAGTCCTAAGAGGATGTAAGATTGTTCTCAATAACCCATTCTGGATAGGATTGCCCCCAATACTTTTAGACTCTTTCGGTATCAAGATGTCACTGAAATTCTGTAATTGTGTAGTGACAACATTCAACATTGTATGCTACGGTACTAAGTGAAGACACATGTGTTCCTATAGAATTTTCACTTACTCGGCTATGAGCGTGAAGGTGCAAAGCCGAATTATGAATACTTACAGTTGCATATGGTGCCGAAAAATTTAAGGACAGAAAACGGAACCACTTCCTAGCCCTCTCACGTCCTCAATGATTTTGGCCGTCGGATCTCGTGTTTAAATCGTTTTCAGCCGTTCGATCACTGCCTCATCTTGTAATCCTTCTAAACACTAAGCTCCCTAAGTTTAGAGAGCCCCCAATCAATTGAGGGCAACATTGGTGATTTGGGCAGCCGATTTTGACTCGGTCTTACCCCTGGGCTTCTACTATTTTCTGGGGCCCAGATGTAAGTGGCATGCTGTTGTGGGCTTCCGGGTAATTTCCCTTGGTCAAAGGTGCGGTGTGCGGCGTGGCGGCTGCGGGATTTCTTCGCTGGCCGTGTGTCCATATGGTCAGTCATTCATTCGCAAGGAGAGGGGCTGGGGTGGGTTGCGGCGCGGTGGTGGGCATTCTGGGGCGAGCGTTCCGGCCAGTTCCCCTCTTCCGTTCTGCTGCTGGTGGAGTTGGTCCGACGCGGGTGCTTGTGCGACTGCGTGGGCGTCGCTGCTGTGGGGATTCGATTCGGCGGCGCTGTTCCTCCCTTCCATTCTTGGTGCTTGTGCGACTGCGTGGGCGGCCGCAGGTGCCGCGGGACCCTCTGTTTGACAAATTTCGAGTATATTCAAATGGCGCGCACCCTCTTATCCTTGCCCCGCGCCGCACAGCCGCCGGCGCCGGCGAGCTCATCGTCCCCCTCACACCTCTCCTCCCTCGCCCCCCTCTCCCTATCCAGCGAGCTGCCATGGACGCCGCCGCGCCGCCTTGATCCGGCGCGCCGGACAGCCATTCTGCATCTCGTCCGCCGTCCTGCGCCTCGTGGAGCATGCCGGAGGGCAGTGTGGCTTACCTCGAGCATGTGCACAAGGTCGGGGCTTCAGGAGGGGCACGGGGTCGTCCACTGGGCTGCCGGTGGCGGCCGCCCGAGCACGCCGTCATGGCGAGGCAGATGGAGGAAGAAGAGCTCGACGTGGTATTGTCCACTGGCTTCGTGATGACTCCGTGGTTCCGGAGGAGGTGACAGCAGCCTCGGGGCGCGTCAGACGGCAACTAGTTTGGCCGGTCGGCTGCGAGACAGAGATGAGGAAGACGGAAAGGGCGTCTGCGTTTGAGGTTGTATTGGTCTAATTAAAACATCAGGAGGAATGAGAGGACCCTGGCGAAGCTCTGTGACATGTTCGTGCGTCGTGGTATGGTCTCCGGACACGCGTACGCATGGCGGCGTCCATGGTAGGAGCTCGGTGTGTGGCTCAGGAAGAAACAGAAGGGGGAAAAGAGAGTGGCAGGGGTCAACGCTACCGGTTTTAAACACGGCAGTGCGGGTGTGCTTGCCGGCGAGGGCTCGGCCTCGCGCGGGGGAGGAGGGTTGTGTGGCCGTGGCCACTTTGGCACGATGGCGGCGGCCATGGCCGAGGCAAGCGGGCGGCTTGACGGCTTGAGCAGAGCTTGGCCAGGAGGAGGAGTGGGGTGGAGGAGAACAGGAGGAGGGAGGAGGGCGACGCAGGTGGCGGGGCTCGCCGGTGGGATCCGGCAGGCGCGGCACGAGGCTCGTGACAATGTCCTGGACTAGGGGGCACTCACCACGCCGTCTCTCGACCAGGTGGATTGGGCCGAGGACCCCATGGCGGTTCACTAATGGGCCACTTCGGGCAGCCCATGACGTATACAAGGAAGACTCCACAAGACTTGACGCACAAGACGAGGACTCCTGTTATCCTAGGCCTCCGGTACACTATATAAGCCGAGGCCAGGCTAGTCGATTGATCATCGAATCTCATATTCATTAGAACAATCTCGTGGTATATACCTGTACTCTGTACTATGCCTCATATCAATACAATCAAAAGCAGGATGTAGGGTATTATCTCTTCGAGAGAGCCCGAACCTGGGTAAAATCCTGTGTCCGTGTTACCATCCCTCCAATACGCCTAGCTTAGGACCCCTACCTCGAGATATGCCGGATTTAGCACCGACAGCTCGCGTGCGAGTGTCTCCTCCAGGCTGGGTGAGGGGCTCAGGCTGCTGTGCGCTATAAATTTTTGATGGCCTTTTTTTAATGCTGACTATGACATTGACTGGTCAAAACCAGTCAAATACTACCCCGGGGTTGTTTCTTGTGTAGTTTTGAAAGTTGTGGGTTGTAAATTAGACGGTTGCTACTTGTAGACTGCGTTGGTATTTCCCAGAAGAGGAGAGGATGATGCAGTATAGTAGAGATAAATATTTCCCTTAGTTAAGAACCAAGGTTATCAATCTAGTAGGAGAACCACGCAAAATCCCGTAAGCAGCACCTACACACACAAAAGCAAACACTTGCACCCAACGCAAATAAGAGGATTGTCAATCCTTTTAGCGGTTACTTACAAGGGTTAAGTCCGATAGAGATAAATAGATAAAGTAAATTGCTAAATAAAATAAAAGTAAATAAATTGCAGCAAGGTATTTTTGGTTTTTTATATATGATAAAGTAGACCCCGGGGCCATAGTTTTCACTAGAGACTTCTCTCTCGAGCGCAGAACGTACGGTGGGTAAACAAATTACTGTTGGACAATTGATAGAAAAGCGAATAATTATGACGGATTCATAGCAATGATCATATATATATATATATATATATATATATATATATATATATATATATATATATATATATATATATATATATATATATATATATATATATATATATATATATAGGCATCACGTCCGAGACAAATAGACCGACTCCTGCCTGCATCTACTACTACTACTCCACTCATCGACCGCTATCCAGCATGCATATAGAGTATTAAGTGTAAAACGGAGTAACGCCTTAATCAAGATGACATGATGTAGAGAAGTAAACTCAAACAATATGAAGAAACCCCATCTTTTTATCCTTAATGGCAACAATACAAATATGTGTCATGTCCCCTTCTGTCACTGGGATTGAGAACCGCAAGAGTGAACCCATCACAAAGCACCTCTCCCATTGCAAGATAAACCAATCTAGTTGGCCAAACCAAATCGATAGATCGGAGAGAAATAGAAAGCTATAATAAATCATGCATAAAATAGATCAACAAAGACTCAAATATTTCTCATGAATAATCTGATCATAAACTCACAATTCATCGGATCCCAACAAACACACCGCAAAAGAAGATTACATCGGATAGAACTCCAAGAACATCGAGGAGAACTTTGTATTGTAGATCAAAGAGATAGAAGAAGCCATCTAGCTACTAGCTATGGACCCGTAGGTCGATGGTAAACTACTCACACATCATCGGAAGGGCGGCAAGGTTGATGTAGAAGCCATCCGTGATCGATTCCCCCTCCGGCAGAGTGCCGGGGAAGGGCTCCAGATGGGATCGTGGAAGAACAGAGGATTGTGGCGGTGGAAAAGTTTTCTCGTCTCGCTCTCTGAAGGTTATGGAATATTTGTGAATTTATAGTGGAAGAATTAGGTCAGGAGGTGCCATGAGGGGCGCACAAGCCTGGGAGGCACACCCCCTGAGCTTGTCGCTCCCTCGTGACTCCTCAGGTCTTCTCCCGAACCTTCTAGGGTCTCTTCTGGTCTAGAAAAAATTAATCCAATTTTTTTTTGCGTTTGGACCTTTTTTGATAATGATTCTCTTAAAAGACAAAAACAAGCAAAAAACAGCAACTGGCACTGGGCACTAGGTTAATAGGTTAGTCCCAAAAAATGATATAAAATAGCACCAAGTTGCATATAAAACATCCAAGATTGATAATATAATAGCATGGAACAATAAAAAATTATAGATACGTTGGACACGTATCAAGCATCCCCAAGCTTAATTCCTGCTCGTCCTCGAGTAGGTAAATGATAAAAACAGAATTTTTGATGTGGAATGCTACCCAACATGTATATTATGTAATCTCTTTGTGGCATATAAGTAGTGAAGCGATGAATTAACAATATTAACATAATAATATCCATGGACATAAGAAACATAATCATTAAACTTTCAAAATATAAGATCCTTAACGAGTGTTATCCCTACTCACTTTGTCATATTAATCATGACATGACTCTATCTTCACCGCAAATATATAAATAGTGAGCACCCCGGTGTTAAACCAGGCAATTGGATCGTACTTCTAATGCGCTTCAGCATTTTCAACTCTCACGCAAAACATGAGCGCAAACCATGGACATAGCACTAGGTGGAATAAAAGGCGGTGATAGGTTTCAAATAATGAAAAAGGAGAAGAAGAAAGTCTCGCATCAACTCGGCGGATCAACGGGCTATGGAGATGCCCATCAATCGATATCAATGCGAGGAGTAGGGATTGCCATGCAACGGATGCACTAAAAGAGCTATAAGTGTATGAAAGCTCAAAATAAAAACTAAGTGGGTGTGCATACAACTTGCTTGCTCATGAAGACCTCGGGCATTTGAGGAAGCCCGTCATCAGAATATACAAGCCTATAATAAAAAATTCCCACTAGTATATGAAAGTGACAACATAGGAGACTCTCTATATGAAAAACATGGTGCTACTTTGAAGCACAAATGTGGAAAAAGAAGATAGTAACATTGCCCCTTCTCTCTTTTTCTCTCATTATCTATTTTTTTCTTTTTATTTTCCCTTTTTTTTCTTTCTTTCTTTTTTTCTTCTTTATTTATTTATTTCCTCACTTAGGACAATGTTCTAATAATGATGATCATCACACTTTTATTTACTTACAACTCAAAATTACAACTCGATACTAGAGCAAATATGACTCTATATGAATGCCTCTGGCAGTGTACCAGGATGTGCAATGATCTAGCGTAATATGTATAAAAAATAATGAACGGTGGCTTTGCCACAAATACTATGTCAGCTATATGATCATGCAAAGCAATATGACAATGATGATGTGTGTTATATAATCGGAAAGGTGAAAGTTTCATGGCAATATATCTCGAAATGGCTATGGAAATGCCATAATAGGTAGGTATGGTTGCTGTTTTGAGGAAGGGTAAAAGGGGTTTATGTGTGAAAGAGCATATCATATCACGGGGTTTGGATGCACCGGCAAAGTTTGCACCAACTCTCGAGGTGAGAAAGGGCATGGCACGGTACCGAAGAGGCTAGCAAATTACGGAAAGATAGGAGTGCGTATAATCCATGGACTCATATTAGTCATAAAGAACTCACATACTTATTGCAAAAGTCTGCTTAGCCCTCGAAGCAAAGTATTTCACCGCATGCCCCTAGGAGGAGGGTTGGTAGGAGTTAACCATCACGCGACCTCGATTATAACAACACACAAGAATTTTATTTCAGACCTATAAATGCTCCAACTTCCTCGTCATGCCACAACTAATATTTATGTGAATATGTCATAACAAACTTTAATACCGATATTTCTACTAACCAATGATAATGAACCTATACCCTTTCATATTACGACATTAATACAATTAACCATGTAGTTCATTCCTTGTGATCTACATGAAGGTTTTTATTATATCCCCATTGGATATCTATCATATCAAGACCATTCTTTTAACATGTGCAAATTGCCATTACTATTTATTAAACTCTCAAAAAGATATAAGTGAAGCATGAGAGTACAACTATTTCTTTAAAATATAACCACCACCGCGCTCTAAAAGATATAAGTGAAGCACTAGAGCAACTGCCTAGCTCAAAAGATATAAGTGAAACACATAGAGTATTCTAATAAATTCCGAATAATGTGTGTCCCTCTAAAAAAGGTGTGTCCAGCAAAGATGATTGTGACAAACTAAAAAGCAAACAAAAGTGAATAAACTATAGCACAAGACGCTCCAAGCAAAACACATATCATGTGATGAATAAAAATATAGCTTCAAGTGAGTTACTGATAGATTGTAGACGAAAGGGGGGATGCCATCCGGGGCATCCCCAAGCTTATACGCTTGAGTCTTCCTTGAATATCACCTTGGGGTGCCTTGGGCATCCCCAAGCTTAGGCTCTTGCCTCTCCTTATTCCTTTGTCCATCATGATCTCACCCAAAATTTGAAAACTTCAGCACACAAAACTCAACAGAAACCTCGTGAGATCCGTTAGTATAACAATCAAATCTTAAACTCTAAGTACTGTAGTAAATTGATCCATATTTAATATTATCATAATGCTACTGTACTCTAACTTCTCCATGACTCATACCCCCCGATACGATTGATGTCTACTACACAACTTATTCTTGTAGACTCGTGTTGGGCCTCCAAGCGCAGAGTTTTGTAGGACAGTAGCAATTTTCCCTCAAGTGGATGACCTAAGGTTTATCAATCCGTGGGAGGCGTAGGATGAAGATGGTCTCTCTCAAACAACCCTGCAACCAAATACAAGAAATCTCTTGTGTCCCCAACACACCCAATACAATGGCAAATTGTATAGGTGCACTAGTTCGGCAAAGGGATGGTGATACAAGTGTAGTATGGATAGTAGAAATATATTTTTATAATCTGAATAAATAAAAACAGCAAGGTAGCAAACGATAAAAGTGAGCACAAACGGTATTGCAATGCTTAAAAACAAGGCCTTTCGCTAGTGCAATCTCTCAACAATGCTAATATAATTGGATCATATAACCATCCCTCAACGTGCAATAAAGAATCACTCCCAAGTTCCTATTAGCGGACAACATAAGATAGAAATTGTTTGTAGGGTACGAAACCACCTCAAAGTTATTCATTTCGATCAATCTATTGAGCTATTCCTATAAGTGTCACAAACAGCCCTAGAGTTCGTACTAAAATAACACCATATGATACACATGAACCAACTCTAATGTCACCTAGATACTCCAATGTCACCACAAGTATCCGTGAGTTGATTATACGATATGCATCAAACAATTTCATAATCATAATATTCAATCCACGCAAAGAACTCCAAGGAGCACCCCAAAGTTTCTATCGGAGAAAAGATAATGAAAACGTGCATCAACCCCTATGCATAGATTACCCCAATGTCACCTCGGGAATCCGCGAGTTGAGTGCCAAAACATATATCAAGTGAATCAATATAATACCCCATTGTCACCACAGGTATTCATATGCAAGACATACATCAAGTGTTCTCAAATCTGAAATATTCAATCTGACAATAACGAAATCTTAGAGGGAAAAGATTCGATTCATCACAACAAGGATAGAGAGGGAAGAAACACTATATGATCCAACTATATTAACAAAGCTCGCGATACATCAAGATCGTGCCATATCAAGAACATGAGAGAGAGATAAAATACATAGCTACTGGTACAAACCCTCAGCCCCGAGGGTGAACTACTCCCTCCTCATCATGGAGACCGCCGGGATGATGAAGATGGCCTCCGGTGGTGATTCCCCCCTCCGGCAGGGTGCCAGAAAAGGGCTGTAGATTATATCATGGAGGTACAGAGGCTTGCGGCGGCGTAAAAACTCATCTAGGTTAACTTTCGGGGGTTTCTGAATATATATGATTTTTCAGCGTTGGAATCACGCAAAGAGGTGCCACAGGGGGCCCACGAGGAACCAGGGCGTGCCTGGGGGGGGGGGGGCAGGCGCGCCCAGGTGGCTCGTGGGGCCCCTGTGGCTCTTCTGCTGCTTCCCCGAAGCTTCCTGTGTCCGTTTACTTCCAGAAAAAATCGTTAAAAAGTTTCGCTGCATTTGGATTTCATTTGATATGGATTTTCTGGAAAACCAAAAACAAGCAGAAAACAGCAACTGTCGTTGGGCACTAGGTCAATACATTAGTCCATAAAAATCATATAAAAACCATATAAAAGTGCACCAAAATCATACAAAACTATAATAAACATGACATGAATACTTCATAAATTATAGATACGTTAGAGATGTATCAGCATCCCCAAGCTTAATTCCTGCTCGTCCTCGAGTAGGTAAATGATAAAAGAAATAATTTATGTAGTGTGAATGCTAGCATAGTGCATAAGTTTGATCAATAGTAATTTCAATCACTTTTTCTAGCATCAATATATATCATAATCAGTAACTCATCTCATAAAACTTCTCATGATCAAATAGCAAGCTATTCACATGTTTAAAGTATAGGCCATAAACTTTCTTGAAAACTAACAAACTATGTTCTCAGTCATCAAACAATTGCAATTTATCTTATTTTCAGGAAGGGTATATGTAAGAGCTTTGATCTAGCAAATTCCACATACTCAACCATCTTTTAGTCTTCCATGATTGCTGACACTCAAAGCATATTTTTGCAACAAACCGTTTTAGTCAAACACATAGGAAGATAGGGGCTTAATGTTTCGCCTCCCAACTTATTTATCTCAGGGGTAATGTCAACAATAATAACTCATGATCACGTATATTCAACTGGATATATGTGCCTGGATCTTTCCCTACCACATAATGCTTCCCAACTAAAGAATAAATAGAGCGGAATAGGGATGAACATTAATGACTCTTGCATAAAAGTAAATACAGAAAAGTAAAAGATAGGCCCTTCGTAGAGGGAAGCAGAGGTTGTCATGCGCTTTTTGTTGTTGGATGCACAAGCCCTTAATGCAAAGGAACGTCACGTTATATTGCCCCTTGTGATAGCAACCTTTATTATGCAGTCCGGCGCTTTTATTTCTTTACCATCACAAGTTCGTACAACGCTTATTTTCCCTTGCAATAAAAGATCATACATATTTTAGGAGCAATTTTTATTGCTTTTTGCACCGATGACAACTTACTTGAAGGATCTTATTCAATCCATAGGTAGATATGTTGGACACTCATGGCAAGAAACTGGGTTTAAGGGTTTTTGGGTGCACAAGTAGTATTTCTACTTAGTATGAATTTTTGGCTAGCAAAAGATCCTAAGCAAGCACCACATGTTAGAGGATCCATGACAATATAACTTCTATGTGAATATAAACAAACATAACTCATTACGTTGTCTTCCTTGTCCAACGTCTACAACTTGATCAAGCTTGAAAATAATTAATGGGGGCTCACAATCATAGAAGATGTCCAAGATAATATATTTATATGTGAAATTTCTCTTCCTTCAAAATTCTTTCCTGAATTGTTCAAGTGACCAATGCTATGTTTGTTAACTTTCAATAAATTTTACCACTTATACTTCTTGTATGTGAAGTCACTACTCCTCATGCGACAAGCATATGAAGCATATAAATTTCAAATTTACGATATTCAATTCCTTTCAACAATTTACTCATAGGATATAAGTGAAGAACAAGAGTAAATGACAAACTACTCTAAAAAGATATAAGTGAAGACCAAATGAGTAGTTAAGTAAATAGGTAGCTATGTGAGGACTCTCTCTAATTTAAAAATTTCAGATCTTAAGTATTTTATTAAACAGCAAAGAAAACAAAATAAAATGGGATTCCAAGAACAACACATCTCATCTGAATAAGCAAAAACTTAGGCTCAACCAAGACTAACCGATAATTGTTGAAGAAGAAAGGTGGGATACCTACCGGGGCATCCCCAAGCTTAGATGCTTGAGACTTCTTGAAATATTAACTTGGGATGCCTTGGGCATCCCCAAGCTTGAGCTCTTGTGTCTCCTTAATTCCTCTCATATCACGGCTTCTCCTAAATCTTAAAAACTTCATCCACACAAAACTCAACAAGAACTCGTGAGATAAGTTAGTATAAATCAACTCAAAACCTTAACATTCTCTAGTGTAACAAATCACTAAAATTATAATTAAACATTGCATACTAAATTCCTCTGCATATTTAATAGTCCTATCCATAAATAGAAACATTAAACAACCAAACATATGCAAACAATGCAACTATAACAGCAATCTGCCAAAACAAAACAGTCTGTAAAAGGGGAATAAGAATCCATACTTCCCTAACTCCAAAAATTCTGAAAAATTACCACGTGAAAGAGAACTTAAGCATGCTTACTGTGTAAAAATTTCAGATTTTTCTCATGTTCTGAATATTCTGGAATATTCTGGTCATAACAGAAAACTTTTTGTTTTCAAACAACAACACATGAACTTGCAAACTGAGCATGGTAAAGACTATATTTGGCATTTTATTGAACTAAAAGATACAAAACATGATTATTGATAACAGCAAGCAAATATCAACAGAAGAAAATGATGCTCCAAGCAAAACTCATATTATGTGACGAATAAAAATATAGCTCCAAGTAAGGTTACCGATAATGTTGAAGACGAAAGAGGGGATGCCTTCCGGGGCATCCCCAAGCTTTGACGCTTGAGTCTTCCTTGAATATTACCTTGGGGTGCCTTGGGCATCCCCAAGCTTAGGGTCTTGCCACTCCTTATTCTCCTCATATCGATATCTCACCCAAAACTTGAAAACTTCAATCACACAAAACTTAACGGAACTTGGTGAGATAGGTTAGTATGATAAAAATAAATCATGCACTTAGGTACTGTCAAGACAAGTTTCATAATTGTTCTCACATAATGCCTACTGTATTCTATCATTTCCACAATTTATATTCGTTGGTGCAATATTTGCCCTCCTGTGTTTTGGAGATTGTTGACAGAAACAGGCATGGACTGATTTGTTTGCTAGTGCACAGAGAGAGAAATAGTCCATGCAGTTTCGAAGAGAGTGCTGTTTCTGGTGTCAAGTTCGAGGAACTTCACCGAAGAATATCTGCGCAGCAGAGAAGAATGAGCTACATCCATTGGAGTCATGTAGACGAGATGATTGATGTGAAGGAGTTAACCCCTCGAAATTTATTGCTGACGCAAAGCAATTTTTATTCGGTGTGTCCGAAGAAGAATGACTGCAGTCGAGAAGGTTGAAGACGAAGCGAAGACGTAGCATTTGTTTCGTTGTTCTTCTTTGTCTTATTTGAGTCATAGGACCTCCGTACTATTAAGAGGGGTATAGGTTCTCGAAGCTTAGATCTGCTGTGATGCTTAGCCCAAACCTATGCAAGACTGAGAGAAATCTCTTTATGCTTCGAATGATTACCTGCCAGCAGAAGACGTTGTTCTTCAGTGATGCGGGAGATATCTTTCGAACTGAGGAGTTAGCATTACTTGCTCCGCAAGGAATGTTACCGTTGTGCTCAATATCCGACCGTTGGACTCGTGTCGTTCGGCCATTGGCTGCCCCACCTGTCCAATTTGGTCTTTTCCCTTCAGGGAAGGCTGCGGCTATAAATAGCCACCCCGCTCCAACGTTGCCCGTTGGCTGCTCCGCTTAAGATTTCTGAGAAGATTGATTGAGCATCCCCTCTCCGAGTGATTTGAGTTTAAGATCCACAGAGAGAAAATCAAGAGCCAAAACTTAGACAGTGGTTGAGCATCACAATAGTTCTGA
This sequence comes from Elymus sibiricus, assembly GCA_039707655.1. Classification (NCBI taxonomy): domain Eukaryota; kingdom Viridiplantae; phylum Streptophyta; class Magnoliopsida; order Poales; family Poaceae; genus Elymus; species Elymus sibiricus. Next base: position 30,655,039 of record CM077664.1, read on the forward strand.
GTTAGAGTTCTTGTACCTATTACTCTTGAGAGCTGCACACTCTCTAGACGGATAGGTGTCAGCTCGAGTGTTGAAGAGTTGTTGTCTTCACCGAGCAAGATCTTCAGCAACCAAGAGTCATTGTGGTTTGCGAAGAAGTCTGTCGAAGGTTTGGAGATCGCCGACAAGTATCTACCATGAGTGAAATCAACTGGAGTCTGATCAGCTCCGAGTTGAAGGAGAATAGGGCGAAGAGATTTTATCTTCTGTGTTAAATCATAACCCCTCCAACCAGACGTAGTCCTTTGGCAGAAGGGCGAACTAGTCTACCAAATTCATCTGTCGCCATCGAGCACCACTGGTTCACTCTACTTTACTGCATCATCTTCAGCAGTTTACTTTCTTGCTCTATGTTGATAGTATTGATCTGATCTATCATAGTTCGTTGCTTATCATTCGCATCCTCATCATTCATTTCTGTCGTTTCTGTCTAATGAATATCTCATCGCACTTCTGCATGTTAGCGTGATTTCATTCAGTTTCGTATCCATTCACCTCATCACTACTTCCCTTGCATTTCCCTCGCAGTTCATACCTTGTTTTCCCTCATGCTACCGCATCTGTTCGTATATTGCATTACCATCATAATTGTCAAACCTGTGATATTCTTCGCTCGAACTACTATTGCTTCCTACATCGATAGATATGTTCCTCTACACCGTGCTTGATTAAGTACCTCGCTACCGAACCTTATTTCCGCTGCTGTGTTTGGCATCAGTTCAGACCATTCGCAAGAATTTTTGAATCTCCCATTCACCCCCCTCTGGTCGATATACTCTCGGTCCTAACAATTGGTATCAGAGCAGGTTCTCCCTATCTCTGTTTATTAAATGTCTAACAACCTTGGAGTTTTGAGTATGTCGTATGCAGGTAGATCCTCGCACTCTGAAGGGTTTCCTATCTTCGATGGAAATGACTATGTCTACTGGAAAGAGCGAATGAAAATCAGACTTCAAGCCATCAACATTGAACTTTGGCAGATTTTGGAAAATGGATACACTGTTTAGCACCCTGATGCTCCTACTTCCGATGACAAAGCTATAATGCGGTTGAATGCTCAAGCAAAAGACATTATTTGTGACAGTATCTCGAAAGACATTTTCATTCGATTCCAAAAGCTTGACACTGCCAAGCAACTTTGGGATGCCATCAAAGATGTTCATGAAGAATTCATTACCAGAACAGATCAACACACAAATATGCTTCGTGCCATGTTTGCTGGTTTCAGAAGTCTTCGTAAGGAAAGTGCTATGGAACTCACTGATCGGTTGACAAATATTGTTGAAAGACTTCATCAACGTGGTGTAACAGATATCACCGATAGAGATGTGGTCAACAAGCTGCTGAGTGTTCTTGATGCAACCTTCGATCCAATCGTAGCTGAAACCAAGCAAAGACCAGACTATGAAGAACTTCACTACGTCGAGGTCATGACGCTGTTGTCTATTCACGAAGAAAAGATGGAACTTGAAAATGGGCATCAAGAATCTTCTTCGGAAAGCGAAGGGGAAATTCTTTCACATTATGGTAGCTCACAAGAAGAAGATGTCGAGAATCAATACTCTATCACAAGAGAACTAGAAATGCTCACAGAAAGACTAGCTAATCTCAGAAGACAAAATTTGTGTCTCACAAATGATGATGAAGTTGACTTGCCTGAATCTTCAAGAAGATTACCTCCGAAAGAAATAAAGTGCTTCAAGTGCAAACAATTCGGTCACTACATAGCAGACTGTCCTTGCTGGGAACAAGATGAAAAACCTAGCAACAGATGGATTCATCTTCACTGCTCTGGATTCACTCGAGTGGACCGTCACACTAAGCTCTCGAAGAAAAATGAATCTTTTGCATCCTCTTCGACGAGACCAGTCACTGACGTGCAAACCAGAGCAACCATTGAATCTAATATGAAGAGAATATCACAGCTGACTAGAGTGTGTGCTGAAATGAATATGGAATCTGAAGATGAAACATCCGAATCCGAATCAGAAGACGAAGAGCTTTACAGAAGCCTAGGAAGAGGCAATGCATTTGTTGCTCATGAATCATTCGAGAAATCACTCGAATCAGACTCTGATGATTATTCTTCAAGTGATGATGAACCACTAGCACTCTGTCTCATGGCAAAAACCTCAAAGGATCAGGTATCAGCAAAACACCGAAAATCTATGACTGAATATTCTTCTAAATACATTGCCTATGCTAAACTGGTTAAGATTGCCAAATCACAACAAGATGAGCTTGAAAAACTTGAAAAGAATCTCAAGAAATCCAAAGGATTACTGGTCGAAGAGATGGAGAAGAATCAAGAGTTAACTGAAGAGCATGATGCTTTTTCTTCAATGATTGATGATCTTTCCAACCGATATGATACTCTTGCAGTCGATTACGAGAGTTTATCAGATGAACTCCTTAGCAGGAATCAAGAACTCGAGTCACTGAAAGAGTCTTATAATGTGCTTGCGAAGGAAAAAGCTTCTCTCTTCGCCGAGCAATCTGAAAAACTTCCTGATGATTTTATGCCTCCTTGCTCAAAATGCCTAGAACGTAGCAATGTTGATTCGAATGCTGAATCATCCAATGCTGTCATCGAGAATATTGCAACCACTACGAATGATATTTCTAACCCCTCTTCCGAGGAATTTGTTGCTATCTCTGATGAGAATTGCAGGTTAAAAAACTTGCTTGAGACAGGAATGATAAAGAGCCTCAAAGGGCATCAAACTCTCTGTGATGTGCTCAAGAAGTTAATACTACACAAAAATCCCCAAAAGGAAGGACTGGCTTTCGAAAGGAAACTCAACATTGATGGAACCTACTGGACTCCCGAGCAATATCCTCAAACGAGTTGGGTTCTTGCCAAAAGCAGAACTCTCAAACCTGCACTTCTGTCAGGATATGACACTCCCATTTCTGTTGTTTCTGACGAGTCTGATGACTCAAACTACAAATTCTTCAAACAATAGAATGGTAAGGTTTTCGCTCGGTATGTTGGGACTAACTGCAGGTCTGGTTCACCCAAGAAGCAAATCTGGGTGAAGAAGTGCATCATTGAAAATTTATCTGTCACTGCTAACCTGAATATGCAGAGTAATTCTCTTCGAGGAAATGATAATCACTCGCAGATTGGCGCTGCAACTTCCACGAATGGATATCGGTCAAACATTCGACAATAGGAGTACATGCGTATCTTCTCGAATCATTATTGTCGTGGTAATCTTGCAGGGGGTGCGCGATTCATGGCAGATGCCATGGGATGGCTTGAGGTGAGGGCAAGGCTGCAGTGGAGATCCGAGATGGGTTTGGGCAACTGGACACGGTGGTTTACCCAGGTTCGGGGCCCTCGCGAGGAGGTAATACCCCTACTCCTGCATGTCTGGTGTATATGCAGTATATATGGTTGTACAGAGTCGCTCCTGGAGCTGTATTTAGAGGAGGAAGAAGGAGGCTGGGAGCGCTCCTCTTCTCTGCCTCATGTGTGAGCGTGTGAATGAGAGAACGAGAGAGAGTCTGCCTGAGCAAGGGCTCCCTGGGTCACCTTATAAAGGGGTGCCCAGGGGACAAGAGAGGCCCACAAGGCCTAACTACGCTGTTGGGGGGACACCAGACGTGTGAACAGTGCCAGTCGGCCGTCTACAGTGCCAGCCGCTCATCTACAGTGCCGGGTCGACGGGTCCGCCGGGTGCGCCAGGGGACGTCTGAGGTTGACTTTCCCAGATTCCAGCCGGACGGGCTCCACCCGGACGGCTCCACCCGGCCGGCTCCACCCGGATGGCTCTACCCGGATGGCTCCACCCGGATGGCTCTACCCGGATGGGTTGCCTGGTGGCCAGCCGGACGGGTCGCCAGGTGGCGAGCCGGACAGGACGCCGGGTGGCGAGCCGGCCGGGTCGCCAGGTCGCCAGGAGGCGAGCCGGACGGGACGCCGGGTGGCGAGCCGGCCAGGTCGCCAAGTCGCCAGGGTACGCTTCCCTGGCAAAGTTTTGAAGTGTCGTTTCGCCGTCTTGGGCCTACCCAGGGGTCATTCCCCCGACAGTAACCTCCGAGCCTCCGCGCGACTTGGAAAGTCGGGCGGAGGGTTTTCGCGGGCGTTGATCTAGCAGATGTCATCGATGACAGCCGGCTGAGGGCTTGCAGCCGGCGCGGCTTGCTTCCAGTGGGTGCGCGCTAGCGCACCCACTAGGTGTAGCCTCCGAGCCTCCGGGCGACTCGAAGAGTCGGGCGGAGGGTTTCCGCGGGCGTTGATGAAGCAGACGACAGCGTCGAGGATGCCGGGCGCAGACACGGAGTCCGCCGGCTGGTGGGCGCGGGGCCCTGCCGGGCGCGGCCGCGGAGTCTGCCGGCTGGTGGGCGCGGGGCTCTGCCGGGCGCGGACGCGGAGTCCGCCGGCTGGTGGGTGCGGGGCCTTGCCGGGCGTGGACGCGGAGTCCGCCGGCTGGCTGTTTACAGTGGGGGCGCGCCAGCGCACCCACTGGGTGTAGCCTCCGAGCCTCCGGGCGACTCGAAGAGTCGGGCGGAGGGTCTTCGCTGTCGTGGTAGCAGAGGTTGTCGATGACAGCCGGCTGCGGGCTTGCAGCCAGCGTGGCTCGCTTCCAGTGGGGGCGCGCTAGCGCACCAACTGGGTGTAGCCTCCGAGCCTCCGGGCGACTCGAAGAGTCGGGCAGAGGGTATTTGCTGATGTTGTAGCAGAAGTTGTCGATGACAGCCGGCTATGGGCTTGCAGCTGGCGCGGCTCGCTTCCAGTGGGGGCGCGCTAGCGCACCCACTGGGTGTAGCCTCCGAGCCTCCGGGCGACTCGGAGAGTTGGGCGGAGGGTCTCCACAGATGTTGGAGCAGACGGTGGCGTCGAGGATGCCGGTGGCAGCCGGCGGCGGGCCTGCGCACCCACTGGGTGTAGCCTCCGAGCCTCCGGGCGAGGAGTGGGGTTCCCCACGAAAATGATCATGCGAAAGACAAAGTTAGTCAGTGCAGATATATCAAATATTTAGCTTTGGCAGCGCAAGTTTTATGCAGAGGGTGCTGACTCGGTTTCGTCCGAGCCCCCTTCAATCTTTTTCATGTCCCCTCCTCTCTTTGGCGTTTGCTCTTGCTAGCCGGACAGCCGGGGGCCGGTCTGTAGCTGAGGCGAAGAGTGGGCCGCGGAGTAGAGTACACAGTACTCGGACTCTGGGAGCAGATTCGACCAAGCAGATACTCATAAAGGAAACGACCGGGTCGCCCAAGCCGTTTTCTCCCCCGGACGTTTTTCACGTGGGGTGACCTCCAGCTTCTGCTCTTGCTAGTCGGACAGCCGGGAGCCGGTCTGTAGCTGAGACGAAGAGTGGGCCTTTGGTACCGTGCACACTACTAAGCCGTCTGCGAGGAAGAACGAATCGGGCCAAGCGGCCAGCCTCCGGGCCGAAGCTAGGTGGCGCCGGGGCGAACAGTAAAACAGCTGGAAAAAATGCGGAGATGGCCCCCGAGGGTCGCTCGGGGTTATCCGTTTGTATGCACGGTGCAAGGATGGCTCACATTGTGTTTGGCGCAGACGGGGCGGAGGTGTCCGCCGGCAGATGTTCCGAGCCTCCGGACGGCTCGAAGAGTCGGGCGGGCGTGCCAGGCGGCCTAGCCCGGCCAGCGGAGCGGGAGGCGGGCGAGCCGGCTGTCCAGCCGGCCCGGTGTCGAAGCAGGCGGGTGGGCCAGCCGGCCAGGCGGCGATGCGGGCAGGCGCTAAACTCCTTTTTACTGCGTGGGCAGCCGGCTTCACTCAATATTTTTTTTTCAACCGGCAGCATTTCTTTTCTTTACTATCTCCCATCTCCAGCCGGCTCCCCACTTTCTCCTCTTTTCTTTATTCCGCGGGCATCCGACCTCTGTTCCTCTGCATGAACAGCCGCGCGGAGCGGGAGCCGGCCGGCTACGGGGCGGCAGCTGGTGCGGGGTCGCGGGAGGGCCGAGTGTGGCGCGGAGCTGGGCACCGCGGGGCGGCGCAGGCGAGCCGGAGCCGGCCCGGGCTGGGCGCGGGGAGGCGGGGCATGCCGGCCGCGGGGCGGGGCGGGCGTGCGGGACGGCGCGGACGGCCGGGGCACCCGCTGGGAGCAGCCGGAGCCGGAGGCCGGCCGGACCGGCGCCGCGGTCAGCGAGGCGACGGGGGGCCGGGGGGCGGGGTCGCGCGTGCGAGGCGGCGAGCCGGCCAGCCGGTGCGCGAGAGGCTGGTTGGGCGAAGCGGCGAGCGGGCGGAGCCGGCCAGCCGGCGTGCGGGAGGCCGGGATGCAGGCGCACGGGGACGCCGTGGAGGGGCGCGGGCGAGGAGCCGCAGAGGGGAGGCGCGGCGCAGGGTAGCGGGGTCGCTCGTGCGAGGGCAGAGCGGCCGCGGAGGAGGTGCGGACGCGGCCATGGAGGTGACGGGGAGAGGACGTGGCAGACGCGAAGCAGAGTGCCCACGAGCCTCGACCAGGGGCTCGGGGTGGTGATGCGAGGCAGCAGTAGTGAGGCGAGGCAGCGGCGAGGCGCGACGTAGAAGGAGGCGCACGGGAGGACCACCCGGACGGCGGGGCGAACCGAGGCGAGGCCGGGCCGGAGTGGCGTGCGGCCACGGGACCCGGGCGTGGCGCGACGGGCGCGGGGCGGCCACCCGGAGCCGGCGCGGGAGGCGGAGAAGTCTGGCCGGGGCGGAGCAGCGCGGAGGGTCTTGGGGTTGTCGGCGACGTGGCTGGTCGGACGACGGCGAGGCTCAGCGACGAGCACCATGGGAGCCACGGGAGGCTCAGGGAGGAGCTGCCGTGGACGCAAGGGAGGCTCGGGAGATGGCGCCTGGTCGCCAGCTGGGGAGACGGCGTCGAGGACGGGCGCTGGGGATCGATCCCGATCCCGGATCGAGCGGGACCGCGGCTGCTGCTGGGGACATCAAAGAGGAGGCCGACGATGGAGGATGACCTTGGCGCTGCTGTTGCTGCTGCGGCGAGGCGAGGCGAAGGCCTCGGGCGCTGCTCAGAAGGAGCTCAGCCGCCTCGGCGGCGCAAGGAGACGAGGCTGAGCGCTCTTGCTCGGACCTCGAACAGGCGCACGGGAGGAGGACGAGGTCGAGGGAGCGCACGGGGGTGAAGCAGAGGCACGGGGGAAGCTCGAGGAGGCGGAGCAGCGGATGGTCGCGAGCGCGCCGAGGCCGGGCGCGGGCGGAGCAACGCAGGAGCCGCGACCGGTGGCCGGCGTCGCGGTGGTGGTGACGAAAAGGGTTCCGCCCAGACCGCGTTTTCAGCAACAGCTAGCCCCACGGTGGGTGCCAACTGTCGTGGTATTCTCGCGGGGTGCGCGATTCACGGCAGATGCCATGGGATGGCTTGAGGTGAGGGCAAGGCTGCAGTCGAGATCCGGGACGGGTTTGGGCAACTGGACACGGTGATTTACCCAGGTTCGGGGCCCTCGCGGGGAGGTAATACCCCTACTCCTGCATGTCTGGTGTATATGCGGTATATATGGTTGTACAGAGTCGCTCCTGGAGCTGTATTTAGAGGAGCAAGAAGGAGGCTGGGAGCGCTCCTCTTCTCTGCCTCATGTGTGAGCATGTGAATGAGAGAACGAGAGAGAGTCTGCCTGAGCAAGGGCTCCCTGGGTCACCTTATAAAGGGGTGCCCAGGGGACAAGAGAGGCCCACAAGGCCTAACTACGCTGTTGTGGGGACACCAGACATGTGAACAGTGCCGGTCGTCCGTCTACAGTGCCAGCCGCTCATCTACAGTGCCGGGTCGCCGGGTGCGCCGGGTCTGCCGGGTGCGCCAGGGGACGTCTAAGGTTGACTTTCTCGGATTCCAGCCGGACGGGCTCCACCCGGACGGCTCCACCCGGATGGCTCCACCCGGATGACTCTACCCGGACCGCTCCACCCGGACGGCTCCACCCGGATGGCTCTTCCCGGACGGCTCCACCCGGATGGCTCTACCCGAACGGGTTGCCAGGTGGCCAGCCAGACGGGTCGCCAGGTCGCCAGGTGGCAAGCCGGATGGGACGCCGGGTGGCGAGCCGGACGGGACGCCGGGTGGCGAGCCGGCCGGGTCGCCAGGTCGCCAGGGGACGCTTCCCTGGCAAAGTTTTGAAGTGTTGTTTCGCCGTCTTGGGCCTACCCGGGGGTCATCGCCCCGACAATTATGCTCATGTCTCTGGGAACAATTTCAATGCATATTCATATGATTACTCTCGAAATGTACAGGCAAACTACAGAGATCAACGAAGGAACGTCCTTGCTCAGTCAAGACAAATGAGGTCTGCGCTGCCCACTGACTCTTCTTCAGTCCCCTTTTCATCAAGTTTTATATTGCTAAACAAAGAATCAATAGATGAAACACCAATTATTTTAATATCTTCATCATTACTACGGTAAAAACTAGGAGGAATCGTTTTTTCTAAAAATTCTCGTTTAGCTTTTAGCATGGCGGTTCTTTTCTTACTCTCATCCATGGAGACATATAAAGCTTTAATTGATTCACTAATATCAATTTTGGGAGGCAAAATTTTAGTCTTAAGATTTTCCACATCATGAATAATTCTATCAATGCTCCTAGACATATCATCAAGTTTACTCAATTTTTCTTCTATCGTAGTGTTAAAAACTTTTTGAGCATTAATAAATTCTTTAATATTACTTTCAAGATCAGAGGGCATCCTATTATTATTATTATTATAGGAATTACTATAAGGATTGCCATAATTATTAGAGGAATTTCCAGGAAACGGCCTAGCATTGAAATTACTTCTATAAGCATTATTATTGAAATTGTTTCGCGAGACAAAATTCACATCTACGGGATCATTATTTTGCTCAATCAAAGTGGACAATGGCACATCATTAGGATCAACGTGAATATTTTTACCAGCAACCAATTTCATAAGCGCATCAACTTTATCACTCAAAGTACTAATTTCTTCAATAGAATTCACTTTTTTACTAGTAGGAGTTCTGTGACGCCCCCGACTTAATCGTGCACTAATCATACACGCAAATGCACACGATCAAGCCTAAGGACTCACTTGAAGATATCACAACACAACTCTAAACACAAATAAAAGTCATACAAGCTTTATATTACAAGCCAGGGGCCTCGAGGGCTCGAATACATAAGCTTGAGTCATACAAGCATCAGCGGAAGCATTAGATATCTAAGTACAGACATAAAAGTTAAACAGATAAGCCTCCAGAAGGTGGGGCAAAATAAAAACACTGGATCGAATGGCGCAGGCCTCCTGCCTGGGTGCCTCCTATCTACTCCTGGTCGTCAGAGGGCTCCTCGTAGTAGTAGTATCCGCCAGAGGGGTAGTAGTGGTAGTAGTCCTCGACTGGGGCAGCTGGCTCCGGGGCTCCGTCATCTGGTCGCAATAATCGGGTATGGGGAAAAGGGGAAGCAAAGCAACCGTGAGTACTCATCCAAAGTACTCACCAAGACTTACATCAGAAGTAGTCTAGTTATGCAACATTATCAAAGGAAGGCTGTATATGTGGACTTGGCTGCAGAAATGCCAGAATAGAGAGAAAAAGGCCTAGCCTATCGAGGACTAGCATCTTCAGTGTCTTGCAGCATTAGAAGAGTGCAGATTAGTACATAAATATAGTAACAATAAGTAGTAACAACGCCCAAAGATCCTTCCTCGACTCCCAGCGAGAAAGCGATCCCGGAGCCAATATATTTAACCCATTTCTAGTTGTAGAAGATCGGGATACTTTCCGAGCGTCCTGTTACCGTGGACACGTCTATTCGAATAGATATACTTCCCTGTAGGGGTGCACCAACTTACCCAACACGCTCGATTAACTCTGGCCGGACACACTTGCTCGGTCCATGCCCGGCCTCGGCTGATTGACACGTCGTAGCCCTACCTAGGCTCAACAGAGAGGCCAGCACGCCGGTCTACATCCTAAGCACTCAGGGGTCTTGGGCCCATCGCCCTTTGCACTCCTGCGCGTTGCGAACGCGGCCGGTGAGCAGACCTAGCCCCCTTAATACAAGCGCAGGCTTTACCAGTCCAACCCGGCGCGCGCCGCTCAACTGCTGACGTCTGAAGAGCTTCGGCTGATACATACGACGCCGAGTACCCATATTATTCCCACGTGCTGGTTAGTGTGAAAAGGCCAGAGGCCTACTCAGATCACATATCCTAACCCATTAGTGCGTTGGGAGCTCGCGGTGACAAGCAGAGACTCACGATCATGTGACCCCGTCGCCCCGTCTCAAGGACTTACGGCAAGGGCCAGGAATGCCCGGCCGTGCCTCGTAATCATATCTCGGGTACCCTCTTGGTCAACCCGATATCACATCACTCGCGGGTACACCTCGGGGCCGACTCGTCTTTCCAAAAGACTGTCGGGAACTCAGGTCCACCTCAACCGGGTGGTACCGCCTGTCCCTTCAGTCCTGTAGTAACATTAATAGTAAAGGGCAACAGGTAAAGGTAACCGTGTGTACAAAACATCAAGAAGGAATCCGAGGAATCACCCTCGTTGGATTCCCACTAGATGTACCCGACAAGGTGAACCCGGAGGAATCACCCTCGTTGGATTCCCACTAGATGTACCCGACAAGGTGAACCCGGAGGAATCACCCTCGTTGGATTCCCACTAGATGTACCCGACAAGGTGAACCCGAAGGAATCACCCTCGTTGGATTCACTCTTGTGGAGTTGCATGACAGAAGCTTTGTCGGAGGTGGTGAAAGAGGAATCACCCTCGGTATCCCACGACCGATTAGCTATACCACAGAGATCACATCAGGAGGGAGATAAGAGGTGTCATCCTCGGCACTCGATGATAACTCTGCAGAGTCGAGCAACTTAGGGGGTGTGTGGTGATGTGCTGATCTCAGCCCATTCGATCACATCGATCGGGGCACAGATACTAAAGCGGGGCAACTAGAGCAAGGACGAGGGGCCACCGATGGTTTACCATCCAACCTATACTAAGCTTTTAGGATATCAGGTAAAGTATCACAAGCAGTTACAAAAATAGGCTATGCAGCAGAATAGGATAAATCAAAGGCAGTAGCAAATACTAATGCAAGCAAGAGGGAGAAAGAATAGGTGATGTAGTCATGCGTCAAGGGGGGTTGCTTGCATGGAAGCTCTGCGGCAAAGGAGGGGTCGTCGGGGATGCAGTCGCACTCCGGAGCTGCGTCGGTCTCGGGGTCTATCGGATAAGAAGAGGGGGAAGAAACAATAAATAAAAGCAAACAAATGCATCACAACGCATGGCATGGCAAAATGCAGTGCTGGTGGTGACCTAATGCAGTGCTACATGTCACAGACGAATCGGGAAAATATCTGGGATATTTTCCCGGCGTTTAGGCAGTTATCGGTATACTGAACCGGAGGGGTAGGTTCCATGTTCAGATAGATAGGAGTGATGGTCAAGCATTTTGACCACGTATTCGGATTTGTCTCGTTTTTCTGATCAACTTTCAGGTTGAAAACTTTTCGATCTGAGCTACGGTTTATTTCCTACGATTTTTCAAAGATTTAAACAATATCCAGAAATTCCTGGAATTATTTTATCTCGAAAATAATCCAGAAAAACCTTTTTACACCCAGTGGCTCTCTAGCCACAGAGGCTGACAGGTGAGGTGAGGGGTCCAGTTGACTTAGTCAACTGCCCAGTCAGCAGTCAACTCTGTTGACTGTTGACCAGGTCAAACTAGCAAGTGGGGCCAGTGTGTCAGTGACTCAGAGGTTAACCAATTTAGTTAAACTAATTAATCAACTGGTGGGGCCACTTGTCAGTGACTAACTAATCTAACAGAGTTAATTAATTAGCCGAAAATAGTAATTAGTCTATCGGGCCCCACATGTCAGTGACAGGTGGTCAACAGTGCGCGCGTTGTCCTAGGTGGGCCCCAGGCCGTGCCACGCTGGCAGCCAGCGCCGGAGCTGCTCCGGCGAGCTCCAGACGCGGCGGCGAGCCACGGCGAGCGGCGGGATTCTGCTACGGTGAACCATTTCGCGTGATTTTGGGCTCTTTCGAACGAGCGAGGAACGCTGCATCCAAACGAGCTAGTGCGAGGCCTCGGGGACGACCGGAGGTGGCCGGATGGCGAGGTACCGCGGCGGCTGGAGGGCGGCAAAGCATCGGGCTAGCTAAGGGGGAAAGTACGGCTCGGGAAGAAGGGCAGAGGGAGGTGGTGGCTCACCGAGCGGCGCACGACAGGCCGGCGATAGTTTTGGAGCGCAGAAGTCGCCGGAGATCGTCGGAGGTGGCGCCGTAGCCGGAGATGGGGACGAGGACGAAACGGCAGCGGCAGGGCTTCCCGGCTCCAACCAGCGGTCGGGGAGGAAGAGGCGGAGGTCGGCGGGCCTTCCTGGACAGCACGGCAGTACGGAACGGCGCCGGCGGCCGCGAGATCGACGGAGACGCGGCGGCGGCAGCGCTCGGGCAGAGGGCAGGAGAGGCGAGCGCGAGCGAGGGAGAGAGGAGGGGAGGACTGAGGGCGTCCAGGGGGGAGGGAGGAAGGCTCGGCCCTATCCAGGGCCAACTGCCCCATCGCGGTGGCAGGGCACGGGCGGCGCGGCGAGCTGCGGCCATGGCAGCGGTGACACGAGGGAGGAGCAGGTAGGGGAACTGGAGTTGGGCCGGCTGGGCCGGCGCCAGGTAAGCCCTTATTTTCTGTCTTTTCCTTTTCTTTAAAACAGAGACAGTAAATGATTTTTGTGGGCCACCAAACATTTTAGAAAAATGTGGGACCTAGCCACATAATTACTTGGCAATACTAGCCACTGCCACAAAAAGTTTGGGAGTGAGTTGAATTCATTTGAATAATTCATAAATGGAAATGCATTTAAATTGCTGTTTTAGCACTGTTTTAACTGCTCTAGTCCAATTTAGCAAATAGGTGATGTTGTTTTTCTTAACATTAATTTGTTTTGGAATTTTTGCTACAACATGAACTATTTTCCAGCAATTTTTGAGCAACTTCAAATTTCACTTTGAATTTGAATTGAATTCAGTGGAGGAATTTGAAATGAGATATTATTCCAACATGATTAAACATTGCAAATCATAGTAGCTTAGCACAATCATGATGGATCACTGTTGCTCATTACACAGGGCAGTTACAATTTTCCTCCTCTAAAAGAAATTCTCGTCCCGAGAATTCAGGAGGTAGAAGGGAAAAGATCGGGATATTCCTCGCAAAGAAGATCCTCGTGTTCCCAAGTGGCTTCATCTTCTGTATGATTCGACCACTACACTTTAAGGAACTTGGTTGTGTTTTGGCGGGTCCAACGTTCAGCTTGATCGAGAATGCGGATCGGATGCTCCTTATAAGATAGATCATCTTGCAAATCGAGCAATTCATGATCCACTGCTCGGTGCGGAGATTCTTTGAAGCAACGACGAACTTGCGACACATGGAAGACGTCGTGGATGTGAGAGAATTGCGGCGGCAACTCCAATTTATATGCCACATGTCCACGTCTGGCGAGAATGCGGAAGGGGCCAATGTAGCGAGGAGCTAACTTGCCCTTGATTCCAAAGCGATGAGTGCCCTTCATCGGAGTGACACGAAAATAAGCTTGCTCACCAGGTTGAAAGATTGATCCCCAGTGTTTGCGATCATAATTGCTCTTGTGGCGAGACTGAGCAGCTTTGAGATTTTCCCGCACTATACGGACTTGCTCTTCAGCATGTTGGATAATATCCGGACCAACGAGCAGTCGTTCCCCAGTTTCTGACCAATTCAGAGGGGTTCGACACTTACGTCCATACAATACCTCGAAGGGGGCCATTTTCAAACTGGCTTGATAGCTGTTGTTGTAAGAGAATTCAGCATACGGGAGAGATTCTTCCCACTTCTTGCCAAATGAGATAACACAAGCACGCAGCATATCTTCAAGCACTTGATTCACTCGTTCAACTTGGCCTTAGAACTGGGGGTGATAGGCAGAGCTCCAGGTTATATGAGTTCCCATAGCTTCTTGGAAACTTGCCCAGAACTTAGAGGTGAAGAGGCTGCCACGGTCTGAACTGATCTCCGTCGGAATACCGTGGAGTGATACAATTCTGGAGATATACAAATCTGCTAACTGACTAGCAGTGATCGTCTCCTTGACTGGCAGAAAGTGTGCAACTTTGGAGAGTTGGTCGATGACGACAAGAATAGCATCATGACCCTTTTGTGACCTAGGAAGACCAGTGATAAGATCCATTTGCAGTTTGTCCCATTTCCATTCAGGGATAGGGAGCGGTTGCAGAATTCCAGCGGGCTTCTAATGTTCTGCTTTAACGCGACGGCAAACGTCACATTCAGCAACATATCGAGCAATGTCCTGCTTCATCCTAGACCACCAGTACCTTTGTCGAAGATCACGATACATCTTGGTGCTACCCGGATGAATAGACAGTGGAGTATCATGTGCCGCCTTCATGACTTTGTCGGTCATAAGCTCGAACCGAGGTACCACAATGCGGTCTCTGAAATGCAAAGTTTCATCTTCAGCAAGCGAGAAATCCCTATACTTTTCAAGGTGAAGATCTCTTTTCATCTGATCAACTTCAGCATCTTTTGGTTGCGCACTCTTAACAGCTTTCTCAAGATCTGGCTGTATAACAAGGGTATTAAGAGGACCCTGTGGGACGATGTGGAGGTTTAGCTTGCGTAGTTCTTCATACAGATGAGGTTGAGCTCGCTGAACCATGAGGTTGTTGCAATAGGACTTGCGGCTCAAGGCGTCGGCCATCACTATTGCCGGAGGAGCAAGCACTGGAGCAGAAGTCAGCTTGTCCTTGAGGGTCTGGAAACTTTCCAGACATTTATCTGTCCACTCAAACTTAACGCCTTTGTGAAGCTGATTAGTCAGAGGCTTGGCAATCTTTGAGAAGTTCTCGACAAAACGGCGGCAATAGCTTGTGAGTCCGAGAAAACTTCTGACTTGCTTAACATTCTTCGGAGGAGTCCAGTGAAGAATAGCCTGAACTCGTTCTGGATTGACGGTAATGCCATCCTTGGAAATGACATGACCAAGGTAGGCTACTTCAGACAACTAGAATTCGCACTGGGAATACTTGGCATATAACTGGTGCTCTCGAATCTTTTCCAGAACCAGACGAAGATGTTCAGCATGTTCTTCCTTATTCTTGGAATATACCAGAATATCATCTAGATAAACCACGACGAATTTGTCGAGGTAATCCATGAAGATATAATTCATCAGACGGGAGAACGTTGCTGGAGCATTAGTTAAACCGAATGACATGACAATGTGAGAAGCATATGATAGAATTGGAAAGAAATGTTGCAGATAATCCAGCTCTCCGGGTGGATGTGATTACGAGATATTATTCCAACATAAACTATTTTCCAGCAATTTTTGAGCAACTTCAAATTTCACTTTGAATTTGAATTGAATTCAGTGGAGGAATTTGAAATGAGATATTATTCCAACATGATTAAACATTGCAAATCATAGTAGCTTAGCACAATCATGATGGATCACTGTTGCTCATTACACAGGGTTGTTACAAGTTCTTTCAGTATGCCATTGTGAATAATTTGCCATAATATTATCAAGCAATTTAGTCGCTTCCCCCAAAGTAATTTCCATAAAAGTACCACCCGCGGTGGAATCTAAAAGATTTCTAGAAACAAAATTCAATCCCGCATAATATTTTTGTATGATCATCCATAAATTTAAACCATGAGTAGGGCAATTTCTTATCATTAATTTCATCCTCTCCCAAGATTTGGCAACATGTTCATGATCAAGTTGCTTGAAATTCATAATTTGATTTCTAAGAGAAATAATTTTCACGGGAGGAAAATACTTAGTAATAAAAGCATCTTTACACCTATCCCAAGAATCGATACTATTTCATGGTAAAGATGAAAACCAAATTTTTGCACGATCCCGTAATGAGAATGGGAATAATTTTAATTTCACAATTTCATTATCCACATCTTTTTTCTTTTGCATGTCACACAATTCTACGAAAGTGTTAAGATGGGAGGCAGCATCTTCATTAGGACTACCAGAAAATTGTTCTTTCATAACAAGATTTAACAAAGCGGAATTAATATCACAAGTCTCCGCACTAGCGGTGGGAGGAGCAATCGGAGTACTAATAAAATCATTATAATTAGTATTGGAAAAAACACACAATTTTGTATTTTCTTGAGACATCGTGACTACGCACATAAGATAACAAGCAAGCAAACAAGCAAACAAGAAAAAAGGCAAACGGAAAATATTTTTGTATTTTTGTAAAAACGTTTTAGAAGTGGGGGAGATGAAAATGAGAGGCAAATGGCAAATAAAATAAATGCAAGGAGATGACAGTTTATGCAAAGGTACTTGATAGATGTTGATGATGTCTCCCCGGCAACGGCGCCAGAAATTCTTCCTGCTACTTGTAGCTTGCGTTGGTATTTTCCCCGAAGAGGAAGGGATGATGCAGCACAGTAGAGATAAGTATTTCCCGCAGTTATGAAACCAAGATTATCAAACCAGTAGGAGAATCACGCAACACCTCGTTAGCAGCATCTGCACACAAACAACAAATCCTTGCACCCAACGCAAACGAGGGGTTGCCAATCCCTCAGTGGTCAATTGCAAGATTAAATTGTATGTGATAGATAGATAGATTGAAACAAAAATAAAAAACAAAATAAATAAAAGAAAATGGCAGCAATATTTTTAGGGTTTTAGTAATATGATATAGATAGACCCGGGGGCCATAATTTTCACTAGAGGCTTCCCTCGAGAAAATAGCATACGGTGGGTAGACAAATTACTGTTGGGCAATTGATAGAAAAGCAAATAATCATGACGATATCCAAGGCAATGATCATGTATATAGGCATCACGTCCGAGACAAGTAGACCGACTCCTGCCTGCATCTACTACTATTTCTCCACACATCGACCGCTATCCAGCATGCATCTAGTGTATTAAGTCCATAAAGAACGGAGTAACGCCTTAAGAACGATGACATGATGTAGACAAGATAAACTCACACATGAATAAACCCCATCTTTTCACCCTTAATAGCAATGATACATACGTGTCATGTCCCTTTCTATCACTGGGATTGAGCACCGCATGTTCGAACCCATTACAAAGCACCTCTTCCCATGGCAAGATAAATCAATCTAGTTGGCCAAACTAAATCAATAGATCGGAGAAGAAATATGAAGCTATAATAATCATGCATAAAAGAGATCAGAGAAGACTCAAATAATATTCATGGATAATCTGATCATAAACTCAGAATTCATCGGATCCCAACAAACACACCGCAAAAAGTGATTACATCGGATAGAACTCCAAGAACATCGAGGAGAACATTGTATTGAAGATCAAAAAGAGAGAAGAAGCCATCTAGCTACTAACTATGGGCCCGAAGGTCTGTGGTAAACTACTCACGCATCATCGGAAGGGCAGCAAGGTTGATGTAGAGCCCCTCCATGATCGATTCCCCCTCCGACGGAGTACCGGAGAAGGCCTCCAGATGGGATCTCTCGAGAACAGAAACTTGCGGCAGCGGAAAAACTATTTCGTGGACTCCCCTGAGGTTTTCTATTTTTTCCTAAATTTATAGTGGTGGAATTAGGTCAAACGAAGCTGAGGTGGGCCCACGAGGCACCAGAGCGCGCCTGCCCCCCCAGGCGCGCCCTGGTGGTTCGTGGCCACCTCCTTTGGCGTCTGGTCTTCTCCCGAAGCTTCTAATGTTTATCTTGTGCAGAAAAAAATCTCCAAAAAGTTTCGTGGCATTTGGACTTCGTTTGGTATTGATTTTGTGTAAAACAAAAACAGGGCAGAGAACAGCAACTGGCACTGGGCACTAAGTTAATAGGTTAGTCTCCAAAAATGATATATAATTGATGTAAATGTATATAAAAACATCCAAGATTGATAATATAACAGCATGGAACAATCAAAAATTATAGATACGTTGGAGACATATCACCCACACAAGTGTGGGTTGCGAGAAAGAACTAACTCGTCATGCGGGAACTCTCTCTCTCTCTCAGTGATTCTATTCGCTTATCCATAGCCCTGAGATCTATATTGTTGGTGCTAGTTCTTTGTGTTTATTTGTTTTTTTGTTGTTGTTTGTCTTCGAGTTGCCGTGTTTGTGTTTCGTCCGATGAACAACTCACTCATAGCTCTCAGTTTATTGTTTCTTCTCTTCTGGCCGAGTGTTTTGTTTCGGACCCTTTTATCCCTCTATTATTTCTCATCGAAATCTATGCTGTCCGTCATGAGCATGCAATTTGATCTGAAGAAAATCTCTCTCCGACGTCCTTGGTCGCAAAAGAGATCAATTTTGAACTTTTATCCATTTTTGGGGTTAAGCCCTTCCTCAAATCTTTCGAACTCCCGCTCTCTTCCCGAGTTTCTCGCAGAGAACAGTTGCCACGTGCCCACGATCTCCACAATCGTGATCGTGTCCGTCGAATGCGGAACGTCCCGCAACTGAGGACCGTAGATTTCGGAGAGGAGGTTCGGCTCTCCAGCTATAAATATCCCTCACCGTGTCTTCTTCCTCATTTCCTCAAACCCTCGTTTCACCTCCACCCGAGCCCGTGCTCGAAGCAACTCCGGCGAGAAGCTCCGCCGTGCTACTCCGGTGAAATCTCGTCGCAGCTGATCACGCAGGTGCAGTAATCCTTCCTCCCGCATTGCCATAGTTGATTCAAGTTACCAAGTTAGGGCGCTTGGATCCGGAACTGCTCCTGTCCATATCTCTGTTCTTAGGGTAGTTCTTACCGATGCTATTTTCGTTGGTTTATTTCATCATGGTAGATCTTTAGGACTCACTAGGATTTGACTTGTACGGTTTGTAGATCTTCCTCGTACTTGTTTTCCTCGACCTAGGATTCATGTGTATTTATCCGAAAGATTAGATGGCTATCAACCTGCCTAGTATCTTCTGTGGCTAGCTTGTAAAATCTATCAAGGATATCTTTTTGGATTACCATGAGTTCCTTTGGACTCCCTCAAAATTATTTTCGTTCAAAATACTTTCTGTGCATGCTTGTGACCCTACCTCTTTCTTTTCTCGTATCTATTCTATTTCACAGGTTGGTTATGGCACAGAGTTCACAAGAGTATTCAGATTCTGAAGAAGAATTGCCTCAGTTTCCATCAAGGTCTGAAGAAATGAGAATGACTGGAGGAGGAAAATCTTCGAAACCACCCAAGGCTCCGAAGAAGAAACATGAGACTGAATCCGAAGAAGATGATGAGGAGATTCCCTCTGCTCACAGTTAGCCCAAGGATGACTTGGTCACTGATGCCCTAACCATCTTCTCTGATGGAAATCCTAAGAAGGGCGGTCGTGGCAGAGAAAAGTACACCACTGCTGAAATGTCTGATCCGGATAGTTACAGAACTCCACCAGGGATTGAATCAACGACAGATCGCAACAACAGGCTTCAAAGAATTCGCCGCCACTGGGCAGGCAAATGGTTCAGATATGAAAATGTTCGCAAGAAGTACTAGATTCTATTTGCTTTCACACCACCGTGGAATGACTGCATTGCTGAAAACTGCATTGGCCCCGATGATGAAAAATTCAGACCACCACAGCCTCCAAATGCTCACCCTGACTCCCTCAAAACCATCGCTGATTTTCCCGAGGAAGTGGCTAAGAGGGTGAAGGCCAAAGCCAAGCGTGATGCTAAGGAAACGAAGAAAAACCAAGTTGAAGCGAAAAACGTCGCGCTGACCCAGCAAGACGTACAGAAGAAAAAGGATCGTGCATCTGCTTCCAAGGGAAGCAAGTCTAGGAAATCAGTTTCCCCTCATGCACCTCGAAAGAAAACTGTCGCCAAGAGAATCAAGAAGGCACTTCCTGACTCATCTGATGAGTCATCCAGTGAAGATATCCCTGATGAAATTCCTCAGTATGATTAACTTGCCATTCTCAACAAGCCATCCAAGAGCCCCTCTCCAGTGAAAGTTTTACCCTCTCCAAGGAGATCACCAAGGCATGCACCCATTCCCTTCACTGACAAACCTTTGGGTTCTGCAGCCCCGAGAACTTTGACAAACACTGCGGCAAAGAGAAAGCTGCAGTCTGAAGAAAAAGTTGATGTATCTGCCAAGAAGGCTAGGCCCACTGTTCCTGCTTCCACATAGGAACAGAAGTATGATTTCAAATTCATGATCGATGTGATTGACAGTGCTGCATATGATGCAAAATCTGATGATGTGAGCGGTCTGGGACTGCCTGATGATGTTACCGAAATGGTGATGAAGCATGTCATCGAGCTGAGAAAAATCTCCAAGAAGCTGTATAAAGCAGCCAAATAAGGAGGAGAATGACAAGATTGAGGGGGAGCTAAATGCTTCCTGAGAGAAAACATCCCCAGTCACATCATCTGGTACCCCTACTCAGATGGATGTTGATTCTGCTCCTCTTACCAGTGCACTAAAGACGGTAGAGGAAGAAAAGAAATCTGATGAGCCGATGGCTCGAGAAGTAATTGTACCACCAGTTGTGACTCAAGCGTCTGAGAAAGAGGTCGTTGTGCCTCCAGCCGACGAAAGTGCAAAGAAAGAAAAGGCCCTTGTGCTCGAAAGCCAGAAAGCTGCTGAAGGAGTTCCAACAAGCAAAAACGGTAGTTAGTCAAGTTCTTCGAAGCAATCTGCACAAGAAAAATCAAGGATGCCACGTGCTCCTCTCAAGCCTATTGAGGAAGGAGTGTCTGCACCTGATGACATTCAGACCCGATTTATGGCCGATGAAGAACCACTGAGAAACCCATTGGAAACCTATCCTTTGTTTCCTGTCGATGATGGCCAGAATGGTCCAACTTTCAACGAGCAGTTTCATCATTTGAAACTTGCATTCTTTGGGACCAGCCCATATGATGGAGAAAGAACTTCCTTGTCACCAAGATTCTGGACGAAGGAACAGGCCGTGTACTATGCTCGCATTCTGTACGGCAAGATTCGCATCTTCAAGCACAAGATTCTGGATTTTGCCGAGCTCGAAAGTTTACCTTGCTTCCATCACACCATCGAGCAGATTGAACAAGTCTTCCCGAAAAGTTTCCTTCGTTTCAATCATGGCTGGAATCGTGAAGTAATCCTTCAGTTCTATGCCACTCTTTATATCTCAGGGGACCTTGCTAATAGCAGTACTTGGATCCTTGAATGGATGACCGAAGAAGAAAAGATCAAATGTTCGGCTGACCAGTTCTTAGCACTATTGAATCTTCCTCTGTGTGAATTTGATGCCACTCGGGAACACGGACTGCACTACTGGGATGTTTCCGAAGCCGAACTTCATATGCTGATGGATCCCAAACTTGTTAGTGATGAATGTACCGAGGCAAATCCTAAGAATCTGGTCTATGAGAACAAAGTGTTGTTCTATATCCTCTGCAACTCCCTCACGCCAACAAACAGTCCAGAAACCCTTCATGGTATTGTGGCAAATGCTCTTCAAGCAACAGCTCATGGCATTCGGTTTGACATTCTGGATCTTTTCATTCGCAACTTGGCCTATGCAGCTGATACCCCTCAGGCTTTGAAGCCATATGCATCTTGGGTCATGTTTGCTATTGAGCAGCTTACTGAGAAAAAGTTTTTCTGCCCACATGTCCCGAAAGTTTTCATTCCACCAGTCCGGGACACTCTCCGGATCGTGAAGGACATCGGTAAAGGGAAAACACCTATTGATGCTACTGCCTCTGCCTCTGCTAAAGCTCCGAAGGTCAAGAAGGCAACAGTCGAAATCCCTCGTGAAGAAAATCCCTCACTGTATGAGATTTGTCTTCGCTCTCAGCAAGCCCTGGAAAGTCACATCAAGCTCAACCACAAAGAGAAGTTGGAAATGATGGCTGAGATCAATCTACTTCACAATTATGCTCGCCAAGCTCTTCTATATGAGAAAGAATAAAAGAAGCGCTCGTGGACCCTTCTGCGCAAGCATTATTCTCGCACACAACTATCTGCCAAGGGTATCAAGAAAGATTATGATCATCTGGAGATGTTTGAAGTTCCTCGCATCCGAAGGCAAACCCCAGTGCTTCCTCAGCGTTCTGCCTCCACCGACCTGCTATTCGTTGAACCCGGTGATGAACTTGAAGACACAGCAGACACATTGATATTCAAGCCAGATGCACCTCGCGCTGCTACTCCCGAAGCTGCTCCCGAAGCCCATGCTACGACTCCAACTCCTGCTTCGGCCTCAACCATCGCTCGCTCTGCTTCGCCGAACAGTTCGAGTTCTGGGGATTCTTCGGACGAGTAGTTCCTCGCATGCATTCTCTTTCCTTTTTGACACTTGTTGACAAAAAGGGGGAGAAGAACATCGAGAGATAGATAAGCGGGATATTTGCAGGGTGTTTCCCTTCGCCATTTGCTTTCCAGTCGAACAATTTGGTTTCCGTCGTTGAACTATTTGCTTTTGTTCGTGGAACTTAATCTCACCACCTGTGGTGATGGAATACTACGTCGTCATGTACCGTTAATAACCCCCCCTGCAATGCTATTTGCTTCCAGTTATCTGTTTGCAGGTGCTATCGAATGCTTACTTCCTTGCGATAATTATCCTCGATACTTATCTATCATGCAGGGTAAAGTGAAAGCATTTCAAGGAGGATTGGAAATCAAGCTTCTCTAAAAGAGATCTCACTCCTTGAAACTACATGTATCTTCCACTTAGATATGCTACTATGATTATCTTTCGATATCTAACGATGCAGGAGAAGAAAGGTTGCTTCAGAGTAAATTTACTCATGAATCAAAAGAGAATTATTTCTATTTGTCTCATAAGCTATTTTTCCTCGCATATTTCTATCGTATCATCCTTATTGTAGGAAAACCTCGTCTGAAGCATATCTACTCCGAGCAAAATACTTGGGATTCCCTTGCTCTGATTTTCTTCGAATATCTAACTGGCAGGGACCTATATCTCGTGTGGATTCAAACTGTGTTCTGAGAAAATCTTCATGGCTTATTCATTGCCACAACTCCTTTCAAAATATCCTCACTATCTAACAAATCTATTTCAAAGGTTGTGTGTGGCAGGAAATACCTCAGACACCATC
This sequence comes from Elymus sibiricus, assembly GCA_039707655.1. Lineage (NCBI taxonomy): Eukaryota > Viridiplantae > Streptophyta > Magnoliopsida > Poales > Poaceae > Elymus > Elymus sibiricus. Next base: position 30,678,093 of record CM077664.1, read on the forward strand.
GAGTGCATTGGATAAGACTACGAATGAGATCATCTGTCAATGTCACTCATACGAAGATTCACCTCGCTACCTTCCGTGTTATCTCCTATGCATACTCTTAAGTCGGAATGATGCATACCTTCAGGGGGAGAGTGATTTATCTTCGTAATTATCTCTCATCTTTCATTATCCTTCGCATTCCATTTCATTCTATAATCTATCTTTCGATGTGTTCTGTTTTGTCAACAATCGTCCAAAAAGGGGGAGATTGTTGGTGCAATATTTGCCCTCCTGTGTTTTGGAGATTGTTGACAGAAACATGCATGGACTGATTTGTTTGCTAGTCCACACAGAGAGAAATAGTCCATGCAGTCCGAAGAGAATGCTATTTCCGGTGTCAAGTTCGTGGAACTTCACCGAAGAATATCTGCGCAGCAGAGAAGAATGAGCTACATCCATTGGAGTCATGTAGATGAGAAGATTGATGTGAAGGAGTTAACCCCTCAAAATTTATTTCTGATGCAAAGCAAATTTTATTCGGTGAGTCCGAAGAAGAATGACTGCAGTCGAGAAGGTTGAAGACGAAGCGAAGACGTAGCATTTGTTTCGTTGTTCTTCTTTGTCTTATTTGAGTCATAGGACCTCCGTACTATTAAGAGGGGTATAGGTTCTCGAAGCTTAGATCCGCTGTGATGCTTAGCCCAAACCTATGCAAGACTGAGAGAAATCTCTTTATGCTTCGAATGGTTACCTACCGGCAGAAGACATTGTTCTTCGGTGCTGCGGGAGATATCTTTCGAACTGAGGAGTTAGCATTACTTGCTCCGCAAGGAATGTTACCGTTGTGCTCAATATCCGACCGTTGGACTCGTGTCGTTCAGCTATTGGCTGCCCCACATGTCCAATTTGGTCTTTTCCCTTCAGGGAATGCTGCGGCTATAAATAGCCACCCTGCTCCAACGTTGCCCGTTGGCTGCTCCGCTTAAGATTTCTGAGAAGATTGATTGAGCATCCCCTCTCCGAGTGATTTGAGTTTAAGATCCACCGAGAGAAAATCAAGAGCCAAAACTTAGACAGTGGTTGAGCATCACAGTAGTTCTGAGTTAGAGTTCTTGTACCTATTACTCTTGAGAGCTGCACACTCTCTAGACGGATAGGTGTCGGCTCAAGTGTTGAAGAGTTGTTGTCTTCCCCGAGCAAGATCTTCAGCAACCAAGAGTCATTGTGGTTTGCGAAGAAGCCTGTCGAAGGTTTGGAGATCGCCGACAAGTATCTACCACGAGTGAAATCAACTGGAGTCTGATCAGCTCCGAGTTGAAGGAGAATAGGGCGAAGAGAGTTTATCTTCTGTGTTAAATCACAACCCCTCCAACCAGACATAGTCCTTTGGCAGAAGGGCGAACTGGTCTACCAAATTCATCTATCGCCATCGAGCACCACTGGTTCACTCTACTTTACTGCATCATCTTCAGCAGTTTACTTTCGTGCTCTATGTCGATAGTATTGATCTGATCTATCATAGTTCGTTGCTTATCATTCGCATCCTCATCATTCATTTCTATCATTTCTGTCTAATGAATATCTCATCACACTTCTGCATGTTAGCGTGATTTCATTCAGTGCCATATCCATTCACCTCATCACTACTTCCCTTGCATTTCCCTCACAGTTCAAACCTTGTTTTCCCTCATGCTACTGCATCTGTTCGTATATTGCATTACCATCATAATTGTCAAACCTTTGATATTCTTCGCTCGAACTACTATTGTGTGATGCCCCCGACTTAATCGTGCACTAATCATACACGCAAATGCAGACGATCAAGCCTAAGGACTCACTTGAAGATATCACAACACAACTCTAAACACAAATAAAAGTCATACAAGCTTTATATTACAAGCCAGGGGCCTCGAGGGCTCGAATACATAAGCTTGTGTCATAAAAGCATCAGCGGAAGCATCAGATATCTGAGTACAGACATAAAAGTTAAATAGCTAGGCCTTAAGAAGGCGGGGCAAAACAACGACACTAGATGGAAAGGCGCAGGCCTCCTGCCTGGGAGCCTCCTATCTACTCCTGGTCGTCGGTGGTCTCCACTTAGTAGTACTCTCCACCAGAGGGGTAGTAGTAGTAGTCGTCGTCGGCTGGGGCAGCTGGCTCCGGGGCTTCGTCATCTGGTCGCAGCAATTGGGTATAGGGGGGAAAAAGGGAAGCAAAGCAACCGTGAGTACTCATCCAAAGTACTCGCAAGACTTACATCAGAACTATTCTACTTATGCATCGGTATCAAAGAAGGGTTGTATATGTGGACTAGACTGCAGAAATGCCAGAATAGAGAGAACGGCCTAGCCTATCGAAGAGTAGCATCTTCAGCGTCTTGCAGCATTAGAAGAGTGCAGATTAGTACATAAGTATAGTAGTAGCAACAAGTAGTAACAACACCCAGAGAATCTTTCTCGACTCCCTGCGAGAAAGCATTCCCGGAGCTAACATATTAACCCAGTTCTAGTTGTAGTAGATCGGGATATTTTTTGAGCGTCCTGTTACCGTGGACACGGCTATTCGAATAGTTATACTTCCCTCCATGGGTGCACCAACTTACCCAACACGCTCGATAAACTCTGGCCGGACACACTTGCTCGGTCCATGCCCGGCCTCGGCTGATCGACACGTCGTAACCCTACCTAGGCTCAACAGAGAGGCCAGCACGCCGGTCTACATACTAAGCGCTCAGGGGTCTCGGGCCCATCGCCCTTTGCACTCCTGCGCGTTGCGAGGACGGCCGGGAGCAGACCTAGCGCCTTTAATACAAGCGCAGGCTTTCGCGGTCCAACCCGGGTGCGTGCCGCTCAACTGCTGACATCTGAAGAGCTTCGGCTGATACATACGACGTCGAGTGCCCATACTTATTCCCGCGTGGTGGTTAGTGCGATAAGGCCAGAGGCCTACTCAGATTACATATCCTAACCCATTAGTGTGTTGGGAGCTCGCGGTGACAAGCAGAGACTCACGATCATGTGACCCCGTCGCCCTGTCTCGTGGACTTACGGCAAGGGCCTGGAATGCCCGGCCATGCCACGTAATCATCACTCGGGTACCCTCATGGTGAACTCGACTCCACATCTCTCGCGGGTACCCCTCAGAGCCGACCCGACTTTAACAAGTACTGTAGTAAAGTCAAAGTAACCGTGTGTCCATAACATCAAGAAGGAATCCGAGGAATCACCCTCGTTGGATTTCCCACTCGATGTAACCATCAAGGTGAACCCGAAGGGATCACCCTCGATGGCATTCACACTTGCAGGGTTGCAAGACAGAAGCTTTGTCGGGGGTGGTGAAAGAGGAATCACCCTCGATAACCCACAACCGGCTAGCTATACTACAGAGGCAACATCAGGAGTGAGATAAGAGGTATCACCTTCGGCACTCGATGGTAACTCTGCAGAGTCAAGCAACTTAGGGGGGTGTGCGGTGAAGTGCTGGTCTCAGCCCGTCGATCACCTCGATCGGGGCACTAGCAATAGAGCGGGGCAACTAGGACAAGGAAGAGGGGCCACAGATGGTACACTAAGCATTTAGGATATCAGGTAAAGTATCAAAAAGCAATTTACAAAAACAGGCTATGCATCAGAATAGGTATTCGGAACAATAACTGTAGCAGTTCTCATGCAAGTAGGCGGGAGAAAGAATAGGCGATATAGGCATGCTCAAGGGGGGTTGCTTGCCTGGAAGCTCTACGGCAAAGGAGGGGTCGTCAATGGTGTAGTTGGACTCCGGAGCTGCGTCGGTCTCGGGGTCTACCGGATAAGAAGAGGGGGAAGAAACAATAAATAAAAGCAAGCAAGGCAATACAGATGCATGGCATAGCAGTATGCAGTGCTGGTGGTGACTTAATGCAATGCTACACGTCGCAGACGAAGCGGGAAAATATCTGGGATATTTTCCCGTCGTTTAGGCGGTTATCGGTATACTGAACCGGAGGGGAGGGTTCCATGTTCAGATAGGTAGGAGTGATGGACAAGCATTTTGACCACACATTCGGATTCGTCTCGTTTTTCTGATCAACTTTCATGTTGAAAACTTTTTGATCCGAGCTACAGTTGAATTTCTACGAATTTTCAAAGATTTAAACCTTTTTCTGAAATTCTGGAATTTAAATCTAATTCGAAAATTAACAGAAAAGGAAATATTACGTCAGCATGATGTCATCATGACGTTAGCAAGTCAACCCCAGCTGTTCCAGGTCAAACCTGACAACTGGGTCCCACTAGTCAGTGACTATGGGTTAAATTAGAGTTAATTAAACTAAACAGAAGTTAATTAGGGAAAGGGCCCCACATGTCAGTGTCAGATTAGTATTTAGATTAATTTTAATTATAAAACTAATTAACTAGGCGGTGGGGCCCGCATGTCAGCGGCACTGTGCTGCCACGTCAGCGCGTTGACCGGTCAGCGCGGTCAACTGGGCCCCTGGGCCCACTGGTCAGCGACCCAGGGAGCCCCACGTGGCTGCCAGCTCGGCGGCGGCCGGCGGCTTGACGCCGGCGACGCCAAACGCGGCGGAAGGCCACGGGGGTCGCCGGAAAACGGCTACGCGTGGCCGTTTTGCGCGCGCGACCCCTCGTTCGAACGAGCGCTTGCCCGCGCATCGTTTGGTGGCGGTGGCTTGGGCTGAATCGGCCGGAATCGACGCCGGTGACGAGGTCAGCGGCGGAGCTGTTTCGGGCGACGGCGGAAACGGCGATGCGGGGCACAGTGGAGCTAGCTAACGGCGGCGTTGGACTCGCAAGAGCTCCAGGAGTTCGATGCGAGGCTCACCCGCGCGTGACAGCGGCTAAGGCCACGGCGGCGAGCTCGTCGACGGCAACGCATTCTGGCACGGCGAGCGAGCTAGCTATAGGGCACGCGCGAGCAAACATGGAGGGGAAGGTGGTAGAGGAGCTCACCGCGAGGGCACGGTGGCAGTAGGAAGCTTAGTAGCGCAGCACGGCGGCCGGAATCGAAGAAGAACTGCGGTGACCCGAGGAAGAAGAAGAGCTCGCCGGGCTCGCTGCGGTGGCTCCCGGCGTGCGCTCGTGGACGGTGACAGGGTAGACGACGACGGCGGAGACGAAGGACTATTCAGCGAGGCGAGGCGAGGCCGGTGGCCGCGGGATCTCGGCGGCGCGGCGACGACGACGTACAGGAGAGGAGGGGGAGAGGCGACCGAGCGAGGGAGAGAGGGGGAGAATAGAGGAGGGCATCTAGGGGGGAGGGATGGCCTCGGCCTTATCCTCTCCGGGCGCCCGCAGCGGCAGGTGGCGTCCAGTGGCCGGAGCCGCCGCGCTCTGGCCACGGCGCGGGCGACACGGCGACGAGAGGTGAGAGAAAGGAGGGATGGGCTGGGCCGAGTGCACTGTGCACTTAGGCCCAGCTCAAAGTAGAATAGGCCTTTTTGCTTTTCTTTTTCTGTTTTTCTTTTACAGAAAAGTTTTGCAAATAAAAGAGCTGCCAAATACATTTAGTAAAATGTGAAACTAGTCCACATAAATACTTTGCATTATTCTGCACTGCCACAAAAAGTTTGGGCAATTTTGGAATCCATTTGAATTTTTCAAAAATGGAAATGGCATTTAAATTACTGTTTTGCACTGTAATAATTGCCCTAGCCCATTTTAGGAAAATAGGTGATGTTGTTTTCCTGAACATTAATTTGTTTTGCAATTTTTGCTACAACATGAACTATTTTCCAGAAATTTTTTAGCAACTTCAAATTTCGCTTTGAATTTGAATTGAATTTAGTGGAGGAATTTGAAATGAGATAATAATCCACATTGATTAAACATTGCAAATCACAGTAGCTTAGCATAATCATGTTGGATCACTGTTTCTCATTACAGAGGGGTGTTACATATTGCTTCCTACATCGATAGATATGTTCCTCTACAGCGTGCTTGATTAAGTACCTCGCTACCGAACCTTATTTCTGCTGCTGTGTTTGGGATCACTTTAGAACATTCGCAAGAATTTTTGAATCTCCCATTCACCCCCCCTCTGGTCGATATACTCTTGGTCCTAACAATATTACTCAATATAAGCTATGGAAACACTAAAACAAGCAAACTATGCATCGAAAACAGAATCTGTCAAAAACAGAACAGCATGTAGTGGGCGATTTAAAAACCATACTTCTGTACATCCAAAAATTCTGAAAAATTCGGACAACGTAAACAATTTGTAACCCAATACTGTGTAAAAATTGCAGAATTTTTTCAGGCTCCAGTACAGAATAGAAATTCCAGCACTGGACGCAAAAGTTTTTGTTTTTGCACAGAATCAAATCAACACGCATCCACACTATCCCAAAGGCTTTACTTGGCACATTATTGAAAGAAAACATATAAAACATGATTATCAAAGTAGCTTAATCATGTGAACACAAAAAAAACAGTAGGGGTAAATGTTGGGTTGTCTCCCAACAAGCGCTTTTCTTTAATGTCTTTTTAGCTCGGCATGATGATTTCAATGATGCTCGCATAAAAGTAGAGAATTGAAACACAAAGAGAGCATCATGAAGCATATGACTAGCACATTTAAGCCTAACCCACTTCCTATGCATAGGGATTTTGTGAGCAAACAATTTATGGGAGCAAGAATCAACTAGCATAGGAAGGCAAAACAAGCATGACTTCAAAACTTTCAACACATAGAGAGGAAACTTGATATTATTGCAACACCTACAAGCATATGATCCTCTCTCATAATAATTTTCAGTAGCATCATGAATGAATTCAACAATATAGCTATCACATAAAGCATTCTTTTCATGATCCACAAGCATAGAATTTTTACTACTCTCCACTTAAGCAATTTTCTTCTCATTCATAATAGTGGGAGAAAACTCAACAAAATAACTATCATGAGATACTTGATTGGCATAATCCAATTGAAAATTAAAATCATGATGACAAGTTTCATAGTTATCATTATTCTTTATAGCATTCATGTCATCACAATAGTCATCATAGATAGCAACTTTGTTGTCATAATCAATTGAAACCTCTTCCAAAATTGTGGAATCATCATTAAATAAAGTCATGGACTCTCCAAATCCACTTTTATCAACATAAATAGGAGGAATGCAATCATCATAATAAATTTGCTCATCCAAACTTGGGGGACTAAAAATATCATCTTCATCAAACATAGCATCCCCAAGCTTATGGCTTTTCATATCACTAGCATCATGGATATTCAAAGAAGTCATACTAGAAACATTGCAATCATGCTCATCATCCAAAGATTTTATGCCAAACATTTTATTGAATTCTTCTTCTATCAATTGAGCACAATTTTCCGATCCATCATTCTCAAGAAAGACATTATAAAGATGAATAATATGAGGCAACCTCAATTCCATATTTTTTTGTAGTTTTCTTTTATAAACCAAACCAGTGATAAAACAAGAAACTAAAAGATTCGATTGCAAGATCTAAAGATATACCTTCAAGCACTCACCTCCCCGGCAACGGCGCTAGAAAAGAGCTTGATGTCTACTACACAACTTATTCTTGTAGACTCGTGTTGGGCCTCCAAGCGCAGAGTTTTGTAGGACAGTAGCAATTTTCCCCCAAGTGGATGACCTAAGGTTTATCAATCCGTGGGAGGCGTAGGATGAAGATGGTCTCTCTCAAACAACCCTGCAACCAAATACAAGAAATCTCTTGTGTCCCCAACACACCCAATACAATGGCAAATTGTATAGGTGCACTAGTTCGGCGAAGAGATGGTGGTACAAGTGTAGTATGGATAGTAGAAATATATTTTTATAATCTGAATAAATAAAAACAGCAAGGTAGCAAACGATAAAAGTGAGCACAAACGGTATTGCAATGCTTAAAAACAAGGCCTAGGGTTCATACTTTCTCTAGTGCAATCTCTCAACAATGCTAATATAATTGGATCATATAACCATCCCTCAACGTGCAATAAAGAATCACTCCCAAGTTCCTATTAGCGGACAACATAAGATAGAAATTGTTTGTAGGGTACGAAACCACCTCAAAGTTATTCATTTCGATCAATCTATTGAGCTATTCCTATAAGTGTCACAAACAGCCCTAGAGTTCGTACTAAAATAACACCATATGATACACATTAACCAACTCTAATGTCACCTAGATACTCCAATGTCACCACAAGTGTCCGTGAGTTGATTATACGATATGCATCAAACAACTTCATAATCATAATATTCAATCCACACAAAGAACTCCAAGGAGCACCCCAAAGATAATGAAAACGTGCATCAACCCCTATGCATAGATTACCCCAATGTCACCTCGGGAATCCGCGAGTTGAGTGCCAAAACATATATCAAGTGAATTAATTTAATACCCCATTGTCACCACGGGTATTGTGGTGCCCCGCCTGAATACCACTGTAGACAGACGGTCGCCGCACATACCAGACCTGGAGAATCACTCTGGCATGCGCTTTTACAACAAGTATCATGAACACAAGCATTTATATTAATGAATATATCAGTCTTACATGATATATTGCAGGGGTGATGGCAGCGGAAAAACTCTATCTAAGGCAGCATGGTCCTGGTGCGGCTCCAATCCACAGGGATCTGACTGGGTTACTCTTCTAGCCCGCGAACACTCCGGCTCCTCGCTAGAGGGCGTCGAATCCTTAGGTGAACCTGGCCACATTGAAGGCCGCTGAGTACTTTTGAATGTACTCGCAAGCAAACCATACCAACATATACACCAAGCAAAGCAATCCATGGCATTCAAGCATGCATGTTATCTTAACAGTATTAACTAGCATGTTATGGTAGAATTATCTAGCAATATTAATCATGTAGCAGCATTAAACATCATGAAATAGCAGGATTATTTATCATAATAACTATTGGAGTAAATATAGTAAGGTAAAGCATATCAAGTAAATAATTCATACTCCGAGTATTCTCCTGATCCAATCCAAATCCGATCCAAATCCAAATCCGAATCCGATCCAAATCCAAATCCAAATCCGATCCAAATCCAATCCAAACCTTTTGGTCATACGACCATTCTCTCCTAGCCATCCCATGGCTAACGTTCATATCCCTGACATCATCTGATGTCCATGCATCTGTACTACAAGTTTGACAAACCTTACCATTCTCTGGTTTAGTCTTAGCAATAACATTATATAGTTTGTTCCTCCAGACTCGACTCAGACCAAATAGGGGCCTACACGAACTGTCCATGACCGAGGACGCGGCTATTCGAATAGATTTACACTCTGCAGAGGTTGCGCACTTTACCCACACCATGGAGCGCGTGGCCTCGTACTTTAGTACATGTTCCCATTCGGGTGGACCAGTGCTGCTCCACCAAAACCGATCTATTGCCTTGCACTCTTACGGTCCCACCGACAATCATACCCTCCCAGGGTCATGTCCTGGGTGGCCCCTGTGTCACCCCGTGACACCTGCCACCGTCGTGGCCAACTAAACTGTCCCAAACGGGGACGCCGGCAAAATAACTCAACTGGGCTCACAGGATTATCGTCGCCTACCGGGCCAGGGTAGCACGCACGCATAATCCTCCCTAGTTTGGTGGTACCGACAAGAGGCAAGACAATAGACCAAGTCAGGGCCGTCCCATACCGGCAAATGTGGCTGCACGGGTATGTCCGGATAGGTGACACTATGACTCGATCAAGTCGACGGAGGAGGTTGTTATTATTAAGTCACATTTCATAATATTGCAGTAACAGTAACCATGCATGATGTAACCATTATGAAAACATAACAACCTATCTCCATACAATATCACAACGAGTCATTAGTGCGATAATATGATGAGCATTAGCAGGTAATGTAAACAGCAAATTCAAATTAGCAGGAGTTTAATTATTTCTAACACAGGCATAAACATTAATTAAACACGCAAGAATAACATACAGCAATGCTTCAGGGCATATATCAGATGGTCGGCTTTCCTGGGGGTCGAGGAATACTCCGGGAAGAAGTGCGATCGCCTCGCGGAAAAAATCGCCGGAAAGGGTTCTCTCTCGGAGGGGCTGATATAGGGCAGGGGCAAAATGGGCATTTTCACAGTGTGTAAACATTATGAAAATGATGCCATCGGAAAGGGCTCGACGAACTGAAGACGTGGGCGTTGGTTTTACCTGAATCGGAGTTACGGTCGCGGAGAAATGTCCGTTCGTTCGTTAGGCTGTAAAACAGACAGAATAGTGTCCATTTCAGTGCTTAACGGACGAACGTTCATTATTTAATCAATTCGGCCGGCGGCTGAGAAAACGGAAGCGCCTTTTCCAGATTACGCTTTCAGTAACAGAAAGCGTACTTTCTGCAAATAGCGCGGTTGAGTGCGCTTCTCGGAATGGAAAGCGGATTTTTGGAAATACGCTTCCACTTATCAGCGCGCGGGCCCGAGTTGACTTTGCACATCTTGCTGACGAGCGGGCCCCGCCTTATCCTTTCCTCTCTCCTCCTCCATTTTCCTCTGGTCGTCTCCTTCCCCGTCCCGACTAGAAACAGAGGCGGGGCAGGGCGCTCGGCCGGGCCCGACGCCGGTGCTCCTCCCGCCGGCTGCGCCCGCCGGTGAGCCGGACGAGCTCGCGGCGCCGCCCCGCGCCCAGGAGGGGTCGCAGGGGAGCTCGGAGGGCCTGGAGGGGAGATGCCCACGAGCGGCAGGAGCAGCGGCCGAGGCCGATGAGGCTACCGGCGATGGGCGGCACGGGAGTGCCGGTCGCTGGGCTCGCCGGAACCGGCGCGCAACACCGCTTCCAAAGGTGGCCGCGGGGTCGCCTGAGACGGCTTCCAGCGCACCCACCAGTGGTAGGGCCGCGGCGGCCGGAAGCTGCAGGGGGCCGCACCGGCAGAGCTCCCCCAGCAGAAATGGAAGCGGTGATGGCTCGTGGGACTCAGGAGCTGTCGTGGACAAGGAGAAGAGGGAGGGGGAGGACCGGGGCGCCGGTTTTGACTGAGGGGATTCAGCGGCAGAGCTCGGCCATTGGCGAGAGAAGAGCTCGGGGAGCTCGAGGGGGAGGGCTGGGGAGTTGCTGGTGAAGGGGAGAGCTCGAGGGACGCCTTATATAGGCTCGGGGAAGGGCTCGGGAAGGAGCTGGACGACGGCCGGAGCTTTGAGAGCTCGGCGAGGTGGCAGTGCTCCGGTGGAGCATCGATGTCGGCAGAAGCGGCCAACGAGCTACGGGACGAGGGGGAGAAGGCTCCAGGCGGTTCACGCGCGCGGTGGAGAGCTCGCCGGCGCTCGCGGACAAGCCGGAACCCACTAGAGAGGGCTCCCGAAGCCATTTGGCAGGCAGTGCACTGCCTTGGCGTGCACTGCACGCGGTCACCGCGTGGCCACGGCGTTGCCATGCCGCACGCGATGCCAAAACATGTCTGGGGTCTTCTCCTTGCAGCACTGAGTTGACCTATGCATCTAGATGGGTCAGAAGAGGATAGTTTCGAGCAGCAAACTTTTGACATGTGGTGTGGTCAGCACAGAGCTCCTCTTAGCCCGATCTTTGGCATGGGTCAATCATCTATCAAGGTGACCATGCTGACAAAATTTCAGCTCAATTGGACAAGTCTAGATGGTACTTCCTTCACAAAGCACCAATCTGACCAGAAATGCAAATCAGGAAGTAGGGGTCAAATGGCTAAATGGATTTGGATGATTTTTGGTGGAGAGCGATGATTTGGTCATGAGAGTTAGCTGGAAAAGTTTCAGCTCAAATTGATCATCCATGAGGGTACTTCCTTCACAGAGATACAATCTGGACAGAAACTTAGATAATTTACTGGCGAAAATTGGCTAGATGAAATGGGATGGTTTTTGGTATCTAGTGGTGATTTATCAATGTTAACCACCCTGAAAATCTCAGCCCAAAAAGATCAAGGGAACAAGCACTTCCTTTGCAAACTGGAAATCTGGACAGAATTTGCAAATGGATGTTGTGCTCAAAATTTGAATTGTGTAACTTGGGATTTTGATGAAAATGGTGAATATATGGATAGGAGAAGCTCCACAAATTATTTGGGATTTTTCCTGGCTACCAAAATAGTAGCTCCTTTGGAAAGTGCCCAAATTGCAATATTGGCTTTAAATAGGAAAAGGAAATTTCCCTTATTTAATTATGACCAATATTTTTATGGGAGCTCAATATGATCACAAAGAATATCTCCACAAGTTTTCATGAGCTTTGGAGATGGATAGATATTTTCCTGGATTTAATTCCCTTAACTGGCAGAAAAAGGAATTAATTTTAAATAAAAAATATTGCAAATGACTTGGCAATATTTTTGCATATCCAGGGTTTAAAAAGATAGGATGACCACTGGGAGAAATTTGGGAGGCAATAGATCAAAGGAGATTGGGGTTCCTTTGTAACGGAAGGAATTAGGGTTTCCCTTCCGGCAACTCGGAAGGTGGGGTTTTGGTGGCAGAATCCTGAGAAAAAAATTTGGGTGGCAAGGTTGGACTGGAGAGAGTCTCTGGTTGGATAGGAAAGTCAAGGCTAAATGACCATCTTCATATACCCAAGAGCGAGAGAAAATCCGATAACACCGGAAAAAAAAGACGGGAGTCAAATCCCGCGAAGGGAAAAAAACAAGGAGCGAAAACCAGGGTGTCACAAACCTACCCCCCTTAAGAAAATCTCGTCCTCGAGATTTCCGGGCTTACCTCCTGGTTAAGGGGAACTTACCTGTGTACGACTTGGATCCATCAGCTATCTTGTCTTCATTTATTTACTGACCTTTTAACTGCCTCTTCTGCTGGCTCATGTGCTATCTCTTTCAGACGGCTGCATTGAATCCTTCTCTTTCCTACCAGGCAAACCCTTTGTGCTGGTAGTTTGTTGGCTGGGGTTGGTGGGTAGCTCCGAGTATCGACAAATAGTCTGGTTTCCATGGCCTGGGACTAGCTGCTTCGGGTTTTATTGTGATACTTCGTACCCTGACTGCCAAGGGCGAGGCATTCTTTCTGGGTACCGGACTCACGTGCTCGTATGGCCTTGAGTGACTGGGGATGGCTTTATTTCAGTTTGCCTGTGGGTTCCGTACGAGGTGTTCCCTTCTGTCTCTTGCATTCTGACTTCGTCCTCAGGCGATTTCCAACTGAAATGTCGGGCACGATCACAAAGTAATCATAGACGGTAATCTCTGGGATGGCTCTACCATATATAGCCTCTGTGGTCCTTGCTATGACCACTGAGCTGACATAGTATGGCTATCCTTCCGTGCATTCTTCGGAGCATAACCTCTGATCTTGGCTGATGGCCCGTATTCACGATGACATGCTGGCTGCATTGTTGTGGCCGTATATGCAAGAGTCTGACAAGGATTGGCAATATCACTTTGTCCGTGGAGCTTTACTTCATTGACCCTCGCGGAGATTGTTCATTCAAGACTTCCTTGTTCTTGGGGGTTCCTTTTTGGGGAACTTGTCATGACCTACCATCATGGCTCCTTGGTCATATCCCTGCTTGTTGGGCTTGTATTCACAATTTACTCTTGCATATCTCGTAGGGATTGCTACGTTCACATCCTTCTTTGAAGTATGGGGCCGACGTTTCTCTTGAGCACAGTCATTCCCGTGTACGAGTGGCTCGCATGAACTGATCCACTGGACTGCATGCTCACAACATATGCAGGGGTAGGATACATCCTTTCATAATCACTGAGTTCTGAGGCGGATGTGTGTCCAGACTAGTTCGTGCTTCTGACAAGATTGTTGATGGCGTGTTGAAGAAGGTTGAATTCCTTACGCCCGAAACTTCTGCCAGGGTAGTGTGCCGAAGAAGGCTGGGAGTCATACCTCAGAAGTTTCCCCTCAGGTTGCTTACTGGGGAAGGTCAGGTGCCTTATGCCGGAAGCGTTCTGCGGTAGCATGCTGAGGAAGATTGGAGTGCCATACTCCAGAAGATTTTCTCACCAAGGGGTGTAGCGAGAAAGGTTGGGAGTCTTGCGTCGTAAGCTCCTTTCGATAGCTTACGGAGGAAGGCTGGGTTCCTTGTACCACAAGCCTTGCACTATGATATGCAGTCGGATCTATGGCCGTTTCTGGCTTCCTTTCGAAGTATCCAGAATTTACCCATAGCGGAGCAAAATTTGGTGTAGGCCATACCTTGTCTGAAGATATTCCGTTGGTTATACACACCGCTTGTCCTTCTGCTAGTCTGATCATTGTTGCTGTAGAGGTTGCACAACTGATACAGACTTGATGTTGGTAATTAATTCAGAATACCCTTTGTATTCAATCCAAATGTTGCCAATAGTGAGCAGTTGACGGATAATTCCATTCGGTTTGGTTGAGCCTCCAGGCATTTGGAATTCTCATCGATTCTGGGCAGCCGTGAACTTATCCATATTCATCGCAAACCTTGTTCATAGGGCCCGGAAAATTTTGTATATGCACCAAGGAATTCCAAAATATGCTTTGAAATTTATATTAACATACCATAATTTTGTGGTGGCTTTCGGCACATTCACCCTCTTGGAATATGTCTTCTGTGGGTAATAAATGATTCTTGAGTCTAATGGGAAAAACTCAAGGTTCACTTCACTGACCAAAATAATCCTTGTGCCGAGGATGGAATAATTTGTCCCTTCTGATGTCCATTGCTGACAACTCATCTGACTGTCTCTCAGGTATGATTTGTTCTGAGGCAAACTCCCTCAAGTATATTCTGGCCTTGTCTGTGCCACGCAGAGTCTGCTTCTGACCCATTCTTCATTCTTGACAGACACGGTGATAATGTTATGAATATCGGGCGGTTGGCTTGGCCTGACTCTTACTGAATTTGGATTATTGGGTATTATCCAAGTTGTGTGTTGGTCTTCTTGACAGCTCTTGCAGATGGATCCAGTCGAAGCGGCAGAGCGGAACCGACAAAAGAAACAAGAACCGCGAAAAACCGAAAAGCAAATAAAGCTCAAATTTTGCGGACCTTACACATGTGGCCAAAGATCCACTAGTATAACTATTATAGCGCACTCGATGTACCTCTAAGGACTTAGAAGCAAAACCACACAATGCTCCTGGTAGCAATTGGGGTCAAGCTCCTACCACTTCCTTAGGGAACATCAATCTCAACGCACGACCATAGCCAAAGAGGCTTAGTCAACGATCCTAGGGTTGTCGGGAAGAGATGGAATTTATATGCGTTTCCCAAAGGAAACTGGATTTGAGAAGAGAAATGCCATGGTTAGCAAGCAAGGTGGGGATATCTGGTTTACCTAGGGGTTCAGGGCTCACGGGTCGTTGCCTGGTGCGGACATTCCACACCGGAGGCAAGGCCACGAGAGTTTGGGTCTGATGGAGCCATAAGCCTAAGGGGGTTGCCTTATGATCACTAGTAGCCATGCCTGTTTGGCAAAGATGGCTGAAATCCATCTGGGCTTTCTACTGATCAAGCGGCAAGGAAATCTGGCTAGGGTAACCTACGGTCAGCCTGGCTCTGATACCATCCGTTGTGGCGCCCCGCCTGAATACCACTGTAGACAGACGGTCGCCGCACATACCAGCCTAGGAGAATCACTCTGGCATGCGCTTCTACAACAAGTATCATGAACACAAGCATTTCTATTAATGAATATATCAGTCTTACATGATATATTGCAGGGGTGATGGCAGCGGAAAAGCTCTATCTAAGGCAGCATGGTCCTGGTGCGGCTCCAATCCACAGGGATCTGACTGGGTTACTCTTCTAGCCCGCGAACACTCCGGCTCCTCGCTAGAGGGCGTCGAATCCTTAGGTGAACCTGGCCACATTGAAGGCCGCTGAGTACTTTTGAATGTACTCGCAAGCAAACCATACCAACATATACACCAAGCAAAGCAATCCATGGCATTCAAGCATGCATGTTATCTTAACAGTATTAACTAGCATGTTATGGTAGAATTATCTAGCAATATTAATCATGTAGCAGCATTAAACATCATGTCATAGCAGGATTATTTATCATAATAACTATTGGAGTAAATATAGTAAGGTAAAGCATATCAAGTAAATAATTCATACTTCGAGTATTCTCCTGATCCAATCCAAATCCGATCCAAATCCAAATCCGAATCCGATCCAAATCCAAATCCGAATCCGATCCAAATCCAATCCAAACCTTTTGGTCATACGACCATTCTCTCCTAGCCATCCCATGGCTAACGTTCATATCCCTGACATCATCTGATGTCCATGCATCTGTACTACAAGTTTGACAAACCTTACCATTCTCTGGTTTAGTCTTAGCAATAACATTATATAGTTTGTTCCTCCAGACTCGACTCAGACCAAATAGGGGCCTACACGAACTGTCCATGACCGAGGACGCGGCTATTCGAATAGATTTACACTCTGCAGAGGTTGCGCACTTTACCCACACCATGGAGCGCGTGGCCTCGTACTTTAGTACATGTTCCCATTCGGGTGGACCAGTGCTGCTCCACCAAAACCGATCTATTGCCTTGCACTCTTACGGTCCCACCGACAATCATACCCTCCCAGGGTCATGTCCTGGGTGGCCCCTGTGTCACCCCGTGACACCTGCCACCGTCGTGGCCAACTAAACTGTCCCAAACGGGGACGCCGGCAAAATAACTCAACTGGGCTCACAGGATTATCGTCGCCTACCGGGCCAGGGTAGCACGCACGCATAATCCTCCCTAGTTTGGTGGTACCGACAAGAGGCAAGACAATAGACCAAGTCAGGGCCGTCCCATACCGGCAAATGTGGCTGCACGGGTATGTCCGGATAGGTGACACTATGACTCGATCAAGTCGACGGAGGAGGTTGTTATTATTAAGTCACATTTCATAATATTGCAGTAACAGTAACCATGCATGATGTAACCATTATGAAAACATAACAACCTATCTCCATACAATATCACAACGAGTCATTAGTGCGATAATATGATGAGCATTAGCAGGTAATGTAAACAGCAAATTCAAATTAGCAGGAGTTTAATTATTTCTAACACAGGCATAAACATTAATTAAACACGCAAGAATAACATACAGCAATGCTTCAGGGCATATATCAGATGGTCGGCTTTCCTGGGGGTCGAGGAATACTCCGGGAAGAAGTGCGATCGCCTCGCGGAAAAAATCGCCGGAAAGGGTTCTCTCTCGGAGGGGCTGATATAGGGCAGGGGCAAAATGGGCATTTTCACAGTGTGTAAACATTATGAAAATGATGCCATCGGAAAGGGCTCGACGAACTGAAGACGTGGGCGTTGGTTTTACCTGAATCGGAGTTACGGTCGCGGAGAAATGTCCGTTCGTTCGTTAGGCTGTAAAACAGACAGAATAGTGTCCATTTCAGTGCTTAACGGACGAACGTTCATTATTTAATCAATTCGGCCGGCGGCTGAGAAAACGGAAGCGCCTTTTCCAGATTACGCTTTTAGTAACAGAAAGCGTACTTTCTGCAAATAGCGCGGCTGAGTGCGCTTCTCGGAATGGAAAGCGGATTTTTGGAAATACGCTTCCACTTATCAGCGTGCGGGCCCGAGTTGACTTTGCACATCTTGCTGACGAGCGGGCCCCGCCTTATCCTTTCCTCTCTCCTCCTCCATTTTCCTCTGGTCGTCTCCTTCCCCGTCCCGACTAGAAACAGAGGCGGGGCAGGGCGCTCGGCCGGGCCCGACGCCGGTGCTCCTCCCGCCGGCTGCGCCCGCCGGTGAGCCGGACGAGCTCGCGGCGCCGCCCCGCGCCCAGGAGGGGTCGCAGGGGAGCTCGGAGGGCCTGGAGGGGAGATGCCCACGAGCGGCAGGAGCAGCGGCCGAGGCCGATGAGGCTACCGGCGATGGGCGGCACGGGAGTGCCGGTCGCTGGGCTCGCCGGAACCGGCGCGCATCACCGCTTCCAAAGGTGGCCGCGGGGTCGCCTGAGACGGCTTCCAGCGCCACCACCAGTGGTAGGGCCGCGGCGGCCGGAAGCTGCAGGGGGCCGCACCGGCAGGGCTCCCCCAGCGGAAATGGAAGCGGTGGTGGCTCGTGGGACTCAGGTGCTGTCGTGGACAAGGAGAAGAGGGAGGGGGAGGACCGGGGCGCCGGTTTTGACTGAGGGGATTCAGCGGCAGAGCTCGGCCATTGGCGAGAGAAGAGCTCGGGGAGCTCGAGGGGGAGGGCTGGGGAGTTGCTGGTGAAGGGGAGAGCTCGAGGGACGCCTTATATAGGCTCGGGGAAGGGCTCGGAACGGAGCTGGACGACGGCCGGAGCTTCGAGAGCTCGGCGAGGTGGCAGTGCTCCGGTGGAGCATCGATGTCGGCAGAAGCGGCCAACGAGCTACGGGACGAGGGGGAGAAGGCTCCAGGCGGTTCACGCGCGCGGTGGAGAGCTCGCCGGCGCTCGCGGACAAGCCGGAACCCACTGGAGAGGGCTCCCGAAGCCATTTGGCAGGCAGTGCACTGCCTTGGCGTGCACTGCACGCGGTCACCGCGTGGCCACGGCGTTGCCACGCCGCACCCGATGCCAACACATGTCTGGGGTCTTCTACTTGCAGCACTGAGTTGACCTATGCATCTAGATGGGTCAGAAGAGGGCTGGTGTGACTACACCATGGTCAAATAGTTTCGAGCAGCAAACTGTTGACATGTGGTGTGGTCAGCACAGAGCTCCTCTTGGCCTGATCTTTGGCATGGGTCAATAATCTATCAAGTTGACCATGCTGACAAAATTTCAGCTCAATTGGACAAGTCTAGATGGTACTTCCTTCCCAAAGCACCAATCTGACCAGAAATGCAAATGAGGAAGTAGGGGTCAAATGGCTAAATGGATTTAGATGAGTTTTGGTGGAGAGCGATGATTTGGTCATGAGAGGTAGCTGGAAAAGGTTCAGCTCAAATTGATAATCCATGAGGGAACTTCCTTCACAGAGATACAATCTGGACAGAAACTTAGATAATTTACTGGGGAAAATTGGCTAGATGAAATGGGCTGGTTTTTGGTATCCAGTGGTGATTTATCAATGTTAACCACCCTGAAAAATCTCAGCCCAAAAAGATCAAGGGAACAAGCACTTCCTTTGCAAACTGGAAATCTGGACAGAATTTGCAAATGGATGTTGTGCTCAAAATTTGAATTGTGTAACTTGGGATTTTGATGGAAATGGTGAATATATGGATAGTAGAAGCTCCACAAATTATTTGGGATTTTTCCTGGCTACCAAAATAGTAGCTCCTTTGGAAAGTGCCCAAATTGCAATATTGGCGTTAAATAGGAAAAGGAAATTTCCCTTATTTAATTATGACCAATATTTTTATGGGAGCTCAATATGATCACAAATAATATCTCCACAAGTTTTCATGAGCTTTGGAGATGGATAGATATTTTCCTGGATTTAATTCCCTTAACTGGCAGAAAAAGGAATTAATTTTAAATGAAAAATATTACAAATGACTTGGCAATATTTTTGCATATCCAGGGTTTAAAAAGATAGGATGACCACTGGGAGAAATTTGGGAGGCAATAGATCAAAGGAGATTGGGGTTCCTTTGTAACGGAAGGAATTAGGGTTTCCCTTCCGGCAACTCGGAAGGTGGGGTTTTGGTGGCAGAATCCTGAGAATTTTTTTTGGGTGGCAAGGTTGGACTGGAGAGAGTCTCTGGTTGGATAGGAAAGTCAAGGCTAAATGACCATCTTCATATACCCAAGAGGGAGAGAAAATCCGATAACACCAAAAAAAAAGACGGGAGTCAAATCCCGCGAAGGAAAAAAACAAGGAGCGAAAACCAGGGTGTCACAGGTATTCATATGCAAGACATACATCAAGTGTTCTCAAATCTGAAATATTCAATCCGACAATAACGAAACCTCAAAGGGAAAAGATTCGATTCATCGCAACAAGGATAGACAGGGAAGAAACACCATATGATCCAACTATATTAACAAAGCTCGCGATACATCAAAATCGTGCCATATCAAGAACATGAGAGATAGATAAAATACATAGCTACTGGTACAAAGCCTCAGCCCCGAGGGTGAACTACTCCCTCCTCGTCATGGAGACCGCCGGGATGATGAAGATGGCCTCCGGTGATGATTCCCCCCTCCGGCAGGGTGCCGGAAAAGGGCTGTATATTAGATCGTGGAGGTACAGAGGCTTGCAGCGGCGTAAAAACTCATCTAGGTTAGCTGTCGGGGGTTTCTGAATATATATGATTTTCAGCGTTGGAATCACGCGAAGAGGTGCCACAGGGGGCCCACGAGGCACCAGGGCGCGCATGGGTGGGGCAGGCGAGCCCAGGTGGCTCGTGGGGCCCCTGTGGCTCTTCTGCTGCTTACCCAAAGCTTCTTGGGCCCGTTTCCTTCTAGAAAACAGCAACTGGCACTGGGCACTAGGTCAATATGTTAGTCCATAAAAATCATATAAAAACCATATAAAAGTGCACCAAAATCATACAAAACTATAATAAACATGGCATGAATACTTCATAAATTATAGATGCGTTGAAGACGTATCAACGATCCATAGATTCATCAAAATAAGCAAATTATGCAACAAAAACAGAATCTGTCTAAAATAGAACAGTCTTTAAATATTTGAATAATGATTATACTTCTGTAACTCCAAAAATTCTGAGAAATTAGGACAACGTGTAAAATTTGTATATCAATCATGTGTAAACAATTCATATGGTTTTGACGCTCCAGTGATTTTTAAGAATTCCTTCACTGGACGCAAAAGTTTCTGTTTTTGCACAGAATCAAGTCAACTATCATCCACACTATCCCAAAGGTATTACTTGGCACAAACACTAAAAAAAATTAAAAAAACACAATCATAACAGAGGCTATAATTATGTAAACACTCAAGAACAGAAAGAAAAAGCAAAAATTTATTTTATTTATTGGGTTGCCTCCCAACAAGCGCTATTGTTTTATGGCCCTAGCTAGGCATAATGCATAGTTTCAAGTATTGTCATCCTTGGTTTTTGCCAACTTAATAGTATGATCTTCATAAGATTTTTCAAAAACAATAGGGAATATATCATCAACCAAAATTTTAGGGTCATCAAGGCTACCTTCTTCAAACCCTTCTTTGTTCCCCTTTACAATCCAAGCATACTTCTGATTAATACCATTGAAAACTTGTTGGATAATATGTATATGAGGAACTTCCTTCTTAGCATTCTCGTCAAAGCTACGGTGATCATGAAAAACATATCTCATCATATACTCCTTATTATGTAAAATTTCATCTATCATCGGTTTTTCTTTATTCATATTATAGAAATCAAAGATCTCTCTAGCTTCTTGCATTATATAATCAAATTCATTCATGATGATAAGACTGGCTATCTTTTTAGCCTTGGGGTTGTTTATAACAGGTAACTCATAGAATAACCTTTGCAAAGTAGGGTGAGTGTGCATAAACCTTTTTTCAAGTTTAGTAACAAGTGCAGAAATAGCTTCTCCATAACTACTGGTTCTCTTAAGAATAGGAGTGTCATTGCAAACCAAAGATCCAGTACAATTAAAGAATTCTTGGACAATATTTTTCCCTATAACATTTCCACTCCCTACTACAAAAAAAATTTGATCCAAATTTGAGGGAATTTTTCTTTTTGGGATTTCACCATCCCCACCTTTTTCAATAACAAACTCAGACATGATAACGAGTTCAAGCAAGCAAGCAAGCAAAAATATTTTTGTGTTTTTATAAACAAAATTAGAAGTGGGGGAGATGAAAACAAGAGGCAAAGGCAAATAAAAAGGCAAATAAAATAAATGCAAGTGGATGATAGTTTGTGCGAAGGTACTTGATAAATTTTGGTGATGTCTCCCCGGTAACGGCGCCAGAAATTCTTCCTGCTACTTGTAGACTGCGTTGGTATTTCCCCGAAGAGGAGAGGATGATGCAGTATAGTAGAGATAAGTATTTCCCTCAGTTAAGAACCAAGGTTATCAATCCAGTAGGAGAACCACGCAAAATCCTGTAAGCAGCACCTACACACACAAAACCAAACACTTGCACCCAACGCAAATAAGAGGGTTGTCAATCCTCTTAGTGGTTACTTGCAAGGGTTAAGTCTGATAGAGATAAATAGATAAACTAAATTGCTAAATAAAATAAAAGTAAATAAATTGCAGCAAGGTATTTTTGGTTTTATATATATGATAAAGTAGACCCGGGGGCCATAGTTTTCACTAGAGGCTTCTCTCTCGAGCGCAAAACATACGGTGGGTAAACAAATTACTGTTGGGCAATTGATAGAAAAGCGAATAATTATGACGGATTCATGGCAATGATCATATATAGCGAATAATTATGACGGATTATACGGTAGGCATCACGTCTGAGACATGTAGACCGACTCCTGCCTGCATCTACTACTATTACTCCACTCATTGACCGCTATCCAGCATGCATCTAGAGTATTAAGTATAAAACGGAGTAACACCTTAAGCAAGATGACATGATGTAGAGAAGTAAACTCAAACAATATGAATAACCCCCATCTTTTTATCCTTAATGGCAACAATACAAATACGTTTCATGTCCCCTTCTATCACTGGGATTGAGCACAGCAAGATTGAACCCATCACAAAGCACCTCTCCCATTGCAAGATAAACCATTCTAGTTGGCCAAACCAAATCGATAGATCGGAGAGAAATACAAAGCTATAATAAATCATGCATAAAAGTGATCAGCAAAGACTCAAATATTTCTCATGAATAATCTAATCATAAACTCACAATTCATCGGATCCCAACAAACACACCGCAAAAGAAGATTATATCGGATAGAACTCCAAGAACATCGAGGAGAACTTTGTATTGAAGATCAAAGAGAGAGAAGAAGCCATCCAGCTACTAGCTATGGACCCGTAGGTCGGTGGTAAACTACTCACACATCATCGGAAGGGCAGCAAGGTTGATGTAGAAGCCCTCCGTGATCAATTCCCCCTCCGGCAGAGTGCCGGGGAAGGGCTCCAGATGGGATCATGGAAGAACAGAGGCTTGTGGCAGCGGAAAAGTTTTCTCATCTCGCTCTCTGAAGGTTGTGGAATATTTGTGAATTTATAGTGGAAGAATTAGGTCAAGAGGTGCCATGAGGTGCCCACAAGCCTGGGGGCGCGCCCCCTGAGCTTGTCACTCCCTCGTGACTCCTCAGGTCTTCTCCCGAACCTTGAAGGGTCTCTTCTGGTCCAGAAAAAATTAATCCAAAGTTTTTTCTGCGTTTGGACCTTTTTTGATAATGATTCTCCGAAAAGACAAAAACAAGCAAAAAACAGCAACTGGCACTGGGCACTATGTTAATAGGTTAGTCCCAAAAAATGATATAAAATAGCACCAAGTTGCATATAAAACATCCAAGATTGATAATATAATAGCAGGGAACAATAAAAAATTATAGATACGTTGGAGACGTATCAACTGTTTCGTAGTTCAAGGTTGTGTTTTAGACTTTAAGTGGTAGTTTGAGGTTGTAATGTGGACTTCTCTCTTTTATTTATGAATTTGAGTCTTCTGTGATATGAAGGACCATATTTTGAGTTAGAAACATGGTTTTCAGCATTAGGTGAGAACATATAAGGAGCTCCAGGCCATGGGTAAAGAAATATGGTGGATTCTTATGCTATCTTATATTTATATAATTCAAGGAATGTATTAAATTTTAATGAGACCAGATGGCATCTGCAGGTCGTCCCACAAGTAGACATGTAGCAGAATGTTCAAAGTACATAGTTTGGTGGTGAAAGGTGTATGATATTTTGCTTCACTTGTGAAAGTATTCATTTGGAATGATAATTTTTGTGCGCATTTGTTTGAATTGAGTGGCCGATACTCTTGCCTCCGTCTCAATGCCGCACACACACATTGTTATGCGAATACATGTGATTGAAACCCTAATGCAATTTTTTAAAGTCTATGATGTCATTTTTGTTTCAAATAAAATAACATGTTATTCTCTTTTAGAAAAACCATGATGTCAATCGTAGTGTTGTCTCTTCTTTACCTGTTTGTGGAAAAAAGTATGAACTAGGGTTATGATCAAAGACATCCATGAAGCTTTTTTTTTTTAATAAAAAGGCCCCTTAGGACTCATTTAAAAAAATAGATAGAAGAATGTTGCCCAATTGATACGTGAGAAATAGGGCGAAAACCATTACAACTGCGCCATTGAGGACACCACCAGCTGACCTATCACATAACAAGACACACCAGAACGTTGTCGAGAAGAATACACCATCGAGGTAACACCACGCACACCGCCAAGAAAAGGACACCATCGAGGTGGCAGAATAGCATCACTTTCATCACTCTTCCACACGGGAAAGTGATTTCAACTTTGTCATTGACGATCATCGATGAAGGCCTCGCTGCAACAAAAATGCAAAGCCACAGTAAGAACTGCTAGACAGCAGCACACGCCGATGACAGGGTAGCTTCAACGCAAAGGGAACCTACGAAGGATAAATCTACGGGTTGGTGCAGCTAGCTTTGAATACTTAAGTGTGTGATCAAATAAAAACAACGGCGCAGCAAAACGCGCGTTACCCTTCTAGTTGATCGCTACATGGGCTAGCTGTTCTGAGGGTGGCTACTATCATGAAAAAATCGGTGCACTGTGGTCAATTGGGCCTGCCTCTTGTGCAAGGCCCATCTAGCACAATTGATCTACAGCGCCGGTACTGATTCCTGTCGATCACTCTAAAAAAAACTCCCAGTCTATCGCTTTTCTCCCGAGTCCTCGACCTAGGTTTAGATGAGCCATTGCCGCCATCACCGAGACCGCCGTCGACGGTGTCCTTGTCTTGCAGCGCGTGCTCCCTTCTCCCTCCTCCGGTCCTCCCTCCTCCACATCCAGCGGCGCCTCCTCCCCGTTTCCCCATGGCCTCCTGCACCTCGTTGCCGTCCGCTGGCTCCTCCCCCACCGCATCCTTGCCCAGCTCCTCGTGTATCCATTTCCCAGATCTCGAAGTGGCCCGGTAATACTGCTTGTTCTTTCTGCTTGATCTAGAAGTATTATCCTATGCATTTGGTTCATCGTGATCGGAATTATATATATAATTTTTGGCCTCGTGAAGGAGAAAGTATCACTCAAGCTTGGGGGAGGCTTAAATATATGTTGCATACATGCCCCAATCATGAGCTCTCAAGAGAAATAATTATTTAGAACTTTTATGCTCGGCTTTCTCATAATGATCAATCCATGCTCGATACTTCTTCTACTGGTTCCTTTATGAAGAGGACTATTGAATTCAAATGGGACCTTCTTGAAAGAATTAAACGCAACTCTGAAAATTGGGAAATCGACAAAGGTTAAGAGTCAGGTATAAATCTCAAGTTTGATTGTGTTAAGTCTTTTATGGAAACTGATGCTTTTCACAAGTTTAATACTAAATATGGACTTGACTCTGAGATAGTAGCTACATTTTGTGAATCTTTTGCTACTCATGTTGATCTCCCTAAGGAGAAATGGTTTAAATATCATCCACCTATTGAATTAAAAGAAGAACCTGTTAGTGTTAAGGAAGAAACAATTGTTTACCATATTGATCCAGTTGTGCCTACTGCTTATATTGAGAAACCACCTTTCCCTGTTAGGATTAAGGAACATGTTAAGGCTTCAACTGTGGTTAATAAAAGTAATATAAGAATACCTAGACCTTCTGAACAAATTAAAGTTGAACCTAATATTGCAATGGTTAAAGATCTTTTGGTTGATAATAATGATGGGCATGTTATTTACTTTTGCGAAGAGGCTGCTAGAATTGCTAAACCTGTTAGGAATGAACGAGATATGCTAGATAAGAATAAGCCCGTAGTTGGCATGCCTGTTGTTTCTATTAAGATTGGAGATCATTGCTATCATGGTTTATGTGACATGGGTGCTAGTGTGAGTGCTATTCCGTTTTCTTTATATCAAGAAGTAATGAATGACATTGCACCTGTTGAGATTGAAGATATTGATGTTACTATTAAGCTTGCAAATAGAGATACTATTACACCACTTGGGATTGTTAGAGATGTTGAAGTCTTGTGTGGTAAGATCAAATACCCTACTGATTTCTTAGTACTTGGTTCACAACAAGATAATTTTTGTCCCATTATATTTTGTAGACCCTTCTTGAATACCGTTAATGCTGAAATTGATTGTGTTAAAGAGAAGGTTAGAGTTAAGTTTGGTGATATATCTCATGAATTTAATTTCTCCAAGTTTCGTAGACAAACTCATGATAAAGAATTACCCAATAAAGATGAAATTATTGGTCTTGCTTCTATTGCTGTGCCTCCTACTGATCCTTTAGAACAATATTTGCTAGACCATGAGAATTATATGCATATGAATGAAAGAAATGAAATAGATGAACTATTGTTTAAACAAGCACCTATTCTCAAACATAATTTGCCTGTTGAAACCTTGGGAGACCCTCCACCACCTATGGGCGATCCTGTGTTTGAATTAAAGCAATTGCCTGATACGCTTAAGTATGCTTATCTTGATGAAAAGAAGATCTATCCTGTTATTATTAGTGCTATCCTTTTAGAGCATGAAGAAAAGAGATTACTTAAAACTCTGAGGAAGCATTGTGCCGCTATTGGATATACTCTTGATGATCTTAAGGGCATTAGTCCCACTCTATGTCAGCACAAGATTAATATGGAGCCAGATGCTAAACCTATCATTGATCATCAACATCGCTTGAATCCTAAAATGAAGGATGTGGTAAGAAATGAAATATTAAAGCTTCTGGAGGCAGGTATAATTTATCCCATAGCTGATAGTAGATGGGTAAGCCCTGTTCATTGTGTTCCTAAGAAAGGAGGTATCACCGTTGTTCCTGATGATAAAAATGAACTTATTCCACAAAGAATTGTAACTGATTATAGGATGGTAATTGATTTCAGGAAATTAAATAAAGCTACTAGGAAAGATCATTACCCCTTACCTTTTATTGATCAAATGTTAGAAAGATTGTCTAAGCATACACACTTTTGCTTCTTAGATGGATATTCTGGTTTTTCTCAAATACCTGTATCACAAGAAGATCAAGAGAAAACCACCTTTAATTGTCCTTTTGGAAATTATGCTTATCGTCGTATGCCTTCTGGTTTATGTAATGCACCTGCTACCTTTCAAAGATGTATGACTGCTATATTCTCTGATTTTTGTGAAAAGATTGTTGAGGTTTTCATGGATGATTTCTCCGTATACGGGACTTCTTTTGATGATTGCTTAAGCAACCTTGATTGAGTTTTGCAGAGATGTGAAGAAACTAATCTTGTCTTGAATCGGGAGAAGTGCCACTTTATGGTAAATGAAGGTATAGTCCTTGGGCATAAATTTTCTGAAAGAGGTATTGAAGTTGCTAAAGCTAAAGTTGATGCTATTGAGAGAATGCCATGTCCTAGAGATATCAAAGGTATAAGAAGTTTCCTTGGTCGTGTTGATTTCTATAGAAGGTTTATAAAAGATTTCTCTAAGATTTCTAGGCCTCTTACTAATCTCTTGCAAAAAGATGTTCCATTTGTTTTTGACGATGATTGCGTAGAAGCCTTTTGAAATACTTAAGAAAGCCTTGATTTCTGCACCTATTGTTCAACCACCGGATTGGAACTTGCCTTTTGAAATTATGTGTGATGCTAGTGATTATGCGGTTGGTGCTGTTTCTAGGTCAAAGAGTTGATAAGAAATTGAATGTTATTCACTATGCTAGTAAAACCTTAGACAGTGCTCAAAGAAATTATGCTACTACTGAAAAAGAATTTTTAGCAGTTGTGTTTGCATGTGATAAATTCAGATCTTACATTGTTGATTCTAAAGTCACTATTCACACTGATCATGCTGCTATTAAATATCTTATGGAAAAGAAAGATGCTACAAGAATTTGACTTGCATATTCTTGATAGAAAGGGAGCTGAGAATCCTGTAGCTGATAATCTGTCTAGAATGGAAAATGTTCTTGATGACCCACTTTCTATTAATGATGATTTTCCTGATGAACAATTAGCTGTTATAAATGCTTCTCATAACACTCCTTGGTATGCAGACTATGCTAATTACATTGTTGCTAAATATATCCCACCTAGTTTCACCTATCAACAAAAGAAAAAGTTCTTCTTTGATTTAAGACATTACTTTTGGGATGACCCGCATCTATATAAAGAAGGAGTAGATGGTGTTATTAGACGTTGTGTACCTGAGCATGAACAGGAACAAATCTTGCGTAAGTGTCACTCCGAGGCATATGGAGGACACCATGCTAGAGACAGAACGGCGCACAAGGTATTACAATCTGATTTTTATTGGCCTACTCTTTTTAAAGATACACGTAAGTTTGTCCTTTCTTGTGATGAATGTCAAAGAATTGGTAATGTTGGTAGACGTTAGGAAATGCCTATGAATTATTCACTTTTTATTGAACCATTTGATGTTTGGGGCTTTGATTATATGGGACCTTTTCCTTCCTCTAATGGGTATACACATATTCTAGTTGTTGTTGATTACGTTACTAAGTGGGTAGAAGCTATTCCAACTAGTAGTGCTGATCACAACACTTCTATTAAAATGCTTAAAGAAGTTATATTTCCGAGGTTTGGAGTCCCTAGATATTTAATGACTGATGGTGGTTCACATTTTATTCATGGTGCTTTCCATAAATTTCTTGCTAAATATGA
This sequence comes from Elymus sibiricus, assembly GCA_039707655.1. Lineage (NCBI taxonomy): Eukaryota > Viridiplantae > Streptophyta > Magnoliopsida > Poales > Poaceae > Elymus > Elymus sibiricus. Next base: position 30,706,713 of record CM077664.1, read on the forward strand.
TGTTAATCATAGAATTGCATCTCCTTATCATCCTCAGTCTAGTGGTCAAGTTGAATTAACTAATAGAGAAATAAAATTAATTTTACAAAAGACCGTTAATAGATCTAGAAAGAATTGGTCTAATAAACTTGATGATGCATTATGGGCTTATAGAACTGCTTATAAAAATCCTATGGGTATGTCTTCATATAAAATGGTTTATGGAAAAGCATGTCATTTACCTCTTGAATTAGAACATAAAGCATATTGGGCAATTAAAGAACTTAACTATGATTTTAAACTTGCCGGTGAAAAGAGGTTATTTGATATTAGCTCCCTAGATGAATGGAGAACCCAAGCCTGTGAAAATGCCAAGTTGTTTAAAGAAAAAGTTAAAAGATGGCATGATAAAAGAATTCAAAAACAGGAATTCAAAGTAGGTGATCATGTTCTATTATACAATTCTCGTTTAAGATTCTTTGCAGGAAAGCTTCTCTCTAAATGGGAAGGACCATACATCGTTGAAGAAGTTTATCGCTCCGGAGCCATCAAAATAAACAACTCCGAAGGCACTAATCTGAGAGTGGTTAATGGTCAAAGAATTAAACATTATATCTTAGGTACACCCATTAATGTTGAAACTAATATTATTCAAACAATGACACCGGAAGAACACATAGAGAAAACCTTCCGGAACGTTCCAGAACCTTGAAAAGGGGTAGGTATGTGGTACGGTAAGTAAACTGACTCCAAAACTTCCATAAAAGTACTTTCTGTCCATTTTGGAATATATAAAAAATTACAAAAATAAGAAATAGTCAGAAAAGTGCACGAGGAGGCGACAAGCCTGGGGGGCGCGCCCTACCCCCCTGGGCGCGCCTACCAGGCTTGTGGCTCCCTCGTGGACCTTCCGAACTCCATTTTTCTTCCATATTACTTGTCCTGCATGGGAAAAATTCATTATATATACTTATGGGTGTTTTCACCACCGTATAGCAAGTTTCTCCTCTGTTCTTGTTTCGTGCTATTTTCCTGACTGATCTAAGTCATCATGGCTCCCCAAAAGCTCCGCGCCAAGCATCGGATCGTGCAACCTTCGCTGGGCAAACGTCCTTACAGCGAGGTCTATTATGAGTGGTCGTCGAGAGAGGAGGACACCGCTATGCATGAGGAAGTCGGAGAGGTTACAGGAAACCTAGTTAAAGGAAAAGAGGATCAAGCTGCATAATCCCTATGAATAAAAAATTCCATTACCAGCACCTACATACGAGTATCTCACGTCAGATTTAATACATTGCAATGAGCAAAGGGCCAAACATAATTTTGGATGTGCGTAGCAACATCGCGACATAGTTACCTTATTATATGGCAAGGAATCTTCATCTGGAGTGATTGGGGATTGTGCCTTCTCTGGATGCTTAGCCTACGTATGAATCGCCGACACAGGGTTACACACAAATTAAAAATGGTCATACACAATGTTGGCTATGAATGTTTACCATGTGTGCGAGGTACTTACAGGGGGAGAATTGAAGACATGTTGTTCGACTGGAGTGCTGTAGCATTCAACGGGTGACACCGACATCGCAAGGCCTGGAGTGATTGGGGACTGTGCCGTCTGGCGATGCTTAGCCTACATATGAATCGCTCACATAAAGTTACCCACAAATAACAAATGTCCATACAAAATCTCGGTCGTGAATGTATAGCATCGGTGCATGGTACTTACAGGGGGAGAATTGAAGACATGCTCTTGGGGTGGATTGTTGTGGCATTGAACGTGGGACTGTAACATTGCACGGTCTTCCATAATCTTTCCTTCCATTTGGACCTGCTCCACCATAGCCTTGTAGTCCATGTCCTTGCGCTCCTTTTGCAGCCTAATGTCCATATCCGCACGTGCCTGCAACACATTGGTGTCCATCTTGACACGCTCTATCTGTATAAGGCCGTCGACAACCTTCCGGTCCTTTTGCAAAGTCAGCTGCATCTCCTTATACTCAAGCTGGAACTTCTTTTCCATCTCCTCACGGTCCCGCTAAAACTTTTGTTCCATCTCTTCACGCATCTGCTTAATCTTTCGGGACATATCAGCACGCTCATCCTTTAGCATCCTGTCAACGTACGCACGTTCTTGTTTGAGTTTCTTGTCCATCTCATCGCGTTCCTGTTGGACATTCACGTCGATCTGCCGGCGCGCTTCATGCAACAACCTATCGTACTCCGCACGGTTGTGATGTAGCTGTGAATCCATGGTCCCTACAACACCAGACACAAGAATGCAATTAATGAGATCCACATTATCAAAATATACCGATTCTCATTAAAACATATGACTATTTCAATATCTCATAATGTAAAATAGCATGGTATGTGAGACAAACTGACTGCTAAATTTCCAGCAAAAGCTCAAATCTCCCAACATTCATTTTCCTAAATTTGCTATCAACAACCTCATCCAAATCAGTCGTAAGAATCCAGCAACTCCTTCAACAGTACCTCCTTTACTCATGTATTGTGAACAAGTCTGTGTACGGCACATCTAAGTGGCTAAAGCAAACCTCATCCAAATCATTCCTAGTAATCCAATATACCTCAAAGGTCTAGTAAAGTAACTCCACCGAGAAAATATATCCATAACCAGATCGTATGGTCACCTACCCCTAACAAGCAATCACAAAGCTCTTGCATAAAATTCTTTACTCCAACCTCATCCAAATCATTCCTAGTAATCCAGCATAGCTCAAAGGTCTAGAAAATTTACAACACCGAGAATATATATCCCTAACCAGATCATATTATCAACTATTGTGAACTAGCAATCACATACCTCTTTCATAACAGCCTTTTCTCCAATTAACGACAACCACCCACAATCTCGCACCCAAACAGTACCTTCCACGAAAAACTAAGCTCCCACGAACAACTACCAAAAATCTTGCACACAAGATGGCATCTCTAATCTCATCACAACTGCCTTCTTGGTCCAACCAATGGAAAAATGTATCAACATTGCAAGAGATGGGAGGAGACATGGAGGATGAGACCTTTTTACTCCGGCGTCTACGTGGGTGTCTGCGGAGCGATGGCGCGATCCTGGCGACGGCTACGTCAGGAGACAAAAACTTGATGGGGCGGTTAAGATAGGAGGGATATGCGCTACGATGGAATGGTATATATCCATGATTTCAGGGTCAATTATATATTTCCAAGTAATGCGCATGGATGGAACGGTATCCGTCCGTGATTTTTGGGTCAGTTAGTCATTTGGAAGATTTGTTAGTTAGCCTATTTAGAGGGAGCACGATCCTCTGGTGTTGGTGAAAGGGTTTGTTGGGCCAGCGCACAAACATCCCTAGTTCTTCTTTTACCCAAAGGATTAGGGCAACCGTATGCCATTGTCGCCGTCGCCTAGCACCTAATCAACCATGTCATCCTCGAGCTCGATTAGGTGTGCGCTCAAGGGCCGATCAGTTGCTGTGCCCCTGATCCCTTGCCCTGACTGTGGCGATACAGTGAGATTCTATCTCTCCAGTACCGAAGAGCACGATGGCTGGGTGTTCTACAAGTGCAAGCACCACGATGTACAATCTCTTTTTACTATTGGGTTGAAATTTGCTGCAGGAGTAATTTTTTGTACTGTTTCATTAGTGCTGGTTTGATTTGTGCTCATTTGATTCATAGGATACATGTGATTTCTGGCGCTGGGAACTAGAGTATGTGGATCATCTTGTTGGTACAAGTGTCCTTGTTGGTGCTGCTGCCGTTGATGCAATTGGTGCAGCACAGGAAAGAAGGGAAGAGCTACAACGCGCAAAAAAATAGTGGGGAAAGAATGCATGTACCAACAGAGGGAATATTGGAGGCAGGACCAATTACAGTCAGAGCAATCTGCCAACCATTACCAACCACCAAGCGTATACGATGTTAGGATTAGGGAGACAAATTGTTTTTGTGCTGAAGCTGCTGACGGCTAGTGTAATGGTGTTGTGTGTGATGTTGATTCTGAAGAAATAATCTATTTGTGATCGTATCATGGCGATTATCATGGTCACTTGTAATAACAGCTTAAAAAGAAGAGGTTCTCTAACATGCTCCCTCTTACCCCCCTTTTTCACATGAGAGGTAAGAGTATGAAATAAATCTGAGCCGATGGTTGCATTAAATAGTTGTTTTGATTAATTCTTACCTTCTTAACTCTTACGTGAAAAGAGGGGGTAAGAGGGAGCATGTTAAAATTGCTCAAAAAAGAATGAATAAAGCGAGTTCCAATGAAGACAATCGAATGGTAAAACATAAACTACCATTACAAGTCTTGCACACAATCTTGTGCACGAACACAAGAGTTCCATGAAATAGTAATAAAGTACCACATTACAGCAATGACTTAAAATGCCCTTCATTTATTTTCGCACACTACGTTTTGTCGAAACTACTCGAGAGGCACATCAGGAACATGGGAAACAAACAGATAAATCCCATGATCTCCCGGTTACAGCGACATTGTCAATAATATCTCTTTTCTCATTGGACAATTGGTAGTATGCTACAATATTATAGCACACACAATTTAATTTACAACCTATGGGATATGATACAGCAAGAGTAATAAAACTTGCAGGAACAAGAAAGTAGTTTACTTGGATGTATGATAGGCAAATTTCCAGTTGTCACAAGGCTACTTGGTAGTTCAGAGTTGTCAATACTGAACGTAATCTCCTGACCCAGATAAAGCATGTAAACTCTAACAAATTCCTTCCAAGAATCCCCAGAAATGTATGTCAACCCAATTTTGTTGGTAATATCACATGGGAATTCAAACCCCTCATTGGTAGCGAAACTTGCATGAAAATTCCCATTTTTTCCCAAGGGCACTCTGAAATTCTGCTAGAAACTGTATCTGCTATAGCAGGGGATAACCTGAGTAGCATATTTAAGATTGTTAATAAATATGAAGTACCTACAAATACAAACAGTTGGTCCAATCAAAGTTTGCAAGAAATAGATGACTAGCAAAGTAGTTCACTAGTTTATAACAGAAATAACATATAACCCCATAGAAGATTTTAATTTACATGCACGTACACAAAACCATTTGATCAACTAACAAATCTACATGCAATTTAACTCTTATTTCAGTCAACATTACAAACAACTGACAAGTACAATATTACTGCCTCCTTCCCAAAATTGTTGACAAAGAAGTGTACATACGGATGTATCTACCACGAAAACATGACTAGATACATTCGTATTTAGACAAATCCAAGACATTAATTTTGGATTGGATGGAGTACTAAATTTCTCATGATATTTGGTATGAGACATGTCAGACTGGATCTTACTGTCCTGTTTGCAAATCCCGCGCGCAGGGTGACGGTAACAAACTCCCTCATCCGATGCTCACCGGGGCACAAACCCTTGGTGTCCAAACAAATGCCACACTATGATTCGAGAACAATCACATCATCAGTACTATCGTAAAGATTTGTGTTAACTGTTGACTTCAGATCTGACAGATTCTGTAGTGCAAATACGTAGCGCGCTCTTCTCCTTAACCATTGTCGCTCGAGGGTGATCGGCACAAAACAATGCCTCGGAGGACGGTCCAAGTAGCGCAGGTAAGAGAGAGGGATGCGAGGAGGAGGCGGTGAGAAGATCAGTGATGTCCGACCCCTCAGGTGACAATGGCGGTGGCAGTGGCCGGCGACTTCAATAATGCACGTGAGCCCGGCGTCTCCGATCTGATCTTGGAGCGGACATGGCGGTGGTAGGAGGCTCGGATGCCGTGGGTGGTTATGAGGGAGGAGATGCAATCACGGGATTTCGGGAGAGGTGGTGTGCATGAGTTATGGGATCTTCGAACATATATCACCAGGATTACAAAAAAAAACATTATGTTGTGCTAAAAAATACATTTTGTAAGGGCTAAACTAGGTTTCCGGTTTCAAACAAGTATGAACGATATATAATTCAAAATTTGACCTTATCCATTTTCCAACTTTCTTTCAGTACATGCCATGACCAAATCAAGCAAGCATGCAAAATGGTTTTCAGTTTAGCCAAGTTTTCCATTTTCTGGAAATTTTTCGGTCCAAAATGCCCGAATGTGGCTGGACGTGACAACACTAGCAATCATTGCTGAAAATGGTTCAAACTAGGCATGGAGGCCTACAATGGCCATGAATTGTCACCCCAAAAAAGTTGGGTTGATTTAAGATATGTCAAGAAACCATCATGTGCTTTCGGAGGGTGCCAGGCAAGCCCGGAAGGGCGAGTCTGGGAGCACCTCCATATTAAAACCCTACACAAATGATCCCAACTTTTTTCATGACCTCCTATGAGAAAATCAAGCAACCATGCAAAAATGGTTCTCTGTTTAGACAATTTTTCCATGTTCTGGAATTATTTTTATCGAAAATGGCCGAAAACTGGCCGCACGTGACAATACTTGCAAACTTTACTGAAAATGGTTCAAACTTGGCATGGAGGACTAACATGACCAGGAGTTGTTACCCCAAAAAGTTGGGTTGATTTCAGAAAGGTCAAGAAACCAGCATGTGCTCTCAGAGGGTGCCAGGTTAGCCCCCGGAAGGGCGCGTATTGGAGCACCTCCGTGTTTACAATATATACAAGTGATGCCAACTTTATTTCATGACCTCCCATGAGAAAATCAAGCATGCATTCACAATGGTTTTCAATTTGGCCAACATTTTAATCCTTTTTTCAATTTTCGAGCGAAAAAGACCAATAAACATCTCCTGCATGGTGTACCACCCCTAGACACCCTTCGAAAGGGGGTGGCACATGATGCGTTACACTTTGTTTGTCTTAGGGTGGACCTAGTTGACACACCAACCCTAGTTGGATCATTGGGCTACAACGGATTCCATCCCGTAGAATCGATCAGGTACATCAGCTGCCCCCGTCCAGAACCTTCCTGCTACACTCTCCACTTTGTGAAGCAAGTACATCATCAAAGATGTGAAATTCCACCAAGCTTTTTCAATGCATTCCATGACCAAATCAAGCAAGCATGCAAAATGCTATTCAGTTTACACAAAATTTACCATTTTACTATAATTTTTCCGGTCGAAAATACCCGAAAAGTGGCCGCACGTGACAAAACTTGCAAACTTTGCAGAAAATGGTTCAAACTTGCCATGGAGGCCTAACATGGCCTTGAATTGTGACCCCAAAAAGTTGGGTTGATTTCAGACAGGTCAGGAAAGCAGCATGTGCTCTAAGAGGGTGCCAGGCTCGGCCGGAAGGGCGTGTCTCGGGGAACCTCCATGTTCACACCATCTTGATATGATGTGGACTTTATTTCATGGCCTCCCATGACCAAATGAAGCAAGAATGCACAATGGTTTTCAGTTTGCACTAGTTTTTCCATTTTCTAAACCCTAAACCCTAAACCCTAAACGGAGGCAGTGGATGTACCTCATCGACTCTATGGGATGGAATCAAGTGTGGACCAATGCTCCAACTTGGTTTGGTGTGTCAATTAGGTCCACCCTAAGGCAAAGAAACTTGAAGGCATCATGTGGTACCCCTTTCGATGGATGTTTAGGGGGGTAGACCGTTTGGGAGCTATTTATTGGTATATTTCAATCGAAAAATGAAAAAAACATCAAAATGCTGTCTAACCTTTAAACCATTGTGCATGCATGCTTGATTTGGTCATGGGATGCCATGAAAAGAACTTGGAATCCTTTGTAGATGGTGTAGACAAGGAGGTGGCCCGAGACGCGCCCTTCCGGACTAGCCTAGCACTCTCCGAAAGCACATGCTGGTTTATTGACCTATATGAAATCAACCCAACTTTGTAGGGTTACAATCCATGGCCATGTTAGGGATACATGCCAAGTTTGAAACCTTTTCAACTAAGTTTGCAAGTTTTGTCACGTGCGGCCAGTTTTCGGGCATTTTGGACCGAAAAAATTCAAGAAAATGGAATTCTTGTCTAAACTAAAAAGCATTTTGCATGCTAGATTGTTTTGGTCATGGGATTACATGGAAAATAGTAGAGATCATTTGTATTTCTTTCTGAACACCATATTCATTTTTTTTTGGGAATAATAGCTGCTAATGTTGCAACCTCCCATAACTAACGCCGCCCAACTCTCCCGAAATCCCATGATTACAGCTCCTCCCTCGTAACCACCCGCGGCATCCGGGCCTCCTACCACCTCCCACGACCGCTGCAAGATCAGATCGGAGCCGCCGGCCACCCCCCACCGGGAACGTGACCTGAGGGGTCGGACGGCACTGCTGTTGTCACCGCCTCCTACTCGCATCAATGCGCCGCTGCTCCTGTTGCAGGCGTCGAGCGCGATACAGCCACCTGTATTGTGCGACGCACTATCCCCCAGCAGCAATTAGCCGCCACCGTCTCCGACAGAAGGTATTACCTAATCATAGCTCTTATTAATCTTTCTCAGCCGCACGTCTACTAGTTAAACCCTCATAGGATTTGCACAATTTATTCCAGTCGGCATGATATTATCGTAATCATTTTCTCCAAATCAATCTTGTCAATCCGAACACTACACGAACGTGGAAAGAGGTAATACCACAACAACAGATGGTTATCTCTTGCATGAAATAACATGTCATATGTTTAAGAAATCTGAAACCCTAGTTAAACTGTGCTAATTTTATGCATGAACAAAATCGGTAGTGTGCTTATACTTACAAGTGGTTCATATGATAAAAAAAAGTCATCCATACCTGATATAAGATTTTAATTTGTTATACATTTGTCAATATTAAGTTCAAATTAATTGACCCAGTTTTGCTTTTGTTCCATACGTGCCAGGAAAATGGAAACTACAGCTAAAAGTACTGCTAATGGAGAAAAACACTTCTCTGAAATGACCGATGAGGTCCGTAATTGACATTTTGTTTTCAAACTTTTCGTACATTTACTTCTTTCATAGTCGCTAAAATCTAATGCCACTTTGCAGGAACTATTTGCGAAGCACGCTCATATGAAGTTAGCATGCTCACCGTCAAGGTTCGCCAAAACCATTGACATGTTATCACCAAAATACATAGAGTCCATCATAACAAATACCGGTCTTGGGGGTCTAACCAAGATGCATGACTTTAATCTCCGGTGCATGATGTTGGTAAGACTAGCCAAGAGCTTAGATAGTGAGACGGCGTCGATTACCATAGGTAAAACGCCATTCCTATCACCGCAGAGGACGTGCACCATATATTTGGCCTTGCGATAGAAGGGGAGGATATTGATAAAAAGCTGCAAAGCACAGCAGATCCAAAATTGTTTAACACATATCAAAACAATGGGGTAATTTCGGTGTCTAACCTTGAGAATGCGATCAGACTTTCCAAAACTCCGGACGAAGATTTCCTGGTGCGGTTCGTTCTGTATGCAATCGGTACTGTTTTAGCACCAATAGCACAATCTTATGTCGACGCGAAATATCTTAAACTTGTTGCGGATATTAAAAGCATTCGAAGATTGAACTGGGGATGTTTCACACTGAATAACTTGTTCACGTCCCTTTACAAATTTAACAATCTTGATCAAGTATCCCTACAAGGAAATCTACCCCTGCTCCAGGTTAGTGCTACATCACTAGTTAACATTCTACAATTGTTGTTCTGTTGTCTATCTCTCTATACTGATGAAGTAATGTATTGTGTAGATTTGGTACTGGGAGCACGTGCGTACTGGCAAATTGATGTATCCTAGTATACCCCCATCATTGGTCGCACGATGGGATGAAAGCACGTCAAAAATAAGAACAGAAGCTTACAACACAGGAGGTCTTCATAAAGGACTGGTATGTTTCTAGATTTGACCCTTGTATAACCGGTTATTTATTTGCTACTAATGATTCATTCTACCTGATTCAAAGGTTGTGATGGAAATTTGTGCTCGACATCCACAGGCCGACAATAGAAATGATCCACGAAGCAATAATTTTGTACATGTGGATGAACATGATTCGTATCAAGCACAATCACAGGGTCAAAATATGAGTAGCCAGCAAGTAAGCCCTTCGAAGACAATTTTTTTTCGAATACCACTAAAAGGTCGCATTGAACCTCATTCATTTAGCTTTGTTCTCAACGGGGTGTTACTTTGTTTGCATAGGTGGAAATGATAGTTGCAGCCATGAATGCACATTTTTCTGAACAAGAAAAGAAGATAGGCAGACAGCTAATGGAACTTGAGCACAGATTTGACGCGAAATTCCTCACCATGAGTGAAGAGTTAATCGACCTTAAGACTAAATCTGCCAGTAATCCTAGGATCTCGATGGCCGAGGATGAAATTAAAGACTTAAGGAGGGAACTGCAGGTATGTCATGGTGTCCATTTTTTATTTTTATGAATATGTTCCTCCATATTCATTATTGTTTATATTGTAACAGGAATTAAAAAACCAAATTAAAGGCAGCCGACAATCCGTGTCACAGAAAGCAGGCGTCGAGGTGATAATTATGGCCCCACACGTACCTACTATTAACAAACTACTTCTAAGCGACCATTTTTTAATGTAGGAACAAGTCAATGTGCGAAGTGAATCCTTCACAGCAACTCCTAAGTTTGACGCATCCACGGCACATACTTCGACTCCAACACCAAGTGCAAGACACGTCTTGCCAAACAAGGAGGATCCTCGAATCACACCGTCGAAGCCTCTGTTTTATAATAATTACAAGCTGACAGACGAGGACTTAGAGGCAGCCGTTTTCATACGCAGAACACACGACCCTGTTGAAGTAGCTCTAATCGGAGACATTCCCCTCACAGCGGGAAAACTCAAGCGAAATTTGAAGAACGAATACATCTATGATGATGTAAGCCCCTTGTACTCCATTGTACATCAAGTATTGGAACTGCTAGCGTATTATTATATGATTACAAATTTGGCAGGTTATTATGGCGTATGCTCACATCACCGGAGTTGAGAATGATACTACGTCAATCATATCATACTACGTCAATCATATCCCCCACTGAAACCAGAAAGCTATTAGAATCAAATGGGGTTAATCCTAGGGGACGTGGAAGCTCGTGGGTTGCTCGTGTTGCAAATAAATTTGTAGGACGCAGAAAGGTACCCGTTTTTCTCACTTTCATATTTCGTATAGATAGTGTAGACGAAACATTTCAGGGGTCCCCCGAACCATAATTGTTTCGCATATATAAATTATTCCGTGCAATGAGTCCGCTTTTATTTTACGGCAGGTGCACATCCCATTGAATGTACATAGTAACCACTGGATGCTAATGCTGTTTAATTTCGACAAAGAAGAGATTCAAATCCTAAACTCCTTGAAAGATCATTTTGACAAGGAGAAGGAAACTGCTCTTGTAAGTGTTCTCTTGCTGCCTCTTTACCGTCGCATGGCACATGAACTCCCAAATCACCGTAACCCTTTGTAAAACTCGTATTATGCTAGGTGGAGTCGATTTAGAACTGCATCGACGAAGCAGTGAAGGATGGCTTGGTAACACCAGCTAAGCCCATCAAATTTGCCGAGTTGGAGGTAGTACGCTATGACAACATACCACAACAGAAGGACGGGTACGTACAACCTCCTAAATTATTCCTCGCCAACACGTCCAAGTTTACTAAACTTAAACTAAACCCTGCAGGCATTCATGTGCGCTGTTCACACTGAAGTACATGTTGACATGGAACGGTGTAGATTTTACCGAGAATTTGGAGCAGGTCAGTCAAACACTATATTTAATTTGAAATATCTTTTGCCTCAATGTTGTGCTGACATATGTGTCACTTATCAAATATAGTCACAGATAGAGATTTTCAGCTGGAAAATAGTTTCAAGCCTGCTGCGTTCAAATTGCAACAGTCTTCGCCTCGATTCATACAAGTACCCCATAACGGTTAGCGATACAGCACGGATATTTCATTTTTTTCATAGGTCTCATGATTTGAACGAATGCACCGATGTCTGCTGTACAGAAGGAGGCGTACGAAGCCCATGTTGCATCGCAACCTAAGGGTTCAGAAGACGACGTCCAAGAAATGAACGAACCTATTCTTTGCAACCAAACAGACACGTCGAGCTCCCAAAAGGATCCTAATACGTCTCCAACGTATCTATAATTTATGAAGTATTCATGCCATGTTTATTATAGTTTTGTATGATTTTGGTGCACTTTTATATGGCTTTTATTTGATTTTTATGGACTAACATATTGACCTAGTGCCCAGTGCCAGTTGTTGTTTTCTGCTTGTTTTTGGTTTTCCAGAAAATCCATATCAAATGAAATCCAAATGCAGCGAAACTTTTTGACAATTTTTTCTGGAAGGAAATGGACCTAGGAAGCTTCGGGGAAGCAGCAGAAGAGCCACAGGGGCCCCACGAGCCACCTGGGCGCGCCTGCCCCCCCCCCCAGGCGCACCCTGGTGCCTCGTGGCCCCCCTGTGGCACCTCTTTGCGTGATTCCAACGCTGAAAAATCATATATATTCAGAAACCCCCGAAAGTTAACCTAGATGAGTTTTTACGCCGCCGCAAGCCTCTGTACCTCCATGATCTAATCTACAGCCCTTTTCCGGCACCCTACCGCAGGGGGGAATCATCACCGGAGGCCATCTTCATCATCCTGGCGGTCTCCATGACGAGGAGGGAGTAGTTCACCCTCGGGGCTGAGGGTTTGTACTAGTAGCTATGTGTTTGATCTCTCTCTCTCTCGTGTTCTTGATTTGGCACGATCTTGATGTATCGCGAGCTTTGTTAATATAGTTGGATCATATGGTGTTTCTTCCCTCTCTATCCTTGTTGTGATGAATCGAATCTTTTCCCTTTGAGGTTTCGTTATTATTGGATTGAATATTTCAGGTTTGAGAACACTTGATGTATGTCTTGCATATGAATACCCATGGTGACAATGGTGTATTATATTGATTCACTTGATATATGTTTTGGCACTCAACTCGCGGATTCCCGTGGTGACATTGGGGTAATCTATGCATAGGGGTTGATGCACGTTTTCATTATCTTTTCTCTGATAGAAACTTTGGGGTGCTCCTTGGAGTTCTTTGTGTGGATTGAATATTATGATTATGAAGTTGTTAGATGCATATCGTATAATCAACTCACGAATACTTGTGGTGACATTGGAGTATCAAGGTGACATTAGAGTTGGTTGATGTGTATCATATGGTGTTATTTTAGTACGAACTCTAGGGCTGTTTGTGACACTTATAGGAATAGCTCCATAGGTCGATCGGAAAGGATAACTTTGAGGTGGTTTCGTACCCTACAAACAATTTCTATCTTATGTTCTCCGCTAATAGGAACTTGGGAGTGATTTTTTATCGCACGTTGAGGGATGGTTATATGATCCAATTATATTAGCATTGTTGAGAGATTGCACTAACGAAAGTATGAACCCTAGGCCTTGTTTTTAAGCATTGCAATACCGTTTGTGCTCACTTTTGTTACTTGCTACCTTGCTGTTTTTATATTTTCAGATTACAAAAACCTATATCTACTATCCACACTACACTTTTATCACCATCTCTTCGCCGAACTAGTGCACCTATACAATTTACCATTGTATTGGGTGTGTTGGGGACACAAGAGATTTCTTGTATTTGGTTGCAGGGTTGTTTGAGAGATACCATCTTCAACCTACGCCTCCCACGGATTGATAAACCTTAGGTCATCCACTTGAGGGAAAATTGCTACTGTCCTACAAAACTCTGCGCTTGGAGGCCCAACACGAGTCTACAAGAATAAGTTGTGTAGTAGACATCAAGCTCTTTTCTGGCGCTGTTACCGGGGAGGTGAGTGCTTGAAGGTATATCTTTAGATCTTGCAATGGAATCTTTTAGTTTCTTGTTTTATCACTAGTTTGGTTTATAAAATAAAACTACAAAAAAATGGAATTGAGGTTGCCTCATATTATTCGTCTTTATAATGTCTTTCTTGAAAATGATGGATCGGAAAATTGTGCTCAATTAATAGAAGAAGAATTCGATAAAATGTTTGGCATAAAATCTTTGAATGATGAGCATGATTGCAATGTTGCTAGTATGAATTCTTTGAATATCCATGATCCTAATGATATGCAAAACTACAAGCTTGGGGACGCTATGTTTGATGAAGATGATATTTTTAGTCCCCCAAGTTTTGATGAGAAAATTTATAATGATGATTGCATGCCTCCTATTTATGATGATTATAATTATAAAAGTGGATTTGGAGAGGTCATGACTTTATTTAAAGATGATTCCACTATTTTGGAAGAGGTTTCAATTGATTATGACAACAAAGTTGCTATCTATGATGATTATTGTGATGACATGTATGCTATAAAGAATAATGATAACCACGAAACTTGTCATCATGATTTTAATTTTCAATTGGATTATGCCAATCAAGTATCTCATGATAGTTATTTTGTTGAGTTTGCTCCCACTATTATTGATGAGAATAAAATTGTTTATGTGGAGAGTAATAAAAATCCTATGCTTGTGGATCATGAAAAGAATGCTTTATGTGAAAGTTATATTGTTGAATTCATTCATGATGCTACTGAAAATTATTATGAGAGAGGATCATATGCTTGTAGGTGTTGCAATAATATCAAGTTTCCTCTTTATGTGTTGAAAGTTTTGAAGTTATACTTGTTTTGCCTTCCTATGCTAGTTGATTCTTGCTCCTATAAAATATTTTCTCACAAAATCCCTATGCATAGGAAGTGGGTTAGGCTTAAATGGGCTTGTCATATGCTTCATGATGCTCCCATTATGTTTCAATTATTCACTTTTATGTGAACATATTTAAAATCATCATGCCTAACTAAAAAGGCATTAAAGAAAAGCGCTTGTTGGGAGACAACCCAACATTTATACCTACTGTTTTTGTGTGTTCACATGATTAATATACTGTAGTAATCATGTTTTATATGTTTTCTTTCAATAATGTGCCAAGTAAAGCCTTTGGGATAGTGTGGATACCTGTTGATTCGATTCTTAGCAAAAACAGAAACTTTTGCATCCAGTGGTGGAATTTATATTCTGTACTGGAGTGTGCGAAAATTCTGAAATTTTTACAGAGTATTGAGTTACAAATTTTTTACGTTGTCCTAATTTTTCAGAATTTTTCTAAGTACAAAAGTATGGTTTTTAAATAGCTCACTACATGCTGTTTTGTTTTTGACAGATTCTGTTTTTATTGCATAGTTTGCTTGTTTTAGTGTTTCCATAGCTTATATTGAGTAATATAAATTGTGGAAATGATAGAATACAGTAGGCATTATGTGAGAACAATTATGAAACTTGTCTTTACAGTACCTAAGTGGATGATTTATTTCTATCATACTAACCTATCTCACAAGTTCCGTTAAGTTTTGTGTGATTGAAGTTTTCAAGTTTTGGGTGAGATATCGATATGAGGAGAATAAGGAGTGGCAAGACCCTAAGCTTGGGGAT
Source organism: Elymus sibiricus (assembly GCA_039707655.1). Lineage (NCBI taxonomy): Eukaryota > Viridiplantae > Streptophyta > Magnoliopsida > Poales > Poaceae > Elymus > Elymus sibiricus. Next base: position 30,722,145 of record CM077664.1, read on the forward strand.
GCCCAAGGCACCCCAATGTAATACTCAAGGAAGACTCAAGCGTCTAAGCTTGGGGATGCCCCGGAAGGCATCCCCTCTTTCGTCTCCAACATTATCGGTAACCTTACTTGGAGCTATATTTTTATTCGTCACATGATATGTGTTTTGCTCGGAGCATCATGTTATTTTGTTGAGATTTGCTTGATGTTATCAATAATAATGTTTAGTATCTTTTAGTTCAATAAAATGCCAATTATAGCCTTTACCATGCTCAGTTTGCAAGTTCATGTGTTGCTGTTTGAAAACAGAAAGTTTTCTGTTATGTCCAGAATATTCCTGAATAGTCAGAACATGATAAAAAATCTGAAATTTTTACACAGTAAGAATGGATGAGTTCTCTGTCACGTGGTAATTTTTCAGAATTTTTGGAGTTAGGGAAGTATGAATTCTTATTCACTCTTTACAGACTGTTCTGTTTTGGCAGATTGCTGTTATAGTTGCATTATTTGCATATGTTTGCTAGTTTAATGTTTCTATTTGTGGATAGGAGTATTAAATATGCAGAGGAATTTAGTATGCAATGTTTAATTATAATTTTAGTGATATGTTACAGTAGAGAATGTTAAGGTTTTGAGTTGATTTATACTAACTTATCTCACGAGTTCTTGTTGAGTTTTGTGTGGATGAAGTTTTAAGATTTAGGAGAAACCGTGATATGAGAGGAATTAAGGAGACACAAGAGCTCAAGCTTGGGGATGCCCAAGGCATCCCAAGTTAATATTTCAAGAATTTTCAAGCATCTAAGCTTGGGGATGCCCCGGTAGGCATCCCACCTTTCTTCTTCAACAACTATCGGTCAGTTTTGGTTGAGCCTAAGTTTTTGCTTCTTCACATGATATGTGCTATCCTTGGAATGTCATTTTATTTTGTGTTTTTTGCTGTTTGAATAAAATACTTAAGATCTGAAATTTTTAAATGAGAGAGAGTTCTCACATAGCTACTTAATTACTTAACTACTCATTTGATCTTCACTTATATCTTTTTGGAGTAGTTTGTCATTTACTCTTGTTCTTCACTTATATCCTATGAGTAAATTGTTGAAATGAATTGAATATTATAAAGTTGAAATTTATATGCTTCATATGCTTGTCCCATGGGGAGTAGTGACTTCACATACAAGAAGTATAAGTGGTAAAATTTATTGAAAGTTAACAAACATAGCATTGGTCACTTGAACAATTCATGAAAGAATTTTCAAGGAAGAGAAATTTCACATATAAATATACTATCTTGGACATCTTCAATGATTGTGAGCCCCCATTAATTATTTTCAAGCTTGATCAAGTAGTTGACGTTGGACAAGGAAGACAACGTAATGAGTTATGTTTGTTTATATTCACATAGAAGTTATATTGTCATGGATCCTCTAACATGTGGTGCTTGCTTAGGATCTTTTGCTAGCCAAAAATTCGTACTAAGTAGAGATATTACTTGTGCATCCAAAACCCTTAAACCCAGTTTCTTGCCATGAGTGTCCACCATACCTACCTATGGATTGAATAAGATCCTTCAAGTAAGTTGTCATCGGTGCAAAAAGCAATAAAAATTGCTCCTAAAATATGTATGATCTTTTATTGTAAGGGAAAATAAGCATTGTATGAACTTGTGATGGTAAAGAAATAAAAGCGACGGACTGCATAATAAAGGTTGCTATCACAAGGGACAATATAACGTGACGTTCCTTTGCATTAAGGGCTTGTGCATCCAACAACAAAAAGCGCATGACGACCTTTGCTTCCCTCTACGAAGGGCCTATCTTTTACTTTTCCATATTTACTTTTCTGTATTTACTTTTATACAAGAGTCATTAATGTTCATCCCTACTTCGCTCTATTTATTCTTTAGTTGGCAAGCATTATGTGGTAGGGAAAGATCCAGGCACATATATCCAGTTGAATATAGGTGATCATGAGTTATGATTTTTGACATTATCCCTGAGATAAATAAGTTGGGAGGCGAAACATTAAGCCCCTATCTTCCTATGTGTTTGACTGAAACGGTTTGTTCTAAAAATATGCTTTGAGTGTCAGCAATCATGGAAGACTAAATGATGGTTGAGTATGTGGAATTTGCTAGATCAAAGCTCTTACATAGACCCTTCCTGAAAATAAGATGAATTGCAATTGTTTGATGACTGAGAACATAGTTTGTTAGTTTTCAAGAAAGTTTATGGCCTATACTTTAAACATGTGAATAGCATGCTACTTGATCATGAGAAGTTTTATGAGATGAGCTACTGATTATGATATATATTGATGCTAGAAAAAGTGATTGAAATTATCATTGATCAAACTTATGCACTATGCTAGCATTCACACTTCATAAATTATTTCTTTTATCATTTACCTACTCAAGGACGAGCAGGAATTTAGCTTGGGGATGCTGATACGTCTCCAACGTATCTATAATTTATGAAGTATTCATGCCATGTTTATTATAGTTTTGTATGATTTTGGTGCACTTTTATATGGCTTTTATTTGATTTTTATGGACTAACATATTGACCTAGTGCCCAGTGCCAGTTGCTGTTTTCTGCTTGTTTTTGGTTTTCCAGAAAATCCATATCAAATGAAGTCCAAATGCAGCGAAACTTTTTGACGATTTTTTCTGGAAGGAAATGAACCCAGGAAGCTTCGGGGAAGCAGCAGAAGAGCCACAGGGGCCCCATGAGCCACCTGGGCGCGCCTGCCCCCCCCCCCCCCAGGCGCGCCCTGGTGCCTCGTGGGCCCCCTGTGGCACCTCTTTGTGTGATTCCAATGCTGAACAATCATATATATTCAGAAACCCCCAAAAGTTAACCTAGATGAGTTTTTACGCCGCCGCAAGCCTCTGTACCTCCACGATCTAATCTACAACCCTTTTCCGGCACCCTGCCGGAGGGGGGGAATCATCACCAGAGGCCATCTTCATCATCCCGGCGGTCTCCATGACGAGGAGGGAGTAGTTCACCCTCGGGGCTGAGGGTTTGTACCAGTAGCTATGTGTTTGATCTCTCTCTCTCGTGTTCTTGATTTGGCACGATCTTGATGTATCGCGAGCTTTGTTAATATAGTTGGATCATATGGTGTTTCTTCCCTCTCTATCCTTGTTGTGATGAATTGAATCTTTTCCCTTTGAGGTTTCGTTATTATTGGATTGAATATTTCAGGTTTCAGAACACTTGATGTATGTCTTGCATATGAATACCCGTGGTGACAATGGGGTATTATATTGATTCACTTGATATATGTTTTGGCACTCAACTCGCGGATTCCCGTGGTGACATTGGGGTTATCTATGCATAGGGGTTGATGCACGTTTTCATTATCTTTTCTCCGATAGAAACTTTGGGGTGCTCCTTGGAGATCTTTGTGTGGATTGAATATTATGATTATGAAGTTGTTTGATGCATATCGTATAATCAACTCACGGATACTTGTGGTGACATTGGAGTATCTAGGTGACATTAGAGTTGGTTGATGTGTATCATATGGTGTTATTTTAGTACGAACTCTAGGGCTGTTTGTGACACTTACAGGAATAGCTCAATAGATCGATCGGAAAGGATAACTTTGAGGTGGTTTCGTACCCTACAAATAATTTCTATCTTATGTTCTCTGCTAATAGGAACTTGGGAGTGATTCTTTATCGCACGTTGAGGGATGGTTATATGATCCAATTATATTAGCATTGTTGAGAGATTGCACTAGCGAAAGTATGAACCCTAGGCCTTGTTTTTAAGCATTGCAATACCGTTTGTGCTCACTTTTGTTACTTGCTACCTTGCTGTTTTTATATTTTCAGATTACAAAAACCTATATCTACTATCTATACTACACTTTTATCACCATCTATTCGCTGAACTAGTGCACCTATACAATTTACCATTGTATTGGGTGTGTTGGGGACACAAGAGATTTCTTGTATTTGGTTGCAGGGTTGTTTGAGAGATACGATCTTCAACCTACGCCTCCCACGGATTGATAAACCTTAGGTCATCCACTTGAGGGAAATTGCTACTGTCCTACAAAACTCTACGCTTGGAGGCCCAACACGAGTCTACAAGAATAAGTTGTGTAGTAGACATCAGATCCCGACACCCCCAGCTCCCCAAAAAGGCGGAGACCACGTGGACGCCCGAGGAAGATTGTCGATGAAATGCAAGCTACAAAAACAAAAACTCTTGAAGAGCTCAAACTTAAATTTGATACGAAGACCATTGCTAAACGTGTGGGTTCGATATCTTCTCGATCACGCAGACCATCACAAGCTTTGTTGAGCCCATTCAAGGAATGCAAATGGTAGTTTAGGTATGTACTAGATAGCACTGGAGTTATCACTTATGGTACATATGTCATTTATGCTATGGTGATCTTAGTTACGCAAGCACTGCTATATAGTTGGATTTCATCTTTATGTTGCTATCCATGAAACAGCAACTCCCCTAGTCAAGTAATACATGGTAAGTTATTTTTCCAAAACACATAGTAGGTGCTTTTGGCAATCATGTGCATGCTCTACTTTTGGAAATAATTAATACATGCTTTACGGTTTTTTTGCTTCAACTGGCAATAGGCACTCTTGGCAAACATGTTGCATGCTCTACTTTTGGCAACAACTAGTACATGCTCAGTTATTATCAGAATCTGGCAGTAGTAGCTTTTGGCAATCATGGGCATGCTCTACTTTTGGCAATAACTAATACATGCTCAGTTCGTTTGCTTAAAATGGCAATAGGTGTTATTGGCAAACAGTTGCAGGCTCTACTATTGGCAACAACTAGTACATGATCAATTCTACTTCCAGCAAACATCCCTACATATGACTAAACATCTTCAGTTGAGAACTGAACATATTCAGTTTAGCATATAGCAGGAGCATCTTCAATTAGAGATGGAACATCTCCAGTTCAATATATAACCTGAACTTCTTCAGTTTAGGGCAAACTTGTACCATAGATCACCATCGTTACGTAATTAGGCCTTGTACAATGCAAGGCGATTAGGGGAGGTGCATAGAAAAATAAACCGGTATTTCTTTAAACACCAGCGCTTATTACAACAGGGTAGACGCATAATTACATGTCTCTCCTGTGGAAATAGTCACTGGTGCTCCAGAGAACTCGGTTTATTTTCCTACACATCTCCCTAACCACCTACCATTGTACAAGGCCTTAACACACATCATCAAAGTACTGGCAAACACTTAATTAAGACGGCAGATTAAACAATTCATAACTTAAGCAGTGCGGCGCATAAGTTCAAAGAGTACGTTGGGGCATCAGTTCGAAACCACGAGAACCAAAAGACATGATATAAACATAAATGGCTGCGGTGGGACTGGGGCAGCAGCAGGCTGGCAGGCAAGCAGGGCATCAGTTCTTCGCCTTCTTGGCCGGGCGAGGAGGGGGCGGGACGTAGAACGCCTCATGCCCTACCACGTACTTTCGGAGGAAGGCACCGAAGGCCGCGTGCCCAGCCTTGACAATGGGGTTATGCTTCGTCTCTGATCCCTTGCCAACGCCCGTGGCGTGCTGGATCATGCTATTGAAGTCTCTCGCGATGTCCTTGGTACAGAAGGGGCAGGATATGTATCCGTAGCGCTTCTGGGTGCGGTACGGGATTTCCCCGTTCCGCAGCCTCCTCAGGATGTACCGGCTCTTGTTGTCCCTGCTATCTTTGTCATGGTCCACGTCTTCGTCGGCTTCCTGTGAATTAGTACACATAGAATAACTCAGCTGAAATATTTAACTACTTATAACTTGAAGGTTTGAAAGCAATCATATGAACAATGGCAATTACCACTCTTTTCTTCTCTAGAAATATGGGTCACGTCACACAGTCAAAGTTGGGGTTATCGGAATTGTTTGGAATGTGTGCATAGCACCATAGTACTCAACTATGAATTCCCCTTGTTGGAGAGAATAAAAAGGAAAATTACCTTGCTATTTATATTTACTGATGTGATCCATGTTTTCAAAATAACTAGACAAATGCCATGTACATGGCTGAGCTATAGCATGTAACTTCTACCATTTACCGCAAGAGCATGTTGAGAAATCTCTAAACTAGAAAGAGCTTCTGGAGCATTTTGTACCAATAGTAAGTACATTATAATACAATGATTACCAAAAAAGAGCATGCAGATGATTCACACTAATCTACCTCTTATATTGTATTATATTTTGTTGTATTCCTTGTTATCTATCTTCAAATTTTCTTTCGTTTGCATGTATAGTGCTACTTGTAGCTTGCGTTGGTTTTATCCCCGAAGAGGAAGGGATGATGCAGCACAGTAGAGGTAAGTATTTTCCTCAGTTATGAAACCAAGGTTATCAATCCAGTAGGAGAACCACGCAACACCTCGTTAGCAGTACCTGCACACAAACAACAAATCCTTGCACCCAACGCAAACAAGGGGTTGTCAATCCCTCGGCGGTTAATTGCAAGATTAAATTGTATGTGATAGATAGATAGATTGAAACAAAAATACAAAATAAAATAAATAAAAGAAAAGGTGCAGCAATATTTTTAGGGTTTTAGTAATATGATTTAGATAGACCCGGGGGCCACAGTTTTCACTAAAGGCTTCTCTCATAGAAAATAGCATATGGTGGGTAGACCAATTACTGTTGGGCAATTGATAGAAAAGCAAATAATCATGATGATATCCAAGGCAATGATCATGTATATAGGCATCACGTCCGAGACAAGTAGACCGACTCCTGCCTGCATCTACTACTATTACTCCACACATCGACCGCTATCCAGCATGCATCTAGTGTATTAAGTCCATAAAGAACGGAGTAACGCCTTAAGAACGATGACATGATGTAGCCAGGATAAACTCACGTATGAATAAACCCCATCTTTTTACCCTTAATAGCAACGATACATATGTGTCATGTCCCTTTCTGTCACTGGGATTGAGCAACGCAAGATCGAACCCATTACAAAGCACCTCTTCCCATGGCAAGATAAATCAATCTAGTTGGCCAAACCAAATCAATAGATCGGAGAAGAAATACGAGGCTATAATAATCATGCATAAAAGAGATCAGAGAAGACTCAAATAATATTCATGGATAATCTGATCATAAACTCACAATTCATCTGATCCGAACAAACACATCGGATAGAACTCCAAGAACATCGAGGAGAACATTGTATTGAAGATCAAAAAGAGAGAAGAACCATCTAGCTACTAACTATGGACCCTAAGGTCTGTGGTAAACTACTCACGCATCATCGGAAGGGCGGCAAGCTTGATGTAGAGCCCCTCCGTGATCGATTCCCCCTCCGGCGGAGTACCGGAGAAGGCCTCCAGATGGGATCTCTCAAGAACAGAAACTTGCGGCGGCGGAAAAAGTATTTCGTGGACTCCCCTGAGGGTTTTTGATTTTTTGGGAATTTATAGTGGAGGAATTAGGTCAAACGGAGCTCTGTGGGCCCCACGAGGTACCAGGGCGCGCCTGCCCCCCCCCCCTCCTGCCTCGTGGGCACCCCCTGGGGCTTCTGGCCTCCTCCCGAAGCTTCTAGTGTTTATCTTGTCCAGAAAAAAATCTCCAAAAAGTTTCGTGGCATTTGGACTTCGTTTGGTATTGATTTTCTGTAAAACAAAAATAGGGCAGAAAACAGCAACTGGCACTGGGCACTAGGTTAATAGGTTAGTCTCCAAAAATGATATATAATTGTTGTAAATGTATATATAAACATCCAAGATTGATAATATAACAGCATGGACCATCAAAAATTATAGATACGTTGGAGACGTATCAGCATCCCCAAGCTTAATTCCTGCTCGTCCTCGAGTAGGTAAATGGTAAAAACAGAATTTTTGATGTGGAATGCTGCCTATCATATTCATCACATATTCTTTTCTTTTATAGCATGGACATTGGACTTGAATGATTCAAAGCAATAGTCTATAATTTGACATGAAGATATAAATACTCAAGCATGCTAACAAGCAACCATGTCTTTCAAAATATCAACGCTAAAGAAAGTTATCCCTAGCCCATTATGCTCAATCATTGATCCATTCATGAAACACACTCAAATATTAGCTACATCCAATGCACAAGTATGACAATAGTGCTCTCTAGTTGGTGCTTTTGTAAGAGAAGATGGAGACTCAAATAAAAAATAAAAATTGCATAAAAGTAAATAGATAGGCCCTTCGCAGAGGGAAGCAGAGATTTGTCAAATGTGGCAGAGCTCAAAGCTTGAAATTAAAGAGATAAAATATTTTGAGAGGCATGCTTTTCCTGTCAACGAAAACGACCGAGAATTCCCAATATTTTCCATGCTAGACACATCATAGGCGGTTCCCAAACAGAAAGTAAAGTTTATTTCCTTTCCATCATTTCTTTCACAATCCATGGCTAGCCGTATCCACGGGTGCCCTCCATACCACCTCTTTCCAAGGAATTTTGTTGTTATTAATTTTTGATTTCATTGTGGGACTGGGCATCCCTATTACCAGCCACTCTCTCATGCAATGACAAGTGAATAAACACTCATCGTGAGAATAACACACCTAGCATTGAAAATAATGGCCACCCCCTGCCGCTTCATGAGCAGTACGGGCACACAAAACGGAAAAATTATTTTGAAATTTAGAGTTGGCACACGCAAATTTACATGGAACGGCATTGAAATACCGCATATAGGTAGATATAGTGGACTCATTTGGCACAACTTGGGTTTAAGGAGTTTGGATGCACAAGCAGTATTTCCGCTTAGTACAAATGAAGGCTAGCAAATAGATTGAGAAGCAACCAACCAAAAAACGAAAACGGTCATAAACATGCATTGAACATAACTAACACCGAATAATGCACCATAAGTAGGATATAATTTTGGTGCATAACTATTGACTTAACGTGCATGCATAGGGAATCACAAACCTTAACACTAATATTCTTACTAAATCACAATTACTCACTAACATGACTCACATATTATCATTTCCATGTCGCAAAACTATTGCAAGGAATCACACTTATCATATCCAATGATCTATATGAAAGTTTTTATTATATCCCTCTTGAATATTCATCACTTTGGGACCAAATTCATATCTTGTGCAAATTACCATTACTATTATCAACTCTCAAAAAGATTTAAGTGAAGCATGAGAGTGCAAATATTTCTTCAAATTTTTAATCTTATCAATTGTCAAAATAATATAAGTGAAGCATGAGAATTCATTTCTTCAAAATTTCAATCTTATCAACTCTCAAAATAATATAAGTGAAGCATGAGAGTTTATTTCTTCAAAATTTTAAACAACTCTCAAAATTATATAAGTGAATCATGAGAGTTTATTTCTTAAAAAATTTAATCAACTCTCAAAATAATATAAGTGAAGCATGAGAGTTTATTTCTTCAAAATATAGCCACCACTGTGCTCAAAAAGATTTAAGTGAAGCACTACAGCAACTGCCTAGCTCAAAAAATTTAAGTGAAGCACATAGAGTATTCTAACAAATGATGATAAATGTGTGGCTCTCTCAAGATAGGTGTGTTCAGCAAGGATGATTGTGACAAACTAAAAAGAAAACAAAGCAAAGACTCGTATAATACAAGACGCTCCAAGCAAAACTCATATCAAATGACGAATAAAAATATAGCTCCAAGTAAAATTACCGATGGTTGGTAGAAGAAAGAGGGGATGCCTTCCGGGGCATCCCCATGCTTAGACGCTTGAGTCTTCCTTGAATATTACCTTGGGGTGCCTCAGGCATCCCCAAGCTTAGGCTCTTACCCTTATTCCTTCATCCATCGTGATCTCACCCAAAACTTGAAAACTTCAATCACGCAAAACTCAACAAAACCTTCGTGAGATCCGTTAGTATAACAAAATAAATCACTACTTTAAGTACTGTTGCAAAATCATTCATATTTGATTTTTGCATTATACCTACTGTACTCTAACTTCACAATGGCTTATACCCCCCCCGATACAATCCATAGATTCATCAAAACAAGCAAGTAGTAGATCAAAAACAGAATCTGTCAAAAACAGAACAGTCTGTAGCAATCTATTTAAAAGCCATACTTCTGTAACTCAAAAAATTCTTAAAAATTAGGAAAACGTGGGAAATTCATATACGAATACTGTGTAAAAATTTCAGATTTTTCTGACTCCCCAGTACAGAAACAAAATTCGGGCACTGGACGCAAAACTTTCTGTTTTCCAAACAGCATCAATTATACTATCTTCCAAATCATCCTAAAGCTTTACTTCGAACAAACACTAATTAAAAAAAACACAATCATACCAGTAGCATAATTGTGAAATCACACAATAAAAGAAAAAATTTATTTTATTCATTGGGTTGCCTCCCAACAAGCGCTATTGTTTCATGCCCCTAGCTAGGCATAATGCATAGTTTCGAGTATTGTCATCTTTCAAGTTGATTCCATAAGTGGACCTCATAATTGATTCATATGGTGCTTTAATTCCTTTCCTAGGGAAATGCTCCATACCCTTTTTTAATGGAAATTGAAATTTTATATTCCCTTCTTTCATATCAATAACGGCACCTATAGTTCGTAAGAACGGTCTACCAAGTATTATGGGGCAAGAAGAATTGCATTCAATATCAAGAACAATAAAATCAACGGGCACATAATTTCTATTTGCAATAATAAGAACATCATTAATTCTACCCATTGGTTTTTTAATAGTAGAATCCGCCAAGTGCAAATTAAGAGAACATTCATCTATATTGGTGAAACCTAGCACATCACAAAAAGATTTTGGAATTGTGGAAACGCTAGCACCCAAATCAGATAAAGCATTGCACTCATAATTTTTAATTTTTAATTTAATGGTGGGTTCCCATTCATCATATAATTTTCTAGGGATTGAAATCTCTAGTTCTAGCTTTTCTTCTAACGCTTTCATCATTGCTTCTATGATATGTTTAGTAAAAGCCTTATTTTGCTCATAAGCGTTGGGTGAATTTAACATGGATTGTAACAAAGAAATGCACTCAATCAAAGAACAATTATCATAATTAAAATCATTGTAATCCAAGAGAGTGGGCACATCGCTATTTAAAGTTTTTACCTCTCCAAACCCACTTTTAGCAATTTTTTCATTAAGATTTTCACCCTCCGAATTATGGGAACGCCTACTAGCTAAAGTTGACTCTTCTTCAGTCCCCTTTTCATCAAGTTTTATATTGCTAAACAAAGAATCAATAGATGAAACACCAATCATTTTAATATCCTCATCATTACTACGATAAAAACCAGGAGGAATCGCTTTTTCTAAAAATTCTCGTTTAGCTTTTAGCATGGCGGTTCTTTTCTTACTCTCATCCATGGAGACATATAAAGCTTTAATTGATTCGCTAATATCAATTTTGGGTGGCAAAATTTTAGTCTTAAGATTTTCCACATCATGAATAATTCTATCAATGCTCCTAGACATATCATCAAGTTTACTCAATTTTTTTTCTATCGTAGCATTGAAAACTTTTTGAGCATTAAGAAATTCCTTAATATTACTTTAAAGATCAAAGGGCATCCTATTATTATTGTTATAAGAATTACCATAAGGATTGCCATAATTATTAGAGGAATTTCCAGGAAACGGTCTAGCGTTGAAATTACCTCTATAAGCATTATTATTAAAATTGTTTCGCGAGACAAAATTCACATCTACGGGATCATTATTTTGCTCAATCAAAGTGGACAAAGGCACATCATTAGGATCAATATGAGCATTTTTACTAGCAACCAATTTCATAAGCGCATCAACTTTATCACTCAAAGTACTAATTTCTTCAATAGAATTCACCTTTTTACTAGTAGGAGTTCTTTCAGTATGCCATTGTGAATAATTTGCCATAATATTATCAAGAAATTTAGTAGCTTCCCCCAAAGTAATTTCCATAAAAGTACCACCCGCGGCGGAGTCTAAAAAATTTCTAGAAACAAAATTCAATCCCGCATAAAAATTTTGTATGATCATCCATAAATTTAAACCATGAGTAGGGAAATTTCTTATCATTAATTTTATCCTCTCCCAAGATTGGGCAACATGTTCATGATCAAGTTGCTTAAAATTCATAATTTGATTTCTAAGAGAAATAATTTTCACGGGAGGAAAATACTTAGTAATAAAAGCATCTTTACACCTATGCCAAGAATCGATACTATTTCATGGTAAAGATGAAAACCAAATTTTTGCACAATCCCGCAACGAGAATGGGAATAATTTTAATTTCACAATATCATTATCCACATCTTTTTTCTTTTGCATGTCACACAATTCTACGAAAGTGTTAAGATGGGATGCGGCATATTCATTAGGACTACCGGAAAATTGATCTTTCATGACAAGATTTAACAAAGCGGCATTAATATCACAAGTCTCCGCACTAGCGGCAGGAGGAGAAATCAGAGTACTAATAAAATCATTATTATTAGTATTGGAAAAATCACTCAATTTTTTATTTTCTTGAGATATCGTGACTACGCAAACAAGATAACAAACAAGCAAACAAGAAAAAGGCAAACGAAAAATATTTTTGTATTTTTGTAAAAACATTTTAGAAGTGGGGGAGATGAAAACGAGAGGCAAATAAAGTAAATGCAGGGAGATGAGAGTTTATGCAAAGGTACTTGATAGGTGTTGATGATGTCTCCCCGGCAATGGTGCCAGAAATTATTCCTGCTACTTGTAGCTTGCGTTGGTTTTATCCCCGAAGAGGAAGGGATGATGCAGCACAACAGAGGTAAGTATTTCCCTCAGTTATGAAACCAAGGTTATCAATCCAGTAGGAGAACCACGCAACACCTCGTTAGCAGTACCTGCACACAAACAACAAATCCTTGCACCCAACGCAAACAAGGGGTTGTCAATCCCTCGGCGGTTAATTGCAAGATTAAATTTTATGTGATAGATAGATAGATTGAAACAAAAATACAAAATAAAATAAATAAAAGAAAAGGTGCAGCAATATTTTTAGGGTTTTAGTAATATGATTTAGATAGACCCGGGGGCCATAGTTTTCACTAGAGGCTTCTCTCATAGAAAATAGGATACGGTGGGTAGACAAATTACTGTTGGGCAATTGATAGAAAAGCAAATAATCATGACGATATCCAAGGCAATGATCATGTATATAGGCATCATGTCTGAGACAAATAGACCGACTCCTGCCTGCATCTAGTACTATTACTCCACACATCGACCGCTATCCAGCATGCATCTAGTGTATTAAGTCCATAAAGAACGGAGTAACGCCTTAAGAACGATGACATGATGTAGACAAGATAAACTCATGTATGAATAAACCCCATATTTTTACCCTTAATAGCAATGATACATACGTGTCATGTCCCTTTCTGTCACTGGGATTGAGCACCGCAAGATCGAACCCATTACAAAGCACCTCTTCCCATGGCAAGATAAATCAATCTAGTTGGCCAAACCAAATCAATAGATCGGAGAAGAAATATGAGGCTATAATAATCATGCATAAAAGAGATCAGAGAAGACTCAAATAATATTCATGGATAATGTGATCATAAACTCACAATTCATCGGATCCCAACAAACACACCGCAAAAAGAGATTACATTAGATAGAACTCCAAGAACATCGAGGAGAACATTGTATTGAAGATCAAAAAGAGAGAAGAAGCCATCTAGCTACTAACTATGGACCCGAAGGTCTGTGGTAAACTACTCACGCATCATCGGAAGGGCAGCAAGGTTGATGATAGAGCCCCTCCGTGATCGATTCCCCCTCCGGTGGAGTACCGGAGAAGGCCTCCAGATGGGATCTCTCGAGAACAGAAACTTGCGGCGGCGGAAAAAGTATTGCGTGGACTCCCCTGAGGGTTTCTGATTTTTTGGGAATTTATAGTGGAGGAATTAGGTCAAACGGAGCTCTGTGGGCCCCACGAGGTACTAGGGCGCGCCTGCCCCCCCCCCCCCCCAGGCGCCCCCTGGTGCCTCATGGGCATCCCCTGGGGCTTCTGGCCTCCTCCCGAAGCTTCTAGTGTTTATCTGGTCCAGAAAAAAATCTCCAAAAAGTTTCGTGGCATTTGGACTTCGTTTGGTATTGATTTTCTATAAAACAAAAACAGGGCAGAAAACAACAACTGGCACTAGGTTAATAGGTTAGTCTCCAAAAATGATATATAATTGCTGTAAATGTATATAAAAACATCCAAGATTGATAATTTAACAGCATGGAACAATAAAAAATTATAGATACGTTGGAGACGTATCATATAGCCCTTTTTCCCTGTTAAGAACTACTCTTATTTGTACTATTTAATTTCAGAAATAATTAAAGGGTTTAGGGTCTAGGGTTAGGCACATTAGTAGGTGTGTTATCTAATTATGATAAACATGCTACGATTACCCAACTAGGTAACAGAAAAAGCCTTTTATTTCATCCAGCAAATAGGGTAATTCATATTTAACATAGTTCATTCCAGAAACAAGATCCTCTCTTAGCATTTCCTTTGTAAATATATGTATGATATGGATTTATGATAATGAGATAACAGACCTACATACTTGCCTTCAACATAATCTAGTTTCATGAATTTCAAACTATATGACTAGGTACTAATAACTAAAACTATTGCAGAAAGAAATTAAAGATTGCTGTCAGTAAATGTTTTGAAGACAGTAAGGCACATGAAGCAAGTCATAAAGTTTTGTATTACAAGAGAAATATTGGATTGAACTCAATGGGGTGGCACATATCAAAGATGTATAGTATGACCAATGTCTAGTTGCTCAAAATATACTGTTGCATGGACTTGACATGCATGATTACTGATGTGGCATAGTTGCATGGATAGATTTCTGCAAGAGAAGAACTAAATAGGCTAAGAGAAGAACTAATGGATTTTTGTTGTCAATGGCAGAAGGTGGCCCTAATTTGTTACTACATGCATCACAAATGACCACATGCATGACTGAATGATGTGGCATAGTTTCATGAATAGGAAAACCAGATACTGGGTTGCCACAATTGAAGAACAGAGCAAAGTTGTAATAGGGGTTCTACTAATTTAAAAGCTTCATCATTGATATTCTTTATGATACTAGTGAGGCACACGTGCATTGCACGTGAGAACTTACATAACAAAAGTACGATTGCATATTGACATATCACAAGAAGCAATTATATAAATTTACAGTCACATATGCATCATGTATAAATGTAGATTTAATTCTTCTAGTTCATGGCACTGAAAATAAATATAAATCATTTTATGAAGATACTGTCATAGCCTTGTACAAGAAGTAAATAAAGCAAAAGTTAATGTCAATTCTTTCAGATGCATTTTACATTGCTATGCTACTGTACCAATGGAGTTTTTTGTGTGTGTTTTCTTTAATAAAGTTATAAGGTTTGTGCATATTATGCATTGATATTCACAAAGTTAAAAAATATTAGCAATTCATTTAGAAGAAAAAAGTTTGCACTGTTAAAGTATGGAATATTCTAGAACAAAGGAGAAACATAGTGCTATGAGGTTTGTGCATAGGGAGCATTGTGCTTAAGCTTAGTAATGGAATATTCTAGATAGTACGCATGCATGGCAAAATATTTTGTACTGAATAAGATATCCAATGGCCAACAATGCTCACATTTGCCAACTTTCCACCGTTGGATTGGCTTCATCCAACAGCCAATATTCAAAGTTATTCCCACACTTTATAGTGGTATAGATGTATTTATCATAACCTCATAGCAGGGATATTAATCATTGATCCTCTTGATGACTGTAATTAAGTAAACTAATTCATCTGTACAACTTGTTACCTAACAAATCCACCGTTTAGTACATCACAACAGATTCATAATCAGTTTGAGAATCATATTCGTACACATCTTCACAAACAAAATCCAGGCACAGAGGGATTTTAGGCCTCCATGCCTACTTTTGCATGCCAACTTTCAGATTCGTAATGAATTTTTTAAGCAAATCAAGGGGGTTTCCTACCAAATCTACCAAACAACTTGTAAAAATCCTAACCCTAAGGGAGAGATCGAACATATAACCCTAAACCCATCTGGCCGAAATCAAATCCGTGCTACATGCATTTTAGAAGAAAACCCCATGGGAGAAAACCCCAAAAACAGAGTAGGAGAAAACTCCAACACAGAGTTGTAACACCCCGATTTTTGGCCCTTTCTTTTTCTTTTGGATTTCTTCGAATTTTTTATTTGGAGTTCTTTTTCCGTGGCTATGTGGTCTTGAAACCTGGGAAGATCTTCTCTCCTGCCACTTCCAAGTGGCTTGTCACTCTCAACTCCATCTCAAGACCATGTCATTTCCATCTTAGCCCAACCCCAATATTTATTTATTGGGAATATTCCTTTTTCAATTAAAGGAATAACCCTGCTTGCTCTAGGTTGTGAAGTAACCTATATTTATGTCTTTCCAAAAATTCCCACAAAATTCTCATAAATTCTTTGGATCATATCTTCCACAAATATGCCAAAATCCATCCTTGCCTAGTTCAAAAATAATTCAGGAATATTCATTTCCTATTCTGTCCAGTATGGCACTTTGTAAAGGAAGTGCTATTTATCTTTTTTTGATTGCCCTCAAAATTTTTGGGCACTCTTTCCTATCCAAATAATTTCCACATGCCAAAATTCAGCTTCATTTTCCTAGTAAATCTTCCTCAACAAATTTCCAAAGTTTCTGTCCAGAGAGAAGCTTTGTGAAGGAAGTACTAGCTAGGCTAATCCAAATGAGTTGAAATTTCGGTAGATCATTCATATGATCAAATCATTACTCTGCACCAAATTTCATCTCCATCCAATAATCTATGTGAGCACACCGTCAAATCTTTGTTTTTGGTCATAATTTCAGGTTGTGAAGCAACTATACTTTATATTGCTTCAAAAATTCTGAAATTAATCCAGGACCTAAGTATCCCTATACCATATGAGAATGACAAAATTCACATCATTTTGCCAAGCCATTTGATCCACAAAATTCTCCCAAGTTTTTGTCCAGTAGGAAGCATTGTGAAGCAAGTACCATGTTGGTGTATCCAAATGGTATGAAATTTTTGCAGTGCCTTCATATGCCCAAATGATCATACTCCACCAATTTTCAGCCCAATCCAATCAACCTGGTGAGTTCTACTTCATGATCTAGTTCCAGGACCAGATTTGGCAGTTGTAAAGCACCTATGTTAAATACTGGTCCAAATCTTTTCAAAATCCACATGATCATAGTCCTTCCTACCCTAAACCTCTGTGACATCCTGGTTAGCCTTTACCCCATCCCATTTGATCACTATTTCATGCCCAAGTTTGCTACATCAAACTTCAGTCGATCACTCACATCAGCACTCAGCTGCTTTCCTCGATCCATCACCTCAGGAAGGACCCACTTAGGAAGGACTACACTCTAGACACAGTGTGGGTGGCCCTAAAGTCCCGCGTGCGCCAGTGCACGGGTGACCACGCGGCCTGGCGTGCCAAAAGCGCGCTCTGGACGCCGGGACCCCTTTGCCGCCGCCCAAATGTCGTGGCCTCGCCATCACACCGTGTCCACCGTGTTGCCCTCACTCTCCTGCGTCCACGTGTCCCCTCTGGACCCCTCTCCCCTTCCTCTCTCCTCTCCGGCGAGCCAGGCCGCCCCGCGTGCCTATGGCAGTCGTCGCCTTGCTTCTGTCTTCTTCCTCCCCCGCGGCATCTCCGCACCGCGTGCACTCCCCCTGGCCTCTCTCCCCCTCCGCGCGTGCGCATGCGCATGCGGTCGCGCCAGAGGCATCGACCGCGCGTCTGTGGCGACTTCCGGCTACGGTATCGTCGCCCGGCTATATATAGGCCACCCCGAGCCTATCCGAGCACACCAGTGGCCTCTCCTCTCCCTTAGCATCCTCCCCCACCACTTATTTGAGCTCGAGGAGCCCTCCTCCCCTCCCATGGCCGCCATGGCCGCAGTCGGGCATCGCCTAAATTAGCTCAATGTCGAGCTCCCCTCCCCCTCATTCCTCCACCATGAGTCTCCACCACCACCCTAGACCCTTCCCCGAAGCTCGCCGCCTCCTCTCAGTGGCCGGAGCACCGTGCCCGACTCCGGCCGAAGCCGTCCTCCACCGCGGACGAGGTCCTCCTTGTCTCCGAGCTCCCCGGCATGCATGGAGCTACCAGACGGGTGCGCCTCGTCTTCCCGGTCACTCCGGTAGTCCGGGCACCGTGGATGGTGGTCGGAGTCGCCAGCAATCCTCGCCGGACTTCGCTCTTCCCTCGGTCACGCGCGAAGCCAGGAGGTTGAAGACGACGACCAGACCAGGCGGGCCCCACCTCCTCTGCGGCCCCACCGGTCGGCCGCACTAGGGAGTTGACCCCGGGCCCGCGTAGTTTTAACTGAAGACGTATTCCTCGAAAAACATTTTCTCTTAAAGAAAGCATATTCTGCTTCTTCTTCAGACAGAAATGTTATTTCTCCATTCGAAACCGTATTTCAGCAAAGGCGCTTTCTGTTTAAACCCCGCCGGCCGAAAGTACTAAATTGCGGACATTCGTTAAGGGCAGAAGTGGACAGATTTTTATTATTTTTCTGCCTTACAAACGAACGGCCGTAACTCGGCAACCGTAACTCCAAATCAGGTGATTCCAAAGCCTACGATCTCAGTTCGTCGAGCCCGTTCTGTTGATGTTTTTTTCATAAGGTTGTCACACTGTGAAAATGACCATTTTGCCCCTGCCCTTATTCAGCCCCCTTCGAGAGGGAACCGTTTCCGGCAAATTTTTCCGCGAGTGCCTCGCACTTCTCCCCGGTGAATCCTTCATCCCTAGGCAAGCCACAATAGCCACTTGCATGATGGCATTGAAATAGCCATGGTTTTCACTTGAATATTCGAATAATTATTTATTCATATAATTACTTTGAATGTTACTGATATGCTTGCAAATCCATGTTCATTGCTTATGCCATGTTCATTTTCATCTAGTAAGTGATATGATTAATTGCTAAGGATATTCTTATCATATTTTTATTCTTGTAATCATTTCAGATGCTAGTGGTAATGATATGCTCACATGCATAGTGATAGTTGGTTATGCAAATACTTGTTATATTCATGATCACCGTTATGCTATGTTTATCTGCATCCCGTAGACTAAATGATTTATCATTGTTGATGCTTTGTTGTTAAATGGTTATGTTGCCCATCCATGGTTACACTGATATCATGCTCATGTGCATTGTTATTTCATTATGTTATTATGACTCAGCTCATCACCATTCAAGTTGAACCTGACATTAATAGAACTTGAACAAATCTGTTAGCTGAGTCAGGGTGCCACCGAATCGAGCTCACCAGTGCAACCACATTTGCCTGGATGGGGAGGCCCTAATGTGGTCTATTGTCATGCCTCTCGCCAGTGCCTCCTACTAGGGAAGGTTATGGGTGCGCGCTACCCTGATCAGGTAGGCGACCATAAGCCTTGTGTGCCAGAGTTGTATGAATATCCGAGGTCCCCATTTGGGACGATGTTATATTTTGGCCACGACGGTGGCAGCCATAGAGGTGGCGGATGTCACGAGTTGACATCGGGGCAACCCAGGACATAGCCCAAAGGGGAGTTTGTCGGAGTGGCCGGGAGAGTGTCATGCAATAGATTGATTTTGTCGGAATGTCGTTGGTCCACCCGAATGGGAGCACGAGGCCATGACTTCCGTGGTGTGGGTACAATGTACTAACCTCTATAGAGTGTATAATCTATTGATAGCCGCGTCCTCGGTCATGGACACAGTTCGTAGTAGGTCACACTATGGGTTAACAGAAATAATAATCTGTATAATAACAACCCCGGTTCCATGAGGAAAGAAGTTGGTTGATCTTTATGTGGTCACGAGTTGATCACGATGGTATTCTTGATGATGGTTGATCATGAGGTGATCGTGTGATGATCACGACGGTAAGAAAGATTGATACCTATGGTGGTTACGAGATAACCTCCGAGCAGAGTAAGTTGGTCCATGCGACCTTAAACGTCGACCCCCTTGCATGCTAGTGCTAGTATCATCATGTTCATATCATGAATTATATGTACATGCCATGCTCATGTTGTTCTAGTAGTATCGTGTTCATCATTGATGATTAACCTGTAAATGCCATGCTGTTGTATGTCTTGATTGCTTTGGTTGATGTGAGCTTGCGAGTACATTCAAAGTACTCACCTGGCGTGTCATGCCAGATTGCAGGTAATGCCATGATTGATTGTTTGTCGAGGATCCCGAGGTTGCGCTCTAGGATGCGTCCCAGCCAGAGTCCCTGCGGAGTGGAGTTAATCACCGTCACCGTTGTTCTGCTGCTAGAACCCATTCTGCTTCGAGATGTTCCGTTGCTAGCATAGAACTACCTTAGCAGGCGAAGTGTCGCCGTGCCCCTGTAACCTTTGTAATATCGGACCCTTGTACCCCGATTATTTGTAATAAAGAGCTGATTTGTTCTATGCCAAGCAGTGTCGTATTCCAAAAGACTTGATCACTGGGCTGGAATACGGGGTGTTCCGGTCTCTCTGAGCCGGGGTGCCACAAAGCTTGGTATGAGAGTAGGTCTGGCTGTAGGACGCCCTAGTCAGCGCGAGCGTTAGAAACCGGTAGTATAGAGTCTAGTCGGTTTGTTGCATTTGTTTGCTGCATAGCACGCATATAGACTTATTATATGGTCACTAACGGTTGATCTTGTGAGTGTAGGTGGCATCGGTTTCGATCCACTACCTGCACCCTCCAGCTTTGCATACCTGCTCTTTGGTGTTTGGTGTCATCTCTGTCCCAGCGGAGTGATGCCGAGGTACCTAGTGGAGTCGATCAATTGCAGGATTGATGCACAGGTATCGCACCAACATATTCTCTTCAGCAACACCTATAATTTCGGTGGTAGACATGTTTCTATCCCGGATCTTGCCATCTAACTCACCGCTTTGGCAACCCTTACTGGTCTTTGTTACCAGAAAAGGGCAATGTTAGCAAGACCCTGCTTTCCACCGCTATCCTACTCTGTCACCCCCTATCACCTGGACGAGTACGGTTCCCTTCCGTCCACTTGGTGATGATGTGGCCGTGACATCCGTGGTTCACTACATGATCACTGAGTCCGTCCTCACCTCCGCGCCCGCCCAGATGCAACCTGTGCTGAGCCAGCGCTTGGTGTAGCTCTGTTTACACCAACCTCTCCACACGTTGATTCACTTTCGCGCACACCGCCACAGCATATTAGATCGTAGTACCGGAGTTTCCTTGAGAATTGTGTGCTTAAGTAGGCATGCATAGTGAGGTGAATAGCTGTGAAATGTGATGTTGCTTGTATGCAATCTTGATGCATTGTGTGCTTTTGTTCAGTCATTTCTTTTGCTTCTTTCTTTGGGCCTTCGGTGTTACCTTATTTCCCCTTATGAAAGTTGCTCATCAACCAACACCGAACTCAAAGAATCAATAAGGAATTCAATTATTTGGAAGCTCAGCTAAACATTATGGAATTCTCAGCCGACTGCATTATATTGGGAATATCTGATCTGAATACAAAGGATATCCTAGATTGATTATCAGCATCAAGGTTACATCAGTGTGCAACCATCACAATCGTAATGAACTAGCTGGAAGACAATTGGTGTGCAAGACAACAGTACATCTCCAGTCAAAGGAATATCAAGGATATATATATATATACGGCATTCAGTCCGCACACTATAGTGAGAAGCTTCTGGTGTAAGAAAATCTAGTCTTCCTCCGCACGCTACCAGGGAAGCTTACGACGCAAGGTCCCGCAGTCTTCCTCAGTACGATATGTGGATAGCTTCCAGTGTAAGATACTCAGTCTTCTTCGGTAAGCCATTGCAGAAAGCTTCCGGCCTAAGGCACTGAATCTTCCCTAGTAAGCAACCAGGAGGAGAAGCTTCTGAAGTACGATACCCAGTCTTCTTCAGCAAGCCATCCCGGCAAAAGCTTCGAGCATAAGATGTCCAGTCTTCCTCAGCACGCTACTCTCAGATAGCTTCCAACACAAGCTACCCAATCTTCGTCAGTACGGCACTACAAACAGTCATCGGCGTTGGTACAAGATATTACACAGTGAGTTGGCAGCATATGGCAGTGCATCTCAAGAATCAGATCCGCAACAGGTTGGTCAGAAACACGAGCTAGTCAGGACACAAGTCTGCCTCGGGAATCAAATGCTCAGCTACACATGCTTCCATATATATGTTGTGAGCATGCTGCCAAGGTAATGCAAGTCACTCGAACGATGATTCAAGCATGGTGAGAATCCGACAACCACATGAATTATGTAAGAGGAAGAAAGCCAGTATACACCTCAGTGTGATGCAATGTCTGACACGCTATGAAGCAAGACAATGTTGGGACAACAATACTGATTGTGGATATCAAGGCCATCTTCCTCACACCCGACAAAGTGATACCATTAACCTCTGTCACTGTCATGTATGATTGACCCCAACAGTGAGCTCTATACAAGTAACTGTGAACCTGGTATATGATCCTGATGAACCCTTGCTTACCTCTTCCTGGTAACGGCACCACGCCTGTGTTCTGAGCTGCTTTCGGCCGTCCAGGGTGGATGCCGCCTTTATATTTCTCTTTTCAACAACTGGCCCGTGTTCTGAGCTGCTTTTCGGCCGTCTCGGGCAGCTATTGAGTTTCTTTTTGTAGCAGTGACCCTATGCTCTGAGCTGTTCTTCGGCCGTCTTAGGGAACTGCTACATTCTTCTTATCAACACTGCCTCATGTTCTGAGCTGCTTTTCAGCCGTCTTGAGTCATGGTTGAGTTATTTCAGTAATGTCCCAGAGCTGAGTTCTAAAGACCGTTCTGGTGGCTACTGATTTATGTGCCGATTTCTTGCAAAGGTTCGGATGATCATTGCCCTATAGTTAGAGCTTGAGAGATGATAAACTTGCCAGTTAAATGTTGCTGCACTGTCTGAGGATAAGGATAAGGTATGACTGCCGGAATATTGCACCTGACATCACCTATGGTCACACGAAGAATTAAGGGTATATAAGGCCAAGTTCTTTCATCAAAGGATCCGGACCAAGAAAATAATAATGAAGGAGCAAGACCGGCAATATAGGTATGATAATTTTTGCATGAACAACATGGTACGGATACCCAACACAGTTGAGTTAGCCAAGATGATTCAGAAATCCCTGCAAGCAGTCAGATTCCGCCAAAAGAATGGTTATGATTCTCAGCATGTAACACCCCTAAGAAATGAGCTACAGTAATCCCTAATGATCAGTGCCAAGTCATCTTCATTTACAGTGCTTGATCATCAATGGTTTATATCTCATTTCAAATTCCCCTTCAAATTAAAATTTAGATTGCAAGTGAAATTTGAAGTTGCACCAAAATTGCTGCAAAATAGTTCATCATTTAGCAACAATTCCCTAACAAATGATTGCTAAGGAAACAACATTTCTTATTTGCTTAAATGAACAGTAGCAATTAATTCAGTGCAATTTCAGCATTTTAAAATGCTATTTCATTTGTGAAAAATCCTTTTGGATTCATCTTGCCTCCAAAATATTTGTGGCAGTGCCTAAAAATGCACTCGATTTAATGGGCCAAGTCCCATATTTTTCCTAAGCCATTTGGATGCCCAAATAATTGCCTAACCCTCTCTGTTTTTAAATAAAAGAGAAAAACAGAAAAACTGGTAAAAGGAGAAGGCTTACCTGGTGCCTAAGGCCCCGCGCGGCCCAGCCCACCTCTCCTCCTCCTACCTGCTCCCACCACCGTGTCGACGCGCCCATGGCCGAACGCGCGCGCGCCGGCCGAACGGCGACACGCCGACACCACAGCGGCCTCTGGGTGGATAAGGCCTCGCCCCTGCATCACTCCTGGACGCCGCGCCTCTCCTCTCCCTCTCTCCCTCGCTCGGCCACTTTCCCCTCCTCTTCTCTCCCGTGCCCGAGCGCTGCCGTCGCCGCCATTCGTCTCCGCTGCGGCCAACGCCGTCCCCGCCTCCCTCCGACGTGTCAGGAGTCTCCGCCGAGCTCGACCACGCCTCCTGCACCACCACTTCGAGCTCGGGGAGCCCCACATCGCGCGGATCGAGCCGCCCCCTTCTTCTCGGGCACCGGCGAACTCCGGCCATCCCCGACCTCTCCGGCAGCTCCTAAGCCCTCGACGGCCTTTCTTGTGCTTCTAGGTGAGCCACTCCTCCTCTCCCCTCGCTTCCCTGCCATCTTGCGCTCCCGTAGCCGCCGCGCCCGCCATAGCCGTACCCGTCGCCGCAGACGAGCTCGTCGCCGTGGCCACACTAGTCGTCGAGCTCAAGCGAGCACGGCTTCGTGCTTTGCACATCCGCGCGAGTCCAACGCGCCCGCTAGCTCACCTTGCCGTACCCCATAGCGCCCTTCCCGATCTTGGCCCACCCTGTGTCGCTGCCCGCGGGCCCCACTGGCCGCGTTGACTGGGTTGACCCAGTCAACGTGCTGACTGGGCAGCCCAGTGGCACTGACGTGTGGGCCCCGTGTTAATTTAACTATTTTGCTAATTAAAATTAATTATTTAGACTAAATAGACACTGACAGTAGGGCCCCACCTCCCTAATTAACCCTGTTTAGTTTAAACTAATTCCTAATTAGCCCAAAGCCACTGACATGCGGGACCCACTGGTAAGGTTTGACCCTGACCAGCTGGGTTTGACCGCTGACGTCTCTCTGGCGTCATGATGATGTCATGTGCTACTGTTTCGGATAATTCGAATTTAAGTAATTGAAATAAATCCAGAAATTTCAGAAAATAGTTTAAAACTTTGAAAATTCGTAGAAATTCAACCGTAGCTCGGATCGAAAAGTGTTCAACATGAAAGTTGATCAGAAAAACGAGACGAATCCAAATATGTGGTCAAAACGCTTGACCATCACTCCTATCTATCTAAACATGGAACCTTCCCCTCCGGTTTAGTATACCGAAATCGGCCTAAACGCCGGGAAAATATCCCAGATATTTTCCCGCTTCGTCTGCGACATGTAGCATTGCGTTAGGTCACCTCTAACACTGCATTTTGCCATCCATGCGTTGTATTGCATTTGTTTGCCTTTATTTATTGTTTCTTCCCCCTCTTCTTATCCGATAGCCCCCGAAACCAATGCAGCTCCGGAGACGGACTACATCCCCGACGACCCCTCTTTTGCCGCAGAGCTTCCAGGCAAGCAAACCCCCTTGACGCATGCCTATATCACCTATTCTTTCTCCCTCCTGCTTGCATTAGAATTTGCTACTGTTATTGATTGATCCTATTCTCATGCATAGCCTGTTTTTGTAAACTGCTTTTGATACCTTACCTCTTATCCGAAATGCTTAGTATAGGTTGGCAGTAAACCATCTGTGGCCCCTCTTCCTTGTCCTAGTTGCCCCGCTTAATTACCAGTGCCCCGATCAATGTGATCGACGGGCTGAGACCAGCACATCACCACACACCCCCCCCCCTAAGTTGCTCGACTCTGCAGAGCTAATATCGAGTGCCGAGGGTGATACCTCTTATCCCACTCCTGATGTTGCCTCTGTGGTACAGCTAGTCAGTTGTGGTTTACGAGGGTGATTCCTCTTTCACCACCTCCAACGAAGCCTCTATCGTGCAACCCCTCAAGAGTGAATCCAACGAGGGTGATTCCTCCAGGTTCACCTTGACGAGTACATCGAGCGGGAATGCAGCGAGGGTGCTTCC
The DNA here is from genome assembly GCA_039707655.1 of Elymus sibiricus. Taxonomy (NCBI): domain Eukaryota; kingdom Viridiplantae; phylum Streptophyta; class Magnoliopsida; order Poales; family Poaceae; genus Elymus; species Elymus sibiricus. Next base: position 30,747,879 of record CM077664.1, read on the forward strand.
TCTGATTCCACCTTGATGTTATGGACACACGGGTACCTTGGCCTTATTACAGATATTTGATAAAGTCGGGTCGACCCCGAGGGGTACCCGCGAGAGATGTGCAGTCAGGTTGACCATGAGGGTACCCGTGAGATAATTACGTGGCACGGCCGGGCATTCTTGGCCCTTGCCATAAGTCCACGAGACGGGGCGACGGGGCCACATGTTTCGTGGATCTCTATTCGTTTCCGCGAGCTCCCAATACACTTAACGGATTTGGGTATTTGGTCTGAGTTGGCCACTGGCCTATACGCACTACCACCACGTGGGATAATGGTTTAATGGGGCCCTCTGCGCCGTATGTATCAGCCAAAAGCTCTGTCAGACGTCCAGTTCAGCAGTGCAGCACGGCTGGGCCGGCGCCATCCAGGAGAGAGGTGGTGCCGAGATTCGCCCTGCTCGCAACGACCCGGAGTGCAAAGGGCGATGGGCCCAAGACCCCTGAGCACTTAGGATGTAGACCGGCGGGGAACTCTCTGCTGAGCCTAGGTAGGACTACGTCATGTCGATCAGCCGAGGCCGGGCATGACCCAGAAAAGTGTGTCTGGCCAGAGTTAATCGAGCGTGTTGGGTAACAGTAGTGCACCCCTGTAGGGAAGATTATCTATTCGAATAGCCGTGTCCACGGTAACAGGACGCTTAGTGTTGTATCCTGATCTACTACAACTTGAACTAGATACATGTTAATTAATTGTAAGCTTCGGGATCGCTTTCTCACAGGGAGTCGAGGAAGGATCCCTGGGCTTTGCTACTACACGCTTGTTGCTTTATTGTATTCTACCAATCTGCACTCTTCTAATGCTGCAAGACGCTGAAGATGCTAGCCTTTGATAGGCTAGGCTTTCCCCTCTATTCTGGCATTTCTGCAGTCTAGTCCACAGATACAGCCCTTCCCTTTGATACTGATGCATGCTTAGCATAGTTCTGATGTAAGTCTTGCGAGTACTTTGGATGAGTACTCACGGTTGCTTTGCTTCCCTTTTTCCCCATACCCGATATTTGCGACCAGATGACGGAGCCCCGGAGCCAGCTGCCCCAGCCGACGACTACTACTACCCCTCTGGAGGTGCCTACTACTATGTGGAGACTGCCGACGACCAGGAGTAGTTTAGGAGGCTCCCAGGCAGGAGGCCTTGCCTCTTTTGATTAGAGCCGTTGTTTGTTTTCGCCTTCTTAAGGCAGGTTTGTTTAACCTTTATGTCTATACTCAGACATTGCTGCTTCCGCTAACACTTGTGTAATCGAGCTTATGTATTCGAACCCTCGAGGCCCCTGGCTTGTAATATAAAGCTTGTATTAATTTATTTTGTGTCTAGAGTTGTGTTGTGATATCTTCAAGTGAGTCCCTAGGCTTGATCGTGTGCATTTGCGTGTATGATTAGCACACGATCGGGTCGGGGGCGTCACAAGTTGGTATCAGAGCCGACTGCCTGTAGGAAGCCCCTTTCCATCTCCTTGGCCGAAGTTGAGTCTAGTCTTTAAAAATACAGTTTTACTAACATGGCTGTGTGGCTTACGGGCCCACGTCGCCAATGGGTGGTATTAGGATCTTTTATTCCTCTTCCTTACTCTGGGACTCTGATCTCTCTTCTATTCGGGTTAAATTTTTGCTAACTCTGACATTAGGTTCTCGTGATCACATTCACCCAAAGAGCTGGATTGACTACAATTATTCCTTTCCCTTGGTCTGTTTAATCTAATCATCACATTTTCCTTTCCATTGGTCTGTTTATCCTTTCTCGTAATCTAGATTTTATCTGGGCAGTGATAATTCCCTGCTTAAGCCAACACCCCCAAATGATTGTCCTCTGGCTTGCCTTGCTGTCGTAACCTTGCAAGATGTCACTACCTTCCTACTTTTAATCCTCACTCATTGCAATTCCACAGGATCGAAACCTGACTCTCCTGTACCTCCTTGATCCCGAAGATACCCCTTACCCCACCTCTTAAATCTCGGGACGAGATTTCTTGTAGTGGGGGAGAATTGTAACACCCGTAAGAAATGAGCTACAGTAATCCCTAATGATCAGTGCCAAGTCATCTTGATTTACAGTGCTTGATCATCAATGGTTTATATCTCATTTCAAATTCCCCTTCAAATTAAAATTTGGATTGCAAGTGAAATTTGAAGTTGCACCAAAATTGCTGCAAAATAGTTCATCATTTAGCAACAATTCCCTAACAAATGATTGCTAAGGAAACAACATTTCTTATTTGCTTAAATGGACAGTAGCAATTAATTCAGTGCAATTTCAGCATTTTAAAATGCTATTTCATTTGTGAAAAATCGTTTTGGATTCATCTTGCCTCCAAAATATTTGTGGCAGTGCCTAAAAATACACTGGATTTAATGGGCCAAGTCCCATATTTTTCCTAAGCCATTTGGATGCCCAAATAATTCCTTAACCCTCTCTGTTTTTAAATAAAAGAGAAAAACAGAAAAACTGGTAAAAGGAGAAGGCTTACCTGGCGCCTAAGGCCTCGCGCGGCCCAGCCCACCTCTCCTCCTCCTACCTGCTCCCGCCACCGTGTCGACGCGCCCATGGCCGAACGCGCGCGCGCCGGCCGAACGGCGACACGCCGACGCCATAGCGGCCTCTGGGGGGGATAAAGCCTCACCCTTGCATCCCCCCTGGACGCCGCGCCTCTCCTCTCCCTCTCTCCCTTGCTCGGCCACTTTCCCCTCCTCTTCTCTCTCGTGCCCGAGCGCTGCCGTCGCCGCCGTTCGTCTCCGCCGCGGCCAACGCCGTCCCTGCCTCCCTCCGACATGTCAGGAGTCTCCGCCAAGCTCGACCACGCCTCCTGCACCACCACTTCGAGCTCGGGGAGCCCCACATCGCGCGGATCGAGCCGCCCCCTTCTTCTCGGGCACCGGTGAACTCCGGCCATCCCCAACCTCTCCGGCAGCTCCTAAGCCCTCGACGGCCTTTCTTGTGCCGCTAGGTGAGCCACTCCTCCTCTCCCCTCGCTTCCCTGCCCTCTTGCGCTCCCATAGCCGCCGCGCCCGCCATAGCCATACCCGTCGCCGCCGACGAGCTCGTCGCCGTGGCCGCACTCGCCGTCGAGCTCAAGCGAGCACGGCTTCGTGCTCTGCACATCCGCGTGAGTCCAACGCACCTGCGGGCTCACCTTGCCGTACCCCGTAGCGCCCTTCCCGATCGTGGCTGAACTCCGGCGTCCGCCTCGCCGCTCGCCGTCGTCATTTCCGGCCGTCTCCGGCCGCGCCGCCACCGTAGATCAACGCGGCTTGGAGTGCCCGTTCAAACAGGCCAAATCCCGCGCAAAATGACCCGCCGTAGCTGTTTTCCGACGCCGGCCAGTGGCCTCCGCCGCGATTCGTCGTCGCCGGCGTTAAACGCCGGTGGTCCGACGTGGCGCTGGCCTGGGGCCCACCCTATGTCACTGCCCGCGGGCCCCACTGGCTCTGTTGACTGGGTTGACCCAGTCAACGTTCTGACTGGCAGCCCAGTGGCACTGACGTGTGGGCCCCGTGTTAATTTAACTATTTTACTAATTAAAATTAATTAGTTAGACTAAATAGACACTGACAGTAGGGCCCCACCTCCCTAATTAACCCTGTTTAGCTTAAACTAATTCCTAATTAGCCCAGAGCCACTGACATGCGGGACCCACTGGTCAGGTTTGACCCTGACCAGCTGGGTTTGACCGCTGACATCTCTCTGGCGTCATGATGATGTCATGTGCTACTGTTTCGGATAATTCGAATTTAAGTAATTATAATTTTAGAAATTTCAGAAAATAGTTTAAAACTTTGAAAATTCGTAGAAATTCAACCGTAGCTCGGATCGAAAAGTGTTCAACATAAAAGTTGATCAGAAAAACGAGACGAATCTGAATATGTGGTCAAAATGCTTGACCATCACTCCTATATATCTGAACATGGAACCTTCCCCTCCGGTTCAGTATACCGAAATCGGCCTAAACACCGGGAAAATATCCCACATATTTTCCCGCTTCGTCTGCGACATGTAGCATTGCGTTAGGTCACCTCTAACACTGCATTTTGCCATGCCACGCGTTGTATTGCATTTGTTTGCCTATATTTATTGTTTCTTCCCCCTCTTCTTATCCGATAGCCCCCGAGACCGACGCAGCTCCGGAGACCGACTACATCCCCGACAACCCCTCTTTTGCCGCAGAGCTTCCAAGCAAGCAAACCCCCTTGACGCATGCCAATATCACCTATTCTTTCTCCCTCCTGCTTGCATTAGAATTTGCTACTGTTATTGATTGATCCTATTATGATGCATAGCTTGTTTTTGTAAACTGCTTTTGATACCTTACCTATTATCCTAAATGCTTAGTATAGGTTGGCAATAAACCATCTGTGGCCCCTCTTCCTTATCCTAGTTGCCCCGCTTAATTACCAGTGCCCCGATCGATGTGATCGACGGGCTGAGACCAGCACATCACCACAACCCCCCCCCCTAAGTTGCTCGACTCTGCAGAGCTAATATCGAGTGCCGAGGGTGATACCTCTTATCCCACTCATGATGTTGCCTCTTGGCCCTTACCGTAAGTCCACAAGACGGGGCGATGGGGCCACATGTTTCGTGGATCTCTGCTCGTTTCCGCGAGCTCCCAATACACTTAACGGATTTGGGTATTTGGTCTGAGTTGGCCACTGGCCTATACGCACTACCACCACGTGGGATAATGGTTTAATGGAGCCCTCTGCGCCGTATGTATCAGCCGAAAGCTTTGTCAGACATCCAGTTCAGCATTGCGGCACGGCTGGGGCGGCACCATCCAGGAGAGAGGTGGTGCCAAGATTCACTCTGCTCGCAATGACCCGGAGTGCAAAGGGCGATGGGCCCAAGACCCCTGAGCACTTAGGATGTAGACCAGCGGGGACCTCTCTGCTGAGCCTAGGTAGGACTACGTCGTGTCGATCAGCCGAGGCCGGGCATGACCTAGAAAAGTGTGTCCAGCCAGAGTTAATCGTGTTGGGGAACGGAGCATGAATTTCAAAAAAAATCCTACGCTCACACAAGATCTATCCATGGAGATGCATCGCTACGAGAGGGGAGAGTGTGTCTACGTACCCTCGTAGACCGTTAGCGGAAGCGTCTCACGACGCGGTTGATGTAGTCGAACAATCCTTCGAGCTCCACCGATCGAGTACCGAACGTACGGCACCTCCGAGTTCTACACACGTGCAGCTCGGTGACGATCCTCGCCTTCTTGATCCAGCAACACGTCGAGGAAGTAGATGAGTTCCGTCAGCACGACGGCGTGGCGACGGTGACGGTGAAGTGATTCTGGCAGGGCTTCGCCTAAGCTCTCCGAAAATATGACCGAGGTGGAAAACGGAGATCGGGGCACCGCACACGGCTATGGGACAATTGTGTGTCTCCAAGGGGCGCCCCTCCTCCGTATATAAAGGAGGGAGGGAGGAGGCTACTAGGACTCCTTAGTCCTAGTAGGATTCCACCTCCCATATGGAGTAGGAAAGGGGGAAGGGAGAGGGAAAGGAAAGAGGGGGCTGCGCCCCCTCCCCTAGTCCAATTCGGTTTGGGCAAGGGGGGGCGCGCGCCTCCTCACGTGGCCTGCCTCTCCTTTTCCCGTATGGCCCAATAAGGCCCATTACTTCTCCCGGTGAATTCCCGTAACTCCCCGGTACTCCGAAAAATACCCGAATCACTCGGAACCTTTCCGACGTCCGAATATAGCCTTCCAATATATGAATCTTTACCTCTCGACCATTTCGAGACTCCTCGTCATGTCCGTGATCTCATCCGGGACTCCGAACAAATTTCGGCCACCAATCACATAACTCATATAATACTAAATCGTCATCGAACCTTAAGTGTGCGTCCCTACGGGTTCGGGAATGATGTAGACATGACCGAGGCGACTCTCCGGTCAATAACCAACAGCGGAACCTGGATGCTCATATTGGTTCCTACATATTCCACGAAGATCTTTATCGGTGAACCTCATATGTCAACATACGTTGTTCCCTTTGTCTGGCGGTATGTTACTTGCCCGAGATTCGATCGTCGGTATCCAATACCTAGTTCAATCTCGTTACCGGCAAATCTCTTTACTCGTTCCGTAATACATCATCTTGCAACTAACTCTTTAGTCACGGTGCTTGCAAGGCTTCTGTGATGCTGTATTACCGAGAGGGCCCAGAGATACCTCTCCGATAGTCGGAGTGACAAATCCCAATCTCGATCCATGCCAACTCAACAAACACTTTCGGAGATACCTGTAGTGCACCTTTATAATCACCCAGTTACGTTGTGACGTTTGATACACCCAAAGTATTCCTACGGTATCTGGGAGTTGCATGATCTCATGGTCAGAGGAACGTGTATTTGACATAGTGAAAGCAATAGCAATAAACTGAACGATCATATGCTATGCTAACGGTTGGGTCAAGTCCATCACAGCATTCTCCTAATGATGTGATCCCGTTATCAAATGACAACTCATGTCCATGGTCAGGAAATCTTGACCATCTTTTGATCAACGAGCTAGTCTAGTAGAGGCTTACTAGGGACTCAGTACTTGTTTATCTATTCACACATGTATTAAGTTTCCGGTCAATACAATTCTAGCATGAATAATAAACCATTATCATGAACGGAGAAATATGATAATAAACACTTTATTAATTGCCTCTAGGGCATATTTCCAACAGTCTCCCACTTGCACTAGAGTCAATAATCTAGTTTACATCTCCATGTAATTAACATCCAATCAGTTCTAGGACTGATCATGTTTTGCTTGTGAGAGAGGTTTTAGTCAACGGGTCTGCAATATTCAGATCCGTGTGTTCTTGGCAAATTTCTATGTCATATGTAGATGCTGCTACCACACTCTGCTTGGAGCTACTCCAAAAACGACTGTCCCACTTTACGTATCCGGTCTGAGACTCATAGTCTTCCGGATCGGTGTTTAAAGCTTGCAATGACGTAACCCTTTACGACGAACTCTTTATCACCTCTATTCCCGAGAAATTCTTCCTTAGTCCTTTTTAGGTACTTCAGGATATTCTTGACCGCTGTCCAGTGATCTACTCCTGGATCACTTTGGTACCTTCCCACCAAGCTAATAGCGAGGCACACATCAGGTCTGGTACACAGCATGGCACACATAATAGAGCCTATGGCTGAGGCATAGGGGATGACACTCATCTTCTCTTTGTCTTCTACCGTGGTCGGGCTTTGAGTCTTACTCAATCTCACACCTTGCAATACAGGCAAGAACCCTTTCTTTGACTGATCCATTTTAAACTTCTTCAAAATCTTGTCAAGGTATGTTTTTTGTGAAAGTCCAATGAGGCGTCTTGATCTATCTCTATAGATCTTGATGCCTAATATGTAAGCAGCTTCTCCGAGATCCTTCATTGAAAAACTCTTGCTCAAATAACCCTTTATGCTTTCCAGAAATTCTATGTCATTTCCCATCAATAATATGTCATCCACTTATAATATGAGAAATGCCATAGAGCTCCCACTCACTTTCTTGTAAATACAAGCTTCTCCATAAGTTTGTATAAACCCAAACGCTTTGATCACTTCATCAAAGCAAGTATTCCAGCTCCGAGATGCTTGCACTAGTCCATAGATGGATCGCTGGAGCTTGCATACTTTGTTAGCACCTTTAGGATCGACAAAACCTTCCGGTTGCATCATATACAATTCTTCCTTAAGGAATCCATTAAGGAATGCCGTTTTGACGTCCATTTGCCAGATTTCATAATCATAAAACGCGGCAATTGCTAACATAATTCTGACAGACTTTAGCATCGCTACGGGTGAGAAAGTCTCATCGTAGTCAACTCCTTGAACTTGTCGATAACCTTTAGCAACCAGTCGTGCTTTATAGACGGTGACATTACCATCAGCGTCCGTCTTCTTTTTAAAGATCCATTTATTTTCAATAGCTCGCCGTTCATCGGGCAAGTCTACCAAAGTCCACACTTTGTTCTCATACATGGATCCAATCTCGGATTTCATGGCCTCAAGCCATTTGTCGGAATCCGGGCTTGCCACCACTTCTTCATAGTTCGAAGGTTCATCGTTGTCTAGCAACATGACCTCCAAGACTGGATTTCCGCACCACTCTGGTGCGGAACGTGTCCTGGTTGACCTTCGAAGTTCAGTAACAACTTGATCCGAAGTTTCATGATCATCATCATCAACTTCTTCTCTGGTTTGTGTCGATGTCACAGAAACTTCTTTCTGTGGCGTACTACTATCCAGAGGAGGTACAATTACCTCATCAAGTTCTACTTTCCTCCCACTCACTTCTTTCGAGAGAAACTCCTTCTCTATAAAGGATCCATTCTTAGCAACGAATACTTTGCCTTCGGATCCGTGGTAGAAGGTGTACCCAACGGTCTCCTTTGGGTATCCTATGAAGACGCACTTATCCGCTTTGGGTTCGAGCTTATCTGGCTGAAGCCTTTTGACATAAGCATCGCATCCCCAAACTTTCAGAAATGACAGCTTAGGTTTCTTACCAAACCACAGTTCATACGGTGTCGTCTCAACGGATTTAGACGGTGCCCTGTTTAAAGTGAATGCAGCTGTCTCTAATGCATAACCCCAAAATGATAGTGGCAAATCGGTAAGAGACATCATAGAACGCACCATATCTAATAGAGTACGATTACGACGTTCGGACACACCATTACACTGTGGTGTTCCAGGTGGCGTGAGCTGTGAAACAATTCCACATTGTCTTAAGTGATTGCCAAACTCGTAACTCAAATATTCTCCTCCACGATCAGATCGTAAGAACTTTATTTTCTTGTTACGATGGTTCTCTACTTCACTCTGAAATTCTTTGAACTTTTCAAATGTTTCAGATTTATGCTTCATCAAGTAGACATAGCCATATCTACTCAAATCATCTGTGAACGTGAGAACATAACGATATCCACCGCGCGCCTCAACACTCATCGGACCGCATACATCGGTATGTATTATTTCCAATAAGTCTGTTGCTCGCTCCATTGTTCCGGAGAACGGAGTCTTAGTCATCTTGCCCATGAGGCATGGTTCGCACATCTCAAATGATTCATAATCAAGTGATTCCAAAAGTCCATCAGCATGGAGTTTCTTCATGCGTTTAACACCGATATGACCTAAGCGGCAGTGCCACAAATATGTGTTACTATCATTATCAATTTTGCGTCTTTTGGCATCAATATTATGGATGTGTGTATCACCACGATCGAGATTCAAAAAGAATAAACCATTCACAAGCGGTGCATGACCATAAAAGATATTATTCATCAAAATAGAACAACCTTTATTCTCTGATTTAAATGAATAACCGTCTCGCAATAAACAAGATCCAGATATAATGTTCATGCTCAACGCAGGCACCAAATAACAATTATTTAGGTTCATCACTAATCCCGAGGGTAGATGTAGAGGTAGCGTGCCGACGGTGATAACTTCAACTCTTGAACCGTTCCCGACGCGCATCGTCACCTCATCCTTAGCCAATCTTCGTTTATTCCGTAGCTCCTATTTCGAGTTACAAATATGAGCAACCGAACCAGTATCAAATACCCAGGTGCTACTACGAGCATTGGTAAGGTACACATCAATAACATGTATATCAAATATACCTTTGTTGATGTTGCCAGCCTTCTTATCTGCCAGGTACTTGGGGCAGTTCCGCTTCCAGTGACCAGTCCCCTTGCAGTAGAAACACTCAGTCTCGGGTTTGGGTACAGACTTGGGTTTCTTCGTGGGAGCAGCAACTGATTTGCCATTCTTCTTGAAGTTCCCCTTCTTTCCCTTGCCCTTCTTGAAACTAGTGCTCTTCTTTATCATCAACACTTGATGCTCCTTCTTGACTTCTACCTCCGCGGCTTTGAGCATAGCGAAGAGCTCGGAAATAGACTTTTCCATACCTTGCATATAGTTCATCACAAAGCCCTTATAGCTTGGTGGCAGTGATTGGAGAATTCTGTCAATAACCGAATCATTTGGAAGATTAACTCCCAACTGAGTCAAGCGGTTATGCAACCCAGACATCTTGAGTATATGCTCACTAACAGAACTATTCTCCTCCATCTTACAGCTAAAGAACTTGTCGGAGACATCATATCTCTCGACCCGGGCATGAGCTTGAAATACAAGTTTCAGCTCTTGGAACATCTCATATGCTCCGTGATGCTCAAAACGTCTTTGGAGCCCCGGTTCTAAGCCGTAAAGCATGGCACACTGAACTATCGAGTAGTCATCAACACGTGTCTGCCAGGCGTTCATAACGTCGACAGACAAGGGAGGGGGCGCGACACCTAGCGGTGCATCAAGGAGATAAGCCTTCTGTGCAGCAATGAGGATGATCCTCAGATTACGGACCCAGTCCGCATAGTTGCTTCCATCATCTTTCAACTTAGCTTTCTCTAGGAACGCATTAAAATTCAGTGGAACTACAGTGCGGGCCATTGATCTACAACATACAATTGCAAAGATTATTTAGACTATGTTCATGATAATTGAAGTTCAATTAATCAAATTACTTAAGAACTCCCACTTAGATTAACATCCCTCAAGTTGTCTAAGTGTAACATGATCCACATCAACTAAACCATGTCCGATCATCACGTGAGGTGGATTAGTTATCAATGGTGAATATCTTTCATGTTGATCATATCTACTATATGACTGATGTTCGACCTTTCGGTCTCTTGTGTTCCGAGGCCATGTCTGTACATGCTAGGCTCGTCAAGTTTAACCCAAGTATTCTGCGTGTGTAAAACTGGCTTACACCCGTTGTATGCGAACGAAAGAATCCATCACACCCGATCATCACGTGGTGCTTAGAAGCGTCGAACCTTCGCAACGGTGCATACTAGGGGAGAACACTTATCTTGAAATTTAGTGAAGGGATCATCTTATAATGCTACCGTCGTCCTAAGCAAAATAAGATGCATAAAAGGATTAACATCACATGCAATTCAATATATGTGACATGATATGGCCATCATCGTCTTGTGCTTTTGATCTCCATCAGCAAAGCACCGTCATGATCTCCATCGTCACCGGGTTGACACCTTGATCTCCATCGTAGCGTCGTGACACCTTGATCTCCATCGTAGCGTCATGGTCGTCTCGCCGGCTATTGCTACTACTACTGCTGCTAACTTATAGCGGTAAAGTAAAGCAATTACATAGCGTTGGCATTGCATACAATAAAGAGACAACCATAAGGCTCCTGCCGGTTGCCTGATAACTTACAAAACATGATCATCTCATACAACAACTTATATCCCATCATGTCTTGGCCATATCACATCACCAGCATACCCTGCAAAAACAAGTTAGACGTCCTCTACTTTGTTGTTGCAAGTTTTACGTGGCTGCTACGGGTTTGCAAGAACCATTCTTACCTACGCAAAACCACAACGTGGTGTAGTGATTGCTTTTTGATTTTCTAAAAGAACCCTCTTCATTGAAACCGATTCAACTAAAGTGAGAGAGACAGACACCCGCCAGTCACCTTTATGCAACGAGTGCACGTAGCGGTGAAACCTGTCTCGCGTAAGCGTACGCGTAATGTCGGTCTGGGCCGCTTCATCTCACAATACCGCCGAATCAAGTAACAACTAGTAACGGCAAGCAATATGTATACACCCACGCCCACAACTCACTTGTGTTCTACTCGTGCAAATCACATCTACGCATAGACCAGGCTCGGATGCCACTGTTGGGGAACGGAGCATGAATTTCAAAAAAATTCCTACGCTCACGCAAGATCTATCCATGGAGATGCATCGCTACGAGAGGGGAGAGTGTGTCTACGTACCCTCGTAGACCGTTAGCGGAAGCGTCTCACAACGCGGTTGATGTAGTCGAACAATCCTTCGAGCTCCACCGATCGAGTACCGAACGTACGGCACCTCCGAGTTCTACACACGTGCAGCTCGGTGACGATCCTCGCCTTCTTGATCCAGCAAGACGTCGAGGAAGTAGATGAGTTCCGTCAGCACGACGGCGTGGCGACGGTGACGGTGAAGTGATTCCGGCAGGGCTTCGCCTAAGCTCTCCGAAAATATGACCGAGGTGAAAAACGGAGATCGGGGCACCGCACATGGCTATGGGACAATTGTGTATCTCCAAGGGATGCCCCTCCTCTATATATAAAGGAGGGAGGGAGGAGGCTACTAGGACTCCTTAGTCCTAGTAGGATTCCACCTCCCATATGGAGTAGGAAAGGGGGAAGGGAGAGGGAAAGGAAAGAGGGGGCTGCGCCCCCTCCCCTAGTCCAATTCGGTTTGGGCAAGGGGGGGCGCGCGCCTCCTCACGTGGCCTGCCTCTCCTTTTCCCGTATGGCCCAATAAGGCCCATTACTTCTCCCGGTGAATTCTCGTAACTCCCCGGTACTCCGAAAAATACCCGAATCACTCGGAACCTTTCCGACGTCCGAATATAGCCTTCCAATATATGAATCTTTACCTCTCGACCATTTCGAGACTCCTCGTCATGTCCGTGATCTCATCCGGGACTCCGAACAAACTTCGGCCACCAATCACATAACTCATATAATACTAAATCATCATCGAACCTTAAGTGTGCGGACCCTACGGGTTCGGGAATGATGTAGACATGACCGCGACGACTCTCCGGACAATAACCAACAGCGGAACCTAGATGCTCATATTGGTTCCTACATATTCCACGAAGATCTTTATCGGTGAACCTCATATGTCAACATACGTTATTCCCTTTGTCTGGCGGTATGTTACTTGCCCGAGATTCGATCGTTGGTATCCAATACCTAGTTCAATCTCGTTACCGGCAAGTCTCTTTACTCGTTCCGTAATACATCATCTTGCAACTAACTCTTTAGTCACGGTGCTTGCAAGGCTTCTGTGATGCTGTATTACCGAGAGGGCCCAGAGATACCTCTCCGATAGTCGGAGTGACAAATCCCAATCTCGATCCATGCCAACTCAACAAACACTTTCGGAGATACCTGTAGTGCACCTTTATAATCACCCAGTTACGTTGTGACGTTTGATACACCCAAAGTATTCCTACGGTATCCGGGAGTTGCATGATCTCATGGTCAGAGGAACGTGTATTTGACATAGTGAAAGCAGTAGCAATAAACTGAACGATCATATGCTATGCTAACGGTTGGGTCAAGTCCATCACATCATTCTCCTAATGATGTGATCCCGTTATCAAATGACAACTCATGTCCATGGTCAGGAAATCTTGACCATCTTTTGATCAACGAGCTAGTCTAGTAGAGGCTTACTAGGGACTCAGTATTTGTTTATCTATTCACACATGTATTAAGTTTCTGGTCAATACAATTCTAGCATGAATAATAAACCATTATCATGAACGGAGAAATATGATAATAAACACTTTATTAATTGCCTCTAGGGCATATTTCCAACAAATCGAGCGTGTTGGGTAACAGTAGTGCACCCCTGCAGGGAAGATTATCTATTCGAATAGCTGTGTCCATGGTAACAGGACGCTCAGTGTTGTATCCCGATCTACTACAACTTGAACGAGATACATGTTAATTAATTGTAAGCTCCGGGATCGCTTTCTCGCAAGGAGGCGAGGAAGGATCCCTAGGCTTTGCTACTACATGCTTGTTGATTTATTGTAGTCTACCAATCTGCACTCTTCTAATGTTGCAAGACGCTAAAGATGCTAGCCTTCGATAGGCTAGGCTTTCCCCTCTATTCTGGCATTTCTGCAGTCTAGTCCACAGATACAGCCCTTCCCTTTGATACTGATGCATGCTTAGCATAGTTCTGATGTAAGTCTTGCGAGTACTTTGGATGAGTACTCACGGTTGCTTAGCTTCCCTTTTTCCCCATACCCGATATTTGCGACCAGATGACGGAGCCCCGGAGCAAGCTGCCCCAGCCGACGACTACTACTACCCCTCTGGAGGAGCCTACTACTACGTGGAGACTGCCGACGACCAGGAGGAGTTTAGGAGGCTCCCAGCCAGGAGGCCTTGCCTCTTTCGATCAGAGCCGTTGTTTGTTTTCGCCTTCTTAAGGCAGGCTTGTTTAACCTTTATGTCTGTACTCAGACATTGTTGCTTCCGCTAACGCTTGTGTAATCGAGCTTATGTATTCGAGCCCTCGAGGCCCCTGGCTTGTAACATAAAGCTTGTATTAATTTATTTTGTGTCTAGAGTTGTGTTGTGATATCTTCAAGTGAGTCCCTAGGCTTGATCGTGTGCATTTGCGTGTATGATTAGCGCACGATCGGGTCGGGGGCGTCACACAGCAATGTTTTGAACCCGGAGGACATACATCTACTCGAGTAACCCGATGCAAGGAGTAAATGTTTTTTATACACCGAGGAAATTGCTCACAACTCCATTGAATACTATCAGTGCCAGATAGAGGAATGATACAACAATGGGAAATCATCCCTGACTTATGGAAATTCCAGACATGATAATATCAGATAAGTCAGCAGACCTAAAAGAATTGGAGTCAGAGTAAGGATGAACATTTGAAGAAAGACCTGTCAGAACGTGGGATACAGTGAAGCAAACCACCCCAGAGCAAGGCAGTCAGTCATATGAAATTTAGGGGGAACATCAAGGAAAAGGATACCCGAGTTGGAAACGGTTTCCTCAAGTCAGAATGTTCATACTTGTTCCCTGAGCAACCAAATCTCGAGGACAAGATTTATCGTAAGGGGGGTAGGTTTGTAACACCCCGATTTTTGGCCCTTTCTTTTTCTTTTGGATTTCTTCGAATTTTTTATTTGGAGTTCTTTTTCCGTGGCTATTTGGTCTTGAAACCTGGGAAGATCTTCTCTCCTGCCACTTCCAAGTGGCTTGTCACTCTCAACTCCATCTCAAGACCATGTCATTTCCATCTTAGCCCAACCCCAATATTTATTTATTGGGAATATTCCTTATTCTATTAAAGGAATAACCCTGCTTGCTCTAGGTTGTGAAGCAACCTATATTTTTGTCTTTCCTAAAATTCCCACAAAATTCTCATAAATTCTCTGGATCATATCTTCCACAAATATGCCAAAATCCATCCTTGCCTAGTTCAAAAATAATCAGGAATATTCATTTCCTATTCTGTCCAGTATGGCACTTTGTGAAGGAAGTGCTATTTATATTCTTTTGATTGCCATCAAAAATTTTGGGAACTCTTTCCTATCCAAATAATTTCCACATGCCAAAATTCAGCTTCATTTGCCTAGTAAATCTTCCTCAGCAAATTTCCAAAGTTTCTGTCCAGAGAGAAGCTTTGTGAAGGAAGTACTAGCTAGCATAATCCAAATGAGTTGAAATTTTTGTAGATCATTCATATGATCAAATAATTACTCTCCACCAAATTTCACCTCCATCCAACAGTCTATGTGAGCACACCTTCAAATCTTTGTTTCTGGTCATAATTTCAGGTTGTGGAGCAACTATACTTTATATTGCTTCAAAAATTCTGAAATTAATCCAGTACCTAAGTATCCCTATATCATTTGAGAATACAAAAATTCACATCATTTTTCCAAGCCATTTGATCCAACAAATTCTCCCAAGTTTCTGTCCAGTAGGAAGCATTGTGAAGCAAGTACCATTTTGGTGTATCCAAATGGTATGAAATTTTTGCAGTGCCTTCATATGCCCAAATGATCATACTCCACCAATTTTCAGCCCAATCCAATCATCCAGGTGAGTGCTACTTCATGATCTAGTTCCTGGACCAGATTTGGCAGTTGTAAAGCAACTATGTTAAATACTGGTCCAAATATTTTCAAAATCCACATGATCATAGTCCTTCCTACCCTAAACCTCTGTGACATCCTGGTTAGCCCTTACCCCATCCCATTTGATCACTATTTCATGCCCAAGTTTGCAATAGCAAACTTCAGTCGATCACTCACATCAGCACTCAGCTGCTTTCCTCGATCCATCACCTCAGGAAGGACCCACTTAGGAAGGACTACACTCTAGACACAGTGTGGGCGGCCCTAAAGTCCCGCGTGCGCCAGTGCACGCGGTGACCACGCGGCCTGGCGTGCCAAAAGCGCGCTCTGGACGCCGGGACCGCTCTGCCGCCGCCCAAACGCCGTGGCCTCGCCACCGCACCGTGTCCACCGCGTTGCCCTCACTCTCATGCGTCCACGCGTCCCCTCTGGACCCCTCTCCCCTTCCTCTCTCCTCTCCGGTGAGACACGCCACCACGCGTGCCTGTGGCCGTCGTCGCCTTGCTTCTGTCTTCTTCCTCCCCCGCGGCATCTCTGCACCGCGTGCACTCCCCCTGGCCTCTCTCCCCCTCCGCGCGTGTGCACGCGCACGCGGTCGCGCCAGAGGCATCGACCACGCGTCCGTGGCGGCTTCCGGCTATGGCATCGTCGCCCGGCTATATATAGGCCCCCCCGAGCCTATCGGAGCACACCAGCGGCCTCTCCTCTCCCTTAGCATCCTCCTCCACCACTTATTTGAGCTCGAGGAGCCCTCCTCCCCTCCCATGGCCGCCATGGCCGCCGTTGGGCATCACCTAAATTAGCTCAATGCCGAGCTACCCTCCCCCTCATTCCTCCACCATGAGTCTCCACCACCACCCTAGACCATTCCCCGAAGCTCGCCGCCTCCTCTCAGTGGCCGGAGCGCCGTGCCCGACTCCGGCCGAAGCCGTCCTCCGCCGCGGCCGAGCTCCTCCTTGTCTCCGAGCTCCCCGGCGTGCATGGAGCTAGCAGACGGGTGCGCCTCGTCTTCCTGGTCACTCCGGTAGTCCGGGCGCCGCGGATGGTGGCCGGAGTGGCCGGAAATCCTCGCCGGACTTCGCTCCTCCCTCGGTCACGCGCGAAGCCAGGAGGTTGAAGACGACGACCAAGCCAGGCGGGCCCCACCTCCTCTGCGGCCCCACAGGTCAGCCGCACTAGGGAGTAGACCCCGGGCCCGCGCAGTTTTAAGTGAAGACGTATTCCTTGAAAAACGTTTTCTCTTAAAGAAAGCGTATTCTGCTGCTTCTTCAGACAGAAATGTGTTTTCTCCATTCGAAAGCGTATTTCAGCAAAGGCGCTTTCTGTTTAAACCCTGCCGGCCGAAAGTACTAAATTGCGTACGTTCGTCCGTTAAGGGCAGAAGTGGACAGATTTTTATTCTATTTCTGCCTAACGAACGAACGGCCGTAACTCGGCAACCGTAACTCCGAATCAGGTGATTCCAAAGCCCACGATCTCAGTTCGTCGAGCCCGTTCTGTTGATGTCATTTTCATAAGGTTGTCACACTGTGAAAATGACCATTTTGCCCATGCCCTTATTCAGCCCCCTTCGAGAGGGAACCGTTTCCGGCAAAATTTTCCGCGAGTGCCTCGCACTTCTCCCCAGTGAATCCTTCATCCCCAGGCAAGCCACAACAGCCACTTGCATGATGGCATTGAAATAGCCATGGTTTTCACTTGAATATTCGAATAATTATTTATTCATATAATTACTTTGAATGTTACTGATATGCTTGCAAATCCATGTTCATTGCTTATGCCATGTTCATTTTCATCTAGTAAGTGATATGATTAATTGCTAAGGATATTATTATCATGTTTTTATTCTTGTAATCATTTCAGATGCTAGTGGGAATGATATGCTCACATGCATAGTGATAGTTGGTTATGCAAATACTTGTTATATTCATGATCATCGTTATGCTATGTTCATCTGCATCCCGTAGACTAAATGATTTATCATTGTTGATGCTATGTTGTTAAATGATTATGTTGCCCATCCATGGTTACACTGATATCATGCTCTTGTGCATTGTTATTTCATTATGTTATTGTGACTCACTCATCACCATTCAAGTTGAACCTGACATTAATCGAACTTGAACAAATCTGTTGGCTGAGTCATGGTGCCACCGAAGCGAGCTCACCAATGCAACCACACTTGCCTGGATGGGGAGGCCCTAATGCGGTCTATTGTCATGCCTCTCGCCGGTGCCTCCTACTAGGGAAGGTTATGGGTGCGCGCTACCCTGATCAGGTAGGCGACCATAAGCCTTGTGTGCCCGAGTTGTATGGATATCCGAGGTCCCCGTTTGGGACGATGTTATGTTTTGGCCACGACGGTGGTAGCCACAGAGGTGGCGGATGTCACGAGTTGACATCGGGGCAACCCAGGACATAGCCCAAAGGGGAGTTTGTCGGAGTGGCCGGGAGAGTGTCATGCAATAGATTGGTTTTGTCGGAATGTCGTTGGTCCACCCGAATGGGAGCACGAGGCCATGAGTTCAGTGGTGTGGGTACAGTGTACTAACCTCTACAGAGTGTATAATCTATCGATAGCCGCGTCCTCGGTCATGGACACAGTTCGTAGTAGGTCACACTATGGGTCAACAGAAATAATAATTTGTATAATAACAACCCCGGTTCCATGAGGAAAGAAGTTGGTTGATCTTTATGTGGTCACGAGTTGATCACGATGGTATTCTTGATGATGGTTGATCATGAGGTGATCGTGTGATGATCACGACGGTAAGAAAGATTGATACCTATGGTGGTTACGAGATAACCTCCGAGCAGAGTAAGTTGGTCCATGCGACCTTAAACGTCGACCCCCTTGCATGCTAGTGCTAGTATCATCATGTTCATATCATGAATTATATGTACATGCCATGCTCATGTTGTTCTAGTAGTATCGTGTTCATCATTGATGATTAACCTGTAAATGCCATGCTGTTGTATGTCTTGATTGCTTTGGTTGCTGTGAGCTTGCGAGTACATTCAAAGTACTCACCTGGCGTGTCATGCCAGATTGCAGGTAATGCCATGATTGATTGTTTGTCGAGGATCCCGAGGTTGCGCTCTAGGATGTGTCCCAGCCAGAGTCCCTGCGGAGTGGAGTTCATCACCGTCACCCTTGTTCCGCTGCTAGAATTCATTCCGCTTCGAGATGTTCCGCTGCTAACATAGAACTACCTTAGCAGGCGAAGTGTCGCCGTGCCCCTGTAACCTTTGTAATATCGGACCCTTGTACCCCGATTATTTGTAATAAAGAGTTGATTTGTTCTATGCCAAGCAGTGCCGTATTCCAGAAGACTTGATCACTGGGCTGGAATACGGGGTGTTCCGGTCTCTCTGAGCCGGGGTGCCACAAGAGTATTACCTCCGAGAGCTCATCGGAGAGCTCCTCCTCGAACTCGACAGCCTCGTTCTTAAATTCGAGACTGGCGAGCTCGCCGGCCTCCTCGTAGTACGCGTCCACCAGCTCGAACTGCTCCCGCTTGCGCTTGGCCCTCTACTCCTCCAGATCGACCGCCGCCTCCTCCTCCAACTGCTCCCCGACCGCAGGCTCGACCGCTGCGACGGCGGCCGGAGCAGTCACAGCAGACGGTGCACCGCCACCCGTCGCCGCAATGGCGCCCTCGGCCGCGCCAACCGCGGCAGCAACGACGGTAGCAGGCTTCTCCTCTGCTTGTACGGCTGCGTCCTTCTCCGCCGCCGTGTCTTCACGGCCGGTTTTCATCTTCCGATGACGAAGGGACTAGGGTGGTGCAGCAAGGGAGGAGGTTGGTGGCTCGTACGAGGTAGGGTTCGAGGGGAGGGGAAAGGGATTTTTGCTGATTTGGGGAAGAAAAGCACGAGACATGGGGGAGAGGGGGAGACGCGGGTGGAGGAGACTGCCAAATAAAGACGTGGGTGGACGTTTGGAGTTCTCGAGACTAGACGCGTGGCGTCGTGCGCTCGTGCACGCTCCCACTACTTTTCTTTTCTTTTTGTCTCGTTTATTTTTTGACAAAAAATACATATTGGTTTTTTTTACAAGTGCAGAAATTACATCTACGTACTCCCAAACCAATTCTCATTGCATTCCAAAGAAAGTCTTTTTTGTTGACCACACCAAGTGGGATACTGACATGTGGGTCCCCCATGACATCCACACACACATAGCACCTACAAAAATACTTCCCGGACATGCAAATGTTACCAAAATTTTCCTACAGCCTTGTATGAACATGAAAAGCATCCATGACAAGTTTGGTAGCTTTCTGATGTTGTATGGATTTTCTAGCTTTTTCGCGACGATAAAACACTCAAATACTTCCCGAACGTAAAGCAATGTGCGTTCATTGTCGGAATTGCTTCAACTTTTGTGTGGGGTTGTTGTTGTCAAGATGACCAAAAATTTGGTGTTGTTGTCAAGATGACCAAAAATTGACCTTGTTCATCGGAGGCCATTTGGGTAGGAGGGAAGGGTCCGTCTCGAATGACGTATTTTCCGACATCCTTAAAATGGACCCAAATTTTTTCTACACCCTTCTATCAACATGAGAAGCATCCATGCCAGGTTTGGTAGCTTTCGGATGTTGTATGGATTTTTTAGCTATTTCCCGACAATAAAACACTGAAATACTTCCCGGACGTGACGCAACGTGCATTCGTTGTCGAAATTGCTTCAAATTTTGTGTGGGATACCGGGGTGGGCATACCCACTTGCTGGCAAAATTTGGTGTCGTTCTGAAGATGACCAAAAATTGGCCTTCTTCATCGGGGGCCGTTTGGGTAGGAGGGAAGGGTCCGTCTCGAATGACGTTTTTTTGACATGCTTCAAATGTTATCAAATTTTTACTACAGCCTTGTATTAACATGAAAAGCATCCATGCCAAGTTTGGTAGCTTTCTGATGTTGTATGGATTTTCTACCTATTTCCTGACGATAAAACACTATAATACTTCCCGGACGTGACGCAACGTGCGTTCGTTGTCGAAATTGCTTCAAATTTTGTGTGGGATACCGGTGTGGGCATGCCCACTTGCTGGCAAAATTTGGTGTCGTTCTGAAGATGACCAAAATTTGGCCTTCTTCATCGGAGGCCATTTGGGTAGGAGGGAACGGTCCGTCTCAAAGGACGGTTTTTTTTACATGCTTCAAATGTTACCAAATGTTTTCTACAGCCTTGTATGAACATGAAAAGCATCCATGCCAAGTTTGGTAGCTTTCTGATGTTGTATGGATTTTCAAGCTTTTTCGAGATGATATGTTCACTTGCTGTTGGTTCCACATTTTATGAAATGCATTTCTCATACTACTAAAAGTAGATGTCTCAAATTCACAGAATACTTATATGCTAAGTACTGCAAGGATCTAAGATTCAAAAGACATTGGTTAACAGAATCTCTACTTTAAAAAGACTACAAACATAAGCTACTCAGAGAAGCATAGATACCGCTGCTGTCAGGAAAGGATCCATCCCTCCCACCCACCCAGCAGCTCACGCAAACAGTATAAACCTAGCACAAGCGCCAGGCAAGAACCAGTTTTTAGTGCACTACGTATTACATTACCCAAAAAGATAAGACATAAAAACAAAGAAGAACAGGCATTTCTCTAGCAAGAGATTGTCTTCAGATGCTTTCAGCATGTCCAGCCTCAAGGATAAACCAGCGTCGGCACCCCTATCCTCCATCCATGCGTAGTAGATCTGAAGATCTCCCCCGCAACCTGCTCAACTTCTCTTATGCCCGCCGTCATGCGCCTTATTTTTTCTTGGTTTTTCTGCAACACATTCCAATCATGCAAATTTTTAATAATCATATTAACAGGAACACAGAGATCAACCACCCTCATATTAGCTTCGGTCAGTAGCTTATCATGTGTTTCATGGCATGGCAATAATTTTAACAAGAAGTAGGCATGAAAATGACCCAAACACATGTAAAACTTAGGCCATATGATGCATGGATTAATTCAAACAAAAATGACAAAATGCCAAGTTATGCAAAATGTCATGCACCAAAACTTATCTGAATGACAAAATCAATACCACCATTGGATTAGTTGGATTTTTCTACCCCAATTTATATATAACATGCATATGTTCATATATGAAATTGCACACAAATGCACAAAACAATATACTACATAAAAGGGAAACCTAGGACATGCTAGATTACGAATATTCCGAAAATGACTAAAAGACAGAAGGGCTAGAATTGCAAAAGGGACACTGGGGTTGGCTAGGCATCAAGGATGACTAGTGGGCCAGGGCCATGTGGCTTGGAGCGTTTGTGTGTCTGACTAGCCGGTTTGAAATTTTGCAACAAAAATTGTGGCCTAAGATGAAAGTTGCCTTATTTGATGATTTGTTATACTACCATCAATGGCATAAACATTGACAATCATATTGATGCTTCTTTGACATATATCATTACTATAATGTGGATTTAACTTATATGGTATGCATTAGTAGATACGTGCATTAGCCGAAATTGCACTACTGAAATTACACTACTGAAATAGTTCAGTGTCTACTTGTGTGTACTGAAACTGCACTACTGAAATATTTCAGTGTCTACCTGTGTGTACTGAAACTGCACTACTGAAATATTTCAGTGTCTACCAGTGTGTACTGAAATTGAACTACTGAAATATTTCAGAATCTACAACTGTCTACTGAACTTGCAGTACTGAAATATTTCAGTGTCTACCCAGAGTCTACCACTGGAAATCTATTAATCCAATTTTCTTATCTTTTTTTGGAAACTTAATTAGCCAAATTAAGTTTGATTCAGTAGTCAAGGGACAAATTCAGTTAACTAAAAAAATTCAGTTAAATTTACAAATTCAGTTAACTTAACACACATAATTCTGCCTAGGGTTCATATACATCAAAATCTAGCACTAAAAGACTACAAATTTTTCCTAGGGTTCATATACATCAAATTATAGCACTAGAATACTACAAATTCTGCCTAGGGTTCATAATTCTGCCTAGGGTTCATATACATCATAATCCAGCCCCCAAAGCATGTAGTCAAATCTTCATGCAAATTATTCAGATTAAAATGACATCCTTCCCCATTCAATGACATCTAGCATCCCCTCTCTGAACTATTATCATCACAATCACCATGACTATAACCATGAGCAGAAGGAAGATTAGGAGTGCAGAAGCTTACTCATACCCCTACTACTCCTCGGCCGCAGACCGCCGCCCCATGAGACGAGTGGAACGGCGAGGGAACCGTGGAGAACGGCGGGGAAGCAACGTCGGCACATATTTGTTCCTCCTCCTGCGGTTGCTCGACGAAGACTCCTTCGGCACATGGTCCCATGGCACGACCACAAGCGGCACCATGAGGAGGCTCGGTTCTCGCTCCTCTAGTTTCTCGATCTTGGAGCAATAGTTCCACCACCTCATCCTCACGTCCGGCCTCGGGGAATCCGACTGCTCCATGGCCCAGAGGAGGTACTGGATGTAGAACAGGGACCCATCCACGGCAACTCCTTTGATCGCATCCCTCTCTTTCTGTATCAGATGTGGGCGCATCGACTGCACCAACGCCGCTAACTGCCGCGGGTAGTCAAACCAAGAGACGATCTCCCTCAGCCTGCGTAACTTGACCTCATCGCCGCCGGCGATCTGCACGATCTCATCCTCCATGTGCATGGCAAAGTTGAACTTCTCGCCACCGGCGATCTGCATGATCTCGTCCTCCATCGAGGTTTTGGCTTTGGATGGAAGAGGGGGTGGATGTAGAAGAGGAGGGGAGAGGAGCGGCGGTGGTTTTGGAATGCAGGAGGAGTGGGAGGAGAGGAGCGGCGGTGGTTTTGGAGTGCAGGATGAGAGGGAGGAGAGGCATGCGGTTGTTTAATGGCAATGGAAGAGGAGAGGACCCCTGGGCGGCGGTTCTGCATTGGAGGAGAGGGGCGGCGCGCTGTGGATAATTTCACGGTGACTAAATTGCCCCTCAATTAAGAAGCGAGCCCACATTGTCATTAGTACCGACCCCACACAAATTAGTACTTTCCAGTACTTTTTCGTGAGTACTACCTAGTACTAGCTATTTCTCTACCGTTAGATCAAGAGGAACGAACGGCCTCTAAAAACACCAACCACCCTAAAACTTGTATAAAAATTAATAGTGCCTATCAATCCATCATTTTCCATCCCCACAAAAAAGGGGGCCATCATTTTCCACTTGCCAACGCATGTATGTGCTCTGGAAATAATCAACTTTTCATTATTGTGTCAATAACACTTCTTCCATTGGCTTAGCAAGGGGTAGGAAACATCTGACTTTCCATGGCTCTAATTTTCTTACTTGATGTAACTTGCTGCTTGTCGCCTTACCAGCAAGGGAGAAAATATTCCAACGTGGAAGATTCTTATCTCCACCAGCCAGATGACTGAGTCCCTCTCTCCTTTGGTTTAGTGAGGGGTAGGAAACATATCACTTTCCATGGCTCTAATTTTCTTACTTGATGTAACTTCCTCCTTGTCGCCTTACAAGCAAGGGAGATATTCCAACGTGGAAGATTCTTCTCTCCACCACACAGATGACTGAGTCCCTCTCTCCTTTGGTCTGCACAACCACTGCATTATAATGGCCAGTACACGCTAGCTAAGGAGAGTTCTATTCTGAGTGAGCAACAATGGCACAACTTTTGGTGAGCGCATCCACGGGGGCAATGGGTTCTCTCGTAGGAAAGTTGGGCACCATGTTGAGCGATGAATACAAGCTGCTCAAGGGTGTTCGCGATGACATCAAGTTCCTCAAGGATGAGCTGGAAGCCATGCATGCATTCCTCCTTGTGATGGCGGATGTGGAGGAACCTGACAAGCAAGCTAAGCTTCGTGCTAACGCTATCCGGGAGCTGTCCTATGATATGGAGGACAAAGTTGACAAATTCATGCTACTCATCAACGACCCTGAATCAAGCTCCAAGTCTGATAGCTTCAAGGAGCTTTTTAATAAAAGCATGAAGAAGATAACGAGTATCAAGACTCGTCATAATATCGCCAAGGACGTCAAGGACATCATGAATCAAGTTAATACAGTCAGCGAGAGATATGCAAGGTACATAAATCAATTTTATATTACAAGATTATTGTTTCACTATCTCATCAGTAACATACTGCCCACTGATCAAATATAATGGTTATCTAACTTCTTACTCCGTAAATGAAAGGTACAAGATCGATGAGTCCTCCAAACCCCGTAATGTGAGAGTCGACCCTCGAATTGTGGCAATCTATAAAGATGCATCTGAGCTCATTGGAATCGATGGCCCAAGAGATGAGCTTGTGAAGTGGATGACTGACAAGGAGGGTGAATCATCACATCGACAAAAAGTTGTCTCTATTGTTGGATATGGGGGCTTAGGCAAGACCACTCTTGCCAAACAAGTCTATGATAAGCTTGCTGCAAACTTTGAGTGTCGGGCTTTTGTGTCAATTTCACGTACCCCTGATATGATAGGAATTCTGAGTTCTATACTATCCGAAGTCAGTAATGGAAAGGAACATGCCAGAGCAAGCTATCAACAAATTGTCAATCAGATCAGAAAAGTTCTAACAGATAAAAGGTATGTAATTACTCTATTGTACGCATGACAATATTTGCACTTTTCAAAGATGCAGTAAGTCATTTTAAACTTAAGTCAATGAACACCCCGGAAGGTTTCTCTTATTATCTGAAAAGTAAGTTCTAAAATAGCACAATTCTTACTCGCACTGAGGTTGGCAGTGATCATTTAGTGGGTAGATGCAACTACAACTTTCGTAACCTTTCATGATTTTAAACTACACAAATTAGTTGTGATTTACTCCCTCTATTACACCAGATATGTACTTGGTCCACCATGCGCACGATGCGACAATTCAAATAGCAGTTTAATGCAAGATAACATTTTATTAACCTTGACACAGTAGCATAGGCTCCTGCTATACTAAATTAGCGTAAAACAGGTATTTGCATTGAGCTATACATGACCGATGGCCAAAAGTCAAAAAGGAGAATTACAGATGACTCTCAATCTGATCATCGACTAATTGTTTATGTAAATCCACATTCCACGGGTATTATTTTAGGTTCTGTGTCCAATATGAAAATCATTTCAACAAGACAAGGTTCTCGGTGCTATCATCCTGGCTTTAGATAATCTGCGTTTCAAACCCTGTGGTTTGCTGAGAACCCGTCTGTGGCCAACGCCTTGCACTCCATCACCTTGTAATCCCCCTTGGACTGATATGCGGCCAAGCATAAATAGTAACTACTAAGAATTTTGTATGAAGTATGTTTGCACACTATTATAGCAGATCATATTATTTGATGCATTTTCCAAAATATATTGCAGGTACTTTATCATTATTGATGATATATGGGATGTACAAACATGGAAACTTTTGGATTGTGCATTAGTCAAGAATGATTGCGGCAGTGTAATTATGACCACAACACGTATAAATGATGTAGCTAAATCATGCTGCTCTTCTGATGTGGATCTTGTCTACAAAATCCATCCACTTGGTCTTACTGACTCAAAGAAATTGTTTTTCAAGAGAATCTATGGTTCTCAAGAGAAATGTCCTCCTAGCTTGATAGAAGCCTCGGAAGATATCTTGAAGAAGTGTGATGGTTTACCGTTAGCAATCAATGCCATATCTAGCTTATTGGCTACAGGGAAAACCAAAGAAGAGTGGGATCAGATTCGGAGTTATATTGGCTTTGGGCAAGGCAAAAAATCTGACATAGATGCTCTGAGTTACATATTATCTTTGAGCTATCTTGACCTGCCCCTTGATCTAAGAAGTTGTCTATTGTACTTGACTATGTTTCCTGAAGATTGTGAGGTTTACAGGGAGCATTTAGTACGTAGATGGATTTTTGAGGGTCTCATCCAAGGCGAAGATATGGAAGATCTTGTTGAACTAGGTGAGACATATTTCCATGAGCTTGTTAACAGAAGTTTAATACAGCCGATGAACATATGGCGTGATGGCAAGGCAATTTTTTGCCGAGTCCACGACACCATACTTGATTTCCTCATTTACAAGTCAAAAGAAGAGAATTTCTGTACGGTGTTACGCAATCATTCAAAGCCAGAGAGTATTATTCGCCGGATCTCTCTCATGGGAAATGAAGATAGAGAAAGTGTCGAGCAATTGGATTTATCACGTGCTCGAACACTTGCTGTTGTTAGTTCTTCTCAGGAATACTTGCCTTCCCTTGTGAGGTTCAATACTCTGCGTGTGCTGGACATACGTAACTGCAATGGATTGAGAAATCATCATGTCAAAGATATTGGAAGGATTTTGCAACTGAGGTACTTGAACATCTCTCTTACAAAGATAACTCAGCTTCCTAAAGAAATTGGAAACTTGCAGTGTCTAGAGATGCTAGATGCGTCTGACTCCGAATTACATGGGCTTCCTGAATCTGTTACTCGGCTAAAACGACTAGCACGTCTGTTTGTTCCAGATGAAACTAAATTGCCCGATGGTATTGGAAACATGGAGAACTTACAAGAGCTTGGGCATTTTATAAACATCTTTGTGCAGTCAATGAAGTTTCTGGAAGGACTTGGTAGATTAACAAGTCTGAGGCAGTTGGGAATTTGTTGGGACACCAATGAACATGACAAATCAAGTTCCAAGGGAGAAAAGCTGGTGTCTTCACTCCGTAAATTGGACAGATGCAACCTCTGGATTACGCTGTATCTGAGGGAAGAGGATTGCATCATAGGACATCCGTCCTTCCCTGCTCTCAACAGCATCCGGAAGATTACATTTAGGCGTGGGCGGCTCCGTTGGATTGCCAAATGGCTGGTTTCACTTACTAACCTAGAATTTTTACGTGTCAATGGTACAGAGATGGAGCAGCAAGACGTGGAGGTGGTCGGAAGCATACCTAAACTGCTCGAACTCCACGTCATAACTAACTACACAGAGCCCAGCATCATCTTCAGTGGGGGATTTCAACAGCTACAGAGGCTTATATTCAACGTCTATGGTACAGAGGTGATGTTTGAAGCGGGGGCTATGCCGAATCTCAAACAGCTTTATCTCACTTTCCGCATGCGTTACTACAAATATGGTGCTAGTTGTGGTTTTAATGATTTTGGCATCGAGCTCCTGCCCAGCCTTGCTTGGTTCCATGTCTCCATAGATTGTCGTGACGGGAAGGCCGCAGATTTGGAGACTGTGAAGAGTGTTTTCAAGAGCATGGCTGACACACACCCCAACCGTCCGACCTTAGATATGAACACAATATTCACGGACATGCTGCAGAACGAGTAACAGAAGCATGATACGACATACGAACACTCCAAGCCAAAATCATGTGATAGTGCTAGTTATTTCAGGATTGAAATCTCACCGAGAAAACATCATGCACGTAAACCCTGTGATGAAGCATATTTGCCATGTCTGCTGAGACGAAGCGCTGTAGTTTTATCTTCTCCAATTTGGTACCTTAGATATTGACCGACACTAGTCAAGTTTTGTTACTTTTCAGAAAGTTATGTTCTGTTTTTGTTCTGAACAAGCTGTAGCTCCAGTATGTATGAGGATGAAACAACGAGCTTGATATCTATATCCCGCAGGGCATAGTGTCTTTATCCTGTTATACATCGCAGTAGCCAGTATAACTGTATAAGTCAATTGTTTATCATGATGAATTTTCTTGATTTCCTTTTATGTGCGCAGGGGGAAGTTGTGACTTTGTGGGCATGTAGACTACACCTCTTATCTAGACCATCCATTTGTGCGTCAAAATTCATGCGTACAAACCTCTCTGTTTTGTTTCTCACAAATAAGAAAACATTTGAATTTGAAATTTTGCAGGTCAACATCACACAAGCACTACCATGTGCAGAATAGTTTTCGTACTATTTTGGCGAAACAGAAATATATAAAATGATATGACTCATAGAATGTTTTAATTTTGACAAATTTTGTTGCATCAGAAAAATCAGAAACATTTTAGTCACCGAATGCTACTTGTGTGGCGTCGACGTGCAAAGTTTCAAGGTCAAATGTTCTCTTGTTTGGAAGAAACAAAAAAAAATCTATGTAAAGACAAGACGAATCTTGATGCAAAACTGAATGGCGGCCTAGATAGAAGGTGTAGCTACATGGTAGGATACAAAATCCCCCTTTGCGTGACTCTCAATGGTATCCATGTTATGGAAAGAAAAGGGCATCAATCATCACATGATGAAGGTGTTTTGTGCAAGCATGATGATGGTATTTTGTGCAAGCATCACTCAACAGTAATCCATGATGATGGTATTTCGTGCAAGCATTTATTGTCAGTTTTGGGGGATGCAAAAGATCGGCCAGGTCCCAATGTTTCAGCTTGTATGCTGTCAAAGTATAGTAGGCAGTGGAAATTTCAAATCTGCATCACACATCACAGATCTGGGGTACATCCGTTGTGCAATCGTGCACAAGTGGAGATCGTGCGCCTAGTGCGCAGAATGGGGAAGACCGGGCCATGTACAGAGAGGGCTGGGTCAACCAGCTCACATCAGTTTACAGGGCATACTACTATTCATAGAATTCGGCCAAATTTTGATAAGCACAAGTAACCTTTAAAACATGTTCAGAGAACAGAAAATACAGAGTACAACGCAACCTTCACATGATTTCCGCCTACCCCTGACTGAACTGGATGTAGTTTCTTCTGGGTGTCCGCGTCCCATCATCATCAGAGATTCAGAGCTGGAGAATTTCAGCAGTTACAGAACCTTATTGGTTTGGTTTGGGACACGGTTCTGCTCCAAAGTTGACAATTTACGCGGGGGCTATGCTGAAACTGAAGGAGCTTGATCTCACAATTCAACTTGTTGAGGCTATATATATCTGCAGGTAGTCTGGGCGCTATTGATTTTGGCTCCCAGCACCTCTCTGCCCTTGCTCCTATCAATTTCATCATATCTTCCCGTGGCGCAAGGGATGCGCTAAAACTAAGGATGCAGGCAATGCATACTAACAAAACTAAGGATGGTCGTATAGACTGGATTTTCATCCTCCTTCCTTCCATACTCTACTTAGTCAGTGACAGTCTCGGTGTTGTATATATGTGGATCACAGCAGACAGTCAGTGTTGCTGAAATTATGTTTCTGTTTCAGCATGCAGTGGCCAGAGCATGCATACGAAGAGAGAATAAATCAAGACAGAGGGAAACCACATACTAGGAAGAAATGATTACACCAAACGCCAGTTGGCTGCCATCCCAGATACACACATGATTACAACGAAAATATTCAGGACACCAGCGGAGGCAATTTATTCATAATTACAGGTGGTGATATGTGACTTCGAAACAAGTCATCGACAGCACTCCTAGCTTGCCTTGGATTGTTGTAGGATCGAGGAGATAGGTCTAGAGGGGGGGTGAATAGACTCCTAACCAGCCAAATTAGCTGTTTTTAATTTCTCTTCGAACTTAGGCAGATTTTGGCACAAGTTAAGATCACTTCAATACTTTCTACACATGCATATCTAGAGATTGAGCAGCGGAAATAGTAAAGCATGCAATAGTACGGAAAGTAAAGGGGTAGAGTATGGAAGATCAAACGCAATGAAGACACGGTGGATTTTTGGCATGGTTCCGATAGGTGGTGCTATCGTACGTCCACGTTGATGGAGACTTCAACCCACGAAGGGTAACGGCTGCGCGAGTCCACGGAGGGCTCCACCCACGAAGGGTCCACGAAGAAGCAACCTTGTCTATTCCACCATGGCTTACGTCCACGAAGGACTAGACTCACTCGGGGTAGATCTTCACGAAGTAGGCGATCTCCTTGCCCTTACAAACTTTTTGGTTCAACTCCATATCTGGTTGGAGGCTCCCAAGTGACCCCTAACCAATCTAGGAGACACCACTCTCCAAAAGGTAATAGATGGTGTGTTGTTGATGAACTCCTTGCTCTTGTGCTTCAAATGATAGTCTTCCCAGCACTCAATCAACTCCTCACAGATTTGGCTATGGTGGAAGAGAGATTTGAGTGGAAAGCAACTTGGGAAAGGCTAGAGATCAAGGTTCAAATGGTAGGAATGGAATATCTTGATCTCAACACATGAGTAGGTGGTTCTCTCTCAGAAAATGAATGGTGGAAGTGTAGGCACGTTCTGATGGCTCTCCTTACTGAGAAGGATGGGGTGGAGGGGTATATATAGCCTCCACACAAAATTCAACCGTTACACACTTTTGACCCAACTCGATGGCACCGAAACAATCATCTCGGTAGCACCGAACTGTGTAAAAGATATGAACGTTAGGAATCTCGGTGGGACCGATACAGACAACTCGGATGGACCGAAGTGCAGTGGCTTAGGGCAATCCTCATCTCGGTGGCACCGATTGCATCAACTCGGTAGGACCGAAGTGAAGCAATAAGGCAACAGAGACTTGGCAAGCCATCTCGGTGAGACTGATTTGCAAACTCGGTGAGACCGAAGTAAATGCAAACGATTACAGAGAGTTGGCAAGGCCATCTCAGTGAGACCGAGATCCATTTCGGTGGATCCGATTTGTTAGGGTTTAGCAGTGGCTAAGTCTAGGATGAACTCGGTGGGGCCGGATTGGAAATATCGATGGGGCCGAGTTGGACTTTAGGTTTAGGACATATTTGGGTAGAGATAGTGGTTGAGGGTTTAGGAATACTGTCACTAAGCACTTAAGCAAAAAGACCATTAAGCAACACCTCATCCCCTTTTAATAGTATAGGCTTTCCTATGGACTCAATGTGATCTTGGATCACTAAACCAAAAATGTAGAGTCTTGACCTTTGCCAATTCTTGTCCTTAGCATTTTGAAGGGGTTCCACGTCCTCTTGTCCATGCCACGCCATTGTTGAACTTGTCTGAAATTCACTAGATAAAAGCATTAGTCCAACAACATGTATGTTGGCATAAATTACCAAAACCACCAAGGGAGCAAATGTGCTTTCAATCTCCTCCTTTTTGGTAATTGATGACAACATACATCAAAGCTTCAAGTACAGATATAGCAGAAGTATGTATGAAAGCTTTGAAGGAAAAATGTAACATGTATGAGCTCTCTTGAACTCCCCCTGAAGATGTGCATAACATGATGATATCTCATGGGAAAATATACATGCAACATGTATCTTGGCTATATGCATCAGAGCAATATATGTATGATATTAGAGTATCCACATGTACAAGATTTTCTCCTTGCAAACAATATATACTTAGCTAGAGGTCAACCATGTAGATGAGTGTGATGCATATACTTACCTTGAAGTTCTTGATCAAGTACCTGAAGAAATACACTTGAGAAAACAGGGTTAGATAACACAAGATAATTTCTCCAAGAAAAAGACACAAGATCATCAAGAAACCAAGATTGGGATGACATGTAGAAGAGAGTATCACTAGGTGAATACTTCTTAGAAGCAGACATGTCCCCAAAAGAAATAGCTGTCTCCCCTTAAAGAACTTCCTCTCCCCCTGAATCTGACATGGATATTGGGAGTAGGTAGGGTGAGAAAACTAGAACAACCAAAGAACAAACTTATCATGTTTCTCTCCCCCTAAAAGAAACATGTAACATTCTCTCCTCTTGTAAGGTGCATCTTTGTTTTGAATAGATAAACTTAAGCTTTGATGTATTCCTCTCTCCCCCTTTGACATCAATTTCCAAGAAGGGTCTTCAAGGTTATTGATTAAGTGGGTTTGGTCCTTGAGAAACACATCTAGATGCTAGTAGAGGATAAGAATCACCGAGTGGAGCTGGAGCAGAAAAACTCAGGGAAAAATTTGACAGAGAATGCCTTAGAGCAGTCAAAATCGGTGACACCGAGTTGAGACAATTCGGTGGAACCGAGTTTGATGCAATGGAATTTTTGTCAACTCAGCTCACTAGGCAAGGAATTTTCACAAGGGTTTGCAAGGAATTAACTGCGAATCAAGCTAAAAGAAAAGAAACAGAAAAGAAGCAAAGAAACATCTAGATGAATTTTTTTTGGGTCACCTATGTTAGAGTATATTGATTTAGGAGTCAAGTGAGTACACTTGATCATAGGTCATACTCATCATTTAAGCTCAAAATGGGGTTGCCATTTTTCCTTTAAGCTTTTGATGTATTCACATCTTGTTGAGTTGCTTTAGCTCATGTCTTTGAGTAAGGCTTCTCTAAGATGTGAGAACTTACATTGGTGTTCGGTGAAGTCCATCATGTAGTTGAACTTGAAGTGGATGCTCATGAATTGAAGTTTGGAGCTATCCTATCATTTGTAGTTCATCTTCCTACATGGGTTAGATTTGCAAGGAACAACATGTGTATCCAAAATGACAAGAATTAAGCATAACTCAAATGTTGTCAAAGGATATGTTTAGGTTGTCTTGTTCCTTGTTACTCCATCAATTGTTGATACTTGGGTTATACAAGATTGCTCTAGATAAGAGTGAGATGCAATCTTGTGACATGAAGCTTGTCCAAGTACCTACAAAAGGTTAGATACCATACAAGAGAGCAAAATGTCCAAGATATAAACTGATCATAAAGGATATCATGGGTTAGTCAAGAATGCTCATGCTCTTGTATGCATCCACATGAACCTCTAGTTCACGTTTGAAGCATCAATGATGTTCAATTCACTTCTCAAGTGACAAAACACTTTCTCATCAAGGGGTTTGGTAAAGATGTCCGCCAATTGTTTGTCAGTACGAACATGTTTAAGGTCAATATCACCTTTCTCAACATGATCTCGAATGAAATGGTGACGAACCTCAATATGCTTAGTTCGAGAATGTTGCATGGGATTGTGTGCTATCTTAATAGCACTCTCATTGTCACAAAGTAATGGTACATGTCTCACATGAACACCATAATCTTTAAGAGTTTGTGTCATCCATAGTAATTGAGCACAACATGATCTCGCGGCAATGTATTCCGCTTCGGCAGTAGATAGAGATACGGAGTTTTGTTTCTTGAAGGACCAAGACACAAGAGATCTACCAAGAAATTGACATGTACCCGAAGTGGATTTTCTGTCAACCTTGTCTCCGGCATAGTCCGAATCGGAGTAGCCAACAAGATTGAAAGAAGATCCTTTGGGATACCATATGCCAAAGTTTGGTGTATGTATCAAGTATCTCACAATTCTTTTCACCGTCTTAAGGTGACACTCTTTTGGTGCCGCTTGGTATCGTGCACACATGCACACACTTAGCATAATGTCGGGTCGAGAGGCACATAGATATAATAATGATCCAATCATCGATCGGTAAACCTTTTGATCAACCGGTTTGCCATCCTTGGTCAAGTCAAGATGTCCGCTCGTTGGCATAGGGGTTTTCATACCTTTACTCTCTTGCATGTTGAACTTTTTGAATAAGTCCTTGGTATACTTTGTTTGAGAGACAAAGGTACCTTCCCTAGTTTGCTTGATTTGCAAACCAAGAAAGAATTTGAGTTCACTCATCATAGACATCTCAAACTTCTCCGACATCAACCTTCCAAACTTTTCACTAAAAGAAGGGTTAGTAGAACCAAAGATAATATCATCAACATAAATTTGGCATACAAATAATTCTCCATTAACCCTCTTAGTGAACAAAGTTGAGTCAATCTTCCCAATTTCAAAACCTTTTTCAAGAAGAAACTTTGTCAAGCATTTGTACCAAGCTCTAGGGGCTTGTTTAAGACCATAAAGAGCTTTACGAAGTTTGTACACATGATTAGGTTTCTTGGGATTCTCAAAGCCGGGAGGTTGTTTAACATATACTTCCTCCTCAATTTCACCATTTAAGAAGGCACTTTTAATATCCATTTGGTAAAGAGTGATATCATGGTGATTGGCATAAGCAAGTAAAATGCGGATTGATTCAAGTCTTGCAACGGGGGCATAGGTCTCACCATAGTCCATACCTTCGACTTGTGTGTAACCTTGTGCTACGAGACGAGCCTTGTTGCGCACAACTTGTCCATCTTCATCTTGCTTATTCCGAAACACCCATTTGGTTCCAATGATGTTTTGCTCTTCCTTAGGCTTCTCAACCAATGTCCACACTTGGTACCTCTCAAAGTTGTGTAGCTCTTCGTGCATTGCATTCACCCAATCGGGGTCCTTGAGAGCATCTTCTACCTTCAAGGGTTCAACACTAGAGATAAATGAGTAATGCTCAGAAAAGTTAGCTAAACGAGATTTAGAGCGAGTAATTCTCCCGGTTTGGATATCTCCAAGTATTTGTTCGACGGGATGATCCTTGTCGATTCTTGCTCTAACTCGAGGTAGCTTTTTCTTGGGTTGTGGTGAGGCTTCCTCATGATCATCATCTTCTTCTTCTTCGTTAATGTTGTCGTTGTTTGTTTGTGGAGGTGGAGAAGGAGCTTGAGGTGGATCATCTTGTTGCACTTCCTCATTCCCATCGTCTTGACGTGTTTCACTTGTGGATGCCTCCATATCAACTTGTCGTTCGCCTTGATGTGAAGTTGGGGCTTCCACTTGAATAGACGAGGTACTCTCCTTTACTTCCACGGGGCGAATCTTGCCAATGGGCAAGTCTTGGATTGCTTCCGACGGTTCTTTATCTCCTACATCAAGTGGCAATTGCTCGACTTACGAGCCGTTAGTCTCATCAAACTTCACATCTACCGTCTCTTCAACTTTTCGAGTGAAGTTGTTGTAGACACGGTAAGTGTGAGAGTTCGTTCCATAACCAAGTAGGAAACCTTCATGAGATTTAGGAGCAAATTTTGAACGACGATGCTTATCAAGAATATAACATTTTGAGCCAAATACTCGAAAGTATCCAACTTGTGGTTTGTTACCGGTGAGCAGTTCATACGCCGTTTTACCAAGAAGCTTGTGAAGATAGAGTCGGTTTGTTGCATGACAAGCTGTTTCAACCGCTTCTGCCCAAAAATGTCTTGGCGTCTTGTATTCATCAAGAATTATTCTTGCCATCTCAATAAGTGTACGGTTCTTCCTCTCAACAACTCCATTTTGTTGAGGCGTGTACGTAGCCGAGAACTCATGTGAAATACCCTCCTCATCAAGAAAGGTGTCCACATTGGCGTTCTTGAACTCCGTTCCGTTGTCACTCTGAACCTTCTTGATCTTCACTTCAAATTGGTTTTGAGCCTTTCTTGCGAAGTTCTTGAAGATCTTTTGTACCTGTGATTTGTCATCAAGAAAGAACACCACGTAAATCTGGAAAAATCATCAACAATGACCAAACCGAAAGAGTTACCACCAAGACTCTTATAGGCGTTGGGACCAAAAAGATCCATATGAAGTAGCTCGAGTGGTATCCTCGTGGTCATAATGTTCTTTACGGGATGGCTTCCTCCAACTTGTTTTCCTGCTTGGAAAGCACTACAAAGTCGATCTTTGTCAAATATAACATCTTTTACTCCAAGAATGTGATCTCCTTTAACAAGTTTATCAAGGTTACGCATACCAACATGTCCAAGTCTTCTATGCCATAACCAACCTTTAGAAGATTTAGCAATTAAACAAGTACGAGGTTGGGCTCTCTTAGTGAAATCAACAATGTATAGATCACCTCTACGAATGCCGGTAAAGACCATATTATGATTATCTTGGCGAAACACTTGGCAATCTACTTTGGTAAATAGAACATTAAAACCAAAATCGGCTAGTCTAGATACGAAAAGAAGATTGTAACCAAGAGATTCAACTAGCATAACATTTTGTATGGAGCTATCATTGGATATGGCCACCTTACCAAGGCCAAGTACCTTACCCTTGGAGTTGTCTCCAAAAGTCACATACTTGCGTGGACCATCATTTTTAGTAAGCTCACGAAACATGTCTCTATCTCCGGTCATGTGATCGGTACATCCACTATCAAGAATCCACTCTTTTCCTCCGGCCATATAATCTCGAAGATTTGCCATAAGACTGAGATTCCTCATGGTCTTCTCAAATTCAATATCAAAGTCTTCGTCTTCATCATAATAGT
The DNA here is from genome assembly GCA_039707655.1 of Elymus sibiricus. Classification (NCBI taxonomy): domain Eukaryota; kingdom Viridiplantae; phylum Streptophyta; class Magnoliopsida; order Poales; family Poaceae; genus Elymus; species Elymus sibiricus. The sequence continues at coordinate 30,784,609 of CM077664.1, forward strand.
CGTGCTCAACATCATCATCATCATGCATTTGATCATTACCTAGGGCAATAGATTTATTAGTTTCATGATCATGACAATGTTCAAGTTTATGGATTCTAATAGTTTCCATGATAATATTGCTAATAGTTCTAGCATCTCCTTTGACACGCATGAGATCACGAAGCTCAAACAAGCAATCATCAAACTTAGGATCACTAGGACTCATCATATGAAACGCAACAGCCTTATGAAGAATCTTATCAAGGCTCTTTAAGGAGTAATCAGGATATCGCTTTTCTAAGTCATGCCATAGAGTATAAGCACATGCAAAGTTTCGCATACAACCAAGCACAATCTTAGGTAATCCTCTAATGATAAGATTGACAGTTCTAAGATTACGAAGCATGTCAATTTCCTCTTCATGAGTAGGATGCAAAGGATCGATAGGGGGCACATAAGGATTATGAATATACTTGCTCAAGTTAAACTCATCAAAGATATCAAGCATTTCATCCCTTCAAAAGTTGTAATATTCCCCATTGAGAATAGACACTCTACGTCTAATACTCCCGAACGTAGACATATCCATCTCCCTCCAATGGTGATGAAACCAAAGCAATGGAGACCAAGGCTCTAATACCAATTGTAGGATCGAGGAGATAGGTCTAGAGGGGGGGTGAATAGACTCCTAACCAGCCAAATTAGCTGTTTTTAATTTCTCTTGAAACTTAGGCAGATTTTGGCACAAGTTAAAATCACTTCAATACTTTCTACACATGCATATCTAGAGATTGAGCAGCGGAAATAGTAAAGCATGCAATAGTACGGAAAGTAAAGGGGTAGAGTATGGAAGATCAAACGCAATGAAGACACGGTGGATTTTTGGCATGGTTCCGATAGGTGGTGCTATCATACGTCCACGTTGATGGAGACTTCAACCCACGAAGGGTAACGGCTGCACGAGTCCTTGGAGGGCTCCACCCACGAAGGGTCCACGAAGAAGCAACCTTGTCTATTCCACCATGGCTTACGTCCACGAAGGACTAGCCTCACTCGGGGTAGATCTTCACGAAGTAGGCGATCTCCTTGCCCTTACAAACTTCTTGGTTCAACTCCAGATCTAGTTGGAGGCTCCCAAGCGACACCTAACCAATCTAGGAGACACCACTCTCCAAAAGGTAATAGATGGTGTGTTGTTGATGAACTCCTTGCTCTTGTGCTTCAAATGATAGTCTTCCCAGCACTCAATCAACTCCTCACAGATTTGGCTATGGTGGAAGAGAGATTTGAGTGGAAAGCAACTTGGGAAAGGCTAGAGATCAAGGTTCAAATGGTAGGAATGGAATATCTTGATCTCAACACATGAGTAGGTGGTTCTCTCTCAGAAAATGAATGGTGGAAGTGTAGGCACGTTCTGATGGCTCTCCTTACTGAGAAGGATGGGGTGGAGGGGTATATATAGCCTCCACACAAAATCCAACCGTTACACACTTTTGACTCAACTCGGTGGCACCGAAACAATCATCTCGGTAGCACCGAACTGTGTAAAAGATATGAACGTTAGGAATCTCGGTGGGACCGATACAAACAACTCGGATGGATCGAAGTGCAGTGGCTTAGGGCAATCCACATCTCGGTGGCACCGATTTCATCAACTCAGTAGGACCGAAGTGAAGCAATAAGGCAACAGAGACTTGGCAAGCCATCTCGGTGAGACCGATTTGCAAACTCGGTGAGACCGAAGTAAATGCAAACGATTATAGAGAGTTGGCAAGGTCATCTCGGTGAGACCGAGATCCATTTCGGTGGATCCGATTTGTTAGGGTTTGGCAGTGGCTAAGTCTAGGATGAACTCGGTGGGGTCGGATTGGAAATATCGGTGGGGCCGAGTTGGACTTTAGGTTTAGGACATATTTGGGTAGAGATAGTGGTTGAGGGTTTAGGAATACTGTCACTAAGCACTTGAGCAAAAAGACCATTAAGCAACACCTCATCTCCTTTTAATAGTATTGGCTTTCCTATGGACTCAATGTGATCTTGGATCACTAAACCAAAAATGTAGAGTCTTGACCTTTGCCAATTCTTGTCCTTAGCATTTTGAAGGGATTCCACGTCCTCTTGTCCATGCCACGCCATTGTTGAACTTGTCTGAAATTCACTCGATAAAAGCATTAGTCCAACAACATGTATGTTGGCATAAATTACCAAAACCACCAAGGGAGCAAATGTGCTTTCAATTGTCGAGCACGATTGACCTCTGAAGCTCGATCAGACCATCTTCACGACGGGTCGATTTGGGTTCATGGCGAGCTCAGCCCTCAGGTATGCCATGCCGTAAGAGAGATAATCAAGCACAACTTCCTTGAGGCTGGCGAGAGATGGTAGACCCAAAACAGAATCACTGTCGATGAATGTACTCCTACCAAACTTGAGCACCTCAAGCTTTGGTGTTGTTCCTTGTTCAAACTTGACCGATTTGAGGCTTCCTTCGAGTCCCATGCTCAGCTCCAGCACCACCAGGCTCGGGAACATCCCCTGCTGGAAACTAAGATGGACCTCTTCACCCTCAATTGACTTACCCAACAGATGCAGGAATGCCAGATGGGGTAGTTTCCCGAAGACTTGTATGGCAGCATCGTGCTCCATTATCCTGGAGCTCCGCAGCTTCAGCTTCACCAGATTCTTGAGCCCCTGGATCCATTCCGGCATTTTGACCAGGTTACCATACAGCTTCAGGCTCTGCAGTGTCTCTGGAAACGAGAACTTTCCCTCCAAGCAGCCACATAAACCTGGCGCCCCCTCTGACCGTATCAACAATGACTCCAGGCGGCTCAGACCAACAACTACAGAACACAGCTCTTGTTCGTTTTCCTTATTGACGCCGGTCACTCCCAACTTGCACAACCGGCTGAGTCCTTTTATCTCCTGCAGGGTGATCTTTCCTCGTTGCCCGATGTTCACAACACCCAGTGTGTGCAGGGTTTTCAGCTTCCTCATCCTTCTAGGCAGTAGAACACCATACAAGTCCAGGCGCATCGCAACAGCAGGGAGTACAGCACAGCACATCATAGTGCATGCATTATGGATTTTTGACTCACTGCGACTTTTACATGATAAATAAGAAAGCAGCAAGCAGTGAGACAAGAGGCATAGCTTGTTCCTCATTATGCGTGGAATTTCTTCTAACAGTTCTTCCTCATATGAGACATCCTCAACCTTCGAGTTTCTACCAGCACGAAGATATTGTAGCTTCCGAAGCTTGATAATGGTGTTTGTCAGCGTCATTATGGAGGTACCTCTGATGTCTAGTGTCTCAAGTTTTCTCAGGTCACCCAACAAATCTGGAAGGTGAAAAATATCATCACATCCTTTTAGAGAAAGGTATGTTAGGTGAAGAAGCTTCCCGATATGCTTAAGGTGATGATCATAAAGACCTGTGGTGTCTTCGAGGTCCAGCACTCGCAGAAGACTCATCTTATCAGAAATGAAAAATGACTTCCACTCTCCAAAACATGTAACTGACCGTAGACAGGACATGTCTACTATGCTCTCAAACTCGCTCTTATCCCCCACGCAGTTGCTGCTTATAGCCAGGTGGCGTACTGTGGCCTGGCTGTTTGAGCTGCAACCATCCTCCAGTGTAAAAACAAGATTTTCTTGCATTGAGTTTGAGACACCAATTTCACGGATAAGATCATGGACTTGGCAGGAACAAATTCTGTTTGTACCAAGAATTGATTGTTGAGATGGTAGGATCATACTCCTGCTTATAAGTTGCAAGAAGTAGCCGTCCGCTATTTCCTCTGCAGACTTGCCGCGCACCTGCCTTGAGTAACCCTCTGCACTCCACCGACGTGCCAAGCGTCCCCGTCCAACCTTGTGGTCTTCAGGAAAGATGGGCATATATAGGAAACAAGACATGAGGTGATAACGTAAACCATCATAGCTTCTCATAAGGACAGTTCTTATGGTCCCAAGCTCTGGATTCATCTCCAGTTCAGCGCTGATATGATCATTCAATTTCCTCCATTCCAAAGAAGTTTTTGGTTGGTTCGACAAGAAGCCACCTATGGTGACTATTGCAAGTGGAAGTCCACTGCATTTCTTTAGGATCAGATTTGCTGGTTCAGCCAATTCAGGATACTCCTCACAGAGATTGGTAGTCTTGCCAAATACCTGAAATTTATGCGTTAAGATCTTCTTACTTAGAAAATGAAATTGGATACAAATTAGTCATTCTAAATTAAATAGTAATATAGGATGGCTTACAGGTTTTCTGCTTGTTTTAAAAGGTACTCCCTCTGTAAACAAATATAAGAGTGTTTAGATCACTACTTTAGTGATCTAAACGCTCTTATATTTCTTTACGGAGGGAGTACATAATACTATTTCAATAATTAATTAACGGATGTTACTGAAGTTCCAAAAAAAATGAGTAAAGTGTACCATCGATCCCCACTTGTTTTGAGAGAGAGGTCCTCTAAGTACCAGATACAGGCCGATTCCTTAACTAAAAAAATGCTTGAAACTCAAGAATTTCTTGGCATTTCTCTATACGACAGCCATTTTAAGTTCCTCCATGTAATTCTGTAACCTCTCATTCATGCGATTAGGGGATGTGCCCGTGTGGATGTGTGTGTGGGTCATTTCTCTGTGATTGCAGGAAGATACAATTCAAATCAATGATCACCCTAGGAAGTAGGAAATAATCTTTCCGTCAGCTATTAAAATTATTGATATAGGCATGTATTTATATCAGTTATGATCAGTGATGTGCACATTCTGTTCAAATCTACTCTCTCCATCCGTATTTACATGACATGCATTTTCTTATTTAAATTTGATCATCAATTTGATACAAGAATCAAATGTTATGAACTAAATTATATTACTAAAAACTTTTTCGAATACGAGTTTAATGGTATAATCTTGTCACACATAACCCATGTTTTGTTGATCAAATTGATTGTCAAACTGAACCTTGAAACACGTAGGCATCACATAAACTTGGATGGTGGAAGTATAAATTCCAAAAAAAAAATATCCAAACAAATGGATAAGACACTATGTGTACCTTTTCGGTGAAGAGGTCAAGTGCGTTGTTGTGTCCCAGATTTTGCAGCTCGTACACATTTTCATGTTTCCTTAAAGTATAGCAATATCCTTTACCCTTGTTGTGACTATGATCCGGCTTGATGTTTCCATTGCAGGAAAATGTGGTATTACAGCGTCCCATTCGGCATTGGATGATAGATCGTCAAGAACAATCAAGTATTTCCTTCCTGCTAATTCTGTGTCCATTTCCGGGATATCCTTGTATCCAAACTGTGTAGCTAAGTCCTTGAGGAGAACGTCAAGATTGAAAGGACGCAAAATTGTCACACAAGCACGCTTCTCAAACTCCCCATCGAGGTCTTGACTTTTTTAGACATCTCTGACTAGTGTGGTTTTCCCAAGACCACCCATTCCCCACACACTGATCACTTCAAGTTGTTGGCTATCTACATTTTTAATAAGTTTAACAATTTCTGTTCTTTCAGTCTCTCGCCCAATGAGCTGGGATTCCTTGAAAGCTGCGAGCAACGTCTGTGTACGATTGAGTATCTTCATATTGGCCGAGCTACCACCACCGACAATATCTGCATTTGAACTAGACATGGCCTCCATTGAATCTGCACCATCTTCAGAACCCTAGACACAAGGAATGATTTAGGTGATAGTTTCTTTATTTTGTCCAAGACGATGTTTAATCTGAGTTCCAAATCTTATGAATTTTTACATGATACAATTCATTCTTAAACAATAATTAAATTTCTGAAAAACTATAATATTTTCTAATTTGCAGCTCAAAGAAGTTATAATTAAGGCAACCATATTGGTCCATTATACTATAAATAGTAAATCATCATGTCAAGGGAAATGTAAAGGAGCACAACTATGCATGCAAATTTAGCCATGTTGGTCTACTAGTACAAAACTCTCATGCGCAACTAGAATACTATCACGAAAGACTACTCTTCTCCCGATCTACGCCGGCGGGGCAGTTGGTCCCCTCTCCCTCCGCTTGCTGCTCCGGTGGCGGGAGGGAGGGGGGACCCAGGCCCTCCGCGTTGGCGTCCTAGTTAGGGTCAGAGTCAATATGTCCAGCAGCAGCACTCCGGCGGTAGCGGCGTTGCCGTGTCAAATAAATCTTCCCCAACTCCGGCTATACCTCGGCGGCGTTCATGGCGGCGGCGATAAGGAGTTCGTGGGCTTTGTCTTCCTTCGTTCCTGTGGGGCGTCGGATCTAGTGTGTTTGGGTGCTACCGGCGAGGCGGCGACGACGGCTGCACCTGGGTATGTTTTCTTCCGCCTGCGATCCCGTTGCTACGGCGTCCCCTCCGCCGCCGTGGTGGAGTTCGTGAAGATCGTTTCAGGAGCAGGGCCAGCTATTGATGTCCTAGTTGATGTCCGCGTTGGCTCGAGTGAGGTTTCGGCTATGTTGGAATTGGGCAAGTGGTTGCTGGAAGGCGGATTCGATGCCATTCTCCGACGTGTTCGGTTTGATGCGGCGAATTCGGGATTCAGGAAGCATGGGGAAAATCCCCGGTCGATGTGCCACAAAGAAGTGGGCTATGATGTTCACGCTGGCCCTGTTCATCGACTCAGAAAGCCCATGTGCGATGGTGCATTCCGAATCCAGTTTCATTGGCATCTGCAAGGATCTCCATAGACTGAGCACTTTTATTCCTTTACTCGGAGTGTCTTCTGCAAAATTTCAGCACAGTTGTATTCTCTCGTGCTCTCTTGTTGTGTCCACGTGGATCAATTGTAGCCTTGTTGCTTTATGAATATATACGTGGTTAACCTAAAAAAACTAGAATACCATCACATGTTGGAATTAAACACGTATGTATACATGCATGTATCCGAGTAGTATTAGGAGTCATGGCCGTGTACTAGAAGTCATGACCGAGTAGTATTGCTATGATCCTAGCGTGTATATATACTTGTAGCCAGCACCCCTGTAACCTGCATCGTGAGTTGAAGCAATAAAGTAATTACGGGAGCGACACGCTCCCGTGGCGATCAATATTGTTTCGCGTGTGTGTGTACGTGAGCTATTGGCAGATCGATCAAAGCTGATCGTTTGAGCTAAGCTAGCTTTTGGCCATCGGGAAACTAGTACTAGTATTCGTGTCTTGGCAAGGAATCGATCAGGACATTGTGGTGCTAGCTTTGTACGTACACATCCAGCTAGCTTGGGGCAGAAAACCCAAGATCGTCAGTGTTGCTTCACTTCCTCGTCGTTCGTATCGCCGTCGCCGCAAGTACTCGGCGTCGGGACTGGGCCAACATCACAAACCACTCATTGGTCTACTAGTACTGAATATGAATATGGCTTTTTGAAAAACAACATGTAAACAGGATGGCCATGGTTATAGCGAGCAGACCGCTGCAGCTGTTCAAAGCGGAGACGAGAGTTGAGTTGGGAGATGGCCAGAATGCACTATTCTGGAAAGACCGCTGGATCGACGGCCATCACAATCATGAGCTGGCACCACGGGTTTATGGCAGTGTCCCGGCAAGGATTCGCCGCTCGCGGAAAGTGTGCACGGCTCTTAAGAACAATGCCTGGGCAAGAGACTTAGGGCCTGATCTTGACCCGGACACCATCATGGAGTACTTGAGGCTGTGGCCGAGAATTGAGGGTCAGACTTCATGAGGGATCCCGCGATGAGATAAGTTGGTCTTGGGAGAATCATGGAGATTTCTCCGTCCGATCGGCATACGTGGCAAGGTTCGCTGGACATGAGATCGTTCCTACCGCGGACTTTACGTGGAAATCTCGTGCCCCGTTGCAATGCCGTTTTTTCTCATGGCTTGCATTCCGGAACAGGTGTTGGACGTCTGACAGATTGGCAAGGAGGGGCCTCCCGCATCAGGATGCTTGCCCATTCTGCTATCAGGAGGAGGAAACCATCGATCACATCCTTCTGACTTGTGTGTTCTCCAGAGAGGTGTGGTTCCAAATATGTGTAGCAATGGGAGAGCCGGCGTGGGCGCCGACAGCGGCCGATATGTTACATGAGTGGGGCTTGAGCAGGATCAAAGAGGGGCAGAACATAAAGGACACTCGGGCCATTCTACTACTAGGCCTATGGGAACTGTGGAAACATCAAAACGCAGTGGTCTTTGATGGGGTCACTCCTGATATTGGTAGGGTCGTGCGTCGCGTTGAACAGGAGGGGCCGTGCGTCGCGTTGAACAGGAGGGGAGGGCCTGGCGTTCTGCTGGACTAATACGAGGAGATGTAGAGGATTTTGTAGGAGTGTTGAGCAGGTGGGGTCGTCGTGAATAGTCTCTTCAGGTGTTGAGTCGAGTGGAGTAGCTGTGGAGGTGCAGCCATGTAATATGTAACTCCACTATCGGTGGAGGGTTTCTTATACCCTTTCCCCTATCTTTAATGAATGATACGCATGCTATGCGTATTCGAGAAGAAAAAAACAGGATGGCCCATTAAATCACACCCAAGCCCATAATCGGAACTTATTTTCTGGTACATATGCCCACACCAAATAATTCGACCAAATTCTAATTCCAAAACCTCTAAGCTCCATGGGAATGGATGCTCTTACTCCCCTTGCTTGCTTGCGGTGGATACGGCAGCCCACCACAAACATGATTTTTCTAGCAATCATGCCAGGTAACGGCAAAGAATACACCGTCACCACATGCTTTGAGATGTGTGATGTATTTCTCCATTAAGTCAATAAATCTTTTACGTGTTGTTCAATGATTATGTAATTATTATGAGATACAGTGTGCGCAGAATGGTTCTGTAATTATTTTGAAATTGAGTGAAAATACTGTGGAATTGATCTAAATGGTTATGAGAATGTAGTTCTTCAATATGATTTAAATGGTTCTGGAATGCAATTCACATGGATTGAAATTATCTTACTTGAAATGCGGTTTTTGTGGAATGGTTTTTTTCTATAATGCACTTTAAATTTAGTGAATCATGACTGAAATTAGCTGAAATTTTACCGATATTGTCATTTGTTAATAATAATTCTCATGTTTCGCTTCTTGCAAACAAAAAATTAAGTTCTATGTTACACATGTACGTTAATTAAGTTGCAATTCCATGTGGGATTTATTTAGCTAGGAAGTTGAACAAAAATAACAATGTAATAGAGAGAGTTAGGAAAACAATTTCCAGGATTTTAATATACCTTTTCGTAGAAAGCATAAATATTCTCGTCGGCGAAAAATCGCATATACACTGGCGCTGCATCCTCTGGCCCTACACATACGCTTGCAACTCCAACTTGCTCTGAGGACACTATGATGCGGCTTCGTTTCTTGCTGTCCTGGAAGCATTGCTTAAGGTGAGCCCAGTCTTTGATGGAGTTTATGCCATTAAGTACAATCAGACAAGTCTTCTCACTCAAATATCTCGTGAACTCATCAACCAAATCATCTTCCTTTGTCATCCCCATCCTCCTCAGCACTTGTACCTCCAAAACTGTTTTTTCTTTTTCCCCAGTCTCTTGAAGAAAATTCTCATGAAACTGTTCTATAATTCTTCGCAGGAACTCGGTTAAATTGAAAGGACACATGAACCCAGTGACCCAGGCTCGGCACTCAAACTTCGTGTGTACATTTCGATCTTCATAGGCGCTTTTGATGATGGACATCTTCTTGACATGGCTACTTGTCCCTGACACTGCAATGACTCTAAGGTCATCATCCTTCTTATTAATCAAACGAACCAGATCTACTTTTGCTTTGTCATGTTGCCGCTTTGCTTCGTTTATGCCAGACATTGTTGCACCAATGATGACAGAGTGGTCACCAGCGGTGGCAGGCTTGGAGCCAGAGCCCTTGATGAGGTTGTAGCGCATGTTCCTCTGGCTAACATCCTCTACATTGGCTCTGAGTTCCTTCATCTGCTTCGCCACACGGCGCCGATCTTGCAGTGTGCGACGGATACGCCACCAGGACTGTTTCTCGAGGCGCACGGCGAATTCCTGGAGGGTGTCCTCGACGTCATAGGCCACGTCGCGGACTTGCTTCACCCAGACCTTGACCACCCTGTTGTCGTCTCCCTCGTCATGAGCGGACTCAAGGAAAGCCTGCATCATCTCGAGCTCGTTGGTGATGAAGACCTGGTCACGCCAGACTCCGAGCTGCAGGGCCACTTCCTCTGCCAGGGCAGATGTGGCATAGCTAAGCGCTCCACTCAGCACTGACTTGCCAACACTCAGCACCGTCGTCTCCATCAGTCAGGCGTTTCTGTGGAATTATTGGTTGTGACCGATGGATGAAGGACTGCCAATGCAGTGTGTCAGTACTGTACTGGAGCTTGAGAAAAATCCTAAAAGGTACAAATAACACAAAAAGATTGGGGAGCAAACTCACAGTGGTGTCAATGGTGACCACTGCCAGTGGCAACAGTAACTTTCACAGCAACCTCCCAGGCGAATCTAGTCTGAGAACAAACCAAGAACGAAAAATAAGATTTTACAATCTAGCAAATTAGCAGATCAGTGGACTAATTACCTGGCGGCTCAGCAGATCAGTGGATTCAGTGCATCGTGCTCTGACGGACCCGGAACTCCAGTGTTCTTGCTGTTCCACTGCCACCCTGGATTCAACCAACACAAATCAGAGTCTCAAGCAGGAGATCTGACTTTCTAGCTCCAACCATTGCTACTTTAACTGGAAAAAATCGACAGAAAACATACCCAAAAAATCCACCGGCCTTCTCCCCAGGTATCAAGGACTGTGTTCTTCGCAAGACCTTGCAAGGGCTCTGGCAGTGGCAGGGGCGAGCTCGGAGGTTGGATCTAATCCAGGAGGATAGGGCTGCCTGAGATGAGAGGAAGGGAGCACTCCACTCAGTGGAGACGAGGAGCAGAGGAAGACCAGGAACAGCAGTCTCTCTCTCGGTTGGTCATAGAGAGGCAGGGATTCAGAGAAAATAATTACGTACTGTATATGGTCAGTCCACCAGCCATGCTTCACTGCATTTACTTTTTTCATTTTTCTGAATCCCTCTCGGTTGGTTGGTTGGTCCACCTGCCAGGCTTCATGCATTTACCCCTCTCTCCTCCATGCAGACATTTGGCAGGTGGTGAATTACTCCTATGCAGTAGCAGTACTCGGTGGCAATGAATACTCTGCATCAAACCCAAATTTTCAAACTGGGTTGGGGGACTCAATTCATTACCAATTGCAAAGAGGAACTCTAATAAAGTATAGTTACAAGCGTCATTAACTCATAAATGTGATTAAACCCCCATTAGTAAAATTAGTGGCACAGCCAAATCCAAAATTTGAAAAAATCTTTAACTTGTCAGTTCTTCTTTCTTCTTATTAGATAATCTTCATCGGTCAGTTATATTCTCTTACTAAATGTGTTCCGCAATTCAAAATATGAAGCGACTCTTAACTAGTCCCACCTGCTCGAACATATTTTCACATGGATGCCGAGATAACTTCATGGAGCAAAATATCATAAATATACACAGTCCTTCTCTCTATTCTACTATTCGATCACGTATATTGAAAATCAATTTAAATGTTGTCATTTCTAATTCCACTTAGGGGGGCAATAGATGGGGGGTTTCAGCTAACTTCTGTTGCTTCGGTCTACCATGAGCACAGCTGCAGCAAAACAATTTTGTTACATATAGTGTTGTGTGAAGCTACAAATATGCATACTACCAACAAGATAATGTTCTTAGGGTATGTAGACTGTAGACAGCACGTGTGAAATTTTAGCTGCTTGGATAGTGATACTAGTCATTTATATAAGTGTTGGACTGCTATCATCTTGTGATGGCAGAATTTTCAGCTATTTCTTTACAGATGCAATGCAGAGTTCAAGCATTCAAATACCTGTTCACACTGGCGGAGCTACGTGGAGATCAAACGGGGTCACGACCCCCCCTTTGAAAATTGCAAAATGGCAATTAGTAGGTATAATACCACTGCCCATTAGAAAGTACAGCGCAGCTGCAGCTTTGCACCACACGATCAAAGCAATCATTTTCTCATGTACGTTCGCATCCAGTCTCCATCCTAAACCTCGACTACTGCAACCGACGACCGCCTACGGTGCCGACGGCGGCACGTCCCGCCGGACTCCCTGGACCTCAACTCCTTAATGCCCTTCTTCACAGATCACAACCATCTCTTCGATTGGAGCCGCACGTCGACGCCACCGACGCCGGCGTGCCTCTGATAACTGGACCTCAATCCCCAAGTGCACCCTGGTTCGTGCATTAGCAGTTAATTCAATTGGTCTGAAGTGCATTAGTGATTGGTTAATGGCAGTTTACAGTCTGTACTGGTTACAGTAAGTATCTCTTTTTTTTGGACTACTTGATTGAGATGTGATGGTAATTTGTTCATTTAGACGTCCACTCCATTCAATGAATCCATTGGTTAATTGCTACACATTTTGATACATTATAAATTTCTGATTACGTAGCATAGATGGGAAAGCAACAGACTATGCAGTCCATTTTTTTAAAGAAAATGAGAAGAAGAAATCACTGAGCACCAAAAATTGTCCTGTTTATTTGTCATTTGGTCATGAGATGTGCACTTTTCTTTTGGAACCCAAAATTTACTTTGTCATATCTGTTGTATTTGTTTGAAAAAATTTACTGGTCCAAAATTATCTTTATATCTGTTCTATGACTTGGCTTTTTTCATGCATATTGTGTCTTCTTATATATAGTTGCCCCCCCCCCCCCCCCCCCCCCTTGTGTTTTGGTCACGCTCCGCCACTGCCTGTTCAGCAAGTGTGGCAACTTTCCAATTCGACAAGGGCATGGCGTGCTGTTTTACAGAAAGGAGGCCTCTGGTAATAAAGCATGCGAGAATCAGATCCTTGAAACGGTAGCACACCAGGACATAATAGCAACCACTAATAACCTTAGTGCGATGAATAATCATTTAGTGGGGATGTAGACCTCGTACCCCAAGACCTCTATTGGCTGGGTTGGAAGGTTTGGAGGAGTGTAGATACGTCCCTCCGTCCCTGCAATCAATAATGGACATGGTTCAAACAAAAGTTTCAGAGGATCACATTGAATAAACAAGCTTGACATTACACCCTCCCAAATAAGTTACTGAATACTTGGCTACAAAGTACCATATAAAGAAGTTACGCACACCACACAACTGAATGTTAACTAATACTTCCCCCGTTCCAAAATACTTGGTGTGTTTTGTTCCATTAGGATAATCAATACTTAATTACTTACAATCAATAGGCCAAGCGAAAGCATGATTGGAACACTTCCATTGCCTGAAAACAAGCATGGTGAGGGAGCTCAGAACAGGCTTGAAAGGCACAAGGGAGTAGGTATGGTCAAACAGTGGTTCCTAAAACAAAGGATAGGATACAAACCGTAAGTTCTATCCAGGCATTTTATGATGCCGTCTGATTCATACATGGCTATTTTCACAAATCGTTTATGTTGAACAAGGGAGCAGAACACCCTGTTTTCATTTAGTAATGAAAAGCAAAGCAAGCACATGCATACAAAACAAACAAAACCCACAAGAAATCTATAATCATAAGCATATAGCGGACACATGCGCGGAATCCAGATGCTGGCAGTAGCACTCAATCAAAGTAGTATCACGTTTTTTTTTCGCCGATAGGATAAAGTTAAAAGTAACTAGACATTATCAGCTAGTTATTCAATGGATTGGGTCACAGTTCAGCTGAATCTACACATGAATTGGGTGTCAGCACAGCCTCAGCTAGCACAAAGTAAATTGGGTGTCACTGTCAGTTCGGCTAGCAAAATTTGGGGGCACACAAAATCAAATACAAATACAAATACGAATACGAATTCAATCGGCCGGGGTAGTCGAATTTGTACGGGGATTGGAAGGAAGCGTGCGAACCCTAGGGCGAAGACGGGGATGCTGTAGGGGAAGGCGCCGGCGACGCTGCCCTGCTGGCCGGGCTTGACCTCGAGCCGCTTGGGTTGGCAACCGGAGGCGCGCTGGAGGTGGGGGCGATGATCGTGTCTTGGATCTGCCGCGGCGACCCTGCTGAGAGCGGACGGCGCTGTCCGACTCCTCCAAGCGGCAGTGGTGAGGGCGGCGCCATGGATGGATGGGTGGATCCAGGCGCGCGGGGGGGGGGGGGGGGGGGGGGGGGGGGGCGCGATGGGAATGGAGGTGGGAGGAGACACGGAGCCGATGGCTCGCTAGCCTAGGAGTGGAGGGGGAGAGGGGACAGCGATTTGGAGGCGACGGCGAGGTAAACGGTGGCCGGAGACGGAGAGACAAGACGAGCTTTTTTTTTTTTTTTTTGAGGGAAAGACAAGACGAATTATGCACCCGCGAAAAAATATTTTTCACAAATCTGTTGTACTCTGGAAAAATAAGAGGTGGGCTAGAAATTAGAAAGAAAACTGAATTTGACTTGGTTAAAGTTTATAATTGATCTGTAAATGTTTATAATATTTTTTTTGTATTTGGTCAAAGTTTACAAAATTTAATTTTAGCACAATCTAATACTCTCTCCGTCCGAAATACTTGTCGCTCAACCGTATGTATTTATATTTCTGTCTAAATACAACCATTTGAGCGACAAGTATTTGCGGATGGAGGGAGCATACACTAGGAGGGACTACTTGACAGATCTTCATTATTATCCCTAAAAATAGTACTCCCTCATTTACGAATTATAAGATGTTCTTACTTTTCCTGAATCGGATGTATACACAATCGTCTAGTGTGTTTGTTCACTTATTTAAGTCTGTATGTAGTCAATATTGAAATATTCAAGACATCCTGTAATTCAGAATAAATGTGATATAAATCTTATCATTGCATCTAAAACGGTGCACAACCGACAAAAAGGTAGTATATGAGTAGTGATGTCCACCGACGTTCCTATCCACGACGAAACCGTCCCCCTCACCCATTGTCTGTCGTCGTACCTAGTACGCCGCCCTATCTGATGAAGGCCATGTGGTACAGACATGGCGATAAGATTGAAGAGGATGCTGAGATTAATGAAGAAGGTGATGGCATCGTGTTAGGGTCGTGGGGGCAAGCATGGCAATGGTGACACAAGTGACTTGCCCCTCCACGGCAGCACCATGGTGAGTCGCTATGACACAATGTGTGCTCTCCCCATGTGGTCATCCCCTCGGTCTATGTGACCCAGGGCGGGTTAGATGGGTCGGTGACCAACTACAGCAACAGCCATGACGCAGAGGTCGAAGCAATGCAGACATGACAGCCAGGCAAGACGGCAAAGAAGAACCTTTGCTGAGCACTAAGGCAAAGAAATTTCCTACCTGTTCAGGATCTGTCATACTGGTAGAAGGGATTTGCCATCCTACATGAAAGAGAATTGGTGATAATTGTCATGCTCTAAATTTTTTTTTTGTCATTTCTGATCCTGGGCAAACCGTTTAGTATGCCGCCAGCTCGAATCAACATCAACTTTTAGTTGGAATAGTTTGTGCACTCATATATAACCAAAACCTCAGACATCAAAAGGTTCAGTTTCAAGAGAAAAATTTATTGAACTCCCTCCGTTCAATAATATAATAGCGTTTTTGACACTACACTAGTGTAAAAAACGCTCTTATATTATGGGACGGAGGGAGTACTAATGTTACCAATTTTTTAATATTCATCACGAGACGAAATAAACTTACGGACATCCCTAAAAAGGATAGGCAAATAAAACCCGGACTGTACTACCTTGTGTGCAGTTCTGTCTGTATTGTGGTGTCCTTCGAATGGACCGAAGTGACACTTCCTCAAGATAGATCCATGTTCATCCTCAGATATACAACGTCTAATAATATCATTTACTCATTTTTTCTGTATAAACTAGTAAGCTTGTATGTACGACGCACGTCTGCGTTAATGTATAAGTTTTAGAGCATCTCCAATAGAATATGCAGAAACAAAAATAATCAACTTTTGTATCTTTAAGGACCAAAAACCCACATCCAACAGATGATGTAGATGAAAAAAAATTTACATCTCCGCCTTCTAAAAATGTAAAATATAACATCTCGTGCCGCGCGCAAACCCCAACCGCCACAGTGAAAGTTCCCAACCGCCCGATCCCCTTTCCGCCGACGCCGTCGCCGACCGATTCCGGCCAGTTCCGGCGCCGCCCCGTGCTGCCGCTCATAGGTCTGGCTTCCTCTCGTCCTCCCCTACCCATTCCTCTCCGCCGTCGGCCGATTCCGGCCATCCCCACCGCCCCCGGCGAGATGCAGCGGCAGTGCGCCAAAAAACATCAGCGGCGGCAGCGTCTTCCTGGACCTCTGACGCATGGCGGCCTGCAGCGGCCGTACTGTGCAGGAGCGGCGACCTGTAGTCGTCGGCTGCTTCCAATTTTGGTGGCGACGGTGCCCTGCAGCGGGGAGCCTGGGCGGCGGCTGAGCGAGCTCGTGGGAACCGGCGGCGCGGCTGAGCGAGCTCGTGGTTCACTGGGCGTATGGAATCAATCCACTGAATCGCTAGAGCTAGCAAGCTCTGAATCCACTCAATCGCTAGCTCGCGTATATACAGTGCTAGCCGATTTGGTTCAGCCACGTAGTACTAAGCTGATTCGATTTATACTACTAGGCCACAAATAGTTCAGGCAATACTACCCACTTTGATTTACTTCTTTCACATTGTTTTAGATGTTTCGACAGTTAAAATTCAGTTTCACAGTAGCTCACAGTGGCTGTACAGCCGGCCGTCGGCCAGTTTTACATCTTCTATTTACATCATCTATTGGAGTTGAACTTTTACATCTTCAATATACATCATCTATTGGAGTTGCCTCTTTTTTGAGATGTAAAAAGCATTTTTTGAAGATGTAAATTTTTACATCTCCTGTTTTACATCTTCAAATTTGCATCTTCTATTGGAGATGCTCTTACATTTATATGCAACATGAGGCATATATATTTTGATGTAACATATACCTCGTGCACATCGGACAATATTGTCTTCTTTACCGTTAAAACAAATGTATGGAAGCGGAAATCTCATTCAATTCATCTATTTCTCCACATTTCAAACATTCAATTCATTTTTTTTATAGATTCTTAAGAGTAGATACATTAGAAAATGTTCAGCTTCTCTATAATCTTGTATCAAATGCATTTATTGTATTGGCACCTCAATTTATAAACTAGTAAGCGTGTATGTACAACGCACGACTGTTTTGTGGCTTTCCTCCTCCACGATCCAAGCGGGTGGTGACCCCCATTGCTCCTGATCGCTACTCTTGTGCTCCCTCTCCTGTTGCTCCCGGAGAAGCCGCCATCGGAGCTACGACTCTTCTACCTCCATGCTGCTCAAGCAGCCGCACTTGCCTTTGGAGTTGCGCTCGGCGGAAGACTCGCGGGACCGGTCCATAAAGGCAACCCATGGTTCATCATGACTTCCTCTACTATGACATTTGACTCTGAAGAAGGTGAGCATGGCCCAAGCTTGAGAGGCATGGCAATGACGGACCAAGCCTGAGAGGCAACAATGACGAAGGGTTAGAGATTAGGTGAGAGTATCATCGGTATCAGGGTAGGAGGGCTAGAGAGATAACCTTATCCAACCGCCATGGCACACGATGGAGGTTGCAGCCGCTGGCGAATTTTCGTGGCTTGATGTAGATAAAAAAAGGGTGGATCCCTTCACAACTCCAACATTTCCTCACAGCTCGGATCTAGTTTGATGGTTTTGAATTTCAGTTATCGAACTTCAGTGAACTTCAGTGATTTTGGTTTCTGTTCCAGGAAAATGACCGAAGAATTTCTCTTCAAATTGAAGAGAATTACTTTGTTTCTTGATTTTTTTTTAAATTCTCATGTACAACTAAAATGGCTAGCTGAAATATTTTGATGAAGCATTTCGGTGCCTACAGATATTTATGGAAATTCAACTAAAAAAAAGAAATTTAATGAATTTCATTGAAGCCTCGCCAAAAGTGAAAACCTACTCCCAACGTTGCTATCCTTTCTTAGTGCCGGGTGGGAAGAGGGGGCAGCATACTGGAATACTCTCATGTTGTAGCAGTCCAAAACGACAGTCAGGGCCGGCCCTGTGTTTCGGGAGGCCCTAGGCAAACTTGACGACATGGGCCCCTATGTCCTAAGACCATATATTATTAAGAGTAACTTTCAGCCACACATCTTTAGTTTAAAATTTGACTATAATAACCAAATTCGAACTGACTCCATCGACAACAATAATACTAAAAAGATAGCAAAATAAAACTAACATGACATGATTACCTCAAATAAGAACCAAATTTGACTAACTCCATCGAGAACAATAATACTTCAGTGCTTTAGAAAAAGTTTCTTTCGGGCGTTTCTTGATGCAAAATCATTAAGGGCACAATCAAGATCAACATTGTCCAAGATATCCTTCTCAATGCAGCACATAGCCAAGCCATTCAATCTATCTTGCAACATAGTTGACCTTAAATGCAGTTTCAGTTTAGAGAAACTTCTTTCACCTGAGGCTACAGTCACAGGCACTGTTAAGTGGATCCGATAGGCAACAGAGACATTTGGATAGCAATCTATAGCCATAACAAACTGAAGAATCTCAAGCGCTGACATCAAACCATCTGGCAAAGTTACCTGCAACACTTTTAACTCGGAGACAAAATCATCAAGATCAACATCAGATGAGTTATCATCAGAAAAAACTTTTGCAAAAGTAGTGCAACATTCCCTTAGATTGCTATCATCCAAGGACTTCAGATTTTTTGAATTGAATAAGAAACCAAACACCTTTTCAAATTTCTTCAACTGATCAAAGCGACTGGTCAATGAAAGAATTGCAGTGTCAACGATGATTAGAAAGTAAGTAACTCTGAAGGATCTTTAAAATAACCTTTCTCACAGCATCAGCAAGAACAGAGAAATACTTGGCATCTTTGATGATCTTTAAAATAACCTTTCTCACAGCATCAACAAGAACTGAGATCAACTCATTCTGGATTTTGTGGCCAAGATAGTGATGATGAATTTCATTATTTTGAATGCGCCGGATGTGTTCTTGCATAATAGGATCAAATTCAGTGGTTGAATTTTCAGATCACTTTCTTTCTTTTTTTCTCCCTTTTTCAGCACCCGGCGATTGCTTCTTCTTAGGCATACTGCAAATCTGAAATTGGCAGATTGATCATGGTTCATGGATGAATAGTTGAAAACGTACATACTAAATAAAGAATAAAATAAACTACAGAAATTTTCAAATTGGGGTTTGAGGGGATGGATTAGGATTCAGAAACATAGATAGATGGATACAGGAAGGATACCTGTTACTGTAGCGTCATGGCCGGCCTGAGATGCGTACAGCGTACTGACTTGCCGTCTTGCTTGCCGGATGGCCGGGCTGCCGTGCGGGTGCGGCACGCGCAGCGGCGAGCAGGCCGGCGGCGAGGCGGCCAGGGCCGGCCCTGTGTTTCGGGAGGCCCTAGGCAAACTTGACGACATGGGCCCCTATGTCCTAAGACCATATATTATTAAGAGTAACTTTCAGCCACACATCTTTAGTTTAAAATTTGACTATAATAACCAAATTCGAACTGACTCCATCGACAACAATAATACTAAAAAGATAGCAAAATAAAACTAACATGACATGATTACCTCAAATAAGAACCAAATTTGACTGACTCCATCGAGAACAATAATACTTCAGTGCTTTAGAAAAAGTTTCTTTCGGGCGTTTCTTGATGCAAAATCATTAAGGGCACAATCACGATCAACATTGTCCAAGATATCCTTCTCAATGCAGCACATAGCCAAGCCATTCAATCTATCTTGCAACATAGTTGACCTTAAATAATTTTTCAGCAGTTTCAGTTTAGAGAAACTTCTTTCAGCTGAGGCTACAGTCACAGGCACTGTTAAGTGGATCCGATAGGCAACAGAGACATTTGGATAGCAATCTATAGCCATAACAAACTGAAGAATCTCAAGCGCTGACATCAAACCATCTGGCAAAGTTACCTGCAACACTTTTAACTCGGAGACAAAATCATCAAGATCAACATCAGATGAGTTATCATCAGAAAAAACTTTTGCAAAAGTAGTGCAACATTCCCTTAGATTGCTATCATCCAAGGACTTCAGATTTTTTGAATTGAATAAGAAACCAAACACCTTTTCAAATTTCTTCAACTGATCAAAGCGACTGGTCAATGAAAGAATTGCAGTGTCAACGATGATTAGAAAGTAAGTAACTCTGAAGGATCTTTAAAATAACCTTTCTCACAGCATCAGCAAGAACAGAGAAATACTTGGCATCTTTGATGATCTTTAAAATAACCTTTCTCACAGCATCAACAAGAACTGAGATCAACTCATTCTGGATTTTGTGGCCAAGATAGTGATGATGAATTTCATTATTTTGAATGCGCCGGATGTGTTCTTGCATAATAGGATCAAATTCAGTGGTTGAATTTTCCGATCACTTTCTTTCTTTTTTTCTCCCTTTTTCAGCACCCGGCGATTGCTTCTTCTTAGGCATACTGCAAATCTGAAATTGGCAGATTGATCATGGTTCATGGATGAATAGTTGAAAACGTACATACTAAATAAAGAATAAAATAAACTACAGAAATTTTCAAATTGGGGTTTGAGGGGATGGATTAGGATTCAGAAACATAGATAGATGGATACAGGAAGGATACCTGTTACTGTAGCGTCATGGCCGGCCTGAGATGCGTACAGCGTACTGACTTGCCGTCTTGCTTGCCGGATGGCCGGGCTGCCGTGCGGGTGCGGCACGCGCAGCGGCGAGCAGGCCGGCGGCGAGGCGGCCAGGGCCGGCCCTGTGTTTCGGGAGGCCCTAGGCAAACTTGACGACATGGGCCCCTATGTCCTAAGACCATATATTATTAAGAGTAACTTTCAGCCACACATCTTTAGTTTAAAATTTGACTATAATAACCAAATTCGAACTGACTCCATCGACAACAATAATACTAAAAAGATAGCAAAATAAAACTAACATGACATGATTACCTCAAATAAGAACCAAATTTGACTGACTCCATCGAGAACAATAATACTTCAGTGCTTTAGAAAAAGTTTCTTTCGGGCGTTTCTTGATGCAAAATCATTAAGGGCACAATCACGATCAACATTGTCCAAGATATCCTTCTCAATGCAGCACATAGCCAAGCCATTCAATCTATCTTGCAACATAGTTGACCTTAAATAATTTTTCAGCAGTTTCAGTTTAGAGAAACTTCTTTCAGCTGAGGCTACAGTCACAGGCACTGTTAAGTGGATCCGATAGGCAACAGAGACATTTGGATAGCAATCTATAGCCATAACAAACTGAAGAATCTCAAGCGCTGACATCAAACCATCTGGCAAAGTTACCTGCAACACTTTTAACTCGGAGACAAAATCATCAAGATCAACATCAGATGAGTTATCATCAGAAAAAACTTTTGCAAAAGTAGTGCAACATTCCCTTAGATTGCTATCATCCAAGGACTTCAGATTTTTTGAATTGAATAAGAAACCAAACACCTTTTCAAATTTCTTCAACTGATCAAAGCGACTGGTCAATGAAAGAATTGCAGTGTCAACGATGATTAGAAAGTAAGTAACTCTGAAGGATCTTTAAAATAACCTTTCTCACAGCATCAGCAAGAACAGAGAAATACTTGGCATCTTTGATGATCTTTAAAATAACCTTTCTCACAGCATCAACAAGAACTGAGATCAACTCATTCTGGATTTTGTGGCCAAGATAGTGATGATGAATTTCATTATTTTGAATGCGCCGGATGTGTTCTTGCATAACAGGATCAAATTCAGTGGTTGAATTTTCAGATCACTTTCTTTCTTTTTTTCTCCCTTTTTCAGCACCCGGCGATTGCTTCTTCTTAGGCATACTGCAAATCTGAAATTGGCAGATTGATCATGGTTCATGGATGAATAGTTGAAAACGTACATACTAAATAAAGAATAAAATAAACTACAGAAATTTTCAAATTGGGGTTTGAGGGGATGGATTAGGATTCAGAAACATAGATAGATGGATACAGGAAGGATACCTGTTACTGTAGCGTCATGGCCGGCCTGAGATGCGTACAGCGTACTGACTTGCCGTCTTGCTTGCCGGATGGCCGGGCTGCCGTGCGGGTGCGGCACGCGCAGCGGCGAGCAGGCCGGCGGCGAGGCGGCCAGGGCCGGCCCTGTGTTTCGGGAGGCCCTAGGCAAACTTGACGACATGGGCCCCTATGTCCTAAGACCATATATTATTAAGAGTAACTTTCAGCCACACATCTTTAGTTTAAAATTTGACTATAATAACCAAATTCGAACTGACTCCATCGACAACAATAATACTAAAAAGATAGCAAAATAAAACTAACATGACATGATTACCTCAAATAAGAACCAAATTTGACTGACTCCATCGAGAACAATAATACTTCAGTGCTTTAGAAAAAGTTTCTTTCGGGCGTTTCTTGATGCAAAATCATTAAGGGCACAATCACGATCAACATTGTCCAAGATATCCTTCTCAATGCAGCACATAGCCAAGCCATTCAATCTATCTTGCAACATAGTTGACCTTAAATAATTTTTCAGCAGTTTCAGTTTAGAGAAACTTCTTTCAGCTGAGGCTACAGTCACAGGCACTGTTAAGTGGATCCGATAGGCAACAGAGACATTTGGATAGCAATCTATAGCCATAACAAACTGAAGAATCTCAAGCGCTGACATCAAACCATCTGGCAAAGTTACCTGCAACACTTTTAACTCGGAGACAAAATCATCAAGATCAACATCAGATGAGTTATCATCAGAAAAAACTTTTGCAAAAGTAGTGCAACATTCCCTTAGATTGCTATCATCCAAGGACTTCAGATTTTTTGAATTGAATAAGAAACCAAACACCTTTTCAAATTTCTTCAACTGATCAAAGCGACTGGTCAATGAAAGAATTGCAGTGTCAACGATGATTAGAAAGTAAGTAACTCTGAAGGATCTTTAAAATAACCTTTCTCACAGCATCAGCAAGAACAGAGAAATACTTGGCATCTTTGATGATCTTTAAAATAACCTTTCTCACAGCATCAACAAGAACTGAGATCAACTCATTCTGGATTTTGTGGCCAAGATAGTGATGATGAATTTCATTATTTTGAATGCGCCGGATGTGTTCTTGCATAATAGGATCAAATTCAGTGGTTGAATTTTCCGATCACTTTCTTTCTTTTTTTCTCCCTTTTTCAGCACCCGGCGATTGCTTCTTCTTAGGCATACTGCAAATCTGAAATTGGCAGATTGATCATGGTTCATGGATGAATAGTTGAAAACGTACATACTAAATAAAGAATAAAATAAACTACAGAAATTTTCAAATTGGGGTTTGAGGGGATGGATTAGGATTCAGAAACATAGATAGATGGATACAGGAAGGATACCTGTTACTGTAGCGTCATGGCCGGCCTGAGATGCGTACAGCGTACTGACTTGCCGTCTTGCTTGCCGGATGGCCGGGCTGCCGTGCGGGTGCGGCACGCGCAGCGGCGAGCAGGCCGGCGGCGAGGCGGCCAGGGCCGGCCCTGTGTTTCGGGAGGCCCTAGGCAAACTTGACGACATGGGCCCCTATGTCCTAAGACCATATATTATTAAGAGTAACTTTCAGCCACACATCTTTAGTTTAAAATTTGACTATAATAACCAAATTCGAACTGACTCCATCGACAACAATAATACTAAAAAGATAGCAAAATAAAACTAACATGACATGATTACCTCAAATAAGAACCAAATTTGACTGACTCCATCGAGAACAATAATACTTCAGTGCTTTAGAAAAAGTTTCTTTCGGGCGTTTCTTGATGCAAAATCATTAAGGGCACAATCACGATCAACATTGTCCAAGATATCCTTCTCAATGCAGCACATAGCCAAGCCATTCAATCTATCTTGCAACATAGTTGACCTTAAATAATTTTTCAGCAGTTTCAGTTTAGAGAAACTTCTTTCAGCTGAGGCTACAGTCACAGGCACTGTTAAGTGGATCCGATAGGCAACAGAGACATTTGGATAGCAATCTATAGCCATAACAAACTGAAGAATCTCAAGCGCTGACATCAAACCATCTGGCAAAGTTACCTGCAACACTTTTAACTCGGAGACAAAATCATCAAGATCAACATCAGATGAGTTATCATCAGAAAAAACTTTTGCAAAAGTAGTGCAACATTCCCTTAGATTGCTATCATCCAAGGACTTCAGATTTTTTGAATTGAATAAGAAACCAAACACCTTTTCAAATTTCTTCAACTGATCAAAGCGACTGGTCAATGAAAGAATTGCAGTGTCAACGATGATTAGAAAGTAAGTAACTCTGAAGGATCTTTAAAATAACCTTTCTCACAGCATCAGCAAGAACAGAGAAATACTTGGCATCTTTGATGATCTTTAAAATAACCTTTCTCACAGCATCAACAAGAACTGAGATCAACTCATTCTGGATTTTGTGGCCAAGATAGTGATGATGAATTTCATTATTTTGAATGCGCCGGATGTGTTCTTGCATAACAGGATCAAATTCAGTGGTTGAATTTTCAGATCACTTTCTTTCTTTTTTTCTCCCTTTTTCAGCACCCGGCGATTGCTTCTTCTTAGGCATACTGCAAATCTGAAATTGGCAGATTGATCATGGTTCATGGATGAATAGTTGAAAACGTACATACTAAATAAAGAATAAAATAAACTACAGAAATTTTCAAATTGGGGTTTGAGGGGATGGATTAGGATTCAGAAACATAGATAGATGGATACAGGAAGGATACCTGTTACTGTAGCGTCATGGCCGGCCTGAGATGCGTACAGCGTACTGACTTGCCGTCTTGCTTGCCGGATGGCCGGGCTGCCGTGCGGGTGCGGCACGCGCAGCGGCGAGCAGGCCGGCGGCGAGGCGGCCAGGGCCGGCCCTGTGTTTCGGGAGGCCCTAGGCAAACTTGACGACATGGGCCCCTATGTCCTAAGACCATATATTATTAAGAGTAACTTTCAGCCACACATCTTTAGTTTAAAATTTGACTATAATAACCAAATTCGAACTGACTCCATCGACAACAATAATACTAAAAAGATAGCAAAATAAAACTAACATGACATGATTACCTCAAATAAGAACCAAATTTGACTGACTCCATCGAGAACAATAATACTTCAGTGCTTTAGAAAAAGTTTCTTTCGGGCGTTTCTTGATGCAAAATCATTAAGGGCACAATCACGATCAACATTGTCCAAGATATCCTTCTCAATGCAGCACATAGCCAAGCCATTCAATCTATCTTGCAACATAGTTGACCTTAAATAATTTTTCAGCAGTTTCAGTTTAGAGAAACTTCTTTCAGCTGAGGCTACAGTCACAGGCACTGTTAAGTGGATCCGATAGGCAACAGAGACATTTGGATAGCAATCTATAGCCATAACAAACTGAAGAATCTCAAGCGCTGACATCAAACCATCTGGCAAAGTTACCTGCAACACTTTTAACTCGGAGACAAAATCATCAAGATCAACATCAGATGAGTTATCATCAGAAAAAACTTTTGCAAAAGTAGTGCAACATTCCCTTAGATTGCTATCATCCAAGGACTTCAGATTTTTTGAATTGAATAAGAAACCAAACACCTTTTCAAATTTCTTCAACTGATCAAAGCGACTGGTCAATGAAAGAATTGCAGTGTCAACGATGATTAGAAAGTAAGTAACTCTGAAGGATCTTTAAAATAACCTTTCTCACAGCATCAGCAAGAACAGAGAAATACTTGGCATCTTTGATGATCTTTAAAATAACCTTTCTCACAGCATCAACAAGAACTGAGATCAACTCATTCTGGATTTTGTGGCCAAGATAGTGATGATGAATTTCATTATTTTGAATGCGCCGGATGTGTTCTTGCATAACAGGATCAAATTCAGTGGTTGAATTTTCAGATCACTTTCTTTCTTTTTTTTCTCCCTTTTTCAGCACCCGGCGATTGCTTCTTCTTAGGCATACTGCAAATCTGAAATTGGAAGATTGATCATGGTTCATGGATGAATAGTTGAAAACGTACATACTAAATAAAGAATAAAATAAACTACAGAAATTTTCAAATTGGGGTTTGAGGGGATGGATTAGGATTCAGAAACATAGATAGATGGATACAGGAAGGATACCTGTTACTATAGCGTCACAGCCGGCCTGAAATGCGTACAGCGTACTGACTTGCCGTCTTGCTTGCCGGATGGCCGGGCTGCCGTGCGGGTGCGGCACGCGCAGCGGCGAGCAGGCCGGCGGCGAGGCGGCTGAGGCGGCGACCGGCGACGGCGAGGCGCGGGGACAGGCAGACCGTCGAGGCCACGAAGGAAAATGAGCAGCCGCCGAGCCGCGTGAATCACGTCGCGAACGCGTGACGGTTCGCTTCGCTAATCGATCTCTCGCAGTCTAGCTATCTAACGGGCCTAGCCCATCTCGTTTCTTTGCTTTTGTAAAAAAAATTACCTATTTTTTCCTGGGCTATAGTGTATATATATACTACATCATGGGGCCCCCCTCCGCCTGGGCCCTGGGCCGTCGCCCCGCCCGCCATACACCAGGGCCGGCCCTGGAGGCGGCTGAGGCGGCGACCGGCGACGGCGAGGCGCAGGGACAGGCAGACCGTCGAGGCCACGAAGGAAAATGAGCAGCCGCCGAGCCGCGTGAATCACGCCGCGAACGCATGACGGTTCGCTTCGCTAATCGATCTCTCGCAGTCTAGCTATCTAACGGGCCTAGCCCATCTCATTTCTTTGCTTTTGTAAAAAAAAATACCTATTTTTTCCTGGGCTATAGTGTATATATATACTACATCATGGGCCCCCCTCCGCCTGGGCCCTGGGCCGTCGCCCCGCCCGCCATACACCAGGGCCGGCCCTGACGACAGTTGCACACAATCGACCACAATTTTCTATCAAAAAAACATATTCGTCATACACGGAAGACACAAAACATGGAAGATCAACGCCAATGGTACGCATCGCACAAAGATGGATGAACACCAGCGTGGACGTACGTTCCTCAGACAGGCAGCTCAGCCGCCTGCTGCTGGGTGTGCGGGCGACGACGGCGGCACGGCACAGCGGGCACGTGGCACTAGTAGAAAACAGGGCATTAGTCCCGGTTCGTAAGGGCCTTTAGTCCCGGTTGTGCAACCGGGATTAAGGAATCGGGACTAAAGGCCCCACTTTTAGTCCCGGTCGTGTTACGAACCGGAACTAAAGGGGCTCCACGTGGCCGCTACGCAATCGGGACTAAAAGGCCGCCACGCGTCAGCCCCTGACACGCGCTGTTTTTTTTTTTTGCAAGGAGGGGTTTAGGGTTTTGGAGGGTTTAGGGGTTTCATATTGTGTTTCCCTTTTCTTTTTGTGTTTACCATTCAATTCTTTTTTATTTAGGGTTTTTTATTTTTATTTTATGTTTTCCATTCAACTCGACGCTAGCTACTACATATAGCAATGAAGAAACCATTACACAACATCGTCATGAATATAGAGAAGTGACCTCTCTTTCTCCGTGCTTGGTCGAACAACAAGTTTTCGTATATCTATTCGACGCTACTACATATAGTACACGTTCATGCATATATACAATATAACATCTCTTACGATCCCTAATATCTAATTGTTGCCAAAATTGCATTCCAATTCCCGATGGTATTCTCCCTCTGTATGTATGACCTCTTCAAGTAAGAATCCCGCCAATTCTTCTTGAATTGCTCGTATGCGATCTTTTAGTAGGAGTTCGTCCCGCTTCCGTTGGATCTAATTGTCAATATATATATGTGAATGAAACTCAACACAATTGATGGTAATAAAATAAAATTGTGAATATTGTTTACGTACTTCAAGTTGTTCTAAAATTCTGCCCTTCTCACAGGTCGTATGGCGAATGAACTCGCAAACGTAGTATCCACATAAATTATTCCCGTCGTCCTGCCTTAAGCACTTTACGAGAATAGAGTTCAATCAAAATAATAATCAAGCATGATAATGGTATTGAAACTAGAATCAATGAGAGATGCGCGGAACTAGCTAGTACTACTTACATTGGGGTGTCGAAATCGCAGCTCTTTTTTCCATTCACCCCTAGCCTGCTTGGTGAACTCTTTCCAAACCCTGTCCGGCAAAGAAAATGAATAAAGGAGTTATTAATTACTTGATATCAGGAAATGAACGAAAGTTGCCGATATAGTGCGATAATGATTGAACTTACTTCTGGAGCATTTCACTCATGTCCGCCCACATCTCAGGGTCTTTGCGTTTTGAGTCCATGACAATTACTACTCCTGCGTCAAGCTGAATGACTAGCAGAATAAAGTGGAACCTGCGCACGCATAACTCATTAATTACACTTAACCTCGAATAAGCGAAACAGAATGTGCACAAGACAGTAACACTCACTTGAAGTTGTAAGGAAATAGTATTTCCCTTCTGGTTTGTTGTCCAATTAACGCCTTTAGCAAGTTTTTCGCTGTATCCTTGGCGTTGTTTGCTACATTAAATTCATGTACGGTATTTGGGTTAATGAACCCAATGTCATAGATTTGTCTATTTTTGCATTCGAGAATGTTCAATCTGCATAATATAGTGAGGATAATTATACATGCAATGAACGAGCTGAGCTAGAGACTTAATTACAGAAATAATACTTACAGACAATAGCAACTGATGATAGTTTTGTCGAGGACGTCTTGATTGTATAACTGAAATAATTCATCAAATTCAATGTACATCTCCTCGACTCCATTGAAGAAATGCTCATCTTTAATTCCCACAAAGATCATGTTGCTCCCTTCCTTTGAGGCTTTCATGTACCACTCATGCAATCTTCGCATTTGTGTTGGTAGATGCGGGAGCTCCTCAGGTCTGACGAGAGGCTTCCCGTGCTCGTATCTAAAGGCTAAATCAGCCATGGGGAACTCTTCATGCTCGCCTAAGTATTGACCAAGAGTGAAAGCAACCTCCGGATCAATAACGATATCGGAAGACACCTTGAGCGGGGGACACGATTGGTTTTTCTGTTCTCCGAGCTGGGGAATTGTTTTCCCCCTTGCACTACTACTACTTCCCGACCGCTGCTGTTCTTTATGTGACTTGATAATAGAGCGGTCATAGTTTGATAGCAGCGGAGACGGCGGTGGTCGCGTAAGGCTTTCCAGACAGCGCTTCGCTTTTGCCGAATCTATTTTCTCCTTTCGCTCGGGCCGTGTTGGTGCAAGCTGGCGTTTCACTTCGCCATCCACGACCTTCTTGAGTTCCTCATCACTCAGTTGCTATGGTAACTTGGCAGGAGCCTCCTTGACGCTTATTGTACCTGCTCTGGATTTCTTCGCAGTTGTACTACTAGTCGCCGGAGCGGCGGTTCTCTTCCGCCGGGGCTGAGGCAGCGGAGTCTGCTGAGGGGCCTCCTCCGGTGGAGTCTGCTGACGCGGCGGAGACAGCTGACGCGGCGGAGACAGCTGACGCGGTGGAGATGGCTAAGGTAGCGGAGTCTGCTGACGCGGCGGAGACGGCTGAGGCAGCGGAGATAGAGCTGGATTGGTACTGTGAGGAGTCTGCTGAGGGGCCTCCTCCGGCGGAGTCTGCTGACGCGGCGTCCAATGTGGAAGCACGATGTGTTCCTTTCTCCATAGAATGGTACTCCTTCTGGCATCTCCCAGTTCAGTATCCCCTTCACCTGTAGGGATTTCAAGCTCCAGCTGCTCAAATCCGTTCATAACTTCATCCACCCCGACAACAGCATAGCCATCTGGAATCGGAGAGCAATGGTAAGTTCCATCAGGTACAGGAGGTAAGGCAAAGCCGACCGCCACCTTCACGGATATGTTCATGCATTTCGCATGTAGATCACAATGTTCCCTCTGCGTGATATCATCCACGGGGTAGCAAGGAGCCGTGATATCATCTATGGGACGAACGAGCTCCGTGGAAGCCACGCTGCTTTTCCGCTGAGATGCTGGGCCGGCAGTCTCGAATGAAGGATCTTCGTGCCGCTGAGTTGGGCCGGTAGCTCGCTGGCTGGTAAGTGCCTCTATTTGCTTTTGTTGCAACGCTACTATTTCTTCTACCTTCTGCAGCCGGTCTGCATCCTGTTTCTTTTTTCTTCCTCGGCTTCTGTAAGTGTCACTGCAATCGGGAAACCCAACCTTCCACGGAACGGAGCCTGATGTGCCTCGTGTTCGTCCACTGTGTTCAGCATTCCCGAGGGCCCGTGTCAGCTCGTCGTTCTCTCTGTCGGGAATGAACTTCCCGTCCTGCACGTCCTTCATTGCAGCTTGAAGGGCTTTGACGGGTGTTGCAAGTTGCTCTTTTGTATAAATACACTTCCCTGTTTCTGGGTTCAACGTTCCCCCATGCCCGTAGAACCAAGTCCTTGCCCGTTCGATCCACTGCAATGGCTCTGGATCGATCCCTTTAGCAATCAGGTTGTTCTCAATTTTCTCCCACTTAGGCCTGGCAACCTTGTAGCCACCTGACCCCGTAACATGGTGATATTCTTTCTTTGCAGCATTTATCTTATTTCTTTCTGACCTTTTCTTAGCTTCATCCGATTTCTTGTACTTCACAAATACGTCCCAGTGATCTTTTAACTTCTCATGTGCTCCAGTGAATGTTGGAGTCTTGTCTTTCTGGACATAGTCTTGGTTCAATCTTTTCTTCCAGTTGCAGAATTGTGCGGCCATCTTCTTAAGAGCCCACGACTTGACTTTTTGCTCTATAACTGGGTTATTTGGATCCACCTCTAGCGGTAGGGTGAAATTTGTCATGAGCGTATTCCAAAGCATTTCTTTGCATCTATCCTCCACATAAGTAACTCCATCGTCCACCTTTGGCTTATTCCATTCTTGAATGGAGATCGGGATGCTGTCCCTAACAATAACTCCGCACTGACTTATAAATGCATTTGCGTTCCGCTTGGGAGCAATCGGTTTGCCATCTGCATCGACTTCTTCGATCTTGAACCTTTCATTATCGCCCAACCTTTTTTTCGGGCCTCGTTTCTTTATCGAAGATTGGCTCGATCCGGAGGGCTAAAAGAAGAAAGAAGCGTTAATATATGTATATACAAATCAATTAATGCATCTAGTCAGCAGAGGCTTAATTAATATACCTCGCCGGACTTTGTAATAATTAAGGTTCCAACACCGGAGCCGTGATCTTCTCGCTCCATTCTCTCACCGGAGCCGTCCATTCCCTCACCCGAGTCGTTCAGAAAATGTGAGGTGATATCATCATCTCCGTCGCGAATTATTTCCTCCAACATGTTTTCTTGTTCTTCGTCTCTGGCGTGTTCCGGATCCATAGTTTCTGCAATCACGTGCAAGTTATTTCATATGCATTTTATACAGTTTTAGTATTCTGGACAGAACAACAAGTTTATTTATTTTAACATGTATGATGATGGCAAAACATAATCTACAAGAGAAATCAAAACAAATGCATATAAAGAACGTCTCGATCGGAGTTACGGTTCTACCGGAACGAAACGGTGAGGACTCTTCACCGGCGATCGTCGGGGAGTCCTCCGGCGATCGTCGGGGACTCCTCCGGGAACCCCAAATATCAGGAAGGAAACGGTGAGGACTCTTCACCGGCGATCGTCGGGGACTCCTCCGGCGATCATCGGGGACTCCTTTGGCAACCCAAAATATCGGGAAGGAAACGGTGAGGACTCTTCACCGGCGATCGTCGGGACTCCTCCGGCAACCCAAAATATCGGGAAGGAAACGGTGAGGACTCTTCACCGGCGATTGTCGGGGACTCTTCCGGCGATCGTCGGGACTCCTCCGGCAACCCAAAATATCGGGAAGGAAACGGTGAGGACTCTTCACCGGCGATCGTCGGGGACTCCTCCGGCGATCGTCGGGGACTCTTTTCACCGGCGATCGTCAGGGACTCCTTCCGCTTAAATTCTTTTGAACTAAATTCTACCAGCAAGAAGACATAAAAATTCTCTTCTTTCATGTTCAAAGCTACCTCATATGATGCTTGCATTAAATCACACAAAAATGACAAAATGGCATCTTTTGCAAAAATGACATGCAACAAAATCAATACAAGATATTGACTAAGTTTATATACAAAATATTAACATCCACAATACAAAATCAATACCATTAGAATTATCATTCAATATGTTTTCATACCTTATATATTTTTTATTGTGAAAATTTAAATTGTTTTCGATAACTTGATCAAACTTTCTCCCGCAAAAAATTTTGGATCAAACTTTATAAATTTTTTCTATCCATTAAGATCACTCCTTCTTCAACATTGATAATGCTCACTGAAAATCTATGAATCTGGGGTATAATTGACTGAGACAAAAATAACAAAAAGGAAAAAAAAGACAACTAGGTGGGCGGCGTCGGAGCGGCCTGAGCGCGGGCGGCGTCGGTGACCGCGGGAGGGGGGGGGATAGGAGGAGGAGGGGAACGGCGGCGGCTCCCAGCTAGCCGGGGAGCGGGGGGGCGGCGAGGCTCGGTGACGCGGCTCAGGGAGGAGGGCGAGGAGGTCCGGCGTCGGCGGCCGTCGGCGACGAGGGCGGCGGGGCGACGAGCGGCTACGGGCGTCGGCGACGGGGGGGGGAGCGATCTCCGGCAGCTTGGCGGCGGCGTGGTGTGGTTCGGCGTCGGGGCAGGCCTGCGGCGTCGCGACATAGATGGAGAAGATTGGGGAGGAAGATGGACGGGGCGGTTAAATACCTCGAGCTTTAGTCCCGGTTGGTGGCTCCGACCGGGACTAAAGGCCTACCATGATGTGGGGTTGTACTCCTGATGTAAGATAATATAAAGGTGCCTGGATGTTCATGAGATATGCCTGCATATTTGTACAAGGAAAGAAACATACATTTACCAAAAATTAAAACAGATGCCAATATTGCGAGTTAATACATCGCCTTCATGTAACTGTAGTGATTCTAGATCAAAGCCATCATCAGAATAGTTGTGGAGCATAACTATGGCTTTCAACCCAGAATCAAAGGTGCAAATTATTCGGTTATCTTGTATATGCCGAACAGTTACTTGAACAATCCTACCATCTGATATGTTGTCCTCAGTTTCACCAGAAAGCAACCAGAACTCCTCTCATCTGGACTTGGCTCGGCATAAGGGGTCCTCCGATCAGAGAAACCACACAGTAGGGGTGGAATCTTGCAAAACTTGGGATTTTCCAGCTATAAGTCCGGAAACTCACTAGAGAGAAAGTCTTCACTTTTTCTTCGCGTGTGTCCCTTGCTTATTGCGCCGTAACCATGGATAATCTTCATCATTTAACATGATACTTGGGTCAGTCTTCACTGTGAAGGGAGGAATTTCATCAAACTTTTCATAATCTTCTGACTTGTCTGTCTTGTCCTCCACTCCCCTGATGTTTCTTTTCCCTAAAAGAACTATGTGGCGCTTTGGCTCATCGTATGATGTATTCGCTTCTTTATCTTTTCTTTTTCTCGGTTTGGTAGACATGTCCTTCACATAGAAAACATGCGCCACATCATTGGCTAGGATGAATGGTTCGTCTGTGTACCCAAGATTGTTGAGATCCACTGTTGTCATTCTGTACTGCGGGTCTACCATTACCCCGCCTCCTGTCAGATTGACTCATTTGCACCGGAACAAAGGGACCTTAAAATCACGTCCATAGTCAAGTTCCCATATCTCCTCTATGTAACCATAATATGTGTCCTTTTCCCTATTGGTGTTTGCTGCATCAAAGCGGACACCACTGTTTTGGTTGGTGCTCTTTTTATCTTGGGCGATCGTGTAAAATGTATTCTCATTTATCTCGTACCCTTGGAAAGTCAATACAGTCGAAAATGGTGTCCTGGCCAACAAGTACAGCTCATCTCCAACAATGGTGTCATTCATGAGATGTGTTTGCAACCAACCGCCAAAAGTCGCCATGTGTGTACGTTTAATCCAGGGGTCAGACTGCTACGGGTTCTTGGAGCGTACAATATCCATGTGTTCCTCGATATACGGGGCCACCAAGGTAGAACTTTGTAGAACTGTGTAGTGTGCTTGCGCCCAAGAATGCCCGTCCCTACATATTATTGATTTCGGTCCTAGCGTGCCTTTTCCACTCAGTCTCCCCTCATGCCGCGATTGAGGAACACCAATCGGCTTAAGGTCAGGAATAAAGTCAACACAAAACTCAATAACCTCCTCTGTTTCATAGCCCTTGGAGATGTTTCCTTCTGGCCAAGCACGGTTATGAACATATTTCTTTAAGACTCCCATGAACCTCTCAAAGGGGAACATATTGTGTAAAAATACAGGACCCAGAATGACAATCTCTTCGACTAGGTGAACTAGGACGTGCATCATAATATTGAAGAAGGATGGTGCGAACACCAACTCGAAACTGACAAGACATTGGACCAAATCATTCTGTAACCTTGGTAGGATTTCTGGATCGATTACCTTCTGAGAAATTGCATTGAGGAATGCACATAGCTTCACAATGGCTAATCGAACATTTTCTGGTAGAAGGCCCCTCAATGCAACCGGAAGCAATTGCGTCAGAATCACGTGGCAGTCATGAGACTTTAGGTTTTGGAATTTTTTCTCTGCCATATTTATTATTCCCTTTATATTCGACGAGAAGCCAGACGGGACCTTGATACTGAGCAGGCATTCAAAAAAGATTTCCTTCTCTGCTTTGGTAAGAGTGTAGCTGGCAGGACCTTGATACTGATGCATGCCATCTTTTTTGTTCATACATTGCTGGTCCTCCTGTGCCGTGTATCTTTTGTCTTCCCATACACGCCCAAGAAGCCTAGCAGGTTCACGCAAAGGTTCTTCGTCACGTGCATCACGTCGATTGCAGAGCGGACCTCTAGGACTTTCCAATAGGGTAGCTCCCAAAATATAGATTTCTTCTTCCACATGGGTGCGTGTCCGTCAGCGTCATTCGGAACAGATTGTCCGCCAGGACCCTTTCCAAAGATTGCTTTTAAATCCTTGACCATATCAAATATATCATCACCAGTACGGTGGCCAGGCTTCTTCCGGTGATCTGCCTCACCTTTGAAATGCTTGCCTTTCTTTCTTAAGAGATGCCTGATCGGAAGAAATTGACGATGTCCCAGGTACACATTCTTCTTACAT
Organism: Elymus sibiricus; assembly: GCA_039707655.1. Lineage (NCBI taxonomy): Eukaryota > Viridiplantae > Streptophyta > Magnoliopsida > Poales > Poaceae > Elymus > Elymus sibiricus. The sequence continues at coordinate 30,819,773 of CM077664.1, forward strand.
TTATCCAAATATATACTTTCAGTGTCATCTAAACAGTGCGTGCATGCATTGTATCCCTTGTTTGTCTGTCCTGAAAGTTTACTAAGAGCAGGCCAATCATTGATGGTTACAAATAGCAACGCTCGTATGTCAAATTCCTGCTGTTTGTGCTCATCCCACACACGTACACCTTTGATATCCCACAACTGTAAAAAGTTCTTCAACTAATGGCCTTAGGTACACATCAATGTCGTTGCCGGTTTGCTTAGGGCCTTGGATGAGCACTGGCATCATAATGAACTTCCGCTTCATGCACAACCAAGGAGGAAGGTTATAGATACATAGAGTCACAGGCCAGGTGCTATGATTGCTGCTCTGCTCCCCAAAAGGATTAATGCCATCTGCACTTATACCAAACCATAAGTTCCTTGCGTCATCTGCAAACTCCGGCCACTTTCTCTCGATTTTTCTCCACTGCGACCCATCAGCGGGTACTCTCAACATCCCGTCTTTCTTACGGTCTTCTTTGTGCCATCGCAACAACTTGGCTTGCTCTTTGTTTCTGAACAGACGTTTCAACCGTGGTATTATAGGAGCATACCACATCACCTTGGCAGGAACCCTCTTCCTGGGGCGCTCGCCCTCAACATCACCAGGGTCATCTCGTCTGATCTTATACCGTAATGCACCGCATACCGGGCATGCATTCAAATTCTCGTACTCCTCACCGCGGTAGAGGATGCAGTCATTAGGGCATGCATGTATCTTCTGCACCTCTAATCCTTTAGGGCAGAGAACCTTCTTTGCTTCGTACGTACTGTCAGGCAATTCGTTATCCTTTGGAAGCTTCTTCTTCATTATTTTCAGTAACTTCTCAAATCCCTTGTCAGATAAACCATTCTCTGCCTTCCATTGCAGCAATTCCAGTGTGGTACCGAGCTTTGTGTTGCCATCTTCGCAATTTGGGTACAATCGTTTTTTGTGATCCTCTAACATGCGATCGAACTTCAACTTCTCCTTTTCACTTTCGCATTCTCTCTGTGCATCAACAATGAACCGGCGAAGATCATCAGCGGGCACATCTGGTGCCTCTTGATCTCCAGCTTCCCCCGTTGCAGTATCACCGTATTCAGGGAACATAGGATAGTTGTCATCATCCTCTTCTTCTTCATTGTCTTCCATCATAACCCCTCTTTCTCCGTGCTTGGTCCAACAATTATAGTGGGGCATGAAACCGGACTTAAGAAGGTGCAAGTGAAGGGTTTTCGAGGAAGAGCAATTCTTCGTATTCTCACAGACAACACATGGACAATATATAAAACCATTCTGACTGTTTGCCTTAGCCACATCGATAAAATTATGCAGGCCCGTAATGTACTCGGAAATGCGTCGGTCACCGTACATCCATTGCCGGTTCATCTGCATTATATAATTAAGTATATCAAAAACCATTATAGAACATCATGAATAGAGAAATGACCAAATTAATACAAGTTAATCATCACATTAAAACCAAAGTACAGTAGTGATCAAATGTTATTACTGCAAAAATAAATACATGAAGTTCATACATAGTTCTCATAAAACAACATACAACTATCTAGAGCATCTAATTAAAACATACATTGAAACTAACATACAACTATGTAAAACATTTAAATGCAACAACAAATGCGATCAAAATCGCAACTAAGGTAACAATTGATCCAACAGCATAATGATACCAAGCCTCTTTATCAATGGCATATTTTATAATATTTTTAATCTTCAAGCGCATTGCATTCATCTGGATCTTGTGTAGGTCGACGACATCGGCAACATGCAACTCCAATTTCATCTTCTCTTCTTCAATTCTTTTCAACTTTTCTTTTAAATAATTGTTTTCTTTTTCAACTAAATTTAACCTCTCGACAAGAGGGTCGGTTGGAATTTCCGGTTCACATACCTCCTAGATAAAAACATCTATGTCAAGTTGGTCGGCATAATTATCATAAACACTAAATGAAACAAATAGTTATAAAAGATAATATACCACATCCGAATCATAGACCGGACGAGAGCCGACGGGGACGGATATCAAAACCATAGCACTATATAATAACAAACAATAATACAAGTAAGAAAATTATACAAGTAGCTATCTAAATCATACAAGTAAGAATTTTTTCTTTAAAAAAAAAGATAAGAACAAGAGGCTCACCACGGTGGTGCCGACGACGAGATCGGCGCGGACGATCGACGGCGGTGAGGACGGGGACGGGGACGGGCTTGGAGGAAGAACATAGGAGAAGAAAGAGGAGAAAGCTTAAGTGTGGCTCGGGCACCTCATATCATGTTTGTTTTGTGTGAACTCAATTGGCATCATGCTCTCAGGCATTTCATCGAACACCTCATGTGCATAGGAAGGAAGAACAAAGTAGCACACACCTCCCACCTTCTGTGAGGAAAAAACAGAGGAGAGGGCGGGCAGGGGCGGGGGTATATATAGGCAAATTTGTAGTCCCGGTTGATGTCTAAAACCGGGACTGAAGATAGACCTTTAGTCCCGGTTGGAGACACCAACCAGGACTAAAGGGCATCGCACCCATTTAGTCCCGGATGGTGTCTCCAACCGGGATTAAAGGTCCCATTTGAACCGGGACTGATGCCTGCCGAGCCCCGACCGGCGCCCTAGCCGCTCGAACCGGGACTAATGCTCACATTAGTCCCGGTTCGTAATGCGACCGGGACTATTGCTCCGATCCAGCTTGAACCAAAGCCCTATTTTCTACTAGTGTGGCATGGTCGTGCAGCCACCGGTCGACGCAGGTCGCGTGGAATAGGTGCCCGCACACCGGCAGCCGAAGGACCTTCTCTCCGGCGCGCAGCAGGGCGATGCATATAGTGCACTGCGCCCACCCCTCCGGCGCGGCGGCCCTCTCGAACTCGAACGCAGACGGGAGCTCCGCCGAGATCGTGGCCGCGTCAATCCCTCCCGCGGCAGGCCGAGGTGGCAGGGTGCAGGTGAGGAGGGCCGCGAGGAAAAAGCTGACGGCGCAGGCCGCGAGTAGGAGGTTGCCCATGGTCCCGTCCCCGGTGAACAGGTAGACGAGGAATACTAAAACGGGAACAGCGCAAAGGGAGATGCACAACCGTCGGTACCCGGACCCGGACGGCGCCTCCGCCGTCAAGTTGGTGGTGGTGCTAGTGTCGTCCATGGCGATAGAGCCTAAGATGTCCAGTACACGCTACGCACATGTGTTATATATATGCTATATGGCCTGTGGCCTGTGGCGATGACGGAACCGGACGTGAAGAAGGTCGGGTATGGACTTGGGAAGAAGCAGACCGATTATATTGTGATCGTCCTCGATCACGTTGGTGTGGTGTGAATTTTGGAACAACTAGCAGCATTTAAGGAAGATCCCCAACCCAAGGAACTAGAACTTCCAAATTTGAGAATATGGACGCATGGAACATTGCAATGCAAGTAACGTGACACGTTTATTTTTTGACGTGCAAGGCAGGAGCTCTGCCGATTTCATTATAAGATAGAAAAAAAGGAAAAACCAGAATTGACCCGGTTTATACGGAAGACCGCACAATGCCATGATTAATTAAGGGACAAGACAATCGTGCAAAACCCCCAACGACAAGTACAAGCAAAACCTAGCCGAACAAAGACTCCACCACCAAACACAAACTAAAACCCGAGTCGAAGAGACCTAGGGCAGTGTGGAGAAGATCTTCGACAATGTCTCCATAGAGAAAATGGCGTCCGAGGGCATCAAACGTTACCGGCACCGCCCCCCGCCGAGAACAAAGCTTTTGCCCAGGGTGCCTCACGCTACCACCCCACCGAACCCCATGAGAGGGGATCCAGCCCACGCCAATAGCAGCCGCAACCTAGCCCCATCTAACCATGGTTCAACTTTGGAGTGAACCCTTCAAGGACGCCTTCGAGAAAGGGGAAAGACGTCCAAAGACGCCTTTGTCACCGGTACCGAACCCCGTTGGCCAAAGCTTTCGCCCAGAGTCCGGCACTCTCCACCTCGATGAGCCTCATGGGAGGAGACTTAGAGCATCTACAGCCGGACCTCTCAAACACGTCTCAAACGCCCGGGCAGGCCGTCCTGTCACTGACCGGTCACAAAAAAACCGACCCAACACTACTAGAAAAAAGCACATTAGTGGCGCACCACATATGGGTATTAATGGCGCACCATGGGTGCGCCACTATTACCACACCACTAGTAATGGTTAGTAATGGCGCACCTCTGGTGCGCCATTACTAATCCAAATACCAGTGGCGCACCACCTGGTGCGCCATTGATATCCCTAGGGTGCGCCACTGGTATCCCTACGGGTGCGCCATTGATATCCTTACTGGTGCGCCATTGATATCCCTACTAGTGCGCCACTGGTATGTATGTTAGGTGCGCCACTGGTAGTAAATTAGGTGCGCCACTGGTATAATTTCCAATCCAATTCTCTTTAGATTTTATTTTTTCCGAAAATAAATAACCAATATTTAAATCAGAACAGAGAGAAAACAAAAGTTATACTTCAAACAGAGCACATTATTTAACTTAACACATCACAATCCAAAATTGTTCACATCAGGTTCAGAATCAAACCAGCAATGTCGCAATATTTGAGTTAACCAAGTAATATTATAAATAAAGAATTTACACATCAACAAAACAATTCAGCATTTCAAGTCACAACCATCTCAGATACATTACACTACATAATAGCTAGATGGTATTCTTCGGACTTTGTCAATTCTTCTTCGGACCTGCTCGGCATTGCCCCCATGCTTATGGCACATCTGATTATACAAGATGGGGCAAACATACATGTCAGTAGCTAAACAACAAGAGAAAAGCACACAAACAGAAGCAAAGCCAGTATTTGAGGTTGGGGGAGCAAGACACAAAAAGCAAAAAGATCTAGGATTGCAAACATGATAATTTATTTGTGGCTCAGTACAGACCATATGGTCAAGCAACAATGCAACAAACACATAGATAAAGGTACAGATGAGAAGAATTGGATATAGGCGAAAGAAATCAGTATGTCAATAATGTCATGCCTAAGCCTAATTTCCAGTACCTATTTATCAGTTGTGAGGATAAACAGAAAATTTACCCTAATTAATTCTATCACTAGTACAACAACCTGCAGGTTGGCATAGTTCTTGAACCATGTACATCATGACAAATACAATATCATCAAGTGCTCAACTAGGAACACGAAACCAGCAACGGCTTGACGACCGTGGTATCACAGACCACGTAGACGAGAATGGGGAGGGAGCAAATAACTCACCTAAACCACTCAATCCGCATCCAGCACCGCTGGCACCATCTCCCATTCGTGCACCGCTGGAACAGCAGCAAGGCCCCTCCTCTCGTTGACGAGCCCTGCATATGGACTTGCATATGTGAGATGAGCAACATATGATTCTAGAAATGCACAAAAATAACATACACAGCAGAAACTGAACAAAGCTAGTACTGTAGGTTTTTTGCTTGAACCAAAAAAATCGAACAGCCCTGTATGCTGGGATGCTCTAGTTTTGTTCTCATTTCACAAAAGTATTGCAAGCAAACCTCCTAATATGAAGGGCATAGACAATGGTAAAGTATCATGATGTTTGGTCTACTTTGAAAGTGAAACAATTTACAAATCTTTTGTGCGTCTAAACATGTTGCCAGTTTACATTCTGAAGCCAAAATCATACTTCTCAAAATGGGTGTTGTTTGTCGCATTGACCAGATTCAAAGGTAACAGACATTACGAAGAGTTAAGAGTTCATTCTGATGTAAAGGAAAATGATTTATACATTATAACATCAAATTCAAAAAATTATCATATAAAATAAAATTAGTTGTGCTAGTTCGTAACCCTCTTTTCAGAATATCAGACTCATAATCCATGGTGATGGCAAAGTATTATAGTCACAACACAAATCCTTGCATGCCATCATAAGTCACGTTAATGCAAACATAAGTGGACTTTTACATTCCGGATAAAATGATCTTGACATGGAGAAGATAGTCCAAAGTAAATGTATTTTTGGCAATTAACAGTAGCTGTACCAAGTAAGGTTTGGGGGTTATAATGTTTGCTATAAAACTACATAGCTAGGAAATATTTGCAGAGGACACTACATTAGATGCAAATTGCTATGATTATGTAAACATGATATTAGTTCAAATTAGCACTGACATGGCCAAAATAATAACTGTGTATTGCTTAATTGCATCATGTGAAACCACAAACACCAATTCTTAGTGTGTACGTAGGGACAGTGACATCAATCTCAAATAATACTGCATTGTTTTCTCTATCAATAGAAACCACATGTTTCTTCTTCCTTCATGTAGCAGCAGTCCCTGCAAATCAAACATATCATCAGCTTACTAAGCATTCCCACAAGATTTTACAACTAAAGATACCATGGAGGATTCAGAACTAAAAATGTCATCGAGGATTCAGAACTAAAAATGCCAAAAAAAGAACACAGACCACACAATGCCAAGCACATGGACAAGGAAAACACTCCAGCGCTCGTAGGGCTAAATACCGGCTGCCAGAGGAGGAAGCCGTCGCATCTGCCGACGAGGACGGGAGCGTGGGGGCGCAGTCGCAGGCGAGGAGCTCGACGCCGGAGGCCACGGCGAAGCAGAGGACGCATCCATGGGCGTGCTAGCGCCGCCATAGATACATGGATCTCGCGGGATCCTGAGGCCTCGTGCGCGCAGACAATGACGGCGACGTTGGTGAGGCGCCGGATCCAGTCGTGGGGAGCAGCAGAGGAGACGACGGAGAGGCGGCGATGGCGTCGAGGTCGGCGGTTAGCGCGCAGGACTGGACGGCGGCGGCTGTGGCGAGCGCGAGGAGGCGGAGCGAGTGGCGGCGGAGCGGCGTCTTGTCGGTGGGCCGCGCGTCGGAGACGACAGAGAGGCAGCGATGGCGTCGAGCTCGGCCGCCACCATGGCCTCCGTGTCGCGGTCGGAGAGCCGGAGGAGGCAGCGGTGGGAGAGGACTAGGGCGCGCGGCGGGGGAGAGGACCAGTGGGCGGGGGGAGATCTCGGGCGGGGGAGAGGACCAGGACCAGGGCGGGGGGAGATCTCGCGCGGTGGGAGAGGAACTAGGGAGCGGTGGGAGAGGATTGAGAAGAGAAAGGGAGAGCAGCGTTGTGTTGGTGCGTGGTGCGGTGGGTGGCAGGGTGGGACCGGGCATGTGCGTGCTGCGGTGGGTGGCAGGGTGGGGCTGGGCATGTGCGAAAACTAGTAATGGCGCACCGTGGGTGTGGTGCGCCATTACTAGTTAAAACTAGTAATGGCGCACTTTCCCCTGGTGCGCCACTGCTAAGTCTGGGGAGGGGTGTGGGGCCAGGACAAACTTAGTAGTGGCGCACCGTGGGTGTGGTGCGCCATTACTAGTTAAAACTAGTAATGGCGCACTTTCCCCTGGTGCGCCACTGCTAAGTCTGGGGAGGGGTGTGGGGCCAGGACAAAACTAGTAATGGCGCACCACACACCAGGTGCGCCATTAGTAATATGGCCATTAATGGCGCACCCATATCTGGTGCGCCACTGCTATATAGCAGTGGCGCACCACATACATGGTGCGCCATTAATGTCCATATTAGCTATAGCCGTTTTCCTAGTAGTGCAACCGGAGCTCTCAAACCGCGGACAAACGCCCGGGCTGACCGGCACCCCTCATATCCAGCCCAAATATAGGGCGGATATGAGGCGGCCCGGGCGCGTCCGCCACGTCAGCCCGGCCCACCGCTGGCCCACCCCGACCCCACAAAATCCCCCTCCAGAGCAAACCCTAGCTCACTTCACTCCGCTCCGCTCCGCTCCCCGACGCTCCTCTTTCCCCAATCCGTCCAATCCCTAGCGCCGGCGAGCATGTCCAGCACCGGCAGCCACTCCGATGGCAGCTCCGGAGACGAGGACGAGCTGGCTCTCTGTATTGCGCTCGAGCGCTCGCGGGTCGATATGGGTGGAAGCTCCGGGTCCGGTGCGACGCCTCCTGTCGCCCGTCGCCGCAGCACCGACGCCAGCGCCGGCCCTTCCTGCCCCGCACGCGGATCTGCGAGGCCTGCCCAATCTGCTCCGCCCGCCCGCCGGCCTCCTCCACCTCCGGCCGCTGCTCCGCGCGGGCAGCGGTGGGTTCTAGTGCCCGCTCCGCCGGCGCCGCGGATGCGGACTCCGGAGTCAGAGGCACTCACCGCCCGTCGCGAGAGGCAGAGGGCAAGGGAGAGGGGGGCGGGTCCGACGAGGCTGCGCAGTCCGCCGCCGCCGCCACGTGATGCCGGTGCCCGACGAGGAGGAGCGTCTCCTCCGGTGAGTGTACCGTCGGTCACTTACCACGGCGGAGACGGACGCCCAGCGGCTCCGATCAACGCCAAGCAGCTCCGGCTCGGCATTGAGCAATCCGAGCGGGAGGCGGCGGAGGCAGCAGCGGAGGTGGCGAGGGTGGCCAAGCTCAAGCGCAAGCAAGACCGCATCGTCTGGCGCTTGCAAGGCTACATCGTCATCTCCGATTCCTCCTCCTCCGACGGGTCCGACTCCGACGACTCCGACGTCGACCCACCTCCTGCTGCGGACGCCTACAGCAGCACCGGCGACCGGAAGGGCAAAGGGCCGGCGAGGAAGTGGTGAAGCTCGCCCTCTCCTTTTATATGATCTAGTTCTAGTATGTAGTTAGAATGTGCCGGATCGTTGAACTATGTGAATTATGCCCGTTTGGTGATCTTTTGGTGATGTTTATTATGTGAATTATGCCCATTTGGTATCGGTTTATATGTCTGTTTCCTGTCGATTTTGATCATTTGGTGATCTACGTACTACGTTGCATGAATTTGTATGGATATAGGGTGCCGGATATGGGATACGCGGGTGTGGAGGCGCGGATTTAGAGAGTGCCCGGTCTGTATCCGCGGACACGCCCGGACGCGTCCGCGGGTGTTTGAGGGGTCGGATTTGCAAGGTCCGGCTGTAGATGCTCTTAGCACCGATGAACCCGAGAAAGCCATGCACGCCCAAGCCTGGAAAGCCTTACACTTACTTGCAGTACATCTTGTTCAGTTCAATCAAACGACACGGTGCTGCAAACTGAGCGTAGCTCAGATGGTGGGCATTTGTGTTGTACTGTGTTGAAAAAAGGTACGGTGTTCACCTATTTTAACTGCATTTTTTTGGGTGCTCCCGAGAGTCGCACACTCCGCAAAGTGGTTTCTAAAGGAAGGGGTACCTAGTGGTCAAGAATCGACACACACATGCATTAAGATTCATGCAGCTAGGGTCCCAATTTAGTTGTATATCTATATATTCATATCCCACCTTTTGGTATATGATTTAAGTTCAGTCACTCTAAATGAAGGCATATCCCTAAAAACGTACATGGAGGCATGCAGAGAACAAATCCATGCCTTTTTTTTCTTTGACAATTTGAAGCATTCACATCTTTTAAACTGTAATTCATAATAAAATTAGAAATAAATAGTAGAAAATAACAGAGCATAAAATGAAAAGGAAACAAATAATGAACTACAAAGGAAAAGAAACAGAGAAAAGAGAAGAAAACGTATGACGAGTGCAATAAAAAGACACTCAACAAAGAAAAAGAGAAGGAAATTTTAAAAATACTCCTTCTGCAAAGAAATATAAGATCTTTTTCTTTAGAGAGGGACAAACAAATATTTGCTGAGTGCGAAAAAAAAAGAACTCGGCAAAGATTCATTTGCCAAGTGAAAAATGAAAAGAACTCAGCAAATATTTCTTTGCTCAGTGCAAAAAGAAACTTGGCAAATGACGTGTTTGCCTCGTTCCTAATAAAATGCACTCGGCGAATACTTAGAACCGGGCGAAATCCCAGATTCCAGTAATACTTGTTCTTGTAAAAGCATTGGCCGAAAAGTCGTTGATGTAGACAAGAAGACAATGACGACCGCTATAATGTATAAGATGCATGGTGAGTGATAAAAGTGTGTACCAACCAACGGCGGTTCAATGATTCTCTTGATGACGCTGTGGAGGCTGCTTTCCAATCCAACACGTAGGAGGGATCTTGAGATGCGTGTTTAACCTCTAGTAGTACATAGGAAGAAACTCTTTGTTAATTTCTCTTGTTCAAATTTCAGTCCGCCTAGCTATGCTCGTTCAATGCTAGCTTGATGTACACCGCAGTGAATATCGAGCATGCATGTGCACCGATGGTAGCAAGTCATGTATGTTTTCAGTCAAAGGGGGGTGATTATATTTGTTTCTGATTTATTTTGGTTCTTTATTAATCGAGGGGTTTCATTTTTCTTTCCTAAGCTTTTGCTCTGGGGATATACTCATATACATTTCTCTGTCAGAGGAGTTTTGGTGTTGAAGGCCAGCATATGCCATCTCTGCTGCTGCCGAGTCACCGCAGACACGAGAAGGTGGAATGGTTAACAATTGAAAAACAAAACTTGACCTACAATGGCTACTCTGATTAGAGGCATACTATTAGACAGGGTAATGGGACATCCTTGTTTCCAGTACTTACTACATACTATCATGTTTAGAGTAATAACATCTGTTCAAAAGTTGCCGTTTTTTGCGTCATGCAACACCAGGTGTACATTTCAGATTCTGTTGTCGACTTGATTCATGTTGCTGTAGAAGAATAAATATGTTGCTTAGTCTCTCGAAGTAGAACATAGCTTACCCGCAAAAAGAAAGTAGAATAGAGCTACTGGAAAACCGCTCTGCCTGCGAGGATACATACGGCCTCATTAGTTAATTTCATGAATTGAAAACAAGTAGTAATAACCAACATAAATGGCCAGACATCATTTTGTACATACACAAATGGAAGCAGATAGACAAAAGGTATGTATTGCTAATCAGTTTGCTTTCTTCAAATTTGAATAACATTAACACCGAATACGAATCAACACCCTGATTTACCATGCACTTGCATACAAGAAGTCACCAGTGCAACAGAAGTTACATGTCGAACTCGCGACTTATTATTAGAAAAAAAGCAAGACTCGTCCTCATCAATGCATCGAGCGTGCCAAAAGCAGATAAACCTGCTGCTGCTGACAATCACGCAACAACACATCAGATGAGACCAAAAACTCATCACAAAATAAAAGGGGATTGGATTCTTACCTGTCTTCTCCGTTTTGGACTTGGTCCCAGATTCTTCACCGCTGTTCGCCACTCTTTCATACTATACAGATACTGCACTGAGACGGCCCTCCTCCCACAAGAAAATAATCAAAATAAAACACAAATGTTACCATTTTTTTCCCGTGTCATGCAAGACCAGGTCTACGTTTTTTTTTTTTTGGAGAAAGACCAGGTGTACGTTTCACCTTCTGCTGTCACCGATATCTACACTTTGATCCCCCTTGCTATAGAAGAATAAATATATTGGCGGGAGGGGCGTTTTGGCTCCCGGGAGCACATGCTCCCGAGTGAACAGTAACAAAAAAAATATATATATATTAAATGTTTTAAAAAAATTCTGAAATTTATTATGGATGTTAGTGTTAGTGTCGCAAGCATTCTTGATAATTTTTATGTGAAACGGAATAACAGTGTTTTGTCGGTGAAAAAACAAATTTGGGGTGACATTTTGGGGTAACATTTGGTGTTCATTAATCTTTTTTTGTACAGGCCAAAATGCTTAACCTTTTTGCCTCAAAATTTGCAGGTAGCATTTGGATATGACTAACAACACATAAAAATTTTGTCTTGATTTTTTTAACATTTCAAAAATTATTTTTGGGCCCGGGAGCACGTGCTCCTGGGAGCCGAATTGAATTTCTGTATATTAGCTAGTTTCTCACAGTAGAATAGAGCTACCGAACTGAGATGGTGCTCCCAGAAGCAGAAAATAAACAGTAAACACAGGCCCAGAAACAGCTCGGATGGTCAGGCACGGGCCGGGTTGGTACACTCTGCCTACCATGAGGAAACATACGTCCTCAATAGTTAAACGGGTGGGGGCCGGTGCGCCAAACCTTCTCCACACTGCCCGAGCGTTCGAACGCTCGATCTCAATCTTTTCATCCCCCTGAATTCACGGATGGGGGCCCGGTGCGCCAAACCTTTCTCCCCTCATTTACTAAAATAGGAAAGCTTGACGCTGTCGGAAATGGGCCGCTCCAGCGCGCGCGAGATAGCCATCCCCCTTTATGAATTCAAAACAAGTAACCGACATGAATGGGAAATACATCGATTAAATAGCAAATGGAAGCAGAGAGATACAACAAGATAGTAGCGCTAGTACCAGCTTTCGATCGATGCACGTGATGACGTGAAGGACCCTGGAGGTCAGATCATCTTCAGGGAGGGCCAGTTTGCTAAACCATTTCACAATGTAAGCTGACAAACCGATGATATTTCCTAAATTCATAACTGTGGCCAAGTAAAGCAATCACACACTCAATTTAGAGATTTCTGTCTTGGAAATGAGTTGGCAATATTTTCTATTTAGGTGCACAGCCACAGGTCAAGCATAATTTGCAAAATGTTTTATGTCACTTCTTGTACACAAAAAAGATGTTCACCTGTGCTTCTTACATTTCATAGAACAAATGAGCCCATATTTTTGTGCGTTAATTGGCCACATTTCATAGAACAGGTGATCTGGGGGGGGGGGGGGGGGGGTACTCGCTCGAGGTCTTTTGTTTATCACCACTGGTGCCCTCCAGCAAGAAGCAAACAGTGTAGTGGTTCACAGGCAAAAAAAAATTATAGCCATCTCTGCAACAGAACAGTGTAATGGAAAGTTGGAAACACCAACAAGTGAATGCCACAAGGGGGAAAAAAACGATTACATGCAGAATGGCTAATTTAGAGCAGCTCTGAGACGCTAAAGCACATCATACTAAAATTCTTTCTGATGGCCATCACTTAGGCAGCACGACAGCACGCCCACATCACCGTTGCTTCTCTCCATCTTCCATGTCAAAGTGAAGTATTCAGAGGCTGACCTGACACGAGCTTGGCTGTTGTCGCCAGCCCACGATGCAGTTCAATTCATGCTCGATTGGTTGGTTGTCGACATCCTCACTGAACCAATGGAGTAGTTGCCCACATCCCTTCTGAATCTTAATTGGACTTATTTCAATATTGTAATATTCAGGGATGTATATTCAAGATCTGAGGCTCCACTAGCAAGGGGCGGCCATGTTCCAGCATAAAAGTACCTACATAGAGATAGGAGGATGAAACAAGCCAAGGTGCAGCTGTATCAGCCTCATCAGCGGTCAAATTCTACAGAGATCTGCGATTACATTTACCATTGCTTCACTACCAAGAAAAGAACAAGAATACACAAAACTAGTACAACTTACTGGGACTGATACACTACACATAGCGAACCTTACCTTGAAAAAACATACAACAAGCATTGCCAATCAGTTTTCTGCTCTAACTGAATGGCTCCGTCAGCTTTTTTGCTCTAAATAAACTTCATCAGCCACAAAGTCAACAAGATTACAACGTAAGTTGAACAACTATGCACATCAAACATTACCAATCGAAGCCACTTTTACACCATGAGTCTAGCTTTCTAGTACTTACACGCATATTGCTACGTATATGCAGTTGCTGTGGAGGAACACTTCCATACAGCAACGAGCCCTTGCTTACAAATTTAAAAGAAATTACAGAACCTCTTTACTTAAAGGAACATAGGTCAAACCGGGGAGCAGGCACGAATTGTCAGGCTTGGGCTCAGAACCTCTTCAGGACAGCTCCATTTTGATTCGCGGCAAGCGCGCCCCGCAATTCCTCCATGAAGTCTTCCTCGTACTTGTAGTTGTCCAGCATAAACTCCTTGAGGCTTGGGAGAGATGGTAGTCCACAAAACAACCCAACCTTGGGTTTCGAACTCCAACTGTTGAACCTCAGCAGCTCAAGCTTGAGGGCTGCTCCTTCTTCAAACTCCACCAATTTGAGGTCCTCTATGGTATCCAGTTCCAGCATCACTAGGCTCGAGAACGTGTCCACACGGAAACTGAGAAAAACCTCATCACCCTGCTGGAACGACTTCTTCAACAGATGCAGGAATGCCAGGTTTCGTAGTTTCCCAAGGACTTGTATGGCAGGACCGTGCTCTGTTATCCTGGAGCTCCGTAGCTTCAGCTTCACCAGATTCTTGAGCCTCTGGACCCATTCCGGGAGTTTGACCAGGTTGCCGCACAGCTTGAGGCTCTGCAGCTTCTCCGGAAACGAGAACTCTCCATCCAAGCTGTCACATATGTAGGAGATATGCCCTAGAGGCAATAATAAATGTTATTGATTATCTCCCTGTTCATAATTAGGTTTATGTTCCATGCTATAACTGCTATGGTTCTCGAGTCTACAATAACCACGAGGCTCGGAGGAAGACTCATATGCACGTGTGGAATAATAAACGGTAAAATGTATTCCTAGTCTGGCCTCTAAGACTGGCTCAAGTATTGCATGATGATCCTGTTTTCCTGATCATGGGCATGGCTATGCCGGCAATTTTGAGGGCACAATGTTAGAAGAACATTTGTGTTGAATCGACCCGAATTGATGTTATGCTATGAGATTCATTCGTCATAAGTTAATGGTTTATAACACAGAGATGGTTAACGTTTGCATAATTCCTTAGACCATCAGAGTATCGAGTTTCTTCATGCTTGCTTCATGAACTTTGGGGTTTGTTAAACGTCATCCGTAAATGGATGGCTATTACGGCGGCTTACGGGTTCATGGAAAAGTGTGTCAAGTAACTTGATAGCTTGAGATTGGGATTTGCTCCTCCGACGATGGAGAGATATCTCTGGGCCCTCTCGGTGTTACGGTATCCATCATCGTCTGGCCAGACACAGGGTGATTTGATCACAGGGATGCCGTAACACGGGAACGAGAAAAGAGAACAATACCGGTAACGAGGTAACTGGCATAGTGGACAAGTTGTTGATCCACGGGGATGCCTACATGTCTCACCTCGGGTATTTGTAACATATCGCGAAGCAACAGGAATAGCACACGGCAACTGGAGGTTCACTCGAATATTCATTCGTGTGGGTATAGGGATCAATATGGGTGTCCACGGCTCCGATGTTGATCATTGATCGGAAGGGGTTCCGGGTCATGTCTATGCTTCACCAAACCTATAGGGTCACACGCTTAAGGGTCATCTATCTGCTGAATACTAGACAGGGAGTCTGAGAGAAAATCACCGAAAAAGTTTTCAGACACCGGAAAAGTTTTGGACAGCGGAAAAGTTCCGCAGAGAGAACACCGGAACAGTTTCGGTAAAACTGAAAAGTTGTTTCAGGGGATAACATAAAGTCAAATTGGTTTTGGCACATGCCTGATAATTCTTGGAGGGTGCCAGAATCATTCTGGAATTTTCCGGGATGAAAACCGGAAATGTTCCGGAGCTGCCGAAACCGCTTCAGATGCTTTTCGCAGATGAAAATCACTAAACCGGAATTGTTCCGGATCGCATTGAAAATTATTTTAGTGGGTACTGGAAATGTTCTAAGCCCACATAAATATTTTCAGTTCGACCGGACGCTGAAAAATGTCGTCATGAATAGTGAAAGTGCTTTTTGGTTGCTTCTTGGAGAAGCTACCTTGAGGGCATTTTGGCAATTTTCATAGTGGATGGAAATATCTGAAAATATCTGGATAACACTATTTATGAATAGTGGAAACACTATTCATGAATAGTAGAATGACTATTATGAATAGTGAAAATATCTAAGGGCATTTTGGTACTTTTACCATTGTCTCTCACCCTATAAATAGAGGTGGAGGGTGCTCTCAAATATGACATCCTTGCTCTCATACACATGCCATAGACTTGTCTGGCTTCTCTCTCCCTCCCAGCGAAATAGTTTCGTAGAGCCGAAAGGCTGTCTGGGTTCCGGCAGGAACTAGTTCTGGACGGCGAAGCCCTGCCGGATAGATGACACCGTATGTGTGCAACTCTGTAGAGAGATCGTAGTTTCGGTCTTAGTTCGAGAGTGCCTCCCGAAGGGCTGTCCGTGTGACCGTCCGAGTTTCGAAGGTCCTCCCGAAGGGCTGTCCGAGTGACCGTCCGAGTTTCGATGGTCCTCCCGAAGGGCTGTCCGCGACACCGTCCGGGGGACTGTCCGACCGCCTCCCGGAGGGCTGTCCGAGGGGCAGATGATGGTATACATCCTCGCGGTTGGGAGGTTGTAAATCCTAGCTGCGGAGATCTGCACCGCCGATCGTCATCGACTCTACTTCCGCTGCGCTAAGAGTCGGTAACGAAACAGATCAAACCTTGTATGCAGTCTCCATAGTGATCCTGGGCTGGTACGTAGGTCGGAAATTTTTTGTTTTCTGCTGCGTTACCCTACAACATAAACCTAGCTCCCCCTCTGATCGGATTGACAATGACTCCAGGCCTCTCAGACCAACAATTGCCGAGCACAACTCTTGGCCATTTTCCTTATTGACGCCAGTCACTCCCAACTTGCGCAATTGGGTATGCCTTTTTATGTCCTGGAGAATGACCTTCCCTCGTCGTCCGATGTTCACAACACCCAGTGTGTGCAGGTTTTTAAGTTTTCTCATCCCTCTTGGCAATAGCACACCATAGAAGTCCAGGCGCATAACCATACCAGGAAAGGCATACACTACTAGAATCAGCTTCTTTGCCGTCTGCCATAACAGACGGCAAAGGCCTGCCTGGCGGACGGCAAAGCCATTGCCGTCCGCCAGCAGACGGCGAACAGTCCGGCCGAACGGGTGCCGGTAAAGGCCACTTTGCCGTCTGCTGGCGGACGGCAAAGAAGCCAAGCTCTTTGCCGTCTGCTGGCAGACGGCAAAGCCCCTGGACGGCAGACAAAAGGTGCCAGCCCCGTTAGGGGGCTAACGGCGCTCTTTGCCGTCTGCTAGCAGACGGCAAAGAAGAAAGCTCTTTGCCGTCTGCTCGCAGACGGCAAACAGGCCAAATAGGCCAGCCCAGCTTGCACAGGCTGCTGCCACGTGGCCTATTTGCCGTCTGCTAGCAGACGGCAAACCTCTTTGCCGTCTGCTAGCAGACGGCAAAGTGGCTATATAGCCCCTGTTTTTACTGTTTTCTCTTATATCAATTCATTTGCACATAAATTCACACACACATATATATATTCAGAATCACATAATAAGGCAAACATTATGTCTAGTCCATCACATAAAATGTCTCATCCACCACATAATAAACAACACATATGCAAATAATATGCAAGCCATATGGATATGATCATCCAACACATACCAAATCAAAACATATGCAAGTCTCATCCATACATATGCAAGTTTCATTCATCTATACATACAGATGCCAGTGTCAATTGTTGATCCTACAAAATCAAAACAAAATGGAAGGACAAGGACTCCATGAACGCAAGCTTCCGTGAAGTGAATCAAATCTGCAAAATGGGAAAGAAGGAAGTTAGAAGAAGAAGAAGACTAGAAGAAGAAGAAGAAAAAGAAGAAGAAGAAGACTAGAAGAAGAAGAAGAAGAAGAAGAAGAATTTTTCTTCTCTTTCTTTTTCTTCTTCTTATTGCTTACTTGTGTCATGTTAGAGCTAACCTAGTTAAATAGGCCATTTTTGACCTAAATATGCTAAGTATGTCATAAATGAACTAAATAAGCTAAGTATAGGTCATTTCAGAGCTAACCTAAGTAATCATGCCATTTTTGAGCTAATTAAGCATATTAAGTCATTTTGGAGCTAAATAGGTCATTTCTTAAGCATATTATGTCATTTTTGAGCTAGCTAAGCATATTGAGTCATTTTGGAGGAATAAATGCTAAGTATAGGTAACTTTAGAGCTATCCTAGGTTAAATAGGTCATTTTTGAGCTAATTAAGGTTATTATGTCATTTTTGAGCTAGCTAACCATATAAATTCATTTTTGGAGGAATAAATGCTAAGTATATGTCATTTTAGAGCTTTCCTAGGTTAAATAGGTCATTTTGGAGCTAAATAGGTGATTTCTTAAGCTAAGCTAAGTATAGGTCATTTGAGAGCTATCCGTGGTAAAATAGGTCATTTTGGAGCTAATTAAGGTTATTATGTCATTTTGGAGGAAATAATGCTAAGTACAGGTCATTTTAGAGCTAAATATGTCATTTATTAAGCTAAGCTAAGTATAGGTCATTTGAGAGCTATCCATGGTAAAATTGGTCATTTTGGAGCTAAGTAAGGTTATAATGTCATTTTCGAGGAAACTAAGCTAAGTATACGGCATTTTGGAGATAAATAGGTCATTTCTTAAGCTAAGTACGCATTTGTTATGCTAAACACTTGCGAAAACTTACCGTCATCACGGAGGTGTAGTTGTAGGACCGGTCGCGCCAGTGGCTGACGGAGGAGGATCGGTCGATGCTTGTCGGGAGTTATGCTGCACCAAAGATCATTTCCAATGTATCGTTAGCATGATGCAACTCAAATGTGAAGACTGGTAACTAATGACCATTCAAATGAAACTCACCGTGCCCGCCGGAGCAATGACTGGCATCGGCGGAGGGGTCGTGCCGCTCTTCTCGCACAGGGTCTGCACATTTGGTTTTGACGAGTCAGTCATATTAGATACTACTGTAAGGAACATTACGTGCATGATTTGGCTAATATGCAGAAGAAACTTACCGCGAACATCTCGTATAGGGCCCGGTTAGCCATCATGTTCCGGTTCCTCTCCTCCTCCAACGCATTAGCCGTCCTGTCCTCAAGCTCCCTCTCCCTCTCCGCCGCCTGCCGGTCCCTCTCCTCTAGAATCGCCTGGGTCTTCGCTCTCTCTTCCTCAATAGCAGCCTGGGTCTTCGCTCTCTCTGCCTCAATAGCAGCCTGCAACACCACTCGTTAGCATTGTAATCATCGACGGCCGCACACACAATGTAATGAAGGAAAGGTATCTGAGTCCGTATAACTAACCTTGAATTCGAGCTCCACTGGCCGTGCACGAGGCAATATCTCAGGATCGGAGCCGGTCTGGCGCTTCTTGATCTGCGGGAGAGTGCTACTACAACGTATCAGTCCATCCCCAATGGCTAACGAGCCATGGGGCCTCCCGCCACCAGATATCATCACCAGCTCTGGATCAAGAGGTTGCTGGCTCGGGTTAAAGTCCGGCCCTTTCCTCGCCTTCCCCTCGTCTCTGTACCTCACAAGCTTGTGGTGGGAGGCGCGGTTGGTGAATTTCTTTGGATCATCGAGGTCAGACTCAGAGAATGCCTGGGCCTTCTTGTACGAGGCAGTATTGGACATGGCATAGAGGTCGAACAGCTGTGGCACTGGAGCCTTGTTCTCTCGCGCCTAAAAGAGAGGAACAGAGTATTAGTTGAGGGCTCAAGCTAGCATGAAGAATAAATTTGCATGAATCATGAAGCAAACCACATACCCAGTTTTCCCCGTACTGATGTAGGTTGACGCTGCCTAGATGGTGTGGGACACCTTTCATTTTGCCACGCTTGTCCTTTGCAGTGTCGTGGGTGGAGCGCCATTGGGGAGAGCACCACTCATCCACCAACGCCTCCCAACAGTCCATCCTATCCGCACACCATCTCGGGGGCACCTAAGTTAAGCAAGAGAAATTTGAGCGCTACGCCTACGAATCAAATCAAGGAAACTAAGTACAAGGCCTTAAGAATAGGTAATTACCTTCATGTACTTCTCCTTACTCAGAAACTTCTCGCGGCACTTCTCTCTTTTCCTCCTAATACCAGCCGAGGCGAAGTAGTCTCGAATAGCCTGCGTCCGAGCCTCGTGCCGAAAGTTTTGAAGTAGGCGCCTGCACTCGTTGTCGATAACCAGAGCCGCGGCCTCCTCCTGTCCCTCGGCACACCTGTAGAAGGTCTGCAATAAAACAAGAAAACACGAATTAGTACAATCACTAGGGTTGCCAATCAAAGAAGGAAACACAACGTAGACGGCAAAGGAGAAATTACCCAAAACGTCTGGATCACAATGTCGGCCACCTTGTGGCACTCGACATCGCCGATCCTATGCCCCGGCGGGGCCGGGGCAGCCAAGTAGTGCTCCCAGGTCATTCCTAACTCGGGAACCCGGCCCTCACCGGGCAACGTGACCCACCCCGGGAAGCTCTGGCGACAAATCACACCAAGGACACTGTTGGGCCTGCGGACATGAGGCTCGTGTGTCCAAGACCTGCAGTATGACAAGGCCAACGCATTAGATATTCGAAGAAACGTGAAGGCAAAAGGTTAGAAAAGAGTAAATGCACTTACTTGGCCCCGTTAGGCGCAATCAACCACCTCTGGTCGGGGGTCGCCGGGGTGGGCGGGAGCTTTGTACCACCACGCTGGTAGACTTTGCGCCCCTCAACCCACTCACCCTCGCTATAGCTATCAGAACTATAGCCACCCTCAGCACGGCCACTCGACTCCGTCGAGTTCCGCTGCGACTCAGCATGATCCCTGCTGAGCTCCGGAGTCTCGTGGGACGGAGTCTCGTGGGACGAAGGCTCGTCGGCCCGACGCTCGTCGGCCCGAGGCTCGTCGGCCGTAGGCGTGTCTGCCATAGGCTCGTCGGCCCGAGGCTCGTGGACCGGAGTCCGAGACGGGTCCACCTCAGGCGGCTCCATCTCAGACGGAGCACTCCTGTGGTCGGGTGAATCAGCTGGGGGTGGCGGCAAGGAAGGCGTAGTAGCAGCCTTCCTACCTCTCCCGCCGCCACGTCCACCTCTACCAGCCTTCTTCCCCCCCGACCTCTCCCGGCCGAAGAAGAAGCGACCGCCGGTGGTGTCTGCATACTGAGATCCAGCGCTCTCCGGAGGCTATGGGGTGGAATGGAACTACCCCTCCCACCACGCGCCGAGGTAGGAGCCTCGGAGCGCTCTCGACCCGCGCCCACCATCTGTCAACACCTGCAATGACAAAGAGTAAACGAAATTAGTACAACATAAAAAGAATGAATACCTGACATGAATAATATGTATATAATTTAAGTGTATCATCATCATGAACATAATAAAAAATTGAATACCTAAAAAATTGAATATATACCTAATTTAAGTGTCGGGGTGTCGTGTCGGGGTCGGGGTGTCGTGTCGGGGTCGGGGTGTCATGTCGGGGTCGGGGTGTCGGGGTGTCGGGGGTGTCGTGTCTGGGTGTCGTGGTGTCGGGGTGTCAGGGGTGTCGGGGTGTCGGGGTCGGGGTGCCGTGTCGGTGTCGGGGTGTCGGGTCGGGGTCGGGGTGCCGTGTCGGGGTCGGGGTGTCGGGTCGGGGTCGGGGTGTCGGGGTCGGGGTGTCGGGTCGGGGTCGGGGTCGGGGCGTCGGGTCGTGGTCGGGGTCGGGGTTTTTCCTCTTTTTTTCTTTTCTTCTTCTTCCTCTTCTTCCTTTTCTTCATTTTCTTCCTTTTTTTTCCTTCTTCTTCTTCTTCTTCCTCCTTTCCTTTTTCCTCTTCTTCTTCTCCTCCTCTCCACTTTTTTCTTCTTCTCCTCCTCCTAACCTAATTAACCTAATTGATATCGAAACCAGTAGCATCTAACTAATTAACCTACTCAAAAAACCTAATTAACAACATCTAACTAATTAACCTAATTGATGCATCTACTATCTACTAACAGTAGCATCTATATATATCTATAATCATGATATTAAAAAAAAGGAAAAAAACAGAAAAACAGAAAAAAAAAGGGCAGAGGTGGGGGAGCTCACCGGAGGGGGTGCCGCCGGGGGGTCGTCGGGGGGGGGGGTGCCGTCGGGGGGGCTCGCCGGGGGGTGCCGCCGGGGAGGGCTCGCCGGGGGGGCTCGACGGGGCGGCGGCGCGTGGCCGCTGCGGCAGACTGCGGGGCGGCGGCGTGGGGCAGCGGAGGTGCGGGGCGGCGGCGCGGGGCAGGGCGGGGCGGCGGCGGGGGCAGGGCAGGGCAGGGCGGGGCGGCGGCGGGGGCGGCGGGGGCAGGGCAGGGCAGGGCGGGGCGGCGGCGCTGAGACAGAGAGGGAGAGAGAGATGTGAGAGAGAGAGAGAGGCTTTGGGCGCGGGGGCGAAAATTAAGCCCCCCTCTTTGCCGTCTGCTGGCAGACGGCAAAGAATTCTTTGCCGTCTGCCAGCAGACGGCAAAGACGGTGACCGTTAGCCCGCCCCCGCCGTGACATTGTGGGCCCCACCCTCACCTCGTTGCCGTCTGCTGGCAGACGGCAAAGACATTTTTGCCATCTGCCAGCAGACGGCAAAGAAGTGGCAGATGGAAAAGAGCTTGACCTAGCCAGTGCCGTGCCCCGTGGGGCTCATTTTGGTCTTTGCCGTCTGCTGGCAGACGGCAAAGAACTCTTTGCCATCTGCCAGCAGACGGCAAAGAAGTGCAGATGGCAAAGACCCTCTTTGCCATCAGCTGGTTCTTTGCCGTCTGCTTTGGCAAGACAGACGGCAAACAGCCTCTTTGCCATCAGCTGGCAGACGGCAAAGAGCTGGCAGATGGCAAATAACTGAATTCCAGTAGTGATAGCAGCAAATGGCAGTGCATGCATCATAGCGGTTTTCGTCACCATCAGCGAAACACTGAGGTGCACAACACATTAAACAGCCCAGCCCCGTCAAGAGACACAAATGGCATAGACAGTTCTCCATTACCTCAGGAAAGTCCATAAATTCTTCACATGAAACATCCTCATCAGTCGCTTTTCTGCTAGCTCGAAGATAGTTTAGCTTCCGAAGCTTGATGATGCTCTTTGGCAACATGACAATCTTAGTATCCCTGACATCTAGCGTCTCGAGTTGCCTCAAGTTACCCAGTGAATCTGGCAGGTAATAAATATCATCACATCCTCTTAGAGAAAGGTATTTTAGGTGAAGAAGCTTCCCAATATGCTTAAGGCTATGATCATATAGACATGTTGTGTCTTCCAAGTCCAGCACTCGCAGAAGACTCGTCTTTTCAGAAATGAAAAATGACTTCCACTCTCCAAAACATGTAATTGACCGTATACGGGACATGTCTACTATGCTCTCAAACTCACTCTTATCTCCCTTCCAGTTGCTGCTTATAGACAGGTGGCGTACCGTGACCTGGCTGTTTGAGCTGCATCCTTCCTCCATTGTAAAAACAAGATTTTCTTCCATTGACTTTGATACACCAATTTCACGGATAAGATCATGGACTTGGCAGGAATCAATTCCTTTTGTACTATGAATTGATTGTTGAGATGGTAGGATCATATTCCTGCTTACAAGTTCCATGAAGTAGCTATCTGCTATTTCTTCCGCAGACCTGCCATGCACATCCCTTGAGTAACCCTCTGCACTCCACCGACGTGCCAATCGTCCCCGTCCAACCTTGTAATCTTCGGGAAAATTGGGCATATATAGGAAACAAGACTTGAGGTGATAAGGTAAACCATCATAGCTCCTCATAAGGACATTTCTTATGGTCCCAAGCTCTGGATTCATCTCCAACTCAGAATTGATATTATCATTCAATTTCCTCCATTCCAAATAGGTTTTTGGTTGGTTTGACAAGAAGCCACCTATGGTGACTATTGCAAGGGGGAGTCGACCACACCTTCTCAGAATCTGTTCTGTCTGTTCAACTAGGTCTGGATATTGCAAATTCAAATCAGTAGTCGTCTTGAATACCTGAAATCATGCGGTCCAGTTAGCTAGTACTGTGGAAATTAAACCAGGTTGGGAAATAATATTTCAGTATACTTATTGGAATTGACATGCTAGAATCTTTGTCTCGTATACATGTATTAAAAAATGTGCACGTAGAATTAAATCACTTTATACTCAAACTGTTCATTAAATACTGATTGATATGGAATAGAGCAGTTGTAGCCCTCTGTGGACACGCAAGATGCAGGTGGGTGGACTAATCAGTTCGATTTTGCAGCAACAATTGGAATTTGCAAATCATGAAGAGGGCATTTGCTTCCATGTTTTTCAAAGTGATTGAGCAACTGAACCAACCAAATTGTTGGCATGTACTCCCAGTATGCCAGGATATCACTAATGTTAGGAAGCATATATTTGTAAAACATACTATTGAGAATCATGAACTACATTTTTGTTGCAATGCCTGAATTAGTCCCAGTATGGACCATGACTGTAGAGAAAGGACGTGTTATAGATTAAGTTACGTTCAAAATAGAGCTGATCAATTTGGTTGAACAACTAAGACAACAACAACAAAAACAACAACAACAAAGCTTGTAGTCCCAAACAAGTTGGGGTAGGCGATGGAAAAAATACATAGGGTACAATATGACTGTGCCACATAAAAATAAAGATGATAATACTTTGTAAATAAGTACCTTTTTAGTGAAGAGGTCACGTGCATCCTTGTGTTCTAGATCTTTGAGCATGTATATATTTTCTTGTCTCTGTGAACAAACTTTCGCTATATTTTCTTCCCTTGTGGTGACCATGATCCGGCTTGTATGTTCCATTCCATGGAAATGTGGTATTATCATGTTCCATTCTTCAGTAGATGATACATCATCAAGAACAATCAAGCACCTATTTCCTTCTATAAGCCTTTCCATTTCCTTAATAAGTCCTATTAGTGGCATCAATAGTAATGTGTTCCTTGTCTTGTCCATCAAACCCACCACGTCTTTCTTATCTGAAGATTCTCTATCTAGTTGCATAATTAAGCTCCTAAGAAGACCTTCAAGATTGAAAGGACGCATAACCGTGACACAAGCACGCTTCTCAAATGTGCTACTCAGCTCTTGGTTTTGGTAGATATCTTTGACTAGAGTGGTCTTTCCTAGACCACCCATTCCCCACACAGAGATCACTTGGTATTCTTGGGTAGCTTG
This sequence comes from Elymus sibiricus, assembly GCA_039707655.1. Taxonomy (NCBI): domain Eukaryota; kingdom Viridiplantae; phylum Streptophyta; class Magnoliopsida; order Poales; family Poaceae; genus Elymus; species Elymus sibiricus. The sequence continues at coordinate 30,844,526 of CM077664.1, forward strand.
ATTTGAAATTAGCTTGATAATCTCAACCTTTTCTTTCTCTCGCCCAACAAGATGAGATTCCTCCAAAGCAGTCATCATTGTCCTAGTGCGAGTGAAGCTCTTTTTTATGGTATTTTTTTCAGCAGCACCCTTGAATTGATCCTCTAATATTTCACCAGTGGGCACTATAGAGTTGTTATCTGTAGTGGTAGTGACATGGTCTGAGCATGACTCTAAACCTGTTCCATCTTGAGAGACCTATGCACAAGAGAGAAATGTTCATCCATGTTGAGAACCCTATTACATGAATGAATGTAAAATAATGCTAAATATGTAGATTATAAAAATCAACTGAATAGTTAAAATGCAACTTTCCCATTGGAACCCTAATTGAACTATTTTCATACCATTTCCTGAAGAAACCATAACTTAAAATATAAAATAAATTCAAACAAACATGTGCAGGTATACACACATATTAGTACTCGGATGGGAGTGTGCATTTTGTTTGCGAAAGGCTTGACTTATAATTTTGTTTTTTTTTGGTCATTAGATAGTACTTATATACTGAGCTTTGCTTTAGTACACAAGTTTATAGACCAGAACTTTACACAAGCTCATGAAAAACAAGCAGAGTCTTTTTGTCCGCTCGTGTTTTAAGTCGTCCAATTAAGCTATCCATCATGCATTCAACTAGCTGGCAAAGCACCAAAAGCAAATGAGACCTGTATATTAAATGAGGTTGATCTAGACGAACAGCAGGAGGTGGAACTTGAATATTACCTTCTCATGGAAAGCATAAATACTCTGATCAGCAGACATGCGCCTAAGCACTGAAACTATGCTTTCTTGCCCTGCACATAAGCTTGCAACTTCAACTTGAGCTGTGGACACTATGATCCTGCTCCCCATTGTCTTGTCCGGGAAGCACCTTTTAATCAGATCCCACTCCTCAACAGTGGACAGGTCGTTAAGTACAATCAGGTACCTTGTACTGTTCACATATCTATTAAACTCTTCAGCCAACTCTTGCAATGTCTTCTCCATTTTCAACAGAACATCAACCCCTATGGCTGCATGAAACTGCTGCACCAAACTCTGAACAAAGTCTTTTGGATTAAAAGGATGAATCACTCTGACCCAAGCTCGGCATGAGAACTTGCTTTTAATATCTGGATCCTCATACACCGTCCTGATGATGGACGTCTGCCCGAGATCAGCACTTGTTCCCCACACTGCAATCACCCTAAGGTCATTCTCCTTCTCTTTGAGGAGCTGGACAAGTTCTACTTTTGATTTGTCCTGCTTCATTGCATGCCTTGCTTCATCGATGCCAAACAGTGCTGCAGAAGTAATGCTAGACTGCTCTGCAGCCATGGCTGCCTTGGATCCAAAGTCCTTGATGAGATTGTAGCGCATGTTTCTCTGGCTGACATCCTCAACATTGGCTCTCAGCTCCTTCATCTGCTTTTCCACACCGCGCCGGTCGAGTAGGTTGCGACGGATACGTCACCAAGACTGCTTCTCGAGGCGCACGGCGAACTCCTGGAGTGTGTCCTCGACGTCGTAGGCCACGTCGCGGACTTGCTTCACCCAGACCTTGACCACCCTGTTGTCATCTCCCTCGTCATGAGCGGACTCAAGGAAAGCTTGCATCATCTCGAGCTCATTGGTGATGAAGACCTGGTCACGCCGGACTCCGAGCTGCAGAGCCACCTCCTCCGCCAAGGCGGATGTGGCGTATCGAATCGCTCCATTCAGCACTGACTTGCCAACGCTCAGTGCGGTGGCCTCCATTGCGCTGCGAGGTGGTTTGTGTGCAATGGTTGTGATGGTTGGAGGGAGTACTAGTAGTGCAAATGCTTTGCGCAAGTAGATGCAGAAGCTAAGGATGGTAGACTAAAAGGAGGAGCTTGCTTGGCTGCAAGAGCACAGTCGCAAGTGACTTCACTAGGCTCCCAGCTGTGCTAGGTGCAGTGGAACCCCTAATAATTAAAGTTCAGTTGAACAGATCCAACTATGGCATGTGTGCCCCTTGAATATATCCAGGCCAGAGAGAGATAGATGCATTTGAAATTGCATCTTTGCTTGGGACAACATATGGCCATATGAGATGCCTTGCACCAAGCCTAAAGAAAAAACTAAGGACTGCATTTCATACTCAATTGATGATGATAAAGATTTTTGACATTTTCACTTGCATATTGAGTCTATACTGTCCAACTAACTAGAATCCAGTCTATACGGAGCTCAGTTATAGAACAGGGTATGTTCAAACTATTCAAAGGTAACAATCTCTTTGGCTGTAAGTCTGATTTTGCAAGATGGGAATAGGATCAGCGCTGCTGATGCATATGCCTTCTGACAGGTGCCAGTTGCCTCTTAGGATTCTGGAGGACAGAATTCTTAATGCAACCCAAGGAGACGACCTTGGCACAAGAACCAACCAGTCGCCCAATATTTTTGTGTTCCCGTTGTAAGTAGAGATAACCTAAATAAAACTTGGGCTGTTGCATACCAGTGTGCAGGTAACAGTAAACCATCTCATTTACACCACCACATACTGTCGATGTTTGTATACTAATCATGAAGCCAACATCATGGATTAACAAAACCGAGGTTGGTTTAGCAAGTTGATATATATGTTTGTATGAAGGCACACTTGACGATGAGCAAGTTGATATATATAGTGAGAACAAGGACATCTCAATAATGCTTACAAATCCTAATTTCTTTAGTGGTCTAGTGAGAAATCACATGTTACCCACATAAAGGGGTTGTTGCTCCAAGCTTAATTATCACTTGCTTGCGCAAATAAACCACATACAGCTTAAACTTTGTCAAAATACAGTAGGTTATGAATGAAATAGTTGTCTGCTAGCTGTGACGACACCGAGCAAACGACGCGAACCCAAAATTGACTAACCAGTTTTCCTTTTGTTCCAGAAATCTTCAGTGATGATCACACATGACGATGAAGATAATAGTATGTTACACATGGAAAGTCTCAGGGCACGTTTGGTTTCCACCCAGGACTACCCTGCCAAATCATGGGCATCGTTGGCGAGCCAAAAAATTGGTGACTGATTCGGCCGCCCGCGTTTCGCCAGCAACTGGGCGCATAAAGTACAGAGAGAAGGCTGGGGCGTCGTGGGCTTGCCAAAATTTTGGTTCCCATCCAAACGCGATGCAGCCTCTCAGTCAACGCCAATATATTGGCATGGCACGGGATGGATCCAATCCAAACAGCCCCTCAATAACAGATGATACGGCAAAGACTAAGTCCTTTCTAGGAGAAAACAACTACAAATCAAATGAATCTTCTAAGACTTGATACACTATCATTAGCAGTTACAATGCCGCAAAACATTATCGGTTCCAATACAATCTTGGTGAAAATTTTGCTAACAGAAATCAGTTGTCAGGAAAACCTCCACCGGCATGAGCTGAGGCAGATAGTGTCCTGCAAACATTATGATCGACCCACATTTGAGACAAATAGTTTCCCAACAAGCACTATGAGAGATATGTTGTCATTTTTGACGTTGGGTTTGGCACTGAGGTGGATTATGACAATCTAGGTTTCTTAACCAGGTTCTGCCTATTTTTTTATTTGGCTAACCGTTTTTATTCTGCTTTGGTGGCTATACATTTTCAAATGAAATTAAGTTCAGCACACCGCCATGATTAGCAACCGCACATTGAGGCTGAGTTACCAAAGAGTGACATGGGTGGCTCGGAGACAAAGTCACTGTCCACGCTATTAAACCGCTGTTCAAAGTGCTTGACATGGGGTTAAACGAGCTCAAAATAAAATAATTTATAAGGAAGTGCTTTGAGCAGATAGGCTCAGCTTGTGACAGCTGAGCTGTGCTGTGCTAACTTATTTTCTAACCTACTACCGAGAAATGAAAGAAAATACTTAGCCAAATGAAAAAATAGGGTAAATCTTGTTAAAAAGCCTGGATTATCATACCAAAGCTCCAGGTGTGGCCACAATGTATGGACCAAAACTGACATTTTCCACTAAACAGGTGACACCAACAGAAGTTTTGACTACACATTTCTTTAACTTTTCCATCAAGTGAGCCAATATAGCTATGCCTCAACTAAACCAGGAAGAACCGAGTATTTCACTACACTCAAACCGGACAGCGCAGTTTTTTGTCACCGGGAGGGGGGGGGGGATTCCCCACCTAAGTATCATTGACAAGGGGGAGATTCTGCAAGACTCTTCAGTCCTCGTATCACGACATAACGAATTTTATAATTCATATCCATTTATGATGATGACAAATGGATGGATAGTTATTGCTGCACTGACCTAATTAAGTAGAAGATTTTGATGGTCCCTAAGGAAATCACATGCATTAGCTAGCTAGAATGCAAGATATTTTACCAGGAAATTGCTCATACAAGCAAAGACTTGACCTGATCAAATTTGTGGGAAATCTATATCGCACATCCACTCCGAGGCACAAGTGTTTATGTGTCCATCAGAATAAATGAGTTTTCCTGTTGGCGTATATTTTGGAATTGCTACTGAGGCCTGAATTAAAATGAAGTATCTATATAGCACGATAGTGTTTCTGATATCCATTTATCCACACCCAATTAATAATTGCTACTGTCGTCTTGGAAAAATCTTAGGATATCTAATCAAGGGTTATTCGGACGTTTCCCCAACATCTAAGATGAACAATATGTTCTTTTAATAAGTATAAATCAGATAAAATAGCTAAACTAGAGTTAAAAGCTAGCTCAAACCTTAGTGACGGAATTATACATCTACTTCATTAACTGGCCTAGTAGACGATTCAGTCTCGTTTCATTCGTTTTCGTAGATAATATGTTATACTGGAAATGGTATGCATCTCATCTCATCTCATGATGTCTCCAACCATCCATCATATTCAAATCATGAGTACATCTATATGTGCGCCATTTTCCAACTTGCCAATATATATACAAGTAGGTGAAGTAATAAGGTGGGCACCGATCGATGCAGGCATGTGCTCCCGTGACTTACTGTCGGTTTGTGTTTAGCAGTGGTAGATTCCCAGACAGCAGACTGTTAGCTTAGCCAGACTACTACAATTTCTTAGAAAGAGAAAATGTATGCTCACACAGCAGACAGCCCATGTAATCAATCCCTGCATTGAAGCTGTGTGATTTTATCTTGTTTAATTTGATACCGTAATGTTCACTGACTGAGAGCCAAGTTTTGTCATGCAATCAAAAGGGGAGAAAATAAGTGCGGCAGAGCATACAATTTTCATCACAAGGAAAGACGGGCGGCCAGATGCAACACTGACACTAGTTAGCCATTCGCTTTTTTGGATAAGAAAGCAGTAATTAGCCATTCGTAGTACACGCAGACAAGGTTACTGAATAGAGAGATGGTATCTCCCTGATAAAGAATACACATTAGAGGCCGGAAGCAGTAGAGATACATACATGGTCAAGTGCATGGTGTCCTACTAATTATCAGGACATGGATCTTCAACATGACCTAAATAACTAAAACTGTATCGTGTACGTGAATCCAGAACAAGTGGCCTTCACAAACTGAAAGACTACAGCAATTAATCGATACTGCAAATGGAACAACGCACCTTGTTTCGCTACTGGTCGATTTGGATTCTCAGCGAGCTCGGCCCTCAGGTATCGTCAATTCAGAGTCATTGTATTACCCTTGGAGCACAACTTGCTTGAGATTTGAGAGCCATGGTAGCCTGCAAAGTAGGTACGAGAATGAAATAGGTAGATGGATCATTGTTAAGGCGTGATACATTCACCCACAGTAGCCAAAATAGTTCAAGTTTTGCTTTTGTTCTTTACACAAAAAATAAACAGAAGTTACAACTGCATGGGCCTAATAGCCCACCATTTAGAAAAGAGTTTTTCTTCCTTCCCATTTTATTGAGGGATAAAGCAAATTAAGTATGTTGACACATACCTTTTCAGCAGAAGCCCAAGCTGGAACTAAAGGAAAACAGTTTTCTTTACTTCTCATTTCTTGATCGAGACAAACCTGCCTATATATATATATATATATATACCTGTTAGTCATTGCTTATGAATCGACAACATGCATGTGAGAACGCCTAGTAGAAACTAAAACCAAGGTAGCTAAAGACAATGTACGCTCACGTGCTTGGGTATTGGGGAATGCATGTGTGGGTCGATGATGTGGACTGATCGCTCCAACGATAGTCTATAAGTAAACCTTTTATTGCAGATGGTAATAACCCTCTGGAAATGCGAACGGTCAGTTTGGACGAGCCTAGGACATCGCGTGATTCCTCCCCGCATGTGTACCCCCACTCAAAGCTGTGATAGAGCCGATATCGCTAATACTCGAAAGCAGCAACGGCTCATTTGGCCACACAGCGTCGATCGAGCATAAAGTTGCATCGTTTGTTGAGAGGCATGCGTGCATGTGGCCGATGAGTCAAAGGCTGAAATGTTGTTAGGATCGATGATGAGCCGGCTCTCTGCCTGCCCTGATGGCCTGCTTCAATTTCTTTACTTTCAATTATAATTTGATTTAATAAATTGAACAATGTATTAAATTGAAACTCTCTCTGTCTGTCTGCAGGTTGTCTAATCTATGCTTATCTGAACAATGGCTAGTACTATTGGAGTGGTAGTAATAAACTTCAGTTTAGCAGGGAGGGAGGCATGTGCCATGTAACGAGCCTCGAGGTTCGGTTAAGTTACTTTGCTTGCTGCAGGATGTTGCTGGGCACAAAACATCAGGATGGGAATGGGATGCATCAAGCCCTGGCTCAAACAAAACGAAATTACTTACTTTTGTTGGGGATTGTTCGTGAAATCAAAAAGAGAATCTTCAGCAAGACCGGCCGGTAAGTTGGCTTATCTAACAAAGAATTATAACTAGCAGGGTGACCCGCGCATTTGCGCGGCTAGATTTCCTATGTGTTCATACCTATGAGATGTTGAGCTAGTCATGCAGAATTATGGAAAAGTTTATAGACAAATACGCATCGTGGAAACTCAATTATCATCCTTTTCAGTTAGTTATCTCCAAATAGGAAAATGTTTTTTTTTACTAACCTATGTGGCGATCATCCTAGACATATCTTTCAAAATAAAAATATTATATTCAATATGTATATCATGACGAAATACTTTTTCTGTGGGTTCATGAGGAAATACTTTGTTGTTGTCTTATTGTGTATATTAAGTTGTTGGCAAAGGATTTGGTATGTGACAGCAAAAAACCATAGCACTGTGCGCTGCACATGTCATGCCAATCTACATATATTTTGGTTGGATTCTCTATTTAGCTTTCATTTTTCCTCTTCTTCTATTCAATTGGTGTCCGTCTTTTATCCAAAAAAATTAAGAAACTTTCCAATCTAACTTAATATCACTCTGAAATATAAAAACAATCATGTGTATTCATCATTAACTACGAAAATAGGCTCGCCCTTAAATTTTCGTCATGTGGATATATTGGACAAAGAAACTAAATAATACATGTAGGCGGTACTGCTCTGTTTTATAAATATTTGTGTGCCTTTTGTTTTAGTTTAATCATGGCACGTGTACAGTCCTCTTGCACAGGCCTTTTATTTTTCTGTTGTATTAGCTAGTTTCACTGCTTAAATTAGGAATATAATTCCTCTCCATATAAAAAAATGGTAACGTGTGCAAAATGTAAGTCTTCTAGCCGTTACATTTCCTTCCTTTGTCATCCTTATATGATCTTTTTCTGGAAGGATTCAGTATGGTATAGATTATATAAAACAATGGACGACAACACATCATATTATCAGTCGCTAGTTTCTAATTAGTTATATGGATTGCTGCAAAAAAAAGTTATATGGATGCTTTTTTAGGGAAACAGCAAGACTCTACTTAGTATTTTTATTAACTTTTATATGGATGCTAATACACCACATGCATTTTTTATCGGACATGGATGGTTTAATCCACTGACTAATAAAATATTAAAGTGCTAATTTTCTTGCACATCCCTCTTTCTAGCTTCATATATAATTTTTTTCAATTCTATGTCCAACGAATAGCATACTCTTTTTTAAAACGAATAGCAGATTCATTATATATAATGTCATTGGAGTTCATAGAAAAACAAAACAGTTTACTTTTTTCTAAAATATTAGATTTATAGTATTTATCTAACTATTGAAAGTTATATTACTGTAGGTTAATCTAAAAAATCTAATTCATATACACCATTGTACACTATAATCCCGATGATCAACAGTTGAGCTAATTAATTTGTCAAGATGGATGAACGTGGCGACTGCGAGGTTCTCACATCCAATTAAATTTTGTCCATGGAACCCGTTCGGACTTGCTGTTGATGTCGATGCTTGTGTATTGCATTAAAAAAATATGTCCATGCAGTTATCCCCTGTGCTTAATAAGGTTTGACACAATCTTTTTTTTTGCTTTTATATGAACATAGCTTTCCCGACCTTCCTTATAGTTTGATAAATTCACCGTCCATTTACGCGGCTAGATTTTATATTTATTTCTGTTTTGGTGCCGTTTATAAAATGAATTTCTATGGTTTCTTGTGAGAGCCAATATATTACTTAGTTTTTTTTTCTTTTCACTTACAGGCGTTGTGTGAGTCTGTGAATAGTGGTGTGAGTGTGTCTGTCTGCTTAAGTTTTTATCTAGTGTTTTTAAAGAATGTCATGCCATGCAAAAATAAAAATAACAATATACTTTTTCATGTAAAAAATATTTGCTCATATTTTCACATGCGTACACTCTGAATTGTTTATCGGCACACTCGTTCCATCAATCATGCTATTTTTTAAGAGATGTCAACCATGATATTTGCAAGCAATATTCTTGCTTACCTTTACTTATTACTTCGATGTACTCCCGCTAAGTTCCTTGATACAATGCACACCCATGATGGTCTGAGCTACATCATGCATTACCTTCTGCGTGCAAAAAAGCTCATGCAAAGGAGTGAAAGTGAATATTTTTATTTTTGGTAAAATGAAGATTTGGAGATGCACTCAAAAGTTACGTGTGTAGTGCCATGCTGATGCAACAACACGACTTGAGTACTAATCCGTTTTGTTTCCGCATGGAATAGGTTGGCCCGTGTATGGATTCCTTTTGCCTGTTCGCTGGCCTTGCCGATTTGAATATGTGCCGTATGGACTATGGGCTCCTATTTTTTTTTTCTGAGCTGACTATGCGACTCCTTGTGCCTATACGCTGGCCTTGCCGGTGGAATAGGTGGCCATATGGACTCTGTATGCCTATACGCTGCCTTGCCGAGTTGAGGTCAACGTATCACCACCGTTTATTTATTATAACTCTATAATTTTGAATCTCCACCGTTCGTTTTCTATCGTTTTAATAATATAATAGATACTGCGACTGCTATTGTGCGGTGCCAGACCAGACATGGCCGGCGCGCGAGCTGGAGCTGCTAGCTGCAGTACTGCTACAGCCATCACCGGTGACGGAGACGCGCGGAGGCAGATACGCATACAGTCGTGGATACTCGAAATTTACCGTACGGGGACTGGCGAGGGGCTCACCACACGCGCGCTGGGGACGGGGCGGGGAGGTGGCAGGCCGGAGCCGAGGAAGAATAAGCCGACTCCGCCGTCCTGCTACGGCGGCGGGCTCGCGTCCGTCGCATCCTGGCGCTCCAGCGAACGGCGGCTGGTTTGGGCCAGCCGCATGCGGCGGAGCACGGGCGGAGGTGGGAAATGAGAACGGCGGCTAGTTTGGGCCGAGGCAGGTGACGTGGAAGCAGACCTGGCCTACCGACCGATCCGGCCTGGGCACTAAACGGCCCACCCGTAAACAGGTCTGGCACGGCACGCAGACACCTATTTGATGCCCACAACGCCGGTTATAGCCTATTGTACAAACCGGTGCACCCCCCCCCCCCCCCCCCTTTCCTTTCTAGGCTCGGCTCATTTAGTTTCTTTTCCTTTTTTCTTAACCTTCAAGAAAATGGGTGCGCGCGAGTGATTCGAACACCAGACACCTCGCGGTTCAGTATCACCCGCGCTAACTCACTTTGAAAGCCTACGTATCGTGCATACTTATTTTTTCCCTTTCCTGTGTGCGTCAAATGCGCCTTACCTGTCTAGGTTTCTTTCAGTTTTGTTTGGCCTTTATTTAGTGTGTTTTCCTTAGGCAATTTTTTCTCTTTCTTTTTTAATTTTCTTCTCCTTTCTTAAATTCATGAATCTTTTTTAAATCATGAACTTTTCAAATTCGTGAACATTTTTTCAAATGCAGAAACATTTTTGAATCCATGAACACTTTTCTATTTATATGATTGTTTCAAAATCCGCAAAATTTGCTCAATATCAGTAACTTTTTGTTTCAAAATCGGTGAACTTTCTTCAAATTATGAACATTTTTCATTTTTCATGAACTTTTTTCATATCATGAGGTTTTTTAGAAAAAGTGATTTTTTGAAATTTATGAACTTATTTCAAAATTTGTTGAACTTTTCAAATTTCATGAACATTTTTTAAATTGATGAACTTTTTTCAAATTCACCATATTTTTCCATATTAGTGAAAGTTTTCTCAAATTTATGAACTTTTTTATTTTTCCAAACTTTTTTAAATCCACAATATTTAACCAAATACGTGAGCATTTTTTAAAAATTGACAATTTTTTCATATTAGTAATTTTTTTAATGAAGGAACATTTTTCAAATCCGCCAACTCTTTTCGATTTTTATGATTGTTTTAAAATTTTCAGAATTTTGATGATTGAATTCACAACTTTTTGTTTTCAAAATCGATGAACTTTTTTCAAATTCTTGAACTTTCATCATTTTTCATGAACTTTTATCAATATCATGAGCTTTTTCAAAAAGTTGAACTTTTGGAAATTCTTGTACTTATTTTCAAATTTCTTGAACTTTTTAAATTTCATGAACAATTTTTAAAAATTCACAAACTTTTTTCAAATCCATGAACATTTTTAAAAATTCACAAACTTTTTTCATATCTGTGAACTTTTTTCAAAATGCAGGAACTTTTTTTGATTTTTATGATTGTTTTCAAAATCTGCGAACTTTGTTCTGTTTCATTTACTATTTTTTTTCAAAATCAATGAACTTTTTGCAAACTCATGAACTTTTTTCATTTTTCAGGAACTTTTATCAATTTCATGAAATTCTAGTACTTTTTTTCAAATTTTTGAACTTTTTAAATTTCCTAAACTTTTTTTTTAATTAATGAACTTTTCTCAACTTCATGATAATTCTCCAAATTCATGAACTTTTTCTCAAATGCGTGAGCTTTTATTTATATTTTTGCAAACTCTTTTAAATCCGCAAACTTTTTTCTACTTCCCGAACTTTTCTCAAATCGATGAGCTTTTTTAAAAAAAATGGAAATTTCGAAATTCATGAACTTATTTTCAAATTTGTGGAACTTTTATAATTTCTTGAACTTTTTTCAAATTCATGATATTTTTCCAAATTCATGAAATTTTCTCAAATTTATGAACTTTTTTCCGAACTTTTTGAAATCCGCCGTCTTTTTCAAATTCGTGAACATTTTTAAAAAATTCATAAACTTTTTTCAAATCTGTGAACTTTTTGTTGGAAATGCAGGATATTTTTCAAATCCACAAACTCTTTGTATTTTTACATTGTTTTTGGAATCAGCGAACTCTGCCCAATTTCATGAGCTTTTTTTTCAAAATCGATGGACTTTTTTTAAATCCATAAACGTTTTTCAGTTTCATGAATTATCAATATCATGAGCTTTTATAAAAAAATGAGCTTTTTGAAATTCATTAACTTATTTTCAAATTTCTTGAACTTGTTTTCCAAAGTGATGAAATTTTCTCAACGTCAAGATATTTTTTAAAATTCATGAAAATTTTCTCAAATTCGTGAATTTTTTGTTTTGGCAAACTTTGTTAATTCCACAATCTTTTTCAAATTTGTGAACTTTTCTCAAATCGATGAACTTTTTTAAAAACCCACATACTTTTTCTGATAGTATTAAAAAACCGGCCGGTTTTTCCCTACAAGACCAACAACACAAGAAACGAAAAAAAAAACTAGCGGGACAAGCGAGCGGCCGAGCGAGCGAGAGGGGACGAAGCGAGTAGCTGGAGCAAAGTTGGGCCACGGCCCGCTCGCGTTCACGTGAGTGCCAGCTAGGCGCTAACGAGGACCTCTCTGTATATGCGAGTCGTGCCAAGCCAGCACACATGCTTTGCATCACGGCCCAGGCACGACACGCGAAATAAACATGCTGGCCCCACACAAGATGTGTGTCGGTCGGCGCACGTGCTATTTGAGCTTTTGTGCTATTTTGGGGTCATTTTGGTCTTTTGGGCTATTAAAAAATAAAATAAATTAGGAAAAAAATGGGTTGTTCTGTGTGCCGGCACGTGGGCCTTGCCCAGTCACCACGAGCATGGCTCAAGGCGTGTCGCGGGCTAGGCACGGCCTGCTTAGCCACGTGACGAGCCAAGACACGTCGCGGGATGAGCATGCGTGCTCCCGTTGCCAGCCCGTTGCCAGCCCATGAAGCGCAAGCCTATTGGCCAACTATATGTGGAAGCCGCCTAAAAAAGAAAATCAATTGTCCTAAGTACAGTATACCAATCTATTTATAAAAATTGCAAAACCCTGACCATAAGAGACACGCCAGGTCAACTATCCAGCAACTCGAGAAACTCTAGCAGATTGCCATATCGCCACTTCATATGGATTTGGATGCTGCGTGGCATGTGCACAAACAGTCCCCAAACGACTACCTTCATAAATCTTTTTGTCATAACTTTAAATTTATAGTGGCCACTTAAGCTCAATTTAATCTAACCAAACACATGTATCATCACTATAATTATCACCTACTCCCTCCGTTCCTCAATATAAGTCTTATTAGAGATTCCAATACGGATTAATCCCTCCATTTCTAAATATAAGACCTTTTAGAAATTCCACTATGAACTACATATGGATGTATATAGACATATTTTAAATTTTAGATTCATTCATTTTGCTTTGTATATAGTCCATAGTGAAATCTCTAAAATGTCTTATATTTAGGAACGGAGAGACTACATACGGATGTATATAGACATATTTTATAATGTAGATTCACTCATTTTGCTCCGTATGTAATCCGCATTGAAATCTCTAAAAAGACTTATATTTAGGAACGGAGGGAGTATATTAGTTAGCAACTATATTACATATATTAGTGGCCAAAACACGATGTATTACATATACTAGTTGTCGGCGTCATTGTCCTCCTCCTCCGTGTCGTCCTTGTTTGAATCGAGGTCGTCGTGATAGGCGTAGGTATTAGGGCGACGAGCAACGATCTGGAATTGCTCCGCATCCACCACGCCGGTCCGAGCAGGGCTGAAGCGCTTGAGGATGCACTCTCCCTTGCGGAGGCGCGCTTCCGCTCGAGCTCGGAGAGCCGCATCACGACCATGATTGGGTCCTAGGGCTTCGGCTCTTTGGGTCCTCGTGCTCTGCTTCAAACCCGACCATGCGCTCGAGGAGCAAGGAGCTAAAAAAAATTCCCCCAGTTTGGAGCGAGCTTCATAATAGACCTCTCCAGCCTTAAATATGGAGGCTACAAGCTCGTTTATGGGGGAGCTTCGTAAATTAAGTCAATCCGAAGGCATATGGCAACTCTATTAGAGTGTCATTTTAGGCCAAAAACATCGTATTAGAGTGTCATTTTGGTATGTATTCTGTGCACTGCAAAGCGGCACCGTCATTAACTTTCACTTCGCAAGGACACGGTAATGGATTTACACCTTGGAGCTTGGTTGTCAGTGTGCTATCAATGAAGGATGTGGTCCTGCCATAGTAAACTAGGAGTAGGATTTTGTGCCCTTGAAGCCATGCTTGTATCTGGAGAACGCTGGAGTCAGACGAGCCCGCACTGCCTGGCAGGAGATGGTGGAGAGGTTTTCTATGTCAGTGGAGGGAGAACTGGATGGGGTTTGCCCAAGTGCTTCATCTTGACTAAACATAGCGATCAGTTCTTCGAGGATGCGCATCTGTACTGTGGGAGGGCAGGTTTGCTCTTTGCGCCATCACTCCCTTCACTTGAAACAGAGCCCATTGGCACGCCGAAATACCCAGAGCGCTGCTGCTTTGTTTGTGTCTTGATTTGTGCAAGCAGCGCAAGCACCGCAACGATCTTCAGAGGTGGATGTTGGAGTTGTCGGCCTGGAGAAGAACAATGGTGTGCGGTGTGGCGTAGCATCATGCCCTGGTGATGAGAATGGCCACTGTAGCTGGTGTGACATAGATCGTCGTCGGCCACTTCGTCCTGAAGGGCCAGCAAACACGCCATGCCGAGATCTGATGGTCGTTGCACCAAGACCACCGCGCGGATGTCAGGACGAAAAACCTCTACAAAACGAGTTAATAAGAAATATGGGTGAGTTGATTCAGAATAGGAAATCAGCTAATTCATGAGATATTCGAAACGCTGGACAAAATCGGCGACTGGTTTTGTCTGTCTGATGGCATAAAACTGGCGAATAAGCATCTGGTGCTTACCACGGTCGAATCGATTACAGAGGAGAGCAGTAACTAAAGCTCAATCCAATCCCACAAGTTTTGTACGAACGGACTAAAGCCAAATGCCCGCAACACCCTAAAAATTCATAAACATGATGAGAACACGATACAAATTTTGCACTAGGAACATTTGAAAGTATTGCTCGCACAATGTCTTCCACAGTTGAAAATTTTCACCGGAGAATACTAGGAAATTCATGGAAGGGGTTGCTTGTCCTAGTGATGTGAGAACTATGGAAGAAAGTGGGGTGGGGTGGGGGGGGGGGGGGGGGGGGGGGCGGGGGCAGGGATCGGGGGAAACATTGGCGTACCCTTGACCGGGAGTGTAGACGGTGTCCAATGGCCGCCGATGGGAGCACCCCTGGTGAGATCGACGTCGTTGTGGCCAAGTTGTCATGGAGTGCTCCTCGCGCTTAGATCAATGTCGGAGGAAGGAGATATGTTGTCGCTCCACTCGTCGTAGACTATGTTGCTGCTTGTAGCATGGCAAATTTGGGCCATATTTACTTCATATTTACAAAATCAATGTATCTTGTTATGACTTGACTTTTCGGGGGCTTTTTCATAGTGTAGAGTGAGTGCCTCTGACTACCTTATTTTGTGGCCTTTAGGTCATCTACACCCGAATTTGGCAAATTTGGCCCCTCAAACGACCACGGGCGCGTCCTGTTAGTGCTCGGGCATGTGATTGGTGGTGATGAAAACAGAGAAAGAAAAGAAAGAATAAAGAAAGAGAAAAGGCGGTCTGGAGTGGGCCGCGTCCTACGTGGAGGACTGACCGGACGCGCCCGCAGGCCCTCATAGCCTCCTCATGTATGGTCTGAGTATGAGGGTTTGCGGACATTCCGAACGTATGAGGACAAAGTAGCTGGTCCGATTGGGTTACATTTCCCCTTCTCTCTCCCGTCCGGGCAGTGATTGGGCTATCCGTCCGGGCATGTAGGGATGGTATGAGGGGTCCGACTATAGATGATCTTAGGTTAGGCTGGTCAGAGACGACTTCAATATTAATCCACAAAGCCTTTACAAGACCCTTCAGTAGCTGATGGAGAAGTTCAGAGTTGTTAATTATTGCAGTTTATCGTGAGCAGTAAGCACTTGACATATACGTTGCGTCTGTCAAGTTGGATGTTGGCTAATTTTTTATTCTCTTGGACCTTGGGTTTGATGTTTATCCGTCTGAGCTTGATGACTTGCATAGAGTGAGTTCCTAGCTTAACCACTCAGTAAAATGGACCCAAATTCTTGATCAACTTTTAAGGTAAACGCAAGGTTAAGTACAAAATCCTAAACTTCCACACTAGTTTCAGTTTTTTCCTTTACAAGGTTTCACTTGTGCTGTTGTGCATATAGACTTGTCAACTACAAAAAAGTATTAAAAAATTCCCAAAAAAACTGGAAAAGCAGTAACTCCTAAACCAGCTACTAAATCATCTTAAAAAATCCATAGTTCATTTGCGGAAACTTTACAGTGTTCGTGAACACGATGTTAAAGTTTTTTAATACCGAACTTGTATAACTGGTTGGATTATAAGAGGTTTGGATCTAAAGTGTTTAGACTGGATAATAATATTTCTGGATCTTAAGTAATACTTCCTCTATCCTAAATTATAAGATGTTTTTGATAGGCTAAGGATGGAGGTAGTATTTTCTAACCCAAATGATAAGTGCCACATGTGTGACACGAAGTAATCCCGCCCTGATTTTTTTACAACTAAAGTTGCCATCCGAAAAGAAAAAAAAAACCGAAACTTGCCATCCGAAAAGAAAGTTGTCATGCTTGACAAATAAAGTTCACCCCCATGATTGCGTGGCGTCTGCGATAGGAGGTTTCGTTCGGCCGCGAAGTTCAGCCTATAGGTTGCGTCTTGCACAATGTCATTGTCACTGAGGGTGGAGGAGATGGGATGGGACAAGGTGGTGAGGAGGGGGAGGTGGCGGCTAGGGCTTTGGAGATGGTGACATGGATCGCAGTGGCTTTCATAGCTGGGGAGGCTACAAGCTCGTTTATGGGGAGCTTCGTAAATTAGGTCAATCCGAAGGCATATGGCAACTCTATTAGAGTGTCATTTTAGGCCAAAAACATCATATTAGAGTGTCATTTTGGTATGTATTCTGTGCACTCCAAAGCGGCACCGTCATTAACTTTCACTTTGCAAGGACATGGTAATGGATTTACACCTTGTAGCTTGGTTGTCAGTGTGCTATCAATGAAGGATGTGGTCCTGCCGTAGTAAACTAGGAGTAGGATTTTGTGCCCTTGAAGCCATGCTTGTATTTGGAGAACGCTGGAGTCAGACGAGCCCGCACTGCCTGACAGGAGATGGTGGAGAGGTTTTCTATGTCAGGGGAGGGAGAACTGGGTGGGGTTTCCCCAAGTGCTTCATCTTGACTAAACATAGCGATCAGTTCTTCGAGGGTGCACATCTGTACTGTGGGAGGGCAGGTTTGCTCTTTGCGCCATCACTACCTTCACTTGAAACAGAGCCCATTGGCACGCCGAAATACCCAGAGCGCTGCTACTTTGTTTGTGTCTTGATTTGTGCAAACAGCGTAAGCACCGCAACGATCTTCAGAGGTGGACGTTGGAGTTGTCAGCCTGGAGAAGAACAATGGTGTGCGGTGTGGCGTAGCATCATGCCCTGGTGATGAGAATGGCCACTGTAGCTAGTGTGACATAGATCGTCGTCGGCCACTTCATCCTGAAGGGCCAGCAAAGACGCCATGTCGAGATCCGATGGTCGTTGCACCAAGACCACCGCGCGGATGTCAGGACGAAAAACCTCTACAAAATGAGTTAATAAGAAATATGGGTGAGTTGTTTCAGAATAGGAAATCAGCTAATTCATGAGATATTCGAAACCCTGGATAAAATCGGTGACTGATTTTGTCTGTCTGATGGCATAAAACTGGCGAATAAGCATCTGGTGCTTACCACAGTCGAATCGAGTACACAGGAGAGCAGTAACTAAAGCTCAATCCCATCCCACAAGTTTTGTACGAACCGACTAAAGCCAAATGCCCGCAACACCCTAAAAATTCGTAAACACGATGAGAACACGATACGAATCATGCACTAGGAACATTTGAAAGTACTGCTCGCACAATGTCTTCCACAGTCCGGAGAACACTAGGAAATTCATGGAAGGGGTTGCTTGTCCTAGTGATGTGAGAAATGTGGAAGAAAGTGGGGTGGGGTGGGGGGGGGCAGGGATCGGGGGAAACATTGGCGTACCCTTGACCGGGAGTGTAGACGGTGGCCCAATGGCCGCCAACCAGAGTTGTAGGGGAACGCAGCAGAAAACAAAAAATTTCTGACCTACGCACCAGCCCAGGACCACTATGGAGACTGCATACAAGGTTTGATCTTTTTCGTTACCGACTCGTAGCGCAGCGAAAGAAGAGTCGATGACGATCGTTGGTGCAGATCCCCGCAGCTAGGATTTACAACCTCCCAACCATGAAGATCTACTCCCTCGTCAGCTCACTGGACGGATCTCCGGGCAGCCCTTCGGGAGGCCTCTGGACAGTCCCTCGGATAGTCCCACCGGACGGATCCTCGGACAGCCCTCCGGGAGGCCTCTGGACAGTCCCTCGGATAGTCCCACCGGACGGATCCTCGGACAGCCCTCCGGGAGGCCTCTGGACAGTCCCTCGGATAGTCCCACCGGACAGGTCCTCGGACAGCCCTCCGGGAGGCCACACGGACAGCCCTTCGGGCGGGTCACTCGGACAGCCCTCCGGGCAGGTACTCGAACAGCCCCACGGGCAAAGGAGCGAAACTACGACCTCTCTACGGGGTTGCACACATACGGTGTCAGCTATCCGGCAGGGCTTCGCCGTCCAGAACTAGTTCCTACCGGAACCCAGACAGCCTTTCGGCTCTACGAAACTATTTCGCGAGGAGGGAGAGAGAAGGCCAGATCATGCATGGCTTGTGTATGTTGAGAAAGAGTGTGTCTTTAGGCAGCCCCCTCCACCCCTATTTATAGGCCAAGGCCAAGGGTGGCTTCTCCAAGAAGCCAAGGGGAAAAATACCAAAAGGCCCTCAAGGTGGCTTCTCCAAGAAGCCACCCAAAAAGCACTTTCACTATTCACGGAAACATTTTTCCGTGACCGTTAAATCCGAAAATATTTCTGTGGGTCTTAGAATAATTCCAGCACCCACTAAAATGATTTTGGACGCGTTCCGAAACAATTCCGGATTAGTGATTTTCATCTGTGAAAAGCAACCAAACCGGTTCCGGCAGCTCCGGAACATTTCCGGGTTTTTTCTCCGAAAAATCCCAGAAGTTCCCACACCAATTCTGGCACCCTCCAAGAATTTCCAGACGTGTGCCTAAACCAATTTGACTTAATGGTATACCCTGAAACAACTTTTCAGTTTTACCGAAACTATTCCGGTATTCTCTCTCCGGAACTTTTCCGCTGTCTCCGAAATATTTCCGGTGACTTTCTCTCAGACTCCCTGTCTAGTATTCAGCAGATAGATGACCCTTAAGCGTGTGACCCTATAGGTTCGGTGAAGTATAGACATGACCGGAACTCTTTCCGATCAATGATCAACATCGGAGCCGTGGACACCCATATTGACCCCTATACCCACACGAATGAATATTCGAGTGAACCTCTAGTTGCCGTGTGCTATTCCTGTTGCTTCGCGATATGTTACAAATACCCGAGGTGAGAATCATCGGCATCCCCGTGGATCAACACTTGTCCACAATGCCAGTTACCTCGTTACCGGTTTTGTTCTCTTTTCTCGTTTCCGTGTTCCGGCATCCCTGTGATCAAATCACAATGTGTCTGGCCAGACGATGGTGGATACCGTAACACCGAGAGGGCCCAGAGATATCTCTCCATCGTCGGAGGAGCAAATCCCAATCTTGAGCTATCAAGTTACTTGACATACTTTTCCATGAACCCGTAAGTCGCCGTAATAGCCACCCATTTACGGATGACGTTTAACAAACCCCAAAGTTCATGAAGCAAGCATGAAGAAACTCGATACTCTCATGGTCTAAGGAATTATGCAAACGTAAACCATCTCTGTGTTATTAACCATTAACTTGTGACGAATGTATCTCATAGCATAACATCAATTCGGTCGATTCAACACAAGTGTTCTCCTAACATTGTGCCCTCAAAGTTGCCAGCATAGGCATGCCCATGATCAGGAAAACAGAACCATCATGCAACACTTGAGCTAGTCTTAGAGGCCAGACTAGGAATACATTTTACCGTTTATTATTCCACACGTGCATATGAGTCTTCCTCCGAGCCTCGTGGTTATTGCAGACTCGAGAACCATAGCAGTTATAGCACGGAATATAAACTTAACTACAAACATGGAGATAAATAATAACATTTATTATTGCCTCTAGGGCATATCTCCTACAGACTCCCACTTGCACTAGAGTCAATAATCTAGTCAATGCTGATGCACTTTACACCTATGGCATACCGGTGTAAAACATGCTTCGCTTGTCGTATAGTCTGATGTCCAACGGATCTGACAACTTTAGTTCCATGTGTATCTCTGCATATCCTCGCGCTTTCACGCTTTCACAAAATTCATATTTTGTGTGGACTTGGCTTCGTATATATGTGAATCACTGGTCAAACCTTGATTCCTCAGACTGAGCTATGGAGCAACTATCTTCAATAGTGTTCCATTGACCAAAGCCATCTTGGAATCATACTAAGTTCATGAACGAACTGTATGATTCAACACCTTCTATGTCGCTTTGAAAGCGGCAAAATACTTAGCCTTTGTTATAGAATTCGCCACAGTAACCGTTTGGAACGATTTCCAAACACCGTGCCACCATATTGTGTATTACACAAAACCCTTAACTTAAATCGAAAATCGCATGGAGCATTGATGAAGACTGTATCTTTGTAATTACTTACAACGAGCACTTCATAATCTCTACTTGCGAGAAAACTTGTCATCAGTGCTACTTTAGTACTGAATGACATTTTTCACTGTTGTCCCATGATTAGTACTTTGATCACTTTGGTATCTATACTCGCAACAGCTTGGGAGTATCGGACATATCTGATTGTTTTACATACCATGAAATACATGATTAATCCAAACACAAAGGTGTGTGGAAAATCCATCATGTATTTTGCTCATCAGTGTTTTGGGACACCGAGTCTTGCAAAACTCTTTCCATGTGACTTCGGCAAGAATCACTCCTTGGCGCTCTTATGCTAAACTGTTTTAGCATCTTGTCAATATGTATTTTTGTCTTAGCCTATTAGACAATTCTATCTCGTAGATAAATATGCCTAATATCAAGGCTATTTAGCCTAAGCACTTCATCGAAAAACTATTTTCAATGAAGTCCTAATTCGTGTCAAGAAATTTCCAATCAACAATGTGTCAAGCACACAATGTTTTTAGAAATATTATTATGCTCCCACTTACTTTCTTGTAACCACAAGCATCTTCGTTATCCATTGATGAAATCAAACTCTTTTGACTATTTCATCAAAAACGAAGATTCCAACTCTATTTTGCTCTCTTCTGTCCATCACTGGAACTCTGAAGTTTGCATACTTACTAGCATCCTCTGGATTGACAAAATACTTCGGACTGTATCACATGTAAGTCCTAGGTTGCATTTCCATCACATGGAAATCCTTTTGGCATCCATGTATCATATCTCAAGATTGAAATATGTATTTTTTTTGAACAATTAAAACAGCAGGAGAGGCTCCTACTGTTGCTTCATTAAAAAGAAAATTATGTACAAGGGATTGAAATATGTATTAATTGCAAGTTTAACCCGATCTGACTTTAAGCATCGCTATGGTGAGACAACCTCATCATAGTCAACTCCTTGAACTTGTTATTGCAACAAGTTGAGCTTTATGGATAAAACTGTTGGGGAACGTTGCATGGGAAACAAAAAATTTCCTACACACACGCAAGATCTATCCATGGTGATGAGCATCTACGAGAGGGAGAGTGAATCTACATACCCTTGTAGATCGCTAAGCGGAAGCGTTAAGAAACGCGGTTGATGTAGTCGAACGTCTTCGCAATCCAAATCGCAAGTCGTCCCTCGATCCAATCACGATCTAGCGCCGAACGGACGGCACCACCGCGTTCAACACACGTACGGCTTGATGACGCCTTCACCTCCTCGATCCAGCGAGCGATGGTGAAGTAGTAGATGAGTTCCGGCAACACGACGGCGTGGTGATGGTGGTGAGGAACAATCTCTGCAGGGCTTCGCCAAGCACTACGGAGATTATGACGAGACGAACTAGAGGGTTAGGGTTGCCGACACACGGCTTGGGGAAATCTTGATGTATCCCGTGTGCTAGCCCTGCCCCTCTATTTATATGTTGAGCCCTGGGGTCTAAACTTGGAGAGAAAGCCTCCACAAGGTCGGTTTTGCCCGCACAAGGTCGGTTTGGCCCGCACGGAAAGAGTCCCACTCGGATTCCAGCAGTACCGCGTACAAGCGGTAGTACCGCTCACGAGCGGTAGTACCGCTTGAGCGGTAGTACCGCTTCACACAAGCGGTAGTACCGCTTACGCGGTAGTACTGCCTTACCAGCGGTAGTACCGCTTAAGGCAGCAGCAAAACTTCCTTTTGTACTTTCCAATACCTCGTGGGCTTTACCCCTTTGGCCCATATAAAGTGTTGCTGCACCCGAACACTTCGGTAAACACCCGGAACCCCTTCCGGTGAATTCCGGAACCCTTCCGGAGATCAAAAACACTATTATCACATATATCAATCTTTACCTCCGGACTCTTCCGGAGATCCTTGTCATGTCCGGGATCTTATCCGGGACTCCGAACAACCTTCGGTCACCAACACAATAACTCAACTATACTAATCGTCACCAAACGTTAAGTGTGTAGACCCTGCGGGTTCGAGAACTATGTAGACATGACCGAGACACCTCTACGGTCAATAACCAATAGCGGGACCTAGATGCCCATATTGGTTCCTACATATTCTACGAAGATCTATATCGGTCGAACCTCTATGTCAAGGATTCAGTTAATCCCGTATGCTGTTCCCTTTGTTCTTCGGTATGTTACTTGCCCGAGATTCGATCGTCGGTATCTCTATACCTAGTTCAATCTCGTTATCGGCAAGTCTCTTTACTCGTTCCGTAATACAAGATCTCGTGGCTAACACTTTAGTCACATTGCTTGCAAGGCTCATTGTGATGTTGTATTACCGAGTGGGCCCTGAGATACTTCTCCGTCACACGGAGTAACAAATCCCAGTCTTGATCCATGCCAACCCAACAGACACCCTCGGAGATACCTGTAGAGCACCTTTATAGTCACCCAGTTACGTTGTGACGTTTGATACACACAAGGCACTCCTACGGTGCCAGTGAATTGCATGATCTCATGGTCATAGGAACAGATACTTGACATGCAGAAAACAATAGCAATAAACTAACACGATCATATGCTACGTTTATAGTTTGGGTCTTGTCCATCACATCATTCTCCTAATGATGTGATCCCGTTATCAAATGACATCTCATGTCCATGGCTAGGAAACCTTCACCATCTTTTGATCAACGAGCCAGTTAACTAGAGGCTTACTAGGGACACAGTGTTGTCTATGTACCCACACATGTATTTGAGTTTCCAATCAATACAATTATAGCATGGATAATAAACGATTATCATGAACAAGGAAATATAATAATAACCAATTTATTATTGCCTCTAGGGCATATTTCCAACAGTCTCCCACTTGCACTAGAGTCAATAATCTAGTTCACATCACTATGTGATTTACATTGTAATGAATCGAATACCCATGCAGTTCTGGTGTTGTTCATGTTTAGCCCTTGGAAGAGGTTTAGTCATCGGATCTGTAACATTCAGATCCGTGTGTACTTTGCAAATATTTATGTCGTCCTCCTTGATGTAATCGCGGATGGAATTGAAACGTCGCTTTATGTGTCTGGTCCTCTTGTGAAATCTTGGTTCCTTGGCTAGAGCAATGGCACCAGTATTATCACAAAACAGAGTCATTGGGTTAAGCGCACTAGGCACTACTCCAAGATCTGTCATGAACTCCTTCATCCAGACACCTTCCTTCGCCGCCTCCGAGGCAGCGATGTACTCTGCTTCGCATGTAGAATCAGCTACCACGCTTTGCTTGGAACTGCACCAGCTAACCGCACCCCCATTAAGAATAAATACGTATCCGGTTTGTGACTTAGAGTCATCCGGATCAGTGTCAAAGCTTGCATCGACGTAACCCTTTATGACGAGCTCTTGATCACCTCCATAAACGAGAAACATGTCCTTAGTCCTTTTCAGGTACTTCAGGATATTCTTGACCACCGTCCAGTGTTCCATTCCTGGATCACTTTGAAACCTTCCGACCATACTTATGGCAAGGCTGACATCGGGTCTTGTGCACAGCATTGCATACATGATAGAGCCTATGGCTGAAGCATAGGGGATGACACTCATATTTTCTCTACCTACTGCAGTCACTGGGCATTGAGTCTTACTCAACTTCACACCTTGTAAAACAGGCAAGAACCCCTTCTTGGACCGATCCATTTTGAACTTCTTCAAAATCTTATCAAGGTATGTGCTTTGTGAAAGTCCTATTAAACGTCTTGATCTATCTCTATAGATCTTGATGCCTAATATGAAAGCAGCTTCTCCTAGGTCCTTCACTGAAAAACTCTTGTTCAAATATTCCTTCACGCTTTCCAACATTTCTTTATTGTTTCCAATCAGTAATATGTCATCCACATATAATATTAGAAACGCTATAGAGCTCCCACTCACTTTCTTGTAAATACAAGCTTCTCCGTAAACTTGTATAAACTCGAACGCTTTGATCACCTCATCAAAGCGAAGATTCCAACTCCGAGATGCTTGCACCAGTCCATAAATGGATCGCTGCAGTTTGCAAACTTTGTCAGCATTCTCTGGATCGACAAAACCTTCTGGTTGCATCATATACAACTCTTCCTTAAGGAAACCGTTAAGGAACGCTGTTTTGACATCCATCTGCCAAATTTCATAATCGAAAAAGGCAGCTATTGCTAACATGATTCTGACGGACTTAAGCATCGCTACGGGTGAGAAGGTCTCATCGTAGTCAACTCCTTGAACTTGTGAAAAACCTTTTGCCACAAGTCGAGCTTTATAGACGGTGACATCACCGTCTGCGTCCGTCTTCCTCTTAAAGATCCATTTGTTCTGAATGGCCTTACGCCCTTCAGGTAATACTTCCAAAGTCCATACTTTGTTTTCATACATGGATCCCATCTCGGATTTCATGGCCTCTAACCACTTCTCGGAATCCGGGCCCATCATCGCTTCTCCATAGCTTGTAGGTTCATCGTTGTCTAACAACATGACTTCTAAGACAGGGTTGCTGTACCACTCAGGAGCAGTACGCGTCCTTGTCGACCTACGAGGTTCGATAGCAACTTGGTTCGAAGGTTCATGATCATCATCATTAACTTCCTCTTCAACTGATGCAGGCTCTACAGAAACATCTTTCTGTACTGTGCTACTCTCAGGTTGAAGTAAAGGTTCAATAACCTCATCAAGTTCTATCTTCCTCCCACTCAATTCTTTCGAGAGAAACTCTTTCTCAAGAAATGTCCCGTTTTTAGCGACAAACACTTTGCCTTCGGATCTGAGGTAGAAGGTATACCCAACTGTCTCTTTTGGGTATCCTATGAAGACGCATTTCTCCGCTTTGGGTTCCAGCTTTTCAGGCTGAAGCTTTTTGACATAAGCATCACATCCCCAAACTTTAAGAAACGACAGCTTTGGCTTCTTGCCAAACCAAAGTTCATATGGCGTCGTCTCAACGGATTTCGATGGTGCCCTATTTAAAGTGAATGCAGCTGTCTCTAATGCATAACCCCAAAGCGATAGTGGCAAATCGGCAAGAGACATCATAGATCGCACCATATCCAATAAGGTTCGATTACGACGTTCGGACACACCATTACGCTGTGGTGTTCCAGGCGGTGTTAGTTGTGAAACAATTCCACATTGTCTTAAGTGACTGCCAAACTCATAACTCAGATATTCTCCTCCTCGATCAGATCGTAGGAATTTAATCTTCTTGTTACGATGATTCTCAACTTCACTCTGAAATTGTTTGAACTTTTCAAACGTTTCAGACTTGTGTTTCATTAAGTAAATATACCCATATCTACTTAAGTCATCAGTGAAGGTGAGAAAGTAACGATAACCACCGCGCGCCTCAATGCTCATCGGACCGCACACATCAGTATGTATGATTTCCAACAAGTCACTTGCCCGTTCCATTGTTCCAGAGAACGGCGTTTTAGTGATCTTGCCCATGAGGCATGCCTCACATGTGTCAAGTGATTCAAAATCAAGTGACTCCAAAAGTCCATCAGCATGGAGCTTCCTCATGCGTTTTACGCCAATATGACCTAAACGGCAGTGCCACAAGAAAGTGGTATTATCATTATCAATTCTACATCTTTTGGCATCAATGTTATGAACATGTGTATCATTACTATCGAGATTCAATAAGAATAAACCCCTCACATCGGGTGCATGACCATAAAAGATATTACTCATATAAATAGAACAACCATTATTCTCTGATTTAAATGAGTAACCGTCTCGCAATAAACAAGATCCAGATATAATGTTCATGCTTAACGCAGGCACCAAATAACATTTATTCAGGTTCATCACTAATCCCGATGGTAATCGAAGAGCGAGCGTGCCGACGGCGATCACATCAACCTTGGAACCATTTCCCACGCGTATCGTCACTTCGTCCTTTGCCAGCCTCCGTCTATTCCGCAGTTCCTGTTTTGAGTTGCAAATATGAGCAATCGCACCGGTATCAAATACCCAGGCACTACAACGAGAGTTGGTAAGGTACACATCAATGACATGTATATGATATATACCTTGTTTGTTGTTGGCCGCCTTCTTGTCAGCCAAATACTTGGGGCAGTTCCGCTTCCAGTGTCCAGTTCCCTTGCAATGAAAGCACACAGTTTCTGGTTTGGGTCCAGCCTTGGGTTTCTTCACGAGAGGAGCAACTGCTTTGCCACTCTTCTTGGAGTTACCCTTCTTACCCTTGCCATTTTTCTTGAAACTAGTGGTTTTATTGACC
Source organism: Elymus sibiricus (assembly GCA_039707655.1). Classification (NCBI taxonomy): domain Eukaryota; kingdom Viridiplantae; phylum Streptophyta; class Magnoliopsida; order Poales; family Poaceae; genus Elymus; species Elymus sibiricus. Next base: position 30,871,217 of record CM077664.1, read on the forward strand.
ATCAACACTTGATGCTCCTTCTGAATTTCAGACTCAGCGGCTTTCAGCATCGCAAACAGCTCGGCGACTGACTTGTTCATCCCGTGCATGTTATAGTTCAACACGAAGCTCTTGTAGCTAGGTGGCAATAATTGAAGAATTCTGTCAGTGATAGCCTCTGGCGGAAGGGGCATCCCCAATTCAGCCAGACGGGTGAAGTACCCAGACATTCTGAGTATGTGATCACTGATAGACCCGTTCTCCTCCATCTTGCAAGCATAGAACTTATCGGAGATCTCATACCTCTCGATCCGGGCATTCTTCTGAAAGATAAACTTCAACTCCTGGAACATCTCATATGCTCCATGACGTTCAAAACGTCTTTGAAGTCCCGGTTCTAAGCCATACAATATTGCACATTGAACTATTGAGTAATCTTCAGAACGAGCCTGCCAGGCGTTCACAACGTCTAGAGACTCAACTGGAGCGGGTGGATCACCAAGCGGTGCATCAAGGACATAAGCCTTCTGGGAAGCCGTAAGGATAATCCTTAGATTACGGGCCCAGTCCACAAAGTTACTTCCATCATCTTTCAACTTAGCTTTCTCTAGGAACGCATTAAAATTCAGGGGTGCTACTGCGCGAGCCATGATCTACAACATAAATATTGCAAAGACAATTTAGACTATTGTTCAAGATAATGAGTTTAGTTAATCATATTACTTAAAACTCCCACTCAGATTGACATCCCTCCGGTCATTCGAGTGTAACATGATCCAAATCCACCAACTCAAGTCCGATCATCACGTCAGTTGAGGTGGTTTCAATGGTGAACATCTTCATGTTGATCATATCTACTATATGACTCATGTTCGACCTTTCGGTCTCTTGTGTTCCGAGGCCATGTCTGTACATGCTAGGCTCGTCAAGTTTAACCCGAGTGTTCCGCATGTGCAACACTGGCTTGCACCCGTTGTATGTGAACGTAGAGTCTATCACACCCGATCATCACGTGGTGTCTCGAAACGACGAACTTTCGCAACGGTGCACACTCGGGGAGAACACAATTTATCTTGAAATTTAAGTGAGGGATCACCTTATAATGCTACCGTCGTCCTAAGCAAAACAAGATGCATAAAAGGATTAACATCACATGCAAATCATAAGTGACATGATATGGCCATGAACTTGTGCTTTTGATCTCCATCTCCAAAGCATCGGCATGATCTCCATCGTCACCGGCATGACACCATGATATCCATCATCTTGATCTCCATCAACGTGTCGCCATGAGGTTGTCGCGCCGACTGTTGCTTCCACGACTATTGCTAACTCATAGCGATAAAGTAAAGCAAAAACGGCGAAAATAATTAAAGACAACTCTATGGCTCCTGCCAGTTGCCGTACTCATCGACATGCAAGTCGTGATATTCTATACAATACATGATCATCTCATACATCACATATATCTCATCATGTAATTGGCCATATCACATCACAACATACCCTGCAAAAACAAGTTAGACGTCCTCTAATTGTTGTTGCAAGTTTTACGTGGCTGCTACGGGTATCTAGCAAGAACGATTCTTACCTACGCAAAAACCACAACGGTGATATAAAAATTGCTTTTCAACCTTCTCAAGGACCGCCTTTGTCAAATCCGATCCGACTAAAGTGGGAGAAACAGACACCCGCTAGCCATCTTTATGCAACGAAGTTACATGTCAGTTGAAGGAACCGGTCTCTCGTAAGCATACAAGTAATGTTGGTCCGAGCCGCTTCATCCCACAATACTGCCGAAACAAGAAAAGACCAAGGGAGGAAGCAATCTGAATATCAACGCCCACAAACTCCTTTGTGTTCTACTCGAGATCTCATCTACACATAGATCTAGCTCAGATGCCACTGTTGGGGAACGTTGCATGGGAAACAAAAAATTTCCTACGCACAGGCAAGATCTATCCATGGTGATGAGCATCTACGAGAGGGAGAGTGAATCTACATACCCTTGTAGATCGCTAAGTGGAAGCGTTAAGAAACGCGGTTGATGTAGTCGAACGTCTTCGCGATCCAAATCGCAAGTCGTCCCTCGATCCAATCACGATCTAGCGCCGAACAGACGGCACCTCCGCGTTCAACACACGTACGGCATGATGACGCCTTCACCTCCTCGATCCAGCGAGCGATGGTGAAGTAGTAGATGAGTTCCGGCAGCACGACGGCGTGGTGATGGTGGTGAGGAACAATCTCTGCAGGGCTTCGCCAAGCACTACGGAGATTATGACGGGACGAACTAGAGGGTTAGGGTTGCCGGCACATGGCTTGGGTAAATCTTGATGTATCCCGTGTGCTAGCCCTGCCCCTCTATTTATATGTTGAGCCCTGGGGTCTAAACTTGGAGAGAAAGCCTCCACAAGGTCGGTTTGGCCCGCACGGAAAGAGTCCCACTCGGATTCCAGCAGTACCGCGTACAAGCGGTAGTACCGCTTCACACAAGCGGTAGTACCGCTTACGCGGTAGGACTGCCTTACCAGCGGTAGTACCGCTTAAGGCAGCAACAAAACTTCCTTTTGCACTTTCCAATACCTCGTGGGCTTTACCCCTTTGGCCCATATAAAGTGTTGCTGCACCCGAACACTTCGGTAAACACCCGGAACCCCTTCCGGTGAATTCCGGAACCCTTCCGGAGATCAAAAACACTATTATCACATATATCAATCTTTACCTCCGGACTCTTCCGGAGATCCTTGTCATGTCCGGGATCTTATCCGGGACTCCGAACAACCTTCGGTCACCAACACAATAACTCAACTATACTAATCGTCACCAAACGTTAAGTGTGTAGACCCTGCGGGTTCGAGAACTATGTAGACATGACCGAGACACCTCTACGGTCAATAACCAATAGCGGGACCTGGATGCCCATATTGGTTCCTACATATTCTATGAAGATCTATATCGGTCGAACCTCTATGTCAAGGATTCAGTTAATCCCGTATGCTGTTCCCTTTGTTCTTCGGTATGTTACTTGCCCGAGATTCGATCGTCGGTATCTCTATACCTAGTTCAATCTCGTTATCGGCAAGTCTCTTTACTCGTTCCGTAATACAAGATCTCGTGGCTAACACTTTAGTCACATTGCTTGCAAGGCTCATTGTGATGTTGTATTACCGAGTGGGCCCTGAGATACTTCTCCGTCACACGGAGTAACAAATCCCAGTCTTGATCCATGCCAACCCAACAGACACCCTCGGAGATACCTGTAGAGCACCTTTATAGTCAACCAGTTACGTTGTGACGTTTGATACACACAAGGCACTCCTACGGTGTCAGTGAATTGCATGATCTCATGGTCATAGGAACAGATACTTGACATGCAGAAAACAATAGCAATAAACTGACACGATCATATGCTACGTTTATAGTTTGGGTCTTGTCCATCACATCATTCTCCTAATGATGTGATCCCGTTATCAAATGACATCTCATGTCCATGGCTAGGAAACATTCACCATCTTTTGATCAACGAGCCAGTTAACTAGAGGCTTACTAGGGACACAGTGTTGTCTATGTACCCACACATGTATTTGAGTTTCCAATCAATACAATTATAGCATGGATAATAAACGATTATCATGAACAAGGAAATATAATAATAACCAATTTATTATTGCCTCTAGGGCATATTTCCAAAAAAAACATTTTATCCACATCAGTTTATAGTTCCATTAATGTTTGTTAGACTCTAAGTCTTCCGAAGGGTTTATCAAGATATAATCTTGAATCATTTATGGAAACTATCTCGGATTATATTGGCATTTAGCCAATTCCGGAGTCAGGGCCCATCAACGCTTCCTTGTGTATCGTAGGTATACTGTTGTCTAACAACAATATCTCGCTTACGCACCTGAGAGGTTTGCACGAGTTTTGCCTACGTGGTTCAGTTGCAAGTTCGACCGAAGTCCATACATATTATGTAGAGGCTTCCCTATCATTCGTGGTAGGAAACTCTGGAATTAGTTCCAAGGCTTCTTTCCTTTGATCTGATAACGAAGATACTGTTATCTCGTCGAGTTGCACTATCCTCCCACTCACCTTTTTGCAAGAACCATTTTCTTCAAAAGCATACCGTTCTTTGTGGCAAAACCTTTTGCCTCGGTACAGTGGTGGGGGAATGATGGAAATATGCCCTAGAGGCAATAATAAAGTTGTTATTATTTTATATTTCCTTGTTCATGATAAAGGTTTATTATTCATGCTAGAATTGTATTGACCGGAAACTTAAATACATGTGTGAATACATAAAAAAATACCGTGTCCCTAGTGAGCCTCTACTAGACTAGCTCGTTGATCAAAGATGGTTAAGGTTTCCTAACCATAGACATGAGTTGTCATTTGATAACGGGATCACATCATTAGGAGAATGATGTGATGGACAAGACCCATCCGTTAGCTTAACATATGATCGTTCTGTTTATTGCTACTGCTTTCTTGAATGTCAAATACATGTTCCTCAGACCATGAGATCATGCAACTCCCGGATACCGGAGGAATACCTTGTGTTCTATCAAACGTCACAACGTAACAGGGTGATCATAAAGATGCTCTACAGGTATCTCCGAAGGTGTCCGTTGAGTTGGCATGGATCAAGACTGGGATTTGTCACTCCGTGTTTCGGAGAGGTATCTCTGGGCCCTCTCGGTAATGCACATCATAAGAAGCTTGCAAGCAAAGTGACTAAGGAGTTAGTTACGGGATGATGTATTACGGAACGAGTAAAGAGACTTGCCGGTAGCGAGATTGAACTAGGTATGGAGATACCGACGATCGAATCTCGGGCAAGTAACATACCGACGGACAAAGGGAATTACGTATGTTGTCATTGCGGTTCGACCGATAAGATCTTCGTGGAATATGTAGGAACCAATATGAGCATCCAGGTTCCGCTATTGGTTATTGACTGGAGAGGCGTCTCAGTCATGTCTACATCATTCCCGAACCCGTAGGGTCCGCACGCTTAACGTTCGTTGACGATATAGTGTTATATGAGTTATGTGAGTTGGTAACCGAATATTGTTCGGAGTCCCGGATGAGATCCCGGACGTCACGAGGAGTCTCGGAATGGTCGAGAGGTAAAGATTTATATATGGGAAGTCATATTTTGGGTTCCGGAAAAAGGTGCAGTTTTTTTCGGTATTGTACCGGGAAGCTTCCAGAAGGTTCCGGAGGATTTCGGAGGAGTCCGGAAGTCCACAAGTGGGTCCACCATGTCCCAAGGGCTGGCATGGGCTAAGGGCACTAGTAGAAAAAGGGCCTTATGTGAGACACATTAGTCCCGGTTTGTAACTGAACCGGCACTAACGTGACCATTAGTGCCGGTTCCAACAGCTAGGCGGGCGGCGCTCATTAGTACCGGTTCGTGGCGAACCTATAGTACCGGTTCGTGCCACGAACCGGTACTAAATAGGTGGTGGCAGGCTGTTGTCAGGCTGGGGCCTAACAGGACCTTTAGTCCCCGTTCGTATAACCAACCGGTACAAAAGATCATCCTATATAAACCCTTCGTCCAGCCCAAGCCGAAGCGCTCTGTTTTTCCCCCTCTCTGTTTTCTTCCCCTCTTGCTCGAGCTCACCTCCATTTTTGCCAAAATTTGTCCAAGATTTGAAGGCACCCCATCCATCCAAGTGATCACAAAGGTTAGCAACTTTGTCCTTTCATCTCTCATTGCTAGATTAGCTCTTGCAATGCTCTATAAGTATAGTGATTTGTGGGTTTTATTTTGGGAGGAATTATATGTGGTAGTATTTGATTTATATGCAATTTGAGGTCAATATAACTCTTAGTTTGCATATGTAGGTGTGGTTTACTTAGTGCCTTCCCGTCTCCGTCGTAAGCACCGTCGATCGCCCGCACCGTCCCGTCGCCGGCACCACCTTGTGGTGAGCCTCTTGTTCTTATCTTTTTTATATAAAAAAAATCATGTTTGTGTGATTTAGATATATAGTTACTTGTATAATTATCTTACCCGTACGTTGTTTGTTATACATAGTGCCATGGCTTTGATATCCGTCCCCGTCGGCCCTCGTCCGGGTTATGATTCGGATGTGGTATATTCTCTTTTATAATTATTTGTTGCATTTCGTGTTTATGACAAATTATGCCCATCAAGTTGACATAGATATTTTTATCTAGGAGGTATGTGAACCGGAAATTCCAACCGACCCTATTGTCGAGAGGTTAAATTTAGTTGAAAAAGAAAACGAGTATTTGAAAGAAAAATTGAAAAGAATTGAGGGGGAGAAGATGGAATTGGAGTTGCATGTTGCCGAAGTCGTCGATGATCACAAGATCAAGATGGAGAAAATGCGCTTGAAGATTAGAAAGATTAGAAAATATGCCATCGATAGTGAGGCTTGGTATCATTATGCTGTTGGATCAATTGTTACCTTAGTTGCGATCTTGATCGCATTTGTTGTTGCATTTAAATGCTTTAGCTAGAGAGTTATTTGTATGTTGTTTTATGATAATAAGTGTTGTATGAACTTTATGTATGAACTTGTATTAATTTGGTCTTTTCGGTGCTGTGTAATGAAGATGAGCCGGCAATGGATGTACGATGACCGATGCTCTGCCCAGTTCATTAATGGCGTGCAGACTTTTCTGCTTGCGGCTGAGGCGAACAAGCGGGCGGATGGTTTTATGCCTTGTCCATGTGCTGGATGTAAGAATGATCGGAATTACTCTAAGTCAAGAACCATTCACGTCCACCTGTTTGAGTCCGGTTTCATGCTCCACTATAATGTTTGGACCAAGCACGGAGAAAGAGGGGTTATGATGGAAGACAATGAAGAAGAAGAGGACGACGACAGCTATCCTGGCCATGGGTTCCATGAATACGATGGTACAACAATGGGGGAAGAAGCTGAGCCGGCAATGCGGGAAGAAGCTGAAGAACAGGCATCAGATGAGCCCGCTGATGATCTTGGTCGGGCCATTGCGGATGCAAAGAGAAAGTGTGCAAGTGAAAAGGAGAAGCTGAAGTTGCAGAGCATGTTAGAGGATCACAAGAAACCGTTGTACCCAAATTGCGAAGATGACAAGAAAAAGCTGGGTACCACACTGGAATTGCTGCAATGGACGGCAGAGAATGGTGTACCTGACAAGGCATTTGAAAAGCTGCTGAAAATAATGAAGAAGAAGCTTCCAAAAGATAACGAATTGCCTGACAGTACGTACGAAGCAAAGAAGGCTGTCTGCCCTCTAGGATTAGAGGTGCAGAAGATACATGCATGCCCTAATGACTGCATCCTCTACCGCGGTGAGTACGAGGATTTGAATGCATGCCCAGTATGTTGTGCATTGCGCTATAAGATCTGCCACGATGACCCTGGTGATGTTGAGGGCGAGCGCCCCAGGAAGAAGATTCCTGCCAAGGTGATGTGGTATGCTCCTATAATACCACGGTTGAAACGTTTGTTCCAAAACAAAGAGCATGCCAAGTTGATGCGATGGCACAAAGAAGACCGTAAGAAAGACGGGAAGTTGAGAGTACCCGCTGACGGATCGCAGTGGAGAAAAATCGAGAGAAGGTGGAAGAACTTTGCAGCTGACGCAAGGAACGTATGGTTTGGTTTAAGTGCAGATGGCATTAATCCTTTTGGGGAGCAGAACAGCAATCATAGCACATGGCCTCTGACTCTATGTATCTATAACCTTCCTCCTTGGTTGTGCATGAAGCGAAAGTTCATTATGATGCCAATGCTCATCCAAGGCCCCAAGCAGCCCGGCAACGACATTGATGTGTACCTAAGGCCATTAGTTGAAGAACTTTTAGAGCTGTGGAGCATAGAAGGTGTACGTGTGTGGGATGAGCACAAACAGCAGGAATTTGACCTGCGAGCATTGCTGTTTGTAACCATCAATGATTGGCCTGCTCTCAGTAACCTTTCAGGACAGACAAACAAGGGATACCACGCATGCACGCACTGTTTAGATGATACCGACAGTATATATTTGGATAAATGTAAGAAGAATGTGTACCTGGGGCATCGTCGATTTCTTCAGAGCAGGCATCCCGTAAGAAAGAAAGGCAAGCATTTCAAAGGTGATCCAGATCACCGGCAGAAGCCTCCCCACCGTACTGGTGATGATATACTTGATATGGTCAAGGATTTAAAAGTAATCTTTGGAAAGGGTCCTGGCGGACAATCTGTTCCGAATGACGCTGACGGACGCGCACCAATGTGGAAGAAGAAATCTATATTTTGGGACCTACCCTATTGGAAAGACCTAGAGGTCCGCTCTGCAATCGACGTGATGCACGTGACTAAGAATCTTTGCGTGAACCTGCTAGGCTTCTTGGGAGTGTATGGCAAGACAAAAGATACACCGGAGGCACGGGAGGACCAGCAACGTATGCACGGAAAAGACGGCATGGATCCAAAGCAGTTCCAGGGTCATGCCAGCTACGCTCTTACCAAAGAAGAGAAGGAAATCTTCTTCGAATGCCTGCTCGGTATGAAGGTCCCGTCTGGCTTCTCGTCGAATATAAAGGGAATAATAAATATGGCAGAGAAAAAGTTTCAGAACCTAAAGTCTCATGACTGCCACGTGATTATGACACAACTGCTTCCGGTTGCATTGAGGGGCCTTCTACCGGAAAACGTTCGATTAGCCATTGTGAAGCTATGTGCATTCCAAGATAAGAAGAGCACCAACCAAAACAGTGGTGTCCGCTTTGATGCAGCAACCAAGAGTGGAAAGGACACATATTATGGTTACATAGAGGACATATGGGAACTTGACTATGGACGTGGTTTGAAGGTCCCTTTGTTTCGGTGCAAATGGGTCAATATGACATGAGGCGGGGTAACGAAAGACCCGCAGTACGGAATGACAACAGTGGATCTCAACAATCTTGCGTACGCAGACGAACCATTCGTCCTAGCCAATGATGTGGCGCAGGTTTTCTATGTGAAGGACATGTCTACCAAGCCGAGAAAAAGAAAAGATAAGGAAGCGAATACATCATACGATGAGCCAAAGCGCCACATAGTTCTTTCAGGGAAAAGAAACATCGTGGGAGTGGATGACAAGACAGACATGTCAGAAGATTATGAAAAGTTTGATGAAATTGCTCCCTTCACAGTGAATATTGACCCGAGCATCCAGTTAAATGATGAAGATTGTCCATGGTTACGGTGCAAAGGGACACACGCGAAGAAAAAGTTTCACACCCAAAGATCCCACTCTGGGATGTGACCGACTTCACTGTCATCACTTTCTTCTCTAGTGAGTTTCCGGACTAATATATCTGGAAAGTCCCACTTCGGACAAACCGGAGGGAATCTTTGTAATAGTTAATTAGGGTACTTATGTGTTTTGGCATTTGAAACGCGAAGAAATATTACGGCAAAAACTGGATGCACTTCGTGTACAAAATGGACAATCTCTTTCGAAGTATCAGGGTTTCGGACGAAAACTCGTCTGTTACAAAGGCATTTCATTTTTTTAAACTTATTACAACTCCAGACTTTTTGTGCGTTCAGTATGCACCATTCAAAGCCACGTCATCAACTTTCAACCCTTTCTGACTTCATTTGCTATTTTTCATGCATTTACTGATTTTTTTTGAGCTAAATGACCCTGAAATTGAAAAGCACTACAAATGAACTCTGAAAAGGTTGAAAGTTGGCATGGTATCATTATTTCACCCACATAGCATGTGCAAAAAAGTAGAAAGGGTTACGGCAAAAACTGGATGCACTTCGTGTACAAAATGGACAATCTCTTTCGAAGTATCAGGGTTTCGGACGAAAACTCGTCTGTTACAAAGGCATTTCATTTTTTAAATAACCTAAGTATTACCAAATTGAATATAATGATAAAACACACTAATATTAAACATAATTAAAAAGAATCACTGAAAAATCTATTTTTAAAGTAAAGTTATTCACAAACTAGTGATTCACACAAATTTCAAATAATTCAAATTTAAACTATTAAAATTTGAAAACTACTGGCACTAACAGAAAGTTTGTAATTTTTTGTACCTAAAGCAAAAATATTCAGAAAGAAACTCTAAATACAGCAAAAAACAACTCAGAAATAAATACAAGAAAATAAATAAAGCAGAAAAGAAAAAAGAGAAAAAATATAAATAAAAAAAAGCGCGCCTACTGGGCCACAGCGGCCTGCATACGACTAGACACCCAACTTGTAGTTGGGCCAGGATGCAAGCCCGCAGGCCCAGTAGGCCCAACAGGGCATAGCAGCAGAGGTAGGCACAGAAGGCCTGCAATACAGAGGAGCTCGAGACAGCAGCCGCGGCGGGGCTTATAACCTGGTGCGGGCGCCCTTCGGCAAGCGAGGTGGGACTAAACTTGCCCGCACCGCACCTGCGGCAGCGCACCACCTTTAGTACCGGTTGGTAGATCCAACCGGTACCAAAGGGATGTCTTTAGTACCGGTTGGATCCACGACCCGGTACTAAAGGGGGTCGCTTCCCGCCGCTTGGCCTGGCCAAATTTGGGGGTGGCTCCAACCGGTACTAAAGGTCCATCCTATATAAACAACCCTTATGAAAATTTTCACTTCTTCTCTGTTCGCTCGTCTCCTCTGCTTCTTCGATCGACAGCGCCGCCGCCCCCCGTCGCCGCCCCCGTCGCGCGCCGTCCCCGTCGCCGCCCCCGTCGTGCGCCGTCGCCGTCGCCGTCGCCGTCCCTGTCGCCGTCGCCGTCCCCGTCCACGTCGCCGCCCCGGCCCGTCCCTGTCGCCGTCCCCGTCGCGCGTCGCCGTCTCGCCGCCGCCCCGTCGCCGCGCCCGTCGCCGCGCCCGTCGCCGCCCCCCGTCGCCGCTCCGGTCGCCCCGCTGTGAGCCCCCTGCGCCATGGCCGCGCCCTCGATCATCCGATCGAGCCCGCCCGCACACACACACACAGAGAGTACACACACACACGTACACACACACACACACACATTTTTCTTAATTATTTTCTGTTTTCTCTGTTTTGTAGTTATATAAATGTTAGATTAATGTTAAAGTTTTAGCTAGATGAATTAGATTAATGTCAATTTGTTAGATGATCGAATTAGATATATTAATGTCAAATGTTAGATGAATTACATAGAAATGTTAGATTAATGTCAAATGTTAGATGAATTAGATATATTAATGTCAAATGTTAGATGAATTAGATATATTAATGTCAAATGTTAGATGAATTAGATTAATGTCCGTTATGTTAAATTTGCATATAGAATTTGCATATAGAATTTGTATATAAGAAAAAATGTTACATTTGCATATAGAATTTGTTATCGACGTCAACGATGCCCGGCCCGCATCCTCGCCGTCGACCCGTTCGCGACGACGTCCTGCTTCAGAGGAGCCATGTCCGGGACTGGGCTCCGCCGGGCTGGCACTGGGAGGTGCTACCTTCAGGGGGGTGCCGCTTGGTGAGGAACCCGGCCCCGGGTCCCGTCGACGACCCGGAGCTCCTTTGGTGGCTCCGGGCGCCACTTTCGATAATATTCGAGACGATGTATTCAAGATTATATTCGATGATGCATATTATCTACTATGATTCAGTTTTATCTTTCGAGATGCATATATATTATCTACTATTATTCGAGATGCATATCAATTATCTACTATTATTTGAGATGCGTACTAAATTGTTTTATATTTCTTCTGGATTAGTTAAATAAAAGCTATGGCGGACAATACCGGCAGAGAAGGAGAAGAGGCCGTGTTCGAGATCATACGCTCCCCTCGCGGGCCACATGATCAGAATGAAGAAGATGACGGCTCCCAATATCTGAACAATACCGGGGAGGGTGATATGATATTCGATCAAGACGACCGAATTGATGAAGTCCAGAACTATGATGATCTTGAAATAGCAAATACCGGCGAGGTACATTATAGAAGCAGGCATCTGGTGATCATCACGTGTTTTAAATGATTTTGTATATATATATATATATATATTAACGAATCGATCTTTCTTCTTTCAGCCCTCCGGATCGAGTAAATCGTCTGCAGGCAGCAGAAAGCGAGGCCCGGCCAAAAAGTTGAAGGATGGCGTAAAGTACAACATCGATGCCATCAAACCTAATGGCGAACCAAGCGAGCCTAAGAAGAATGCGGACAAGTGGATTCGTCAGTGCGGAGTTCTTGTGAAGGACCAAATCCCGATCTCCATTCAAGAATGGAAAAAGCCAGCAACGGAACGTCCAGATCTTACTTATGTTGACCAAAGAGCAAAAGATCGGCTTTGGGAATCTCTCATGTCACATTTCACCCTACCAGATCATTTCACACATGCAGATGTGCAGAAAGTCAAGGACGCTGCTCTTAGGAAGATGGCGCGTGCATTCAACAACCACAAGAAAAATATATGGGCCAAGTACGGAGGAAAGAAGACTCCAGAATTCACGGGAACACTGGAGAAGCAAAGAGATCACTGGCCCGCTTTCGTGAAATTCAAGGAATCGGAATTAGCTAAGGAACGGTCGAGAATAAACAAGCTCAATGCCGCGAAAAAGGAGCATTACCATAGGCTGGGGCCAGGTGGCTACGCGGTGGCCCGGCCTAAGTGGGATAAGGCTGAGCAAGAGATGATAGATGCAGAGGTCATTCCAGTTACATTGAGCTGGCCCCCCAGGTGCAGGACTTGGTTCTATGCGCATGGGGGGGCGTTGGACCCAAAGACAGGCCAGGTTTTGAAGAAGGCAAGTCTTAAAGGAGCCGACGACAAACTACTTGTTGCAATAGAAGAGGCTCGAACGGGGGTGTTCACGCCCAACAGAGAGAACGACGAGCTTACACGCGCCCTGGGAAATCCTGAACACCCGGGAAGAACACGAGGCAAAGGCATTGTTCCGTGGTATCAGGGGTTTGCGGACTGGAACGCCGACTACAGAAGCCGTGCGAGAAAGAAGATGGAGGAGGAGAAGAAGAGGAAGCTGGAGGAGGAGCAGAGGAAGCAGGAAGCAGAACGCGTTAGAGGCCTAGAATCAGCGCACGCGGAGTTGGCACTCCAATTAGAGCGGCAGCAGCAGCAGATCAACTCACTTAGCCAGGAAAGGGGGTCTCAGCAGCGGCAGCAGCTAGCAGATCCATCATTGGATAGCACCGAGCCATCCATGCCGAGAAGCAGCGTGGGTTCCGCCCTGGGCGATGAGTCACTACTGCTGGATAGATACCCTGTGGATGACATCATGGATAACACTAATTGTGAGCTACACTTTAAAATGAAGAACATATCCATGAAGGTGGCGGACGACATTGCTTATACAAATCCCCCTGAAGCAACCTTCCATTGCAATCCGATTCCAGCTGACTATGCTCGTGTCACGGTTGATGAAGTTGTGGCACAATATTCGGGGCTACAGCTTGACATTCCTGGAGGTGACGATGAGCGCACACTGGGAGAGGCCATACATCGTATCATTCTATGGAGAAAGGATTGCATTGTCTTTCCAAGGCCACCGACACCGCGTCAGCCGACTCCTTCTCCAAGTCCGCCACCGCGTCAGGACACTCCTACTCCTCCAAGTCCGGCAACGCGTCAGGCCAGTCCTCCTCCTCCAAGTTCGGCACCGCGTCAGGCCACTCCTCCTCCTCCAAGTCCGGCACCGCGTCAGCCCAGTGCTCCTGCACCACGTCAGTCGTCTCCGCCGCCTAGGCAACAGCGGAAGAGAGCCGCCGCAGCTATGGCGTCTAGCGGTACAAGTACAGGAGGCAAGAGACGAGGATACCAATTTGGTCCAAGCCTCGCGCCTCTTCCGAAGAGGCCTTACGACATGACGGATGAGGAAATCAAAGCCAAATGCAGGGCGGACTTGGACGCCCATTTTGCACCGAAACCGCCACCGCCGCCAAAGGAGAAAGTGCCTGAGGTTGTCGTTGAGCACTTTATTCGTATGGCTAAAGAACCAGCTCCCAAGCCTGTTGACTCAGACTATGAGCGCCAACTCAGGAAGGCACATCTAGCAAAAAAAAAGAAGGAGTCGAGCTCGAGCTTGAGCCAAGGCGCAGCTGCCAAAAAAAGCGGGAAAACTGTTCCCCAGCTGGGAGAACAGGCGGTGCAATCGATCCCCCCGCTCATTGTACCAACACATGTGAGTACCGACGCGGCCGATGAGCTGGTAATAACCGACGATCATAGAAGGATGGCTGCCGAGGCCGGTGTCACTGTTTATCAACTCCTAGGCATTGAGCCCATGGATAAGATTAGAGAGGAGGACGTAAAACGGAAATATGCCCGCGGCGAACCTCTGGTAAAGCCTGAGGAGGTCAAGAAGCTCCCAACGAGAATGTATGAATTGCATGAATGGTACATGAAAATTGCCAAGACTACCAATCGAGAGTCCCTCATGGTGAAAGTCAAGGCAGAGCATTACTACCATGAGAATGCTCTGTATGTTGAGTTTACAGAACTGTTTCAGTTATTCAATCAAGACGCACTCGACAAATCTATCGTCAGTTGCTATTGTCTGTAAGTGATTTCTTTCTGTAATTTAAGTCTCAAGCTAGCTGTAGTGCTCGTTGATCATTACCTGTAATTATCCTCACTATATTCTTTTCTGTGGTATTATGCAGGATGAAGATCTATGAAATGAATAAAAAGGGACGCTATGGCATTGGGTTCATTGACCCAAATACCATTAATCAAGAGATATGGACGGATGAATGTTATCGAGAAGACACAGAGAAAAGCATGCTAGAGTTCTTCAAGCGCCTAAACACCAATCGAGATATACTACTTCCTTACAACTTCAAGTGAGTCACACTGTCTTGTACTACAAATTCTGTTTTTGCTTACTAGCTAGATGTTAATAAGTGTATAGGGTTTAGGGTAGTTGATGAGTGTTATGCACATGCCCGCTTAATTTATACATGCAAACGTGTGCGCATGCAGATTCCACTGGATCTTGTTAGACATTCAAGTTGAAGAAGGAAAAGTTGAAGTACTGGACTCACTAATTAAACCAGTTGAGGAGTACGAAACCGTCAAGGGGATAGTCAACAGGTAATTTCAATCATTATTGAACTATATGTCGGCCTATTTAGTTCGTCATTTCCTGATATCAACTAATTAATAACTCCTTTATTCATTTTCTTTGCCGGCGGGCAGGGCTTGGGCAAAGTTCATCAAAACGGTTCCAGGCCAATGGAAACAAAAGCTGTATTGGTATCGACCCAGGGTAATTAATTAATTAGTACTAGCTAGCTACCATCTCTTTAATTCTAGTTTCAATACCATTAATTATCATGCTTGATTAATTATTATCTGATTGAATTCTATTCTCGTAAAGTGCATGAGGCAGAAGCCGGGGAATGATTTATGTGCATACTACGTTTGCGAGAACATTCGCATGATGACGATCGAAAGTAGCACATCTGCTAGACAGCAATGGGTACGTTTGCCAGAACACTATTCACAATTTTTACATCATTATCGATATCTAATCACACAACTAATACATGCATATTGATCTCCTTCTTAAAAGTTCGATATGGTGCGGGATCAGCTCCTACCAACGGATCGCGTACGAGCAATTCAAGAGGAAATAGCGGGATTTTTGCTCGACCAGGTCATAGATCCCAAAGGAGTATACCATTACCCGCTACCGCAGTAATGCCTCCATGTAGGAGAAATTGTATATACCAAATTGTATATATACATGTGTATGTGTGAATGGTGGTGCGAGACATTCGATGATATATATATATATGATCGGTTCTACGAGAAATTCTATTTATATATATGCATAACGTGTACAATATGTAGTATCGTAAAATACCAGCAAATGAAAAAGAATTAAATGGAAAACACAAAATTAAAGGAAAAAGAAATCATAAACCCAAAACCCCCTAAACCTTTTAGTACCGGTTGGTGTTACCAACCGGTACTAAAGGTCTTCCACCCCCCGGCGCTGGCTCGTGCCACGTGGTGGCCTTTAGTGGCGGTTCGTGTTGAACCGGTACTAAAGGGGGGGGACCTTTAGTCCCCACCCTTTAGTGCCGGTTACAGAACCGGCACTAAAGGGCCTTACGAACCGGTGCTATAGCCCGAATCTGCACTAGTGGGGGAGGCGCCCTAGCCTTATTGGGCCAGGCGCACCAAGTCCTCAAAAGCCCACGCAGCTAGGGAAGGAAAAAGGGAGAGTCCTAGTAGGAATAGGATTGGACTTTGGAGTCCAAGTCCATGTGTGTACTATTCACGGTTACTGTTCACGTGGCACTATTCCTTCTACTCCAAGCCCCTACACATATATAAATAGAGCAGAGGGGGCGCCCCAAAGAGAACACAACATTGTCTTAGCCGTGTGCGGCGCCCCCCTCCACAGTTCCGTCCCTCGGTCATATTTTTGCAGCGCTAGGGCGAGGCCCTGCGGAGATAGCATCACCATCACCGTCACCACGCCGTCGTGCTGCCGGAACTCATCCACTACCTCGCCGTCTTGCTGGATCAAGAAGTCGAGGACGTCACCGAGCTGAATGTGTGCTGAACTCGGAGGTGCCGTATGTTCGGTGCTCGGTCGGTTGGATCGTGAAGTTGTTCGACGACATCAACCGCGTTGTTCTAACGCTTCCGCTTACGGTCTACGAGGGTACGTAGACATACTCCCCCCCTCGTAGCTATGCATCTCCATGGATAGATCTTGCGTGTGCGTAGAATTTTTTTTGTTTTCCATGCAACGTTCCCCAACAGTGGCATCACGAGCCAGGTCTATGCGTAGATGATATGCACGACTAGAACACAAAGAGTTGTGGGCGGTGATCGTCATACTGCTTACCACCAACGTCTTATTTTGATTCGGCGGTTTTGTAAGATGAAGCGGCCCGGACCAACCTTACATGTCCACGTACATGAGACCGGTTCCACCGACAGACATGCAACTTGTTTTGCATAAAGGTGGCTGGCGGGTGTCTGTTTCTCCTACTTTAGTTGAATCGAATTTGACTGCGGCCGGTCCTTGTTGAAGGTTAAAACAACAAACTTGATAAATCACCGTTGTGGTTTTGTGCCGTAGGTAAGAACGGTTCTTGCTAGAAGCCCGTAGCAGCCACGTAAAACTTGCAACAACAAAGTAGAGGACGTCTAACTTGTTTTTGCAGGGTATGCTGTGATGTGATATGGTCAAGACATGATGTGATATACGTTATTGTATGAGATGATCATGTTTTGTAATTTATCGGCAACCGGCAGGAGCCTTATGGTTGTCTCTTTATTGTATGAAATGCAAGCGCCATGTAATTGCTTTACTTTATCGCTATGCGTTAGCAATAGTTGTAGAAGCAATAGTTGGCGAGACGACCACGACACAACGATGGAGATCAAGGTGTCGAGCCGGTGACGATGGAGATCATGACGATGCTTTGGAGATGGAGATCAAAAGCACAAGATGATGGCCATATCATGTCACATATTTTGATTGCATGTGATGTTTATCCTTTATGCATCTTATTTTGCTTAGAACGACGGTAGCATTATAAGATGATCCCTTCACTAAATTTCAAGATAAAAGTGTTCTCCCCGAGTATGCACCATTGCTAAAGTTCGTCGTTTCGAAGCACCTCGTGATGAACGGGTGTGATAGATTCTACGTTCACATACAACGGGTGTAAGCCAGTTTTACACAAGCAGAATACTTGGGTTAAACTTGACGAGCCTAGCATGTACAGACATGGTCTCGGAACACTGGAGACCGAAAGGTCGAACATGAGTCATATAGTAGATATGATCAACATGGAGATGTTCACCATTGATGACTATCCCATCTCACGTGATGATCGGACATGGGCTAGTTGATTTGGATCATGTATCACTTAGTTAACTTAAGGGATGTTAATTTAAGTGGGAGTTCATTAGTAATTTGATTAATTGAACTTAATTTATCATGAACTTAGTCTTGATAGTTTCTTTGCATATCTATGTTGTAGATAAATGGCCCGTGTTACTGTTCCGTTGAATTTTAATGCGTTCCTAGAGAAAGCTTAGTTGAAAGATGATGGTAACAACTACATGGACTGGGTCCGTAACTTGAGGATTATCCTCATTGCTGCATAGAAGAATTATGTCCTTGATGCACCGCTAGGTGATGGACCTGCTACAGGAGCTGCTGCAGACGTTGTGAACGCCTGGCAGGCTCGATCTGATGACTACTCGATAGTTCAGTGTGCCATGCTCTACGGCTTAGAACCGGGACTGCAAAAGCGTATTGAACGCCACGGAGCATATGAGATGTTCCAAGAGCTGAAATTGATATTTCAAGCTAATGCCCGGGTTGAGAGATATGAAGTCTCCAACAAGTTCTTTAGCTGTAAGATGGAGGAGAACAGTTCTGTCAGTGAAGACATACTCAGAATGTCTGGGTACCACAACCACTTGACTCAGCTGGGAATTGATCTTCCGGTTGAGAGTGTTATTGACAGAGTTCTTCAGTCACTGCCACCAAGCTATAAAGGCTTCGTGATGAACTATAATATGCAAGGGATGGAGAAGACAATTTCCGAGCTCTTCGCGATGCTGAAATCAGCGGAGGTAGAAATCAAGAAGGAGCATCAAGTGTTGATGGTTAACAAAACCACTAGTTTCAAGAAAAAGGGCAAGGGAAAGAAGGGGAACTTCAAGAAGAACGGCAAGCAAGTTGCCACTCCCACGAAGAAACCCAAAGCTGGACCCAGGCCTGAAACAGAGTGCTTCTACTGCAAAGGGACTGGTTACTGGAAGCGGAACTGCCCCAAGTATTTGGCGGATAAAGAGGATGGCAAAGTGAGCAAAGGTATATTTGATATACATGTTATTGATGTGTTCCTCACTAATGCTCGCAGTAGCGCCTGGGTATTTGATACTGGTTCGGTTGCTCATATTTGTAACTCGAAACAGGAGCTACGGAATAGGCGAAGATTGGCTAAGGACGAGGTGACGATGCGCGTCGGGAATGGTTCCAAGGTTGATGTGATCGCCGTCGGCACGCTACCTCTACATCTACCTTCGGGATTAGTTTTAGACCTCAATAATTGTTATTTGGTGCCAGCGTTGAGCATGAACATTATATCTGGATCTTGTTTATTGCGAGACGGTTATTCATTTAAATCAGAGAATAATGGTGGTTCTATTTATATGAGTAACATGTTTTATGGTCACGCACCTTTTGTGAATGGTCTATTCTTGTTGAATCTCGATCGTTGTGATACACATATTCATAATATTGATGCCAAAAGATGCAAAGTTGATAATGATAGTGCAACATACTTGTGGCACTGCCGTTTAGGTCATATTGGTGTAAAGCGCATGAAGAAACTCCATGCGGATGGACTTTTGGAATCTCTTGATTATGAATCATTTGATACTTGCGAACCATGCCTCATGGGCAAGATGACTAAAACTCCGTTCTCCGGAACAATGGAGCGAGCTACTGATTTGTTGGACATAATACATACCGATGTATGCCGTCCGATGAATGTTGAAGCATGCGGCGGGTATCGTTATTTTCTAACCTTCACAGATGATTTGAGTAGATATGGGTATATCTACTTGATGAAACACAAGTCTGAAACATTTGAAAAGTTCAAAGAATTTCAGAGTGAAGTAGAAAATCATCGTAACAAGAAAATAAAGTTTCTATGATCTGATCGCGGAGGCGAATATTTGAGTTACGAGTTTGGCCTTCATTTAAGAAAATGTGGAATTGTTTCACAACTCACGCCACCTGGAACACCACAGCGTAATGGTGTGTCCGAACGTCGTAACCGTACTTTATTGGATATGGTGCGTTTTATGATGTCCCTTACCGATTTGCCACTGTCGTTTTGGGGTTATGCATTAGAGACAGCTGCATTCACGTTAAATAGGGCACCGTCTAAATCCGTTGAGACGACACCATATGAACTATGGTTTGGCAAGAAACCTAAGCTGTCCTTTCTTAAAGTTTGGGGATGCGATGCTTATGTGAAAAGCTTCAACCTGATAAGCTCGAACCCAAAGCGGAGAAGTGTGTCTTCATAGGATACCCTAAAGAAACAATTGGGTACACCTTCTACCACAGATCCGAAGGCAAGGTCTTTGTTGCCAAGAATGGGTCCTTTCTAGAGAAGGAGTTTCTCTCGAAAGAAGTGAGTGGGAGGAAAGTAGAACTTGATGAGGTAATTGTACCTTCTCTCGAATTGGAAAGTAGCTCATCAGAGAAAACCGTTCCCGTGATGCCTACACCAATAAGAGAGGAAGATAATGATAAAGATCATGAAACTTCAGATCAAGTTACTACTGAACTTCGTAGGTCGATCAGAGTACGTTCCGCACCAGAGTGGTACGGTAATCCTGTTCTGGAAGTTATGTTGTTAGACAACAGCGAACCTACGAACTATGAAGAAGCTATGATAAGCTCGGATTCCGACAAATGGCTTGAGGCCATGAAATCTGAGATAGGATCCATGTATGAGAACAAAGTATGGACTTTGGTGGACTTGCCCAATGATCGGCAAGCCATTGAGAATAAATGGATTTTTAAGAGGAAGACAGATGCTGATGGTAATATCACACTCTACAAAGCTCGACTTGTCGCGAAAGGTTTTCGACAAGTTCAAGGGGTTGACTACGATGAGACTTTCTCACCCGTAGCGATGCTTAAGTCTGTCCGAATCATGTTAGCAATTGCCGCATTTTATGATTATGAAATCTGGCAAATGGATGTCAAAACTGCATTCCTTAATGGTTTTCTCAAAGAAGAATTGTATATGATGCAACCAGAAGGTTTTGTCGATCCTAAGGGTGCTAATAAAGTGTG
Source organism: Elymus sibiricus (assembly GCA_039707655.1). Taxonomy (NCBI): domain Eukaryota; kingdom Viridiplantae; phylum Streptophyta; class Magnoliopsida; order Poales; family Poaceae; genus Elymus; species Elymus sibiricus. The sequence continues at coordinate 30,891,997 of CM077664.1, forward strand.
CAAGCTCCAGTGATCCATCTATGGACTGGTGCAAGCATCTCGGAGTTGGAATATACGCTTTAATGAGGTGATCAAAGCATATGGTTTTGTATAGACTTACGGTGAAGCCTGTATTTACAAGAAAGTGAGTGGGAGCTCTGTAGCATTTCTAATATTATATGTGGATGACATATTGTTGATTGGAAATGATATAGAATTTCTGGATGGCATAAAGGGATACTTGAATAAGAATTTTTCAATTAAAGACCTCGGTGAAGCTGCTTATATATTGGGCATCAAGATCTATAGGGATAGATCAAGACGCTTGATAGGACTTTCACAAAGCACATACCTTGACAAAGTTTTGAAGAAGTTCAAAATGGATCAGTCAAAGAAAGGGTTCTTGCCTGTCTTGCAAGGTGTGAAGTTGAGTCAGACTCAATGCCCGACCACGGCAAAAGATATAGAGAAAATGAAAGTCATTCCCTATGCCTCAGCCATAGGTTCTATTATGTATGCCATGCTGTGTACCAGACCTGATGTGTGCCTTGCCATAAGTTTGGCAGGGAGGTACCAGAGTAATCCAGGAGTGGATCACTGGACAGCGGTCAAGAATATGCTGAAGTACCTAAAAAGGACCAAGGACATGTTTCTCGTTTATGGAGGTGACGAAGAGCTCGTCGTAAAGGGTTACGTCGATGCAAGCTTCGACACTGATCCGGATGACTCTAAGTCACAAACCGGATACGTATTTATATTAAATGGTGGAGCTGTCAGTTGGTGCAGTTCCAAGCAGAGCGTCGTGGCAGGATCTACGTGTGAAGCGGAATACATAGCTGCTTCGGAAGCAGCACATGAAGGAGTCTGGATGAAGGAGTTCATATCCGATCTAGGTGTAATACCTAGTGCATCGGGTCCAATGACAATCTTTTGTGACAACACTGGAGCAATTGCCATAGCCAAGGAGCCCAGGTTTCACAAGAAGACCAAACACATCAAGAGACGCTTCAACTCCATTCGTGAATATGTCAAGGATGGAGACATAGAAATTTGCAAAGTACACACGGATCTGAATGTGGCAGACCCGTTGACTAAGCCTCTTCCACGAGCAAAACATGATCAGCACGAAGACTCCATGGGTGTTAGATTCATTACTATGTAATCTAGATTATTGACTCTAGTGCAAGTGGGAGACTGATGGAAATATGCCCTAGAGGCAATAATAAAGTTGTTATTATTTTATATTTCCTTGTTCATGATAAAGGTTTATTATTCATGCTATAATTGTATTGACCGGAAACTTAAATACATGTGTGAATACATAAACAAATACCGTGTCCCTAGTGAGCCTCTACTAGACTAGCTCGTTGATCAAAGATGGTTAAGGTTTCCTAACCATAGACATGAGTTGTCATTTGATAACGGGATCACATCATTAGGAGAATGATGTGATGGACAAGACCCATCCGTTAGCTTAGCATATGATCGTTCTGTTTATTGCTACTGCTTTCTTGAATGTCAAATACATGTTCCTCAGACCATGAGATCATGCAACTCCCGGATACCGGAGGAATACCTTGTGTGCTATCAAACTTCACAACGTAACTGGGTGATCATAAAGATGCTCTACAGGTATCTCCGAAGGTGTCCGTTGAGTTGGCATGGATCGAGACTGGGATTTGTCACTCCGTGTTTCGGAGAGGTATCTATGGGCCCTCTCGGTAATGCACATCATAAGAAGCTTGCAAGCAAAGTGACTAAGGAGTTAGTTACGGGATGATGTATTACGGAACGAGTAATGAGACTTGCCGGTAACGAGATTGAACTAGGTATGGAGATACCGACGATCGAATCTCGGGCAAGTAACATACCGACGGACAAAGGGAATTACGTATCTTGTCATTGCGGTTCGACCGATAAGATCTTCGTGGAATATGTAGGAACCAATATGAGCATCCAGGTTCCGCTATTGGTTATTGACCGGAGAGGCGTCTCGGTCATGTCTACATCATTCCCGAACCCGTAGGGTCCGCACGCTTAACGTTCGTTGACGATATAGTGTTATATGAGTTATGTGAGTTGGTAACCGAATATTGTTCGGAGTCCCGGATGAGATCCCGGACGTCACGAGGAGTCTCGGAATGGTCGAGAGGTAAAGATTTATATATGGGAAGTCATATTTTGGGTTCCGGAAAAAGGTGCAGTTTTTTTCGGTATTGTACCGGGAAGCTTCCAGAAGGTTCCGGAAGATTCTGGAGGGGTCCGGAAGTCCACAAGTGGGTCCACCATGTCCCAAGGGCTGGCATGGGCTAAGGGGAGGCGCCCTGGCCTTATTGGGACAGGCGCACCAAGTCCTCAAAAGCCCACGCAGCTAGGGAAGGAAAAAGGGAGAGTCCTAGTAGGAATAGGATTGGACTTTGGAGTCCAAGTCCACGTGTGTACTATTCATGGTTACTGTTCACGTGGCACTATTCCTTCTACTCCAAGCCCCTACACATATATAAATAGAGGAGAGGGGGCGCCCCAAAGGGAACACAACATTGTCTTAGCCGTGTGCGGCGCCCCCCTCCACAGTTCCGTCCCTCGGTCATATTTTCGCAGCGCTTGGGCGAGGCCCTGCGGAGATAGCATCACCATCACCGTCACCACGCCATCGTGCTGCCGGAACTCATCCACTACCTCGCCGTCTTGCTGGATCAAGAAGTCGAGGACGTCACCGAGCTGAACGTGTGCTGAACGCGGAGGTGCCGTACGTTCGGTGCTCGGTCGTTTGGATCGTGAAGTTGTTCGACGACATCAACCGCGTTGTTCTAACGCTTCCGCTTACGGTCTTCGAGGGTACGTAGACATACTCCCCCTCTCGTAGCTATGCATCTCCATGGATAGATCTTGCGTGTGCGTAGAATTTTTTTTGTTTTCCATGCAACGTTCCCCAACAGGGAATACCCAATAACTTGGGATAACCTACAAAGTAGCACTTGTCTGATTTGGAATAGGTTTGTAAATATTTTACACAAGCCCCATATTCCAAATGTTAAGAAAAGATGTAACATGGTTGGATGTACCATACCATGGAGTCATTTCAACAGATCTGATGGCGCTCTTTTCAGTGTAAAAGCCGCAGTCTCTAAAGCATTACTTTAAAAGGGATAATGGCAAATTGATTTATGTCATCTTTGATCTTATCATGTCATAAATGGTTTGATTACATCTTCACGGACATTCCACTCACAGTGGTGTTCCGGGAGGTGTAAGTTATGAAACTCTTTTCACAACTCATCAGACATTCGCTAAACTTGCAACTCAAAAATTCCTTTCTGCAATCTAGTTTGCAGAAACATAATCTTTCTTGTTACAATAATTTCTACTTCATGTTGAAAACCTTTCGAATGATTTCAAAAGATCCATACTTACGTCTCATCAAGTAAATATCCATATATCTACTTGAGTCATTTCTGAAGATAGATAAAATCTACTTCTAGCAACAACATTTATCGGACTACATACATCAAAATGTATCATCACCAATAAGTTCGTTGCTCATTCCTTATGGCCTGTGAACGGTATTTCAGTCACATCACTTTTCGGAGGAAAGTTGCAAGTGTCAGATGATTCATAATCAAACGACTTCAAAATCCATCATTATGGAATTTCTCCATGCGGGTTTCTCCAATGTGACCAAATGTAGTGCCACACATGTGTGGTATTCTTTTAGTCTTGCGACATTTAGCCTCAGTGTTATGGATGTATCATATTACCATCAATATTGATAACATACATCCCATCCCTGATGAAAGTATGGCCTTTATGTTATTCATAATTCTGAACAACAATTGTTCTTTTATGAACAACACTTTTGCAACAAACATTATGCAATGGGCTAGAGTGTGTAAAACTCTAAAATGAATTATGAAAGTAAATACAGAGGTAATGTATTACTATCAATATTCATAACATACATCTCATTCATAATGAAAGTATGGCCCTTAAGTTATTCATAACATCGAACATCAAAAGTTCTCTTATGAACAACCTTCTTGCAAGATACCTTATGTAATGGGCTAGAGTGTGTAAAACTCTAAAATGAATTTATGAAAATAAATACATAGGTAATACACCGATGGAATGTATAGTAGCATTTACTATATTCCCAGCGCGTATCTTAACCTCATTCCCGGCAAGCCTTTTAGGCCGTAGTAGTTCTTGCATCGAGTCGCAACAGAATGCAATCGAGCGGGTATCTTTGTGATCAACTCACAATACCCAAGAATTAGTGACTAACAATTTAATCACAATTCTCAAGAACTATTTCTTTTGACCAGCCTTCCATACATCAATAACTTGTATGACTTTCATACATGAGCTGGACATTCCAGTCTTCTTTCTTTTTGCCTTTATACTTCTAACAGTTTTACTTCCAATAATTCTCCTACTCTCAGAAAAAGCACCAACTTGAAGAGCGGCGTCAGCCCCGGACTTCCTAGGTGTGTAAGTCATACTAACACCCTTCGGACATTTCCTTTCTCTTAAGTTGTTGTTTTATTCACCATCATCATATGACAGGCGTTCTACTGGATCCCTCTGTTATTAGTCAAATGCATAGTAAACACTTTTACTAATAGTTTGCAAAACAAACATTGCTTTGGATATCCCATATCTTTTAGCCTTTGTTTGTGTCTGAAAATGATTTTCAGTTCCATGAATATCACATAACTATCCCAAACTTTTGAAGTTCGGGTCTCATGGAAGCAAACATATTGCACTTGACCGTAACGGAATTCTAGCTTTTGGATCGAAGGACGAGAGTCACATTATCCATAGCATTAGCGGGAGAATACCAAAAGCATGCGATAGGACAAAGTCCTTCTCGGCACTTTTGAGGACAATCCTCACATTACGTTACCAACCGTAAAGTTTTAACCAGATATTTAACAGCTATTCAATTTTAAGGGGAAGGTGGAAACGCGAGCCATTATTCTATAACTATTATGCAAATTTCACTTAGACAAGTGTTCATAATTAATTGCACCGAGAATTAAACAAGTTAATTCTATAGTGCGCTCCCACTCAAATCAATATCTCTCAAAATTGATTGCGAGTGATACAAGATCCGTATTTCAATTTGACGCCATTGACGGGTTCATCACTGATGACGCGAATTGCAATCGGTAGGCCAACTTGCCGATCACATCTCTATGTGATTCTTGTTCATCTTTCGATGGGCGTGTTCCGAGCTCAGGACTCTCCTGCCTGAACGTCAAAGACAACCAAGTGATCTTGCTGTGAGGTCTGACCTCACCCGCCTCATTCCTCTTGATTCGTTCGTGCTCATGTGTACATGCCGCACCCCGAAAAGATACGAATTTCAGACGGTGCTACACTTGGGTGAACACTAACTACTTTGATATTTTAAGTGAGAGATCACCCTAATAAAAGCAAGTACCGCGCAATTAAGAAGGGTGCATCATAAGGGATAAACATCTCAGGCAATTCATAATCGCATGATATGGTATAGCCCTTTCTGACGGAGAAGTCTTTTATTTCTTCGTCTTCGGCATTCGCGTCGGTGTTCACCTTCGCGAAGTTTGCCACCACCTTGTCGATGCACCAGATAATATTGCTATCTCTATAGCTAATAAAATAAGTGCATTACTTAAGGCTGACACGCAGGTCATTAAAGTGACAATCATATGGCTCCAGCCATCATGCCGAATCATGACACGCAGGTCATGTTAATTTACATTGTATAGTCATCTCATACATAATCGAATTAATATGAGAACTGCTATACCACATCACATGCACATCCTGCAAAACCAAGTTAGACGCCTCTAATAGGTTCATACAAAATTTCATTTTACGTGGCTTCTAAGGTTTCGAAGCAAACCGAAGCTAGCAACGTCCATCATCAAGTATGATTATTCAAGTCGCAAGATTAACTTTACGGGGTGTATGAAACACGAGATAATAAAATCTCGAGCCCCATACTGAACTTCGTCAAACGCATGACCCCCTTTCGTCTGCTAAATTTCATCTTTCTTTTTAACTATGGTGGAATTCAATGAACTGTTAGCACTTCGTTGATCAATCAGGATCGCGGATTGCCAGAACTTTGAAAATTCACCATGCTGTTATCAAGATCAGAAATATGCAAATTCCAGGGAAGCAAAAAGAACATCGGGTAACAGATTTCATCTGCTACCCGCACAAATAATTATCAGCAGTAGAACTCATCTACTACAAATTATATTGTGCAACACCCATACATCTCATGTATTCTAGATCGTAACCTGCATCTACGCATAGCACGGCTCATGATGCCACTGTAGGGGAACGCAGCAGAAAACAAAAATTTTCCGACCTACGCACCAGCCCAGGACCACTATGGAGACTGCATACAAGGTTTGATCTTTTTCGTTACCGACTCGTAGCGCAGCGGAAGAAGAGTCGATGACGATCGTTGGTGCAGATCCCCGCAACTAGGATTTACAACCTCCCAACCACGAGGATGTACTCCCTCGTCAGCTCACCGGACGGATCTCCGGGCAGCCCTTCGGGAGGCCTCGGGACAGTCCCTCAGATAGTCCCACCGGACGGATCCTCGGACAGCCCTTCGGGAGGCATCTGGACAGTCCCTCGGATAGTCTCACCGGACGGATCCTCGGACAGCCCTCCGGGAGGCCTCTGGACAGTCCCTCGGATAGTCCCACCGGACGGATCCTCGGACAGCCCTCCGGGAGGCCACACGGACAGCCCTTCGGGCGGGTCACTCGGACAGCCCTCCAGGCAGGTACTCGAACAGCCCCACGGGCAAAGGATCGAAACTATGACCTCTCTACGGGGTTGCACACAGACGGTGTCAGCTATCCGGCAGGGCTTCGCCGTCCAGAACTAGTTCCTGCCGGAACCCAGACAGCCTTTCGGCTCTACGAAACTATTTCGCGGGGAGGGAGAGAGAAGGCCAGATCACGCATGGCTTGTGTATGTTGAGAAAGAGTGTGTCTTTAGGCAGCCCCCTCCACCCCTATTTATAGGCCAAGGCCAAGGGTGGCTTCTCCAAGAAGCCAAGGGGAAAAATACCAAAAGGCCCTCAAGGTGGCTTCTCCAAGTAGCCACCCAAAAACCACTTTCACTATTCACAAAAACATTTTTTCGCGACCGTTAAATCCGAAAATATTTATGTGGGTCATAGAATAATTCCATCACCCACTAAAATGATTTTGGACGCGTTCCGAAACAATTCCGGATTAGTGATTTTCATCTGCGAAAAGCAACAAAACCGGTTCCGGCAGCTCCGGAACATTTTTGGGTTTTTTCTCCAAAAAATCCCAGAAGTTCCCAGACCAATTCTGGCGCCCTCCAAGAATTTCCAGACGTGTGCCGAAACCAATTTGACTTAATGGTATACCCTGAAACAACTTTTCAGTTTTACCGAAACTATTCCGGTGTTCTCTCTCCGGAACTTTTCCGCTGTCTCCGAAACATTTCCGGTGACTTTCTCTCAGACTCCCTGTCTAGTATTCAGCAGATAGATGACCCTTAAGCATGTGACCCTATAGGTTCGGTGAAGTATAGACATGACCGGAACTCTTTCCGATCAATGATCAACATCGGAGCCATGGACACCCATATTGACCCCTATACCCACACGAATGAATATTCGAGTGAACCTCCAGTTGCCGTGTACTATTCCTGTTGCTTCGTGATATGTTACAAATACCCGAGGTGAGAATCATTGGCATCCCCGTGGATCAACACTTGTCCACAATGCCAGTTACCTCGTTACCGGTTTTGTTCTCTTTTCTCGTTTCCGTGTTCCGGCATCCCTATGATCAAATCACAATGTGTCTGGCCAGACGATGGTGGATACTGTAACACCGAGAGGGCCCAGAGATATCTCTCCATCGTCGGAGGAGCAAATCCCAATCTTGAGCTATCAAGTTACTTGACATACTTTTCCATGAACACGTAAGCCGCCGTAATAGCCACCCATTTACGGATGACGTTTAACAAACCCCAAAGTTCATGAAGCAAGCATGAAGAAACTCGATACTCTCATGGTCTAAGGAATTATGCAAACGTAAACCATCACTGTGTTATTAACCATTAACTTGTGACGAATGTATCTCATAGCATAACATCAATTCGGGTCGATTCAACACAAGTGTTCTCCTAACATTGTGCCCTCAAAGTTGCCAGCATAGGCATGCCCATGATCAGGAAAACAAAACCATCATGCAACACTTGAGCTAGTCTTTGAGGCCAGACTAGGAATACATTTTACCGTTTATTATTCCACACGTGCATATGAGTCTTCCTCCGAGCCTCGTGGTTATTGCAGACTCGAGAACCATAGCAATTATAGCACGGAATATAAACTTAACTACAAACATGGAGATAAATAATAACATTTATTATTGCCTCTAGGGCATATCTCCTACAAGAGCACCCCTGGTGAGATCGACGTCGTTGTGGCCAAGTTGTCATGGAGTGCTCCTCGCGCTTAGATCAATGTCGGAGGAGGGAGATATGTTGTCGCTCCACTCGTCGTAGACTGTGCTGCTGCTTGTAGCATGGCAAATTTGGGCCATATTTACTTCATATTTAGAAAATCAATGTATCTTGTTATGACTTGACTTTTCGGGGGCTTTTTCGTAGTGCAGAGTGAGTGCATCTGACTACCTTATTTTTTGGCCTTTAGGTCATCTATACCCGAATTTGGCAAATTTGGCCCCTCAAACGTCCACGGGCGCGTCCTGTTAGTACTCGGGCTTGTCCGTTTTGAGCCCCTATATGTCCATTCATGCAGCCATGCTCCTCCCTATTTTCTTCCTTATATGTTTGGTCACATGCATGTGATTGGTGATGATGAAAAGAGAGAAAGAAAAGAAAGAATAAAGAAAGAGAAAAGGTGGTCTGGAGTGGGCCGCGTCCTACGTGGAGGACTTACCGGACGCACCCGCAGGTCCTCATAGCCTCCTCATGTATGGTCTGAGTATGAGGGTTTGCGGACATTCCGAACGTATGAGGACAAAGTAGGTGGTCCGATTGGGTTACATTTTCCCTTCTCTCTCCCGTCCGGGCATTGATTGGGCTATCCGTCCGGACATGTAGGCATGGTATGAGGGGTCCAACTATAGATGATCTTAGGTTAGGCTGGTCAGAGGCGACTTCAATATTAATCCACAGAGCCGTTACAAGACCCTTCAGTAGCTGATGGAGAAGTTTAGAGTTGTTAATTATCGCAGTTTATCGTGAGCAGTAAGCACTTGACATATACCTTGCGTCTGTCACGTTGGATGTTGGCTAATTTTTTATTCTCTTGGACGTTAGGTTTGATGTTTGTCCGTCTGAGCTTGATGACTTGCATAGAGTGAGTTCCTAGCTTAACCACTCAGTAAAATGGACCCAAATTCTTGATCAACTTTTAAGGTAAACACGAGGTTAAGTAGAAAATCCTAAACTTCCACACTAGTTTCAGTTTTTTCCTTTACAGGGTTTCACTTGTGCTGTTTTTTTTTTTTTTTTTTTTTTTTTTGTGCAACTAAGGGAGTTTTATTCATGGATTATAGGGTTACAATCGAGTGGCAATATATCCTCACAACATGGAGGACATCTGCTCATCCACACCGCAGTACACGACTCAGTACGGCTATAGTTTGCCATACAATCTGCTACCCTATTTTGAGCTCTACTGATTTTCTGAGGAATAAACTCCCTGCCAATCATCGTCGCCTTGATTTCAGCTACCAAGTGTCCATAAGCTGAACGAGACCAATTATCACCTACGAGTATTGAGAGAACCTCTGAGGAATCTGCCTGGACCGTCACTGGACGATCCGTATGTTGTGCAGCAAGGGCCAAACCTTGCATAAGCGCATGTATCTCCGCCTCAAGTGCCTCATTGCAGTGAAAAATAACTCGGTATGCAGAAAATATAACCGAACCATCCTCCCGACGTAGGATCATACCAACACCTGCGCTACCATCCTGCCCGGAGAAGGAACCATCGACGGACAAAGCTGTCCATCCTGATGGCGGCGGTGGCCAGGGGGCAGGCGGCACCACATGATGCACCACCTGACGTGGTGTCTCCTCTTGTAGTAGCATTTTACCCTTTATAATCTCATCCATACTATATTTCCTCGTGAGACCAAGAGATTTGTAATAGCTATTCAGAAACTCCTTGGTAATCTCAATCGATGGTACATCCTTGCCATGCACTACATCATTTCTTAATTGCCATATCCTCCAGATGAGAAGAATTACCAAATCCCGTGATTGATCATTGCATTTTGCTAGAACATGTAGAAGCCATTCTTTCCCACTATCCACTAGTACATCGTCAGCAGGCAGAGGCCATAACAAACGCATGGCCTGCCACACACTTCTCGCCTGAGGGCATGTAATAAGCACATGATACGTATCCTCGTTGTCACGGCCGCATACCCGACAACGACCAAAAGCGCATGATACGTATCCCTTATTTTGTTCAGTCGCTAGTGCACCAGAGGCTGCTTTCCATGCGGTAATACGCATCTTCAACGGAACCTTTGCACGCCACACCATGTTCCAGACAGAACGCTCACCCTCTGGGTTTGTACTTGATGCTTCTCCCGCGAATTGTTCATCATGTTCCTTCATTGCCAATTTATAGGCGCTCTTCACAGTAAAACGACCAGATTTCTCTGGGAACCATGCAAGAAAGTCCACACGATTCCGCGGTGACGTACGTATCTTCAGAATCTGTTGCACATCCACGTCCCAAAAGTTCTCTTGCAACCGCTCAAAATTCCATCCACCATGATCATGCAAGAAGTCTGATACTCGGTTAAACCGACAGTTCCTCTTAGGGGTAATCAGCCTTTGGTCATGTCCTCTAGGAATCCAAGGATCCCGCCACGTGCGCACCTGAGACCCATCGCCTATCCTCCAAATAATTCCTTTTTTCACCAATTGTAGTCCATACTCGATACCTTTCCAAACCGCCGACGAGTTTCCTGAAAAAACTGTATCCAATAGATTTCCATTAGGGTAATATTTTGCCCGGAGCAGGCGGGCACACAAACTGTCTGGATTGTTGATCAACCTCCATGCCTGTTTAGCTAACATGGCGTGGTTAAATGCACGCATATCTCTGAACCCCATGCCTCCCTTGGACTTTGGAAGACGCATTTTATCCCAACTGAGCCAGGCCATCTTCCTCTTCCCTTTATCAATTCCCCACCAATACTGTCTCATCATACGTGTCAGATCATCACACACAGAAGCAGGTAATTTGAAAACACTCATAACGTAGGTGGGAATAGCCTGGGCAACAGATTTTATTAAAATTTCCTTGTTACCTGTAGACATATACTGCTCACTCCAATCTACCAGCCTCTTCCTAAGGCTATCTTGCAGAGTTTCAAATCTCCCTTTATGCATCTTTCTTTCCGGCACAGGAAGACCCAAATACTTTGGTTCAAAAACTTCTTTTGTTATACCCAGAGTTCTTTTAACCTCAGTAGCCACTTGCCCAGAACAATTATCAGAGAAAAGGATGGAACACTTTGAAGGGTTGATGAGTTGACCTGTACCTTCCGCGTAAGTGTTCAACAAACCTGTAACAACTGTAGCTTGTTGTTCTGTAGCTCGGAAAAATAATAAAGAATCATCCGCAAATAATAAGTGTGATATCACCGGAGCACGTCGGCATATATTCACACCATCCAGTCGCTCCTCCATAATTGCTTTGTTGACAAGAGCAGACAAAGCATCAGCCACAAAGAGAAAAAGAAACGGAGATAATGGAAACCTTGGCGGAGCCCCCGAGAGGGAGTAAAGGCCGTCAAAAGCTTCCCATTAAATTTCACCGAATATTTTACTGAGCACACACATGCCATCATCCAAGAAATCCACTTGTTCGAGAATCCCCATTTATGAAGAGCCTTCTCCAAAAACTCCCAATCCACCCGGTCATAAGCTTTCGAAAGATCAAGCTTATAGGCACAACATGCCGGTGAATTATTCTTCAAAGATTGAATATAGTCAATGCACTCAAAAGCAATGATAGAATTATCAGAAATAGGCCTCCCTGGAATAAAAGCACTTTGGTTCTCCGAAATTAACTCTGACAAGATGGGACGAAGACGGTTAACCAAGCACTTAGAGACAATTTTGTAGATCACATTACATAAGCTAATTGGCCGAAAGTCCTTCAATTCCTTTGGGTGAGGAATTTTTGGGATTAGCACAATAGCTGTAGCATTCACATCATCAGGCATGATCCCTGTACGAAAGAATTCCAACACACTTGTGCTGTTGTGCATATAGACTTGTCAACTATAAAAAAGTATTAAAAATCCAAAAAAAAATGGAAAAACAGCAACTCCTAAACCAGCTACTAAATCATCTTAAAAAAATCCATAGTTCATTTAGCGAAAACTTTATAGTGTTCGTGAACACGATGTTAAAGTTTTTTAATACCGAACTTGTATAACTGATTGGATTATAAGAGGTTTGGATCTAAAGTGTTTAGACTGGATAATAATATTTCTGGATCTTAAGTAATACTTCCTCTGTCGTAAATTATAAGACGTTTTTGATAGGCTAAAGATGGAGGTAGTATTTTCTAACCCAAATGATAAGTGCCACTCGTGTGACACGAAGTAATCCCGCCCTGACTTTTTTACCACTAAAGTTGCCATCCGAAAAGGAAAAAAAACAAAAAACAAAAACTGAAACTTGCCATCCGAAAAGAAAGTTGTCATGGTTGACAAATAAAGTTGCCATCCTCACGTTACTAAACTTGCCATCAAAATCGTTCGGAATTGCCATGTGTTCTGCCACATGTGTGGCACTTATCAGGGTCATTTTCTAATGGATTTGGATATGTGATGACAAATTCTTTTACTTGCGTTTGAATTAGGCTTCCAAATGTGATTTGTACGTGAATCCATTCGTACATCTACCCTTGTTGCCTTGCACTTTGCATGATGGTTCCATGGAACTTCCATAGGGTTTGAGTTCTGCCATGCATGCCTGTTTTGTCGATATATCGCACTACATATAATGATGTTCAACTGGGAAGATTTGGAGCATAGAATGTGCAGTTTATTGCAGACATAGTAGAAAGATACAAACGTGCATTCAGACTGAGATGCCGCGGGAACTGAGATACACTGAGAGAAAATTAAAGGCACACGATCGAGCTTATACGCAGCTGCATGCATGCATGCCGGCATTATTGAGGTGACAACAGGATCCAATCACATGGCCGGCGTGCAGCGGCGCTCACAGAAGTTGGTGATGCGGTCCATGCACTGGAAGCCGCGGCGGCCGGCGACGGTGGAGTTGGACCTGACGCAGTTGTTGCAGGCCGGGTTGCACCCTCTCGGCGACACGTCCCTGCAGACGCACTGCGGCGGCAAGGACCTGGTGCAGGCGCCGCACTTGTTGCAGCACGGCCAGCCGCTCGCCGTCGCGCCTTTGGCTCTCAGCTGTGCGGTGCCTTGCCCTGCAGCGAACATAGGGCAATATATAAGCTGCTACATCGACTTACTCGGCGAGGAGCAAAACGATTTTGATGAAGGCCTCACCTGGCAGAGCTGCGAGGACGGCGACAATGGCCAGCGCGACGAGCAGCACCTGGGGTCTCATGCTTACTTGGCTCTCTGATCTGTGGGTACGCTGTTAGCGGGATGCAATGGTATCCTCCTAATAGCTAGGGGTGGAGGAGTCCCGTGCGAGTAGGTGACAAGCTTAAAATGAGAAGATAGATAGATAAATGAGCAACTAGTAGTACGGCAGGCCGGCAGCACGAGCTTAATCTCGATAGCATAAAGCTTTACACGCAAGCAGCACGAGTATGCATGGCGCCGCCCCAAATGGGCGTCACCTCGATAACCAGGATCTCTTTGCACGATATTAGGCAGGCAGGTGGTTGCAGACTTGCAGTGGCTTTTCACATGGACTTGTGACTTGTTACTTGCTACCTGGAGTACATGTGTGTGTGTCTGGTTTTCATGTGCATGCATGTATCCCAGTAGTACATGAGCTAGAGTTCATCTCCAAGTAGCACTACAAGAAAATCTAGTCGTAGAGACGTCCAATTTCATATATAGAGACGCGATATTTCATCTCCAGGCAAATTTTGAGTCGATTTAGTAAAGCGTCTTTGCCATGAGACGTTGTATGAAGACGTTCAAAACCGCCTTTACATGTAGAGACGTTCTATTAGACACGCTCGTATCACGTCTCTACTCATATAGACATGTTTTATTGGCCTCCCAATAAAATAGAAATGCTTTTGTAGGTCCGATGCTTGTATACACTATGTAGCTACAGACGCTATATCGTCTCCAAATATACAGAAGAATCTTATTTACTTCAAATATTATTTGATTTATTTTGAATTTGTGATTCATCATTCCAAATCCGGTTATTTTATCATGACAACGATGCAGGTGCAAACTGATCAACAAATATCATTAAATGAAGACATCGGTCCACATCGTTGTCCTCCTTCTCCTCTTTGGGGGTAGTCCGGCCATGTCACGGATCGCCCGATTTTGCTCTTTGGCGAGGCACACCGGCCCCTGTAGCCACTCATACTCCGGCGGACCGGAGATGGGAGGCTAACGGACCGCGATGATCCAGCCCCGGCGGATTTGAGCGCCCATTGCGCCGACGCAATGGATTCGCGCCGGACAGATCCCGCCGTCAGTCGGGCACAGTCCTCCCCGGAGCGATGGAGGGCAATGCGGACGGCCATTGCCTCCTCCAACCCGCAAGAGACGACACCCCAGTCCACGAATCCGGAGTGGTCAGAGTCAGATCCGCTGCCCGCCCTACAATAGAAGGCTGGAGATCGCCGAACAGGAGCTTGGGGGACGGAGTAGAGTGGAGTGGAGTGGACTGGAGTGGATAGGGTTTGATTGGGCAAGCGGATGGGGACGAATATATATGGGGTCGGGTGGGCCAACGTCGACCAGATCTGACGTGGCGGACGTGCCCCGTCACGCCCGGGCCTCCTCATATCCGCCCAAGATTTGACAAATCGTACCCACTTTAGTATCTACGGTGGATCGTCCGCCGGAACATATAAGCAGAACATCGTATATGAATTGTAGAAGCGCGAGCAACTGGGCCGGCCCATTAAGCCATGTTCCTCCTACCACGTTCTATGTAAGCGATGTAAAAATAAAAGAGAAAAAGCAGAGTGCACGCTACTAGCCACTTTACCTCACAACTGCTTGTGATGTTCTACAGAGCGAAATATATAAGAACACACAACATCATAGATACATTTATTGAAAAATTTGATTTTTTTTAACGAATGTGATTTTTTTAAATGCCAAATATTTTTAGAGTTTATGAACTTTTTTGAAATTACAATCATTTTTTAAATTTGAAAAAAATAATTAAAACATGATTTTTTAATTTCCGAACATCTTTCCAAACATGAACAATTTTTTTAAGAAACAAGAACATTTTTTGAAATTCCCGAATATTTTTTGAATTTATGAAGAAAATTTGCAAACACGAACATTTTTTGGTATCCCAAACAATATTTCAAATTTTTAAACAGGTTTAAAAAAGAATAATAAAGTTCAAAAAGAAGAAAAATAAATTAATGAAATAAAATAAAAATAAAAAAATAGAAAAGAAAAAAAATACGCTTAGGCCTTCAAAGAAGTTTGTAAAAGTTGAAAAGAGTTCATGGATTTGGAAAAAAGTTCATGAATTTATGAAAATGTTACAAATTTAAAAAGTTCACGAATTTAAGAAAAATTCAGGATTTAAAAATAGTTCGTGAATTTTAAAATCTGGATGAAAATGGAAAAAGAAAAATAAAAAGAAATTAAAAAAATGAAGGAAAGCGGGACAAACAAAAACCAAAAAAAATAAAAAACTATAAATTTGAAAAACTATTCATGTTTCGAAAGATGTTTGATTTTTTTTAAATGTTCACGTTTTAAACTTTTGTTCAAATTTTGAAAATGTTTGTGTTTTAAAATTTTGTTCATAAACTAAAAAAATATTCGGTATTTCAAATTTGTTCACACTTTATTTGAATAAAAGTTTTGAATTTTTTCAGAAATGTTTTCATATATATGAACGCTCTTATGGGTTCTTATATATTTCGCGCTATAGAATACCACAAGCAGCGGTGAGGTGATGTGGCTAGCAACGCCCGCCTTAAGTGCGAGGTCAAGTCCTCGCAGGCTCTTTCTTTTCTCTGTATTTTTACGTCGCTTAGATAGAACGTGGTAGGAGAGTCATGACTTAATAAACTGGCCCAGTCGCTCGTGCCTGTGCTATTCGTATACGAGTCCCATGTATCGGCGCGGGCGACGTACTTTTAAGAAAAACCATCCCGCACTTTATTATGAATATGAGGTAATCTCAGTCGTCGATGTGTTTAGGGGGTGTACCGAAGCAGAAGCGATAATTTTTTTCATATGAAAATAAGGTCAGCACACCACCATGATTAGGAACCGCAAATTGAGCCAAAGTGCTTGAAACGGGTTTACCCGAGCTCAATGTACAACATTTGGAAAGGGAAGTGATCTGAGCAGATAGGCTCAGTTGGTGACTGCCAAACTGTGGTGTGCTAACTTATCTTGTAATCTACTCAGGAAAAATAGCGCTGAGAAAAGAAAGAAAATAGTTAGCCAAACAGCAAAAATGGCAAAATCTTGATGGAAAAAACTGAATTATCATATCACAGCACCAGATGCAGCCAAAGTCTATATGGACCAAAACTGACATTTTCCACTAAACAGACAGTTTTGAACAAACACTACTTTTACTTTTCCATCAACTGAGCCGAAATAGCAATGCCTCAACTCAACTGGGAAGAGCCAAGTATTTTCACTAGACTCAGCCCTCGCATCATGACGTCAAATTTGTTGTATGCGTATTATTTTCTGATGACGGCAGATGGATGGATAGTTGTTGCTGCACTGAGCTAATTAAGTATAGTATTTTGGTCGTGCAGAGGGAAATCACATGCTACTCTAGAATCGATGTTAGGTGGGAAAACGTGTGGGATGCTAGAACATGATCGCAAGAAGCAAAAGGGAAAAAACAAGAACTATAATCCACATTTTTGTATTCTGCAGATGAACGTGAAGAAGGTACATGACCTGGCATTTGCATAATCAATCTATACTGCCCAACTAATTCAGTTAATAAAAAGAATAGAATATCGACCACCCAATGTATTAATTGCCCCTACCATGCATAGATGTACCTCAGGCATCAACATTTCACAAGATCATATTTCTTTTTCTGACAAACATGCCGGTCCAGTTACAGTGTTGACATATTAATACAAATCCATCTTCAATCAGGCCATTCTGTTATAATATATTCCCTGCATAAATAATCATTATGTGTGCAAGTGAGAACATGTGGGATGCCTCAACAGCATTGTTGGCTAGGAGGTTGACTTGTTTACAAACTGGGCTATATGTGCAAGTCCCAACAAACTAATTATAAATAATGGGGCTTGTGTGTGTTAGAGCAAGTACAATAAGGTGACATAAGGAGACTATAAGGACTAAAATATTATATCTTTGCTTAGTTGGAGGAGAGAGAAGAGGAGAGAAAAGAGAAGCGGACTCTTGATTAGTAGCCAGCTGCAGCACGAGGTTCAAGATAGTTTGTGAGGTTGTAAGGTGGGCCAACGGTTAATAAAGTTGTACACATTTAAAATATACTATTGTACATGCTGGCTATTAGGTTGGCTCTAAATGACATGGCAACTCCTTATAGCCGATTGTTGACTCTATTATTAACCATGCTCTTAGGAGGATTGAAACTTGTATTACTCAATGGCCAAGGGCCTGCCGGTATATAGAGAGGAGCAGGTGAAGGGAAATAGGCAAGAAACACCGTATACAGTGGTTTGTGTGGATTTGTTTTGTGCGAATGCTGGGTGCTGTGTAGATACAGAAGCTGATACATGGGTCACAAGGAGGAGCTGGCTTGGCCGCAAGAGTCAATGTATCCACAAGTTGCCTAATTTGGCATAGTAAATTGAGCAATTTGTAACAAAATAAGAAGAAGACTAAGACTCGAGGCTGCGCTGGGTCCAAGTCCTAGTAATAAAAACTTCAGATTGTAAATGAAGAAGAAGAAGAAGAAGACTCGAGGCTGCGTTGGGTCCAAGTCCTAGTAATTTATAGCCCGTATGCTGATTGCATCAGCAATAAGGACATTTTTGGGCATTAGGGGTTGATAAGTTACACAAATAATGCCATGAAATAAATTGGAAATATTATTGACTTCAATCCTTATATCCACGTTCTCAAAGAATCTGAATTACAAGTTTAGAGAATCATATATTTGCATCCCGTTGCAAATTTGCCACATACATTTACTGATGACAACGGTGTTACTAAATTTTATGTTCCTGCAATATAGTGTCAGAAAGAGTGGAGGTACCTGATAGACCACTCTTCTCCCCAAATGAGAGCAAGAGGGGAGAAATCTGACCACACGAGATATAATTTCTCATATGCTTCCATGGAAATAGAGAAAATTAGATCCTCAATCAGTAAATGTAATTCAATATCAAGTTGAAAGACACCTCATGAAATGCTCATCATCCAAAGCCTGGCATAAATGTGCACAAAATGTTTTGGTGTCGGGGCATCGAAACACCTTGACTCCATTGTTGTAAGAAATCACAAGGAGCTAAAAAGGTAGAAATACATTTGCCCAAATTTTATCGATTCCACCAGAATCATTTAACACAAAGACTACATTTGTCGACATATATTTCTTCTCAAATTGCTAAAACCTTTTGAGACCTAAACAAAAAAAAAATCCATAGTGTGCCTCTTGTCCTCATGTTGGTTCACATGAAAGGAAGCAAATTATAGAAGAATAGCACCCGCTCAACAAAAGAGTTGTATTTACCGCAGTAATACATACTCCTGATAAGTATTTTCCATACAGATTACAAATAACTACTCATTCATAAACAAAGTAAATGAGGTGATGAGAAAGTGAGGCTTGTAGCAAAATGGTTCACGCAAAGATCCGACATATATTACGATGTAACGTACCCTCTTGGTATGCGTGGAATTATGTTTCGATACAAAACATAGTTGGCAGTACAAATACTTTATCCATGCAGTTAATGTATGCAGTGAATACATACTCATATGTGTCACTCATTTCGGATATCTATAAAAAGTCCCTGAAGGTCTTACAACTCCGAATCCGAAAACAAATCACAACATGTTTTGTGTAAAACTTGAAAAGTCACTCTATGACTTGAAATAGTCGGAAATCATATGGTACTACCGACTAAATGAGTTTCTTCTTCAGATAGACTACTCAAATAATGATGATTGTTTATGTGCTTATTATAGAAATCCCAAATTTTATTTCCTTATATCACCTTATATTAGTGTATATCAATGACCTCATCATCAATTTCTATACAAGACATAAACATAAACAATCTTAAGACGGAAATTTGGATTCAATCAAATTTTTCTTAAGTTTACAACATGAGCATTACATATCAGTCCATAAATATCCAAAACATATGAGAAGTTCAATATGGATATATCATGTCAACAAATACATCTATAGTCATATTTTCCCTGGTAGGGATTGATACGTCTCCAACGTATCTATAATTTTTGATTGTTCCATGCTGTTATATTATCAATCTTGGATGTTTTTATATACATTTACAGCACTTATATATCATTTTTTGGGACTAACCTATTAACTTAGTGCCCAGTGCCAGTTGCTGTTTTCTACCTGTTTTTTTGTTTTACAGAATATCAATACCAAACGAAGTCCAAATGCCACGAAAATTTTTGGAGATTTTTTTCTGAACAATACCAACACTAGAAGCTTCGGGAGGAGGCCAGAAGACCCTGGAGGTGGCCACAAACCTGGTGCCTCGTGGGGCCCACAGAGCTCCATTTGACCTAATTCCACCACTATAAATTCCCAAAAAATCAGAAACCCTCAGGGGAGTCCACGAAATACTTTTTCCGCCGCCGCAAGTTTCTGTTCTCGAGAGATCCCATCTGGAGGCCTTTTTCGGCACTCCGCCGGAGGGGGAATCGATCACGGAGGGGCTCTACATCAACCTTGCTGCCCTTCCGATGATGCATGAGTAGTTTACCATAGACCTTCGGGTCCATAGTTAGTAGCTAGATGGCTTCTTCTCTCTTTTTGATCTTCAATACAATGTTCTCCTCGATGTTCTTGGAGTTCTATCCGATGTAATCACTTTTTGCGGTGTGTTTGTTGGGATCCGATGAATTGTGAGTTTATGATCTGATTATCCATGAATATTATTTGAGTCTTCTCTGATCTCTTTTATGCATGATTATTATAGCTTCGTATTTCTTCTCCGATCTATTGATTTGGTTTGGCCAACTAGATTGATTTATTTTGCCATGGGAAGAGGTGCTTTGTAATGGGTTCGATCTTGCGGTGCTCAATCCCAGTGACAGAAAGGGACATGACACGTATGTATCGTTGCTATTAAGGGTAAAAAGATGGGGTTTATTCATACGTGAGTTTATCTTGTCTACATCATGTCATCGTTCTTAAGGCGTTACTCCGTTCTTTATGGACTTAATACACTAGATGCATGCTAGATAGCGGTCGATGTGTGGAGTAATAGTAGTAGATGCAGACAGGAGTCGGTCTACATGTCTTGGACGTGATGCCTATATACATGATCATTGCCTTGGATATCATCATGATTATTTGCTTTTCTATCAATTACCCAATAGCAATTTGTTTACCCACCGTATGCTATTTTCTTGAGAGAAGCCTCTAGTGAAAACTATGGCCCCCGGGTCTATCTAAATCATATACTAAAACCCTAAAAATATTTGCTGCATGTTTTCTTTATTTATTTTATTTTTGTATTTTTGTTTCAATCTATCTATCTATCACATACAATTTAATCTTGCAACTTACCCCCGAGGGATTGACAACCCCTTGATTGCATTGGGTGCAAGGATTTGTTGTTTTGTGTGCAGGTGATGCTAACAAGGTGTTGCGTGATTCTCCTACTGGATTGATAACCTTGGTTTCATAACTGAGGGAAATACTTATCTCTACTGTACTGCATCTCCCTTCCTCTTCAGGGAAATACCAAGTCAAGCTACAAGTAGCAGGAAGAATTTCTGGTGCCGTTGCCGGGGAGACATCATCAACATCTATCATGTACCTTTGCATAAAACTTACATCTCCTTGCATTTACTTTATTTGCCTTTGCCTCTCATTTTCATCTCCCCCACTTCTAAAAAGTCTTTACAAAAATACAAAAGTATTGTCCGTTTGCCTTTTTGCTCGTTTGCTATCTTTGCTTGTGTGCCATGTGCCTTCTATTTGCTTGCATCTTCGCTTGCTAGAAATCTATTGATATGGATCCTCACCCACTTGCTAATCTTTTCAAAAGATCCAATTATGATGAACCAATTGCTAGTGAGTTGAGTGCAATTGATTATCTCTATGAAGTTTTGCTTAAAAATCATGAACCGGAAAATTGTGATGAAGTGTTGAAAGAAGAAATTTATAAAGTGATTCATGATAGCTCCTTCAATGAAAATCATGATTGCAATAATGCTATTATAAATTCTATTAGTGTCAATTGTGCTAATAATATGCAAAACTACGAGCTTGGGGATGATAATTTTATTATATCCACTACTTATTGCAATGATCATGATTGGGGTGATAATGCTTCTTATGATCTTGAAAATTTATTTAAGCCTCATGATGAATATGCTATTGATAATAATGTTTGCAATACTATTAAAAGTGGGTTTGGAGAGGTCACGACTTTAGTTGATGATAATCCCACTATTTTGGAAGAGTGTCAACTTTGCATGCATGTGGATCACGTAGAGAATATGTTATGTGATGGCAATATTGTTGAATTTGAATATGATCCTACATGTAATTATTATGAGAGAGGAAAATATGGTTGTAGAAATTTTCATGTTACTCAATTACCTCTCTTGAAGTTTAAATTGTCAATGTTTTATTCTTCTTCCTTGCATATGCTAAATATTTATTGCCTCGATAATTTGTTTGCATATAAAATGCCTATGCATAGGAAGTATGTTAGAATTAAATGTGTTTTTCATATACTGTTATGATTGAGTTTTTTTTATGTTTTAAATGTGTTTATTGCCTATGCATTTTGTGTTTTCACATTTATGCTACTGTTATGATTGAGTTTTTTTTTATGTTTTAATTAGTGTTTGTGCCAAGTAAAGCCTTTAGGATGATTTGGAAGATAGTATAATTGATGCTGTTTGGAAAACAGAAAGTTTTGCGTCCAATGCTGGAATTTTGTTTCTGTACTGGAGCGTCAGAAAAATCTGAAATTTTTACACAGTATTGGTATATGAATTTCCCACGTTTTCCTAATTTTTCCGAATTTTTGGAGTTACAGAAGTATGGCTTTTAAATAGATTACTACAGACTGTTCTGTTTTTGACAGATTCTTTTTTTGATGTGTTGCTTACTTGTTTTGATGAAACTATGGATTGTATCGGGGGGTATAAGCCATGGAGAAGTTAGAATACAGTAGGTATAATGCAAAAATAAAATATGAATGGGTTTGCAATAGTACTTAAAGTAGTGATTTATTTTGTTATACTAACGGATCTCACAAAGGTTTTGTTGAGTTTTGTGTGATTGAAGTTTTCAAGTTTTGGGTGAGATCACGATGGATGAAGGAATAAGGAGTTGCAAGAGCCTAAGCTTGGGGATTCCCATGGCACCCCAAGGTAATATTCAAGGAAGACTCAAGCGTCTAAGCTTGGGATGCCCCGGAAGACATCCCCTCTTTCTTCTACCAACCATCTGTAATTTTACTTGGAGCTATATTTTTATACGTCACGCGATATGTGTTTTGCTTGGAGCGTCTTGTATTATATGACTCTTTGCTTTGTTTGCTTTTTAGTTTGTCACAATCATCCTTGCTGAACACACATATTTTGAGAGAGCCACACGTTCATCATAATTTGTTAGAATAATCTATGTGCTTCACTTAAATTTTTTGAGCTAGGCAGTTGCTCTAGTGCTTCACTTAAATCTTTTTGAGCATGGCGGTGGCTAAATTTTGAAGAAATAAACTTTCATGCTTCACTTATATTATTTTGAGAGTTGACAAGATTAAAATTTTGAAGAAATAAACTCTCATGCTTCACTTATATTATTTTGAGAGTTGATAAGATTGAAAATTTGATGAAATATTTGCACTCTCATGCTTCACTTATATATTTTTGAGATTTGATGAAAGTAACGGTAATTTGCACAAGATATGAATTTGGTCCCAAAGTGATGAATATTCAAGAGGGATATAATAAAAACTTTCATATAGATCATTGGATATGATAAGTGTGATTATTTGCAATAGTTTTGCGATATGGAAATGATAATATGTGAGTCATGTTAGTGAGTAATTGTAATTTAGTAAGAATATTAGTGTTAAGGTTTGTGATTCCCTATGCATGCACATTAAGTCAATAGTTATGCAATGAAATTATATCCTACTTATGGTGCATTATTCGGTGTTAGTTATGTTCAATGCATGTTTATGACCGTTTTTGTTTTTTGGTTGGTTGCTTCTCAATCTTTTGCTAGCCTTCATTTGTACTAAGCGGAAATACTGCTTGTGCATCCAAACTCTTTAAACCCAAGTTGTGCCAAATGAGTCCACTATATCTACCTATATGCGGTATTTCAATGCCGTTCCAAGTAAATTTGCGTGTGCCAACTCTAATTTTCAAAATAATTTTTTCGTTTTGTGTGCCCGTACCGCTCATGAAGCGGCAGGGGGTGGCCAATATTTTCCATGCTAGGTGTGTTATTCTCACGATGAGTGTTTATTCACTTGTCATTGCACGAGAGAGTGGCTGGTAATAGGGATGCCCAGTCCCACAATGAAATCAAAAATTAATAACTACAAAATTCCTTGGAAAGTGATGGTATGGAGGGCACCCGTGGATACGGCTAGCCATGGATTATGAAAGAATGGTGGAAAGGAAATAAACTTTACTTTCTGTTTGGGAACCGCCTATGATGTGTCTAGCATGGAAGATATTGGGAATTCTCGGTCGTTTTCGTTGACAGGAAAAGCATGCCTCTCAAAATATTTTTAGCTCTCTAATTTAAGCCTTGAGCTCTGGCACATTTGACAAATCTCTGCTTCCCTCTACGAAGGGCCTATCTATTTACTTTTATGCAATTTTTATTTTTTTGAGTCTCCATCTTCTCTTATAAAGCACCAACTAGAGAGCACTATTGTCATATTTGTGCATTGTGTGTAGCTAATATTTGGGTGTGTTTCATGAATGGATCAATGATTGAGCAAAATGGGTTAGGGATAACTTTATTTAGCGTTGATATTTTGAAAGACATGATTGCTTGTTAGCATGCTTGAGTATTTATATCTTCATGTCAAACTATAGACTATTGCTTCGAATCATGCAAGTCCAATGTCCATGCTGAAAAAGAAAAGAATATATGATGAATATGATAGGCAGCATTCCACATCAAAAATTCTGTTTTTATCATTTACCTACTCGAGGACGAGTAGGAATTAAGCTTGGGGATGCTGATACGTCTCCAACGTATCTATAATTTTTTATTGTTCCATGCTGTTATATTATCAATCTTGGATGTTTTTATATACATTTACAGCAATTATATATCATTTTTTCGGACTAACCTATTAACTTAGTGCCCAGTGCCAGTTGCTGTTTTCTGCCTGTTTTTTGTTTTACAGAATATCAATACCAAACGAAGTCCAAATGCCACAAAACTTTTTGGAGATTTTTTTCTGGACAATATCAACACTAGAATCTTTGGGAGGAGGCAAGAAGACCCTGGAGGTGGCCACGACCCACCAGGGCGCGCCGGAGGGGGGGGGGGGCAGGCGCGCCCTGGTGCCTCGTGGGGCCCACAGAGCTCCATTTGACCTAATTCCACCACTATAAATTCCTAAAAAATTAGAAACCCATAGGGGAGTC
This sequence comes from Elymus sibiricus, assembly GCA_039707655.1. NCBI lineage: Eukaryota > Viridiplantae > Streptophyta > Magnoliopsida > Poales > Poaceae > Elymus > Elymus sibiricus. The sequence continues at coordinate 30,916,998 of CM077664.1, forward strand.
CACGAAATAGTTTTTCCGCCACCGCAAGTGTCTGTTCTCGAGAGATCCCATCTGGAGGCCTTTTTTGGCACTCCGCCGGAAGGGGAATGGATCACGGAGGGGCTCTACATCAACCTTGCTGCCCTTCCGATGATGCGTGAGTAGTTTACCACAGACCTTCGGGTCCATAGTTAGTAGCTAGATGACTTCTTCTCTCTTTTTGATCTTCAATACAATGTTCTTGGAGTTCTATCCGATGTAATCACTTTTTGCGGTGTGTTTGTTGGGATCCGATGAATTGTGAGTTTATGATCTGATTATCCAAGAATATTATTTGAGTCTTCTCTGATCTCTTTTACGCATGATTATTATAGCTTCGTATTTCTTCTCCGATCTATTGATTTGGTTTGGCCAACTAGATTGATTTATCTTGCCATGGGAAGAGGTGCTTTGTAATGGGTTCGATCTTGCGGTGCTCAATCCCAGTGACAGAAAGGGACATGACACGTATGTATCGTTGCTATTAAGGGTAAAAAGATGGGGTTTATTCATACGTGAGTTTATCTTGTCTACATCATGCCATCGTTCTTAAGGCGTTACTCCGTTCTTTATGGACTTAATACACTAGATGCATGCTAGATAGCGGTCGATGTGTGGAGTAATAGTAGTAGATGCAGGCTGGAGTCGGTCTACTTGTCTTGGACGTGATGCCTATATACATGATCATTGCCTTGGATATCGTCATGATTATTTGCTTTTCTATCAATTGCCCAACAGTAATTTGTTTACCCACCGTATGCTATTTTCTTGAGAGAAGCCTCTAGTGAAAACTATGCCCCCCGGGTCTATCTAAATCATATACTAAAACGCTAAAACTATGCCCCCCGGGTCTATCTAAATCATATACTAAAACCCTAAAAAAATAGTTTTTTTTAGCCAAAAAGGATCACTTCCAGGTTTATAGATAAAGCAATAACAACCGTACAACTCGACACGACAACACGACAACACACTCAGGATTAGATAAAAGGGTTCTTAAGCGGCTACACAACCCTAAACCACTGCAATCACACTACACGTAGGAAGAATGGGCATCGCCTCAAGTCGTTGGAGCCTTCTACGAGTTACCGCGAAGAGACGAAGCCATGCACGATAACCCGGATGCTCCAAGGCGGCACCTTCATGAGCGGCACGACATCGGAGCACCGCCACCGCCCGATCCAGGGATCAAGGTTTCCCTCGGAGAAAGTTGGAAGGCGCAGAGGAACCGCGACGCTGCGTTCAACAAGGAGACAACGCCCGTAGGTACCGCTGCGTCGACCTGACATAGCCAAATAGAGTTTTCACCACGGCAAGCCCTCTGCACCTCCAAGACGTAGTACAGAACACTAGTAGGAAAACCCTTATTGCAGAATAGCACCGGCGTCCGGAAAAAAGTAAATGCTGAAAGTAAAACTTAGTAGCAGCGTTGAATTTACAGCAAACGCCCCTGGTGTTTTGCAAAATAGTACAGGCGTTGGCACATCTCGCAACGCCTCTGGTTCTTGATGTACAAGCAAAGTGGGAACCTTGTGTCTACGCCGCGCTACAGGAGGAAAATATTTGTGGCGTTGGGTCTGTTGGAGAATGCCTTAGTTAACTTACCCACCAAATTTGGCAAAAAATCTCATAATGCTCGAATATATAACATTTTAAACTAATCTTTTGCCACATGCACACGTACGAAATGAAGTTAAACTCGATTATATAGACATATAGAAGTAATAGTTGCTTATATGCATCCATCAGCCTTCAAAATATAAGACGTGTATCGATTTTGATCATCAGCTTTCACGTACGCTCGTCGTAGCTGTAAGATGTGCGACATCTAGCTAAACTACACTACACTACTACTAAGGTAGCTACGTGCTTTAGAGCGGCAAAGGACATTGCAGCAGCACCACGCGCGCATGCCTTGCGCGCTAGGCGCCGCTCCTCATCGTCGATCCTCCTCCTCTCGTTAGCCGGCCCGTCGCACCCACGCGCCTAGAGCACGGGGCCAGAGTGGTCGTGAATGGAGGCGACCAATGATTAGCAATGTTTAAACAAGCAAACACCGCAAATGTAATAAATTATTTGTAGCGTTCGTTTACCATAGAACTCTGCTATATATATATATTTAAGATATGTCCATCCTACCACTATAGTATACTATATTTAAGATATGTACGTGTAGTTACCCCGTATGTCTCATATACTATTATGTGGTAGTATATATACTATTTTATCATTCTAAATATGTTCATATATTATATTTAAGATATTTGAAAGCAAGCTATATGAAAAAAAATTACATGTGAGTCCATACTTTTTTGTATATTTTGAAAATACATTCATATTTGTATGTATAAAACAATCTACTAAAAAATAATACATACTACGTAAAAAATAGTATATATAGTACTCAAATATTCTTATATACTACATACTACACGTACATACTTTCGGTTTTGATAGATACTACATACAATATACAAAACTCATGTGAGGGTAACTACCAATGGTGGTAGGAAAAAATTGCTATATTTTAAATATAGTATACTATAGTGGTAGGATGGATTTTCCCTATATAAATTTATGAGCATACTAAAAATAATAAAGTAGTACATATACTATCACATGATAGTATATATACTATCAGATGAATTGCCATATTTTAAATATAGTATACTATAGTGGTAGGATGGATTTTCCCTATATAAATTTATGAGCATACTAAAAATAATAAAGTAGTACATATACTATCACATGATAGTATATATACTATCACATGATATTATATGAGACATGGGTGTAACTACACCCGGTAGTAGGATGTATTTTAACTTATTGTTTATATATATATATATATATATATATATATATTAGTTTGCAAAGTTGAAATAATGAATGAGAATAAGTTTTCCACATGCAAAATTTTACATGCAGTTTTCTATGTCTGAAGTAGAGTCACTATTTCAAGCGAAAAAGAGGTAAATATATTGAAGATATAACCGGCAACGAAAATGGAAGATTTCGGTTTACAAATTCTGCATTGTCCACACATTGCTCAGTAAACGAGAGACAAAAATTAGAAGATAGATCTCTTAACAACCGCGTTAGTTTAAATAATGTATGTCCTTCGTTGTCTAACAGAATAATGTATCGAATATTAAAGTCAAGTGCGACATTAGTTGTGTTTAAAACTGAAATAACATTAGCAACCATGCTTAGACTTCATCTTACTACTCTTTTATTTAAATACCATTCTTTTGACGAAAAATTAATTATTCATTTATTCAAATTTGCAAGATGTCGTTTATATAGCCACTAAGGTTCTCTGGAACCTCTTGCGGCTATCTTGAAAAAAAAAATCATGAGTAAAATCCATATCTTGGACAGGTAAATAAAATTACATATATAAGACATAGTTTTGGAACACAAATTGCCTCATTTCCCAATATTTCTAATTCATGTGCTTTTAGGATCAATGAAAGTTGGTGTATCTACTTACTAAGATTAGCACGTGTAGATGCACGGGTTGATGACTAGTGTATATGAAGCACAAAGGATAACTACCATTGGGATTATGGGTGGTTCAGGGTAGTTTTAATTTTTTAAGCACGAGCATTATCTAAGAGATGTCATGGAAAAGCTGACCTTTGTATATGAAAGTTGTTTTTGTGTCAGATTTAGTCCTTTTTCCCCCTCAGCCCCTCCCGCGTCGCCCCCGCGCGGCGACGGGGAGGGAACCCTAGTGCGCCGCCGCCGGGCCGCTCCCCTCTTCCCTCCCCTTCCCTTGCCGCCGCCTGGGGGCTCGGTCGGGCAAAGCTTGGCTGGAGCCGGCGGCGGCGGGGCAGCTTCTTCCCCTCACGTGCGGGGGCCGGCGCGGGGCGGCTCCGGCGGGTCAGGGCGTCGCGCGGGCTCCGGGCGCGGCGGCGCGGCAGCTCTCTGGCGCAGCGGCGTCCCGCAGGTGGTGCGCGCAGGTGCGGGGCGACGGGCAGGAGCGGCGGCTGCGTGTTGGGCGGCGCGTTGGTGGTGGTTCGTGCTGGTGGTGGCGCTGGCGGCGGTGTGGGCTTCGGCCGGCCCTTGCACGTGGCGGCCGTTGGCGACGAGGGCTGCGGCCGCTTGGGCTGGCGGCTAGTGCTCTGCTTCCGGCAGTGATGGCCGCTGGTGGTGGTGGTCTTGCCCCGTGCTTGCCCAGATCTGCGGTGAGCAGGGGCGGGATGGTGGGGGCGATTCTGTGGTGGCTGCGTTGTGGGCGTGGTCCTGTAGGAGGCGCAGGGGGCGGGCTGCGAACTCGGCGGCGCGCCGCAGCTGCTGCAGGGCGGCTCGGGGCTGCCCCTCGGGGTCCCGGCGTGGATGTGGGCTGCCACGGTGTGGTGGTGGCTCATGGCGGTGGTCTGGGTCGTTTTACGGCGGCGGCTGGACATCCCCGGCGTCGGCCCGTCGGTGAGCGGCCTGTGTCGACCTTCGATCCTTCTCCTCGTCGTCCGGGCGCTACCTTCATCGAAGGGTTGGCCCTCTCCCAGCTGCGGTCCATCGCTCGTCTCGCGCCCGGTGCTGCGGGACCGAACTCGTCTCGCGCCCGGTAGCAGGACCGAGCTCGTCTCGCGCTCGACAGCAGGACCGAACTCGTCTCTCGCCCGGTACAGCAGGACAGGTCGATGGAGGCCAGTTTTGGCCAACCTATTGGGTCTCGGCGCTGGGGGCCGCCCAAGGGTGCGAAAGGCGGGGCCTTTCCACCCATCTCTTTGGTTGCGGTAGCGGCAGGTCTCGGGTAAGGTGGTGTCAAGGTCTTGGATGCCGGGGCGGCGGCCCTGGTGGTGGTAGCGCGGTGCTCATGGGCAGAGCCCGTGGCTTGGTGCTGCCTGGTGACAATGGCCGTGTGGGCGGCATGGTAGCCGGGGTGTGGCGTTCGGTGGCGGTGAGTGTTGGCCGGGGTGAAAACCTGTTCTATCTTCGGACGGACCGGCGGCGGCGAGGCTCGTTCCCTTCTTGAAGGCGTCGTCGCGGCCATCATTGCTCGTCGTGTTGCTCCAGGGGAAACTCTGACCCTCGGGTCGGGCGGTGGCGGTGCTCCGGTGTCGTTTCCTTCCTGAAGGCGCCGCCTTGGAGCCCATGGTTCGTCGTACGCGACTTCATTTCTTCGCGGTGGCGTGTTCACGGCTGAGGACCCCAGTTGCTCTTGTAGTGTTTGGGTAGTGTTGCTGCGCTCAGCGCCTATGTATCTTGCCTTGGGTGTGTGCGTGTGTTGTGGTGGCATGCGTTTGTACCGGATTGCTGTTGATCGTTGCTTTATATATAAAGCGGGGCGAAAGCCTTTTTTGGTAAGAAAAGGAAGATCTGGAGCAAGCTCCTGCTCGTGACTTGCTCTTGTCTGTTCGTGCTTTCTTCCTTGCTAGTACTATGTAATCTGTGCCCATCCTACGTATATGTGATCATCCTTTCTATATCCTTGCTTTATCTATCTGCTAAAGCTTTGTATGACTGCCCAGTCCTTCGAATAACAATATAATACCGGTGGGGGTGTCTTGTCATTCTTGGAAAAAAATAGTTAAGCGCTGTCCTTCAGAATAAAGGTTGAGGGGGAGGGAAAAATGTGCTGCCTGAGCAGTTGTCTGCAAAGTAAATTAACAACCAAATTTTTATTTCAGATGGCAGAAGTGATTGGAAGAAAACTAATCACTCACCACACACTAATGAAATCTTGGACCATCTGAGGCTTAGAATATGATTGGCACGTCAAGGTACCGGACATATAACACACCAAGTAATTTGTATACTTGCAACTATTGTTCTTTTTACGTAATCCAAAAGATGAAACACATAGTAGGTAGAAAAAATACGTACATGGTATTTATGTCCACTCAAATTCCTAGTAAGTTGGTGTAGCGTAGAAAATTCAATTACTCATGGTGAGTCGTGACCAAAGCTATCTACATGTCAAATATTTGGTTAGAGGCTCAGAGCTACACATGCAGTAGATAGAAGCAATAGTATTAGCATCAATAAATAGTTTAGAAAAACTGGTGCGGCAGAACAAAGTATAAAAATCACTGGATTAGTCTATGATGTAGATTTACTTTTGCATGCTGAGACTAAGAAGCGTTATACTTACAGACACAGTAGGAAGAGGTGAGCGCTTTTCTTAATTGAGAATGACATTGGCATCATTGACGACGGAGCTCCGGTAATGCTGCAACAGATTACTCATGTTTGGCAATTGAGTACATGGACGGCATGCTGCCGCCGGAGACTAACATTAGCGGCGATGCAGAATGAATCAAATCAATAGGAGGCTTGGTGGGAGAACATGACGGTGACCATGATGAATCTCCTGACCCCTGCATCGGGAGGTGCAGAGGAGATCGTTTTGAGGAAGTTGTGTCCTGTCCACCAGAGTTCCTCAACTCGTCAGACTAGCTGATGACGGAAACTTCGGAACTGCCCTTTATCTCCTTGAAATTGCGGTCAACATACCTCGTCAACTGCATCGACAGCCTTGAAATAGATCAGCTGATTGGCCCACAAATAAATTTTGGATTGCAGCCTGGTTGGTGCGTGGAGCTGAGGGGAATTCAATGGTAGGATGAATTGGATCAGATGGAAAATTGAAGCTGAAGATATTCATGGTACGAAAGATTGGAGCTTGACTTCAATCAAAAACTGCACCATGGACGCTACTTCCAAAATGTGGATGGTGGTGATGGGGCGTGGCGAGGCGAGGCGGAAGAAGACCCGCGCTTTGGTTCGGTTGACTAACCGGCCGGTGGAGCAGGCGAGTGATGAAGAGAAGAATCTCCATTGTCAACGTTTATTTTTTTCTTTTCATGAGACGTTTGGTTGAGAGTATGAAGGATTAGAATACTAGTCAGGTCAAGGTTTCTCTTTTTCTTTCCGATGGAAACATCGGGAGAAAGAGGGGAGAGGCTGAGGTGAGTACGTATGGCTGAGATGAGATGACTACTCGCGTACGTGGCTCACGAACCACGTCTCATGTTTAATCCAACGGTGATGGTGATATTGATATTAATCATACAAATGAAATTTATTATCTTCTACGATTAACGTGGTGCCTTGAATGGCGCGTCCAATTAGTAAATATAATATATAAGATATAAATGACTGACCATATACAACGAGCAAACTTTCAATGAAAGATAGATGTTTGATTGTCTCGTGATGATGACAGAGGACAAACTTCGTACTCCCATGCAATGGCAGAGCTATGTGGTGGGCTGGGGGGCACACGATCTTATTTAAGGGCTTAGATTAGGAAAAGAGAGCCTTTGGCCCTCCAACTCTTCATCTTTTGCGTTTCGCCCCCTCAGCGGTTTCTGTCTAGCTCCGCCACTGCTCCCATGCCAGTTGAGTTGAATAAAGTTGTATTTGATAAGGATTACCCCTTTTCTGAGATACCATATTTTTTTCTTAATTTTTAAAGGTATCTTCATTTTCCAAAAATAAATTACGAACAATTATGACCAGCCTCACCAGCACATAGAAGTGACAAGTACAACACCCTTCGCGAATCTTAAAGCGACAACAATCCAAATGCTGGGCGTGGAACTGAGACTTTGCTAAATCTCTGTTGACATTTAGCAAATCCGTATGTAATTTTTTTTTTGAACCGGGCATCGCCCCTTTCCATTACTTGCATAACGGAAATACATTAGTTCCGATCCAGAACGTCAACAAAGGAAATGGGAAAGGGGAGAGCAAGTTCAGCACCACTGGGGAACGCACTGTGAATGCGCATCATCGACACATCACCTATGGGACAAAACCCCAGTCACACTCATCATCTCAACTACCCTACCAAAAGTATAAGGAAGAGGTATCAACACTCCAACACAGGAGCATACTTCAGGCAAAACAAGCCAAAGCACCCACGCCGGGGGCAGCAATATAATGACAAATAACCAGCAGTGCTACCCAGCAGCGCAAAGATCATGACTGGATAGATCTTCAGTCCATCGCCACCTCCTCCTGCGCTGCCGCGTAGATCCTCATCATGTCTCCCGCATTGCTCTTCAACAGCATTGCCCCGCGTCGCATCGCTTCCTGACCATCATTCTTAAGAAGACCTGCCCAATAGTCCAGGAGAACACAAGACGAAAAGACCACCTCCAACGGAGTTTTAGGAAATTTAAACTCGAAAGTAGTTTGGTTGCGGCAATCCCTAATGGCCCAACATATAGCCGCCAGACCAATGGTATAAAATTTGCACCCATCAGGAAGAAAAGAATAACACCACGAATAGAACAACCAAATGTTATCAGGACAGAAATCAGTGCCAAAAACCGAACCCATGGTTCTCCAAACCACTCTAGCCACTGGGCATAAGAAGAAAATGTGTTGGAAGTTTCCCGCTTGTTACAAAAAGAGCACCGGGGATTCCCTGCCCACTTTCTTCTACTCATAACATCCCTAGTAAGTACAGCATCCTGGAACAATTGCTAGAGAAAAATTTGAATCTTAGAAGGGATCTTAGCTCTCCAGATCCATCTAAAGTCACAGCCAGCAATATTTTATTCCAGGTGCTCATACAATGATCTGGTAGTAAACTTTTTATTGGGACCAAAGGACCAAACGACTTGGTCACCGAATCGACTTTCACTGTTTCACACTAGCAAGTCCGTATGTATAAATGGGGCTGGAGCTAATGTGCAGAGAGCAGCAAGCAGATCGGGGAGCAAGCCCTAGCTAGTAGCTACCTACTTACACAATGGCGGGGCTCTCCTCCTCCTCCTGCTTCTCTGTGCTGGTGATGGTGGTCGTAATATACGTGGTCCGGAGGCTGAGTTCCATGTGGACATGCTCATCCGGGTCGCTCCCTCCGGGGCCGTCGCCGTGGCCGGTGGTAGGCACCCTCCCTGAGCTGATGTTTAACAAGCCGGCGTTCCGGTGGATCCACCAGGTGATGGACAAGATGCGCACCGACATCGCCTGCTTCCGCTTTGGCGGCGTCCACGTCATCCCGATCACGTGCCCTCGGATCGCCAGGGAGGTGCTCAAGAAGCAGGACGCGATCTTCGCGTCCCGTCCGGTGACTTTCGCCTCGTGCGTGGCCAGCGGAGGGTACGTGGAAGCGGCGCTGGCGCCGTTCGGCGCGCAGTCGACCAAGATGCGCCGGGTGCTCACCTCCCACATCGTCTCCCCGTCCCGCCACAAGTGGCTCCACGACAAGCGCGCCGAGGAGGCCGACAACATCACCTGGTACATGTACAACCTCACCGGCGAGGAGGGCAGCAACGTGGACGTCAGGCACCTCGCGCGGCACTACTGCGGCAACGTCATACGCCGGCTCCTCTTTGGCAGGCGCTACTTCGGGGAAGCAGGCGAGGGAGGCGGCCCCGGGAAGCTGGAGATGGAGCACATGGACGCCTCCTTCGCCGCGCAGGGGATCCTCTACTCCTTCTGCGTCAGCGACTACCTGCCGTCGCTGCTGGGGCTCGACCTGGACGGCCACGAGAAGATTGTCAAGGAAGCTAACGCGGCGCTGGACAGGTTGCACGACGCGGTCATCGACGAGCGGCGGAGGCAGTGGAACGCCGGTGAGAGGACAGAGGTTGACGACTTCCTCGACGTCCTCATCACGCTCAGAGAGCCGACATTGAGCATGGAGGAGGTGAAGGCACAGGCCAAGGTACGTAACGTACGTAGCAATCAGCAATGCATGCATGTAACGTAACCATAGAATTAAATAGCCCGCTAAATAGCCGCGATAGCTGCGCTATAGCTGTCCGGGAGCCTCGCCGCTACGCTATGGCTGCTGCCGCGAAATCCTCCACATATCCCCCAAAATAGCTCAAAACTCAGCAAAACCCTCTAAAAATCATCTCTCCCACTAGAAAAATTTCCGCTATTTGCCGCGATTGCCCGCTATGGGGCTGCTATAGCTGCTGGGAGAGGCCGCCGCGAAATCGTTTCTCCCGCGATTTTAATCTATGAACGTAACGCTCGCTGAAGGCAACGCAACGTACGCATGCAGCTCATCAATCTCGCGGCCGTCGACAACCCGTCCAACGCGGCCGAGTGGGCGCTGGCGGAGATGGTGAAGAGGCCGGAGCTGCTGGCGCGGGCGGCGGAGGAGCTGGACCGGGTGGTGGGCAGGGAGCGGCAGGTGCAGGAGTCGGACATCGCCGAGCTCAACTACGTCAAGGCCTGCATCCGAGAGGCGTTCAGGCTGCACCCCGTCGAACCCTTCAACGTACCGCACGTCGCCCTCGCAGACACCGTGGTCGCCGGCTACCGCGTGCCCAAGGGCAGCCACGTCCTCCTCAGCCGCGTGGGCCTTGGCCGGAACCCCGCCACCTGGGAAGACCCGCTCCGCTTCAACCCCGAGCGCCACATGGGAGGAGGAGGGACCCTCGAGCTCACCGAGAACGACCTGCGCTTCATCTCCTTCAGCACAGGCCGCCGCGGCTGCGTCGCCCCCATGCTCGGCACGGCCATGAGCGTCATGCTCTTCGGCAGGCTCCTCCATGGCTTCACCTGGACGAAGCCGGCGGAGGTGCGGGACATTCAGCTCACCGAGTCCAAGCACAACCTTTCCATGGCTAAGCCGCTGCTGCTGCACGCCAAGCCACGCCTGCCGCTGCACCTCTACCGCCCGTGAATTTATTTAATGGACAATCGCTCGTGTCAGGAGAAGTTAATAACGACCTTACCTTCTCCTGTCTGCGAAAGGGCACACACCTGTCAAAGCGTCTGCAGCCGTCGATCTGCTCTCTGATCCGAACACATGTGTTTCACGGAAAATTGTTTGAAAAATGGATGGAAATTTTTAAATGTCTTAATACGACACTATACACTACACGAAAAACATTCTAAGCCGTGTATGTTTCATACACGGCAAAAGGCATTTCAACTTCGGCGAACATTACGCCGAGTGTTACACTCGGCGTATAGCACACAGTTTACATTCGGTCGGCTTAGGGTCTATAAGCCGAGTGCCACTTATCGGAGTTTCGGCTTACATGTAAGCCGAATATAATGTGCTGGCACACGACAAACAGAGCGAGATCACGGTCGGCCACACTAAAGGAGACGCCACGTGGCGTGGCTATAAGCCGAGTACAAGCTAAGCCGTGTGCCAGTACGATGCCACGGCGTACATATAAGCCGAAGGCAAAAGCTTAGCCGTGTCTTTAAGCGAAGGGTTCGGCTTATGCGTAAGCCGTGTGGCTCCAAGTGAGCCGAGTGGTTTCCTGTGGTCACGGCTTATACATAAGCCGTGTTCCACCTCGCGGCGTTCGGTAAACGGCTGGGTGACCACGGTGCTACCACGTGTAGCCTGTAAGCCGTGTATCCTCTGTACTCGCACTTGGCTTATATATAAACCGGAGGGTGCAAAATATTTCGTCAAGGTTTTATAAGCCATGTACTATGTGGACTAAGCCGAGTGTCGCTTCAAAAAACACGGCCTATATGTTTTATAAGCCGAGTGCATATGCTGGGCGACATGGCTTAGTGTGCTACGCCGAGTGTTTTATCCTAGGCAGCACAGCTTACTGGTGTTAAGCCGTGTGTAATACTCGGCTTATATAGCAAACTGGTTTTTTTTGTCCTGTTTACTGTGACAGCCCTGCAATTGAAACAACAATATATATAGCTCCACAGATATATCTCCAACAATATATTTAGCTCCACCAACAATTGAAACAACAAGATAGTTCATAAACAATACCAACAATATATAGCTCCACCAAGTTCAACATGCATATATATAGCTAAATCAAGTTCACACATGCATACATAACTCCATCAAGTTCACAACATGCATACATATGCAACAAATTCACAACCAAACCCAAGTTCACGAGTGCATAAAAAGATAACAAAGTTGCACATTCACACCAAACATAACCATAATGTTCATCAACACAAAGTTCACAACCATGAGCTCCACCGCTATGAGCATAGCATGCATGTTAGTCCACCGTCGATGGCATCCTCTTTGCAAACCTACAAGTTCATTACGACAAGCATGAGTTTTCGAGCTTAAATTGTTAACGATCGATAAGTTTCAAAGTGAAGTTAAGATGTGAGCACTATGTATACATCGATAAGGCAGAAGCATGCATTGCCAAATTCAAAGTTGTGAGCACTAGATCAAGGTTTCATGCATTCTCATGGGTATAAGAAATGAAAGCAACAAGACACAAGCATAGAAAAAAATACCTGGAGTGGACATTCTACGTTGGGGACCTGGGACGAAGCGCCAGCAGCAACACTAGGTGTCATTTGGCTTGACTGCCCAGGTGTAGACGATGCACTAGAAGGAGGCATGTTGTTGGATCCAGCCGACGGAGGCATCTGTAAGCAAGAGATGTTAAGCATATGTCATGGTAAGATGAATGATTGAAAAGTTGAAAGACTTACAAAGTTGAAATTAGGAAGAGGAGGAAGAGGAGGAAGATCCTCCTAACTTGTGATGCTCGAACTCATGCTCTGCACATTATTTTCCAGCAAGTCAGGTTACATGATATTGCCTAGTTGAATGGAACTAAATATTTTCATTGGATATTCAATGATGCAGCAAGTAGCTAGTGAGTCAAAGGACTTACCCCTATGTGGGAGTCGTAGATTGTCATCCTCTTCTCGAGGACTTGTTGCTCCAACACTGACACTTTTTCCTCCGCCTCCCGCCTACGGTTGGTCTCTTCCTCCCGCTTTTTGGTTTCTTCCTCCCGCTTTTTGTTTTCTTCATTCAGGCAGGCCTACAATATGCCATCGCAAGAGGTTCGTCATCGTTGCAATGCAAACAAGCAATCAAAAGGAAGAGGAATGAACATGGGCATACCTCGAACTGCTGGATCAAGTCCATCGCAGGCCGTGGGCGACTCTCTATACCAGGCTTCGAGCTCGTCCTGCTCGCACGGATCGTGGCTAGTTTTTGAATGTCCTTCTTAGGGATGGAACCGTCACCAATCAATAGCCGGCCATTCCTCAGTCCTTCTCCCGCAAGGACGACAATCTCGAGGTCAATGTCTTGTGAAAGTGGATCAGAGTCGGGCCCATTCACGGCCTTGAACTTCCCGGTATATGCGCCAGCCTTTAACCCAAATCATGGGTTGATCCACTGGTCCCCCTCTTTGTTAGGATCAAGCACCTTGGGCTGGCAGGTGAGGCATAATGCCGAGAAGGTATTGAGCAGCGGGGCACCATCGGGTCTTGATTTATTCTGCAATACAGAGCAATAAGATCCATAAGGACATAATTAAGTTCATAAGCACAAGTTCATTCGTTTAGAAGCCGAAATGATATTGTTACCTTCTTCGCCACATATGCATTGAGGTTGAGGTTGCCTTGACGGTGTACACCAGACATCAAGGCACGCCGCACCGAATGAGACCTGTGTGTGTCCCTATAGTCATCACTTATCCACCTGGATATGATGCGGTTGTGATACGTCTCCAACGTATCTATAATTTATGAAGTATTCATGCCATGTTTATTATAGTTTTGTATGATTTTGGTGCACTTTTATATGGCTTTTATATGATTTTCATGGACTACCATATTGACCTAGTGCCCAGTGCCAGTTGCTGTTTTCTGCTTGTTTTTGGTTTTCCAGAAAATTCATATCAAATGAAGTTCAAATGCAAATGAAACTTTTTGACGATTTTTTCTGGAAGGAAATGGACCCAGGAAGCTTCGGGGAAGCAGCAGAAGAGCCACAGGGGCCCCACGAGCCACCTGGGCGTGCCTGCCCCCCAAGCGCACCCTGGTGCCTCGTGGGCCCCCTATGGCACCTCTTTGCGTGATTCCAACGCTG